>CM065807.1:2821666-4232500 GCA_033398695.1 Orobanche coerulescens | reverse complement strand
TAGAGGGCAAATCTTGATGACATTGCCTGTCCCAAGCCCGCATAAAGGAGGAGGGTTGCGTTAGGCCTCAACAGCCAACTTAAATCTTGTCGAAATCTCAATATGCATATGACAATTATTATATAACGTTGTTGCGTTCCCACAGTAGCGACGCGCTGTATGGCCCGAGTACAATGATAAATGAGGAAGGAACGCTACACCGTTGCCGATGCAGTGTTTTAAAAGGTGCTCGAGGCGAGGCACCAGGAAAACATTCCCGGGCGTTTTTTCTGACTATTAATGAAGGCGCACGACATGTGTGTTGAAGCGTACGCCTGGAAGTGTACGCGTTGAGGCGTTTGAGGCGTTTTGTGTTTTTTCTTTAAAGTAAAGTGGAAAGAAATAGAGAGACCAGCAAAAGCCCTAATTGACTTTCTGCACAACAGAGACAGAAAAAGAGAGACAAAACGCAGCCCTAAAGATAAAGAGAGAGAAGACGATAAACCACGACTTTGGACGGAACAGAGACCGGCAACTTTAGCCAGAAACCGGCGACTTCCAGCGAAAAGAGACTGTACGTTTCTCCTCTTCTTTATTCTCAATTTTTCTGCTCTTCCTTTTAATTCTCTGTTTTTTTTTTGTTAGACAGCATTTTAAAAACAAAAACTGAATCTAAAAATGAATTGTTATAATAATCAAGTTAATAATATCTTTTAGTCATAATTGACATTATATTGATATCACTACAACAACAACATTACCCCAATGCCTCAACGGCTCCCGCAAAAAGCGGGGTAAGGGGGGATCGGATGTACGCAGCCTTACCCTTGTCTTAACACAGAGAGGCTGTTTCCGGATGATCCAAAATGAAAATTGCATCGAGAATTGCATGGAATGACTAGTACTTTATGAGAAAAAGAAGTGCAGTCAGTTTAGTGAGTCATTTTGTTTTATTCCATTATAATCCAGAACCAAAGAATAAGGAGTCTTTGGCTCCATTGGAAACAATGGAAATTAAAAGCAAGGAGTACATGCTTAATAAAAGAAACATGCAAACAATTCATTCGAAGCCAAAAAAATCACCTGTCCTGGTTCCTTTGAATATTCCTTCCACCATAACGATAAGATCTATCAGGCGAACGTTCGGGAGATGGTGTTCGGTACTTTCTAACAAACGCGTATCTTTCAGTAAAGCCCCGTCCTTTTCTGACACGCTTTTGAGTTCCACCTGGAGAGTGGCTTCTAGACAATTCCCGACCTTTTCTTGCAGGACTTCTAACAGGGCTCCTTGAAGGATTCCGCGTGGCTTGCTGACCGGATACTTTAGGAATTTTACTAATCCCTACTCGTCTGGGGCTTTTGCATGGAATCCTGCGAGGAATAGATCTTGGCCTCCCACCAGAACTTGGACTTCTAGATCTGCTTGATATCACTAATTTGTTAAATTGATCATGCAGAATATGACATCCGGCAAGCGGAAGGATCCGGCATGGATATTGCGTGGAGGTAACGGGAATGGAAGGAAAAGGGTACAAATACGTTAAATGTAACTTTTGCCAAAAAGAAGTAAAAGGAGGATTAGAGCGACACAGCATAATCTCGCGGGCACACAAAAAATGTTGCCCGTCATGTAAAGAAAGAGATGCAAAATTATTTCAAATCGACCGAGAAGGCAAGACTGTATATGCAAAGAAATAAAAATGAATTGACTGATATCGGGTCACATTATCAAAGTCAAATCCATCATTTGGAGTTTCTAGCGGGAGGGAGTGTTTTTCAAACGGGAATTAGGGGTCTGATGGATAGATTTCTTTTGGACGTTGATAATGAGGATGAAAATCCAATTTCGGGAAATGATGAGGAAGCTCGCAATCGTTGTTGTTTGGATATTGGTAGAATTTTTTTTAAATGGAATTTCTTTGAATGTTACAAGCTCTCTTTCCATCATTATTATGTGTCGATCTATTGGAAACTACGGACGTGGTTTGAAGCCACCAACATCTCATAAACTTAGTCATTGGATATTAGACAACGAAGTAGAAACGAATCAAGAAATTGTCGATGATGTGAAGAAAACATGGACGCAAACAGAGGTGTCAATATTATCCGATGGATGGAAAGATATACAAGGGAGACAATTAATCAACTTTCTTGTTAATAACTTTCATGGGACGGTTTTCTTGAAATCCCTTGGTGATCTAATGTCGTTCAAAAGGTTGGTGAAAACATTGTAGTTCAATTGGTCACCGATAATGCATCAAACCATAAGGCGAGAAGAGAATTGTTAATTAATAGGAGGCCACGTCTTTGGTGGACATGTGTGCAGCTCATTGCATAGATTTGATGCTCGAGAAAATTGGAGATCTTCCTCAACACAAAATGTTTTGATTAAGTCGAAGAAGGCAATTCTAATTTACATGCTCTGTTGTTTATTCTTTTCTTGTAGAAATTGTTGTGTTGAAGATGTTGCAATTTATATGCTCTATTACTCATCACAAGAATGCTTTGTTGCTTATTATAATTGCACTATTGTATTGAATTTTATTGGATACTCACAGGCATTGGCATTGATGAGAGAACATATTAATAGAGTTCATTGGCGCGCCGCCACAAGATCTGCTACATCATATTTAACATTGCAAAGCATGTGCAATTTGAAACACTAGGGCGAATGTTTACACCACATGCTTGGTCCAAGCATTATTTGTCCTGATTAAATGCAGCAAAAAATGTGAAAACGGTAATATTGAGGCATAAATATTTTTGGCCGAGCATGGATTATACAATTAAGACAACTAAGCCTCTAGTTAGTGTGTTGAGGATGACGGACTCGGGAAAGATGCCTGGGATGGGATTCATATATGGTTCTACGGATGAAGCTAAGGAAGCAATTGTAAATGCCTTGGGAGGGGAAGAAGCATCAAATAAAGAGATTTGGGATATACTAGATAACAACTGGGACCGCGGGATATTTTCTCAATCCACATTATCATTATGAGGCGGATGTGTCCACTCATCCGGAGGTAAAATTAGGCTTTGTTCACTTGCTTGGCTAAGCTTTTTCCCGACCTGAAAGTTCAAGAGAAAATTAATTTGCAAATGGATCATTTTCATTTGCAATAGGGGTTGTTTGGTTCTACGACTGCGAAAAGCACTACCAAGAAGCGTAGTCCAGGTATATTTAATTTAAATTATTGTAGCTACACATATATTTTCATGTTTTCCTTTTCAGAAGTTTCTTGCCAACAGATATATTTATTTTAAATTGTTGTAGTTGACTGGTGGATTCAATACGGAGATGAGACACCATAACTAAAGACCTATGCGGTGAAAGTATTGAGTTTAATATGTTCATCATCTGCGTGTGAACATAATTAGAGTACTTTCAATCAAGTACTATTTTTATATACTTAAAAAAATTACCATGTTGCAACCATTATTTACATGTTAGAAATCATCATTACACATTGTTTGAATTTTTTCTAGCTACACACAAAGAAAGGAATCGTTTATTTACAAAGACTTTGAACAAGTTAGTCTTTGTTATGTATAACAAAAGGTTGGAGTCTAGTTGGTTGAAGAAGACGTCCTCAAAGAGGATGAGGATCCTTTGGTAGATGAGATTCCATTGCATGATGAATGGATGGTTGATGAAAACGGTTCAAATAATGCTGGATCAGGAAAGGAAAAAACAGTATCATGCAGGAAAGGAACAAACCGTCGTGAGTAAGAAACGTGCATGGGATATCATGAAGACGATAAGACCTCACGAAAAAACAAAATATCCTAATCCTTGTAACTCACTTCAAAAAAGTGATTTAAAAACTAATGTTTAAAAATCTAAGATTTATTTTGAAAACTCCGCGTCCCTTTTAACCTAGCGATACCTTTGGGCTATATCTAGCTTTAATGCACCTGGGCCCCTTTTGTGGTCGCAACGTCTGCTGCCCTGAAACGCCACGCTACGAGCGCTCGATAGTGGCCGCTGCTCCGCTCCGCTGCATCGCTATCGCGCGCTATTCACAACACTAGTACCAATTTTGGCTGGTGCCCTTTCCTTCAATACTTTCAAGTCTTCTACGAGTTTTAAGAGTAGTGCGAATAATTTAGGCGCAGCATAAAGATATGCCCATCAAGGCAGGACATTCCAGATAAGTCCGTAGAAACAGAGGCAGGTACGCTGTGGTTGTCTTTTTCACCAAAAACAAATTTATCTTCAACTCCAAGTGAGTAGGTTTCGAGAGACCCATGCACAAAGGTATTCAAATCACAAATTGGAACCCCAACATAGGAAGAGAAGGCGCTACAAATGCTTATGTTCGAGCACAGACAAATGGAGCAGTGGAGGGCGGTGCATGACCTTCATGCACTCTGGAAGTTGTCGGAGCATAGTTGTTAATCGCTCATAGCGCAAAATAGCGACGAGGTCCCCTAAGGCTATAGTGCATAGCGATGAGAATAGCGAGGGCTATTTGAAAAAAAGCGCCAATTTATGAGTTCATGCATAATTTAAAAAGTAACAATGATATAACTTCAAAACACACAAGAGCAAGATTAAGATTCATCTTCTTCATCAAGATCAAGATTATCTTCATCAATTGGAATTGCATAACCCTCAACATTATTCCCTTCTTCACTTTCTTCATCAAAGTTGAACTCCTCCTCGTCTTCATCTATTAGAGAGTGTGTGGTAAATGTTGAAACTAGTCTTTTCCCTTTAGACTTAGACTTAGACGTCGCCGCCTTCAAACTCCCAGCCTTCATAAAATGACGCATACATGGAAAAGCGCCGCTATAAGGCGCTACGTCGAATCGCGCTATCGCGCGCTCTACTGTAAAGTCCGAATCCCATTGCGCCTAATAGCGACGACCCGCCACATGGTGTTGCTACTCGCGATAGCGCTCGCTACGAGCGCTATTGACAACTGTGTCAAAGGTGGCAGCACGTGAGGGCGCATCACGGTGGTTCTGGCGGCGCACTTCTCGGGTATCCTTATGGTAGGGGTGATGAGATTCAGAGTAAGTGGGTGATCGTGTTTAGCACAACACTGGGTGAGTGAAGAAAGGGAATGCGCAAATGAAAGCTGTCTAGAAAGAGGAACACAACAATGAAGATTGCATCAGAGATGGCTAAACCTAGCTCTGATACTAAACTGTAAGTGGAATTTCATTGATGCTGTAAAGATGTACAAACACAATCATATAGACTGACTATAACCTAAATAAAGAAATATAAACTATACAAATCAGAACCATATATGTCCTAATTATGGCACATATCTAATAATATACAATAACTATTTATTTATTTTTGACAACAAATATACAATAATTATATTACGCAAAAATTAGCATTTAATGTAATTATTACAAATCTCATTATAAATAGAGGGTACTGTGATCTGATCCAGACAAACGAAATTGTAAAGAAATTACAAATTCAACAGAGAGAACCAAGTGTAATACACAAATCATAATGAACTGAAAACATGAAAAAACTCACCTGTCTTACAAATAGTTTGAAATTCTTCATTATCTCTGTCATAGCAAGCAAGGAGAAAGGCGCCATAAACTCCTGCAAGACATCATGTCACCAGTTCATTTCAGACCACTTAAAGCTACAGGTTTATAATAGCGGTGTGCTGGAAATCACTCAAGGGCCTAGCCTTATTCAGATGTCGGTGGCCTAAAAATGATAAGTAACAAATATAGGCATCACCACATTAGAATGTAGGTTTAATAATCACCTCTACGTTTCCCCTTTCCATAGAAAGCACCAATGGGTACCAAATCTAGTGTGTCACCTATACTGCAAGAAAGAGCCAATTAGTAAATAGAAATCCACCATCAGCGGTAAATCAATAAAAATAATCTTCCGTAACAAAAAATTACAAAGTCCTTACTTTTCCAGATAATCTTTCTTCAGTTTTAGCCAGTTGAGTGACCGCTGGGAAGGTTCATATGTAGAATCTTCATTTAAGGTTTTAATAATTAATCCCTCACAACTGCAAATTAAGAGACAAGCCAAATGATACAAAGTATTGTTCAAATCATTGCAAGAAGAACACGGGATGAAAGGCCTATGAAAGTTAGATAGTAAACTAGTGTCTTCTAATAATAGTGCCTTTAATAATAGTGTAACCACATGGAGATAACTAAAGAACACCAAATTATGCTGATAGAACCAGTAACCAAACAACAGTAAATAGAGAACAAAAATGGATATTTTTGTTTGAAAAAATGGAAATATCTGAAGAAATAGAAATGGAAATCTGGTTGTTCCATCGAATGAGAAAATGAGCAGTGTTCTTACAAGGATGAACCAGAGCCTGAGGCTCCTCCAGATAAAATATTCTCCTACTATGCAGACAACCCAAAACAGATTGATCCTTCTCTCCCTCCTCCCTGATCCTATAATGATTCCCTTAACAGAATTCTTAGTGGCCTTGCATGGCATCTCGTTAACTAACTCTCCTTATTATTTTCTCCCCTACTAGGCCCCATCTTCTTCCTTCTAGAATATACTTTCCATATAATTGGATTCTTAGGAAAACATCTCAGCTTCTGGACCCTTAGATTCATGTGTCCCATCACTGCCTCCCCTTCAAAAAAAGCCTTGTCCTCAAGGCAAAATGAAGGAAACTGGCCCTTGAGAAACAATTCGTCTTCCCAAGTGGTGTCCGCTGAAGCTCTCCCTATCCACTTGACTAACCACTGTTTGACCAATTGATCACCTTCCAGGACTTCTCTTGATGCCAAAAGTCTTCAGGTTACCCATGTGTCTTCTACTTCCAAACCTTCTGGCAACTCCGCTTCTGCAAGACATTCACCAATGGCCTTCTTCAGTTAAGAAACATGAAACACGAGATGAACTCTAGCATGATCAGGAAGCTTGAGTTTATAGGAAATAGACCCTATCTTCTCACAAATAGGTAAAGGCATTGTTGTTACGGCGGTCGACTAGTCAACCAGGCTGTGGTGGATTGGCGTCGTGCCACTCAGACTCGCCTTGTGTAAATATGTCGCCCGACTTGATCGACATGGGTCGCCTAGTCGACGACTTGGGTCGACGACTCGGGTCCGACTTGGACCTGAGGCAGAATAATCGTCAACTCTCAAACCTAATTGCAAAACGCAGCCGACTGAAACGACTCCACTTCAGTCCGTCGAATCCCAATCTGAATCAACCACCGCCGTCCGCCGATTTTCCGCGCTGCCGATAAACAGGTACCTTCCTCTACTTTTCTTTCTTCTTCTTCTTTCTTTTTTATTTCTTCCGGTTTCTTGATTTCCGATATCAGCCGATTTCTGATTCCCGATCTGCTGTACCCCCAAGTTGTTGTACCTCCTTTTGAAACTTCGGCCGATATATGATATATTATATATATGTGTGTTAGTATACATATTACATACAGTCAGTATATATATATATATTTATATATATATATATATATATAAATATATATAGTAATTAGTATATACACTAGTATATATATAATGATATATATTGATTATCTTCTCTTGTTTTTCAAATTGTAGATGGCAGAATCAAATGAAGCTTATGATCCATCCATGTTGTTAATATCGCCCATAGCGCTTGCTATAGCGAATAGCGATGCGAAGTGAAGCTTCATCGCTACACGGCTATGGGCTATGGCTTTTTGGATAGCGAGTGCTATCCTCGCTATAGCGCCGATCGTGATAGCAAGAATAGCGGCGGTATATCATACCTCATCATTCCAGGTTCTTTTTTCTACCATTTTTATTTCCTGGGACATTTTTGTAAGTGTGCTTTTCTATTCCAACAAGAAACATGTTTATAGGCAAGATAAATCTTAAAAAAATTAAAAACCAAAAATTTGAAACATGTTTTCAGGTATGATGAATTTTATATTATTATTTTCTAGTATTAGAATTGATGTTTTGTGTTCTTTGAACTTATATTTATGTTATATTTCAATATATGCATGGAATTTTGAATTAAGTTTGGTATATGCTATATATTATTTTTGTTAAGGGAGATACGAGAATCTCCCCCACCTGTATCAGAGGTCCCTTGACCAGGCGGGTGTTAAATCGAGGGATGTGCACTAATGGCAGTCCTACAAGGGAGAGGACCAACGAGACACGAACCCAGCAACAAACTTTACAATTTCAGCAAAGTATTGTCACCACACGGATTCGAACCCGTGATGTCGGAGTGTTTCCACCCCAATCACCTTGCAACTTACCATCGGGCCCCAAAATCAAGAAAACAAAAAATTTAAGTGGGGCCCCTGGGGACGGTATATGCTATATATTATGTATTTATATACTTGTGGAGCTTTACTTTCAAATAGCCCTCGCTATTCGCTATAGTTGGCTATAGCCATAAGAGACCTTGTCGCTATGGGGCGCTATGCGCGATTGACAACTATGGATCCATCTAAGGATCCAAAACGGAAGGTTAAATCCGGGGATGTTGGATGGAAATATGGATTTTGGCCAGATTTAACAAATAAAGATGTGGTTCAATGCATTCTTTGTAGTAAGCAAATGCATTTGGGGGTAAGAAGGTTGAAAAAAAGTCTTGCGAGCAGATTTATGGATGTAGCAATGTGTAGGAAAACTACACCGGCAATCATAAAAGAAATGAAAGACAATATTCAGAAGAATGCAAAGAAGTCTGTGCCACTTGATGATGATCTAGATGATGATGATAATGAAGATGACGAAGTTCATGAAAGTCCAACACATCCACATGAATCGTCAACAGCTACTTCTAATACTTTGTCAAGTTCCAGAACAACAGCGAAAAGAAAGAAGCTGTCTTTCATAGTACCACAATCAAAACCAACAAAGACAATTGCTTCTATGATCTGAAAACCCCCGAAGAAGTCATTTCCTACATAGTAAGGGTCCATCTCAAACTACTCTTGAAAATTCTACAAAGACCAAAGAAGAAAAGGAAAGGGTGAAAGATGCACATAGCAAACTTCTTCTATGAATGTGGGATACCATTCAATGCCGCTAACTCCACGAGCTATGAGATCATGGTCGAGTCTATTGGACAATTTGGACCGGGTTTAAAGCCCCGCCCACCTATCATGAATTGCGGCTGCCATTACTTGAAAAAGCAAAGAAAGAGACAGACAAGTTGAGAGAAACATGAAAAGCTTGGAAGCGGTATGGTTGTACACTTATGTCTGATGGATGGACCGATAAAAGGGGCAGACACTTGATCAATTTCCTTGTTAAGAGTCTTTTTTCTAAAGTCAGTTGATGTGTCAAGTAAGGTACAGGATGCACGGATGTTGGCAGATTTGTTCGAGGAACAAATTGATTCGATTGGGAGAGACATTATTGTTCAGGTAGCTACATATTTATTTGTTTGTTATATTTGTTTGTCTTCGATCTTCATTGAACTTGAGAAATGTTCTCACTTGTTGCATTAATTTTAGGTTGTGACGGATAATTGTGCTAATTTTAAGGCGGCGGGAGGATTATTGTGCCAACGGAATTGTACACTTTATTGGACTCCTTGTGCCGCACATTGCTTAACCTTATGCTAGAGGATATTACAAAGTTGAAGGAGTTCGATGCTACCATCACACACGGTAGAGGAATAACATTTATTTATAGGCATGGTCGACTCCGATACGCCATGAGGGAGAAGACTATGGGAAGAGACATTGTGAAAATGGGAGCTACAAGATTTGCTACAACATTTCTTACATTACAAAGTTTGTACAAAAATAGGCACGTCCCTCACTTTAAGTCTTCTTTAATTTTTAAATTCATTCATTTGTGAAATGAAAGTAAAATATCAAGATGTGTGTACATGGATGCTTTGAGGAAGTTGTTTGGTGGTGAAGAGTGGTTCAATTCTAACTTGGCTAAAACCGTTGTGGGAGGGAAAGTGCATGATGTTGTCCTCTCAACAAGGTTTTGGAATAGTGTTAAGGATTGCATTAGAGCATCACAACCATTGTTGGTCGTCTTGAGAATTGTTGACGGAGATGAAAAAACCGGCTATGGCTGAGATTTGTGAGTCAATGGAATATGCCAAGGCTAAGATCAAAGGTGCACTTGAAAAAAAACAAAGACTTTCAAGCAAAGTGTTAAGCATTGTTGAGAAACGATGGGACTCTCAAATGGAAGTACATTTATATAGCGCGCTTTGTTTCTCAATCCGAGAAGATTCTTTGATATCAAAGAAGATGATTATGCATACTCTTCACGATTGCGAATGAAGTTTAATGATGTTCGTGATACAAGTGTGGTGGAAAAGATTAGTGGCCAAATACGAAAATTCAAGGAATTCTTTCGGAAAACAATTATCAATTCGTCAAAGGAAAACTAAGAATCTACGTAAGTATATTCAATTAATGTTTATAAATTTATAAAAACTGTTGTACTTGTACCATCATAGTTGAAATCCTTGATCGTATACATTATCTTTATTCATTCTAGTTGATTGGTGGGGTGCTTTTGGTGGCAATACCATTGAGCTTACAATGTTTGCAAAGAGAGTTGTTGGACTTTGTTGTTCCTCATCCGGTTGTGAACGTAATTGGAGTACTTTTGAGTTTGTAAGTAGATTTGTTATTTTCTTCTATATAATTAAAATCGTACCTTTGAGTTTATAAGTTACATGTCATTCATTCATTGTTACTTATGTCATATATTTTATATAGATTCACACAAAGGAATAGATTGAACCATCAACTTTTTGAATGATTTGGTGTATGTGCAATACAATCGAAAAATTGCAACAAGGTTTCAAAAGAGACGTGAAGATGGTAAAAATTTCAATCCATTGCTTCTAGATGATTTCCAATGGGATAATGAGTGGGTAAATGGAGAAGTCGTTGATCCCGGTGATGTGGATTGGCTTGCTGTAGATAGAACATTGGAGGCATCGAAAGGCATTGATGGACGTCGGAATCCTAGTAGAGGTGGTGGTGGTGATGTTGCTAGGCTCACCTACAGTAAGCGTCGTGGTAGTGGTTCTTCTCATGTTGATGCATTATCCAATATTGAGATGGAACCAGATCCTATCATTTTAAATGATGATGAGGATGTTGACGATGATTATGGACATAGGCAACCAACTACTTCTACTCATGAGACTAGTGATTGCGATACATATGACTTGGAGCTTGATGACTATGTTTGATCATGTGTTTTTTTATTTTGCACTCTATTAGATTCTACTTTTACTTTTGTTGAAACTTCAACTTAAACTTGGATGATTATTGTTATTTTATTTTGCAATGTGGTATTTGTCAATTGTCATTACATATATATATATATATATATATATATATATATATATATATAAAAGAAATAGATCATATGAAAATTAATTACCTTGTGAAATCTGAAAACTTTTGTAGGCCATTGATATTAGTGATCTACGGCTGTAGATGAGTAGAATTATATGCATTTATGTATTTTTTTATTGCATTATTTGTTGCATATACTAGCGACCAGCTTGATGCAACAAATAATAACAAATATGCAATGAAATTACTTAATAATGCAATTGGTTTCTAGATTTCACCATTAAGGGTGTTTCCACCATAGTCAATCCATATATATATATATATATATATATATATATATATATATATATATATATATATATATATATATATGAAATTATATATATTATTTATAATTAGTCGAATAGTCTATCCAGAACTCCGTCGACTCGACTCGACTTAACCGCCGTAACAACCATGGGTAAAGGATCATAATTTTTTATTGATCCTTCGAGTCACAGTTGGCTGTCTGTGAGGACGGAGTTTCAAAAACACCCACTTCAAAAGATACGTCTCTTCTCTTCTTGTCAGCTTCTTCATCCGCTCTCGAGCTCGCATCAAGTGATGCTTCAAATGCTTAAGTGCTTCATCTCGATCCATTAATTCTAGTGCCACAGCCTCGACTCTCGTTTCACCAAGTGAGTATCGAATCAATGTTGGGGGCTTTCTCCCACAAATAACTTCACACGGAGTGGTTCGGTTGAACCATGAAAAGTTGAATGATACCACAATTCTACCACTGCTATTTTTTTCTGGTTGTATATGGGTGTTTCAAAGGTATGAAATGAGCATATTTGAACATCTACCCACAAAAAGCGCTTTGATTTTGGAAGTCGAGTCACAAAATATAAAGAAACATTATCCCAAATTCGTGAAGTAATAGGCAGCGGCTGAAGCCGCCCAGTTCAGGACGATGCTGAGTATTTCTACCTTTGACAGATGCCACACTTTTACACAAACTCCTACACTGCATTTTTAATGCTTATCCAGTACAAATTTCCAGCCATGCTCCTATATGTTCTTAAGAATCCTGAGTGCCCTCCAGTTGGTGATAAACGAAACTCCTGTAATAGGTGTGGAATACACACTGATTTTGCAGGTAAAGCCAGCCTGTTCTGAAACAGTAGAACACCCTGCTTCAAACTGAATCCCACTCGTGACTGCATCTTTCTGCAAGTCAGAGATGACTTGCTTTAAATAAGGATCAGCCTAAACTTCTTGTTGCACCAACTGTTCCTGCAACCAGATTGGAAAATAAGCCATTCCCTTCAACTCTGCATCTTCAAACCTCCTAAATAATACACCAGCTGCCTTGTTCTCTGGACCAGATTTATACACCACTTCAAAATGGTAACCCAGCAATTTTGCTATCCAATTCTGCTGATCAGCAGGGGTAATTCTCTGCTGAAGCAAGTAATGTAAACTCTTCCGATCCGAATATACCATGCCGCCAATGCTGAACCGCTAACACCAAAGCCATGAACTCCTTCTCATACGCCGACTTACTAAAAAATTTCTTCGACAAAGCCTTGCTGAAATAAACAACCGTTTTTCTCTGCTGCATTGGCCCCACCCCTGTTTGGGAAGTGTCATACTCTATTTTAAATGGTTGGGAGAAATCAGTTAGTGTTAACACCGGTGGTTGAGTGGTCACTAGCTTCAATTCCTCAAATGATTTGAGGGCTATCGAACTCCAATGAAATAATTCCTTCTTGGTTAACCCCGTGAGCAGTTTTGCTAGCTTTCCATACCCTGAAATGAATTTCTGGTAATAACATGGCAATCCAAAAAAAAAAAAAACTCGCTCCTTTCACATTACGGAGGATAGGTCATTCCACAATACTCTTAATCTTTTCCAGATCCACAGGCACTCCAAACTTAGAAAATCTGTGGCCTAAGCATTCAACTTGGCAGCTGCCAAAAGTACACTTCTTGTTGACCACAAAATTATTAACCTGCAAGAGCTGAAGCACTCTAGACAAACGATCCATGTGTTCCTCCCAACCACAGCTACAAACCAATATACCATCATAGAATACTAACACAAAACTTCTCAAATAAGGTTGAAAAAACTGATTCATGGTAGATTTGAAGGTGGCCGATCCTATAATGACTCCCCTAACAGAATTCCTAGTCACCTTCCATAACAGCTCACTAACTAACTCGCCCGATTATTCTCTCCCCTACTTGGCCCACCTTCTTCCTTCTAGAATATACGTTCCATATAATCAGCAATTTAAGAATTACCTCGGCTTCTGGAACCTTAGATTCATGTGTCCTATCATACGCTTTTAACTCAAATCATGAAGTTCCTATCCAAATGAATTTAAAATCAAATAGAAGATTAAATAAAGACCTTGCATCAGTAGCTTTGTCAAGAAATTTATGTATTTCCTCAGGATCATTTGATGTCATTGAAGTTGCAAACTGAAGAAATCCAGATTCCTCCTCAAAAGAGGCATGGAGATGCTGCACAGAGGAAACTAGGCCCTTGTCAACATATAATTCTTTCTTATACAAATAGTACATGATATTCAATGAGTAATTGTTTTTTAACATTATCAATTGATGATATACAGTATAGACGAAATCCAATTGGTCTGCCTCCCTTACAAACTGAAAATTTAAAGAAGCCAGTCCACTGTCCCTCAACTAGAAGTTTTGCATTTCTATTTCTAACCAATGTTGGGCTGGGTATAGACCAAAAGGCCATAAGCTACTTCCTCCATCTCATGTTTACTGATTTTTAAGGTAATTCACACATTAAGAAAATCATTGATTACAACTATTTCCATGGATTTGTGCGGACTAAAATATCCTTGGTGTAGTAAGAGTTAGATAGAATGACCAATTAATGCAAAGTAGTTGAAATGTAAATAATTAAGTAAATAAGAGCATATTTGAAAAAACAAATCAATGCTCTCTTGATATTCTAAAACGACAATAATTTGAGACTTGAAAATACTCCAAATAGAACACTTAGTAATATGAGAGGGAGGGAGTATACCTAGAAATCAGTGTCAACATTCAAGTTACCTACATTAACCCAAGCAATGCATTTCAATTCGACTCCAATCTCCAACCCATCTTGGCATTGCCCACACAAAATGCTGGCCTAGAGACGACAATATTATAATCTCCTACCTCGACATTTCCATAACTTTCCTAGAATATAACTCCTAACTTGATTTGATAACACATTAGCACTTGCTGATTGAATCTATATCACAGAGTCAAAGTTAAAAGAAATTAAGTCGATGCACAACTTCTACCAAAATAACCGGCCAAGCTCTACAGTGCAATTTTACTACAATCCACCCAGTCTGCAAAGCAGGCACTGAAACCAAAACATACAGCCTAATTTTTGACGGTAATGGGATGACGACGCGTGCACCTGACATACCATACAGTGGTTTGGAACACATGGCAGCACATAGACAAGTACTGAGTGGTGGGCTAGTGCATATAGAAATTGAAGCCCCCAAACAAGAAAAGAAAGATGATCAGCCAAAGAACTTTGAAGATTAAAATTGACGCAGCCCAAACCCAAACAATGATGGATCCAGCCCAAATCATGATCCAATGTCCTTGACCTTTGCATGTATCACACTTTGCTTGGTTGCATGAGAAGCAAATGGAAACTTGCATGTAATGCTAAGAACAGGTAGCCCTTAGCTTTGTGCATGTGTTACACTTGGTTTAATTTCATGTAATGCCTTGATGTTCCCACCACGTAGACCGAAGAACAAGAGTACTCGCATAGTGACAATTGCAACACAGGTGGAGGAAGAGAAGAACGAGGTTAATAGCACAACCACAACGCTGAAAAGGGACCAAGAAGGAAAACCCAATTCCAACCTAGGTGAGGTGGGTTGCACACAGGCAAGCCAAGTCGCCGCCCCCAGAACTGCCAGATTCGGGGTTTCCCCTCCATAGTTCAGAGGCAAAGCATGGGTCTCATGTTGGGTAGACGAACTGCAGCAAAACAACCAGAACCATCACGAGGGGTGGTGAACATAGCTGTTGGAGTTTCTGCTACTTTAGCACCATCTCTTCCTAGTTATAGCACGTGGGAGGAGAAGCAGAAAGTTCGGTCGGGAGCAGAGTTTCGGGCAATGGGCCCAATTGCCATCTTGATATTAACGTGGAATTAGGGAGGTTTTCAATGGGGGTTTATTCAACTGGATTCATGCACACAAAGCGAAGCTAATAAAAAGATTGAACTTTTTAACCAAGCTAAAGGGAATGCAAACAAATGGCACTGCAATATGTTAACAATATGGAGAACGCTTTCAGTATTGCTACTGGCATGAGTACTATGCTGCAATTGCAGAGTTGCTTAAATTTTTTAATCCAAATAAAATATGGGGACCTTAGAATGGGGGCTAGCGTCACTGATATAACGAAGGGAATCTGGTTGTGGCCCAGACTGACTACCAAAGCATTAATCTTGAAAGGTGCAAGGTTGAGTGCCCAACAAAGACAAGTGTCGGAAATTGCAATTGTGCACTAGGGCTGTTTGACAATGACATTGTATGAAGAAAATAGTGAGGAAAGAAGGAAAAGAATCGACTTGAATCATTTGGGCCAATCTGTTGACCTAACAGACCAAGCCCAATTTAACAAAAATAAAGAGTGTCTTGTAAAGGAAAATAATGCAGAGGGCTCTTCATTAGCACAAAAGGTAACAGCACGACAACCACAGTCGCAACGGAAATGCTTTATTCAATGTCGGCTATGTACAAATGTTCAGACTATCATCACCTGGGCATTACTACTATCAATGTCTCTATTCTGAAGAATTAAGAATCGCATCATGTTTCATGCTATAGGATCCAATGGAAACTTAAATTTTCTGCTTTTGTTCACCTTGAGGACAAGGTGAATGTTTAGGGGGCGTATTGATAGGTCTTTTACCGTCAGTTACTGTAGTTAAGAGGCTTAGTTGGTTAGTTATGAGTTAATTATGCAGTTAGTTGGAGGAGTAATAAGGAGTGTTCCTATAAATGACAAGAGAGACTTAGATTGTACGGATCTTGTCATTTGTATAGACTAGAGGGCCATTTGGCATTAGGAGAGTCTAGAGTCTCTCAAATACTCTAGGAATTTATTGTTTAAAGGAAGAATTTTCCTATTTTTCTGCACAGCTCCAGTTGATTCCTCCTATCAGTTCAACTGATACGATGAGAAGCCTAATTGACCGAGCCTGAATAAGTAATCAAGCATCATAAATGAAGCATCAATGTAATGAGAAACTGTAGTAAAAGAGAGGATAAAAGTGCTCATGAAATCTGAGACCATGTTCTCCACAAGCATTCATGGAACCTACTTACATGAGCAAGTTTAATTTTCGCGCACAAGGATACAACCTCCTCTGGGAAACAAGCAGCATTTAATGGGGCATTAAATGTTCTCAAATTCAGGACACGATAAATACTAGACGAGATCAAATCCAGAATCAGAGTATCAGAAAAGGAGTTGAGGTGACACCTATTGTTGAAAACATGGTTGATTCTCAATTGAGGTCGTTTGGGCATGTTCGTAGGAGGACTCGGTACTAGGAGAGTTGACCAGATGGATAACAACCCAGTGGCTAGAGGACGTGAACTATAGATGAAACTATTAAGGACTTTGAGATCAATGGTTTCACCATAGATATGATTCGTGATAGACCACTATGATGTCGTACGATCCATGTAGCCGACCCCACCTAGAGGAGAAAGGCTTTGTTGTTGTTTCTGTTGTTTCTATTCTACCAAACTGCCAAAGTTGGTGAGTGTTGGTGAGAAGCTACTAAGAGTGCTTTCTAAACTTAGGCAAGTTTCTATTGTGAAAATAGGTAGAGCTATGGAAGAAAACTTCCAAGTGCTTTCAACCAAGTTGTGTAAAAGTGATGTAACCTCCGAAGCACGGATACATGATTTAGGCTGTCATATCCATATCCAATACGCATGGAAACACCCAACACACATGTCCAGAGTGTACCTATCATGCTCTATTTTTGTTTATAAAAAATGACGGGATACGTCATGGACACGGCAACATGAAAAGTCATGTGATACGGCCATACGGGACACGTTAATGACAGTTTTGCTATTTGCAACTCATCCCCTTTCCTCTGATTCTCACCTTGAAAACATACACAACTATTAACTACAATTCTAAGCCATCGTGCTCTGTTTTCCTATATAGCCATGCTCCTCCTCTATTGCTTTCATCTGTTTAACCTTTCTTCATCCTCAACACTTGAAAGCTCCTTAGTTCTGTGCGTAATTATCGAATTAAAACAGAAGAATATCCACATCCTCGATTCTGTCATCTGGTTTATATCCCTGTTGTTGTCGTTGTACACAGTGAAAGATTCCTTTTGCATCATCTGATTCGCATCATCTGGTTAAGGGTGTAACAGGTCATGTTGGTTTGAATTTCGGCCACAAGAAATTCCGAACCAATCAATTTTGGTTGGTTTGGATTGGTTCGGTTTTTGTAAAAAAATCCCAAACCATAAAAAGTGATTGGTTCAGGTTGGTTTGGATCGGGTGTTCAATTCAATTAATATTTTAAAATAATAATTATGTTTTAAAAATTTAGAAAAAACTAAACAATTTGTTTTTTCAATTGTTCGGTTGTTGTATACCATCAAACTAATTTTTTTCCAACACCTACAAGTTAACAAATTCAAATTCAATCTTGTCAAAAAGGAAAAGTAGGAGATTCAATATAGTCAGTAACATACCTGCAATCCATCCAAAATTCATCCATTCAATACTGATGTGTTTATGCGACGGAGAAGACATTTTCAATATCCAGTACAGATATGTAATACTTAAAAAATAAAAATAACTACCAGAAAAATTCAAATTTATTGCATACATCCCGACTAGATATTAATCACATAACAAAAGCAATATCCCAGAACATAGTTGCTCATAGGAAACAGAGATTTGGTGGGATCAGTTTTTCGGGTCCCGTGACCGGATTAATGGGTTCGGAAACCCAAATCCGTTACCCAAACCGATTGTGATCGGTTCTCGTTGGTTCAATTCGAATTTTGAGCCGAATTAATTGGTTCGGATATCTATCGGTTGGTTCGGTTCCGATTTCCGGGTTGTATTGGATTCTAGAGAACCGCTTACACTCCTAATCTGGTTGGCATCTCTTGTTCTGTTCCCATCTTATATTTCCATCTCAGGTTGTGTCTCTATTTACATCACATCTTCCGCAAGCTTGCATTCTGAGCAGTGCTGCATCAATGTTGTTCTTCTCGTCCTCTTTACTGTTACTAAGTGATTTCTAATTATTTTGCTTCTAAAACTCTTGAGGGTATCATTGTCTATTGATGAGCAAACATTAGTTTTCATATTTACTGATGATGGTTAGGGAGGGGATAAAACTAATACTATTTAAATATCTTAGTTTAGATTACTTATTTTGCAGTTTATTTGAATTTATGGAAGACATGGTTTTGCAATTCTGATTTATATTAAGCAATATTTTGGAACCTTTATTTATTTTTGTTTACCCTAAACGTCCCATATTTTTCAAACACCTATAACACGGAACAGCTTCTTTTAGGTTTCCACCTTTCCGCCAACGCTATCATTGAATTAACTACTTAATATAAATCAATAAAATCTAACTACTGGTGAGGCAAAAAGTTACCTCTCTATGAATTTTCAGGTTTTCCTGAAAAAGTGTTTGGCCATTATGATACAACAAATCAAAAGCAAATATGCAAACATCCACCTTTATGTCACTGACAGCTACATTTTTGTGAGCCCGGGTACGAAGCACCTGTAAAGAATTAGGTTATAACATAGGTCTAATCTCAACTCCTTGAACAAAAGATCAGAAATTGGAAAGTTGAATCCCCAAGATAGGCAAATCAACAAACATGAAGTACAAAACGATTTAATATTGATTGAATGCCAATGTAAAAGATATAGGCAATAGTTAAATGAGATGGTGAAACCTATAAAAATACATAACCAGCATTGAGATTACCTGGAAAGGAAGGATTTTCTGTTTTGCACGATCATATGCAACAAGTTCACAATCAAGAACAAATGATGATACAGTTGTTTTCTTTAACCTGTTCAAAAACAGTAACAAAAATATTGGAAACTGCGAAGTTGAAAAAATTGTATTGGGAAGCATACCATGCACATCATACCGGTATAATTTTATTATTTTAAATATTCATTTTTATCTCTAATGGAGCAATCAAACCCTGGAATTTTAACAGTTTCGTTTAACGAAGCTTCATGTTGTTAGGGAAATGTTCATAACTGACCCAAAAAGAAGTTAGCAGACAACAAATACAAAATTATTAATTCAGTTTTTCTATTTCTACTATTTTTGTACCTTGAAACTGCATCGACAACATCAGGAAACTTGGCAGTGTTTCGTTCAGCATTTCTACTGTAAATCTCAACTGAACCATTCTCCATGTAATGTATCTGTCTTAATACAACAACTATTAATGCATAGAATAAGCATCTTAAGCAGTATATATCTGAAGAAAAATTTGACCATATTTGTATTCACAAGTAAATTCTACATCCTGAAACTTTTTTAGAGCTTCAGATGCACCCGTGATTGCCTTGGACAGCATAGGGCCAACTGGAACACCAGGAGTAAAATTACATGTCTTTGGAAGTAGCCATATACCATTCCTAAGCAGTGCAGATACTATTTTGTCGTAATCAGGAAGAATGGAATAAACTTGTTTAACAATCTTTGCAGCCTGATGGAAAAGAAAACCAAAGTAAAGAAAAAAAAAATATCTAGAAGGGAAAAGGTTGGTTTCATGATTTCATCACTATGATGCACTGACAAGTATAATGAACTGACACCTATTTCGGCAGCAGCTCACAAGCCAACTTTTAGTGTTGATGAACCCCAGTAAAAGCAAAACATTGCCATTCGCCCCATCCCCATAATAATGATTCACTTGATTTGATTCACTCTATACGATATTTCTCAATATCAATCGGATCATAGTTGTTAGAGGCGCGCGCGAGGCGCTAGGGGCGCCAAGAACAGCACCACCTGGAAGGCGAGGCGGGCGCGGGGAGGGAGGCGGGCGCCTTTGTGCGCCTAGCGCGCCTCCGAGGACGCACCTCAGGCGCGCCTCTCTCCCATCTTCATTTTCAACCTTTAGTAATTATATATATATTAATATATATTAGATTTTATATATTAGAGAATTCAAAATTAGGGTTTACTGGTAAGTTTTGGCTATTTTTTTATTTTTATTTCAGTTTTTTTTTTTGGCAATTTATTGTATAATATAATATGTGATATGATTTATCATATTTTCAGCTTTGTGTATCTAAAGATTATATTTTCTGTTTTTATGTTTATTTTTCTGTTTTTTTCATTATTTTTTAATTTCTTATTTGATTAATATGTGATAGGATTTATCATATTTTCAGCTTTTTTGTATCTAAAGATTATATTTTCTGTTTTTATGTTTATTTTTCTGTTTTTTCATTATTTTTTAATTTCTCATTTGATAGTATGTGATATGATTTATCATATTTTCAGCTTTTTTGTATCTAAAGATTATATTTTCTGTTTTTATGTTTATTTTTCTGTTTTTTTTTCATAATTTTTTAATTTCTCATTTGATTAATATTGTTATCTATATTTAATTTTATATCTCTTTCTTTCTTATAATGCATTTCTTATAGTATTTTATGTCTCTTTTATGTTGTTTTTATTAAATTTTCTGTTTTATTTTAATTATTTGTCATTTGTCTCTTTAAGAAGTGTTGAACCTAAACATGTCTTTCGTGTGTTGGTTTTTGTTGGTTATGTGTTGGTTTTTGTTGATTATGTGATTTATTATTGAAGTTGAAGTTAAACATTATGTTATGGAATTCTTAGACTTAATTACATGAATTATGTTTTTTTATTAATTTTTAATTAACTTTGCGCCTCTTGAGGCGCTCGCCTCGGGCGCAAGGGCAGCCTTTGCGCCTCTCTGCGCCTCTCGCCTCTAACAACTATGAATCGGATAGCTTACCTCTTCTAAAGGGGATTGAATTTTAGGAGGTGGTTTTGAATGTTCTTCAGTGTACACTGCAGCTTGTCCCAATGCAGCTAAGAGAGTTTGTTCAGCACATCCAATCCGCAACTTTGTCTAGAAAACAAACCCAACAGTAACTAACAAATGCAACATATTATGTTAAGAAAACAATTTCATAGAGATAACTAGCGAACACCCACCTGTAGCAAACGGACTAGATATAACGGTTCACAATCAGTTGCAGCAAGAAGAAGCGACTTTATTTGATTTTTTTTCTTCTCTTGACTGTCTTTTCCAGATTCCTGTACACATTTATAAATAAATGAAACTAGCAGCAAACTCTAGCTCTCATCAGAAAATCGTTCCATCCAGTTAATTTCTCTACCCGTCTCATACATGATATTAACATCCCACATACACAGCAGAAACCAGCTTTTGCATAAGGGCCTTCCCCAGCTTTTGCATAAGGGCCTTCCCCAGCTTTTCATTCCCGCACCAGAAACCATCCCCTGCGGTAGCTCTTTTCTAAATGCTCTCGTGTCAACATTCATTTTATATTCCATTTTAGTATTTTACAACAGTTCACACATGTTAATTTCTGTTGTTACATTATTGCACTGACTGAAACCTCGTTCAGCCTGATACTCATAGGTAAAACTTTCTTATTCTTTTGGTGAGTCTATACTTTATACTTATTGCATTTATATTCTGAAAATCAGTTTATCATATTACTTGCCATTTGTCCAGGAATCTTGGTCAAGTTTTTCAAACATAGTATATAGATTTTTGCCTAATGATTTTCACCATTAGTCTATCCTGATACTTGCATTTCTTCTCAAGTGGATTAACACATTGTTTTATGCCCCAGCCGCTTTCCTCAGAAGCAGTTGTTTTCCTTTCTTATGGTTGTTTTCATTTGTTCATGTTAAGATCCTTATTATTCAACCCATATCGGCCCATGCTTCAGATGTCTATTCGTGAGAGTGAGGGTGATGCAGAACGATGATAATTTTGAAGATATACAACAACAACAACATCTAAGCCTTAGTCCCAAAATGATTTGGGGTTGGCTAACATGAATCAAACTTTGAAACCGTCAATAATCGTTACATAAATAACATAAAAGGAAAGAAGAGGGAAAAAGTAGAGAAAAAAGCAAATAAAAAAAGAGAATGAATGTAAAAAAAAAAAAAAAATCCTGAAAAATAAATTAAAAGATAACATGAAATAAAAGAAAATAGGAATTAAAAAAAAAAAAAAGGAATCAAGACTCCATCCACCATCCGTATTCTTTCCCGCCACATTTGCCTCTCCATCGCCATACTTTCTCCAATTCCAAGAAACCGCATATCATTTTCAATCATCTTTATCCAAGTTTTCTTGGGTCTTCCTCTACCTTTCACAACATTACTTGTTCCCCAACTTTCTAGCCTCCTCACTGGGGCATCAATAGGTCTTCTTCTCACATGACCAAACCATCGTAATCGATTCTCCATCATCTTGTCTTCTATAGACGCAACTCTTACCTTCTCTCTGATCACCTCATTTCTGAGCCGATCATTTTTTGTATGACCACACATCCATCGTAGCATACGCATCTCTGCCACATTCATCTTTTGAACGTGACACTGTTTTACAGCTCAACACTCGGTGCCATATAACAGCGCAGGCCTAATTGCCGTGCGGTAAAATTTACCCTTTAATCTATGAGGCATGCCAGGATCACATAAAACACCCGTGGCACTCTTCCACTTCAACCACCCTGCCTTTATTCTGTGAGCCACATCGCCATCAAGCTCTCCATCCTTTTAGATAATAGATCCAAGATACCGAAAGAAAGTGGATCCATGAACAACTTTCCCATCAAATGTGATCATCCCCGCCTCTCTATCACCGTTTTCGCTAAACCTACACTCCATATATTCAGTCTTACTTCTGCTCAGCCTAAAGCCTCGAGCTTCCAAAGTATCCCTCCAAAGTTCCAATTTACAGCACTCCAACCTTCGTTTCATCAATCAACACAATATCATCTGCGAACATCATACACCACGGAACGTCATTTTGAATTTCTCTTGTCAATTCGTCCATGACTATGGCAAAGAGAAAAGGACTAAGAGCAGATCCTTGATGCACCCCTATCGTAATAGGGAATTCTTCTGTCCTCCCAACATTAGTACGTACACTTGTACTAGCTCCCTCATACATGTCCTTTATAATGTCAATATATTTCTGCGATACACCCTTCTTTGCTAAGGCCCACCAAAGTACTTATCTTGGTACTTTATCATATGCCTTCTCTAAATCAATAAAAACCATATGCAGATCTTTCTTTTTATCTCGATAATGTTCCATCAACTGCCGGATAAGATAAATTGCTTCCATGGTCGATCTTCCAGGCATAAATCCAAACTGATTTTCTGTTATCTTCACACATTTCCTGATCCTTTGATCAAGCACTCGTTCCCACAACTTCATGGTATGACTCATTAGTTTAATTCCGCGATAATTAGAACAATCTTGAACATCACCTTTATTCTTATACAAAGGGACGAGAATACTTTTGAAGATATAAAAGAAAAAAAAAACGCTCGGAGAAAATATGTGTAATTTAATAATGGATAATAATATTTGGAAGATGTCCCAAATACAATGCTTAGACTTCAACTTACTGGCTAAAATATCAAAACAAAAGACCATAAAATCCGCAAAGTCCACAAACTGTTCTAACAGTTGGAAAGATGAGAATAAATAAGCTATAAAGACGGCCATGGGTGGAAAAAGTAGAACCCTAGCTGTAAAGACACTCTTGACTAGAAAAAATTAGGTATGTTGTTCCCTTCTAGAATACACTAGACGTGGCCAACCACGGGTCCGGGTCCGACCGGCCGGGTCACAGGTCGGCCGGACCTAGACCCGAACCCCACCGTACATATGAAATGTATGAGTTCGGGTCTTTACGGGTCGGCCACGGGTTCAGGTCCTGTTTGGATCCACCGGGTCACGGGTCGACTCGAGATTTTTTTTTTTTTTGGGGGGGGGGGGGCGGGGGGAATGTATTTTAAAGATTTTATTTATTATCATTCTATACACAAAAAAATGAGCTAATGAACAGAAGAAAAAATAAAAAATGGGGTTGTATTTTGAGATTCGGATTGAGGCTCTCGAATAGACATGCCACATGGTTTCTTGGTTTTGCCCCAAAGAGCAATTCGTTCTGAATTGTAAATCCTTTGATTTTTTTAGGGCCATAGCAATACTCTCTCTCTTGTCAGAGCTCGACATAATGAT
The DNA here is from genome assembly GCA_033398695.1 of Orobanche coerulescens. Taxonomy (NCBI): domain Eukaryota; kingdom Viridiplantae; phylum Streptophyta; class Magnoliopsida; order Lamiales; family Orobanchaceae; genus Orobanche; species Orobanche coerulescens. The sequence goes on along the minus strand of CM065807.1, from coordinate 4,207,894 downwards.
AAAATGATAAATTAGAGAGTAGATTAAAGTTTACAGATATGAGAATTGAGAGAGAGAGATTAGATTGAGTGAGAGAGGTGTGGGAATGAGGGAGGTTGAGGGTATTTATAGATATAAATTCTGACCCTTCGGGTCCAACTGGGCGGCACAGGGGTCCAAATAAGTAGGACCCGGAGTCCATCCGTATGTACCACGAGTCCGGGTCCGCGAGTCTCACGGGTCCGGGTCGGCGGGTTGACCTGGCGGGTTTGGGTCCACTCTGCACCTCTAGAATACATCCCCCATATCTTTACTGTTCCTATCAACTCTCCCATGTTTGAAAGAACTCGCCTAAGGTGGGTTAGCAGAAAGATAGTCAAAGTAGCATAGGAATTAACACGCGCAATTCTTCTTCAAGCATCCAAGAATCATCTGAAGATGGATGATCCTTCCAATAAACAAGGAAACTTGGAGTCCTCCATTCGGAGAACTGGCATCTCGTCATCAGTGATAGCTTCGATTTCATCCTTGGCTAAAGGCAAAGTAGGAGGAAGCTTGGGTACCGAGACTGAAGAAGTAGTAGATCAATCTATAACACTTGCAGAGAAAGTGGGAGGCTCAAAAGTACATCTGTAAGGCATTCAAGTCCTCAATATTGAAAATAGGACTAATCGATAAATCAGAAGGTAAGTGCAACAAATATGCATTAAGACCATGGTGTTTGATAATACCAAAAGGTCGTGAAGCTCTTGCAAAAAGCATTTTAAAATAAATTTTCGGCAATCGTTCAGGACGAATACAAATAAGCACATAATCACCTATGATAATCAACAGACACTTATAAGATTCATTACTTTGTGCAATTTTTTGTCTAATATCGACACATGCAAATCATGAATATGCCGTACAAATGTTTCATCACATTCAGCACGCTTATTATAATTCATAGGCAATGATACTAAATCAATAGGAAGTCAAAGGACTGACACCATTAACAATTTCAAATAGATTCTTTCTAGTGATATTGACAAAATACAGCTACGGGTAACGAGTTTTTCTCCTACAAGACACATGAGTAGAGAGCCTAAACTACGATTGACAATCTCAGTTTGTCCATCAGTTTGTGGGAAATGCAGCAGAAACTTGAGATGCGTATCAAAGAGTTCTCCAAAAATGACTAACAAACTTCATGTCCCTATCCAACACAATAGAAGAAGGTAAACCATGCAATCTAGCAACTTCTTTACAGAAAATCGTAACAATATGAGATGCATTAACTATCTTAGAACAAAAAATAAAGTGAGTCGTTATAGAGAACCTATATAGAGTCGTGACCTCTAACACTACGAGGAATGTCTAAAAAAATCCATATTGAGGTCTTCCCGAGTAGAATGTGGAATGGGTAAGGTAGTGTAAAGGCTTGAAAAGTAAGACACTGAGAAACCACTCGAGCAACATTCCTCCTTAAAGAAGGCCAAAAGAAATGATCAGCCACAAGGATAGTGATCTTATCTCTACCTAGATGGCCTGCAAGTCCTCCATCATGCAGTTCCCAAATTAGGAAGTCTTGAAGAGAGGTATCAGGATTACAAAACTTAGACCCGCAAAACAAGTATATCCATCAACAATGACGTAGTCAAGGAAATCGCTAAGATCATCACTAGGGACCTCGTGATAAATGGTAGAGAAATCAAAACAACCAGGGTACGACTCTTTCAACAGTAGTATCTCACTTATACAACAAGACACACTCTACTTAAGGTATCAACGATAACATTCTCTACACCATACTTATGTTTTAACACAAAGGTGTAATTTTGTAAATACTCAACCCACTTACCATGTTTCTCTCTCAACTTCTTTTGATCATTTAAAAATTTATGAGCATCATGATCGCTCCATACAAGCTCTTTAGGCAACAAGTAGTATCTCCAATGTTCCAAAGAACGAATTAAAGCATAAAACTCTTTTTCATGATCCAATGCTCTTCATTGATGTAACATTTAAGTTTAAGTTCTTCGAATTTATTAAAGTATTCAGACACAGAGGCAGGAAATTATTTTTAAGTTGAGGTACCCTTGCATCAATTCTCTCTTATGGAATGAGGGTAAAAACCTTTCTGTCAGCCTATGTTTCATCCCGTCCCACAGAGTAATTGGTGGCCCATCAACTAGTTCAATCTCACTTTGGACACTTTGCCAATATATGTTAGCAGACCAAATCAGTTTCATTTTAGCAAAATGGACTTCATGGATTACCCACATAAGGGTTCGATGGATTATTTTCCTTCAAGAAGTTTTTACCTTTGTCAACATGAGTTGGACCAACGCTAAGATTAGACATAGAATTCTCCAAATTTTTAATCAACCAAAGCATTTCCGTAAAAATATTATTGACTTCACTAACGTCGGATGAAAGGTCATTTATCTTCTAGTCATATTCCCCAAATTTCAGATCTATTGCCATTAACCTAGTCTGATGAAAAATGCAAAACTAATAAATGTATAAATAAATTAACTGATATTAACCAAATGCACCAAGTAAATTAAATTGCTATCAAATGTACATAGCAAGTAGGGTTGTAAACGAACCGAGCCGATCAGAGCCGAGCTTTAACCTAAACGAGCCGAGCTCAACTTTTTCCCTGACGAGCCGAGCCGAGCCGAGCTTTGTTATCGCACAAAAAACGTGTTCGAGCTCGAGCTCGTTAATAAAACGATTCGAACTCGAGCTGTTCGCGAACAACTCGAGCTGAGTCGAGCTCGAGCCGAGCTCGAGCTGTTCGCGAATAATTATATATTTTTAAATTATTTAAATAATATATTTGAATTATTTAAAATAAATATTTTAAAATAATATTAAAAATTATATATTTTTTTAAATATATATAAAAATTAATATTTTAATACATGAAATTATTTAAAAAATTATTAATCTATAATATAATATATAATATTATTAAAATAAATTTAAAAATATATTTATTAATCGAGCTTAACGAGCCGAACCGAGTTCGAGCCGATCTCGAGCCGCACATGCCCAAGCTGGGCTCGAGCTCGTTTTCTTAGCGCACAGATTTTTGTGTTTCGAGCTCGAGTTCTTAACGAACCGAGCCGAACCGAGCCCTTAACGAGCCGAGCCGAGCTTTGTTCGCGAACAACTCTGTTCGTTTACAGCCCTAGTAGCAAGCTATAGCAAATAAGATAATTAGGACACATATTCGGAATATATATATATATATATATATATATATATATTAACCTAATGCAAATAATTAAACCAACCAACTAATAATTAAGAAAGTCCTAATACCAATAAAAAGGATTGCGGTGTGAAGAAAAAACTTCTCTGATGCCAAGTTGATGCAGAAAGATGACTTTTTGGAGAGAAATTAAAAAAAAAAAAAAAAAAAAAAAAAAAAAAAACTGGGAGAAAATATTTGTAATTCAATGATGATAATAATTGGAAGATGTCCCAAATACAATGCTTAGCCTTCAACTTATAGGCTAAAATATCAAGACATAACTCATAAGATCAATAAAATCTGCAGTCCACAAACTAACATAGGGAAAGATGAGAATAAGATTTAAAGACGGCTAACGGCCATAGGTGGGAAAAAAAGATCCCTCGGTGTAAAGAAAGTCACATTCTTGACTAGAAAAATTATATATGGTTAGGGCTGTAAACGAACAGAGCTGTTCGCGAACAAAGCTCGACTCGGCTCGTTAAGGGCTCGGTTCGGCTCGGTTCGTTAAGAACTCGAGCTCGAGCTCGAACACAAAAATCTGTGCGTTAAGAAAACGAGCTCGAGCCGAGCTTGGGCATGTGCGGCTCGAGATCGGCTCGAGCTCGGTTCGGCTCGGTTCGGCTCGTTAAGCTCGATTAATAAATATATTTTTAAATTTATTTTAATAATATTTATATATTGTATTATAGATTAATAATTTTTTAAATAATTTTCATATATTGAAATATTAATTTTTATATATATTTAAAAAATATATATAATTTATAATGGTTATTTTAAAATATTTATTTTAAATAATTCAAAAATATTATTTAAATAATTTAAAAATATATAATTATTGGCGAACAGCTCGAGATCGGCTCGAGCTCGACTCGGCTCGAGTTGTTCGCGAACAGCTCGAGTTCGACTCGTTTTATTAACGAGCTCGAGCTCGAACACGTTTTTTGCGCGATAACAAAGCTCGGCTCGGCTCGGCTCGTCAGGGAAAAAAATTGAGCTCAGCTCGTTTAGGTCAAAGCTCGGCTCGGCTCGGCTCGTTTACAGCCCTATATATGGTGTTTCCTTCTAGAATACACCTTTATATCTTTGTTATTCCTATTAGATGGGGTGTAATGAAGTCTCACATCGATTATGGATATGGTCCAAGTGGTGTTAATAAGGCTCAGGTAGTCCTCACACCTTACAAGGTGGCTTTGTAGGGTTGAGTTCGGCCCAACCCAAATTCTAAGATGGTATCAAAGCCTATCACCCAGGGGCGGAGGGAGGGGGGGTCCAAGGGGGTCCACGGACCCCCGGCGGATGGAAGTTTCTTTATAAAATAGGGGAAGCGATATATATAGTTGTCCGATCTCCGTAATTTTTATAGCTCCGAACCCTCCCGAGTAAATACTCTGCTTCCGCCACTGCTATCACCCACATTATTATTCACACACCAAGCCCAATAGTACTGGTCATGAAGGGGTGCATAGGAAAAAACTAAGTCCCACAATAACTAGAGAAAAGGTATTATAAGGGTATATAAATGGGAGGCATCCCTCACCTTACAAGACGGTTTTGTAGGGTTGAGTTAGGCCTAACCAATATTCAAAAGTTCATACTATCTATTTTTTCTGATGCAACTGCTTTTTCACAAAACAAAGAGTCTTGGTCTCCTCATATTCCATTGCAAAACATCTCCCTCTCCTACTCTTCTTCTTCACTCTTTCTCATATAAAGTCTCTTCTCGTTGCACAAGGCCTCTTCTCCCATCCCGTCACAAGTTAAATGGCTTCCAGTGTACTAGTTTAAGTTGATTTGTTTTGCAACTTTGTTATTGAATTATTAGTTGTCTTATGCAAATGCTTATGAATTTGAGTTTAATTAAGTATTTGGAGTGAGATTTATTAAAGGTTTTTCTTCTGCTATTAATGCTCTTTTATATGCATCCATATGAATCAACATGCATTTTTTGAGTTTTATTGATTTTGTATAATCTTACAAGTTATGCTAGGATTCTCTGATTTATGGGTTATAGTTCCCCTTTCCAATTTTGCATAGAATTTCGATTAACAGATACATATTTTGCAATGTGTTTAAAGACAGACTCACCAGCGTGATGAAATATTTGAGAAAGATTGAACTCTGTAGACAGCACTAAGCAGTAACAAGCAAGCTTGAGATTCAAAATATTGAATTGATTGTAACATAACATACATGTATACCTCGGCAATAAGGTGAAAAGTGTTGAAAACCTTCCTGATAGTCAATGCATCAGGCTTCCGAAGCATAGACTGAGACAAACGGCTAGCTTTGGCAACTAAGCCCAAGTCACCTTCAACCTGTAACTGCTTCTTAATGTGCGACTCAGTCCTACCACAGGCCTCAGCAAGCGCCTTGATAATGGAAGCCTCGCCAATTCCCAATTCCACGCCTTGGTGTGGGGGAGCGATCCTGCCTACTGAGAGATATACGACCAAGACGAGATCCTCCGGCGTAGTGTGTATCACCGTCCTCAAAAGGTTGCACAAAATGTCCGTGATCGTAATCCTCCCACTCTCTTTGTCGATCATGTCGAATGTCATTGAAAGGAACAGGAACGGAACTGGTTCGCCCTTCTCCCACCAACAAACCGAGTTAGGATTGAACTGCGACGGCTTCTTATTCAGCCCTGAAACCCGCTCCTGCAGCACCGATGTTTCGCGACGTACCTTGTTCGGTGGTTCCCGCTTGGCTATAATTTCCGGTGATTGTTGAAGGGTTTCGGGGCTTTTGAGGTTGGTAGGGTTTTCAGAGAGAACGGGGAGCGAAGGAGAGTTGAGAGGTTTTCTATTCTTCTGAGATGAGGAAGGAAGAGCCGGATGTTTCCTCTTGGCCGCGGCCCGTGCGCCGGACATGAGGGCGTCAAACGCCGAGACCGACATGACTTGGACGCTGCTATGCAGGGTGGACTGCAGAGATAGGCGGAATGCGATGGTTTGGCATGGTATTCGAGTCAATTTAACGAGGGACAAAAATTCGACCGGAGTTCTTTATTTTTTTTTTTAAATAAATTAAAACTCGAGCTCATTTCTCCTCTCATGCTAAAATTTTAGGGTTCCTTAAATTAATTTCAAATAACGATTTAATTTTTTATCTTTTTTTCTCGGTTAAGTTCTTTATCTTTCAGATTTTAAATAAAATTAGTCTTTTCAGTTGGTCTCCGTTACAATAATTAATCAGATACTGATTTTAAACCTACGTGGCTATAAACATTTCTACGTGTCAAATATCTAACCTACGTCTCTATTTCCTAAACTATGTGGATTAGGGTAACCATTAACTGAATCAAATAGGCTCAACTTCGCTTCATTTGGTCTTTTTCTCAGAAAAAATCACGAACAAACGAAGAAGAGAGAAGAGAGGCGAAAACGAAGAATGGGGCAGAAGTAGGGTTTCGCATGCGACGACGAAGAAGAAGAAACGCGAATAGAGCAGAAGACGAAGAAGAAATGCGAAGATAAAGAAGAAAAAGAAAAAACGCGAAGCAAAGCGAGAGAAGAGGAAGAAAAAACGTGAAGCAATGCGAAAATGTGAGTTTAAGCTTCTGTTTGTTTGGTTGGTTGGTTGTTTTTTCTTGGTTGTTGAAGCAAAATATGCATTATGTCAGTAGTGGGGGTTTAGGGTTTCTATTCTTAGGGTTTTAAAAGATTGAATGTGGGGTTTATGGTTGTCGTTGTTGTTTGTTTGATTCTAGGTCAGTTTTGGCATGTGGTTCCTTGTAATATTCCTTTCCATGTGGATGTCAGTATATTTAACTGTTGTTGTTGATTCATGTGTTTTTATCTTTGTTTGGCACTACATTTAACTGAAAATGACAGAAACTGAAGGTTATTGGTTTAATTCTTCATTTTATAGGTTATAATGGATAGTTTTATAGTTGATGTTCACCATTGTGGTCACTTTGTGGACCCACAAATGACTAAATTTGAAGGGGGTGTGGCTACTAGAGGTGCCCAAAACGACCCAACCCGCCGGGTCGACCCGCCGACCCGGACCCGGCTGACCCGTGCAAGACCCGGACCCGGACGACCCGTGCGACCCGCCGACCCGGACCCATGGTATACACGGGTGGGGTCCGGGTCGAGCTTCCCCCAACCCGTCGACCGTGAAATTAAAAAAAAAAAAAAATCAAAAATGGTCATTGGACCCGGGTCGGACCAGACCCGGGTCTAACGGCTAGTCCGATTTTTAAAAAAAAAAAATCCTAACTATAAATCCCCCCCTCCCCAACACAATTTGTCCACACCTTCAATACTATATATCTCTCAAACTCTCATTGTTAATTGCCATACTCCTTAAGCTCTCTCTTTTTTTTCGCATTTTATCAGTATGTCGAGTTCGACAAGGAAAGGGTATTGCTACATCTCCCAAAAATCCAAAATGTCCAAGTTCGAGCGAATGGGTCTTTGGAGCAAATCGAAGAAACCATCTGGAATAATTATTCGGGAGCCCCAAAACCAAACTCCACCCGGTTTTGAAAATGAAAGTCAAGAACCTGAATATGATGTTACACATGAAAATATCTATTACGGTAGTACAACAACTACCAGTGAAGAAGAAGTTGATCTCCGGGGATTTCGACGTGTCCCGAATCGTCAACAACTGCAAAACATCGACGAAGAAATGGACCATGAAATCGATGAAGCTATGTTAAATCAAACATATGCAACATTCGAGCGCACTCTTCATGGCGTACCAACTCCGACGCAAAAATAAAATTCGAAGCGTCCTGCGGCAAGCCAAGTTGAAGAAGAACCTCCTTATGTTGAGGAGTTATCGTCCGAGGAGGAAGAAAATGTGAAAGGCAGAGGAAGCAAGAAAAGTAAAGCAAGAAACAAGCCTGCCCCTGTTGCAGAAAGGAGACCGGTATCCGTACTTTTTTCAAAACACTTTAAGAAGGAAAAAATGCCGGATGGTTCGATTAAGGTATCTTGCAACTACTGCTCGAAAGAGTATCCGTATAAAACCGGGGATGGATATGGAAATTTTAAAAGGCATTTTGAAAATAACCATGCCTCGGTCCACGGAGAACAAAAGTCACAAAGTCAACTCAACTTCCAACCTTCTACTGGAGCCGGGCCAGACGGCAATCAAGGTATGTCTGAATCTCAACTTTATAAATATAATGAAAAAATTGCTAGAGAACAAATGGCAAAATTATGTGCACAAGAATCTTTACCTTTTAATTTTGCGGATAGTACGGGTTGGGAATACAGGATGCAAAATGCCTATAATCCTGCTATTAAAAGAATTCCACGTACCACAATGACTAGACAAGTAGTATACTTAGCCAAACAACATAAACTTGCACTACGAGCTTATTTTAGATCTATAAATCATATAGTTTCTTTAGTCATGAGATACTTGGGCGATTTTAAACAAAAAAATGATTATATGGGAATAACTATACACCTGGATTGATGAAAATTGGAACTTAAACAAAAGATTACTTGCGTTTAAAAATTTAATTGTACACATAGTGCGAGATAATATAGCTAGAGCAATTATTAAAATTTTAACTTTTTATTGCTTAAAAGATAAAATTTTCACAATTGGTTTTGATAATGCTAGTTCTAATACGCAAGTGTACCAAAGATTAATACAAGCTTGCAATCCTGTTTTAGCGGTCGATTATTTCATACTAGATGTATATGTCATATTCTAAATTTATGTGTACAAGATGCATTAAAATTTGTAGATGAGGCAATAGAACCAATTAGAAAATGTGTCTTGTTTTTACATAATCGCACTAAGTTAGCTAGACAATGGGTAAAATTTTTAAAGTCAAAACAAATTCAACCCAAATTTTTACTCCACGTCAAACATAGATGGAACTCAACTTATGAGATGTTAAATTCAACTAATGAATATAAAGAATTATTGTGTGAATTTTTTGATACGTATTTTCACGTAGAAGGATTTTATTTATTGCCAACGTATTGGGATGAAACTAAAGATTTAATAAAACTATTAAGGGTTTTTGAAAATGCAACTAAAGATTTAAGTGGTTGTTATTATCCCACGTCTCCTAAAGTTTTATTTCATTGTTGTTTTATTGTATCGAAATGGATGCTTGTAGTAAATCCAAAGATTATCGAATGCTATTTACAATATGTGTTTAAAATGGCTAAAATACTTTAATCGTATTCATGATGTTTTCTTGATTAGTCTGTTTTATCTCCCGATTTGAATTTAGCTCAAGTAGAACAATTACTTGAAATATATTATAATATTCTTAAAAATTTGGGTTTTCCTAATATTGAGGATATGTTGAAAGTCAAACTTTATTTGAAAATATTCCTGACGTTGAACAAGTAAAAATTGATTTGAAAAATAGTTTAGAAACTGTTTTTTCGAATATTCTTCTAAATATGGTGATAAGATTCAAACTCAAAAACAAGAACTAAGACTACAAATACATTTAACATGGAATTGACAGAACTCCCACTAACCCATTTCAACAACAACTCTATAATATAGCAAGAAATAGGGGTGGTAGTAACGTCGGTCAAAGAAATGACCTTAGTAGATATTATGCAACTAGTTTTGTGCCGGAGGATGACAATGCAGTACCTTTGATCTGTTGGATTGGTGGAAAAGAATGGGAACCGAATTTCCCATACTTTCCATTATGGCACAAGAAATTCTTGCGTGCCCGCATCCACACCCCCGTTGAGAGTGCTTTTAGTGAAGGAGGCTATATGTCGGACGAGCGGAGATCCCGAATGACGCCAAAAATCTCGAGGCTCAAATGATACTTAAAGACGCAACAAAAGCCGAGTTACGAGATCAAGAAAATAAATGGGATGACCTATTAGCGACCAAGATGCCTATCAAGAAGGCACTACCGAAGGAGAGTCTAGTCAAATGAGTCAAACCGATGATCAAGACGATCTACGACATCGACTTCGACTAAAGGTAAGTAAGGTAAGTCAGGTAAGTAAAGAACTACGTAGGGCTTTGATTCCTCACGAGGATACGTAGGCAATTTAATTTTAAGTGAAAACTTAAAATTAAATACAAGCCCATTTTTTTTTAACTCTTCTCAAGTAAAAGAACTACGTGGAGCTTTGATTCCTCACGGGGATACGTAGGCAATTTAATTTTAAGTAAAAACTTAAAATTAAATACAAGCTAATTTTTTCAAATGATTTCCTTTTTCACTTATAGTTATTTTTCGTGTATAAAATGATAACAAATAAAAGTTTTATATACATTTAAATATATATATATATATAGACGGGTCGACCCGTGACCCGGCGGGTCGGACCCGGACCCGGACCCGTGGCCGACCCGTCGACCCATCAACCCGTACATTTCATATGTACGGGTGGGGTCCGGGTCCTGTCCTGCCGACCCGGCGACCCGGCGGGTCCGACCCGGACCCGGATCCGGACCCGTGGTTGGGCACCTCTAGTGGCTACTTGGGGATGTGGTGCTGATAAGTGGTCCTACTTGGAGATTCTAGGGATTTGTAAGGACATTGATTTTTTAGAACTAGTTGGAATGTTTTATGAAGTAAATGGGGTTAAAAAATAATTACTGAATGATGTTGGTGCTATGGAAATGGTGAATTGGTCTAAGGTAAATGGAAAGGTTGACTTGTACCTTATCCATCCAGTGTCACAACTAGAAGAAATACCCATGCTTGATTACGATGTTGAGACCCTACCTGATCACTTAGGATATAATAGTGAGGATATTGCACTAAATGTAAGGTTTGGAACCAAAAACAAGATTGAATCTGATGATGAAGTTGACCTTGATGATGAGTTCAAACAAGTCCCAACTGTGGGTGTTGGGTTTGAAGGTGGGGATGGATAGAAGAAGAACAATGGTTCGACATGCAAAAGTAAGAAGACTAAATCTGGGTAAAAGAGAGGGAGGCCTAAGAAGAAAAATATTGAAGAACCTATCAATGAGGGAGATGTTGTAGAAATAGAAGAATGTGTTAGTGAAGATTGTTTTTACATTGGTACAAAAGGAGCAAAGTAATGAGGTGTGATGGAGGGCTATCTGATGAGGATTACTACACATGAGAAATTAAAATTGAAGATTCAGAATTGTCTAGTGATGAAAAAGTAGAAAAAGTGAAATAACCCTCATTTGTTATGCCTGAGAGAATGAATGATTATATGTGGGTGTTGGGCAGTCTGTTTTCAATTAAGGAGGAATTCAAACATGCTATAATTACATATGAAATCCACAATGGCAGGGATCTATGATACATTAAGAATGATAATACAAGAGTTAGAGTTGGCTGTAAGGAAGGATGTGAATGGATGACATATTGTGCAAAATTACCCAATAAAGATACTTTGCAACTTAGATAGGTCATAGACAAACACTCATGTAACACAGAGTATAGGGTCAAAATGATGAATTCAGGTTGTTGGAGAAAAAAATATTGTCTACTGTGAGAGAGAACCCAAAAATTAAGTCAAGTGATATTGTCAACAAAGCCCATGAGAAATGGAATGTTGGGGTCAGTAAAATGAAGGCTTTCATAGCAAGGAGGGTTGCTTTTGACATGGTTGATGGATCATTCAAAGAGCAATACACTAGATTATATGATTATGCACATGAACTCCTAAGATCAAATCGAAACAGCACTATCAAACTCAATGTTCAGCCCACTCAACCCACTGAAGAGCCTGATGAGATTGTGTATAGGCCATTGCTACTTAGTTTTCAAAGAATGTATATGGGTTTACATGGTTGCACTCAAAGTTTCTTGAGGTTTAGGCCTATTATTGGACTTGATGGATGTCTCTTAAAAAGGTATTTTGGGGTCAAATACTTGTAGCAGTAGGTAGAGATCCTCATGAACAAATGCTTCTAATAGCACTTGCAGTTGTCGAAGGAGAGACATGATTCATGGGCTTGGTTTTTGGAGCTATTAGTCAATGATTTAGGTGGCCCAGAAGTGTGAAAACGATTCACATTTATGTCTGATCAACAAAAGGTATAATATACATAATTTTGTCCTATTAGTAATGATACTGTGATTTGTGTCTTATCTAATAAATTATTGTATTTACATGCTACTGTGTAGGGCTTGCTGAATAACCTTATTTATTCAAAAATTGACAGATGTTTTGTCAATATATAGTGGAAACAGGATTTTGGGAATGCAAATGTTGAAGTAATGAACCCTGGGGGTTCTGATCACTCCCCTTTTTTACTTCAGATTGGTGATAAACCTGCTAATAACGCTAGAAACTTCAAGTTTTTTAACTGTTTAACTGAGCACCAAAACTTTAGAGAAACTGTGGAGAAAACATGGGAGACTAGTGTCAATGGGGTGGGGATGTATAGAGTGTGGATGAAACTGAAGGCTTTAAAAGCACCATTGATAGGACTCACAAGACACTACTCACATGTGCAGTACAAACTAGACTCAGGACAAGTTAAGTGTGAACACAATGGATAAAGACCTGTTTGCTGAAATGTGTAAAGAACAGAAGGAGTATGAGAAATGGCTATCTATAGAGGAGCAAATTCTGAAACAAAAGGCAAAGGTCCATTAGCTTACATGTGGAGATGGAAATAATAAATTCTTCCATGCAAGCCTAAAATCTAGGAAAAATGGGAATTTGGTAGTACTGTATGATGGCCAAGGGAGAAGGTTGACAGCTGAGGATGAAATTAAGCAGTAAATCTTGTCTTTCTACAAGAAACTCCTTGGAACTGAGGCTCGAATATCCAAAGCTATTAATATCCAGTGTATACAGAAGGGCCCTATACTGGTAAATGAATAAAGGAATGATCTAATTAAACAAGTCACAAGTGCTGAAGTCTTGGAAGCACTTAATTCCAATGGGGAGAACAAAACGCCAGGAGTTGATAGATTTACATCCAGATTATTCAAGATAGCTTGGCATCTGATAGGTGGTGAAGTCACTCTTGCAATACAGGACTTATTTTTGTCAGGTAAGATGTTGAAGTCTGTAAACACTACTATGATTACTTAGATACCTAAAAGCTCCATTGCAAACACTATTAAGGACTATAGACCCATTGCCTATTGTACTGTGTTATAAAAGATCAAATCTAAAATCGTTACAAACAGAATGGGCAAGATTATGAGCTTTTTAGTTGGTAGTGAACAAGTTGCATTTGTACCCGGAAGATATATTCATGATAACACCATCCTAGTCCAAGAAATCATTAGAGGGTATAGTAGGAAGGGTACTTCAGTTGATGCATGCTAAAGATGGACCTTCAGAAGCTTATGATTCTGTACACTGGGGATTTATTGAGCAGCTACTCAGATGTCTCGGTTTTTCTGATCAGTTTGTCAATTGGGTGATAGTTTGTATGACCAGTGTTACATATCATATTTGCATAAATGGTCAACCAGTGGAACCTTTTGAAGGTAAGAAGGGCCTCAGGCAGGGGGATCCAATCTCCCCATTTCTATTTGTTCTGAGCATGGAGTATCTGTCTAGAATGATGAAGTCATTGCAAGATCAGGCCTTATACATGTTGTTCGGCGAATAATACACCTGGACGGCGATCGGCATAAGGCCGAGCGACCGAGTTCACGATCAAATAATCCATGGCAGACTTGCCAAAGCAAAAAGTCCAGACCGAAATCAGGTACTGAGCGGGGCGATCGCCTTTTGGCACATAGCGATCGACTCTGGTGCCCGACCAAGGACGACCGTCATATGCCGTGTATAAGACCATCGTCTGTCAAGTCTAAAAAGACTGGTCACGAAGCAAGGACCCATGTGTGGATCCGCGAATGGCGCCGTAGAACATGGATTGTTGACTCCAGCCCATCAGCAGCTGTCAGTGACAAGGACGGCCTCACCTACCTACAGACCCGCCGAAAGGTCCTAGGTGGGGCCTCCCAAGATAGCGACATAGACGCGTGTTGGCCTCTCATTGGTTCGCACATCCGGCTGCCAGCAGCTGCTGCGGACATTAAGCAGACCAACACATGTGCTAAAGACGATCGCCCGCTTATTATAATATAGCAGAGGCGATCGCCAAGCGACTCCAAGTCCTATAAATAGAGAACCTCCAGCAACTGGAGAAAGGTTGATAAGTTCAGATTATAAGAGTTCAGAAGCTCAAAACCTCTCTCACTCTCGACCGAAAAATGATCGGCCGAATCGAGAATCACATCTCATTTGTTACAAGAACTCAAAGAGCATCAACTCCGGCTCTTCCGGCAATCTTCAGCACTCAAGAGCTAAGATAACTAGGGTCTTTACACTCATTGTAATTGTACTCTAACATTAATATTTGTACTCTCAAGTATTCGTATTAATAACATCTCATGAGAGCATTCAAGCCCGGGCCTAACAAACCCGGCAAATCTTGTGTTATTTACTTTCCCACGGACGTGCTCTCGCATTTTGTTTGTTACTCATCCATTCCAGCGATATCATCTCCGAATAATATTTTTAGTAACAACAATTGGCACTAGAGGAAGGGGTCTTAACCTTCATTTTCATTCCGACCATCTCGAAGAACACTCACTGTTCTCCGGGGCATATACTTGAAGAAACACTCACTATTCTTCAAAGAAAAACCTTCAGAATAATGGCATCTGCCACCACAGTGAAGAGAGCCATTCTCAGAACCGCCGGACGTCATATATCGGCTCAATCCGAGCCCCAACCTACTGCGGAGGGTAGCCGCGGCGGCGCGAGACTCTCGATCCCACCCCCGGGGGACGACCCTAGCCTCTCGCTCGATCAGTTCCAAACAGCGGAACAGACCGAGGAGGCCATGGCCATCCTGCGGGAGTGACGGAGAGCATGCGGTACGCCCGCAATTACCCCATCATCCATCTGTCGCGCGGGCAAACGGAATCTCAAGGGGTTACTTGTCGCGCGATCGTCAGGAAGCCCCGATTCACGAGCAGAAGCACTCGCGAGGCGGGACGGTTCCGTTTTCAACCGCCTAGGCAGCGACCCATCATGGCGGCCGGGGCATTCTGGACCCATCCATGAGGCGACGGAGCCCGAATCCATCACCAGGAGTTCAGCTTACCCAACTCCCAGAAGGCAGACCAGCTATCAGGCTCCTACTCGCCGAGAAATCGAGATCGACGACGAAGACCTCATTTCCTATAGGAGAGCCAGGGGATCAGTACTTGATCGCCTCGGCTCCCGCTCCGAGTGCCTAGCCGCGAGTAGTCAGGCCGCGGAGATGGCCGCTATGCAGCGCCAGCTCGATGAGATGAAAGCACTCTTGGACACTGGGGTAAGCACCAGCAGAAAGATCATCGAGCTTGCCCCCGTGCAACCAAAGATCGCTCCTCCCAAAACACCTTTGTATGAAGGGAGGTCGGACCCCGAGACTCACCTAAGCAAGTTCCGGATTTACATGACTAGGTGCGGGGCATCAGACGCGACCAAGTGCCGAATATTCCCGTTAACATTGGGCGAGCTGGCCCATAGGTGGTACGTCTCGCTACCACCGCGATCAATCAGTTCCTTTGAGAAAGTGGCGAGTGACTTCACGTCATACTTCGCCGCCAAGGTCGCCAGACCAGAAGGCCCCCACCGCATGATGAAAATCAGGAAGGGGGAAGACGAATCCGATGCAGATTACATTGATCGGGTGGATGAAATAGTCCTCACCGGCGAGCCCATCAGCGACGATCTCGCTCTCTACTTGGTCCTGGGGGGATTCTATGGTCATTCACCCATGTTTAAGCACCTCACAAAGGACATCCCCCCGACCTACGCGATCTTCCGCGCTAAGGCTGCCGATTTTCTGGCCAGGCAGAGGCTGCTCACCCTCCACCTAGGCAAGGGGACGCCGCCTCCCGTCCGAAAGACGGCGATCGTCAAAACCAACAAGGCAGTCGCCAAGCCACCTGGTGAATTTCAAGGCTTTCGAGGATGTGGAAGCCCATCTCCTCCACAAGTTCAACCGAACTTCGGCCCACATTTTTTACGCCATCAAAGGACGCGAACCGCTAAGCAAGCCAAAGGCGATAAGGGACAACGATCATATGGACCACAATAAATATTGTGCTTACCACAAGAGTCCCAGTCACAGCACCAATCAATGCCGCAACCTCCTCAGACAACTCTGGAGATTGTTCGAGGAAGGCAAGCTGGACAGTTTATTGGCTTAGCCGGAGCCCCATCGATCTCCCAGTACGGTCGCCAGAGTCGAACGCGAACATGCCAGAAAGCTCATACGAGTCGACCCATCGATCAACCTCGGCGGTCGGATCTATATGTTTCAATCAAAGAGGTGGGAACTTTGGAAGTCTTTCCCCGATCCCCACCGTTGGCCACTAAGTATACTGGATACAGTTTGGAAAATAGTTTAAACGACAAACTGTACGGATTTTAAATCTGAGTGTGTAGCGGAAGTCTTAGTAGGTTGTTGTGGATACAGCAACTAAATGTATAGTGTATACTTAATTAATCACAGTAATTAAAACAGTAAAAGCTGAAGGTAAATAACACAGTAATTAAAGTGGTTCGAGGTAAACCCCTCTATGTCCACTGGTCCTCCACACAGGAGTAAAAAGTTTATTATAATTACTACGTACACAACTACGTAATTATAACAACACACAATCAATATATCGTTCACACAGATTGATATAAAGATCTTAGCTTCAACCGTTCACACAGATTGTTTTGAGCTAATGCTTTGACTTGCTTCTTCACACACAGTTCTGAAGCTTCGTCTTCTTCGATGCAAATCCTTCACACACAGTTCCGGAGAAGCACAGATTGCTCAGTCCACACAGGGCTGTTTGTTCAAAGTATAGAACAGATGGTGAACAACAACTTTGACTTTAAGAGCTTTCAGCTGATGAAGTGTTGTTCAGAATGATGAGCATTGTATATCTCTTTTGATCTGAGTTACAGTAAGCTTTGGAGATATGTTTTGCTCTGATAATAGTTTCGATAGCTTGGGTAACTGATCTTCAGCATCTTGATGTGATATATATAGTCTCTGAAATATATATCCGTTGAGATGTATCCGTTTGAGTGAGATTCCGTTCCAACGGGATTATAACACGATCCGGATTTAGCGGGATTTGAAGATTTGTTGACTAACAGTATTTAAATACTTTATCCTTGAGTATTTAAATACTTCTTTATTCAACGGGACTTGACTTCTGGAGATTCCCTCTTTGTCCTTTTGTGAGCTGTGTGGAAGATAACTGTATTTGAGATTCGAGACAGTTTCCATACTTGGTCTTTTATAAGACTTCTTGCTGTACTGAAGGGCTTCACTATATGCTGATTCGAGGCAGGTCTTCGATACAGGATAATGCCTCAATGTTCGATACAGTTTTCCTTTACTGTATGCGGATTGGCATATATGTCAAAACCTCTTTATCAAATACCATTCGATACAGGGATTGGATATCCCGGCTGTTTCGATACAGGGTTCTTGTTTTCCCAACAATTTCCCCCTTTTTAACAATTTGCCAAGACTTACAATTTCCCCCTTTTTGACAATTTTCCAACTAAATCGAATCCGCCTTCCTTAGGATACCATAGTCCTGTATCGACTGTTCCTTTAATGTACTTCAGGATTTGTTTAGCTGTATTGAAGTGTGATTCCTTAGGTGCAACTTGATATCTTGCACACACTCCAACAACAAAGTGGATATCGGGCCTGCTAGCCGTTAGGTACAGGAGCGAACCAATGAGCTTCCTATAGAGTGATTGGTCAAACGGCTTTCCGGCTTCATCAGCACTAATTTGCACGGAAGTACTCATGGGGGTTGGCGAGGATTTGGAAGTGTTCATTCCAAATTTGTTGAGAAGCTCCTTGCTGTATTTTTCTTGGTTGATGAAAATACCTGTAGGCATCTGCTTTACCTGCAAACCTAGAAAATAACTAAGTTCCCCCATCATACTCATTTCAAATTTACTTTGCATGAGATGAGAGAACCTTTGACATAAAGCAAGGTTAGTTGAACTAAAAATAATATCATCCACATAGATTTGCACCATAAGAAGGTCATCACCTTCCTGTATCTTGAACAAGGTCTTGTCCACAGCACCTTTCTCAAATCCGTTGTTGGTTAGATACTGGGACAGGGTTTCGTACCAGGATCTAGGGGCTTGTTTAAGTCCATACAGCGCTTTCCTTAGCCTGTAAACTAGGTCGATACCGTCTGTGTTGGCAAACCCTGGTGGTTGTTCAACATAAACTTCTTCTGCAAGGTCTCCATTCGGGAAAGCACTTTTGACGTCCATTTGGTATACAATAAAACTCTTATGGGCGACAAAGGCTAAAAATATCCTGATGGCTTCTAGTCTCGCTACAGGGGCGAAGGTTTCATCATAGTCTATGCCTTCTTCCTGACTATAGCCTTGTGCGACTAGTCTGGATTTGTTCCTTATGATAAGTCCATTTCGATCCTTTTTGTTTCGAAATACCCATTTGGTTCCTATAACCGATTGATGTGTTGGTCTGGGTACAAGATACCATACATTGTTTCTTTTGAAACCGTTAAGCTCTTCTTTCATAGATGTTATCCAATGAGAATTATTAAGAGCGTCTATGGTCGAAACAGGTTCGGACTGGGCTAAGAATACAGCGATAGTGCACATATTGAGTCTTCTAAGCTCGGATTGAGATTTCCATTCAGGAAACTGTGATATCTCAGCATCAGATTCTTCTTGTGCACAAAGTACATTTCCTTGTGTGCTCTATATTCTCCTACGAGTAGAAACACCAGCATTTATGTTTCCAATGATCAGCTCTTGCGGGTGATCTCTCAACCATCTTCGGTCGGGTTCTAATTTAGGATCCCGTACTGTATCGAAAGATTCTGTGGATACAGCTTCAGCTTGTACAGCGTCGGCTTCATCCACATCGATTCTTACAGCTGTGGGGTTGATTTCTAAATCAACGACAGGTTCTATGGGAGTTGGAGGATCCAAGATAGATAGATGGTGAATGTTCTGAGTGATATCATCTACTCCTGTAGGGTCATGGTGTGGTTCATCAAACACTACATGAACTGATTCCTCAATCGTCAGCTTTATTTTGTTAAAGATTCTGAAAGCTTTGCTGACAGAGGAGTATCCTACGAATATTCCTTCATCTGATTTCTCATCAAAGGTTCTAAGTTGGTCTTTCCCATTATTCAATACATAACACCTGCATCCAAAAATGTGGAAATACGAAACTAATGGAGTTTTGTTGTTCCATACCTCATATGCTGTTTTGTTGTGGTGCTTGTTGACGATACAGCGGTTTTGAGTGTAGCATGCTGTATTGGTTGCTTCACCCCAGAAACGATGTGGCAATTTGCTTGCGGCAATCATTGTCCTTGTTGCTTCTTTCAACGTCCTATTCTTTCGCTCGGCAACACCATTTTGTTGAGGTTTACGGGCAGCTGAGTATTCGTGCTGTATTCCATTCTTCGAACAGTATTGCTCTATAAAGCGGTTAGTAAATTCTGTACCTCTGTCGGAACGAATGCACACGATACTCGATGCCTTTTCATTTTGCAACTTTCCCAAGAGCTCGGGCAGCTTTGATGTTGTTTCCTTCTTCTTGCTAAGAAAGATCGTCCAAGCATACCTGGAATAATCATCAACAACAACCATGCAGTATTTCTTACCTACCAAACTTACTGGGTCTACAGGACCGTAGAGATCCATGTGTAGCATTTCCAACACTCTTTGGGTTGAAAGGTAGGATTTTCTCTTCAGGGTTGACTTGATTTGCTTGCCTTTCTGACATGGTCTGCAGACGCTGTCCTTCTTGAATGACACATTTGGCAAACCTCTAACCATTTCCTGTCTTGAGAGCTTGTTGATTGTCTTGAAGTTGACGTGAGACATCCTCTTGTGCCATAACCAGCTAAGATCTGCAGTGCCTTTGGCAACAAAGCATGGAATTGAGGAGCTCATAGGCTTCCAGTCAGCAATATACATATTACCTGATCTGCTTCATGTAAGCACAACTTCCTTGGTTTGGATGTTTTTGACTCTACAGCGATCTATATAGAACTTCACCGAGAACTGTTTATCACAGAACTGACTAATACCAAGTAGATTATACTGTAAGCCTTCAACATATGCAACATCGGTGACTTTGAATTTTCCGACAAGTAGGTTTCCTTTACTTCTTGTTCTTCCTTTAGATTTATCACCGAAACGAACTTTTGGACCGCGACCTTCTACAAAATCTGATAGCTTGCTCCTATCTCTGGTCATGTGTCGAGAGCATCCACTATCAAAGTACCAGGTATCCTCCTCTAGAATGTCCTGTAACAAAGAGATTAAGTAGATTTAGGTCCCCTTTAATTTTTGGGTCCATGATTGTTAGTTCCTCTTGGTACCCAAGTTTTCCTAGCAGCAATTGGTTTACTGTAGGACATACTCGGTACAGTGTTGCGATATCTACGGGGGGAATATCCGTAGTTGTTATAACTATGATAATTATTATGCATGAAAAATTCAGGGTTATTATTATTAATCCAGTACGAGTGCCGTATTGGAGGTGGAGCCATTTTCTTAGGCCTAACAACTTGCCTTCTGGGTCTCCAGTTGGATTACCAATGCTGTTGTTGATACTGAACCGGCATCTGCTGTCTCGAGGGATAACGGGGCTCCTGTATCCAATACCTCGGCGTGCTGTACTGATAGTACTGCCGTGCGGGCCTTTGGTGGTTGGATACAGCCTTCCTTCTGAACGGCTGTTGGCGCTGTTGATATGCTCTGTGAGCATGCTGTTGAGTGCGCCTCACAGGTTGGAACGGCTTATGATTCCGCTGTCTGGAATAGGATTGCGGGGGCGGAATAGCAACCTTCGGTTTTCTCGGTACAGCAGGTTCCTTCACGGGGCTAGGGATTTCTTCTGATTCTGTAATGTGTTCCACACTCTTGACGAACACTGTACTAGTTTTCCCTTTGTTTGAACATGAGTTGTATCCTAAGCCACTTTTGTCATGAGCATTTTGCCCAGTGCTCAGAATTTCTTCCATTCTTTTGGACGATTTCTCGAACGATTTCAGAGTGGTCTCAAGTTCGATTTCTCGCTTTTCGAGAGTTGTGATTTTGGCTTGAAGTAGAACCAAATCATTTGTCTTGCTCTCGTTGTGAGTTTTAGACTCACTTAGTTCATGAGCAAGTTGATGATTGCTCTCCATGAGTTTTTCAAAATCGACTTTGCTGGTTTCATAGTCAAGAGACATATTTTCATAATTTATTTTCAGCAAGTCATTTTCATCTTTCAGCTCTAAATTAGTTAATTGAAGCTGTATATTCTCAGTTTTCAGTGTCTCATGGGCCTTTTTAATGTTTTTAAATTCATTCATCATGTTTTCAAAAGTATGAGATGCATTTGACGGAATAGCTGAGGTTGAACTTACCTCATCGTCGTTGTCTTCACCTTCTGGAATGTCTTTGGCCATAAAGCACATATATGCTTTATCATCGAACTCATCGTCAGATGAATCACTTTCAGTGACCACCTGAAGACATTCTGCTGATTTGGATGGTGTGGGGGAGGCTTCTGATTCTCCAATCAGGGCCTTGAGCTTGTCTTTCCAAGCACGTCTTCTTTCATCTCTCTCTTGTTGCTCGGCCTCCGGCAACCTTTGGACTTTGGGATGAGGACATTTATTTGTATAATGCCCTGGTTTCCTGCAATTATAGCACAGGTTAGCATCACCAGATGATGTTTCGGTACTTACCTTGTTGACAGGTTTGGGCCTGTAGGGAGTCTTTCCATCGTTTGATGAACTTTTGAATTTATGCATGAGAAGCGCCATTTTAACTTGAGACAGATGTCGTCACATCACAAGATTCTTGTGACTAGGCTTCGACGAGCTAGGCATGCTGTGTCGACGGTTCGATACAGCGGCTAGAGCTGTGACCTTTGACGGAGATTCTTCAGCTTTCTCTCTTCTGTCAATATCATACTCAAAAGCTTTGAGGTCAGAGAAGAGATCAAAAGTAGATATTTCATTAAGATTACAAGATACACGCATAGATGTGGTCTTAATGTCCCATCGGGCTGGGAGAGATCTGAAAATTTTTAAGTTCTTCTCCTTTTGGGTATAAATTATGCCCAACGCTTCAAGTTCACCGACAATACCAGTGAATCTGAGGTCAAGTTCCTCAAGTGTCTCAGTTGGTTTCATTTCGAAAGATTCAAATTGCTGAGTCAGTTTTGAAATCTTGTTTTCTTTTGAGAGCTCAGTTCCCTCACAAATCAACTTGAGTTTATCCCAGATTTCTTTGGATGTTTTGCAGCTCTTTACCTTTGAGAACGTGCCTTTGTCAAAAGTGACAAATAACGCGTTCTTAGCTACGTTGTCAAGGTTTGCTCGCTTTTTTTCATCTGTGGTCCATTGCTCGTGATCCTTCTCGAGCATCTCAGCATGGGCGTGGCCTTCAATCCTTGCGGCCGTGTTTACCTTCATGATCTTGATAGGACCATCCTGTATAACAAAAATCATCTCTTCGTGCATTGCTGCAAGATGAGCCTCCATCCTAATTCTCCAGTCATCAAATTCGTTAATAGAGAACATAGGAACTTTGTTGATCATAGAAGTATCCATGTGATAATACAGAAATGAAAGAGACTGTTTTGAAAATAAGTGATTTTGGATCTGATTCGGTTAAAAATACGACTGATTCTTTTTAGAATCAACCGCTCCGATACCACTTGTTGGCCACTAAGTATACTGGATACAGTTTGGAAAATAGTTTAAACGACAAACTGTACGGATTTTAAATCTGAGTGCGTAGCGGAAGTCTTAGTAGGTTGATGTGGATACAACAACTAAATGTATAGTGTATACTTAATTAATCACAGTAATTAAAACAGTAAAAGCTGAAGGTAAATAACACAGTAATTAAAGTGGTTCGAGGTAAACCCCTCTACGTCCACTGGTCCTCCACACAGGAGTAAAAAGTTTATTATAATTACTACGTACATAACTACGTAATTATAACAACACACAATCAATATATCGTTCACACAGATTGATATAAAGATCTTAGCTTCAACTGTTCACACAGATTGTTTTGAGCTAATGCTTTGACTTGCTTCTTCACACACAGTTCTGAAGCTTCGTCTTCTTCAATGCAAATCCTTCACACACAGTTCCGGAGAAGCACAGATTGCTCAGTCCACACAGGGCTGTTTGTTCAAAGTATAGAACAGATGGTGAACAACAACTTTGACTTTAAGAGCTTTCAGCTGATGAAGTGTTGTTCAGAATGATGAGCGCTGTATATCTCTTTTGATCTGAGTTGCAGTAAGCTTTGGAGATATGTTTTGCTCTGATAATAGTTTCGATAGCTTGGGTAACTGATCTTCAGCATCTTGATGTGATATATATAGTCTCTGAAATATATATCCGTTGAGATGTATCCGTTTGAGTGAGATTCCGTTCCAACGGGATTATAACACGATCCGGATTTAGCGGGATTTGAAGATTCATTGACGATGATATTTAAGTACTTTATCTTTGAGTATTTAAATACTTCTTTATTCAACGGGACTTGACTTCTGGAGATTCCTTCTTTGTCCTGTTGTGAGCTGTATGGAAGATAACTGTATTTGAGATTCGAGACAGTTTCCATACTTGGTCTTTTATAAGACTTCTTGCTGTACTGAAGGGTTTCACTATATGCTGATTCGAGGCAGGTCTTCGATACAGGATAATGCCTCAATGCTTCGATACAATTTTCCTTTACTGTATGCGGATTGGCATATATGTCAAAACCTCTTTATCAAATACCATTCGATACAGGGATTGGATATCCCGGCTATTTCGATACAGGGTTCTTGTTTTTCCAACACCCACCACGTCAAAACCAAAGGCTACTGCCTGAGCAACGCTTCGAAAAAGAGGACGACTCGCTCGCCCTCTAAAGTTCGTCATTTAACATGATGGACCTAGGCAGCGATCGCCTCCCTTAGCACAACGCATACCGTCATGGATCGCCAACCAACATGACGGTCCGAGGTAGGAAAGTGCCGCCATGGTCGCGAAGGTCGATGAAACCGACGATCCATCCATGCATGGTTCCTTTGGGCAGCGATCGCTCGACTTTCGTTTAAATACGAGGCGGGCGTAGCCGAAAGATCCTCCAAAACAAATCAGAGGATGACTCACTCGCCCTCTAAAGTTCATCATTAAACATGATGGGCCTTGGCAGCGATCGCCTCCCCTTACACAATGTATACCGTCGAAGATCGCCATCTGACATGATGATCCGAGGTAGAAGAGTGTCGACATGGCTGTGGAGGACGATGGAACCGTTCTCTATGCCCATGCAAGGTCCCTTTGGACAGCGATCGCTCACCCTTCATTTAAATACGAGGCGGGCGTAGCCAAAGGGCCCTCCAAAATAGATCTGTGGACACGATCGCTCGCCCTCAAAGGTCCATCACCTAACATGGTGGATCCGGATAATGCGATGCGTCCCTCCCCCGTCACAACGTATACCGTCGAGGATCACCATCTAACATGACGGTCCGAGGTAGAAAAGTGCTAACAAGCCGCAGTCATGGAGTCGATTAATCCGACGACGCCCCATGCAAGGACTCCTCCAGACCAAGACCGCACGCCCTTCGTTTAAATACGAGGCGGGCGCAGCCTACGGAGGACCCTCACAATCAAGTGAGTCGCGAGAAGTTGGCCATCAGACGGAATGTCGCTCGCGCACAAGACATGGTCGTGGAGGTCGGTTCCATCGAACTCCGCGATAGTGCACGGTTCCTCTAGGCCGGAATGGTCGGCCTTCCTCGAGGAATCTGCAAAATTGAAGACCGCTCACTCAACGATTTATTTTCGTCCCCTTACTTTCACTAAGTAAATAAAAACAAGAGGGAAGGGCGGAGCTATGTATACCACGATCGTCCCTACCAATTACTTGTACGGCGATCGGCATTGTTCAGATGTATGTGTAGCGATCGATTTTGTTGTAAAAGTTATCAATATGAGTTTATCAATTCACTTGGAGCTGTACACGCAACAATATTTCCTCACACACTTGTATAAAGTCATGCAAAGACTCAGAAAGACAATCATTCAAGCAATAAATCAGAGAAGAAAATATTCATTTCATTACTTGGAATGCAAAAGTACAAACACGGTCGCCTGAAGGAAGAAGTACAACGAAAGCTATGAAAATTACAAGTAAAAAAGCAGAAAAACTCAAGGATCAGCGCCCGTTCCATCACCAGATGCAGGCTCTGGACCCCCATCCTCCGAGGCACCCGGATGAACAAGGTTGTCCGGCAGCGGGTACCAGCTCAAGTCGATCCCGAGATCCACAGAAAGGTCGAGGATCGGCACTGTGAAGTCAGGCTGCAAAGGATGCTCCAGCGCATAGGCTTTGAAATTTTCAGCCAAAGGGCCGACCTCAAGCCCTCCCTTCTTAGCGGCGTGGATGGCGTCAGCATAGGCCATGTAATAGGCGAATTCGCTGACGTACTCCACGTTGACGAAGGGATCGGCCTCAATCGCCTTCAGCTTTCCCTTCAAATCCGCGACCGTTTGGTTAGCGCCCTCGAGCTCGGCAGTTTTAGCGGCCTCCCCTTCCCTCGAGGATGCAAGTTTGCTGGTCAGACGGGAAACGGTCACCTTCAGCTGGTCGGACTCCTTATGCGCGGCCGCGTACGACCTACTGGCTTCTGTCATTTGGTCCCGCATCCGGTCTGTCGCCGCTCGTGCCCGGTCAACATGCTGCTTCGCCTCCTTTTCCACCTCCGCGGAGCTCTTCTCCATGGCCGCAAGCTGATCGCCATATTCAATGACTTGTCTCTAGGGATGGCAACTGGTCGGGTCGGGTGCGGGTTCCATACTCCTCAAACCCACACCCGAAATCACCACCCGAACCCAAACCCAAACCCAAAGGCTGTTTGGGTGGCAAAACAAAACCCATACCCACACCCATTGGGTTCGGGTTTTTTCACCCAAACCCAAACCCGCAGCTTGATCAGGCAGAATCAAAATTCAAGTTTGGTGCTCATCCTAATTCAAATTTGATAAAATGCAAAATGTAGCATAATTTAACATAGTTTGCAAATGTCAATAGAATAATAAAATAGTTTACAAATGACAATACAATAATAACATAGTTTAACATAGTCTTCAACATAGACTCTCAAGAAATTAAATTACAATAACATACAATTAACATAGGCAGAGTGAGTCGTGAGATGTGTAGGAAAGGAATGGGTGAAAAGTGAAAATCCTAATTTACACTTATATATACATAGGGTAATTAGGTAATTTAACATATAACTGGGCGGGTGTCTGGGTTTCGGGTGTCGCCCGAACCCAAACCCAAACCCAGTCAACTCGGGTTTCGCCCGTTGACTTGGGTTCGGGTTCGGGTGGCCCCCACGGATTTGGGCTTTCCTGCCATCCCTACTTGTCTCCGTGCGGCTTCGAGGTCTGTATGGAGACGGGCAGTGGACGGCCGCCCCTCATAGTCCCGCACGGCCTGGGCAGCCATCGTCGCCATCTGGAGAGCCAGCGCAAAGGTAGCCTGCATCGCATCAGCAGACCACCGGCGCGTGATCGCATCCAGGTCGGTCGTCCAGGCCTTCGGGAGGGAAGCAGTGGCCCGAGCAACATAAGATGGGATATCGCTGACCTCGCGAGGAGCTTTGCTCGACAGAAAGTCTAGCACCATCGGCGAGCAACTCGGGTCGGAATGGCGAATCCTGCACGAAATGACAAAAGAGTTAAGTGTGTTTTCCTACACAACTTTCATAACTTGGCAAAGCGACCAGGCTTACCTCTTGACCTTCTCTGGGTCACGACCGAAGAACGGCTTGCCATGTTAAGTCTCGGCCTCAGCAGTCGCCATGGACTGGAGAAAAGCCGAGGATGGCGTGGACCCCTCCACCGGAGGAATCGCGGAAATCAGTGGCACAGAGATCAGCGGCTCATCTGCAGTTAAAGGGGCCGAGGCCTCCATGGTCCTCCATTTCTTACGGATAAGCCGACGTTGCTCCTCCTCCCGAGGCTCCCGCCATTCGGCGACACGCTCCTGCCTCCGAGGTTGGTCGCGGCGGAACGGAAGGAGCTCGGCTCACCTTTTTTCCTTGGCGAAGGTGGTTCATAACCCCCGGATTAGACATAGCAATCGCAGTATGAGGCTCTGGAAAGCAAGGGAAACGAACTTCTGCAAAAGAAAACAAACGACGAAGTTAGTAATCGTACTCAGTCGAGTCGATCGACATATCAAAGAAGATCGCTTAAGTTCGTACCTAGAACCTTTAGATGTCGAGGGTAGCGAAACAGCCGAGCTGCCAACCAGCAGGCTTCGTTGTTAATTTGGCGGGCGTCTAAGGAAGACTCCGTATCTTCTCCCAGACGATCGCAAATTCGAAAGCAAGGTCGCCCGCTGCCGGAACAATGACACCTGCAAAAAGAATACCAAAATCAGATCAATTCAGAAAATATCCGAACAAAGGGAGAGTCTAAATCCTTACTCGGACTCCTCTCCCGAAAGCCAGTGGGAATATCCAACTCGTCGGTCGGATTTTCGCTTGTCGCCGATTTCCAAGCACCGCCGACCCAGAACCACTTTGACGGGTCGCCCCTCACTTTATTCGGGACTCCAAGAATCACCCGGCCCGAGCGACCTTGGATATGATAGCCACCAACCGTGCCTTTTTGAGCCGTTAACTTAAAGAGGTGGTTCATCTCCAACGGCCAAGGGAGACGATATAACCGGTGGCCACCAAACAAAGTCAACTTAAAGAGGTGGTTCATCTCCAGGTGGTTCATCTCCAACGACCGTCCTATGCCGCGTATAAGACCATCGCCCGTCAAATCTACAAAGACTGGATCACGAAGCAATGACCCATGTGTGGATCAGCGAATGGCGTCGCAGAATATGGATCATTGACTCCAGCCCATCAGCAGCTGTCAGTGACAAGGACAGCCTCACCTACCGACAGACCCGCCGAAAGGTCCTAGGTGGGGCCTCCCAAGACAACGACATAGATGCGTGTTGGCCTCTCAATGGTTCGCACATCCGGCTACCAGCAGCTTCTGCGGACTTTAAGGAGACTAACCCATGTGCTAAAGACGATTGCCCGCTTATTGTAATATAGCAGAGGCGATCGCCCAGCGACTCCCAGTCCTATAAATAGAAAACCTCCAGCAACTGGAGAAAGGTTCAGAAGTTCAGATGATAAGAGTTCAGAAGCTCAAAACCTCTCTCACTCTCGACCGAAAGACGATCGGCCGAATCGAGAATCACATCTCATTTGTTACAAGAACTCACAGAGCATTAACTCTGGTTCTTCCGGCAATCTTCAGCACTCAAGATCTAAGATAACTAGGGTCTTTACACTCATTGTAATTGTACTCTAACATTAATATTTGTACTCTCAAGTATTCTTATTAATAATATCTCGCGGGAGCATTCAAGCCCGGGCCTAACAAACCCGACAAATCTTGTGTTATTACTTTCCCACGGACGTACTTTCGCATTTTGTTTGTTACTAATCCATTCCAGCGATATCATCTCCGGATAATATTTTGGGTAACAACAATACAGATATCACCCCAAGTGTGATGTTATGAAGATCGCACATTTAACATTTGTTAATGACCTCTTATTCTTTGCCAAAGGGAACTTATCTTCTGTCAGCGCCCTCATGGAGCAATTTGAATCTTTAAGTTGTACTTCTGGACTGGTGGCAAACAAGAATAAAGGTGAAATATTTTTTGCAGGAGTTAAACCTCAGGTTAAGGAAAGTATTCTCTCTCGGGTGTAACTGAATGAGGGGGTGCTTCCTTTTAAATATCTGGGTATTCCTCTCAATGCAAAGAGGTTATCTATCCCCAATACCAGGCCCTTTTTAAAAAAATGGTTGCCAAAATCAGACATTGTACAGCTAGGACTTTCAGTTATGTGGGAAGACTTTAACTTATTCAGAGTGTCATTTATGCCATTCAAGGATATTGGAGCCATATTTTTCCTTTCCCCAATAAGTTCATGACTGCAATTGAGGCCATATGTACACAGTTCCTTTGGTCTGGCGATGTGGGTGACTCTAAGATAGGGGTGTGCAAAAAAACCGATTAAACCGAAAAACCGCACTGTACCGAAAAAACCGATAAACTGCTTAAACCGACATACATGGTTTTTATTTTTTATAAAACCGAAACTTCGGTATCGGTACAGTATTTGACTTAAATACCGGGAAAAAAACCGTACCGTACCGTTATTTATATTAAATATTTTTATGATAATATATCATATATATATAGTAGTTACAAACTCATATGAATATAGAAGTATAACAAATTTATTGAAGTTCAAGACACTTGTTTGTCTATTTTTTTTATATTAAAACAGTTGGATGAAAACTTGAACATTAAATTAGTTACTATCTTAAGGTTGGTGTGATTTTTTTGGTTTAGCTATTAATTTGGATCAGCTATTTATGGTACCTTGTTGAATTAATTTATTCGAGTATTTTTGTATTATTAATGCTATCAAGTATCAAGTAGAAAAACCAAAAAAATACCGTACCGATATAAACCAAACCGAAATACCGAACTACCAAACCGAAAAAACCGTATGTATATGGTATTAAATCATAATAAACCGAATATATTTGGTACGATATCGGTTTTACCCTAAAACCGTACCATACCGTACCATGCACACCCCTACTCTAAGAGATCTGTGGTGGCATGGGCTGAAGTGTGTAGGCCAAGATCAATGGGTGGGTCGGGTTTAGTCCACCCTCCATCTTGGAACAATATATGTATGCTGAAACTACTCTGGGCCCTTACTATGAAAGAAGACAAATTATGGGCTAAATGGATGCATATCTATTATATGAAGGGGAGAGACATGATGGATATTGAGCAGACAAAAGATGCATCTTATTTGTTTAAGAAGCTTCTGAAGTTGAAGGAAGTAGTTTGTAATAATCCTGAGTGGCAATTGTAAGTGAAGAATGGTAGCCTGGATGTAATATCCATAATTTTTCTTTTCCCGATATTCTCATTGTTGGTGTATTTTTGTTTTTAGCAACTCGCTTGTAACCGTTTCGACATTTTGAATCTATTTTATTCTTGGAGTTTCTCCATTTAGACGAGTTTCGGAGATGTTTTGATATTATTCTGTCTTACGTCATGTATTGTTGCATGGACGTTCGATTCTCGTAGAACCCGTTCGATTTTGTAATTTCTTTGGTTACACGAGTTCGTATGGTTGAGTTGTTCGTGTTGTGAGTTTTGTTTATTGATACGGCGTCGTATCGTGATTTTCGGACGTGTGGGCCGTTTTGTAATTTCCCAAAGTTTTGCAACAATTACGTTCATTGTTGTTTTTCGAACCTTCGGGTAGTCGAGAATATGTTTTACTTCAACATTAGGTTCTTCGCCTCGAATCTTTTTGCGTTCGTACCCTCGTGTTTTGTTCACCGTCGCGTTCCGATCTTTCGGTTCTTTCCTCTCCTGTTGGTAGCGGCATGTAAGCCTCAGATATGGACATTACGTACGTTAACCCCGTGTTGTTACGTATGTAATGGTGTGTAGGAAATCGGTAGTGGGTTCTGCCTGCCCCTTACGTACGCTACGAGTTTTGGTTGTGTGCGTTAGCGTAGAACATTACGTACGTAAGAGATTTCTCATAACGTACGTAATGGCTTATGCATTTTCGGACAGAAGGTCCTGCCCATGCCTTACGTACGTAAGTCGGGAGGGCTTACGTACGTTAACAAGCTAACGTACGTTAGCTGCTTGTGGCTAACGTACGTAACATGGCCTGGGTTTATATACCCACGAGTTGACCGACTTCGGTCATTTTCACTTCTCCTCCTTCCCCTCCGACCTCCAGGCGCATTTCCGGGCGATTTGAAGCCTTGTTACTCCGATCAATCATCTTCTTCGAGTTTTTGGAGTGTATTATCAACATCTATTCGTGTTATTCATCTTTCATCCGAGGTGAGCTCTTAGAACCTTGTTTTTTTGGGAAACTTGGGGTTTCGAGTTTTTCGTCTGATTCGTTTTGTATGGTTGATTAATTCATGATGAATATGATTAATCTTGTTGATATTCTTGGTTTCCCTATGGATTCATGCTATATTTCGTAGTTGTTGCGTTTTCGAGAGGGTTTGGTTGTGGTCCGCCCTCGTTGTTATTTTAATACGAATATACATGAATCGTAGGCGGGTTTTCGGGAGTATTTCAATTCCATATAGAAATGGTTGTGATTGTATTCTTCGAATCGTTGGGTTCGTGATTATCGGTTCCTAGCATTCGTCGGTGATTTTCCTTTCCGTTCGTTGCGTCGTCAATTACTCAAGGCAAGTATTTTTGGAAACCTTTATGCTTAACATGAAATGGTGATGTATATTATATGTGCTTTGCTCACCTCGGGAGGGTCCGACGGGGCCTCGAGGGAATCCAATGGTATAGCCCTGGATTTACGAGTTTGTTTCGCTAGCTAGCTCGGGAGGGTCCTTAGAGGTCTCGAGCGGGATCAATGGTATAGCCCTGTTCCCAAGGCGCTGCACGTGCGTGATTTATTTTATGATATGGCCAGCTCGGGAGGGTCCTTAGAGGCCTAGAGTGGGATCAATGGTATAGCCCTGCTCCCAAGGCAAATTGATTGACTGTTTGTTTCCGGAAAAGACATGTCTAGTTTTGGTTTTGAAACGAATTTGGTGCATTGTACTATGAAATGTGTAAGTGAATGGTTTGCCTTGATTACTTGTACTAGCGTAATTGCTAATCCCTTTGGGGACCCGTTTTAGGGAAATTCTTGTTATAGATTTCAGGTTATGTTCAGCCAGACGAGCGGGCACTGAGACAGTACGAGGATGCTGGCTTGAGTTCTTTTACTTCCGTTGTTTCTTTCGTCATGGTTGTTGTTTACTTTTAAACTTATAGATTGTACTCGCGAGTACTTAGGCTTTTCTCTTCGAATTGTGATTGTTATTTGTTGAAGCTACTATATTCGTCGGTTGATGTTTATTACTCCGGTTGCTCCGGGCGTGTTGTTATATGTTGTATTGTTAATGTATGCTTCCTCGCTAACCGAGACTGTTAGTCGAGTGGTGTGTTCTTGTTTTAGCCTGGTGGGTCCTACGTAGGGGTCCACGGCGCTGTAATATACTTCGAGTATCTCGGGGTGTTACACTGGATGTACATAAACTGTATATGGTTATTAGACCAGACATTGACAAAGTGCATTGGAGGGAGTTAGTTTTGAACAATCTAACTACACCCAAAGCCAAGTTTTTTCTGTGGCTTTCGTGTTGGGACAGACTTGCTACAAAGGATAGGTTGATTAGATTTGGAGCTGATATCACTACTACAAAAATAGGGCTTTAACAGCGGTTCTGGAGCCATTTTAAAGGCTCCGCTGTTAAATTTAACATCGGTTCTTTTTAAGAACTGCAGTTAAATTAACAACGGTTACTACAAAAAAACGTTGTTAATGCCATGTTTAACATCGGTTCTTTCAATAACCGCTGTTAATTTAACAGTAGTTACTACAAAAAAGCGCTATTAAGATTTTAACAGCGGTTTAACATCGCTTCCTTTTCAGAACCGCTGTTAAATTAACAGCGATTTTCAATAATAATCGATGTTAATTTTACATTTAACAGCGGTTCTGTGTACCAACCGCTGTTAAATTAACAACGGTTTTGTGAAAGAACCAATGTTAATTTGAACGGGTAATTTAACAGTGTTTTTTATTATAACTGCTGTTAATCTTAATTTTTTTTAATACCAGGTTTATTTATCTAATTTACCCACCTCGTATACAATTTCAGAAAACAGTACAGCAACCATATAACACAACTTTTCATCCAACAATCAAGAATACCAATAAAATGATGTTTCAAAGTTATACAACAACACAACTTTGAAACATTCACCAATATAACACAAATTCCATCCAACAATCAAATAAATAAGGCTCATTACATATATCTAGAATACCAATACAATGGTGTTTCAAAGTTGTACACAACTTTGAAACATTCACCAATATAACACATCTTCCATCCAACAATCAAATACAATAACGCTCATCACAAATATCTAAAATATCAATACAATGATGTTCCATCCAATTCAAAATAAATACAACACAATTCACGAGCTAACCAAAAATCTACGCATATAAACGGTTCCTAACCTCAAAAAACTGTTTTGCCCATTCGGTTCGAATTTCACGAAATCTATCTATAGGAAGTGCTGCAACATCATCAAACATCTGTACACACACACACACACACATATATATATATATATATATTAACAAACTCATCAACTTAAACAAATCACTTTGAATCTGAAACAATTTAAAAAACTGAAATTAATTTAAATAATTTTAAAAACTGAATAAAAGTTTATCACCACCATCCATCCATCGATAATGCGAGCTAGGACAATAGTCGACATCCAATGCATGACGTAATACCCACACTCCCAATCTCCACTTTGTTTATTACACTAAAAAGAATATGAAGCTCAATTCGCCAATTATATAATATATAATATATATATACATATATAGCTAATATATCTATATTATATATATATGTGATTTAATGTGTTACTTACTTTGGTATATATCCAAGTAATCGTCTGTTTGGATCCACTTCTATGCATATCAGCCATCACCTTATACGCGGTCACGGCACTGTTCGAAAGAAGTACTAATGTATTATGAACTGAAAGTATAATATATAGATATATTTGAAGTAAATGCTACAAGTTAAAACTTACTCCTGGACTACGGCCTTAATGCGATTGTCGGGCTTACGGTGTAGTGAGCAAAACCACACAACTTCGCCTTTTGCCGGAATAATGACCAAAAGTTGTCAATGCTCACTGCATTAACAAACGTATTACAACGGGGGAGGGCTGGAATATTTAATTTTTCCATAACCAAACTAAATACATCTACTTACATAATTATTAATATATAAAAATCTACAAAGACAAGAAAGAAATATCAAGACTTTTAGAGAAAAAAAGAGGGTAGTGAGACGAATGTTAGATCTTACTCATGATGGTAAGCTCCAAGGTATATCTGTTTTTGTGTATCCGACATAAGCGAAGTGATGTATCCGTAGGTCTCCTCTCCCTTATTTCCCATATTTTGTATGGATCGAGGATCAAAATATCCATACAAATCCTCGTCCATCATGCACACGTTCAATTTCGATAAGTACCTAATTTGTTAAACAAACTATTAATATCTTATTTATATTCCAAACTATGAATTTTTGATAAATATACATAAATATGCATGTAAAGAATTACTTACAAAGTCTAAAACTGTAGAATCGATAAGTTAAGCCGCTGCTTGTCTTGAATGATTTCCAAAATATCATTGTAACTTATGTACAAGGGAACGTCATCACCACCACAGCCAAAGGAAGCTGTATCTCATTGCACCTGTAACGGGTCACTAAAGAGAGTCGCTGCAACACTAAATAACTCTCTCAACGTGTCATCTCTGTGACTCGACCGATCATCTCGACGAGCATGTTTCTTAGGTGGATCAGGTCACTCAATATCTTAAATCATATACAAAATACATGAAATGCATTGTTACAATAACATATACCAGAAAATGATTTAAGTCAGCAAAAGAAACTGTCAATAAATCTCTCAACCAAGAAGGGTGACTTTGAAGTCCCTAGGTCTGGTTTAACATTAAAGAGGTTTATTGACTTTGTTGGTCAATAAACCAGACAGTTTATTATATGTACTGTAGCCTAGAGGAAATAAAAAAAACAAAAGGGTTAATAAAACCAGACTGATAATAAAAGATATGCCATACTGCCATAAAACTACACGTGCAAGTAGAGTAATATAAAAGATAACAATACAG
Source organism: Orobanche coerulescens (assembly GCA_033398695.1). NCBI lineage: Eukaryota > Viridiplantae > Streptophyta > Magnoliopsida > Lamiales > Orobanchaceae > Orobanche > Orobanche coerulescens. The sequence goes on along the minus strand of CM065807.1, from coordinate 4,172,827 downwards.
TAACACTCGCATCAACCATACAGATGGTAAACTTCAAAATTACTATAGATTTTATTCTAAAATTTTCTAAATTCTAAATTTTCAGCTAATTGCTTGAGGACAAGCAGGGTAAAAACAACTATAATCGGAGTATCTTTTATTTAGATTTAATATTAAAAACATAAAAGAAATATACCTTGATAAAGTCGGCAACAACAAGATTTTTTGGCCATGCAATAAAGGTACATAGAGCTTCCCTCACTAAACGTACCTCTTCAGTAGGTATAGGAACTTCGGCACCGCCATCTACGACCTCCTCGACTACTACCTTAACCAAATGAGCTGGTAAAGGTGCACAATGTAGGGTAGAATCTCCATGATGAACTCGACCGATAGCGACTAGACGAGAAGGACGCTCGTACACCTAAAATCCAAATCGACCAGTGTCCCCAGGCGGAGTCTTCCCTCCTGAAGGGCCAGAAACATCATAGGCACAACCCCCCTTCGTACTGACATGGGTAACATGATGATCATCGGGTGTACGTAGATCGACGTGGGATGCTGTGAATGAACACCCAAAGACTCCAATGTTTGGCCAAATGTTTTCATCAAATTTTGTGTGACATCATATGTGATCTTCTTCGTTAGTTCCTCCAACACACTTTCAATTATTGATGATGCAGATCGACGTGAAGATCGTCCAAAATAATCTCGAATGCCTACACCAAATCCAATCCCACGAACACGGTCAGGGTGCTCTGGTCTCCCAATGGCCTCAACCAATATATCATGTCGTCCCTTGGGAGTGAAGTTGCCCTGTGTACACTGCGCCTCCAACTCATCCTATAAAAGAACGATTTTTCGTAAGCGGAACACAAATGTGAAGAACATAAATGAACTGTTAATATTTTTTCGTAAGGATAAAAAAAAACTTTGTTTCGTAAAACATAAAAGTGAACTTTTAAAATTTATTCACAACCTTTAAATATTTCAAATTAAATACTACGACTTTTATTTTTTTCAACAACAAAAATTTAAGTTATAGAATTTAATTGCAAAACAAAAATTTCCTAAATCAACCTTTTAAAAGATAAGAAAATTAAGTTTATTTAATTTTAAATACATTGTCAAATATTAAAGGATATTTTAAAGTTACGATCTAAGTAACAATCTCTCGTGCAACATCTGATGACACTCCCCCAGATCTTTTTTGACGACCAAGCTTCCACATCTGATGACGTGAAGGAGGAGATGGAGGATCAATATATCTTCTCCAGATTTTGATGCTTCTTCTTTACGCTCCTTCATCTTTCTCTCCATCTCCCGTACCTCCACAAGATCATATCCTCCTCGAGCCATAGTATGGGGAGCATTGTTCAGCATCGTATCTCTCGTTTCTTGATTCTCTTTTCCTGAATTTTTTTTTTGCAAGGAATCGAAATAATATGTATGGAAATGAAACGAGAGGTGAAATCGATCTATAGAAAATTATTTGCAAGGATTCGAAATAATATGTAAGGAAATATCGGCAAGTAATCGAGCTACAGAAAATATCTTTGAATTCAGATTTATCTCCCAAGTAGAGTCCTCACGAGTCTTTTTGAATTCTTTCAAATCGTCCTCCGATATACCATACTTCTCACAAGGAGACAACCCTTTCGACGGACCATATATGTAATCGCCGGTCAAATCAATCTTAAATTGCCTCCACATCGTGCCAATTGACTACAATGTCTTCGTGCGAAATTGACCAATATTGCTAATTTGACTAACATCAAAGTTGGCATACATTGACAATTCAAATTGAAACGTTATCGATAATACAATTTTAAATTATTTGAAATCATTTCAGTTTTTACTCAAGATTATTTATATTTAATTCAGTTTTTTAAATTATTTAATTTAATTTCAGTTTTTTATAGAATAATTTACTTAAATTAATGTTTTTTATAAATTTCATTTTTATTCCAGATTATTTATATTTAATTCAGTTTTTAAATTATTTTATTTAATTTCAGTTCTTAGAAAATAAATTACTTAAATTAATGTTTTTTTATAAATTTCAATTTTATTCAGATTATTTATATTTAATTCAGTTTTTGAAATTATTTTATTTAATTTCAGTTTTTAGAAAATAAATTACTTAAATTAATGTTTTTTCATAAATTTCAGTTTTATTCCAGATTATTTAAGTTTAATTAATTTTTTAAATTATTTAATTTTATTTCAGTTTTATAAAATAATTTACTTAAATTAATGTTTTTTATAAATTTCAGTTTTATTCCAGATTATTTATATTTAATCCAGATTATTTATATTTAATTTAGTTTTTTAAATTAAATTAATTTACTTAAATTAATGTTTTTTTATAAATTTCAGTTTTATTCTAGATTATTTATATTTAATTCAATTTTTTAATTATTTAATTTAATTCCAGTTTTTATAGAATAATTTTAGGGCTGCAAACGAACCGAGCCGAGCCGAGCTTTGATCGAACCGAGTCGAGTTTTAAATTTTTTTCTGACGAGCCGAGCCGAGCCGAGCTTTCTTACCGAACAAAAATCGTGTTCGAGCTCGAGCTCGTTAATAAATCGAGCCGCACAGCATTCGCGAACAACTCGAGCCAGTCGAGCTCGAGCTCGAGCCGTTCGCTAATAATTATATAATTTTAAATTATTTAAATAATATATTTGAATTATTTAAAATAAATATTTTAAAATAATCATTAAAAATTATATATTTTCAAATATATATAAAAATTAATATTTTAATATATGAAAATTATTTAAAAAATTATTAATCTATAATATAATATATAAATATTATAAAAAATAATTTAAAAATATATTTATTAATCGAGCTTAACGAGCCGAACCGAGCCGAACCGAGCTCGAGTCGATCTCGAGCTCGAGCCGCACATGCCCAAGCTCGGCTCGAGCTCGTTTTCTTAACGCACAGATTTTCGAGCTCGAGCTCGAGCTCGAGTTCTTAACGAACCGAGCCGAATCGAGCCCTTAACGAGCCGAGCCGAGCTTTGTTCGCGAACAGCTCGGTTCGTTTACAGTCCTAAATAATTTACTTAAATTAATGTTTTTTATAATTTCAGTTTTATTCTAGATATTTATATTTAATTCAGTTTTTTAAATTATTTAATTTAATTTCAGTTTTTATAGAATTATTTACTTAAATTTAGGACTGTAAACGAACCGAGATGTTCGCGAACAAAGCCTGGCTCTACTAAAGGGCTCGGTTGCCTGATTAAGAACTCGAGCTCGAGCTCGAGCTCAAAATCTGGCAAAGAAAACGAGCTCGAGCGAGCTTGGGCATGTACGGCTCGAGCTTCGAGACCGACTCGAGCTTCGGTTCGGCCTTGGCTCGTTAAGCTCGATTAATAAATATATTTTTAAATTATTTTTATAATATTTATATATATTATATTATAGATTAATAATTTTAAATAATTTTCATATATTAAAATATTAATTTTTATATATATATATATTTGAAAATATATAATTTTTAATGATTATTTTAAAATATTTATTTTAAATAATTCAAATATATTATTTAAATAATTTAATAATATAGAATTATTCGCGAATGAGCTCGAGAGCTTCGACTCGACTCGAGTTGTTCGCATGGCGTGTGTGCGGCTCGATTTATTAACGAGCTCGAGCTCAACACGATTTTTGTTCTGAAAGAAAGCTCGGCTCGGCCTTCCGTAAAAAAAAAAACTAAACTCGGCTCGGTTCGATCAAAGCTTCCTCATTTCTACTTATTCGTTTGTACTCTACTTAAATTAATGTTTTTTATAAATTTCAGTTTTATTCCATATTATTTATATTTAATTCAGTTGTTAAATTAGTTAATTTAATTTCAGTTTTTTATATAATAATTTAATTTAATTTAAAGCACAAATTGAAACACATAATTAATCACAAAAGTAATGCATGTACTAAAACATCCTGCCAAAATATTTCCTTATCCGGCTTGTCCGGTACATGATTCCATCGATCGTATAATATGGAAACATGATCTTTCGCAAGTTCACCCAAATACGTACTCAATTTGACTTTATGCTCGTACTTAAGTTTTCCCCTGACTGGATCGATGTCAAGAGGTAGTTTTTTCCCATCTACACGCCGTTTGGACATACTTCTACATCTTGTAGGATTTCTCAATGTAGTAGTCTGCGTATGAGAAGAAACAGCGGAATGAGGAGGAGAATGACGAGGAGTACGAGAAGAATGAGAAGGAGAACAAGGAGGATGCCGAGGAGAAGGCATGTGCCTGTATAAACAAATGAAAATATTGTCAAACACAACATAAATAAAAAATAATATTTGTCAAACACAACATACACCAATAACATTTTTTGTTTGAAAAAAGTCTTTGTCAAAAAACTAATACTTGTCAAACACAACAGTAATATTTTTTGTTTGAAAAACTCTTTGTCAGAAAACTAATACTTGTCAAACACAACGTATCACCTAGTTGTCAAAATTGACACTTATTATAACTTAACATCTAATTGCCTACATTTTGACTAGTAAGTACTAAATCTACTGATTTCTAAGTGAACACCTACTCACTTTGTAAGAGGAGAATAAATTAATTCGGTTAAAGTTAGAATGAGAACAAAAATGGCATGTATCTATGCAAAACTTAGATGTAGTTATTCTTGTACCTGATTTTTATTTATCTTTTGAGATAACAAAGTTCTCCCATAAACCTTCATCATGGTCATTTCGAATGACATGTATGTCATCAGCTTCATTTTCTTCAACGATAGTGGGTAACCATGTCGATAAAGGAATAAATTCATAATTGTCAAACGTTGATTCTTCAGTTTCATTCATATCCACACTTCTACCAGGAATAACCACGAACAATCTTTCATTACATGGATCACTGACATAGAACACCTGTTTTGCTTGGTGTGCCATGATAAAAGGCTCGTCTTTGTAAGCTACCTTGTGAAGATCTACCAAAGTAAATTCTAACTCATCGATTTCCACACTCGTATTATTATCAGCCCACTTACACTTAAACACATGCACTCTAAACTTAACATAATCAAGTTCCCAGATCTCTTCTGTAACTCCATAGTAACTCGTCGATGCCAAAACTGGGTATTTGTCTTTTGAGTTTGAAAAGTGCATAGACTCGGCTTGAAGAGTAACTCCACTATTTTGAACCGTACTCTTGTCATCTTGTGACTTTGTATAGAATGAGTACTTATTAATATCGTATCCACTCCAAGTTACAACATCAGATTTGGGTCTGTAAGCTAGCCATTGTAATGTTTCAGATGCACTGCTAGAAATATGTTCCTTAAACCATCTCAAGAAAGTTTTATTATGTTCGATCAACAACCATTTTTCACTCATTCGGGGATTCTTTATCTTCAAATGATTCTTGTGAGCTGACAAGTAGGGAAGAACATCATCACTGCTATTCAAAATGTATAAATGTGCTTGAAGCACCTCATCTCTGACTCTTGGTTAAAACTTTAACACCTCATGTACCCTTTCCTCTAATTCTATCCTCATGTCGAGACTTAGGAAGCCCTACATATTCCACTTGTGACATGTAATCTGTGCAAAACTCGATAGCTTCTTCTGCAATGTACCTGTCCACAATAGATGCTTCTGGACGAGATGGGTTTTTGTTATACCATTTGAAAATCTTCATGTATCGCTCAATGGGGTACATCCATCTCAAATAAACAGGGCCACACTCTTGAATCTCTCTAACTAGATGGACAAGTAAGTGAACCATGATATCGAGAAAAGAAGTAGGAAAATACATCTCCAATTGGCATAAGATAACAACAGCCTCATTTTTCCACTCATCCAAAACCAGAGGATCTATCACTTTGCTACATATAGCATTGAAAAAAAAATCACAAGCGAGTTATGACATTCCTCACTTTTTTAGTCATGGGACTTTAAGCCAACCAATTTAAGATTTTGCAACGACACAAGACTCTTAATATTTGAAGAGTAACTTTGTGGCACTTTAATGCCTTGCAAACATTTACAAAAGCTGATTTTCTCCCTTTTTGATAAAGTACAACATGCTGGGGAGATAAGTTCATTTACCAACTGATTGCGGATGCAACTGAGGATGAATACCCATATCCTCTAGGTCTAGACGAGCGTGGACACCATCTTTTGTTTTGTCTTTAATATTGATAAGTGTGCCGATCACACTATCGCACACATTTTTTTTGACATGCATAACATCTATGCAATGTCTAACATCTAGTTTGCTTCAGTATGGAATATCAAAGAATATGGACCTCTTCTTCCATATGTTTGTCGCAATGGATTTTTTCATAGTTTTCCCAAACACAGTATTGATATTCTTAACGCGATCGTAAATTTGCTCACATGTTAATGGTATCGGTGCAAATCCCTCTTCCTGATATCCATTCAAAGCTTTTCTCAATCTACGATATAGGTGATGGCGATTGAGAAACCTCCGATGTTGAGTGTAAACTGTTTTTTTTTTCGTGTTTCAACTGAATGTAGCTTGTGTTTTCTTCACATATAAGACATGCATGATGCCCTTTCACACTATACCCGCTCAAGTTTCCATATGCTGCAAAGTCATTAATGGTACAAAATAACATTGCATGTAGCTTGAAACTTTGCTGGTGGTACCCATCAAACACGTCAACCCCTTTGTCCCACATCATTCTCAAATCATCAATCAACGGACTTAGATAAACATTTATGTCATTTCCTGACTGTTTTGGGCCTAAAATCGTCATTGACAACATAACATATCTCCGCTTCATACATAACCAATGAGGTAAATTATAGATCACAAGTAGGACAGACCATGAGCTATGCTTAGCGCTTAAATTACCAAAGAGATTCATCCCATCCGTGGCAAGTCCAAGCCTAAGGTTTCTTGCCTCACCCCCAAAATCTGGAAATAAATGATCTATGTTCTTCCACTAAACAGAATCAACAGGATGACGAATTAGTCCGTCGCATTTTCTCCCTTTTGCATGCCATATGAGGTTCTTTGTGTCATCCTTATTAGCAAATAGTTGCTTGAACCTTGGAATAATTGGAAGATACCATAACATCTTCGTTGGAGGCCCTCGTTGTGTGCTCTCTCCATCACTAGAATCATCACGCTTCACTTTGTAGCGTGATGCCCCACACCTAGGACACTTATGCAATAATTCAAACTCTTTTTGGTACAACATGCAATCATTCGGGCAGGCGTGTATTTTCTTATACGCCAAACCCATCGAACACAAAACCTTCTTCGCCTCGTAAGTAAGGTTAGGCAATTTATTACCTTTTGGAAGCATCTCATGTATCAACTCAAGCAATTCGGTGAAACTTTTATCACTCCACCCATTTTTTGCTTTCACATTAATCAACTTCAACATGGTAGACAAGCGTGTAAAATTTTTACAACCCGGATATAAAAGAGTATCTGAATCACTTTTCAAAGCATCATAAACATGCGCTCGTCGGAATGATTATTCTCCAACATCACGAATCATGTCTTCAAATTGATCACAATCTATATCTACGTTTGTGTCTTCAGTTACTAGTTCGCCATGCCATATCCAAATCGTATAGTTCGTATTTATTCCCTCACAAATAAGATGTTCACGAATTATGTCAGCTTCATGTCGTCTCCCGTTCATACACTTGACACAAGGGCAAAAATATCTTTTCTCGGGTTCCGGGCGATTTTGTCGGGCGAACTCAAGAAATTGTTCGATTCCATTATCATACTCATCACTACTACGACTTGCATTCATCCAACTTCGATCCATTTTTCTTCTTTTCTGTTATACACAGTGAAACTCAATTTGCAATTCCTTTAGTTAGAACCAACCACATTTAGTGTTATTTTAATCTTCAACCAAAAACGTACAACTATTATAGCTATTAATATACTATGTCATCTCACTATCTTATAAAGACTGTCACCTTTTCCTGCATTAACTATTGGGAGAAGATCCTTAAGACGAAAGTTAATATCTATCCCAAAGGGAGAAGATCCTTAAGAAGTTAACCACATCTATGTAACACCCCAAATCACAAATGGGACATTACATGCCGTAGGACCCTCATGAGGCCTACCAGGCAAACACATGACACAAAAATCCAAATACGAAAACCCAAATACACAATCATCAAAGAAGAAGAGGGCCGTGGCCTAGGCCAAAACCTTTTAATTAAGTACCGGAAAGTGCAAAACCACATAACTCCATTGCCCACGAAGGGGCCTTAAACCAATTTATAGAATACTCTATTCAACTCCATCATCAAGATAAGGACAATAGAAAAACATAAAACATGACTCGAGCCCATCATCATGCCGGTCCATCTTTCACATGCGGATCCCGTGCCAGCTACTCAGCTCGCCCGGTACCTGAAATACATAAGACGCATTTCCCCCATTTAAGGGGTTAGCATTCGAATAGCTAGTGCAAGTACACAATTACACAACATCATATACATACGCGATTCAACGCAAACAAACCATTAGGAAAAATCATTTGAAAATCAATATTCCGGAATATCACATTTACATCATAACAGTATATCATCAAGTTTTTTCACATCACAAATATCCACGCTTGGTAACTCGCGACCGTACCCATTAGTATCGGCCCCCAGAGGTCCCGTCGAACTGTCCCCAGGTGAGAACCCACTTCCGCGGCCGTACCCATTAGTATCGGCCCCCAGAGGTCCGGTCGAACCGTCCCCACGTGGAAGAACATCAACGCACGCACCCAAGTCCACTTCTGTGGCCGTACCCATTAGTATCGGCCCCCAGAGGCCCCGTATGCCATCCTCGGGTGGAAGAGCAACAATCATATCCATTCAATAACACAATTATATCATTCGCATCAAAATCGTACACACACAATGAAATGTAATACATGTACTTGCCTTGAACAAAATGACGCGAAGGAAAAAGGCAAACGACAAGGTTTCGATCCGCACAATCTTCACAAATCCGATCCTACACAACCACGATATACAATCGATCTCAAAAATGTGGGAAACGCAAGGATTCGCCTTAATTCTACCCATTGGGACATTTCGTCGGACAATATAAGGTCAAAACCGATTCTAAACTATCAACGGGGAAAAATATCGAATTCGATCCGCAAAACCACAAGAGAAGTAAGGGGCGGTGATTATACTATCGAAATCTAACAATCGCATGAGGTAAATCGGACTAGAAGGGTAAAAACCAAAACAAAACCCCAAAATCCCCAAAAGTTAGGGTTCTAAGGAAATATACCTCGATTTGGACGGGAGGAGATGATTACGATGATGATAAACCTTGCTAGAAGCACAACAATCGATCTAAGGCTGAACTTTATGGAGTATTCTGCACAAATCGCCCCAAATCGCCCAAGTAGTTTGCGTCGCGGACTAGGGAAGGAAAAGAAGGGAAATGACGAATCTGAGGTCAACTCAGGATTTAAATGCCTGACAGAGCATTATGCATGCTAACGTGCATAATTAGCGTAAGCTAAGGTGTCTTACGTAAGTTACTCCTTTGAGTTAACGTACGTAAGGGTGTGGCAGAACATTCTATCCGATTAACTGAGGCCGATAGCGCACGCTACTCAAAACCATTAACGTGCGCTATACAGAAATTACGTACGTAACTCGAGGCAGCTAACGTACGTAAGAGATAAGCAGGAACTGGGCAGAACCCACTGTACAACCACCGAAGGCCATAGCGTACGTTATCACTAGGGCATAACGTACGTTATGCAGATATCGCTAGCGCACGCTAAAAAGCATGCATAACGTGCGTTATGCATGCAGCAGTTCAATACTGTTGAACATTATTTCTGCACAGGACGATACGAAAACGGAACGCAACACAAGATCGAACCCAGAAGTGTAAACACGAGATATTCACGAAAACGAAGTTCAGTGCTGGAAGATAGTATATTCCCAACTATCGGGGAACCCAAAATACGACAGGGAGGATAAAGTTCCCTAAACTTCCAGGAAATTACAAAATGGCCCAAACGTCCGAAAATCACGATACAACGTCGGATTAACAATCCGAAACTCACAGCATGAACAACTCAACCATACGAACTCATGGGAAAAGGAAAATAACGAGATCAGACGAGTTTTACAAGAATCAGACGTACATGCGACATAACATGACTTAAAATTAAATTATGTAAAGCATATCCGAAACTCGTCCAAATGAAAAAAAAAACTCAAAGAACAAACTAGATTCAGAATCCCAAAACAGTGGCAAGCGAGTCGTCCAAAACGAACATACACCAAAAATAGAAATTACAAAAAATAGAAAGTACGGATATTACATTCTCTCCTCCTAAAAATAAGTTTCGTCCCGAAACTTACAACGCGAATTACTCGGGGTATCTCGACCTCTACTCTCTTCCGTCTCCCACGTGGCTTCCTCGGATCCATGCCTCGACCATTGCACTTTAACCAAATGAATGGTTTTGTGCCTGAGTTGATTCACCCGACGCTCTAAGATCTGAATCGGCCTCTCCTGGATGGTAATGTCGGGCCCCAACTCGATCTCCCCAAAATCAATAATATGGCTCGGGTCCGGTACATACTTCCTAAGCTGGGAAACATGGAATACGTTATGTACGTGGCTCAGGGACGGCGGCAAGCCTAACCGATATGCAAGCTCTCCAACTCTCTCTAGAATCTCGAATGGTCCAATATATCTCGAACTAAGTTTACCCTTCCGATCGAAGCGGTAGACTCCCCGTGTCGGCGACACCTTAAGCAACACATGGTCTCCCACCTCAAACTCCAATGGCCGGCGACGCGTATCAGTATAAGACTTCTGTCGACTCTGGGCCGTCAACATTCTATCGCGAATCAGAGCAATCTTCTCTCTCGTCTCAACTACCATATCGGGCTCGGTGCCAATTAGCTCGGATGCATCATCCCAACACAACGGCGATCTGCACCTCCTACCATACAATGCCTCAAATGGTGCCATTTTGATCGAGGCGTGCCAACTATTGTTGTACGTGAACTTGATCAGTGGCAAGTGAGACTCCCAATCATCCTTCCAATCTAAAGCACAAGCTCGCAACATATCCTCCAGCGTCTGTATTGTCCACTCAGACTATCCGTCTGTCTGAGGGTGGTAGGATGTACTGAGTCTAAACTCAGTCCCCAAGGCTCGATGAACGGCCTGCCAAAAATGTGATATGAAGCGACCATCTCGATCTGAAACAATACTCTTGGGAGTCCCATGCAACCTCACGATCTCCGCAATGAACACTCGTGCTAGTCTCTCTGGCCCCCTAGTGTCCTTAATACCCACAAAATGAGCTGATTTGGTTAGTCGATCGACAACGACCCAAATCATGTTCATTCCAGTCCGAGTCTTAGGCATACTAGTAATGAAATCCATAGAAATATCCTCCCATTTCCACTCCGGGATATGAAGTGGTCGCAAAAGCCCCGCGGGTCGCTGATGCTCCATCTTAACCTGCTGACAGGTCAAATACCTCGACACAAACTCGCTAACGTCTGTCTTCAAATTACTCCACCAGTAGTTACTCCTCACAACCTTGTACATTTTGCTCGTACCAGGATGTATGGAGTAAGGTGTGGTATGAGCTTCACTCAAGATCTTCTGTCTCAGCTCAATGACACTCGGTACACATAGCCTGCCGCGAAATCTCAAAACTCCATCATCCTGAACCACAAATCTAGGGGCTTTCCCCTTCCTCACATCCTCCCTCAACTGGACCAAAAACGGATCATCATACTGTTTCGCCTTGATATCATCAATCAAGGACGAAGTGATCTCCAACGCACATAACTGACCCTGAACTCTCTGAACCCAAACCTCGATATTCTGACAAATAAAATCTCGTTGGATCCTACTCTGTGGTGTAAGTACCTCTAACATCTGTAATGCCATCGGCTTTCGGCTCAACGCATCAGCCACTACGTTAGCCTTACCCGAATGATAAAGTATCTCGAGGTCGTAATCTTTAATTAGCTCCAACCACCTACGTTGTCTCATATTCAACTCTTTCTGACTGAAGATATACTTCAAACTCTTGTGATCCGTAAATATCTTACACGACGACCCATAGAGATAATACCTCCAGATCTTTAAGGCGAAAATGACCGCAACTAAATCCAAATCGTGCGTGGGGTAATTCACCTCATAGGGTTTCAAATGGCGGGACGCATAAGCAATAACCCTATCTCTCTGCATCAAAACACATCTGAGCCCGAGGCCCGAAGCATCACTATATACCACGAAATCTTCGTTCCCCTGAGGCAATGCCAACACGGGTACGGTAGTTAGTCGTCTCTTCAACTCGTCAAAACTACCCTGCGTGTCTGCGGTCCACTCGAATTTCTGATTCTTCTGGATCAACTGAGTGAGTGGTCTAGCAATCTTAGAAAATACCTCAACAAATCTACGGTAATAACCGGCAAGACCCAGAATACTCCTCACCTCCTTCACATTCTTAGGCGGCTCCCAAGCCATCACTGCCTCTATCTTCTGCGGGTCTACCCGAACTCCCTCTGCTGAAATCACATGCCCGAGGAACATTACTTCCTCGAGCCAAAATTCACACTTAGAGAACTTTGCATACTACTGCTCAGCTCTCAAAATGTCTAATACAATCTGGAGATGTAAGACGTGCTCCTCCCGACTCCGTGAATAGATACGAATGTCATCGATAAAGACGACTACGAATTTGTCCAGATACTCAATAAAAACTTTGTTCATCAACTGCATGAACACTACTGGGGCATTGGTTAGCCCGAAAGGCATAACCGCAAACTCGTAATGGCCATATCTCGTCCGAAAGGCAGATTTTGGTATATCGCTGTCCCGAATCCTCAACTGGTAGTAGCCCGATCGCAAATCAATCTTCGAAAAGACTATCGCCCCCTGAAGCTGATCAAACAAGTCGTCAATCCGGGGCAAAGGGTTTTGATGGTCAACTTGTTTAATTCTCGATAGTCGATGCATAAACGAAGCGATCCATCCATCTTCTTAACAAAAAGTACAGGCGCACCCCAAGGCGATGCGCTCGGTCGAATATATCCTTTATCTAACAACTCTCCCAACTGATTCTTCAACTCTAACATCTCCGACGGTGCCATACGGTACAACGCTCGAGAAATAGGGGCCGCATTCGGCTCTAGATCAATAGGAAACTCCACATCACGCTGTGGTGGTAATCCCGGCAAGTCATCCGGAAATATGTCAGGATATTCACTAACAACTGGAATTGACGACAAATCAACTCCACCATCTTCCGCATTCAGTGCATAACACCAGTAGCCGACACAACCCTGGTTCAGAAGTTTCATCGCCTTCAAGGCGCTAAACACACTCCCCGATCTACTCGGCTTACAACCGACGAGAGTATGATCGGTGCCGTCCTCGGCCACTATCGAGATGGTACGAGTCCGATAGTTCATGATAGCACCGTGACGATCCAACCAATCGTCCCCGAGGGTCAAATCCTCACCCTTAAGGTCTATAACAATGAGATTCGAGGGTCAATCCTCGCTCCCGATCCTCACTGGGCAATCCCTAACTTCTCGGTCCCCAACCATACGATCCCCTCTAGGTGTACTCACTACAAACGGTTCACACTCAAACAAGCAGTCAAAGCCAATACGACTCACACAATCCGAAGCAATAAAGGAATGGGTAGCACCCGAATCAAAAAGCATTGAAACTGGATGAGTAAGGATCTGAGTGGTACCTGATGCCACCGGAATGTCTGCCTCCTCTGTGCACCTCATCTGATACAATCGGGGGGGAACTGAACCCGAACTTGACGCTGTACAGCGATCCAGCTGACCCCGACCCCTACCACAACCCGAACTCTGCGGAACATGAGTAGCTGGGATGCTGTGTTCCCTCTGATCAGTGGTGGTAGTCGGAACTCTAGCGGCCCTGGTGGCCCTCTCACAATGAGATGCTCGATGCCCGGTCTGTCCGCAAGTAAAGCAAGTAACTAACAGAAATGGGCAATCCTTCATCACGTGCTCGGTCTGACTGCAATTAAAACAAACTCTCCCACCAGGTGCAACAGACTTGACCGAACGGTTACCCGGAGATCTACCGGCCTGATGAAACGGCCTCTTCCCAGATGTAGTAGCAGACCGAGACCTCAAAAACTGACCACCCTTACCGGCCGAGAATCCGCCAGTAGTCTTCTGCTTCTTAGCTTCTGAAACCGACTCTGATTCCGAGGCAGCCATCTCGATAGCGCGATCCTGGTATTCCTTCAAAGTGGCACACATGAGCGGTGCCATACTCTGCCTGATATGCGGCTTCATGCGCATATTGAAGTAACGGATTTTGTCAGCCTCAGTCCTCACCTGATCTTTCACGAAACCCAACTGCTGATTGTAAGAGATAATGGCCTGAGAAATCGGCACATCCTGGGGTGTGGCAGTGAAGAATTCTATAATCCTGCGTTCTTTGACTGGCGACGGACAATATTCTGCTTCCATAGCAACCTTAAATTCCTCCCAAGTGGCTCGGCGGTCTCTGGGCGCCACAACCTCCCACCATTCCGCGGCTTCCATATCCAGGAGGTACGGAGCAATATGTACCCTTCTGTCCTCAGGACAAGATACGGCATCAAAAGTCCTGCTCAACTGAAAGAGCCAATTCTCCCAACCGAGGGAGTCAGAAGATCCAGAGAAACGGGGTGGGTGCATCTTAGTGACCATCTGAAGCCACTTAATAGCCTCTTCTTCAGGGGTCGGGGGGGATTCTGATGTCCACCCTGAGCAATTTGGGCAAGCTGAGCTACCAACTGTTGGAGTACAGCAGTAGCCCCAGCGTCGGCATTATTACCCGACGGCACTGAATGAGAGGCTGAATCCGCAGAGGACTGAGAAAGTGAGCCTTCCTCATCATTAGCACCCCGACCACAGCCTCGGTCGCGTCCCCTAGCTGGCCTACCGCGACCTATCAACATACTGAAGAAAGATATGAAAGAAGAAGATCAGAAAGATTCACAATTTGCAAGATCGGTACCATAATCACAACTCAAATAACACGAGGAAACGAATTACAGAACATAAGAGTTCGAGGAGACTTACAGTCACGGGTCGCACGGAAAGACGGTAGCACGATGATATTAGGCTCAACGACTGACTTTAACATCACAACTGACAGACCCAAACTTAACCGACAGCCTAGGCATTCACAACCTAGGGCTCCGATACCATAAATGTAACACCCCAAATCACAAATGGGACATTACATGCCGTAGGACCCTCATGAAGCCTACGAGGCAAACACATAACACAAAAATCTAAATATGAAAACCCAAAAGACACAATCATCAAAGAAGAACAGGGTCGTGGCCTCGGCCAAAACCTTTTAATTAAGTACCAGAAAGTGCAAAACCACATAACTCCATTGCCTACGCAGGGGACATAAACCAATTTATAGAATAATCTATTCAACTCCAACATCAAGATAAGGACAATAGAAAAACATAAAACATGACTCGATCCCATCATCATGCCGGTCCATCTTTCACATGCGGATCCCGTGAAAGCTCCTCAGCTCGCCCGGTACCTGAAATGCATAAGACGCATTTCCCCCATTTAAGGGGTTAGCATTCGAATAGCTAGTGCAAGTACATAATTACACAACATCATATACATACGCAATTCAACGCAAACAAACCATTAGTAAAAATCATTGGAAAATCAATATTCCGGAATATCACATTTACATCATAAGAGTATATCATCAAGTTTTTTCACATCACAAATATCCACGCTTGGTAACTCGCGACCGTACCCATTAGTATCAGCCCCCAGAGGTCCCGTCGAACCGTTCCAGGTGAGAAACCACTTCTGCGGCCGTACCCATTAGTATCGGCCCCAGAGGTCCCGTCGAACCGTCCCCAGGTGGAAGAACATCAATACATGCACCCAAGTACACTTCCGTGGCCGTACCCATTAGTATCGGGCCCCAGAGGCCCCGTATGCCATCCCCGGGTGGAAGAGGAACAATCACATCCATTCAATAACACAATTATATCATTCGCATCAAAATCGTACACACACAATGAAATGTAATACATGTACTTGCCTTGAACAAAATGACGCGAAGGAAAAAGACAAATGGCAAGGTTTCGATCCGCACAATCTTCACAAATCCGATCTTACACAACCACGATATACAATCGATCTCAAAAATGCGGGAAACGCAAGGATTCGCCTTAATTCTACCCGTTGGGACATTTCGTCGGACAATATAAGGTCAAAACCGATTCTAAACTATCAACGGGGAAAAATATCGATTTCAATACGCAAAACCACAAGAGAAGTAAGGGGCGGTGATTATACTATCGAAATCTAA
The DNA here is from genome assembly GCA_033398695.1 of Orobanche coerulescens. Lineage (NCBI taxonomy): Eukaryota > Viridiplantae > Streptophyta > Magnoliopsida > Lamiales > Orobanchaceae > Orobanche > Orobanche coerulescens. The sequence goes on along the minus strand of CM065807.1, from coordinate 4,156,456 downwards.
CATTCGCATGAGGTAAATCGGACTAGAAGGGTAAAAACCAAAACAAAACCCCCAAATCCCCAAAAGTTAGGGTTCTAAGGAAATATACCTCGATTTGGACGGGAGGAGATGATTACGGTGATGATAAACCTTGCTAGAAGCACAACAATCGATCTAATGATGAACTTTATGGAGTATTCTGCACAAATCGCCCCAAATCGCCCAAGTAGTTTACGTCGCGGACTAGGGAAGGAAAAAAAGGGAAATGACGAATCTGAGGTCAACTCAGGATTTAAATGCCTCACAGAGCATTACGCACGCTAACGTGCATAATTAGCGTACGCTAAGGTATCTTACGTACGTTACTCCTTTGAGTTAACGTACGTAAGGGTTTGGCAGAACATTCTGTCCGATTAACTGAGGTCGATAGCGCACGCTACTCAAAACCATTAACGTGCGCTATACAGAACTTACGTACGTTACTCGAGGCAGCTAACGTACGTAAGAGATAAGCAGGAACTGGGCAGAACCCACTGTACAACCACTGAAGGCCATAACGTACGTTATCACTAGGGCATAACGTACGTTATGCAAATATCGCTAGCGCACACTAAAAAGCATGCATAACGTGCGTTATGCATGCAGCAGTTCAATACTGCTGAACATTGTTTCTGCACAGAACGATACGAAAACGGAACGCAACACAAGATCGAACCCACAAGTGTAAACACGAGATATTCACGACAACGAAGTTAAGTGCTGGAAGATAGTACATTCCAAACTATCGGGGAACCCAAAATACGACAAAGAGGATAAAGTTCCCTAAACTTCCAGGAAATTACAAAATGGCCCAAACATCCGAAAATCATTATACGACGTCGGATTAACAATCCGAAACTCACAGCATGAACAACTCAACCATACGAACTCATGGGAAAAGGAAAATAACGAGATCAGACGAGTTTTACAAGAATCGGACGTACATGCGACATAACATGACTTAAAATGAAATTACGTAAAACATATCCGAAACTCGTCCAAATGAAAAAAAAAAACTCAAAGAACAAACTAGATTCAGAATCCCAAAACAGTGGCAAGCGAGTCGTCCGAAACGAACCTACACCAAAAATAGAAATTACCAAAAATAGAAAGTATGGATATTACAATCTATCCCAACGTAATTCATGTTTCAAAAGGTAAGAGACAAAAACTGAAAGACACACAAGAAGTTGTTTTACCCACATCTATATACCGCTAGTGTTACTCATTACCTAAAGGAGTAATCACGCTAACCTTCTTGACCCTATAGTAGATATACCTTTAGGTCAGAACATACCTTTAACTCATATAATACTTTCTTAAAATTTAACATCTTATTAATTTTCTCCGTGTTAACTTAAACTATTGATTGGCCATTACCGATACTTATTAAACTCAAATGACTATCTTTTATTTTTAAATAAAAATTTGGACATAACCACTTTGTAATGGACATTCCCGGTGTTTTAAAATACTTCAGTCAACCCCAAAATAAATTTCCAATTCAAAGTTATAGCAATTTCTCTATGATCAACTCGAGCCGGGAAAGTGTTGCTATGTTGAAGAATACTCGTACAACATGCATACCAATCTCACTTCTAATGACAAAAGAATTAGAAAGCATATATCTAAGCTCTAATTTCCAGCCATGAACACGACTTTGACATTTAAACATATCCAGATTTTAATTATTGAAACAAGCTATGAAATATCTATACATGAAATTAAAGTGAGAAAGCAAGGATTAGCGAGAAAATCCGAGGCAACGGCGGGGGAGCACCCTAACTGAACTGAAGAAACTCTGGGTATGTCAGAGATGGTCCGCTCAGGCCACGTCTAGCAAAAAACGGCGAAGGCCAATCGAGGTGTGCGAAGGTGCGCGGCGACAGCCAATCGAGGTGTGCGAAAGTCGGAGATGGTCGCTGCTCAGGCCACGTCCAATGGCAACATCGAGAAAATTTAAGTGTGCGAAGGTGCACGGTGACGACGACGGCGACGGGAAGGGCGATTGGAAAATTTGGAAGTTTTGAAATCGGGCAGTACAGAGCTAGACAGAGGAGGTGGATGAAAAATAAAAGAGATTGTACAATAAACCTTTTTTTTAATGATCAAACGACAGCGGTTGTTAAGTAATAATCGCTGTCAAATATTTAACAGCGGTTGTAATAGGAAACCGTTGTTAATCAACACTACTTTAACCTCGGTTGTTTCTTAACAACCGCTGTTAGTTTTTTTTTGGAATTATTTAACATCGGTTATTTAATAACCACTGTAATCGTTCTTTTAACAGCGGTTTTAGATAATCACTGTTAATTTCTATTTTAACAGCGGTCGTTAAAAAGAACCACTGTTAATCAACAATACATCAACATCGGTTGTTTCTTAACAACAGCTATTGCGTCTTTTTTTTTGGGGGGGGGGGGGAATATTTAACATCGGTTATTTAATAACCGTTGTTAATCTTTCTTTTAACAATGGTTTTTAAAAAGAACCGTTGTTAATTTATTACACAATATTTACAGGCATGCCACCACGTCAATTTAACAGCGGTTTTTGAAAAACTGATGTTAAAGTGGCGCTGTTAAAGGCCAGTTTTGTAGTAGTGTATAGAGCCTAAGTGTGTTTTCTGCACAGATAATGATGAGACCATTAATCACTTGCTGTTCACTTTCCCTTTGTATTAAACCAGCATGGGTAGCTTTGAACAACTGGACTGGTTTTCACCATATGTCAAGTACCTGGGCTGAAGAGAAGACTTTTTTACAGAAGGCAACCAAAGGTAAGGCACCAAGGCACAAGTTTTATAAGGTTATGGTGACAGAGTTTGTCTATGCTGTTTGGAGAGAAAGAAATAGTAGAATATTTCAGAATAGAGTAGGTGATATGCATGTTTTGCTTTGTTAAGTTGTTAGAAGATCAATGGGTAGGTGTTTGTGTAATGTTAAGATGAGCTCCTTCGTTAGAGTATAGTTGATTACCCTATAATTAGGTGATTTAGTTAGCTGCATGTGATATCTGATAGTTGGTAGACTTTTGATTAGAGAGGATGCTGTTACCTCTGTGTTTGAAGTGTGAAGATGTACTTGAACTTATTCATCTGGAATAAAAAGCTTACTTTGTTCCAAAAAAATACAATAATTTGTTCATTTATTATCCATTTTAAATAAAAAATCAAATTAATCATCTTTCCATGATATATAATTTAAGATGCATATTGCGTACCTAAAAATGTAAAAACTAAAAAAGAAGTGTATGGTAATATAAAAGTGGTGTGAATTATAGAGAGAAATGCATTGGTTTATAGAATATATAAATAGACTGCTTCATAATATATAAATGCACTGTTTCACAGTGTATAAATGCGCTGCTTCATAATATACAAAATATTGCTTTTGCTTTAAAATTAATATAAAACTTCCTGATAAAATCGTCAACTTCAATGAATAAATTACTTTCATAGATATAAATTACGAGTCATGTCATATATTAAATTGGAAAGTCAAAGGAGTTTAGTTTCCAACAAAAAAACAGCACTAAAAAATATTAAATATGGGGAGAGTTATAATCCAATGAATGGAGACTGCCATGATACTTATTTTATAAGAATATACAAATGTGTTGCTTCGTAGTGTACAAATGCACTGCTTCATAGTATATAAAGTACTGCTTCAGCTTCAAAATTTGACTTCTAACATATTGCTTCTTAACTTATAACTACACTGCTTCAATGTACAAATGCATTGCTTTATAGTGTACAGATGAAGTGCTTCATAGCATACAAAGTACTGCTTCTACTTCAAAATTTGCACGAAAATTCCTCCTCAAACCGTCAACTTCAATAAATAAATTGCTACTGGATATGAATTGAGATTCATGCCATATATCATTTAAAAGCCACGAGAGTCTAGTTTCCAACAAAAAGACACCACTATAAATATTAAATATGGAGAGAGTTATAATCCATTGAGTGCAGACTGTCAAGAAGCTTATTTGATAAGAATATACAAATGCAGTGCTTTTTTGTGTTTTTTTTATGTATGTAATATGCATCTTAAATTACAGATAATGAAAACATGATTAATTTGGTATATTTTAAATTTTTTAAAATGGATAATAAATGAATAATTTATTATATTTCAAATGGAGATAATTTATTTATAAAAAGACAAAATTACCCTTCTCCTTAATTAGTGTCATCCACATGTCATTTAGAGGTGATGATGTGGCAAAATCTATACACTCCTTATTGACTGAGCTAATGACTAAGAGTGGTTCTTAGTTATCACACAGTACCAAGTTCTCTTGATCCATATATATATATATATATATATATATATATATATATATATATATATATATATATATATAGGGCGCGTTATGCAAAGACAATATTAGATGCAGATTTTACAGTACTAATTTATGCATGCGTTTTGTACTAATTATGCATGAAATATATGCATTTCGTGCATCAAAATTTCAATACATTAAAATATGCAATATATTTGATGCATATAAGCTAATATTTTAATGCATCCCTATATAGTGGCGCGTTCTATGCAGTACCAATATTAGATGCAGTACTTTACAGTACTAATTTATGCATGAGTTTTGTACTAATTATATGCATCAGATATATTGCATATTTTAATGTATTGAAATTTTGATGCACGAAATGCATATATTTTATGCATAATTTGTACAAAACTCATGAATAAATTAGTACCGTAAAGTACTGCATCTAATATTGGTAATGCATAGAACGCGCCACTATATATATATATATATATATATATATATATATATATATATATATATATATATATATATAGTGGCGCGTTCTATGCGATGCAATATTAGATGCACTACTTTACAGTACTAATTTATGCATGAGTTTTGTAATAATTATGCATAAAATATATGCATTTCGTGCATCAAAATTTCAATGCATTAAAATATGCGATATATTTGATGCATATAATCTAATATTTTAATGCATCGATATTTTGATGCATATATTGCATATTTTAATGCATTGAAATTTTGATGCACGAAATGCATATATTTCATGCATAATTAGTACAAAACTCATGCATAAATTAGTACTCTAAAGTACTGCATCTAATATTGGTACTGCATATATATATATATATATATATATGTGTGTGTGTGTGTGTGTGTGTGGATCTAGAGAGAGAGAGAGAGAGAGAGAGAGAATGAATTTTTAAGTAAGAACTTGGAATAAATCTGGACCATTAATCTTTGTGTGATCTATGGTCCAGATTAACTTATGCATAAAAAATATGCATTTCGTGCATCAAAATGCCAAACATTAAAATTATGCATTATATGCATCAAAATATCGATGCATTAAAACAATGCATTCCATGCATAAGTTTTCGTAAGAATAAATTTTGGCCATCCATTTAATCAAGATCAATGGACCAAATTCATTCTTATTTCTTAACTTAAACCTCATTATCACCAGAACCACTCTTATATATATATATATATATATATATATATATATATATAATGACCCAAATGTACAAAAAACAGATTTCTTCCAAAAATAATAACTTTAATTTTATTACCTAAAATCCAACTCCTTTTATACTTAAGACACATACATAAAATAATATTATTTTGAATATACCACTTATACTCTTACTTCAAATTTAAAAGAAAAGGGATATTTACACAAGTGGACCGTCAGTCGACCACTGCCAGCAAGCCGACCGGCAGCTGGCTGGCGGTCGTCGACCACCAGTCGCTTTCGGCCGACCATCGATAGCCGCCGACATTTTTTTTGACTTCCAGCAGTCGAAGATGAAAATTACCATTTGATAGTTTATAATAACAAGGATATTCTGACCATCATCGACTACCGTTGGTCAACACCGGCCAACTGATAAAAAAATTACCAACTGATCATTCAAATTACTAACAAGTACCTTAAACTACCATATGGTAACAATTTACTGTTGACTATTTCGTTCACTGACAACTACCACCGACCGTCTTATTTGTAGGAGTTATTTCCGGAATATATGGCCGAAAGAGGGCGCGTCGCGACACATGAGGGAGTTGTAACACCCCCGATATATTCAGGAATATTACAGCGCCGTAAATCTTTTACATAAGGATTTACAAGGCTGATTAAAAGAAAAGACAATAACAGATATCGCTTTAAGAAATTACTGAAGTAAAACACAACCGTCTGGTTTAAAAATCGAAATACAAATATCCAATGAAGATTTATTACATCATTAAAATCCCAACATTATAAACGGACGACGTACTCGAGTACTTATTGAAATATCAAAAAAATAATGACAAGAAACCGGCCGAACATCACTTCGCACCCTCGCGTCATGCATTTCCAGTGGTTGTTTCCCCGCTCTCCTGGATCCTGAACAAACAAAATGTTCACCCCCGAAGGGGTTAGCACAACGATGCTAGTACAAGTACAATAATCATACACAGTGATATAATCAACAATTATATCATACAAGTTTCTCCAACGAGAATATCCACAACACATATCATATCATAACAGTTTCAACATACTGATGGTATTCCAACGATCCAAACAAGACACTATAGATTCCCATGATGATCCCATCGGACCAACACATGGTGGAACTACCTGTCCAACGATCCAGCGCACACAGCTATAGATTCCCATGATGATTCCCGTCGGATCAACACATGGTGGACATATAATCACAACATATTTACACGATACAATCACATTGTCATAATTTAAACATTTCTAATTAGAATACTTGCCTCGGTTCGAAGACAAGAACAATACTTCCACGAGAACGAAACGCTCGAAGGTTGTCCCTCTCGATCAATCACGTAGCAAAGTTCGAACCTTAAATAAGAGAAATAACATGGAATTCATCTTAGTTCGAACGAACATCTAACAATCCTAATAACGGGTGAGAGTATATAAAACGAAATGCTCGATTTCAATAACGACGTTACATGTCCTCTCGTAACGTCGTTAAACTTATTCATTAGCGTCGTAAACTATGAAGTATAGCGACGCTAAGCATATACCAACAGCCTTCCTCTCGGTCGATGTCCGAATAGTGTAACGTGCGTTACGTCATCGAACGTAGCGTGCACGTTAACAACGCCATATAACGACGTTAGTAACCAAACTTATCGACGTTAATCATGCATGTCGATTTCTCACTAGATGGATGACTGCCTCGATTAGTGACGAAGTATTACGAAATTCTTAGTGAGTAATCTAATATACCTTCAAATATATATATCATACTCATGAATGATCTCCTGATTAATATCTTCAATTTCAAGGATACGGATATCATTGTAATACTATTTTCAATCTTGATCGAAATACTCATACAAGGTTCGGTTGGTCTAAGGTTGACGTAATTGATCTAATATCATCATTAAATCCGTGCTTATACGATGGCGAACTACTTATTCCATCTATGCAAGCAAGATTACAACTATGATGATTCTTTTCAAAATCCATTGGTAAAAGTGGAAATTGACACTCGATTTACAATCAACATGACGATATCATTTGATACGGTTAATAATTCACTATCCTCATCTATGGCATAACCAGTTCAACTACGGTGTTCTACACCATAATAGTTTGATCATTATAGTTTAAATATGATACTAGGTCGCATACGTCGTCAAAGTGATCTACCGATCTTGGTAATGCAATCATATCATCTTAATCAACATAACTTCAAGATTGGAAGTAGTATAACATACCTTAAGGGGAAGATAATATCGAGACTCTAAGTAAAAATCCAACTCCGGTTGCTTCAACGCCGACTCGTGATGATTTCTACTCCAAAGTCCAATATAAGTTGTCTTCAATGATCAAGTAGTGTCATACAAGCTCAATGATTCAAGAACTATTGATATAAAGGTGTTAAAAGAGGTCGGGAATCTTCCGGGGCGAATATAATGAAGTTTAGGAGCAAAAGGACGAGTTGAAATGAATTGGGGTCTTGCTCCTTTTATAATTTTCTCGAGTGTTACGTACGCTGTGGCTACATCATAACGTACGTTATCGCCCAAAATAGTTCACCGTCTGATTTTGAACTTCATTACGACGCTATACTAAACGCGTTACATGCACGTAACCCTATAGTTTGCGACGCTACACAATGTTCATAACGTACGCTAAGCCGTTGACTTAAAGGTGTCCAGATTCATGCCGTGCGAATCCGAGGGTATCTTGGTCGAGCCCACCACCATGTACTCCATGTGCTAGCCGGCCCACCCAATAATAGACCGCATTACGTGCGCTACGCTTCATCCGTAGCGTCGTTAATATTAACAGACACGTACGTTAAGTTACACTCTTAACGTACGTTATCACGTATATGCATGGAGGAAATTTATATGTTGCCACACCCATGAATAAGGATACAAATACGATAATGATCATACTCCAATATCAATATCATCATTCCCAAAATAATACAGAGTTCAAAGTACGGATGAAATACACAGAATAAATCCGTTATTACATACTCTCCTACTAAAGGAGTTTCGTCCCAAACTCAAGACGAAAATAACTCGGGATATCCGACTTCATGCCATCTTCCGTTTCCCATGTGGCTTCTTCCACTCCATGGCGTGACCATTGAACTTTGACTAAAACGATGGGTTTGTTTCTCAACCGCTTAACTCGACTTTCGAGTATCTTGACCGTCTTTCTTCAAACGTCCCATCTCGCGCGACTTCGATCTCGCCAAATCAATGATATGATCGATCTCGTATATACCTCCGTAATGGGATACGTGGAACACGTTATGTACATGGCACAATGACGGTGGTAATGCTAATCTATACGCCAACTCTCCAACTCTCTCAAGGATCTCAAATGGTCCAATATATCTCGGACTTAGCTTTCCTTTCCTTCCGAAACTAATATCCCCGAGTAGGTGAAACCTTTAAAAGTACGTGGTCTCCAATCATCAACTCCAAAGGGCGACGACGTATGTCTCGCGTAAGATTTCGCGACTGGCGGTCAACCCTTTCACGAATCAAGGCTATCTTCTCTCGAGTCCGTACGATCAACTCGGTTCTGCTCGATCAAGTCCGATGAATCGTCCCAAAGATAGGGGCGATCTGCATCTCCTCCCGTATAATGCCTCAAACGGTGCCATCTTAATGGAAGCATGCCAACTATTGTTGTAGGTAAATTCAATCAACGGTAGATGAATTTCCCAATCAATTGACCAATCTAGGCGCAGCCCTTAAGATGTCTTCCACCGTTTGTATAGTTCTTTCCGATTGTCCGTCATGCGGGTGATAGTCAGATCAAGTTCAATTCGGTCCCCAAGGCCTTATGAATCTTTCCAAAAGTGAGACACAAACGGCCGTCTCGATCGAAACAATAGTCTTCGGCGTACCATGTAATCGAACTATCTCCGAAATAAATACTCGTGCCAACTTCTCTGGTCCCCATGTATCCTTAATGCCTAGAAAATGAGCCGATTTGGTTAAACGATCAACTATTACCCAAATCATGTTCATTCCTGTCTGGTTCTCGGCATATTAGTGATAAAGTCCATCGATATGTCCTCCCACTTCCATTCGTGAATCGGGAGTGGCTTCAATATTCTACAGCCGTTGATGCTCGATCTTAACTCGCCGACAAGTCAAGCATTTCAAACATAGTCCGCTACATCTTTCTTCATGTTGCCCCACCGTAAATTTTGCTTCAAGTCCTTATACATTTTATGGTGCCTGGGTGGATAGAATAGGTGAATCGTGAGCTTCCTTCATAATCATCTGCTTTAATATCGATATCGAACGCAGAGTCGGTTCTCAAATTTCAAAATTCCATCATCGCGAATTAGGAATCCGGGGCCTTTCCTTGATTACTTCATCACGCACTCCGAATCATCGAGGATCATCCGCCCGTCTGATTTGATTTCTTCTTAATGATGAAGTTATCTCCATCACGCATGATTGTCCTTGGACTCTTTGTAACCACACTTCGATTCCTTCACGAATCATTTCTCGTTGAAGGCTAAGTTGGGAGGTCGGTGTCTCCAGATCTGAATAGAGACAGCTTGCGGCTAAGTGCATCGGCCACTACATTCGCTTTGCCTGGATGATATAAAATCTCCAAGTCATAGTCCTTGATCAGCTCTAACCATCTTCTTTGCCGCATGTTCAACTCTTTCGATGAATATGTACTTGAGACTCTTATGATCCGTAAAGATCCGATGTGAGTCCCGCATGCATAATGCCTCCGCATCTTCAAAGCAAAAACCACCGCCGCTAGCTCCAAATCATGTGTTGGGTAGTTTACTTCATAAGGTTTCACTGTCGCGACGCATAAGCGATCACCTTATCATTCGAATCAATACGCACCCAAGTCCTTGGTTCAAGCATCACTGTAAACTATAAATCCTCCGATTCCTCGCGAAGTGATAGAATCGGTGCCGTCAGCCTCTTCTTCAATTCATCAAAGCTAATCGACACAACTCATTCCATTCAAACTTTTGAGTTTTCTCAAGGAGTCGAGTAAGTGGGCGGAAATTTTGGAAAACCCTTCCACGAACCGACGATAATACCCATGAGTCCTAAGAAACTTCTGACTTCTTTTACATTCTTGGAGGCTTCCAATCCATAATTGCTTCGATCTTCCGAGGATCTACTCGGACTCCTTCACCGACACCACATGGCCGAGGAACATTACTTCTTTTAGCTTAATTCACACTTGGAAAATTTGGCGTACAATTGCTCGCTTCTCAAAAGTTCCAATACAATCCGCAAATGTTGCGCATGTTCTTCCGGATTCTTAGAATATACCGTAATATCATCAATGAACACGACCACAAATTTATCCAAATATTCGATGAACACTCGGTTCATCAACCGCATGAATACAAAGGGCGCATTAGTGAGTCCAAATGGCATCACTACAAACTCATAGTGTCCGTAGCGAGTTCGAATGCCGACTTTGGAACATCGATTCCTTAATCCTCACCGATGGTATCCCGATCTTAGATCGATTTTTGAAAACACCACGCTCCTTGCAATCGGTCAAACAGATCATCAATCCGTGGCAACGGATACTTGTTCTTGATCGTCATCTTGTTCAAATCTCTTAATTAATACACAAATGGCGATCCATTCTTCTTTCGAACAAAAAGAACTGGGCTCCTGTGGTGAAACGCTTCGAATGTAGCCTTTGTCCAAGAATTCTTCCAGCTTGCTTCTTCGCCCGTACATCTCCGTGGGTGCCATGCGATACGGTGCCTTAGAAATTGGTGTAGCTCCGGTTCTAGCTCAATCGTGAATTCTACTTCCGTCGTGGAGGTAGTCCAGTAACTCGTCAGGAAATACATCTGGAAATTCGTTCACAATAGGAATGGATGAAAGTTTCACAATTTCATCTTCTTTCTTCATTGCATAACACCAGTACCCGATACAGCCCTGTTTCAACAACTTGACAGCTTTCATTGCTTTGATCAACTTTCCTGAGCTTCCTGGTTTCCATCCTTCAAACAGTACTTCGGAGCCATCATCAGCGATTAGCGAAATATTCCTCCTTCGGTAATTTACAATTGCTCCATATCGATTAAGCCAATCGTCTCCGAGTATTAGGTCATCTCCTTGCATTTCTATCACAATTAGGTTTGAGAGCCATTTCTTACCCCCAAATAATACAGAAAATCTCTTGTTTCTAAGTTCCCAACAATCCTCTCTCCACTCGGTAAACCAACACCATAAGGTTCACAAGTATGAAAACCAGAAATATTCAAACGATTTACCCAAGACAACGAGATAAACGAATGCGTAGCTCTTGTATCGAATAAAACGCTAATCGGTTGGGAAAGAATCGACAAGATCGATGCGGCAAAGATCCCGATCGTCTGTCCTTCTCATCTCATACAGCGTGGGGAGCAGATCCGCACTCGATGCCCCTTTGGTCCCATTGTCCTCTCGCCTCGTCCACGGCCAAAATTTTGAGGCATCTCGAACACTTTGTCGTCTCATTGAATACTAGCTTCCTTCGAATCGGGCCGTGATTTAACGGGTTCCTTTGTATTTGGTGGCGTCCTTGCGTAACGCCGCACGGTGCCCTTCTGTCCGCAAATAAAGCATGTAATCGGGTGCGCAAACAATCGCGCCAAAGGTGGCCTCGCGACCACAATTAAAACACTTCCTAGCCGTATCCGTCGTGGGCCGACATCGATCCGTAATTCTTTCCGTTCTTGGATGGGTGCGGAGGTTTCTTGAAAGAAAAGAAGTCCGGGCCTTGCGGGCCTACCGCCTTTGTGCTCTGAAAGTACCGAGACTTTCGTTTCTTCGACTCCATAAACTTCTCCATTCTTTGCTTCTTTAATTTCATACGCCAACGCCTTATCCTGGTATCATGAGAGTGGTACATTCAAAACCGGACATGTACCTCTGGATTTCTCGGTTTCATTCTCATTTCAAAATGAATCATCATCTCTCGCATCTGCTCACCGGATGTCGAACAAATGCTAATTGCCGATTAAACGCCTTGATCGTCTGGGATACGGGTTCATCCGATGGTCGAGCAGAGAAAATTCTCGACTTTGGCTTCCCTCACAGGACGAGGGCACATCGAGCCTCCATCATCATTTTAAATTCCGCCCAATCGGCATCATGATCTATGGGTCGGATAGCTTCCCACCACTCGGATGCTTCTCTGCCGTAGCATCCGGGCGATAGGAGCTCTCCTGTCATTTGGGCAATTAATTCCAAAGAAAATTTTCTCCAGTTCCTTCAACCAATGGTCCCAAGTGGGAGTCTCGGAAAAGCCGTCAAATTTGGGTGGTTGCATCTTTGCCACCTCTTGTAACCATCGGTCACCTCGATTTCCCATTTCGAATCCTTTGTTGTCCATCTCCCTGCCGAATTCTGCCGCCACTTGCATTCGGTCCACGACTCCGTGCGAACCGAGTCATCTCGTTCACGACTTGACGAAGGATTTCGTACACCAGTTCCGGTTCGTTATTGGTGGATTGCCGCGCTCGCCCGAGCTATGACTAGCTCGATTAGAAGGCGACGCCTCCTTTCAAAGATTCCTCCGTCCGCGTCCACGACCGCGACCACGTCCACGTCCGCCTCTCAACATACTGTAAGTACAAGTACTTAATATACAGGAAACAACATTGTTCTAATGTTCAAGTATAAAGAGACATAATATGTAAAGAATGAGATAGAGTTTAGGAACTTACAACCACCGTTCGCATGAAGACGTAGGCAGTGCGGTGATGTCATTCACGGCCGGTCACCTCAAAAGACATAAATGACCCCTACTTAAACCCAACGGCCAAGATATCCATAATCTTAGCTCCGATACCATATTCTGTAACACCCCCGATATATTCAGGAATATTACAGCGCCGTAAATCTTTTACATAAGGATTTACAAGGCTGATTAAAAGAAAAGACAATAACAGATATCGCTTTAAGAAATTACTGAAGTAAAACACAACCGTCTGGTTTAAAAATCGAAATACAAATATCCAATGAAGATTTATTACATCATTAAAATCCCAACATTATAAACGGACGACGTACTCGAGTACTTATTGAAATATCAAAAAAAATAACAGATAAGAAACCCTACGAACATCACTTCGCACTTTCGTCATGCATTTCCAGTGGTTGTTTCCCGCTCTCCGGATCCCGAACAAACAAAATGTTCACCCCCGAAGGGGTTAGCACAACGATGCTAGTACAAGTACAATAATCATACACGGTGATATAATCAACAATTATATCATACAAGTTTCTCCAACGAGAATATCCACAACACATATCATATCATAACAGCTTCAACATACCGATGGTATTCCAACGATCCAAACAGACACACCTATAGATTCCCATGATGATCCCATCGGACCAACACATGGTGGAACTACTCCGTCAACGATCCAAACAGACACTATAGATTCCCATGATGATTCCCGGATCAACACATGGTGGACATATAATCACAACATATTTACACGATACAATCACATTGTCATAATTTAAACATTTCTAATTAGAATACTTGCCTCGGTTCAAGACAAGAACAATACTTCCACGAGAACGAAACGCTCGAAGGTTGTCCCTCTCGATCAATCACGTAGCAAAGTTCGAACCTAAAATAAGAGAAATAACATGGAATTCATCTTAGGTCGAACGAACATCTAACAATCCGAATTACGGTTGAGAGTCTATAAAACGAAATCGTTCGACTGAATAACGACGTTACATGTCCTCTCGTAACGTCGTTAAACTTATTCATTAGCGTACGTAAACTATGAAGTATAGCGTCGCTAAGCATATACCAACAGTTCCTCTGCAAGATGTCCGAATAGTGTAACGCGGCGTTACGTGCATCAACGTAGCGTGCGTTAACAACGCCATATAACGACGTTAGTAACCAAACTTATCGACGTTAATCATGCATGTCGGCTCCCTAGATGGATGACTGGCTCGATTAGTGACGAAGTATTACGAAATTCTTAGTGAGTAATCTAATATACCTTCAAATATATATATCATACTCATGAATGATCTCCGGATTAATATCTTCAATTTCAAGGATACGGATATCATTGTAATACTATTTTCAATCTTGATCGAAATACTCATACAAGGTTCGGTTGGTCTAAGGTTGACGTAATTGATCTAATATCATCATTAAATCCAGGCTTATACTGATGGCGAACTACTTATTCCATCTATGCAAGCAAGATTACAACTATGATGATTCTTTTCAAAATCCATTGGTAAAAGTGGAAATTGACACTCAGTTTACAATCAACATGACGATATCATTTGATACGGTTAATAATTCACTATCCTCATCTATGGCATAACCAGGTTCAACTACGGTGTTCTACACCATAATAGTTTGATCATTATAGTTTAAATATGATACTAGGTCGCATACGTCGTCAAAGTGATCTACTGATCTTGGTAATGCAATCATATCATCTTAATCAACATAACTTCAAGATTGGAAGTAGTATAACATACCTTAAGGGAAGATAATATCGAGACTCTAAGTAAAAATCCAACTCCGTTGCTTCAACGCCGACTCGTGATGATTTCTACTCCAAAGTCCAATATAAGTTGTCTTCAATGATCAAGTAGTGTCATACAAGCTCAATGATTCAGTAACTATTGATATAAAGGTGTTAAAAGAGGCTGGGAATCTTCTGGGGGCGAATATAATGAAGTTTAGGAGCAAAAGGACGAGTTGAAATGAATTGGGGTGCTGCACCTATTATAATTTTCTCGAGTGTTACGACGCTAGTGGCTACATCATAACGTACGTTATCGCCCAAAATAGTTCACTGTCTGATTTCGAACTTCATTACGACGCTATACTAAACGCTACATGACGTAACCCCTATAGTTTGCGTACGCTACACAATGTTCATAACGTACGCTAAGCCGTTGACTTAAAAAGGTGTCCAGATTCATGCCGTGCGAATCTGGAGGGTATCTTGGTCGAGCCCACCACCATGTACTCCATGTGCTAGCCGGCCCATCCAATAATAGACCGCATTACGTACGCTACGCTTCATCCGTAGCGTACGTTAATATTAACAGATTACGTACGTTAAGTTACACTCTTAACGTACGTTATCACGTATATGCATGGAGGAAATTTATATGTTGCCACACCCATGAATAAGGATACAAATACGATAATGATCATACTCCAATATCAATATCATCATTCCCAAAATAATACAGAGTTCAAAGTACAGATGAAATACACAGTAATAAATCCGGTTATTACAGGAGTGTGCCGCGGCGCACTATTTTTCTACAAATTCGCCCGAACTCACTGGACTGCGTGCCTAGGCACAACCCCTCTGTGCCGCGCGCCCCTGGGAATTTTTGTCAGTCATTTTATGAGTGTGCCCAGGCACACAATGTCTGTACCCCGGCACACAAAGTCAACTGGCTTGGGACACTTCTTTTTAGCAGCATTTTTGCTGCGTTTTTCACAACTTCAACACACCATTTTGAGAGCATAATATAGAGAGAGATATATATAAAAGAGAGAAGAGAAAATAAAGATTATACTTATTCGATTTTCCGAAGTTGTATCGATCGTATCGTCGTGATATTTTGATAATAGCTTGGTAGCGATTGGGCAAATCTTTTCACCAGAGTAGATCGAGTTTTGGAGTTCGGAAATTGGGGTATTTTGTAAGCTTCTTGTGTAAGCTATTTTAACGTTTTTCTTTCTCAATTAGGGGTGGTATACCGTACTGTACCGAATTTTTTTGTCGATACCGTATACCGTACCGAAAGGTTCGGTACAATAAAATTCATAACGATACCGGACCGAAAGTTTCGGTATACCGGAATCCGGCATACCAAAATTTCGGTATGGCTTTCGGTCCATACCGATACCGTACCGAATTTTGGTATACCGAATTTTATTTCGGTATCGGTGTATACCGAACTTATCGAAATACCGAATTACCAAAATATCGAAAAAAAATCTTGATATACCGATATATACCGAAATACCGAATAAAAAAAATATCAAAAATATCGATATACCGATATATATATATATATTGAAATAGTGAATTTTTTTTTGGTATCTCGGTGTATACCGAAATACCGAAAATAAAAAAAATTCATACCGTTACCGTACCGAAAATTTTCGGTATGACACTGTTGTTGCCCAAAATATTATCCGGAGATAGATATTGCTGGACTGGACGGGTAGCAAACAAAGTGCGAGAGCACGTCCGTGGGAATGGAAGTAACACAAGATTTGCCGGGTTTGTTAGACCCGGGCTTGAATGCTCTCCCGAAATATTATTGATACGAATATGTTTGAGTACAAATATTAATGTAAGAGTGCTGTTACAAGGAATGTAAAGACCCTATTTATCTAGCTGGTGAGTGCTTGCCGGAAGAACTATAGTTGCTCTGAGTTCTTGCTCTCGTTTCTGCCGACCGTCTTAGGATTAAGAGGTTTCGAGAGTGAGAGATAAAAAGATATCCGAAGTGTATAGTGTTGCCAAGAGTGAAAGCCAATTTGTGAGCTGAACTTATGAACCCCTTTTCCGCTGCTGGAGGCTTCCTATTTATAGGACTGGTCACTGCTGGGCGATCGCCTTTCTTGTGTTATAATAAGGGGGCGATCGTCTAGCAGCACGTGGGTTGGTTGCCTTAAAGTCCGCGGCTACTGCTGGCAGCCAGCTGTGCAAGCCAATGAGGAGCCTGCATGCGTCCTGAGTTGATGTCCCGGGCGGTCCCACTTTGCACCTTTCGGCGGGTCTGTCGGTAGGTGAGAAGATGCTGAAAGACTGTGGTCAATGATCCATGTTCTGCGGCGCCTGTTCCGGATATGCACATGGGTCCTTGCTTCGGGCTTCGGCCTTCGCCGACCAGATATGCTAGCTTTGCATCGCATGAGGCGGTCGTCATTGGCCGGGCACCAGAGTCGATCGCCAGGTGCCAAGAGACGATCGCCTTAGATGTCGATCGCTCGGCACTTGGGTTTGATCTGGGATCTCTGATCGGTAGGTCTGCCTTGGTCTATTTGGCTCTGGCTTGGTCGTCCGGTCTCTGTGTCGATCGCCTGTTGAGATGTATAAATCTCGACACAACAATTGCCCCCCCAGCTTGCTCCGATGTTGAAGACATGGGGTGAGGTGGTTCCAATGGCGATCGCTTAGTATAAAGACGGGCGATTCGTTGTTTGGCGTGCTATCTTCGGTCTTGTACCTGTGATATTTTATTTTGCAGATCCCTCGTGGAAGGTCGGTTGTTTCGACCTTGAGGAACCGTGCACAGTCGCGAAGTTCGATGGACCGATCTACATGACCATGTCTTGTGCGCCAGCGACATTCCAACTGTAGGTTTGTCTCGTGACTCATTTTATTGTGAGGGTCCTCTGCTAGGCTGCACCTGCCTCGTATTTAAACGAAGGGCGTGCGGTCTCGGTCTGGAGGAGTCCTTGCGCGGGGTGTCGTCGGATTAATCAACTCCACGTCCGCGGCTTGTTAGTACTTTTCTACCTCGGATCGTCATGTTAGATGGCAATCCTCGACGGTATACGCTGTGACGGGGGTAGGGACGCGTCGTATTGTCCGGGTCCACCAAGTTAGATGATGAACCTTTGAGGGCAGGAGAGCGTGTCCACTAATTTGTTTGGAGGAACCTTGCATGGCCGAAGCAGTCGGTTCCATCGACTTCCAGGATCATGGCTGCACTCTCCTACCTCGGATCGTCAAGTTAGATGGCGATCCTCGACGGTATACGTTGTGCGGGGGAGGCGATCTCGTGCCTTGGTCCATCATGTTAGATGATGAACCGTGGATGGCGAGCGAGTCCTCCATTTTCGGAGATGTTGCTTGATAATGGCGATCGGTTTGGAAGACTAGTGATCGTCATTCGGTCGCCGATCGCGTTGCTCATAGGTGAAAAAGTAACCTCTGCCTGGCCAAAAAGTCTACGGCCTTAGCGCGGAAGATCGCGTAGGTTGGGGGGATGTCATTCGTAAGGTGCCTGAACATAGGCGAAAGACCATCGAATCCCCCTAGGACCGAGTAGAGGGCGATCTTATCGCTCACGGGCTCGCCGTTGAGGATAATCTCATTTATCCGGTCGATGTAGTCTGCATCGGACTCGTCTTCCCCTGCCTGATTTTCATCATGCGGTGGAGGCCTTCTGGTCGAGCGACCTTGGCGGTGAAGTACGACGTGAAGTCGTTCGCCAGTTGTTCAAAGGAACTGATGGATCGCGGTGGCAATGTGATGTACCACCTGTGGGCCAGGTCGCCCAGCGTTAGCGGGAACATTCGGCATCTGGTCGCGTCTGATGCCCCACATCCGGTCATGTAGATCCGGAACTTGCTCAGGTGAGTCTCGGGGTCCGACCTCCCCTCATACAAAGGTGTTTGCGGAGGAGCGATCCTACGCTGCACGAGGGCGAGCTCGATGTGGACCGAGAGTGGCTCGCTCGGCCCGGCGATCTTGCTATTGGTGCCTGCCCCAGTTTCTAGGAGCGCCTTCATGTCGTCGAGCTGGCGTTGCATCGCGGCCATCGCTGCAGCTTGGTCGCTCGTGGTTTGGCTCTCGGAGCGGGTGCTGATGCGATCGTGTATCGATCTCCTGGCTCCGCGGTAGGCGATGAGGGCATCGCCGCCAATCTTGGTTCTTTGGCGAGGAGTCATATGGTCGGCCTATCTTCTGGGAGTTGGGTATGCCGAACTCCTGGTGACGGATTCGAGCTCCGTCGTCTCATGGTTGGGACCAGAATGCCTCGGTCGCCACGATGGGTCGCTTCCTAGGCGACTGAAAACGGAGGTGTCCCGCCTTGCGAGCGCCTTTTCTTGCGAATCGGGGCCTCCTGGAGATCGCTCGGCCAGTAACCCCTTAAACTTCCATTTGCTCACGCGGCGGATGGCCGAGGGGGTTATAGCGGGCGCGTCTAATGCTCTCCGTCGCTCCCGTAAGATGGCCATGGCCTCTTCTATCTGTTCCGCGGTTTGGAACTGATCGAGCGAGAGGCTTGGGCCGTCCCTTGGGGGCGGGATCGAGAGTCTCGGGTCGCCGCGGCTACCCTCCGCCATAGGCTGGGGCTCGGATTGAGACGGAATGAGGCGTCCGGCGGATCGGCCAGCGGCTTTCTTCGATGTGGAGGCAGAAGTCATGATTCTAAAAGCTTTCTTTGAAGAGCAGTGAGTGTCTCTTCAAGTATATTGTAACACCCCCAATCCGCTCAGGGATATTACATGCCGTAGACCCTCTCCTCAAGGATCTACCAGGCTGGTAACAACATCGAACCTCTCAACAATGCCTTTAAGGCTAAAATGACTCAGTAGACCGATTTGGTCTTTCAATAAATACATACAACTCAAACACATTATATGCCCACGCAGGGGTCGAATACAACATACTCTCGTACAACGGGAAAGAATACTGCAGCGGAAATAAAATACATCTAAACCAATAACATCCTACGGATCCTCGTGTGATTAGTATCGTTCATCTTTCATCATCCTCCGTGCTGATCCTGTGTTGTGCTCCCAAAACCTGAATGCAAAAACAGACATCCACCCCCCGAATACTCGGGGGTTAGCAAAACTCCACTATTTTGCTAGTGCAAGAAAAAAGTGCAAATACGAGCCATACAATACAAGTTCCAAGAACAATAATAACCAGGAATCCTCAAAGATCCAAACGTAACGAAAAGTACCTCCCGAGGCAAGAGTTTGGGTAAAACATTTTAAAACCGAAAGGTCGCAAATCAAGGGAAAACAATTTATAAAACGGTTTAAAATGCCATCGAGAGTTTTAATAGAAAACAATTTAGGATTACCAAATTCTTAACTTTCCAAAATCAACAGGGGTCACAGCCCAAAGGTTTGTTTTCACAATTGAAACCAACAACAATACACAAGGTTAAAACCCACGTCACGCGTCCTCGACGGACATAAAATACACACGCACCCGTGAAGTTTCACTCGTGAATCCAGGGCAAAACCATTGGACTCCCTCTGTGGCCCCATCGAACCCTCCCGAGGTGAGCAAACACATTCACAAAACATAAGCAACCGCACTCGTGAATCCAGGGCTATACCATTGGACTCCCTCCGTGATCCCGTCGGACCCTCTCGAGGTGAGCGAAATACACTCACAAAATATACACACGTAGCGGTGAAGTGTCACTCGTGAATCCAGGGCTATACCATTGGACTCCCTCCGTGGCCCCGTCGAACCCTCCTGAGGTGAGCAAACACATTCACAAAACATAAGCAACCGCACTCGTGAATCCAGGGCTATACCATTGGACTCCCTCCGTGATCCCGTCGGACCCTCCCGAGGTGAGCGAAATAATCATGCACAAATATCATATCACACCAAGGATATCCAAACAATTCACCCATAGACATCAAACACTTAGAAACACACCACGTCAAACTATAACGCACCGAAAAGGGATAATATGTGTATTTATATTATCAAAGCATAACAACGACAACAACAACAACAACAACAAGCGAATTCATAGGGTTCACTTAATCGTTCACGGAGCACAATATTCACAAAATACACACGTTTTGAAAGCGAGCCTTTAACGAGGCTAAATCGAATCTTTTAAAAACCCATTTCAAACAATCAAACAATCATGCTAAGGCATTCACCAATAATCATATCCACGAAACAAGAAATGTATGGACAAGGTACTTGCCTCGAATAAGAACAACGCGGAGAATCGACCGAAGTAGGTTGGCACGAACCGACTACGAACCCGCCGACTCCACCAATCGTCACTCGTGATAATAAACAACGAAGGACAATAACAACAATGAAATGAATTCTCTAGCACGACTTAAAGTCGTTGAATTCAAAGAACAAATGACGAAAGTTCAAGTGTTTCCCCCAAAAAGGCCAAGAACATGATTCGTCCCGACAAAACACGAAGATGGAAATCCAAATCGAAATATAGATATACAATCCATAGGATATGTTTAACAACACCATTTAACAACAATCGATCCATCAAAAATGGATGGAAAACGAGATCAAGAACAAATCCCCTAAAAGTCGATTCGAAGGAAATCAAGAAATATACTTTGATTCGACGAAGAACAATGGATTAAATGATGTTAAACACAAGAATACTACTAAGATTAATCATACCCATCATGGATTAATCAATAATACGGAACGAATCGGACAAAAACGTAAAAACCCCAAAATTCAACAAACTAGGGTTCTAAGAAGAGATTACCTTGATTCGCTGGATCAAAGGATGATATAGGATGATCAATCAATGATATGAACTCAAGAACTTCATAGATTTGTTGTTCAACAGCATGGCTTTGCCTCCTCCGAAACTCTAGCCGCGGATCGCAAAGAAGAGAAATGAAAAACGAGTGAAAATGTGACTGCTCTGCCATATTTATACTGGTGCAGCCTAGCGTGTGCTAGGCTGCCGAGCTAGCGTGCGCTATCGTCCCGGGCCGCAATCCAGAACCCCACTGCCCTACTGACTCGGCCAGGTAGCGTGCGCAACCTTCCGGCCGTAGCGCGCTCTACCTGCCGGTCGTAGCGTGCGCAATGCCCGACAGTAGCGTGCGCTACTTGCCGATCCTCCCCGAGTCCAGTACTCCAGTAACCCCTCTACCCAGCCCGACGGCGTACGCTGGGCCGGCCGATAGCGTGCGCTACAACTGCCGGTTAGCGCGCACAGCCTTCCGAACGTAGCGTGTGCTATGCTGGTTCCTGCCGTGCCTGCCCGACCAGTGCCCAGCACTTCCGACCATGCCTGCCGCACCTGTCCGGCCAGTGCTCAGCCGTCATGATCCGACGACTCGATTTCCGAAAACGTACGGAACGAACACGACGAAAAGCTCGCGGACAACATCATCGACCCGAAATGAAAACATAATGCAATAATTAATCATACGCGACCAAGAAAAGGGTCGAGACAACGAATATAGATACGGATACCCATAACTTTGGGTAAATTACAAAATGGCCCAAAACGCCCGAAAATCACGATACGTGATCGAATAATCAAACCGAAGTTCACAACACATCTAATAAAGTTAAATGGACTTACGGGAAACTTGAAACAGCGGTTTCGAACGAGATTCGCAAGAATCGAACTCAAGTGCGGAAAAGTCGCTAAAAAGCACGGAACTCAACAAAACGGCACCAAAACGAATTCGGATGTCAAAAAGTGCAGAATTAATCATTCTCGAAATGACGAAACGGTCATGAGCGCATCGTCAAAATGGACTTTCGCCGAAAAAAAAAGAAATTACCGAAAATCGAAATTGCGGGTATTACATATATGCCCCGAAGAATAGTGAGTGTTCTTCGAGACGGTAAGAATAAAAATGAAGGTTTAGATCCCCTTCTTCTAGCGCCAATTGTTGTTGCCCAAAATATTATCCGGAGATAGATATTGCTGGAATGGACGGGCAGCAAACAAAGTGCGAGAGCACGTCCGTGGGAATGGAAGTAACACAAGATTTGCCGGGTTTGTTAGGCCCGGGCTTGAATACTCTCGCGAGATATTATTAATACGAATACGTTTGAGTACAAATATTAATGTAAGAGTGCAGTTACAAGGAATGTAAAGACCCTATTTATCTAGCTGGTGAGTGCTTGCCGGAAGAACTAGAGCGGCTCTGAGTTCTTGCTCTCGTTTCTGCCGACCGTCTTAGGATTAAGAGGTTTCGAGAGTGAGAGATAAAAAGATGTCCGAAGTGTATAGCGTTGCCAAGAGTGAAAGCCAATTTGTGAGCTGAACTTCTGAACCCCTTTTCCGCTGCTGGAGGCTTCCTATTTATAGGACTGGCCACTGCTGGGTGATCGCCTTTCTTGTGTTATAATAAGGGGGCGATCGTCTAGCAGCACGTGGGTTGGTTGCCTTAAAGTCCACGGCTGCTGCTGGCAGCCGGCTGTGCGAGCCAATGAGGAGCCTGCACGCGTCCTGAGTTGCTGTCCCGGGCGATCCCACTTTGCACCTTTTGGCGGGTCTGTCAGTAGGTGAGAAGACGCTGACAGGCTGTGGTCAACGATCCTTGTTCTGCGGCGCCTGTTCCGGATCTGCACATGGGTCCTTGCTTCGGGCTTCGGCCTTCGCCAACCAGACATGCTGCCTTTGCGTCGCATGAGGTGGTCGTCATTGGCCAGGCACCAGAGTCGATCTCCAGGTGCCAAGAGACGATCGCCTTAGATGTCGATCGCTCGGCACTTAGGTTTGATCTGGGATCTCCGATCGGCAGGTCTGCCTTGGTCTATTTGGCTCTGGCTCAGTTGCCCGGTCTCTGTGCCGATCGCCTGTTGAGATGTATAAATCTCGACACAACAGACACCATACCTTACCGAAAATTCGGTATACCAAAATTTTCGGCAATTTCGGTAATTTTTCGGTACGGTAAAGTCGGTATTTCGACATTTCGGAATATTTTGCCACCCCTAATCTCGATCTTGTTGTTGTGTATTCCAAATACTTAAAGATTATTTATTACCAAGTATTTGAAGATTATCGTTGTATACATCTAGTTTGTACTAGGGACGACTCGTATGTTGTGAATTGGTGATAGTAGATTTAAGCGGCTTCGGTCCCGTGGTTTTTACTCTCGTCTTGAGGGGTTTGCCACGCTAAAAATTGTGTCTCGTTGTTTAGTGTTTTTGATATCATTTGTATTGTTTATCAAGTTGTATTTGATTTACTCTACTAGTCGGTAACCTCAAAGTTACAATTGAGATTGGGAGAGTTGTCAAACGAGGTTCCGCATTTTCGTTGTGACGTCTTTGTGTCGCTTTTACCAACAAAGTGGTATCGGAGCCACGGGATTTTTTGTTTCGTGGTTGTATTATCTCAATTGTAAGATGGAAGCCAATACAAGTAGAATGGTGAATTTGAATGGTTCGAACTACCATGTATGGAAGGGCAAGATAGAAGACCTTCTATATGTGAAGGATTATTATCTACCGATCTTTAGAAAAGACAAACTGGAAGGCAAGTCCGACCCGGATTGGGCTATTTTGCATCGCCAAGTGTGTGGCTATATTCGACAATGGGTTGGTGATAATGTGTTGAATCATATTAGTGGAGAAAAGGACGCTCGAGAATTATGGCACAAGCTCGAGCAATTGTATGCTCGGAAGACGGGGAATAATAAGATATTCCTCATTAAAGAAATGATGAACCTAAAATATCGAGATGGGACTCCTCTGTCAGATCATTTGAATACATTCCAAGGCATCATTAATCAACTTGCACGAATGGGCATTAAACTCGAAGAGAAGGTTCAAGCTTTGTGGTTGTTGGGCACATTGCCGGATACTTGGGAGACGTTTCGTACGTCGTTGTCTAACTCTGCCCCTGATGGTGTCATTTCTATGGAACTTGCTAAGGGGAACATTCTGAATGAGGAGGTCCGAAGAAAGTCACAGGGATCTTCGTCACAGTCGGATGTTCTTGTTACCGAAAGGTGTAGGAGAGGTCAAAGCAGAGGTCCGAGTAATAGAGGGACACAAAGAAGTAATTCCAGGGGGAAGTATGCCAATATTGAATGCTACCATTGTGGTAAGAAATAGCATATGAAGAAATTTTGCCGACAACTAAAAAAGGAAAATCGCCAAGGCAGAGAAAACACTCAAAAGAAGGAGAGCGGGAGTAATGAAAAATCCGAAGTAAATACTACTACCGAGGAGTTCTTGTATGTCGCAATTATGACATGGTGAACATTGCCATAGATGAGTCGACTTGGGTGGTCGATAGTGGAGCTACGTGTCATGTTACATCACGTAGAGATTTCTATTCCTCTTATAATCCAGGTGACTATAGGATAGTCAAGATGGGTAATAATGGGTTATCTAAGAATGTTGGGAGTAGGAGATGTACATTTGAGGTTCAACACCGGTGTGGAACTTGTTTTACGTAATGTGAAACATGTTCCGGATATGAGGCTAAATGTGATTTCCATTGGCTTACTCGATGATGATGGCTATTGTAGCGGTTTTGGCAAGGGAGTGTGGAAACTCACTCGAGGTTCCTTGATTGTCGGAAGAGAATAGAAGACAGGGAAACTGTACGTGACACTTCCAAAGGTCACGATTAATGCCGTGAACACAATTGACAATAATGACATGACCGAGCTATGGCATAAGAGGATCGATCACATGAGCGAGAAAGGGATGGTGCTATTATCAAAGAAGGAGGTGCTATCCAGGGTTCACGATGTACATCTTAAAAGGTGCTCTCACTGTCTAGCTGGGAAGCAAACGAGTCACTTTTAAGAGCCATACTCCTTCACGAAAGGAGAATATTCTTGATCTTATACATTCCGATGTTTGTGGTCCTATGAAGACTAGGACGCTTGGTGGTTGCCTATACTTTGCCACATTCATCGACGATCATTCGAGGAAGGTATGGGCATACACCTTAAAGACCAAAGATCAAGTTTTAGATGTTTTTAAACAGTTTCATGCCTCAGTGGAGAGAGAGACTGGGAAGAAGTTGAAGTGTATTCGGACGAATAATGGTGGAGAATACACTGGGCCTTTTGATGAGTATTGACGAGAGCAAGGGATCCAACATCAAAAGTCACCACCAAAGACTCCGCAACTTAATGGATTGAGGGATAGGATGAATCGGACTTTGGTTGAGAGAGCTCGATGTTTGCTCTCACATGCCTGATTACCAAAGTCATTTTGGGGAGAAGCTTTGAACACGGCGGTTCATGTGATTAATTTGACGTCGTGTGTTCCTTTGAAGTTTGATGTCCCGGACAAAGTGTGGAGCGGTAAAGACATTTCATATCACCACTTACGGGTTTTCGGATGTAAAGCATTTGTACACATTCCGAAAGATGGGAGGTCAAAGCTTGATTCCAATACGAAGCCTTGTATCTTTATTGGTTATGGTCTTGATGAGTTCGGGTATAGGTTGTATGACCTGGTGACTAAGAAACTTGTTCGTTCAAGAGATGTTGTTTTTGTAGAAGATCAAACGATGAAGGATGTTGAGAATGGAGAGTCGGCTCCACAACATGATTATTATCTTATTGATTTGGACCCCATTCCTCCACAACACGTTGAGACACCCGGTGGAGATGATGGCCAAAACAATGAACAACATGATGCTGGTGACAATGATGAGTTGGTACAAGATGATACCGATGGATTTCATCCCGAGCTACCCATGATGAATATGCCATCTTTTGTTCCACATAGACGGTCGACGAGTGACCATCATCCCTCCACTCGTTATTCGGCCGATGAGTATGTTTTACTCACCGACGAGGGAGAGCCTGAATATTTCGAGGAGGCTATGGAGGATGAGAAAAAGAAGGAGTGGATGGATACCATGCAAGACGAGATGAGTTCGTTGCATGAGAACAATACATACGAGTTGGTGAAGTTGCCGAAGGGCAAGAGAGCTTTGAGAAATAAATGGGTGTATAAGGTGAAGTCGGAGGAGCATACTTCATTGCCCCGATACAAAGCTAGACTCATAGTCAAGGGCTTTAATCAAAAGAAAGGCATTGATTTTGACAAGATTTTTCTTCAGTTGTGAAGATAGGATCGATTCGATTGGTCCTTGGTATAACGTCTAGTCTTGACCTTGAGATTGAGCAAATGGATGTCAAGACGGCATTTCTTCATGGAGACCTCGATAAATATATATATATATATATATATATATATATATATATGAAGCAACCTGAAGGGTTTCGGGTTAAGGGAAAAGAGGATTATGTTTGTAGACTTCGTAAGAGTCTATATGGATTGAAGCAAGCATCACAGCAATGGTATAAAAAGTTCGAGTCGGTTAAGGGGGAGCAAGGCTACCGGAAGACGACCCTGGACCATTGCGTTTTTTTCAAGAAATTTAGAGATGATAATTTTATCATCCTATTGCTTTATGTGGATGACATGTTAATCGTTGGCAAAAATGCTGAAAGGATTGCCAATTTGAAGAAAGAGTTGAATAAGTCTTTTGCCATGAAAGACTTGGGGGCCGCTAAACAGATTCTTGGGATAAGAATCACTTGGGATAGAGCAGCCCGGAAATTACATATGTCACAAGAGCAATATATTGAAAAGGTGCTTAAACACTTTAACATGTACAAAGCTAAGGTTGTTAGTTTGCCTCTTACTAATAATTTTAAAATGACGAGTAAGGATTGCCTTACGACGAAGGAAGAGATTGAGGAAATGGATAAAGTTCCTTATCCCTCTACGGTCGGGAGTTTGATGTATGCCATGGTATGTACGAGGCCCGACATTGCTCATGTCGCGGGAGTGGTGAGCCATTTTCTAAAGCATTGGGAAGCCTTAAAGTGGATATTTAGATATTTACGGGATAATTCCAAATTGGGGATCGCATTTTGGAAATGGGAAAGTGATGCTTGTTGGTTATACCGATTCGGATACGGCAGGTAACTAAGATAACCGAAAATTTACATCTAGTTATTTGATGACGTTTGCAGGGGGAGCCGTGCCATGACAATTGAGATTGCAAAAGTGTGTTGCCTTGTCAACAACGGAGGCCGAATATATTGCGGTGATGGAAGCGAGTAAAGAGCTCTTATGGTTGAAAATGTTTTTACAAGAGCTGAGCTTCCGACAACGACGTTATGTGGTCCTTTGTGACAGTCAGAGTGCGATTCATTTGGCGAAGAATGCAACCTTTCACAAAAGAACAAAACATATTGATGTGAGATATCATTGGATTCAAGATGCATTGGAGGACGGTTTGTTTGAACTTGATAAAGTTCACACCGATGATAATGGTTCCGATATGTTAACTAAAGAGTCGAGTAGAGAGAAGGTTAAGATATGTTGCTCGATCGTCGGGATGGCGAATTCTTCCTATATTCCAGAAAGGGGGAGATTTGTATGAGTTATTTTCGGAATGTAGGGCCGGAACAGGGAGCACCGCGGCACAGGAGGGAGCACACTATTTTTCTACAAATTCGCCCGAACTCACTTGATTGCGTGCCTAGGCACAACCCTTCTGCGCCGCGGCCCCCTGTGAATTTTTGTCACTCATTTTCTGAGTGTGCCTAGGCACACAATGTCTGTGCTCCAGCACATACAGTCAACTGGCTTGGGACACTTCTTTTTAGCAGCATTTTTGCTGCGTTTTTCACAACTTCAACACACCATTTTGAGAGCACAATAGAGAGAGAGAGAGAGATATACAAGAGATAGAAGGGAAAAGAGAGATTATACTTGTTTGATTTTCCGGAGTTGTATGGATCGGATCGTCGTGATATTTTGATAATAGCTTGGTAGCGTCTGGGCAAATCTTTTCACCACAGTAGATCGAGTTTTGGAGTCCGAAAATTGGGGTATTTTGTAAGCTTCTTATGTAAGCTATTATTAGCGTTTTTCTTTCTCGATCTTGTTGTTGTTGTGTATTTCAAATACTTGAAGATTATTTATTACCATGTATTTGAAGATTATCGTTGTATACCTCTAGTTTGTACTAGGGACGAATCGTGTATTGTGAATTGGTGATAATAGATTTAGGCGGCTTTGGTCCCGTGGTTTTTGCTCTCGTCTTGAGGGATTTTCCACGCTAAAAATTGTGTCTCGTTGTTTAGTGTTTTTTATATCATTTGTATTGTTTGTCGAGTTGTATTTAATTTACTCTCCTCGTCGGTAACCTCAAAGTTACAATTGAGATTGGGAAAGTTGTCAAACGAGGTTCCGCATTTTCGTTGTGACGTCTTTGTGCCGTTTTTCCAACATTATTAACCAAATTACCATTGATAATTCAAATCAACAAGTGAGTAGAAACCAAAAAATACATATAATAAACCAAAATACACTAAAATTACATAAATCCACATCAAAAACGAAAGGGACCAAACACATAGGCGCACAAAAAAAAGAATAAAAAAGAAAAAAAAAATCCGTAGCAGAACTAAAAGAACCAAACCCATAGCAACAAACTAAAATAATAGCACCAAACCTATAGTACTGGACCTTCAAACGGACCAGACCCATAACAGCAAACACAACCCGATTGAAACCCTAGTTTTTTAATTCAGTCATTATACAAACCAGTCTCACACGGGTATGCTTCCTCCATACACTACCTTATTTGATTCGGATCGAATTCTGGTATTGCCCATCGAGTAAAATGTAAATATTTTTAATATATATGAGATATACATATAATATAATTAATAAAATCAATTTAGTATAGTAAATATTTAAAATTGTTTGAGGAGAAAGTAAAAGACAGCAAATCAATTCATTCATAACACTGATAGAGGGGCCTTTATATAGGCATTACAATGAGAGTCCTTCCATACATAGGATTCCTAGATAAGGTAAGACATCTAATAGGATCCTACTACCTATAGAAGGATCTAGAACCTTCCATCTATGTATCTACAATCAGTATTAGGTAAGACACATCACGGGAATAATAATTTCCGGAACACTCCCCCTGTGTCGAGCACTAATACAACAATGGTGCAGAAGATGTTGCCTTCGTAAAAACCTATTCCAAGCCAAAACAAAACCCCATGGGAAAAACAAAGGCTTGATGAGGAAAAGATTGCAACGCACCAACATAACATGTCGTGTATACTCCCCCTGATGTATACATAACGACTCCCCCTGATGAGTACCTCAAATCATGGGAGTCAGATGCCAAGTTGCCCTCACAACTATACCAAGGAAAAATCCAGTGGGAAAAATACCTCTTGGTCTAAGTTGAACAGAAGTACAACGCATCATTGTATGGATGTTCTCATAGGTCGCCTCGTTAAAAACCTTACCAAGTGAAAACCCAATGGGAAAAACAAACCTTGGTCTAAGGACAAAAAGAGCGCGACACATCCAAAGTGCAGAGTCGCTAAAGACTTATCAAGTTTTCCAAAGTCTTGACCTCCATGCACTAAATCAGTCATAACTTCTTCGATTCAATAGGTATCAACGAAACTGTAAGAATTTATGAAAAATAGACACCCATAGCTTTTCATTCACATACAGTACGTAACCTAGATCGACCTGAGCAGATCACAAAGCTCTATCGAAGTTGACTCAGCAAATTACCGGACATATTGTCCTACTTTGCAACAATAGTCATATGTCACTCAACATGATGGATGTGATCAAATGATTGGTTTCCTTGGAAAGTAGACACAAACCTTTCCAATGGTACCAATTTCACCATTTTCCATCAAGTGAGCTGCCCTTTGGGTCATATGGAAGATAGACCAACACATTATGGGCAGATTCGGGTATCAGTTTTCAAGTGTCCTTTTTATCGAGATAGAGCGAGCTTCAAGCTTCTTGTCAATCACAGACATTGCATGAGCGCATCCTAGGCCATCATCACAGTGGCTTTACCGGATTATTACGAATGAGTGCATCGAGTCAAACATGAGTACATAATACCGTACTTTTCTCTTAAGACTGCATCATCACTTAAGTGAGCCAAGTCTTATGATGACTTCGACTAATCATTGGGAATCATATAGGCATTACTTTATCGTCTCTTAGGGAAACCGTCCCTTAGATTGCCTTAAACCGATTGATGAATACGCATCATCAAGTGTCCCCAAGATTCTTTCATTCTTAACTTTGGATTTAGCGGAATCTCTTAGTCTCACAAGAGTACATCACTATAAACCCTTAGTTTTACACGCAAAGCTTCATATCTCTTCCAAATCAAGTATATACTTAGTATGCGTCCCCGACAATCACTTGTCGCCGCACTCCGTGGTCGAGCCACTTGATTTGAGTCCGATCCACCACGAGATCCTTTTTATCACTTAACTTAGTTCCCACTAAGATAAGATTTAACCACAAGCCGCACGTCGTTTGGGAAACTATCTAATTGAAAAGATAGTGGATGCTATAACATCCATTACGATAGCACAACTAAGTTTCGTGTCATCGTAGTCGATTCCAGTGCGTTCATGAGAAACCTCGCGCCATGAGGTGAGTTTAACTCCTTCTCTCACTCGCTTTAACAAAGTTTACAGATAGATCTTATCTTTGGAGTGTCGGTACCACTTCAACAAAGGGCTATCACTTTGTTTATACTAGAGTCGCATATGTTTCCATTTTAGGCCAAGGCTACAACGTTGTAGATTTTCAACGAAGTATGGTTCGATTAAACTCACATTCCACGTCCTCATGAACCGGCTTTATTCATAGAGTACTCTTTATGGATTGGCATTCATTGAGGCGTCCCCCAATGATGACTATAATCCAGAATCACATGAGACGGATGAGTTCATCATATGATCAAGTTTTCATGTACCAAACTTGCATACATTCTTAGTGAGAGTATTTATCGAACCAAGTGGCATCCCAATACTCGATGAGATCCACGGCCTAGTAACACCATCTACCACAATTTGTGGTGTTACCATATCACCATTTATAGGTGACGAACGTCCATAACCGGACACAATCCTTGCAGACATGTTTGCAGCATGTATTTAATCTCGTCACTTTAGGGAACTTGGTGAGGCACAGTAGGGACAAACTACGACAATTCCAAGTCGTTCTACTCGAACATGATCGTTCGCATCTCCCCCTAACGACGGGAAGACTGGCTCATCAAAGTGACTTACGAGATCGTCTGCCAAGGTACATTTTAAGCGGACTATGAGTGAAAGCGCATGTCATATTCATCATTTATAACCCGTCATAATGCGTTGTGGTGACGCACTTTGGCACATGAACATGTGGACGATAAAGGTTTTCGGTTAACACAATCCAGCTTAACAAAATGCATATTGTTACACTCGTAACTAAGCATTTGAATGATGATAGGTATAGGTGAATATGACATGTTGACCTATGCTACATAGCCGTAGCTACGGGTCTTGAGAATCCAACAAAACCGCCACCATGCACCACCGGATCGAACATAAAGAAACGATTGAACCGATGATAGCCGTTGGTTTTATCGAACCTCTAGTGCTTTCTTGAAGAGTTCACTCCTTAACCAGCCCCAAACACCTCAAAATTTCGTGAGCATGTATAAACGGGTGTTTAGGATTCCAAAACCATCAACCTTGTGGTCAAAAACCGATCGAAATGACATCGAACTAGTCGTTAGACGGCCAGGTGGTATGTGAAAACTTCATTTAAGTGGTTCACCTCCTTCCAAGTCTCCAAATGGCACCAAAATTTGTGAGAAGGTAGCCTTGGATGTTAGGAAGTACTCGTTAAAATTTCACTTTAAGACTTGGTCTAAAAAGTGGGTGAACCGACCTTTACAATGACTGGTCCGCAAGTTGGACAACCATAACTCAGGTTTCATCAACTTATCAATCATTGTCAAAGGAACAACATAACATATAAATGTTATTACTTGAGTACGACCATTTGTGAACACCATCATAGCATCATAAGCCACCCAGGCTAATACTTATGATTATGTATGTATAAGGACTCGGTGAAAAGGGAGGACTCAGCACCATGCTTATGCGAGTCGCTACATTATTCTCTTTAGCATAGGAGGGTGTCATCTCCTAATTGTGCTAAAGAATAGGCTTAAATCAATGAACATGGATAAGAAGGATCATTGGGGGGGTCTTTGGCGTCACACATGTTTATTAAAACAAGACGCGAATGACATAAATATCATCATCGGTCATGAGCCTTGCTCACGACTCCACCAACGTACTTTGGTGTCTATGATCCAAATGGTTTCTTTGTTCAAATAAAATGATGTCCATGACAATACCGTGGTATATGGATCATCAAATTGTCCAAATTCCGGACTATTAAAGCCTAAATGTGTCAATGTCCTAATACATCTTCTGGTTACACAAACCGATGCAAGCCAGACCATATTGACTCATGAATATTTTTCTTTCACATGTCCAATACAAGTGATGCATAAGATTTTATTCTCACAAATCATAATGAGATGCTATGAGTGATACACTTTGGCATATGTATCATCGAGTCATAACATGGTTAAATTGTTACGGAACATATGTGACTAGAAAACGCCATTCGACATTCAACAATTTGAGTATTATACCACTCATTGATTGTGATGACTTAGTCATCATAGTCACAATGGATTTATAAACCGAAATCAAATATCGTGTTCCTTGAAAATAGCTTAATACGCACTCAATTTCGCTTGCAAAATTTCATAATCATGAGCATAGCGAATACTCTAACAACATAGAGATTTTATGCTTGATATGATCAAAATGATCTATCATATTGAGTGCATAACATGGCAAGGTTATATGCCTAAGGGGCAAATTTACGACACAAGCATGGTGTAACACTACCATGCACACGCTCGACCTTCTTACAAGGGTGCGTATTTTGGGCTTTCCCAATGAAACTGTTTTTCAACATTTGAAAGATGATAGTTTAGCGTACAACGCATACCAAAAACTGCATCATCTATGACAAATTCGGCCAAAAAGAGGTTGAAAAATATGTGTCGTAAGACCACTTGCAAATTCAAGATGGGAACCAAGTTGGTTGGGACAAAAGTTAGCACAATCGCTGGAAATAAAATTCCGCGCAGCTTGACCTTTGTTCACTAAAACAGCGATAACTCCCTTGTTAGGAAGGCTATGGACGAACGGTCAGATTTTCTGGAAACTAGACTTCCGTATCTTTCTATCCATATATTGTGCACCACACGGATCATTAAACTCAGATCACAAAGGCATATTTTAATTGGCTGTTTAGTTTTTCCCAAGTTTAGTGAGAAACCAAGGTGAGACCATATCCAATGGCATAAGTGTTGATGCAAAAACATGGCAATGACCATATGTGCGTTTAAACGCAGCAGGTGTTCGATTTCTTATCTTCGACTAATAATCCTTTCGGTAACTCCAACTTGGTAGACTTGCAGAGAAAGTAGGAATGTCTGCACACTAAGGCTGTTTAAAACCACCGATTCCGTTTGAACTTTCAAAGCATAAACAAATACCAAGGAGGATGCGCCTAGTCATGATCAAAAGTGCAGAAAAAATCCACCAAAGTGCATCAATCAACCAAGTATTTTAATTCTCAATTTGCAAGTATACGTCATAATAGCCATGTTATATAGATACAACGCGGTGCATCATAATTAAGCATTTTGAACCATGAGACATAATGAATATACCATAACCAACTTGTCTTGACCATCCAATAAGATCGACTAAACATAGTCAAATATATAAGGCACATGCCTTTACAAATACTCGGAAAAGTATTCGGACCTTGATGGATTCAAATTAAATACTCGCAAGTGTACGAATCGCTCTTGTAGTGAGCGGCAAGTAACTCCGAG
Source organism: Orobanche coerulescens (assembly GCA_033398695.1). Taxonomy (NCBI): domain Eukaryota; kingdom Viridiplantae; phylum Streptophyta; class Magnoliopsida; order Lamiales; family Orobanchaceae; genus Orobanche; species Orobanche coerulescens. The sequence goes on along the minus strand of CM065807.1, from coordinate 4,121,635 downwards.
GTCGATCTCACGAGGAATTGGAACGGTTTAAAATTCGATGATGTTCGGCAAATAGTCGAATGAACAAAAGTAAATTAAATTAAAATACATCATTCGTTGATTATGATTGCAATTACTAATGCACAAAATTTAAATTGAACTAAGTGATAGCAACACCAATTTGATGGTCGGATAAATGAGAGATAACAATAATGAGATTAATATGGGAATTTAGAGTCACCGACACACATGTAATCAATTATTAGTTCCGATACTCAAATAAATAAGGTTAGGAATTATCGATTGCTCACGATTAAAAGAAATCCGTTTGATGGCGGAAATTCTAAAAATCACGATTGTTCTCAACGAAAATTAAGGGATACTCTTTTGATGGGGACGAAACCCTAGTTAACAATCAATTAACCGACTACTTTTGATGAGGTAAATCGTTAAAAGATCGCGCGAAAAAGCCCGAGAACATTCACAATCGCTTTTTCGGTCGTTTGATGGCGAACACCGATAAAAACCCTCGATTTGAATAATAATAACAACAATGAAAAAGGTTTGATGATCTAATTCAAAAGTTCTTAAACGAAGAACGAACAAGAGGAATAATCCCAAACTTTATCCGGAAAATCAAAAGGAACTAACAATCAAAAACATGTGTGTGGCTATATCTAAAAACCCATATGAAGTGTTTAGCCACACATGATTAATTCAACAACAATAATGGAAATTGAAGAACAAAACATGGTAAAAACTTCCCTTGTAAATGCCGAAATCGACTCCGATGAAGGTTTGATGATCTTCTTGCAAGATCTTACAACAAATTTATAATAGTAATTATTATATCTCACTAAAGTATTTTTCTCACTCCAAGAACACACAAGGAAGATGATGAAAATCTCTTTCTTTCCCACTCTTTGGTGTTTTCCTCCCTAATCTTGTGTTTTTCCACAAAATATCTTCTTCACAAGACAAGTACATCTCTCAAGGGGTCACTCCACTTTGTTTTATAGCCAAAAATCAAGACAAAGGCTTAAAATATGCAAAGATGTCAAGGAAAGTGACATGAACCAAAAGTGGCACGGCCGTGTCTGGGACACGGCCGTGTCAACACAACTGAATTATCAAAAAGTAGTCTGTCGAGAGGCTCGGCCGTGTCCCATGGCACGGCCGTGTTGTACTGTGCGGGATAGGCGAAATGGCCGAAAGCCACTCGGCCGTGTCCCAAAAGGCACGGTCGAGTCCTTCTCATCCGGAAAGTACCGTTCTTGCTGGAATGAGACCCGGCCGTGTCCCATGGCACGGCCGAGTTACCTGATGCAGCCGAGCGCATGTCGCAGCCTAGTCCGGTGCAGCCTAGTCCGGTTGCCTGGTGCAGCCTAGTCCGGTTGCCTGGTGCAGCCTAGTCCGGGTTTTGGTCTTCTTCGGCATGATCCTTCGTTCTTGTATCAATTCACCTCGGATTTTAGCATATGATATACCGTTTCGAAGCTAATTTCACGAGGAATTTATATCAAAGGAGAATACATCTCAATTCGGAGTGGAGATTCTGGTATTTAGGAGATTCGACCGATATTGCTTAAATCTTTCGTCGTTTTAGGCCCCGTTCGCGCTCTTGATCGTCATAAACTCCAACATTGGCCATAAAAGCGCATATTTCACCACAATCTTCGTCCGGATACCTTCAAAACAAAAACACAACATACCACGCGTAAAAAGGGCAAAAACACTCGAAAACAAATGAAAGTGCGACTCGATAGAACAGAATGAGACGATCAAAAATCGACTCATCAAATCCCCCCAAACCTAAACTTTGCTTGCCCTCAAGCAAAAAGAAATAAAACACACGACAAATAAACGAGAAGGATTGAATAATCAAGTTAATCATCGGGTATACATACAATCAACCGAGAATGTAAAAGTATCGTAAAGTCTCGTAATTCATCATGGAAGCCTAAACTCACAAATGAGTGGAAAGCAATGGCACTAGATCGAACATGAAAGAAAACAAGTCTTAATAGTCCCTCACCGAATTATATCGATTCACTCATCTCTCAAGTGTTTAGATAGGTCAATACGCTCAACTCGATTCAAATGGAAAGTTCTACTATATGCTTGCACTTCTTCTCTTCATCAAACGCATCAATATTCACAAAACATGAGTCATAGGGTCTTACTTTTGGTTGTAACAGTGTGGCTCGGGTTGGGAAAATTTGGCTAGTAGTTACAAGTTCACCCAAGTAGAGCATATACGATCCTCATATATATGAAATAAAAACTCAAAGCAAGATCGATCATTATACTACCATTCTCCCGTATATATATCTCCCACTTAAATTTTTCTAGGCCTTGTTAAGTGTAATTCTTATGATATTGGCCTATTACTCACAACCCAACGACTTCCCTTTTGTTTTTCTCGGGCTCACTCCTCTCCTCCCCTATTTTTTCTATCCCACTATTATTATTAGGATGGGGCTTATTATTTTCGGGGAACGGGAGAGAAGATTTTTGCCTCTATACACCACAAACTTTGCACACCTTCGTTTTCAAATATACCCTCTCATGCTCTTACGTGGACCAATACTTGGGTAAGTTATGGATTTTGGATATGGAGCAATAAGATGCGGGTTTTTCGAACAAAATTACGGCTAAAGGCTCAACGAGGCTAGCAAAGGATATTGATATGAATTGGTAGATATTTTTAGATAAGTAGGTTCAAGACAAAAAATGGGCAGCCCTAATCATTCCTCGTGTATGTAAATATCAACACGTCATCCGACAGAATCATGCAAGTTCTAAAGAATACAATCCACAAGAAGAGAAATCACTCATGAAAGAATTTCACCGCTAAAAGTGAACGGTTTAATTAGGCACAAGGACTCACGGCTTTTGGACTACCATACTCATTCCTTACACGTCAAATCAAGTAACCAAAAACTATACATTCACACGCAAGGTCAAGCAAACAATTAGATTTATTAAACTCTACGAGCCAAACACAAACACGATTAATCATCCATATACCCAACAGTTAACAAGGTTATTGCAATCCAACTACGACATCACGCAAGAAAAAAAAAATAAAGAAAGGAAACAAACATCACGCAAACTAAAAACAAATAAAAATCAAAGAAGTTGCACCCCCCCCAAACCTAAACCTTTGCTTATCAAGCAGAAAGATTAAGTCAGGAAAAATGCGAAAATACAAATTAAAAAGAAAGAAAATAAAACTACCGGATTAAGAAGTGTGGTTTTTGATCGCGGGGCACCATCCTTTGTGCTCGGGTCTCAACTTTCAATAAGCTAGGCTTCTTCCTCCCATAAATACCTCCTTTATTAGATTACCTACACACGCCACAGACAAAAACAAAATTAATGCAATAATAATAATAATAAAAGCGATAAAAATTAAAACTCCCTTGGGTTGCCTCCCAGCGGCGCTTTTATAGTCTTTAGCTCGACTTCTTGATTCTTCTATCCGGATTAAATGGAAATGTGCTAGGTCCAACCATATAGCTCGTCATTTTTCGCTCGTTTTCCTTTGTAAGGATGTGGAGAGTGGATCCAAGGATTAACATTGTGAGCGCTTTTGTCACCATTTCAATTTTCAGAATCATCGTCACCATGAAATGTCTTCCTTGAAGAATAAGTGACGTGATTTTTGTTGGTGATGTTTCTTCTATGTTTGGTATCACGAAATCCATCGGGGCTATCACCTCCCCCAAACCTAGTGGCGAGTATATTGGTTTTTGTGTTAAATTAATACTCGCTCCTAAGTTCACAATGGGAACTTCTTTCTCCACGAAAAGAACTTCCATATCAAAGCTTTCTAGGTCCTCCTTTTGATGCATTGAGTTGACTGGTTCGCTCTTATTCTCTTCAATTGGCTTCTCGATTTGATCTTTAGATTTGTCCCAAGGAATTCGAGTCTCGCAAGATTGGGTAGCAGTTACTCGGATTTCTTCATCGTTCGACTCATCCTCTTCAATCACCATAGATTTCTCCGATTGACTCGGCAATTCTTCTTTCTCACCGCACCTCTCTTTCGCTTCGGAAATTATCTCTTTATTTATCACTTTACCACTTCGGATGGTGGTAATAGCTTGAACTTGCTCGGGTTGACTTGGTAGTTTACCCGTTTCTTGTTTGCATGCCTCGGTAGCAAGTTGCCCAATTTGAATCTCCATTTTCTTCATCGAAACTTCTAAAGATTCAAACCTTTTATTGTTCTCCTCTCGGTTTTCCTTGCCCTCCTTAATGAATGCCGCAATACTCTCCTCAAGAGAGTCCCTTTGTTGTGGAGGTGGTTCACTTCGCGTTGGTTGTTGGGCTCGGTTTCCTCCGTTGTATTGAGTTTGGACATTTGCGTCGTATGCCATCAGGTGATAAGTATTTGGGAGAGGTGCATTTCTTGCGTTTCCGCCATAATTATTCCTCCTCTCCTCCCACTCGGGCCTTCCCGTGCTTTGTCCCATAGCCCAATTAACTTGTTCGGTTTGTTCTCCTAAAAATATAAGGGCAAGAATTAGCATGATGTCCGGTCCCCAACAAATTTCGCAAACTCGTGAGCTCGAAGATTTATTTTGAATCTTGAGTTGTCTTAGTTCCTTCATTAACTCATCGATTTTAGATTGCATCTCGTCCTTCTCGCTTACTTGGTTCACAACTCCTCTATGAACACGCACAATTTTTTGTTGAGAATTAGCCCCCAATAATTCAAATACGTCATAAGCTTGTCTCTCCGTTAACCCCCAAAAGCGAACCACCGGCGGCGTTATCCACCGCTCCTTGGCAATATTGAGTCAATCCGTCATAGAAGAATTGATTGAGTAGTTGAAGCGGATAGTGATGGTGTGGGCATTGAATGAGGAGCATCTTGAATCGGTCCCATGCTTCATGAAATGCCTCTCCTTCTTGTTGTCCGAATGTTGATATTTGGGCTCTCAATTGTGTAGTCTTCGAATGAGAGAAGTACTTGGTAATGAATTTGTCGTAAACTTCATCCCATGTTCTTAACGATCCGGCGCCAAAGTCATCAACCATTGTTTCGCCCCGTCCTTGAGTGTATTAGGAAACACTTCATTCGTAGTTGATCCTCGCTCAACCCGTTCAATGGGAAGTTATCAATCGCCACATAGAAATCTCGAATGAATGATAACGGATCCTCTCGTGCTAATCCGTGAAATGAGGGCAATTGCTCGATGTGAAATCCGCTTATGTGGTAGTTCCTTGCGGCCGGTGCTAATTGGATGCATGAAATGGCGGTGTTCACTACGGGCTTTGCATAGTCCCTCATAAGATGTTCGACCGGAGGTTGTTGCGGCATGTTATAGTTCGCCTCCATCCCATATTGAGATCCGGGATAATAATTCGCTCCATATTGCACTCCAACGGGTGGTTGTCTCGGATAGAAGTATCTCCCTTGTTGAGCTTCGGGCATCCCTTGATTGCGCCCAACATTATCATATCTCGGAAATCTTGGTTGACGAATGTTTTCCCTCTCAAGCAATTGGTGCTCTTCAAGATCTGGGTTATTCTCGTCGTTTGCCATTGATGATTGCGCTATTATTTTTGGTGCTCTAATTCTTTGAACCTCATCTATGGGTGGAAGAATCGGGTTTCCCAACGATCTCCTACCAAGCATAAACAAGAGAAATTAGAGCGAATTTTTAGACTTTATCGAAAATAATGAAAACGGAAAAATAATCAAGAAAAACAATTCAACTATTATTAAAACAAGATCAAAAATCAAACGCCAATTCCCCGGCAACGGCGCCAAAAACTTGATGGATTCAAATTAAATACTCGCAAGTGTACGAATCGCTCTTGTAGTGAGCGGTAAGTAACTCCGAGGTCGATCTCACGAGGAATTGGAACGGTTTAAAATTCGATGATGTTCGGCAAATAGTCGAATGAACAAAAGTAAATTAAATTAAAATACATCATTCGTTGATTATGATTGCAATTACTAATGCACAAAATTTAAATTGAACTAAGTGATAGCAACACCAATTTGATGGTCGGATAAATGAGAGATAACAATAATGAGATTAATATGGGAATTTAGAGTCACCGACACACATGTAATCAATTATTAGTTCCGATACTCAAATAAATAAGGTTAGGAATTATCGATTGCTCACGATTAAAAGAAATCCGTTTGATGGCGGAAATTCTAAAAATCACGATTGTTCTCAACGAAAATTAAGGGATACTCTTTTGATGGGGACGAAACCCTAGTTAACAATCAATTAACCGACTACTTTTGATGAGGTAAATCGTTAAAAGATCGCGCGAAAAAGCCCGAGAACATTCACAATCGTTTCTTTCGGGTCGTTTGATGGCGAACACCGATAAAAACCCTCGATTTGAATAATAATAACAACAATGAAAAAGGTTTGATGATCTAATTCAAAAGTTCTTAAACGAAGAACGAACAAGAGGAATAATCCCAAACTTTATCCGGAAAATCAAAAGGAACTAACAATCAAAAACATGTGTGTGGCTATATCTAAAAACCCATATGAAGTGTTTAGCCACACATGATTAATTCAACAACAATAATGGAAATCAAGAACAAAACATGGTAAAAACTTCCCTTGTAAATGCCGAAATCGAATTCCCGATGAAGGTTTGATGATCTTCTTACAAGAACTCACAACAAATTTATACAAGGAATTATTATATCTCACTAAAGTATTTTTCTCACTCCAAGAACACACAAGGAAGATGATGAAAATCTCTTTCTTTCCCACTCTTTTGGTGTTTTCCTCCCCTAATCTTGTGTTTTTCCACAAAATATCTTCTTCACAAGACAAGTACATCTCTCAAGGGGTCACTCCACTTTGTTTTATAGCCAAAAAATCAAGACAAAGGCTTAAAATATGCAAAGATGTCAAGGAAAGTGACATGAACCAAAAAGTGGCACGGCCCGTGTCCTGGGACACGGCCGTGTCGCATGTAAGTTGAATTATCAAAAAGTAGTCTGCCGAGAGGCTCGGCCGTGTCCCATGGCACGGCCGTGTTGTCTTGTGCGGGATAGGCGAAATGGCGAAAGCCACTCGGCGTGTCCCAAAAGGCACGGCCGAGTCCTTCTCATCCGGAAAGTACCGTTCTTGCTGGAATGAGACCGGCCGTGTCCCATGGCACGGCCGAGTTACTCTGATGCGGAAGCGCATGTCGCGGCTAGTCCGGTGCAGGCTAGTCCGGTTGCACAGTGCGGCTAGTCCGGTTGCACAGTGCGGCTAGTCCGGTTTTGGTCTTCTTGGCATGATCCTTCGTTCTTGTATCAATTCACCTCGGATTTTAGCATATGATATACCGTTTCGAAGCTAATTTCACGAGGAATTTATATCAAAGGAGAATACATCTCAATTCGGAGTGGAGATTCTGGTATTTAGGAGATTCGACCGATATTGCTTAAATCTTTCGTCGTTTTAGGCCCCGTTCGCGCTCTTGATCGTCATAAACTCCAACATTGGCCATAAAAGCGCATATTTCACCACAATCTTCGTCCGGATACCTTCAAAACAAAAACACAACATACCACGCGTAAAAAGGGCAAAAACACTCGAAAACAAATGAAAGTGCGACTCGATAGAACAGAATGAGACGATCAAAAATCGACTCATCAGACCTATAGTCATACGAACTATAATCGAGGTCAACGAATTCATGTATTTACCGCAATATGCCATTACCTTACATGTTGAAACTCATGAGAATTACTCGTACATTCTTTCATATATCATGTTGCAAGGAGATGATACATGTCTACACCCACATGCAATATTTTATTTTAATAAGATGAAAGATGGAGTTTTCCAAGTATGGGATTGGGTCAAGACCAAGTGGTGGTCGCTCAATTCAACGTGACAATTCCGTCACAAATCGATTTTAACCACGACATATCCGTCGCAATCGATGTTTGTCCCATTTGTATGTCACAAATCCGTGACTAATCATGAACGAGTCATAACTTTACCGTTACCGACAATGTTCATTTTTTTTTCCAATTGTTGGTTTAAAATCGATAAAACGGCGACATCAAATCGCACCCAAAACGTGGTGTATGCAACAACCACAAATATCGACTTTCAACAATTATCCGTGACTCCCCCAGGACCGTCACACAGTTTACTTCGACATCCGAGAGTGATACCACCTCTCATTGTCTCATCCACCGCAAAGTAGCGTGGGAGATAAAGAACCCAAATACCCAATTTCCCAAAAAAAAAAATTCCCAAAAGAGAGGAATTGAAAAACGAGAACTTTAATAAAGTCTTACGGGTACTTGATTTCATATATGCTTTGATCCTTGAACGGGAGATTCTCTCCATATGAGCAACATATTTCCGTGGGTACTCCGTTCTATATTTATTTTGATCCTTGAACGGGATAAATATGGCTTTTTCTCCATAGCGTGCACATCATCATGAGCGACGTATTTTCCTATATACACGTAAAACATAAACATGTAAGATTCATAAGTGTACAAATTAATGAACAAATGAATCATTGAGTAGGAAAAAAAATGAAGAGTTGAGAAACGCCCGGATAGGGCTACTGAGCTCAATAATTCGTCCGAAAAAGGACTTGAGCACGGCGATGCAGCAACTCGGTATTGGATGAGGTCGGATCTCCAAATTTCTTCGTAAAAATCTGCTTCTGTTCGGCAGTAGATTCAGTAACCAATATTACACAGAATCCGATCTCCACCGTTGAATATACAGATATTTGTGTTGGGAAGTTGCTTCCAAAATTTCACACCGATCCGACGGTTAACGAAACGGGAAACGTGATTTTCGTACGACTGCGCTGTGCAGAAAATTCACGCGCGGAAATTCTCGTCTCTCGGCTTTTTTTTTTTTTTCGATTTTGATAGGTTTTGTCTCGATTGCACTAGGTTTTCAAGCATTAAATATCACGTGCATAAAACCGTTTCGACGATCCGGCGATGCTTCGATCAGATCGGATCGCAGCCTTAGGCAACAGTTGGCTTGGATGAAAACGGATCGAAGCGGATCGGGTCGGCAACCGGGTCGGGTCACAACCGGATCTGGAGCTGGTCGGCGGTGGTCGGGCGGCGGCCGGTCCAGTGGGCGAGGCGGCGGTTGGCAGCGGCAGCGCAGGGCAGCTTGGGCGCGGCCGGCCCGAGGGCGGCGGTCTGGCAGCAGCAATCGGGCGGCTTGGCGCTTGGGCGATTCAAGCGGCGGCGGTCACGGCCTGGGCGATTCTGGCGGCGCGTCGGCGGCAGAGGCGGCGGTCCGGCCCAGGCGCGTCCGGCGTGGCTCCGGCGGCAGAGGCGGTCCATCCCGGCTCCGGCCTCGGGCGTGGCAGCAGCGATGGCCGGATTCGGTGGTGGCTGCGCAGACGGCGGGCGCGGTGGTCCGGCGGCGAGGCGGCGGTGCTCGCGGGCGTCGCGTGGCCGACTTGGCGATTTTTTTTTCGTTCGAGCTACGTGCTGATAACGTGTTTGAGGAGAAAGTAAAAGACAGCAAATCAATTCATTCATAACACTGATAGAGGGGCCTTTATATAGGCATTACAATGAGAGTCCTTCCATACATAGGATTCCTAGATAATGTAAGACATCTAATAGGATCCTACTACCTATAGAAGGATCTAGAACCTTCCATCTATGTATCTACAATCAGTATTAGGTAAGACACATCACGGGAATAATAATTCCCGGAACAAAAATATAATATTTTATATAATAATATATATAATAATATAATATAATATAATCTTTACGTATAATATATAATAAAAATATATTTATATAATTCAAACGGGTATGCGGGTCGGGTAATCGGGTAGGGTAATCGGGTAATATACTATATCCATACCCTACCCGTACCCGATCATAAAATTTTGGGTTCGGCCGATACCCGACCCGATTTCGGGTTCATCCGACGGGTAGGATCGGGTATGGATAAAATTGACATCCCTAAACATCTTTATCATTCATTGAATTTGCTTATAACAGAACCGTTCATTCTGCCAATATATTTTCTCCATTTGAAATTGTATATTAATCTGATAACTCCTTTAGACTTGTTGCCTAGTCTTATAGATGACATGAGCAGTATTGATGGCAAGAAAAAGGCTAAAATGATCAAACAACTGCATGCAAAGGTTCAAGAACAAATTAAAAAACACAACGAACTGTTGGAATATTTATTCCGCACATTATTTAATTTGTGTTTTGATGATTAAAGTTGCTAAACAACAAAACAACATCGAGGCGAAGCAAATCGACGAAGCAAACGAAAACGCAAAAAGCTGAGCATAATGCATGTCTAGCGCACGCTAAGACATAAATGTTAGCGCACGCTAACGAGGAGTCAACTGCATATCAGCCAAGTTCGAAGTAAGCTGAAGTGAAGTCAGTTGATGAGATAGCGCACGCTACACGTTATCATTAACGCACGCTATCGAAGTCTTGTGACCGTTGTGAAGGAATTCAAACACAGAATAACGTATGTAATGAAGTCAGCATTAGCGCACGCTACAAAGTATGAATAGCGCACGCTAAGAAGTTTGAATCAAGTCAATCAGAACGTTGGGAAAAGCAGGTCAAAGTCAGCATATCAAACGGATACTTTGACAATCCATGCAACGGATATATTGGATTAGCGCACGCTACAATGTGTTATTAACGCACGCTAATACAAAATGGTTACGTACGTAAGACAGAAGGCATACCGTACGCTAAAGAAGAAACGGTTACCGGATCAAATCGGGAGCTTCAGCACACGCCATGTGCATGCTAAGATATTAGCGCACGCTACCAGAGGAAGGCTAGCGCACGCTAGCAAGTCAAAACAGCCAGCAACGGCTAGTTTATGGTAAATGCCTATAAATACCATCCCTATGGTATTGATTGAGAATAACAACTTCTAGCAAACGAGATATACATCTGAGAATCATAAAGTTACATTGTTGTTGTAATATTGAGCTATATATTGTTAGTTTGAGTGTTTATACATTCAACATTATACACGAGAGGTAAAAGAAAAGATACGATTGGATTCGGTGTTATTAGGATCAAGTATCCGGCATTGTTAAAATCGCAATCGATATCTAAGTGAGGTTTATCTAGTACCCATAGAAAGCTAGAGTGGTTGATTCCTTATCCAATAGAAAAGGAAAAACGGTTTTACTCGGACCGATAGAAGACGAGCTTGTAACGGTAATCCCTCGACCGATTGAAGAGAGGCGTAGAGGTTTTGATCTTAAACCTATAGAAAAAGATCTTGATAGAGAGGACGTAGGCAAGTTTGGCCGAACCTCTATAAATCGCTGTGTCGTTTATTTTCCACACCTTATTTACGCTTCCGCACAAACGGCCAAATATCTGATAATATACCAACACGAACATAAATGAATAAAGAATAAGGGAGGGGAGCAAGTATTCTTTGAACCAGGTGACTGGGTTTCGGTTCACTTAAGGAAATAGAGGTTTCCTGCACAAAGAAAGTCGAAGTTGATGCCGATGGGAGACGGACCATTCCAAATTTTAGCACACATCAATAATAATGCTTACAAAGTGGATTTACCTAGTGAATATAATGTTTCTGCTACCTTCAATGTTGCTGACTTAAGCCCTTTTGAATTTTCAGTTTCGAGGACGAATCATTTTGAGGATGGGGAAACTGATGCGACCCCCACAAGACGTGTCGTGGTAACTGCTATCGCTAATATAATTTTAGTTCCCAAGATCGTTCTAATATTAAGCAAATAGTTGTTTTACTTCAAGCCCTCTACGTGACGTGACGTAGCAAACCGGAAGGTGCGATTCAAACATGCCACGACGTTTCTGACGCCTCGATAAGTGAATTAAAATCACGATGTATATTCGGATACACACTCAACAAAACAAGAAGAAAGTTTGTTAACACAAACATCACAAATTTCATAAATTTCAAGGTGTCCTTAAAAATAAATATGAGGGCTATTTATAGCCAAAATTCCTACAATTATTATTATATAAAAATATAAAATAAAACTTATGAAGACTAAAAAATTAGAAATTCAACATTCGAAGCTCCTAAAGTCTGATCAATGACTAATCAACCCATAAGTTAAGGAGTCAACATATTTTTAGGGGGGGAAATCATAGACCAAGACTTGAGTTTGAAAATAAGAAATCAAAGTTAAAAAATTATAATGTTGTCGTTTTAGTGGCATAAGAGCTCTTGAACTTTCTATTTTGATCTTGGTGACTTCTAGACAATTGTAGTACTGCTTCTTAGCTTTCCAAATCCACTTGAACATCTCAATAGGATGTCGAACGTGAAAGTTATGACAAAAATATGAAGGTGTATCGTATCTGAAGGTTCCAATGACCACTTTCAATTGTACCATACTTTCACCACTCAAAATATCCGATTTTGATGTCCTGGTAAACATAGAAATTTTAGGACTTTCTCTTAGCTTTCCGATGTTGTAAATACGAGCTTAATTGAATATTGTACATAGGAGATACATCTAAATTATGAAAGCTGCTTCAGTTAGGCTTATCGCTTGGAATAATGACATCAACACTTTTGATCTAACATGTGACGGCTTCAATCACACAAATAAAGATGTTATTATATTGATGGTCATTGATCTAATTGAAATGATTTTGCACATAGGAGATACATCTGAATTACGAAAGCTGCTTCAGTTAGGCTTATCGTTTGGAATGATGACATCAACACTTCTGATCTATCACGTGACGGCTTCAATCACACAAATAAAGATGTTATTATATTGATGGTCATTGATCTGATTGAAATGATTTTGAACGAGCACTTTTAATGAATTCTTTATCATTTTTGCTCGTGATCTTGTTATTGGTCCCACATGAATGTATAGTTCTTCTTCCATCTGACTGAATGCTTCTTGATTCACGTCGCCAAGATTCACAACAGGTCTAAATATATTTAATGAACTTATAGAAACAACAAAACGACAGTTCCGAACAAGATTTACAGGAATCGAATCAATATACGATAAAGTCACCACACCACATTATTCGGATTCGTTAAAGATGACCCTGAAAAATTTTGAAGCAAAATGAGAATGTGCAATGAGCCTCATTAAAACTTTATGGCGAAAAACCCCTTCAGGGAAAACACCATTAAGGAAAGAGTACTCTACCCAATATCATTATCATTTTCCACATCATTAATATTTGACACATCATTAACATTTGGAACATCTATCTTTTTTAAAACAAATTTATCAAGAGCCCCTTATTGTGATTTTTTAAACTCTATATCTAGTTTTCTTTTTTTTTCGCTTTTCAGCACCAGATTTGTATTTTTTAGGGTACATCTTGACCGAAGTACAACACAATTGACAACAACACTAGCAAATTATCAAATAGTAATTAGCAAGCAAAAAACCAAACGAGATAGAAATTAAAAATCATAACAACAATAAATAGCAATCAACAAACCAAACAAAATGAGCTACGAATTAAAAATCAGAACAGAAACACCTCGGCCTCGCGGCGGCGGCAGATGGCGGAGGGCAAACAGAACAGATGAGCACTTCGGGCTTGGTTCCTCGGCCCTCGCGGTGCCGGGCGGCACTGTCAGAACAGGTTACAGGTGGTGGGGTGCACGGATGACGGAGCACCTCGGGCTTGGCAGTGGAAGAACAAAAACACCGTGAGTCAGTGGTTGCACTTCGGTCTTCTCGCGCAGCGCCGCAGCGGTAGATGGAGGCGAGCTTAGGCACTTAACTGCTTTAGCTTAGGGTTAGGGCAAAATCTGGTGTTTGCGGCGAATTCAGACTGCTTTAGTTCAGAAAACATAACTTCATATCATGTTGCGGGGCTGGCTGTGAGTTGGGCTAGGAGAAAAAAAATCTAGATGGGCTCAACCTATAACAATACTAAAAAAAAAATTGGGCCCCTTTTTACTCTGGGCCCTGAGCCGACGCACTCCAGGCCTACCCCAAGGCCGTCCCTGTTCATTCCTAACTAAATGAATAACCAAATAAAAATTTAGATTACTCATATGGCAAAAAAAAAAATCAATGAAATAGACTTTTCAATTCATAAAAAGTGTCTCTCAAAGACTCAAAACACATCATGACCGTGAACTCATGATTCATGCATGCTCATGGTTTATTTTACTTCAACGATTCAATTCTACAGACATATCGTTGTCATTCAATTTTTTTTAATGATAATAATAATAATAACAGCAACAACTTGAGAAAAAAAATATAAAAATCAAATATGATTAGGTCTTATTAGTTGAAGATTCCACCATATGCCCTGTTTGTTTGTGGCTCTATAAATATACATGAAAAAGTTGGTGCACTTATAAACCAACCAAACCTAAAACTCTTTCAAAGAATTCTATGGCTGGACTGCAGTACAATTTCTTTCCAACTGATTTCCTATTCCCCCTCCAGCAATCGGCAGCGTCGGCCACCACCACGGCCGGCGCCGGAGGTAATTCCACGCGGCAAGTTTCACTAGTAAAGATCGAAAAACCGGACGAGTCCAAGCAGCAGAGTTCCATCACCGGCAAGGGCAAGATTGTCAAAGCAATTCCTTCTTCGTCAGTACCCTATGCTCCCATCATTCACAAGAAAAATTAGGGTCGCGACACAAACGAAGTATCGAGAATTATCACCCTAAGTAACGAGTATATAGTTCGGGAAGAGTTGTTGTATGGATATAAAAATATGTTTCATTTTCGAGGCAAATTTCTAAGGTCCACTTTGATATGGAGTATTATGAATAAGATTTAATAGTTGGGTCACACTATTTTACAATAAAAAAATCATTTGGTCCATTTTATATGTAGATATATAATAATATTGTCCATTAATTAAATTAACATTTACTCTATTGCATTTTTATTTTTATTTTTATTTTATTAAAACTCTTAAATTCATCTCAACTCATTCTAATCCATCAACTTTTAATAAAACTTAGTGTCGAAAAATTATTAACTTAATTGGTGCAAGTTCTGGTTATACTATTGTGAATACACCGATAAAGAGTAAATATAAAGTAATGATGATGATTAAACCAAATCAAATAAAACCAAACTTACTCAGTATATCCCGCTCAAAGTAGTGTTTGGGAAGGGTAAGATGTACGCAGACCATGTCCCTACTTATTACGGTTGGGAGGCTGTTTTCATGAAAACTTCCAGCTTAGTGCACAGCAAAATATTGAGTGATATATACAAATGGAAGCATATGATTCGAAAAAGCGCAATATCATACTTGATACCATGGCTTAATCCACATGAGACTTACTTAAGAGGAATTTGACTACTCCACTCTCGATGAACTCCGCTCTAACAGAAAGGGGGTTGACTCCGCGCGCAGCTCTCTGTCAAAAATACACCACACACAAAAGACAGTAGGAAAAAAAATACAATGCTCTAGGTTAAAGCTAACCGAGACAACCCAACCCTGAGACTCTCTACTACCGAACCGCTCCCAAAAAAAAATCCACAACTCTGATTTGGTTCCTCCAAAAGCACCTATCAACGATGATGGTCTCGACTAATGATGATTGATTGTTTTTTTATTATTGTAAGAATTTTTAAACTTTTTAGTTTATTCTATAGAGCAAAGCAACTACATTTTTGCCTGTGGGAAGTAATTTATCCCACACCAAGAATACTATGCAGACCAAACGAAGGCCGCGCAGACCGACGGAGCACCTGTGCCGTCCACATGTGGAGAGATCCAGTCATACCCGCGGGTGGCGAACCTCGTGCACCAAAGTAGTCTCAGCAAAATTGATGTGAGGATTAACCTGAAGCGATGCATAATCGAGACTGTGGAACGGCTCATATGGTGTTACAGCTAACTCAAGAGGCACCGAAGCAGATGCTGGAAGAAGCTACCACGCGCCGCGACACAAGCTGTGGAGAAATTGTACGAGGCCAAGGTCATAGTGACTTGTGGCGCGAGGAGCAAGCACGAACATCACGAATCATCAGTAGAGAGAGAGAGAGAGAGAGAGAGAGAGAGAGAGAGAGAGTCCCCGCAATTTTTGGAGGAGGCTGAGGGAAGATATTAGCCACGAGAGGGGAGCCGAATGCAAAGTATACACGGATAGCGAATCGTGGAACATAATCGAGTAGCCATTAAACGGGGAGAGAACAGGAAAGGGGATGAATTTTGTTACTTGACTACCGTCGGTTCTCATCTCTCGGTAATCATTCGGTAATTAAGTAACCATTAAACGAGGCCGTATTTCACAAAATACCGACATATATTTTGTCGGTACTTGACAACTGGATCGTCCACAATTACCGACGAGCAACTCATCCATCGATACATGTAAGTTAATTAGAAACTTAACGATCAGAATCTTTCTGTCGGTGAAGTTTCGTCGGTAAATCAGTGAAGTTCTATCGGTAAATCGGTGAGTAATTTTAGACGGTAACCTAGAGCTTGCATTTTACCGAGAATTTAAGGACTGATAAAGTTTTGTCGCCGTCAGTATGGTCCGATTTTTTTTTTTTTTTTTTGGAATTCAATAATTTAATTCCATATTCTACTTCAGTAAGGAACGAAATATTTTACTTTTCAGTAATATTAAACTATTGTATAACTTGGAAAGTATTTCGATTTTTCAGGGACTTTACTTTTTTATATTTTCCTTCAGGTGATCGTTAATTCCCTTTCTAAACACAGTCCTAATCATAATATAATAGGTATAATAAACAACATAATTCTCCTTAATAATAATAATAATAATAATAATCCTATAAATTGAATCGTTACGAAAAAAAGAAAAAAACCCTTGAGAAAACACAGACAGTACCGTAATGGCGATCGAAAGACCTAGGAAGCTGACGATGCGTGCCGATTCCTTCTACATCCCAAAAAACAACCCCACCAACCCCCGTGGCGAGGACGCCGATTTCATCTCCAACAAGGCGCAGGTCATTGCCGTGGCGGACGGCGTCGGCGGCTGGGCAGCCAAAGGCATCGACGCCGGCAAGTACGCGCGGCAGCTAATGAGAAACGCCGCCCATATTGTGAAAAAACACAGCGTCGGCTTCCCGTCCGCCGACCTCGGCCCTAGACAAATCCTCCAAGAAGCTTTCTTGAAGACGGACGCGCCGGGCACCTCCACCGCCTGTATCATATCTCTAGCCGGAAATCACCTCCGAGCGGCGAACTTAGGGGACAGCGGTTTCGTGGTGATCAGAGGAGGAAAGGGTTTCTACAGGTCGCCTGTGCAGCAGCACAGTTTCAACTGTCCCTATCAGATGGGCAAGTCGAGCGGCGGCGTGGATGCGGCGGAGGAGGTGGCGGTGGCGGTGGAGCGCGGCGACATTGTGGTTCTCGGGACGGACGGGTTGTTTGATAATGTGTTTCCGGAGGATATTGATCGGACAGTGGAATTTTGTTTGGAGAATGGGTATCCGCCGGTTCTCGTGGCTTGGATGTTGGCTAAGGAGGCGAGCCGAAACTCTCTGGATAAACGAGCCGCCAGTCCTTTCGAACTGGCGGCTTATGAAGCCGGGGTCGAACACTTTGGAGGGAAGTATGATGACATTACAGTCGTTGTTGCTTTCATTGTATGAAACTAATTGTCATGCTCATGGGACAAGCTATTTTGTGATCCGAGGCCATAATTGGAAGATGTTTGAATTTATTGAATTTCATATTAATTTATCGAGTATCAATTTACAAAGGATTTACGACATGCTTTCTAATTCTGCTAGTGTTATGTGCTACTCTCTCCGTCTCCAGACTTGCCTCTTTTTTTATCCATTAAAACGTTTACATAAATCAAATATATATTTTGTACGTTTTTGTTAGAAAATTCTTCAAAATTAAAGACGCCGAGGCTTGAATCACACATGGAAGCGCTTTCCTTATAGTATTTTTTGCACCCCGAAATGTGTCTTAAGGTCACAAACAAGAATACCGCAGGATACGACAAGCCTTAATTTGATCGCATTTAAGGCAGTGAAATCCGAAGATAGGCAAGAACGGTTTTTCTGGATTATATGTATTTGATAAATGAGAATAGTTGATTCGAAAATCTGTATGAATTTTTGAAACCGAACTCGGTTTTATAAATAAATCATACATATTCGCGAAAGGGAGCACCATGTCATTCAAACGACACGACTGTTGGCCAAACAACCGCGCCTACAAAGCGCCACTAAAGCCTCTAAGCCCGAGCCCGAGCCGGAGCCGGACGCCGTTGTCGCCGGTGGCAACACCGGCGAGCGGCGATGTGAGAGTGAAAAATGGCATAGATTTGCCACCTCACCTCCACATGGCACTACCACGTGTTTATTAATGGTTATTTAATTGCTCACACTTATAAGGTGCTCATTTCCTTTGTTTTTGTTTCATGTGGGATTCTTTTCCACTCACAAAACACACAAAATTAAATCTCTTATTTAATTTTCTAACTTTTCAACAGTTTTAATCTTCATCAGACACTCATCATCAATATTTTTTATCTACACCACATATTTATCATCATTATTTATACTAATCATTAATTAAAATATACTAAAAATACACCCTCTGTCAAGCTTTGAGCGGGACCGAGAGATTTCTTGATATAGCTACCAAGTGTTTAGTTCTTGATATATTATATTCGAAGTGGTGGTCCATCTACCAACGGATGAGTCCACAACTGATTCATTCCAAAAATCTTTTGAATACTAACTAATCACATAATGTCCCCAGTTTCCGCGGAAGGCTGTACACGCACTTGGTCCAATAAGTTCATTAAGTGGTTTATGCCACTTCTAAGTAGCCCAATAGTGTAGTAAAGTTTCTGCAAGCATAGGGTATGTCCAGGTTTAATAGTGAAGTAACACCTTAACAATAGTCTTCTCTAGTTTTGGTCCAAAAAAAAAAAATGTCCTCACTAGTTTAATAAATTAATATTTTACTAATACTACATCCGTCTCGCTCAAAACTTTACACTTAGTGATTGTTTGTCTGTTCAGAAGTTTTATATCTACCATCTTTGCACAATCAGATCAAACAATAATTTTTTTTATATCCACCACGCACACATTATTAATACTTTTTACTTTTTAATCTTTATCTCATATTTATCACGTAGAGAGCAGGTCCGGTCGTGCAACGCATTGCGCACGACCCTTGTTGTAACGTAGAAAACCGAGTGACTCGACTGTGCGGCTAGGCAGAAACACACATGGAAGGCCAGAAGCGAAGAATAAGATCTATAATAAATTTTACTCTCCTCGCTTGGTATGCTCCCAGATGTAGTCCTTATTGACGAACTGGGTCAACAAATCTGTTCTTTCTATTGTTATATTTTATTACACGTTGTCACCACAATACTCTAACAGTAGTTTTTTTTCCTTCTGATTTCCGAAATTCGCAAAAAAAAAAAAAAAAAAAAAAAAAAAGCGAGCAGATTTCTGCACTGTGAGGCCGCGGAAAAATAGTGTTTCCCGCATCGTTAACCGTCGGATCACCTTGAAATTTTGATAGAAACTTCCTAACATAAATATCAATATATTCAACGGTGGAGATCGGATTTTGTGTAATATTTCTTACTGAATCTGTCGCCGAACAGAAGCAGATTTTTACGAGGAAATTTGAAGATCCGGCCTCATCCAACACCGAGTTGCTGTTGTTGGGATTCGGTGCCTAAAACGAAGGCCCAGCGGAAGCGGTAAAACGAAAATTAATTCGATCCGAATCCCTACGAGGATCGATCGAGCTACGTATATACGAATATCAAAATGAAATACAAGAGATACGAGAAACATACCCTCGTAGTCCGTTGATTAAATGGATAACCTTCTCTTGAGCTATTCCCCAAGCTCTTGAACGATCCAACGCCGAAAACACCGCGTTTCTACTTGCCACGCGCCGGAAAGACGATTGAAACAACAACACTCGATTAACCTCTAAGGTTACGGCTAAAATCAAGTGATGAAGCTTTTATTACTACACTCTAAGTGTATAATATATCTCTCAATAATCTTCTCTCAATTTTTCTCCAAGAAAAATGAAGATGAAGTGAATGATGATAGAACACAAAAATTTCTCTTCCCTCTCACTATAATGTAGCTGCCGTGAGTTGTAAGGTTGTGAGAATGAGAGTTTTTCTTTTGGTCTTAAAATCATTCACAAGATAAGATTCCACCCACAAAATCACCTTTAACCTTATAATAAGAGATATGAAATCTCATATGTCAAAAGTCTTCCAACAAGAAAACAAGACTATGATCAAGGTAGAAAATTAAGGTGGGGCCGGCCTCTAGAAGAAATCGGACGAGTTCGGTTCGTTTCGGACTCCCGAGAGTCCAAAAAGATAAACTCTGATTCCGTTCCGATGTATTTATATCGATTAATTAATTCAATTAATTAAACATATCAAATACAAAATAACATAATTAATTTCTCCAAGAAATAATTATATTCATGAATTAAATTAATCACCCAGTGATATATCTAATCCATTAAGCCGTAAATCAATTTATCCGATAAATCGATTTAAACATCCAATGTCCCAAATTAGATATCCAATATATAATATTCATAATGAGAGAATTAGCTTAATTCATTCCGTCGTCAATCCTAATGCGCGACTCGGTAGGTCCGTCTCAGTCAGCAATGGGAGGAATCAAAGAGTAGTAGCACCACCTAGCCAGCCTGGCGGCCTACACTGTACCCCAACTGAGAACGAATGATTTGGATCATTCAAGAACCATTCAGTCGTGAATACCAGTATACGTATAAACCCTTCTTTCAAATGTCCCGATCAAGTTATAGGGTCACGGTCAGTCAAACCCTATATGTACTTGACTCTATGCATGCGTTAATGCAAATCGAGATCATCGAGCTCTCGTGTATCTAATACAGCTAGCTCCAATGCTTTGGCCAAAGACTTATGATCTCATCTGCCAATAACCGCATAGGACATATAACCCGTTCACTAACAGGAGAAAGAATTCTATCTTGGTATTCGATGGGACACGCTACTTGCCCGTCAAGATGCACGTCGAGGTTGACCCCCGCCTTCCGGTTTACAGGGTCGAACTACTCTAATGAAAATCTTGACGTCACAAGCACATCCCTACTAAATCCTCAAGTCGAAGGTTCACGAATACCTATCACAACCTTTCGATTCCGTCATTGACTGTCCCGGAGTGAAATCCGTGTGACGACTCGAGGGTGAGTCGGTTCGAGTATACTAATCTAATTAGCATACCTATAACGTGTGCTCCCACTAACCATTAGTGTTCGACAGGCACTCTCCATGTCAAAGAACACGTCATACAAGTCTTCACATAAACTTAACGCCTACCAAGTTTCATCGACTTCATGAACGATTAAGTATTTGAGCTATAAACCTTTCCAAAGGCCGACCCCCTTATCCAATAAGGAGTGGAACGTTTTGCTCTCAAATACATGGACTAGTTTCTATATGTTTATTTACGAGTTAGGAATGCCAAGAACTACCAAGAATAAAGAAACATTCATTTGCCTTATATAAATGGTTTACATAATTACAAGTACAATGCCCTCACTCAACAACCTCTGAGTGGCATTCGAGGGCATACTCCTAACAATCTCCCACTTGCACTCAATGCCACATACTATGGTATCTAATACCCATGTTCTCCGATGACGCTCCAAGCTAGTCCGAGATAGTGGCTTGGTCATGGATCGGCGACGTTGTCGGCCGAGTCTACTCAGGCAAGATAATGTATCCCTTGCGAACAAATTCTCTTACGAGATGATACTTCCTCTCAATATGTTTGGTCTTTGTTGTGAAACCTCGGCTCCTTGGCTGCGCTACTCTCCGTCGTTGTCGCAGCAAATGAACAGCAAATTTCAAGACATGGTATCACTTGAAGTTCTCCTTAAACTTCTTTATCCGTAACCCTTCCTTGGAAGCCTCCGAGGCCGCTTGATACTCACCTGACGTGGAATCGCGATCGCGCTTTGCTTGGCACTACGCCAAGATACTGCTCCTCCATTAAGAGTAAATATGTAGCCAGAAGTGGACATCGAGTCGTCCTTAGTCCTTGGAAGTCCGAATCAGTGAATCCCACCACATCCAAATCTCCACCGCCATACATAAGAACCATATCTCTCGTTCTTCTCAAGTACTTGAGAACGTTCTTTACAAAGATCCAATGTTCCCTACCAGGTTTGCTCGAAACCTACTCACCACGCTTACGGCATGCGCGATGTCGTGTCTTGTACACAACATAGCATACATAAGGCTACCCACGGCCGAAGCATATGGTATATTACTCATTTCCTTGCGTTGTTCCTCACTTTGAGGACACATCTTCAAGGTGAGTTTTATTCCATGTTGCATCGGTAGGAACCCTCTTTTAGAATCATCCATCTTAAATCGCTTTAAGATTTTATCTATATAGAGGGCTTGGGAAAGACCTATTGTTCTTTTCGCTCTATCCCGGTAGAGTCGAATACCAAGAATATAGGTAGCTTCTCCCAAGTCTTTCATGGAGAAATTACTCGAAAGCCAAGCTTTCACAGAACTGAGCAATCCCACATCATTTCCTATTAGTAGAATGTCATCTACATATAGTACTAAGAATGCGATCTTGCTCCCACTAACCCTCTTGTATACACAAGGTTCCTCCTCATTTTGCACGAAATCAAACTCTTTGATTGCCTCGTCAAAACGAAGGTTCCAACTACGCGACGCTTGCTTCAGTCCATAAATGGAACGCTGAAGCTTGCACACTTTCTGAATATCGACTTCGGACACAAAGCCTTTAGGCTGCTCCATATAGATTTCCTCCTCGAGGAATCCATTAAGGAAAGCCGTCTTTACGTCCATTTGCCATATCTCATAATCGTGGTAGGCAGCTATAGCAAGCATCATGCGAATAGACTTGATCATGGCTACGGGCGAGAAGGTATCGTGGTAATCGATCCCTTCCTTTTGGGTATAACCCTTTGCCACAAGCCTGGCCTTATAGGCGTCAACCTTGCCATCACCATCAGTCTTTCTCTTATAGATCCACTTATTCCCAATGGGCACTATGCCCTTGGGGCGGTCTACTAGAGTCCAGACCTGATTGACATGCATCGAGTCTATCTGAGCTTCCATAGCTTCACGCCATTTCGCGGAGTCTACATCCACCATCGCTTGGTCATAGGTCGTCGGGTCGGTCTCTTGGCTATCACTTGGAACCTCATGGAGACCCAGCTCCTCCAAGTGCACAAGCCCATACCTTTCAGGTAAATGAGACACCCTACTAGACCTACGAGGTGGTTGTGCTTGTGTTTCAGAAAGTTCGGTTCCAGTTTCTTGCACAGGTGTCTCTCGAGGAGTTTCATTGTATTCTTCTAAAGAAATACTTCTACCTGCTCCGCCTTCCTGAATGAACTCATCTTCCAGGAAGTGTGCTTGTAAAGCAACAACGATCCTTCGATCTTCGGGCATGTAGAATAGATATCCCATCGTCCCGCACGGAATCCAATGAAACGTCCCTTCGTAGACCTAGCTTCCAACTTTTCCACCTTAGTCTTCTTGACATAGGCGGGACATCCCCAAATTCTAATATGATTAAGACTTGGTTTCCTGCCCTCCCACATCTCATGTGGAGTTTTAGGAACGGATTTGGAAGGACATCTGTTCAAGATATACACGGCAGTCAGGAGTGCATACCCCCACAGGTAAATCGGCAAGTCAGTATAGCCCAGCATGGAACGGACCATGTTCAACAGGGTCCGGTTCCTTCTTTCTGACACACCATTTAACTGAGGAGTACCTGGATGTGTTAGTTGTGAAACTATTCCATGTTTCTTAAGGAACTCGTCAAACTCTGTACTCATATACTCGCCATCTCGGTCCGACCGAAGTGCTTTGATATGATTACCAGTTTGTTTCTCGACTAGGGCCTTGAATTCCTGGAATTTCTCAAAGGCCTCGGATTTATGTTTCATTAAGTATACATAACCATACCTAGTATGATCATCTATAAATGTAATGAAATATTGATATCCGTCACGTGCTGCTTCCAAAGCACCACATACGTCGGTATGGATTAATCCCAGTTTATCAGCGGCTCTTTCAAATGTCCCTGTGAAGGGGGACTTAGTCATTTTGCCTTTAAGGCAAGATTCACAAGTAGGAAAGGGATCTGATCCCAATGGACCCATAAGTCCATCTTTTTCCATCTTGTAAACCTTGGTCTGACCAACATGACCAAGTCTAAGATGCCATTTCAAAACTTGATTGGTTTCATCCCTACCACGTTTTCTAGTCATAGTATTCACAACTACTTTGTTGCTGAGATTTAGATGATACAATCCATTCAACAATGTAGCAGTACCCACTAGTTTATTTCTAAAATAAATTTTGTAGGAACCATCACCAATGAAAAATGAAAAGCCTTTTCGGTCCATGACCGGAATGGATACAATGTTTTTGTGCCCTTTGGGCAAAACAAGTACATCTTCTAAAGTCAAAACAAAGCCGGATTCTAAACCCAAAAGAAGTGATCCTATGTTGGTCGCCTCGACACTATGCCCGCTTCCGACTGTGATCATAACTTCTCCAGCTCCAAGCTTCCTACTTTGTTCCAGATCCTGATTCACGGTACAAATATGAGAACTAGCACCAGAATCCAGTATCCAAGAAGTAGAAAATACAGAGCAGGACAATTTGTTTCCAAAACTAAAAGTTCTCAGACGAAGTGCCATGAAGAATCGGACAGTCTCTAGCCCAAGTGGCCCACTCACCGCACTTGAGACAAGCATCCTTTTCTTCTTGTTCTTCGGAACCATCGGGGCCTTGCCCTTACCCTTAAGGTCCTTAACTTGTGGTCCAGTTTGCTTCTTGGTCTTTTTCTTCTTGTTCTTAGACCTCCGAGGTCCGTAAGAAATCACAAGAGCAGACTCCTTCATCCGCGGAGTCTTCATATGAGACCGAGCGGTCACAAGTTTGTTCATTAGCCCACTAAATTACATGCAATCTCATTGCAGTTGAAGTTCATAACAAATCGTGAGAAGGAATCGGGAGAGATTGTAGGATAAGGTCGGTTTGGAGAGAAGTATCCATTTTAAAATCAAGAGCCTCCAATCTCTCGATCATGGATATCATTTTGAGGACGTGTTCCCCAACCTTCTCACCTTCCTTCATCCTTGCACCGAGCAGCTTGCTTGGATATCTCATATCTAGCGATTCTTTGTGCTCACCATAAAGTTCGGTTAAGTGAGATAGAATCGCCAGCGAAGTCATTTTCTCATGAGCTCTCAAGCTCATTAGACATGGAAGCCATCATATAAGCACGGACTTTCACGTCATCCTTAACCCACTTTTCATGGTATTCAATCTCTTCCGATTGGCTCGGTCCGCACAGAGGCGCCGAATGTCCGTCTCCAAGACGTATCCCGGTGCCTCTATACCGAGGACAATCATCGACATGGAGCCAATCCACAAAGTTAGGTCCCATTAAGGTGTTCTTTTCGAGTAGAATTGCGAGTGGATTCATTGTCATATTGAGATTTATCTCGCATTAAGTATAACAGTTAATTAGTGACTCATTCAATTATGTTCGAGTATAGAATTAAGGTCTTTTATATTCTTGTTACCCGGCTCCCACTATTTTTATCGGAATAACACACTCCCATGTGAAAACCGAAGTATCGTCGCTCTACTTCATAGTGGTGATCGAGTTCTTTATAAATCTTAATAGAGGGCAACCGAATGTGTTTCTAGTCTATTAATTTTCATAAAGTGGTGTCCAACACCAACCCATCTAATGGATGATTCGATCTTCTTTTTCCCCTTGTTCACTCCCCTCAACCTATACGGTTTCTATGGTTCGTGAACAAGTTAAGTTTATACCATCGACGCAAATCAGTTTCACAATTGAATCTTATCCGGCAACCTATCAGGTTTCTAGGGATAAAATTTGCTCCAACCGAAGGCATCCAATGCGCTCTCGGTAATTTATCCGTCCTCCCCGAACGACTACCCCGATAACTCGGAAGCATAGCACATCCGGTTTGGATTTCAATTTCCCGAAAACTCGATGGAGGCAAGGAAAACCTTGAAACCTTATAAACTTAACAATTTATCGTGGGAGAATTTTCGCGATTAGCGTTACACTTTGCACATTAATCGTTTAAGCGCGTTTGAGGCATTCATACAATATGAAACAACCATTCACAACGTAGTTGCTACCAACATGTGGTTCATGGACCGTTCCTAGAAAACAAAAACTCCGTAATCTAATTACAAGTCTTCGTCTTGAATCTTCGTCTTCTCGAAATGGATCTTCCTCCGGTCTTCGTCATTACATATAATTTTTACATTGAAAATTGCATCCTAGATACAAATATTTCTAGTAAAATAAATAGGCTCAAAACGGCCTTTACAACCCAATCGAATAAAACGAATGATTCAAAACTAAGTCCACGAACCACATACCCATTCAAAAGCATTAATCCAATAAATACTAAATAAATGGAAAACGTAGAGATACATTGATCCAATCAACAATACGAACCGATCAAATCGATTCACACAATCGGTAATATGAAAACGTTCAAAATAATTCGGTCGACCATAAATATTCCAATTAATCAAATTTCCCTCATAAAATGAAATACCATAAATCATTTTAATCATATTAAATCCAATTTAACATGCGGGAGATTAATTTTCAAGAATACACGGAAAAAACGAGTCGGGGCAAAATTGGCCTGCCATGGCCGAAGTCATCGCTGGCAAGATGCCTGCAGACATGCCCTGGCATGGCCGATCATGCTCGGCAGTGCCGCCGGCCGCCAAAGAGCCCCGTGCCGCGGCCCTGAGATCGTGCCCACAAGCATGCTGGCCGCCTGTGCCGGCCGCAATGTACTGGCCGCGGCTCCCGACTTCCGGACCCCTCCCGACTGGCCCAACGGCATTTCGGGACTAGTTTTTCGACCGGATATCCAATATCTATATTCTCCAACATTCATATCTTCAATATAAATCATATTTCCAAGAAATTAAGATTTATATTTAGACATAAACTTACGAAAAATATAATTACAACGAACGTAAAAACATATACCACGATTATGACTAAAATGATTCCAAATCATTCACCATCTAATCGAGCATTCCAAATGCTAATATCGTATATACGATCGCAAGACCTACGCTCTGATACCACTGTTGGGATTCGGTGCCTAAAACGAAGGCCAGTAAGCGGTAAAACGAAAATTAATTCGATCCGAATCCCTACGAGGATCGATCGAGCTACGTATATACGAATATCAAAATGAAATACAAGAGATACGAGAAACATACCCTCGTAGTCCGTTGATTAAATGGATAACCTTCTCTTGAGCTATTCCCCAAGCTCTTGAACGATCCAACGCCGAAAACACCGCGTCTCTACTTGCCACGCGCCGGAAAGACGATTGAAACAACAACACTCGATTAACCTCTAAGGTTACGGCTAGAATCAAGTGATGAAGCTTTTATTACTACACTCTAAGTGTATAATATATCTCTCAATAATTTTCTCTCAATTTTTCTCCAAGAAAAATGAAGATGAAGTGAATGATGATAGAACACAAAAATTTCTCTTCCCTCTCACTATAATGTAGCTGCCGTGAGTTGTAAGGTTGTGAGAATGAGAGTTTTTCTTTTGGTCTTAAAATCATTCACAAGATAAGATTCCACCCACAAAATCACCTTTAACCTTATAATAAGAGATATGAAATCTCATATGTCAAAAGTCTTCCAACAAGAAAACAAGACTATGATCAAGGTAGGAAATTAAGGTGGGGCCGGCCTCTAGAAGAAATCGAACGAGTTCGGTTCGTGATAACACTCATTTTTACACATATATTTACATCGATTTTCTGGGTTTTAAGATCCTAAAATGTGTAGAACTGTGTCGTTTATACTCGTATTATGTTTATTGGACTCGATCACGCTTGGGTACGTTTTATTGATTTTATATTTACTTCATGGACATAAATCAAGCAAGAACGAAGTCTCCAACCCCAATACATATCAAGCAATGCGGCAACGAGAGATCGGAGTCAAAACGGTGTCAAAACGAGCCGACACGAGCCCGGCCGTGTCAATCGACACGGGCCGTGTCATTATCCCGGCCGTGCCATATTGACACGGTCGGGTCTCACTTCCAGGGCTTGTCGTGCTTATCCAGACGAGTATGACACGGGCCGTGTCATTTGACACGGCCGTGTCATTTGCTCGGCCGTGTCATTTGACACGGTCGAGTCCCCTGTCCGGCCGAGTTTTGGGCTTTTGAGCATACTATGACACGGGCCGTGTCATTTGACACGGGCCGTGTCATTTGACACGGGCCGTGTCACTTTTCGGTGGAAATATCTCCTTTTGACATTTTTGAGAGATTTTTGTGGAAAAAGTGGATGTTTTAGTCTTATAAAAGGGATATATGGGGTAGGATAGATGATATGCTGAAGATAAGGGAGATTAGAGAGAGAAAATAACAAGAAATCAAGTGACTTTGATACCAAAAAGAGGAGGTTTTGAAGAAATTCTTGAAGAACACTTCAAGAACATTTGAAGGTTTCAACCGGGATCGATCAAGACACACCACGAGTTTTATCTTCCTCCTATCTTTTCTTCATTTTGTTGTTTTTATTAGCATGAACATGATGATAATCTATCTTCCTTTCAATTCCATGTCCGGCTAAACTCTTTAGATTCCGGGCATGGGAGTACGTTGATTTACTATGATTTTGAGGGATTGATAATTATATTTACCTAGTGTGATTTCTTTGTCAAATACTTGGTTTGATTCATGTTTAGACACTTGATCAATGTTTTTACATGTTAAACTTAATTGCTCATAATTCGAGAGAAGAGGGCATTAATAGGTTTCGAGTATTTGACGTAGTAAATTACGGGATTGAGAAATCGGTGATGAACTATGATGATATCTAAATCTTATGAACATTTTGGAGTTAGATAATTTATAGTAAATGGAGACGTTGTTGTAAGTTGTTTAATCTACGTTTTAATGCTTCTCGAGAGGGACTTTAGAATATTTTTGTGATTATCATTTTGGAAACACACTTAGAACTTTTGAAACCAATCCCGACTAAATTTAGTAATCGACGGAAACCTAGCCTTGGAATCTACCGTTCTAAACTCTTGCAATTCGCTTCCATTCGGATATTTTCAATCGTTTCAATTTATTGTGATTATTGTATGTTATTTCATTAATCGTCTATTTTATCTTTCGATCGTCTAGATAAGTCGAGAACACTACAATCTAATACTAAACACAAATATTTAGTCTCTGTGGAATACGACCTTGCTCGCCGCTTTCTACATATTTTCCGTACACTTGCGGATTGGTTAAAAATATAGCGAACAAGTTTTTGGCGCCGTTGCCGGGGACTAAAATAATTTTTGTGTTGATATTACGATTAGTGTTTTTAGTCTTACTTTAGACATTTTCTTATTTGTTACTTAACTCATACAATTTCTACTCAGGGAGTGCATGAACACTCGTTCATCTCGAGTGCCGTTAGAAACTTTCATCCCGGAAGTAGAAGCATTTGCCCGAAGAACAAGTGCTACCTCAAGGAAACTAAGAAGGGATCTTTTTGAAGACATGGAGAGAGCAGGAGACAACGTAGAAAGGGGCAACGCAAACGAGAATGCGGTAATCCAAGACAACGAGGGCAGAAGGATGGAAATTCCACCAAATAGGGTGCAATCAATTCGGGATGGATTTCGACCGAAACTCGACCGAAACTTTGGAGGAATCACTCATGTCCCCATCAACGCTAATAATTTTGAGTTGAAGCCGGCCTTAATTTCAATGGTTCAACAAAATCAATTTGGAGGATTTGCTGTCGAAGATCCACATGCGCATCTCACTCATTTCATGCAAATATGTGATACTATCAAAATGAACGGAGTCTCGGATGATGTTATACGCTTACGATTGTTTCCATTCTCTTTGAGGGAGAAAGCAAGAAATTGGCTTGGAACTTTAGCTCCCGGAAGTATAAAGACATGGGAAGAATTGAGCGAAAAATTTTTGTTCAAATTTTTCCCACCAAACAAGACGATGAAGCTAAAGGGTGAGATTACTCAATTTCATCAATTGGATTCCAAACCATTATATGAAGCTTGGGAACGTTTCAAAGATCTACTAAGGCGATGCCCTCGACATGGTTTCCCCGAAGACCAACAAATGTGTTTCTTCTACAATGGTCTTATGGGGGAAACAAGGAATTTTATTGATGCTTCCGCGGGAGGGGCATTGCTAGCAAGAAGTGCTGAAGAAGCGTATGGATTGATCGAAGAAATGGCTATGAATAGCTATCAATGGCCAACGGAAAGATCAAATATTAGAAGGGTGGCTGAGATATCCGATTCGGATCCCATAAAGGCATTAACCGCACAAATGACGATGTTAACTACTCAATTGGGGGCTCTAACAAAAGGAGGTGATTCGAAGGGAGTTTCTCAAGGAAGTTCAAGTTCACTACCATCCGATCCATTGGAAGAGGCACACTACATTAATAATCGGAGTTACAACAATTACCGAAATAATCCACCACCGGTCTTCTACCATCCCTCAAATCGAAATCATGAAAATTTTAGCTATGCCAATCCAAAGAATGCTTTGCAACCACCGGCCGGATTCAAGGTATCAAATGGGGAGATAATTGAAGAATCAAAACCGACGTCGAATCTCGAGAATATTCTAGCTACCTTCATGATGGAGACGAAAAGTCGATTTAGTCGAGACGAGGAGAAATTAGACAAAATCGAAGGCCATGTCACTCAACTAGCTACCACCATGGGAGCTCAAATGAAAAATCTCGAAACTCAAATTGGACAATTAGCTAAAGTGGTCGGGAGTCAACATCAACGGGGACAATTTCCAAGCAATACCGAAGTGAATCCCAAAGAGTCGTGCCAAGCGATCACCTTAAGAAGTGGAACGAATTATGAAGGGCCAAAGATGCCAAGTGAGGAAGTCAAGGAGGATCAATTCACAATTGAAAAGGAAGAAGGGAAGCATGATACAACTAAGGGGGCCGAGAAGCTTAAAATATCTCCTAACTCTACTCTTAACGTTCCTCTACCTTTCCCTCAACGTTTCAAAAGAAAAAGTTAGATGCACAATTCGCAAAATTTTTAGACATCTTCAAGAAAATTAATATCAATATTCCTTTTGCAGAAGCTTTGGAACAAATGCCTAACTACGCAAAGTTCTTGAAGGATGTGATGTCAAGAAAAAGAAAGATGGAAGATCATGAGACGGTTAAACTAACCGAAGAATGTAGTGCTATTATCCAACGCAAATTGCCTCAAAAGCTTAAGGATCCCGGAAGCTTTACCGTTCCATGCACTATTGGAAACGTCTCATTCGATAAAGCTTTGTGTGATTTAGGTGCCTCGATTAACCTCATGCCGTTATCTATTTTCAGGAAATTAGGTGGCGGAGAAATGAAAACCACAACGGTTATGCTCCAATTGGCGGATCGATCCATAACACATCCCAAGGGGATTGTTGAAGATTGGCTTGTAAAAGTCGACAAGTTTATTTTTCCAGCGGATTTTGTTGTCCTTGATATGGAAGAAGACGGAGATTTACCACTTATCCTTGGACGTCCATTTCTAGCAACGGGAAAGGCTCTTATTGATGTTGAAAGTGGAGAATTAACACTACGTGTTAACGACGAGCATGTTCTATTTTCTATTTTCAAAGCTATGAAATTTCATGATAATACGGAATATTGCAATGTTATTGACCATATAAGCTCGTATGGAAAGAAAAAAATCCTACACTCATTATCGTCGGATCCGTTAGAGTTCGCTCTTACGAATTCATGTTTTTCTAGTGATTCAACTTTGGAGTTTGACGATTCTGACTTGTTTGATTACGTTTCAATTGAATTCTCTACGGGAAAACGCAAAGCAATGCGTTCGATGATTTAGACGAAAGGAGCATGAAGTAGTTGCGAGAAATCAAGGCGACGGACGAATCAAACGTGTCCAACGACATGGACAAAAATTTGGGTCCGTTTCATCTCAATCAATTCATCTCAACCAAGCTTGGACCTTAAAACCCTCCCGAACACCTCAAGTATGCATTTACGGATGATAACAAATCGATCCGGTAATTGTATCCTCTTCACTTTCATCCACTCAACTAGATAAATTGCTTCGTGTGAGAGCACATAAGTCGGCTATAGGGTGGTCTATCTCAGATTTGAAGGGGATTAGTCCCTCCATATGCATGCATAGGATTTTGCTAGAAGAAAATTTTAAACCTAAAGTGCAAAATCAACGGAGACTTAATCCCATAATGAAAGAAGTGGTGAAAAAGGAAGTATTAAAACTTTTAGATGCCGGGATGATATATCCATTTCCGATAGTGAGTGGGTAAGTCCTACTCAAGTGGTGTCAAAAAGGGAGGGATGACCGTAACCAAAGACGAAAAGATGAATTAATTGCTATGAGAGTAGTTACGGGATGGCGAGTATGTATAGACTATAGGGCTTTAAATGCGGCTACTCGCAAAGATCATTTTCCTCTTCCCTTCATTGATCAAATGCTTGATAGATTGGCGGGGCATGAATTTTTCGTTTTCTTGATGGATATTCGGGATATAATCAAATCTATATAACACCTAAGATCAAGAAAAAACGGCCTTTACATGTCCTTATGGA
The DNA here is from genome assembly GCA_033398695.1 of Orobanche coerulescens. Classification (NCBI taxonomy): domain Eukaryota; kingdom Viridiplantae; phylum Streptophyta; class Magnoliopsida; order Lamiales; family Orobanchaceae; genus Orobanche; species Orobanche coerulescens. The sequence continues at coordinate 4,088,971 of CM065807.1, read as the reverse complement.
ATTTATGCTTATCGTCGAATGCCGTTTGGTTTATGTAATGCTCGACCACATTTCAACGTTGTATGATGGCTATATTTCACGGTTTGATCGAAAATATAATGGAATATTTCATGGATGATTTTTCGGTGTTTGGAAATTCATTTGATCATTGCTTGCATAATCTTACTTTAGTTTTGCGGCGATGTGAAGACACTAATCTCGTGTTGAATTGGGAGAAATGCCACTTTATGGTGCAAGAAGGAATTGTCCTAGGCCATCGAGTGTCCGCCGGTTTGGAGGTTGATAGGGCGAAAATTGTCGCCATTGAGAAACTTCCCCACCCAAGAATGAAAAAGCAATTAGGAGCTTCCTTGGACACGCGGGTTTTTATAGGAGATTCATAAAAGACTTTTCAAAACCACTAAACCTTTGAGTAAATTGCTAGAAAAAGACACCTCTTTCATTCTTTCTAACGAATGTTTGCGAGGCATTTGAGACTCTAAAGAAGGCATTAGTGAGTGCTCCTATCCTCGTGGTACCAGTTGGTCTCAACCTTTTGAGATCATGTGTGATGCAAGTGATTATGCGGTCGGTCTTTGTGTTGGGACAACGTCGTGAAAAACTCTTTCGCTATTTATTATGCAAGCAAAACATTGGACGGAGCCCAACAAAATTACACAACAACGGAGAAGGAAATGCTTGCCGTAGTATTTGCTTTTGATAAGTTCGATCATACTTAATTGGGACAAAGACGATAGTACACACGGATCACGCGGCTATTAAATACTTGTTTGAGAAGAAAGACTCTAAACCTCACCTAATTCGATGGATTCTTCTTTTACAAGAATTTGACGTGGAAGTCGAGAGACAGAAAGGATGTGAAAACGTGGTAGCCGACCACCTATCTCGCCTCGAGTACAAAAAGGAGGAGGAACCGAGATCGAAGGGATTAAAGAAGAATTTCCGGACGAGCGGCTCTTTATGGTAGAAGCTAAATTTCCGTGGTTTGCTGACATTGTTAATTTTTTGGTCGCAGGTGTGCTACCCCCGGATTTATCTCATTACCAAAAGAAGAAATTCCTACATGATATTAAGTTGTATATGTGGGATGATCCATTACTTTTTAAGAGATGTGCCGACATGATCGTGAGGAGATGTGTACCACAAGAGGAATGGGATGAAATTCTTCAACAATGTCATTCATCCCCAACCGGAGGACATTTCGGAGCAACACGGACAGCTGCAAAAGTGTTGCAAAGCGGATTTTATTGGCCTACGCTATACAAAGATTGCTATCTCTTTATTCAACAATGCGATAGATGCCAACGAGTAGGAAATATTTCAAGACGTCACGAGATGCCCCTAACCAACGTAATTGAGGTTGAACTATTTGACGTTTGGGGTATCGACTTCATGGGTCCATTCTCATCATCATTCGGAAATAAGTACATTCTCCTAGCGGTCGAGTACGTATCTCGATGGGTCGAGGCAATTTGTTCTCCAACAAATGATGCTCAAGTAGTAATGAAATTTTTAAAGAAGAACATCTTTTGCCGATTCGGAACTCCAAGAGCATTAATCAGTGACCGGGGATCGCATTTTGTCAACAAAATCATGGATAAACTTCTTCAGAAATATGAGGTCCGATCAAAAAAATCATTGGCTTATCATCCACAAGCAAATGGACAAGCCGAAGCGGCCAACAAAGAGATCAAGCTAATCTTGGAAAAGACGGTGAATACATCTCGGAAAGATTGGTCATCCAAGCTCGATGATGCACTTTGGGCTTATCGTACGGCCTATAAAACTCCTTTGGGAACATCGCCCTATCAACTCATTTTTGGAAAATCATGTCACCTACCTTTGGAATTGGAGCATAGAGCGATGTGGGCAGTGAAAAGAATAAACTTAGATTTTGAGGCCGCCGGAAAGAAAAGATTGCTAGAGTTAAATGAATTGGAAGAATTCCGGGATGAATGCTACGAAAATTCTCGAATTTACAAAGAAAGGTCTAAAAGATGGCATGATAAGATGATCATTAAACGTGAATTTATGCCGGGACAACAAGTACTTCTCTATAATTCAAGACTGAAATTGTTCCCCGGAAAATTGAAATCAAGATGGTCGGGTCCATTCGTGATTAAGAAAGTACTTCCACTGGAATAGTCGAGCTCATGAGCGAGACGGAGAGCTATTTAAAGTTAACGGTCAACGAGTCAAACATTACTATCATCCCTATCAAAAGGAAGCCGTATCCGCAATAACTTTAATCGAGCCATAAAAGGCTTTCGGATGAAAACGTCCTATCAAGACGTTAAACTTAGCGCTAGTTGGGAGGCAACCCAATAAATTTTATTTGCATGTTTTAAATTTTTTTCGCATTTTGTTGTATTTTTGTTGTATAACTAACCGGTTCAAATTTTGGTGTTCAAATCGCAGGAAAAACACCGAGGACTAAAGCTGCGTTTTCCAGACAAGATAGCACGGGCCGTGTCAAATGACACGGTCGGGTCGTGCAACCGATCGAAATTTTTACTTTACGGCGTGAAATGCACGAGCCGTGTCGAATGACACGGTCGGGTCCGTTAGCCACCGATTTGAAGAATCCAAGAAGGTATGGCGCGGGCGTGTCAAATGACACGGTCGGGTCGTGCAAACAGTCAATTTTCACTTTACGGCATGATGCGGCGCGGGCGTGTCATTTGACACGGCGGGTCGATGTCTGGCAAAAGCTTACAAGCGAAGCGGGGATGACACGGGCCGTGTCATTTGACACGGCCGTGTCGATCGGGGTATAAAAAGGTCTTTGTCAGGCGAACCATTCATCTTCTTCCCCAAAACTTTCCTCCTCCCCAAATCATAAACCCTAGTCCCGATTATCATCAAATCCGGCAAAATCAGGCAAAAATTGTGTCAAATCTCACAAAAAAACAAAGTGCTCATCATTATCCCACAATCCTAAAGCTTCAAGGGTGAGAATCGGACGAATACATCCGGGTTGGGTCGCGATTTTTCTGAGTTTTTTTTCAATTTTCACTCCAACTTCAAGGTATGATTCACGATTTTGGAAGGTTTAATTATTCTTTGCATTCAAATTGTGTGGAACATGATTTATTGAGCAACTTAGGGTTCTTGAATGGATTATATTTTTGAGATTTTGAGAAATTTATCATGAATTAAAGGAGTTGAAATTTTTGTTGGGGATTATCATACATGATGGATATATATATGATTGATGTCATTACATGTTTGGGATTTTACTTACATTTGGGGTTGAAATTTGTGGTTGGGATATTTTGAAGAAAACACATATTGTGGGGGTACGTGTATTATCGAAAAATAGTGATTTGGAGCTTGTGTGAATAAGTGATAATTGATAATTCTCTTGTAGGAAATGGCCAGAGGACGAGGAAATGCTCAACGAGGACGAGGAAATGCCCAAGGGCGAGGCGCAACTCAACGAGGAAGAGGAAGGCCCGCAACAGAAATCGAACAACCAGAGAGAATACCTACTCAAGGGGCTGTCGAGACGCCCGAGACGTATGGGATTGAGCTTCCGCCGAGTCGCTTAGCACGATGGGAGACATTGGGACAGAAAAAAATGCTCCCCACGCGATGGCCGGATGATGAGTGTATGACTGCGATGGGGATAAAAGAAGATGTTATGCGGCTACTCGGACGTATCACCGGACGACGCTAATGACTCAACATTGGCCCACTTACCGATGTCTCACACTGGAATTTCTTAGCACACTCTCCGTTAAGAGAGACCCGATTACGCATGAGCCGACCGCCTTGGAATTTCGGCTCAACAACAAAAATGAAAATGTGGGTCAGGCGGGTGGATACTATATATGACGCTCGAAGACACGGAGAATACCGAATCAATCGGTTTGAGTGTGAGACTTCTTGGAGGACAATGATTGAGTACCGGGAGCGGTGCACGTCCCTACATTCCCAAATCGGCGAAAGGATCATCTCTTCGTAATCCTATTCTCCGCTATTTACACAAAGTCATCGCAAGCACTATCTTTGGGCGGAAAGAGACGGGGCCGATAACTCAGCGAGAACTTTATGTCCTAGCTCATATACTCGACGGAACAAATCCATGGCCGGAGCTATTATTATGGACCATTTCGAGGACGTTGCTATTAAACCGAGAGGGGAAATTTGGATAGGGGTTTAATTACCCCTATCGCACTTCATCTTGACGTACCTCTACAACACCGAACTCCCTCCGGAAATATGCTTCTATCAATCCAAGTCATGAAGTTGATGAATATCCGGACTACGACTCCAGAGTTATTTTCTCGAATGACGGTGATCACTTCCTACTCCCGAATACAACTCGACAACTATTTCTAGTATTCGGGACATAGGAAATTTACAAATGTCCACGAAGCGCACAAATTGGCGGGAGGCACTGGATTAATTTCCCAGTGAAAGATATGTTGGCGTAATGTCTCCGTCTGGCGTACGGAGTTTGAGGATGAAAACGAGAGGATGAGAGAAGAAGAGAGAGGAGAGAATGGAGGAGGAATTCGAGTATGAAAGAGGTCCTAAGAAGAAAGAGAATCGGGGAGGAAGAAGAAAGAAGGAGAGATCGGCCCGAGTCGTCGAGACAAGCCGAATCAAGAAGTGCCGTATCTCGTGAAGAATTCGAGGCTTTCCGAGAGGAGACCCGTGAAACACTAGCCGGGATGCAAGCAATTTTACAACGAATGGAAGATTGGCATGTCCAACAAGGGCATTATCCTCCGCCAAGTCATTAGGACCGGTTGTAAGTATATCTTGACCCAAGGTTTTTCGTTGTTTAAATACTATACCCCCTTTTGTGTGCATAATCTTTAATTCAAGTTTGGGGGGAGATATTGGGTCAAGAAATACCTACATTGTTTGTTTGATTTTTTTTTTTTTTTTTTGGTGTGTTTGGATTTTGTTTTATGTTTTGGTTTGAATTGTTTACTTTGGTGTGTTTCATCTTGGTGTGTTTTATTTCGAACTTGGTGTGTTTTGATGATGATGAACTTTGATGAAACTCGAAAGAATGAACTCTTGTCTTGGATGCCTCGGGATTTATTTTGTTATTTTGATATACAAATCGAGGATAATTTGAAGAGGAAAAATTGTACAATAATCAAAAGGGTGTGAAGTTGAATAAATAGCCTAATCTCTTGGAAATATGAACAAATCTAACTTGTGAGTTTTTGAGCCTTCGTGCATCATTAAATATGCAAGTTTCATTGTCGAGTGTTCCATTCATGTTTTAAGACTCTAGAACTTGCCACAGTATCTTATTCGAAACTACAAGTGTGCTTGCAAATTAGTGAAAATGATTTAAGGCAATTTTTATTTGACAACCTTTCAAACCTTGTGGCCAACCCGAAAATTTTATTTCCCTAGTTAGCCCGATTGAGCTTAAAGCCTATTTCTTGTTAACCACATTATGAGCTTTCCGTTGCATTATAAACTTTTGTCCCTATACTTGAGCTACTTAGAACAAATTGGCAAAAGAATGAAAAGATATGTGGAGGCGACGGGGAAGATTGTTGGTTCGAAATGCAATGATTTATCAAAATAAATTTGAAAGAAGATTGGTGTGATTTAATGATGATGTTGTCCACCACATGAAAACAAAAAAAAAAATGGTGGACACAAAAGAAACGAGATGTATGAAGCAATAAGGAGGAATAAGGTTGTGATTTTCACTTTCAAAACTACTTAGTGCCATGATATTCAAATCAAGGGGTTGGAAGAAACAAAATCCTAAGGGATTATTGAGCTTCTAATTGAGCGAAGTGATTGAGGAGATAATGTTCTAATTTGCTCAAGTCAAGTCACTTTAAGCCATATGTTTCCTTCCTAGACCAAAAAGCCTACAATACAACCATTAAAGTCCTTTTTGATTCACCAAATTTGCATGCACAACTAGTGGTAGAGATGTAGACGATTGGCAAGCCTATGGGGATTCTTATTTCATTGAATGAGTTTTGAGCGTTACTTATCCCTTTATACACTTTGAGAGTGAGGGAATACACTTGGCCGAGGTTCGTAATATTCAAGTATAAGCTATGATGTTAAGGAAGCACCACAGAGATTTGAATACTTTATAGAACTCGACTTATTTATTTCTTGAGGCGTATTGATAAATTTTCAAAATGATCCTTTGAGGTATGTTGAGGGACGAGTTCCCTTAAGAGTGGTTATTTTAAAGTGCATTGCTCGGGACGATCAACGTTCAAGTTTGGGGGATTTTGATAACACTCATTTTTACACATATATTTACATCGATTTTCTGGGTTTTAAGATCCTAAAATGTGTAGAACTGTGTCGTTTATACTCGTATTATGTTTATTGGACTCGATCACGCTTGGGTACGTTTTATTGATTTTATAGGTACTTCATGGACATAAATCAAGCAAGAACGAAGTCTCCAATCCCAAAACATATCAAGCAATGCGGCAACGAGAGATCGGAGTCAAAACGGTGTCAAAACGAGCCGACACGAGCCCGGCCGTGTCAATCGACACGGGCCGTGTCATTATCCCGGCCGTGCCATATTGACACGGTCGGGTCTCACTTCCAGGGCTTGTCGTGCTTATCCAGACGAGTATGACACGGGCCGTGTCATTTGACACGGCCATGTCATTTGCTCGGCCGTGTCATTTGACACGGTCGAGTCCCCTGTCCAGCAGGTTTTTGGGCTTTTGAGCATACTATGACACGGGCCGTGTCATTTGACACGGGCCGTGTCACTTTTCGGTGGAAATATCTCCTTTTGACATTTTTGAGAGATTTTTGTGGAAAAAGTGGATGTTTTATCCTTATAAAAGGGATATATGGGGTAGGATAGATGATATCTTTGAAGATAAGGGAGATTAGAGAGAGAAAATAACAAGAAATCAAGTGACTTTGATACAAAAAGAGGAGGTTTTGAAGAAATTCTTGAAGAACACTTCAAGAACATTTGAAGGTTTCAACCGGATCGATCAAGACACACCACGAGTTTTATCTTCCTCCTATCTTTTCTTCATTTTGTTGTTTTTATTAGCATGAACATGATGATAATCTATCTTCCTTACAATTCCATGTCCGGATAAAATCTTTAGATTCACTGCAGGAGAGTACGTTGATTTACTATGATTTTGAGGGATTGATAATTATATTTACCTAGTGTGATTTCTTTATCAAATACTTGGTTTGATTCATGTTTAGACACTTGATCAATGTTTTTACATGTTAAACTTAATTGCTCATAATTCGAGAGAAGAGGGCATTAATAGGTTTCGAGTATTTGACGTAGTAAATTACGGGATTGAGAAATCGGTGATGAACTATGATGATATCTAAATCTTATGAACATTTTGGAGTTAGATAATTTATAGTAAACAGAGACGTTGTTGTAAGTTGTTTAATCTACGTTTTAATGCTTCTCGAGAGGGACTTTAGAATATTTTTGTGATTATCATTTTGGAAACACACTTAGAACTTTTGAAACCAATCCCGACTAAATTTAGTAATCAACGGAAACCTAGCCTTGGAATCTACCGTTCTAAACTTTTGCAATTCGCTTCCATTCGGATATTTTCAATCGTTTCAATTTATTGTGATTATTGTATGTTATTTCATTAATCGTCCATTTTACCTTTCGATCGTCTAGATAAGTCGAGAACACTACAATCTAATACTCAACACAAATATTTAGTCTCTGTGGAATACGACCTTGCTCGCCGCTTTCTACATATTTTCCGTACACTTGCGGATTGGTTAAAAATATAGCGAACAGTTCGTTTCGGACTCCCGAGAGTCCAAAAAGATAAACTCCGATTCCGTTCCGATGTATTTATATCGATTAATTAATTCAATTAATTAAACATATCAAATACAAAATAACATAATTAATTTCTCCAAGAAATAATTATATTCATGAATTAAATTAATCACCCAGTGATATATTTAATCCATTAAGCCGTAAATCAATTTATCCGATAAATTGATTTAAACATCCAATGTCCCAAATTAGATATCCAATATATAATATTCATAATGAGAGAATTAGCTTAATTCATTCCGTCGTCAATCCTAATGCGCGACTCGGTAGGTCTGTCTCAGTCAGCAATGGGAGGAACCAAAGAGTAGTAGCACCACCTAGCCAGCCTGGCGGCTACACTGTACCCAGGAGAACGAATGATTTGGATCATTCAAGAACCATTCTCGTGAATACCGGTATACGTATAAACCCTTCTTTCAAATGTCCCGATCAAGTTATAGGGTCACGGTCGATCAAACCCTATATGTACTTGACTCTATGCATGCGTTAATGCAATCGAGATCATCGAGCTCTCGTGTATCTAATACGGCTAGCTCCAATGCTTTGGCCAAAGACTTATGATCTCATCGCAATAACCGCATAGGACATATAACCCGTTCACTAACAGGAGAAAGAATTCTATCTTGGTATTGATAGGACCTGCTACTTGCCGTCAAGATGCACGTCGAGTTGACCCCGCCTTAGGTTTACGAGGTCGAACTACTCTAATGAAAATCTTGACGTCACAAGCACATCCCTACTAAATCCTCAAGTCGAAGGTTCACGAATACCTATCACAACCTTTCGATTAGTCATTGGTATCCGGAATGAAATCCGTGACGAATCGAGGTGAGTCGGTTCGAGTATACTAATCTAATTAGCATACCTATAACGTGTGCTCCCACTAACCATTAGTGTTCGACAGGCACTCTCCATGTCAAAGAACACGTCATACAAGTCTTCACATAAACTTAACGCCCAGTCAAGTTTCATCGACTTGCGAACGATTAAGTATTTGAGCTATAAACCTTTCCAGTGCCGACCCCCTTATCCAATAAGGAGTGGAACGTTTTGCTCTCAAATACATGGACTAGTTTCTATATGTTTATTTACGAGTTAGAAATGCCAGTAACTACCAGTAAATAAAGAAACATTCATTTGCCTTATATAAATGGTTTACATAATTACAAGTACAATGCCCTCACTCAACAACCTCTGAGTGGCATTCGAGGGCATACTCCTAACAGCTGTACCGCCGCGCCCGAGTCCTATTTCGGCCAATTATCGAGCTCAGTGGCCCCTTTTCTGGGTGAAAATATGTTGCTCATGATAATGTGCATGCTATGGAGATAAGCCATATTTTAGTATTCCGTTCAAGGATCAAAGATCTGAAATTATTTGTGGAGTAAGTAAGCGTACTGTAATACCCGAGATTTCTGATATGTATTTGGAACTTGTGATATTATAAATGTTGCACTTTAATCTGAGTATTATTCTCCGTATCTCATAGTCCGGTGTTGTTGAGCGTATGATTTCATGAATATGATATAAAATTGTGATTCTGCGATTGTAGCGCACGCTATCGGCTATGTGTAGCGTACGCTAACATGGATCCATAGTGCACGCTACAAAGGATCATTAGCGCACGCTATGCGTGGTCAATATGATTGAGACGTGTGGTAGGTGAGATCAGGCCGGGGATCTTGGTCGGATTGTGTCGGGATGAACCTGGACGGCTTTCGGGAAAAGCCAAGTCAACGCCTTAGCGCACGCTACTGGCATGTGAATAGCGCACGCTAAGTGTTGAGTACAGTGAAGTCAGTAAGACGTTAGCGCACGCTACGAGTATGGACTAGCGCGCGCTAATAACCATTTTCTATAAATAGGACAGCATCCTTTTCGTATTTTAAGTCTTTTCTCTTCCAACATCCGAATCCTTATACTTAGAGTATTACTCTCTACATCCTAAACACTTCCCATCAGCATCCTACCTCGTGTTGAAGATTGTAGATCATTGAGGATTGGTGTTCAAGCCTTCGACGTTGGATTGCTTCGATTTCCTCCTTGTTCTTCACTACTTTGAGGTAGGTGATTCTTCACCAATATTAGTAGTGTTCTAAAGACGTTTGATTATGCTTATCTAGTCAGTTAGATTCGTTAATAGTCGATCATCATGTGTTAGAAGGATATTTTCGACGTTTCGGCACTTATTCATCGTATAATCCTTTGAACCTTTTTAGTGTTGGACTCCTAAACGTATTCATGTATCTTCAAAACTGTCTATGACCGGTATGGGAAGAACATCAAGTTCTTATGTTTTGACATGATAGAATCATACGTTTGGGACATGAAATGGATTGGACTTAGGATGTTTCTTGAAGATCAAAGATGAACTATGGTGTTGTGATGATTATACGTACCCTTGTATCTTGTAGTCGTTTAATCAGTAACAAACCGTATGAGCATGATATACACTGAGATGGCTTGTATTAACACTGAGGATTTCATGTGTTTTCATCACTTTTAGCTCAAGTTTTACCCGATGGTATTGCCATGCACGATTAGCGCACGCTAAGATGTATATATTAACGTGCGCTATCGGGAGCAGTAACGTGCGCTCGTTGGATACGTAGCATCACGATCGGCGAGGCGATCAATTTATTGAAGAAGGCTGTCGATTACGGCTAAGCGCACGCTAAACACAGTCACTTGCGTACGTTAGCAGACGGGCTTAGCGCCGCGTTACGTATAGTACGTAGCGCGCTAAGTAGTTGAGCGAAATTCATTTTTAGAGCTTGCGGTCGTTAATTAGGATTATTAGACGTTAAATGCGACTTGGGGAATTCTTTATTATTTCTTAGGTCCGAGCCTTGCATAGGGGACGATCGAGGGGCGGTGGCATACGGACGCGTGTCATTTGTTGGAGTATTTCTATTCTTGCCATTTTCGAGGCAAGTATCATATGTCGAGTTCGATTTATATTGAAACTTTGATCATGCTTGTGGTTTTGTTCATGTGGTTGAATATGAGATGTATTTCTGTAATTTCTCGTTGTATTCGTTGTTATTTGTTCGTATTGATGAACATATTGAAATGCATATATGTATGCATAATTGATTGATTTATGGTATAAATGATCCGAGGGGATCATGAGGATCTATGCTGAGGGCGCTGGATCGAATGTCCACCATGCGTTGGTCCGACGGGATCATCATGGGGATCTATCTTGGCGCTGGATCGGCGGACGGGTTTTCCACCATGCGTTGGTCCGCGGGATCATCATGGGGATCTATACCAAGGCGCTGGATCATTTGGATTACCTGTCTTGTGTTGATGGAATCGTGAGGATTCGCATCGTTGGATTCCGGTGACGGAAGTCCGTTTTGCATGTTTTATGATGCACTGATGATTTATGTATTATGATACTTGTACTAGCATTGTTTTGCTAACCCCTTCGGGGGTGGACATTGTTTTGATGTTCAGGTAGCCGAGGAGCGGGTAGGCAGCCACAGTACCGGCATGACGATGAAATGGCTCAGTGATGTGGTTGATGTTTATTGTTATTGTGATTTGTCTTCTTGGTTCATTTAGTACTCGAGTACGTCTGTTTTAATAAGGTCATTTCGATATGGTTGTATAAGTTAACTCATTTGGTCGGTTGAATCAAATCTGTATTTGAACTTCAGTTGTACGATTGGATTATATTTACACTTCTTTTAAAATTAGCCTTGTAAATCCTTACCTAAAGGGTTTACGGCGCTGTAATTATTCTGAATATCTCGGGGTGTTACACGTACCAAATCATATAATTTTATATATATTGAAATTGATTCATAGCACATTTTAATTTGTGAATATGCTTTGATTTGTGAATTGTGACAAATATATTTTATTGCAAGATGTATTTCATATTGATGTAATAATCGTATTTGTTACGATTTATATAGATTATTTATGATTATATATCGTTGGTCCCGAAGTAGCACGATTGATATATGGTTACGATTTATGATAATCATAGATATTACATATCGTTGCTCCCGAAGTAGCAAGATTGACATTCCTTAGGAGTATAACATGCTCTTAAGAGCAAATTAAGTCTATGGAAAATATATTGATATTTATCCATGATCTTTTGTGCAAAATGACACAAATTATAGATAAAGTGAAAATTGAGTTCACTATGTGATAGTTCTCACGAAAAATATATTATTATCTAAATTTTATGATTTATGAGAAATAATTATAACCAATATTATGAAACGAGCAGTTTCATACATAAACTATTATTCTATCTAAACGGTATACCATGCCTTAGAACCATAAGTTCTTATTAATTGCATATTGAGTTTGTTACGTACCAAAGCATATAGTAGTTTTTTCCTGAAGAAAATAATTGAAATCAAGAAAATAAATTATGTTTCCAGAAGAAACTATTTTCGATGTTTCCAGAAGAAACTACTCGAAATGGGGCAAACTACATACAAATACGCAACTCCAAATAAAATAAGGCAAAAATATTTATCTTCGTGTAATGTATGAATTAATGCCCGGAAGGCAGAGACAATGACACCTAACATTATTCATGAAATTATTTGAATAAGAAAAATCTGAAACACAATTTGGGTAGCGCCTTAAGAGCATTTTAACAATGTTATTGCTTGAAACTAGGGTTGGGGCCGGTTTGGTTCTTGGTAAAAAATTAAAGAACCAGAACCGGTTTTTAACTACATAAACCGGTTCGGTTTTTGACCATTTTTTTCAGGAACCGAAACCGACAAAAACCGGTTTTTTCTTCAGGAACCGAATTAGGAACCGGAACCGAATTTAATGTGTAAAAACTGAATTTTTCGGTTCTTTTGGGAACCGAATTGTGCAAAAAAAAAAACGAATTTTGTAAAAAAAAAAAAACAAATTTTGAGTAGAAACCGAATTTAATGTGTAATAATACATTTAATTTGATTTATCTAATACCTATATTATGTAAAAATTTATATATAATATTATTTTTATTATTATATTTATATAATATATATAGAACCGGTTCCAAACCGGTTTTTTCTAACATCATAAAACAGGAACCGGAACCGGAACCGAATTATTAAAAGGAACCGAACCGGAACCGGTTAATAATAAAAAAAACCCGGAACCGGAACCGGATTTTCCGGTTCGGTTCTTATTAAAATTCGGTTCTTCGGGTAAAAATCTCAGCCCTACTTGAAACAATGAGTTATTGACAATGCCTCTATATATATGACTTCAAAGACTTCGAATAAAAGTCATTATGATGTCTATATGATCTCTCTCATTAATATTATCCTGTAGCAAAAATATAATCCTTACCAGACTTACCGAGCTGATATTTATTATGTTATTCACTGGAATGAACAATAGTATCATATTGTGATATGATCAAACTGAAACCGGCTTTTTAAGAACACACATAGTGCCTGAAGCATTTATGATCACACATCCTCAAATAGATGTTGTTACTCATTTGAGCCAAAATAAAAGAGAGAGATAGCATGTAGAAATGTATTGCCCAAGTAATGGCCAAAGTTATGACAATATAACTCAACTCAAAGTTTGTATGCTAAAAGGAACAACAATTAGTTTTGTAATGTTCTGACCCAGCAGGTCCTAGGGGTGTCTAAATGGTTCCCGGTTCTCGGTTAGAAACAGGCAACCGAGCAGGCGGTTCGGTTAACCTAACCATATAATCGGTTAAAGGTTCGGTTTTCGGTTCCTCATTACATAATTTTTCGGTTTTCGGTTGGGCAAGGCAGAAACGATTCGAACAAAACCGATTTATAATATATTTATTAAATATTATTTTTATATTTTATACTTATATATTTTATTATTTTAATTTTTGTAAATTAAAAATTTAGAACTCTAATATTGTTAAATAAATATTTTATATTTTGTTAAAAATTTATAATAATATATTAGATATGTATTAAATATTAATTTTATATTTTATAATTTATATTTTTTTTTTTAAAAAAAAAACGGTTCTTACGGGTTACGGCGGAACGAATTAATTGGTGCGGTTCGGTTAGCGAAAGTGTAAAGCAGTTCGGTTTACGGTTTCACTTTTTGGTTAAAATGGTTAGGTTAGGATTTTTTGATCAGGTTAGCAGGAACCGATTCGACACACCCTAGCGAGTCGATAAACATTTAGGCCCGTTAGGCCTGAAAAGTATATAAATATGTATCTAACATTTGTAATAGTTGCGGAACTTGTTGTCATTGGTCATGCACCTGTCGTGCATTAAATAACGTTAAAATTAGAGTCACAACGACATTATGCTTATGAAACATACATGATTGAAATTCATTTTCCTGAAGATAATGTAAACTTTGCATGGTTTGTCTGGCACAGTAATGCCATAATTTCAGATATTGTTTGATAATCTGTTGATTACTATGGTTATAGGATAATCTCATACTTAACAAATTACTGTATGCATGATTGATTTCAAAAATACATAGGCACGTTTAGCCATTAATTTGTTAAGAGGTCATGTTACGGCCAAGCTAGTATTATTTAATGGTGCTCACTTTATCAATAATGAGACCATATATTTCTCACATTCCAGAAGAACGTTGTTAAATATATTCAAGTAGAAATGTTATCAACTTGAAACCACTAAATGAAAAGGTAGTGAATACCTTTGAGTAACAATATAAAATGTACAGCCATAAACGTACATCAGTCAAGTTATACGGCCAGAAGCGTATATTACTTGAATTTATAGCCAGAAGCATGTAATACTTAAATTGTATAGCCAGAAGCATACAATACTTAAACTATATAGCCAAAAGCATATAGTACTTAAACGGTGCAGCCAGAAACGTACGTTACTGAAATTGTACGGCCATAAGCGTACATTAGATTAGTGGTATTATTACAATTATGTCAGTCAAGTAAAATATAACCGTTAGGTGGCAGCTACCTATATATTAATTTGTAATGATCTGGGGATTCCAATCATAAACTAATAACCTTGACATGTATTGCATGCTCTGTCCAGCTTGCTAAATCGGGAAATTAAATACTACACTATTGTATGTACAAGGAAATATAGATGTTGTTCTCATCCAGCAGATGGTGCATGGAAACAAATGTGGACCTATCCAACCACCATACATAGTTTCATGGTTAACGATTGATGTGTCGATTGAATGGTCACATTATATTTTGTTTATCCACATATATGTTGCATCTCAGTAATTAATTTGAGGGTCATTACCCTAAGTAATGTCGTTGAGTATATATGTTTATCCACATATATTTTGTTTCACTAACAACAACTTTACCACCTTTCTTAATCTCCGTTCCCGACACATAATGAAACACTTATTCCTGAACGGATGGAGTATTAGTTAAATCGCAATATTTGGGGTTCATATTTTTGAATTATCCCCAACCACTGTGCACAGGAAATTGTCCCTCAAGTGATTGTTCTATACTGGACCCTCTCAAATCCAGTCATAGTATATCATTGAGATTAGGCCTCACACACTGCCACTTGAACTAGCATACCTCGATGGCTAAGCCTTTTTTTTGACCATAGACTAAAGAACCATTAACTCTTAAAATTCTTGTAAGGGCTATTCATGTTAGTAACATATCATAGTTGTCTCGGTGAAAATTTTATTCGGAAACCTCATTAAGAGAAAACATAAATCAAGAATACAACACATATTTTTATATAAATATATTTAGCACGTTTCAGAAATCCTCCATATATTAACATAAGGCCGATTTACACCTGACTATCTTTTTAGATGGTCTAATTACATTTTAGACCCTATTGTTTCAGATATTACAATGAAAAACAATCTACTGCATTATAAAAGCTATATTTACAAGAAGAATAAAGTCAAACTTTCAAATGATGTCGCGGAGAAATCTTGATATTAGGATTTGCCTTTTATTTTCCTTTTTGTTTTTATCCATTTATTTTTGGTCTCATGTGGGTGACACATGGTGGACCTCATTGTAATATATATATATATATATATATATATAACACTTTTGGAATTCAGTGTAATAAATTTTCAAACTTTCTAGAATTTTTTTTTTCAAAAAAAAAAAGTATTTTCGGGAAAAATATATTATTTTTCGAAAAAGTAAAAAAAATATTTTCTGAGGAAAATAATTATCTTTTCGAAAAAAATATTATTCTGTCGATTTTTTTATTTTTTCGAAAAAAATTAAAAAAATATTTTTTGGAGAAAAAATTATTGTTTGGCAAAATAAATATTTTTTCGAAAAAAATATTGTCTGGAAAAAATATTGTTTTTTCGAAAAAATAAAATTATTTTCCGGATTTCTTTTATTTGAAAAAAAAATTATTTTTTTTGAGAAAATAAAAAAAAATTATTTTCTGGAAAAAAAATTATAAAAAAAATTATTTTTTCAAAAAAAAATATTTTTTAAAAAAACGCATTAGCCAAACACTTTAATAACTTATAAGCTATTTGTTTCATATGAAATGTATTTTAAAACAAATGTTTTATTCAAGTAAATAGAGGGGCATTTTCGTCTTTTTAATGGAAGTCAACACCAAATTAGATTTTTGTCCTTCGGTGTAATTTATGAAACAATAGGGACTAAACTGTAAACATAACATCTACTAAGGTAGTTGGGTGTAATTTTCCCATTAACATAAATATCAAGTTGCAACCTAAAATTCATATTCTCGCGATAACTAAAAGAGTAGAAAATACAAAATTAATAAATTTACATATACTTATAAATAGAGTCTATATATTAATAATATATACTACCTTAGTTCTCTTATAACTAAACATTTGGACTTTCACTTTTGCCAATTCTTTAATTTTAAAAATTATAAAAAGTTGATATTTTGAAAGTATATTTCAAGATGAATTTAACAAGATCCACATGACTATGTTTTTTCATATGTATAAATCACAAAAGATGGTCAAAAGAGAATATGTGAACAGTATAATAATCAACACGTTGCAATAATAAAAGAACGGGAAAAGTATTTATATATATTCATTAATTTCATATTCTCTACTTTTTTTTCTCCATAATTCATAACAAAATCTAAATTACTATAGGAAGCACCAAAAGAAAAGGCAAAAATAATCTACTAAAACCAAACCAAACCAAACATACCCAGTATATCCCGCTCAAAACAGGATCTGAGGAGGGTAAGATGTACGCAGACCATGCTCCTATTTATTACGGTAGGGAGAAATTTGTTTAGTGAAGGCAGAACAGTGCGCGTGAGAATCTTGTGTGATAAATCAAAAGAAAATATGATTCGAAAAGGCTCGAGGCCAATCACGCCGTGAGCAATCGCGTGGAACAAAAATTTGCACAGCGATTGGCTTAACGCTCTTCTAACAAAAATAATCTACTACATGGTTCTAAAAGATAACGGCGTTTATCGCTTTCTATTTTGAATTCAATCAGTGGGTTGGTTCGGTCATAGCCAAACCTAAGGCTCAATCCCCAAAACCTCTAGGTTCGGGTACTCCCTGCCTATAAATATCTTCACGAACAACGAGTCATTGCTCATCACGTGTAAATCGGAAATTGGGCTTGAAGAACCAGAGTTTTTACCTGCAAGGTACTTACTGTTCGTGGACTTGTTCTTGCTTAATTATTTAACTGCATTTTCATTTTTTACTTTTCCATGAATTAACTGATATGCTGTCTGATACTAAACTGATAGATCTGATGGTTATATTATTTGGAGGAATTTTTATTTTTATTTTGAAAATTTTCGTTTATGAATGATTAATTTTTTTTTCCGGTCAGGATCTTGATTGATTTCTGCTGATCTATTTTAATTAAAGTAATTTTAATATGCTAATTAACAAATTAATTCGAGTTGGATGGTTCACTAATTTTGGAAGTAGGCGAAATCTTCCATCTGAAATACCCATTTCTGTGTCTCATTTTTTTTTTTTTAATTTTATGAATTATTTTTCTTTTATTTTATTTCATAATTTTTTATATTGTTTAAAGATATTTCTAAAATCATAATTCTTAAGAAATAAAATAAATGTTGTGAATCATAATATTTTTATCATTTTTTTATTTTGACGAAAAATATTTTTATCATTTAATCGCGCATCTCTTTTCATAAACTCTATACAATCAAGGATCTTAAATTACAAATAACAAAATATATTTATTCTAGATAAAATTATAAATATTTAGGATTTAATTAGAATATACGGATTTATAAGAATTTGACTACTGCAAGAGACAATAAATTTAAAACGTGTAGAAATATTATCATTCTGAGTTTTTTACTTCCTTATGATGCTTGAGTTGTGTTTGAGTTTTGAACTTTGAACTCCAAAATTTATGTATGTATGGATCAAATGTCTGATAAGAAGCTCGAACTCGAACTCGATAAGCTCTTTGATTCGTTTCGGTAATAATCGAGCTTTGAGTTCGAAGAAAAAATGTATTCGGTATGTTTATTGAGGTTCGGCTTGGTTCGATAAGAGAAAAACACGAACTCGAGATTGGTATGCCAAAATTCTACCCGATTCGTATCTAAGTTGTAAAAGAATTGAACTGCTCGATAGAAATTCGAATTCGAACTTAGTAAGCTCAACTTTACTCAGTTAGACAAGAAAACGAGCTTGACCCGAACAACTTTTTTTTCTAATAAACTTATCGAGTTCATCTCGACTCAGTAAGGAAAAAAAAAAGATAAAAATTCGAGTTCGGTAGGCCAAAACCCAGTTTGACTCGATTCATTTGCACCTCTACATTTACTAAAGTGGATTGTTCAAGTTTTAGAATGTCAGTAGTTCATTTGAAAAAAGGATTAGCCAATTTATATTTATTTTATCAACTTAAAATAATAAAAATACCTTGGAAAATGCTATTATTAATCAATATAAATAAGTATAATACTCGATATTAATCTAGTTGATGACCGAAGAAAAATAAAAGTTGGAAGCGATCAAATATGAGAGTTATTATAAATGGTACTCATATGTGATCGTCTCCAATTTTCATTTTTCTTCTTACTTCAATAAAAAATGACAGTTTTTTAGGGTCAAGGTAGATTTATTAAATTCCAAAGTCGTTAGGGTCAAGATAGATTTATTGAGTGTATTATGGGGTGTAATATAATTCAAGAAAGAGTACCACATTAGCGGAGTGTTAAGTCAATTAGTGTCCATTACATGAACAAATTTCCTGGACATAAGTAGGAATAAATTTTGGGGACGAAAGTAATATGTGATTAAGTCTTAATATATGTGTGTGTGTATGCCGTGTATGTTTTATTATATTTAGTTATTATAATTAAATAAGTATCATAATTTATATTTTATGTAAGCAATAAATGAGTTAATATATTTTTATTTTGCATCAATTAAGTTTACTAAAATAAATATTCATATTTTCTAATATAATTTTTTTGTGCAATCGGTCATTATTGTAAATCCATCAAATTTATTATATTCATATGGATGTCTAGTTGAAAAATTGTGAAATAAAAATTAATTTGATATATTATTCATTAAAAATAAACTTGATTTAAAAAATTATAAAACATTTAAAATTTTAAGCTAAAAAAATAAAGGAAGGATTTTTTTATTGGTAGATGAGTGTAAGTTATGGAATAAAACTTATGGAATAAAACTTCCACAATACATATCTAGATTTTTTCTTTTTTTTTTGGAAATTTAAGAATACATCTCTATATATAAACTTTATTTTAAAATAAAAAATCAAAAAGTTACAAAGTGACATGTGTCATGACTCTCTTTTAAAAGAAGTATAGACGTCACATGGAATTGAAAAGTAACTATTAAATATGTTCTAAGTTTAGGGATGGAAATGAAGATTTATTATAATAGAGTGAAAATTAATAGTCCGGAAGAAAAGACCAGATAGAGAATTAAAAGAAAAAAAAATGGGTGGGGGACAAATGAAGACAATATTAAAAAATAAAAGGCCAAAAGAAAAATTATTAGCAAAAGATTGGTAAAATGTGTAAATAAAAGTCATATAGATGCGTAAATTTATTATTCATGACTTTGTTCATACTAACTTATGAATTTTTCTTTTGTATGGAGACTAATTTCTGTTTTTACGCTTCTTCTTCATGTGATTTTGATCACAGCGACAATCTAAATTATGGCTCTTGTATCCGGCGCACGATCATCCCTCAATCCAAACGCGCCACTTTTCGTTCCAGCCGCAATGAGGCGGGTGGAGGATTTCTCGCCTGAGTGGTGGGACCTCGTGACCACCTCAACCTCGTTCCGCGACTACTGGATCAGCCAGCACCAGGGAGAAGATGTTTTTGTTGAAGATGGGTTGGACGACAGCAGTGTTGTCGGATTGTTGCCTGACAGCATTGATCCGGACGTGGATGATGATATTCTGAATATGGAAATCCAGTTTGAAGAGTTTCTTCAGTCGGCCGAAGCTGATTATGGGAAGAAGGCGTTTGCAGGAGCGACCGAAAATGGTACGGAACTACACTATAATTCCTTCTTTTATTTATTTTTCTTTTCCCATGTAGATTAATGAAACTCAATATGCTTAGGCTACGTTCGGTTTGATGGGCTATCTCGTTTGATACTGGATAATGGCTTCCGAATCATATTAATAATCAAATTTTCTTTAGATTAGGAAACATGTTTTCATCTTCTGATTGCTCCATCTCATCTTTGAGTTTCGCATAAATAAAAATTAATCGCAATACAATCAAATTGTGATAATTGAATTTTATCTGATCACGTACAATCGAACACGGCCTTCAACACTTGTTATTATACCAAACCGAACAAGTTATTAAAATAGAATAGACACTTATCCAACCTTATGTTAGCATCCAAACGGCCCTTTAGAAAATTCTTTGTAAATCTGATGTAGAAAGTTCTTGTATCTTTCTTTTTTCTTTATATATATATGTGTGTATGTGTGTGTGTGGGTGAAATACTTGATAATCTCATTTTGTACTGGTTTTTAGGTTTTGGGAAGAGCCCTGATGCACTAGTCAAGAGTGTTAACATGCAAATGCAGAGAGGGCCCAAGTCTCCAAGAGAGCCGGTTAAGTGGTTTGAGAAGCCCGCGAAGCATGTCGTCCAGAAATACAGCCCACGTTTCATTCAGCAGCCCCGTTGAAGATTCGGTGTTTGAAGGTTTAGAGTTATTTGGTCGTCTTAATCGAGCACGCCAGTTATGTTTCTTGCAGCTGTTTTCTGTATAGAGCAAGGTTGTTAGCTCCTTTGTATTTAAGCCTTCCTTGTTCATAGTCTAACGTCCTTTTTAACATGAAAAAAAAAGTGTGTGAGAAAATGTAAAAGTGATATTTGTAGACTTGTTTTTAAAGAAAATGAAAAAAGTATCCTTTTCGTTAAATTTTGTTCATTTTTTTCTTTTCTTGTTTCTATTCATGAAGAAAAAAGGCGAGTCTCATTGAGTATTTTTTTCAATTTAAAAGTCGAAAATCAATTTGATATTGTTAATCTAAATTTATTTTGTTATTCACGTTTGATTTTAGGATTATTTCCGGAGCCAAAAAAAAAAAAAAGACCGGGGGATTATTTTTCTTTGAAAATAGTGACCGACATCACATCCCGATAGTTAACACGGGTCG
The DNA here is from genome assembly GCA_033398695.1 of Orobanche coerulescens. Lineage (NCBI taxonomy): Eukaryota > Viridiplantae > Streptophyta > Magnoliopsida > Lamiales > Orobanchaceae > Orobanche > Orobanche coerulescens. The sequence goes on along the minus strand of CM065807.1, from coordinate 4,067,557 downwards.
GATAACTTATCGTATGATAATTCAAATACTCGTTAGTAATCTAAATTAGTAGTTGATGACTTAACATCGCCGACTCCACCTAATGGGATATAAGTAAAAAAAAAAAAGCTCAGCAATCGGCCGGCGGCGGCTCCAACAACTCGTTCGAAGAACTGTAAGGCAATGAAAATAAGTTTATGCAAGGGCATAAATGAAACCTCATTTTTTTTTTTTAATTTATGTGTTAAAAATAGGAGAGGTGGGTTATAGGTGAAAAATGAAATCATTATGTTTCGGAGGTACTCAGGATTGGGATAATATCTTGATATTTTTTTTTACCGAGGTTTCAAGCTTACATGATTAGTCTTCGAGATAACAGCATTGCTACCAGTTAAATCGCAAGATGTGTATCTGACTTACAGGTTCTTAAATATCCTCATTCTACCTTGCGAGTCGTCACAGTGATTCTTCATGGGCCTCTCAAATCCAACCGGCGCGAGAATCGGCGCTCCACTCTGGCAAGCGCCGATATTTAATTGTTCCACCAGCGTCTGGAGGCTGGGGCTAACCCTTAGTCAAAGAGTGGGTTAGCGCTGAAAAATTGATCCAGTGTTGCCACTAGAAATTAAACCCCTGACCTTCAAGTCAACTGCGCCAAGATAGTTGGTTAATATCTTGATATTTAAAATCGTAGGATCTCAATTCTCATGGTCATCACATGCCTCCTCCCCATTTCAAGGCAGCTCTTGTTCACAAGTGGCATCACCCAGCCGACACTGCCGTAGCCGCAGCCCTTGTTGGCCCCGCCTTCTGATTCGAGCACGACACCTTTGGGTTCGGTTCTTAAAATAAATTTCGGATTCGAATTCGATATTATAGTTTCAAAATTTCAATAACCGTAATACTCGAAATTAATGTCAACAACCAACAATATATTATAACTCATAATACCCGAAATATAAACCCTAATATATTTTTGGCAACTATTTTTATTTCTAATTTTTTTACATACTATATAAACCAAAACACCACAATTTACTATCTCTTTCTCGGATAAATTTGATAATACCAATGAAAAACGAAGTAATCGGAAAAAATCGGTTCTTTATGAGAAATTTGAAATAGAAACTTCGATTCGGGTATTTCGGTTCCTTGAGAAAACTACTTCGATTCCTAAAGTTCAGTTCATGAAGAAAAAGATCAAAAACCGAACCCGAATTACACGACAAATTTCGAATTTCGAATCTAACTTTTTTTCAAAAAATCGAACTATTGGGATGTCTATATGCGAGCTGAACTATTAGAAGGAGCTAATAAGCAAATGATAGGTTACTATATCAAAACCCTTGCTCAAGTCGTTGGCAGTGAGGAAAATACTTATATGGAAATCTTAATTTTTTTATTTTTTTGATGACGAAAAACCCACATTTTCCTGACGAAAAGTGTGGTCTAGAAAAATGACACGAGTTTTAAAAAAGTAGAGGAGAAATATAGTTTTCACTGGAAAAAGTGGAGGAGCGATATATTTTTTAGTGGAGGAAATGTAATATTTTAAGTGGGGTCATTTCCATTGATGGAAAGACCACATTCTTCGTGGACGGCCCACAGAGAAAATAAAACCTGATACGTGGATGAAATACTACTTTTGCTAAATAGTGTTCCCATGTGGCAGTGCCCGACTTAGTGGGGTCATTTCCATTGATGGAAAGACCACATTCTTCGTGGACGGCCCACAGAGAAAATAAAACCTGATACGTGGATGAAATACTACTTTTGCTAAATAGTGTTCCCATGTGGCAGTGCCCGACTTGATCTTGGATGTTGGCTATACTTGTTTGCACACGATTTTACACATCTTTTTATAAAGTTTTTGTGGTACTTATTGATCTTGAATGTGTGTAATTATTGTATTATGTTTATTTCCTCAGTTGTTGGACTCGATTACACTTTGGTTGTTTTCGTTGTGTTTCCAGGCATTTATAAGGCTATTATCAAACATGAACGAAGTCCCGACCCCCGACACAAATCCCGCGATGCCCGGACATGAGCACGGATCGAAAAATGACTAAAAAATGGGGCCAAACAGGACAATACGGCCACGATCATGTCAAGCAACACGGACAGTGTCAAATGACACGACCATTGCCCCTATTGTGTCACGACTCAGACGTTTTGGTGAATTCTGGGACAGTTCAACACGAGCCGTGTCAAATGACATGACCGAGTCACTTGGCGGTGCTGATTTTCTTGTTTGACGAGTTTGACGCGTTTCAACAGCCCTAGACCCTATTTGGCGGCTACAAAAGGACCTCAAAGGTCAATCCTCCGGATTATCAAGTCTAAGAAGGGGTTAGGAGGCTATAAACACCATAAAGAAGGAATCGAATGCATCAATGGAGATCAAGTGCGAAGATCAAGTCAAAATTGAGATATCATCATCCGAGTTCTTCACTTCTTCCTTTCTTACTTTCTTTTTGTTTTATTTAGTTACATCATGTTGAACTTGAGTAGAAATTTTCTTCTATTTTCACTTGTCCGGGTAAACTTGTTAGATTCTAGATATGGCAGTACATTATTTGTGATTGATTGTTAGGATTGACTACTAAATGACTATCTAATTGAATTCCTTTTTCAATTCATTGATTTTTATTCACGTTTGAACACTTGATCAATGTTTTTGCATGCTTAATATTATTGATCATAATTTGAGAGATGAGTTCAATAACATATCTCGATTAATTGACATAACCGATTACGAGATCGAGAGATCGATAATTGATTGTGGTGACTTTTGATCTTTTGTGCTTTTTGGAGTTAGATGATTTATAGTAGATGAAGACGTACTCACTGGTTATTTAATCTGCTTTTTAATTGCATGTCAAGGACTTCTAAATAAATTTTGTGATCGTCAAATTAGGAAGACAATTAAAACATTAATCACAAGTCAAATCTTTCGATCCAAGCAAACAATAGAAACTTAGTCTTAGAACCTACTTATTATCATACGAAACCTCCTATGACAAATGTCTTTATTATTATTTTAGTTTATTTGATTTTTAGTAAATTAGATTCTTATCAAAAACTCGATCGTCTAGATAAAATTGGAAATACTAGAATCTAGTACTTGATTCAATGCGGATAATTTGTCTCTAGGGATACAACCTTGGTCGTCACTTTTGACATCTATTCCATACACTTGCGGACAACAAAATAAACAGCGAACAATAATACTATATTGTAATAATAAGTTTCGAAGCTTGGATTTGGAAAAAAAAAAGAAGCATCTTGATATTTATACGTATTTTCTTATATGAGTTTGATTTTTTAATCGGGCCAGAAAATTTGTTATTTAGGCTGTGTTTAGCACTAACTTATCAGCTAGCTTATAAGCTTCAGGAGCTTATTTGACCATTGACTAAAAAAAAGCTCGTTTCGTAAACGACTAGCTTCTCAAATCAGCTAGCTTATAAGCTAGCTGATTGATAAGCTAATTTTTCAAGCTTATGAAAAAAAGAAGCTGATTCTTATCTTTATATATTCCATACATGTTCGTGACCTAAATAAAAAACATAGGCTTTTTTACATAACCCCCCCTGAGTAATTGACATATTACAAATAAACCCATCGTCCGTTAACTTTTCAGGAAAAATTGAGGCTTCAGATGAGTGGTGGACGCGAAAAAATATGATTGGTCAGATCATCACTCTATTACACTTGCTAATGAATTATTTTGTTATAAATATAATACAATAATTTTGTGTTCGATTTATCTTTTATATTTTACGGAATCTTTTTTATACCAATTATTATTGTGAACTTATTCGTAACTAAAATTAAACACACAATTCTTATTCAGCGGCAATTTTAAACCATCAAAAATAAATTATCAATGACTTTTCAAAGTGATAGTGAATTCTGAATAGTACATAGTGTAATTTAGAGGTAGTATATATTAAAATAATAATAGACAAAAATATTATTTATTTTATTTTATAATAATTATTGTTAATATATTATGAGAAAGTTTAAAAATAATAGGAAAATAAAAGTGATGTCATTTTATGTAATTTTATAAAAAAAACAGCTAGCTTATCAGCTAATTTGCTAAACATCTACATTAAAATCAGCTAGCTTATCAGCTACCTAATCAGCTAGCTTATCAGCTACCCAATTAGCTATCAGTTAGCTTATTAGCTACCAGCTATCTTATCAGCTAGTTTTGCTAAACACATCTTTAAACGGAGCACTCCTAATTGAATACAGAAATAGAACAAGAAACTTGGTAAAAAAAATCAATCATGCTACACATTCCAAAGTTTAACTCAAATATTATCCCAAATTTCATCATAATTATTTATTTTCGAAGCTCCGCACACTCTATACTAGTCGGGCCGAGGCCCGGTATAGTGCTGGGTTGGGTATCGGACAGACCCTTTAAATAATCAGGTCGCAATTTTAGGACTAGGACCAGATCGTTAAGAGAAGTCGGGCGAGTATCTGACGTATATTTGACGAGTTTTCAGACATGTACCGAATAGTTATAAAAAGTACGTGTTATATTCTTATGACTTAAGCTAAGTATAGTCGTTTATAACTTAAATCTTTTTAGTACTTGGTGGTGGATATGCGATCCACATAAGAAATGAAGCACGTGGATAAGGACTATTAAAACTAGGTATACTTGATTTTGCTATTGGGTAACAAGTCATATCCAAAACGAGCCAAGTTGTCGGGCGAGTAGCAGGTAGCTCGATTCATTAATAGCCCCACTTCCAACACTCCAAAACTTAACATATCATTTAGATTACAATTTGGTACACATAACATTTGTCCATAATGTAACTCTCATGTAAACCGATTGCCTTTTTAGCTACATGAGATTATTATTTTCGAAGAAACTATTTTTGCAATTAGAGAAAAGGTACTTCTATCTTTTCTTAGCTCTACTCCGCAACACAATCGAAACTTGAAAATGGAATGGAGGGCACACTCGCAGAGGGTCTGACGGATTTTGATTTATCAAACAGTCTCCTAAACTAAATTTTAAATGGTACACTCGTGATGATTTGATGGATTTTGATCTATCAGACAATCTCTTTAAACTAAATTCTAAAATTAGAAAAATACCAAAAAAAATTGTTCTTAAAAAGAAGCAAAAGAAATAAATGAAAATCAAAATAACCGTAAAAATAGAAAATAAAATAAATAAAACTATAGACCCTAATAAGCCGCACTTCTAAATTATGTCAGCACCCGCCTTCACTTTTCCCGCCAACACTTTTCAATCTTTTCGCTTGCCTACTTCTCTTCGGGTTTCATCCCCAATCATTGCCCAGTGTTTAATCCTTCAATGGCCCGGCGAGGAAAAAGAGTGTCTTCACTTCCGTCACCATCTCCCATCTCCGTTGGTACAACTTGGGGTTTTTCATTGGTTTTCAATTTTCTCTCATAGTTTCGATTATTGATCTCGTTGTTCTCGGCCTTATGATTTACAGGCAACTGTGAAGTAATTGTGGAAGCCAGGAATTTCACATCCGAATCGAATGGGGACGGCGTCCAAATCTCTATCTCCAGAACTGCGAAAGTCAGAATTTCAGGTCGTCAATATTTTCTCAATGGGGGTTTGCCTTTTTGATTCGTTGCTTTACTATAAAATGAGTGGTATTTGCTCTTATCTGTCTTCGTATTGATTATGTATCAATTTTCTCGTTGTAGTGGTGGAGAAAGTGGTCGAACATGACGATTTCGGCTGTCGAGGCACTGAGAAATGTGGGTATTTATTCTATTTTTCTTTTATGTTTGTTTCAAATTTTATTTTAGATTCTCGCAATTTCTATTTGTTGAGGATTTAGGTATCATTAAGTTATGCATGATGATTATGATGCAGTGGTTTATAATTATTGATAGGTGATTGCTATTTTGTGCTTGCTAACCCGAAAGATCTAGAACTCGAAACCAAGTCTCTCCTTCAGGTATTTCGCTGCTATAGTACTATATACTGGTGAATTTATTTTTTAACCACCTGTCCTTAATTTGGTGACTTTTCTTCTTTCATAAGTGAATCTTAAAAGAGGGACCCCATATTTTCTTTGTTGTGCGTGCTCTGCTTGCATGAATATTCGTATGTTGTCTTGTTTTCCTGATTTGGTGATAACTGGCATCTGCGTTAAAGATCTATTACCCGTGTGAATGACATTTTGATTCTTGATTCTTATCTGGCTAAACTGTTTTTGTTAGCAAAAAACTACTCAAATAGGAATGTATATCTTTTTGTGCTCAAACTAAAGCTGCCACTAGACTTATAAGACGCCTCAGCTTGTCAGTTTACATGAAAATCTGTGAGATTTTATGTGTATATTTGTTCCATTGCTGTCTTTTTAGATTCTCCGGCTAACTATATGCTCTTTATTTCCATTGTTTCCGCCAAAGACTCCTTATTCTTTGGTTCTGGATTATAATGGAATAAATCAAAATGACTCACTAAACTGGCTGCACTTCTTTTTCTATGAAGTACTAGTCATTCCATGCAATTCTCGCTGCAATTTTCATTTTGGATCATCCGGAAACAGCCTCTCTGTGTTAAGATAGGGGTAAGGCTGCGTACATCCGATCCCCCCTTACCCCGCTTTTTGCGGGAGCTGTTGAGGCATTGGGGTAATGTTGTTGTTGGTTTGGATCTCTTTATGTGCTTGAGAGAAATAGTCCAAGAATTAGTTTGCAACACTTTAGAAGATTGGGAAAGTTAGTATGCACATTTCTTTGTTCATGATACATTGATTAAAAAGAGTATCAGAATTCTGCTGCTTTGCGTTCTTCACCCTTGTATGTTTAGGATGTGCAACAGAACATTGTATGTGTTCATGCTTGTGCATGTAGTGCACATACAGACATTTGCATGATTCATGACATACCATATTTATCATTGAGTGACAAATGAGTTACATTACCTTTTTGTTTGAATTTTGATGAATGTTGTATTGTCGTTGCAGGAAGTTGTAACTCTTTACATGAAAGAGCTACCCGCAATGAATTATGCTGCTAATACCGGAAAGGAGTCGATGTTCCTTGAAAGATGTGTTACAAATGGGTAAAGACACTTGCATGTTTGTTGTTCTTGTTGCCTGGCGAAGCTTGCCAACTAAAGTTAATTCTACCTGTTGGTGATTTTAGTGTCACCATTCATTTTGTGTAATTGAAACTAATATGTGAGCTAAGAGGTTTATAATTCGTATTCTAATATATGTTCGGGTATGTGCGGAGTGCACACATATATAAGATCGAATTATAAGCCGGTCTGATATGTCGGGGTCGGGGCGAGCCCCTCGGTGGTCGAGGCGAGCCCCATGGGTTTGGGGCAGCGCCCCAAAAGGTCTTCGGAAATTTAGATTTGGGATTTAGTGATATTTCCGAATTTTAGAGGGAGACTGTGGTAAAATTGATTAATTTCGTCAATTTTGTTAAGCCACCCGTCAACCCTAATTTCGGACCACTAATGACGGCGCCGCTCTCAAAACCCTAAAATCGACCTACTTGTAACCCTAATCCGACATGTATAAATAGGGCTCTCCTCATGAGTCTGAAACACACCCTTTTCTGAGCTCTCTATCTTTCTGATAAACACAGAATTTCTCTAGCAATTTGGCTTACGTTTCTGTGCCTGGATTCGTAAGTGTTCCATTGGATTATCCTAGGCTGAATTTCTTGTAACCCGGGCATAGGGTAGAAATATCAGTTCGGAAAGTGTTTACACGATCCATTGGAAAATCCGGATCTCCATAAAAACCCTTATACCCCAACACTACCTCCACATCCTAGAAAATTCTGTTAGTACCTAGCTCTGCTGCACTGTGATCTTCAACCTAAATATACTATAACTAAAATAAATGTTTCTTCTACTGTGCTTGTATTCAGAATGTGAACAGTTTGAAGGGCAGCCTATGTTTCATACTAAGTATCTGGTTCTTTTATTTATAGGAAATATTGCACCTTACTTCTGAAATCCAAGGATGATAAACAACCTGGAGAGGTATGCTTACAGTGGTTTGTCACTGTACTAATCTACAGTTTCTTGGATAATTGGACTCGATGAAAACATTAGTCTGATGCAAGTTCATTTGTTGCTTTCTCTCCTCTTGCCTTTACCTCCCCCCTTTGCAATAGGTCATTGCAGCAATTACTTATCAGATAATTCCAGCTGATACACAGTATGCTGAGGTTCCTCTTGCTGCTGTTAGCTCAATGTTTCAAAACAAGGTTCACTGCCTTTTCTGCTTACTTATTTAAGCTTGAGCATTTACTAGGCCCAGTGGTGAGTCTTGTACAGTTGATTTTTGCTTTGCAATTTACTTGTACTCGATGAGTTTCAGGGAATTGGCCGCTTATTATTCTTGGAACTGAGAAAAAGACTGCAGAATGTAGGTATTCGAACTATATTCTGTTGGGGGGACAAAGAATCTGAAGGATTTTGGCTCAAACAGGTATATCTTAAACTAACGATTTTAAAATCAGGTCAAACACAATTGCTGATACTTCCGTCAAGCTTATCCATTAACATATCTGTTCTGATGCATACAGACTTGTCATTTGTAAAACGCCATTTCTGTAATCCTTAACAAGAATCCTTGTATTTACAGTTAACTTGTGTATTTGTTTACTTTTATTTTTCTTGCACGCATTTGGGTTCACATTGCAAATGACTAGGAATAGTATTTAAGCGACTGTCATTTGTCACTGACATAAGACATAGGTCATGATATTTAACAATATAATTAACATAAACTTCATCATCCTTTGACAATATTTGTCCAGGGTTTTGAAGTGATTGGTGAGGTGGACAAAAAGGGTAAATCTCGCAGACTCCGAATCAAGGCTGAAATCAGGCGAGCATTATGTTTTCCCGGTGGTTCAACCCTTATGGCATCACATCTTATCAAAGATAGCTCATCCGAGCCAGTGGAGCTTCTGAATCTATGCTTACCAACAGAGCCCCCTCGACATTCCAAAGAAGATAACCAGATAGCTGAAATTCGGTTTTCTGATTCTGAAAAACCAGCTGAAAAATGTGCAGTTGATGGTAAAAATCGTTTCCCTAACTCTAAGTGGGTTGCAGTCACAAGTTAAATATATATAATTTCTTCTAGGTTCCGAGGATGCTGGCCTTTTGCCGGTCGCAATATGTTGCAGTGTGGGTAATGCTGCTGGAATGCCTGAAGGTGGAATTGAAGATGATGATGATGATGATTGTTCGTGGTCAGTGCATGGAACTAAGAAAAGAACATGGGTAGCCTCATGTACCTCATTGAAGTCTAAAAAAGTGAAGGGTACCCATAGTGATTGTCAGTTGGGTTCTTACCGTCCTGTCTGGACCGATGATGGGAGAAATGCTAGCTGCCCTGATAGAAAAACCTTGCTAACTGATGGAAACAGTATTCTGCCTGATACTTTGTTAACAAGATCCGGGAGTAACAGCATGAATGGGAAGCATGAAGAATGCAGAACTGTTGATCTCAATAATGAAATCCCACCAACAGCAAAATGTAATAGAATTATGTTGATGAACATTGCCGATGACGGGAAGAAATCACGTCTTACCAAGGTATTACTCATGTCACGTGACAACATTTGAGACGTGACTCTAGTTTGCTTGTAATAATTATCATAATATCATTGCACTAGTTAATTGTCCTCTCATGACAATACTATGCACATCAATTATCTCAATTTATCGTCGTCTCATGATATTTTCATGGAAGTGGAAAAATTTATGGACGATTTTGGATTTTCATCTCATGCATATGAAGGTTGCGAAAGAAAGACACCTGGTGTAAGACTTAGCTACTTTGTTTTCTTGCACGTGCTAAACTAATTTCGACTATTAATTGACACTATAACCTTTATGCCACCTACCTCATTATAGTTGGGAATTGGGATTAATGTGCAAATGAAGATGATGACGATGATGATGAGGAGGATTATGTGAATACAAGTAAAACTTAAGTCCATGTCCTACTTGGGCTTTTTTTTAGCTATTCTGATTATTATCTCATTCTCCACCCCATATTTTGAAATTGGAAGAAGCTACATTTAACATATTTCCCGGCACCTTACTCTGATCATTTCCTTCGAATTTAATGACAACTTTTTCTGAAATAGATAATCGAAGATCTAGGTGGAGTTGTTGCTTCTGATGGAAGTGAGAGCACGCATGTTGTCACAGGGAAAATTAGAAAGACATTGAATTTCTGCACTGCTCTCTGTTCAGGGTCAGTTTTCGATACTTTCGTACGTACTACGTATAACATATGAAGTAGTAACTACTATGTATGGTGGTTTAGTAACCATGTTTATTCAAAAACTGGTATACGGTCGTCGTATGGATCCTATTCCTTACAACGGGTCTGATCAAGCGTGCCCATATTAGTTTTTTATATATTTTTTTCCAGTTTTTTGGGGGGGAATTTTTCATTTTGTTAGTTCTTTTACTTCCTTTTCCCAGATTTTTCAGGTTTTTATTTTCAGTTTTTAGGATTTATATTTTAGTATTTTAGTTTGTCTTAAGAGTTTTTTTTATCATTTTTATATTTTCTTATTTATTTGTTATTTTGAAATACAGTTTTAGGGGGTCCTGTCTTATGGAACCGTCTCATATGAGACTTACCCTTATGTTTATTGCTTGTGTTACACAGAGCTTGGGTTATCTCATCTGTATGGTTGAAAGAAAGCTTCAAGAATGGCAGATTTGTTGGTAATTTCTTGAAACCTTAAAACAAACAAAAAAAAAAGATTCTTCACATCCTTTATGCCTGCAGAATCTCAATCATATAATGGTTTCATCTGCCAGATGAAATGCCTTACATTTTGGAAGACGAAGATTACAGGACTAAGTACAGATGTGAGCTGAAAACTGCAGTTCTTAGAGCAAAAGCAAGTCCGAGTGCATTGCTTAAAGGTCTTGATATATGGCTATCACCTCATGTCCAACCTCCAGCCTTTACTCTGTCAGCCATTGTCAAGTCTGCTGGAGGAAATGTAAGTCAATGACTAAAACCTCTGTTATTTGGTTCATTCAAGCACATTGTGAGTCAATGAGTAAAAATTAATCTAAGGGGACCGTCTGACGGGTTCGGATCCCAGCCCACATCCGTCAGACGGTTAAATCTGCCAACAATGCTACATGCACAACCAATTTATACAACCAAACTTTACAACACATCATCTCATCATACATTTATCACTAAATTCATTATTTATTCCATCACCTGCCCCACCACCCACATCATCAATGGTTCAAAACAAACACAACCGTTACAACGGTTGTGATTGTATCATTTCTCTAAATCTGCCTCTTCAAATTTAAAGATATCCTTATTTATTTTTACTTTACAAATTACACCTTTAAATATGAAATATTTACCTCGACGGAATGTTTGTAATATCTTAAAAGGGATTGATTATGGTGGAAACACTCTTAATGGTGAAATCTAGAAACCAATTGTATTATTAAGTAATTTCATTGCATATTTGTTATTATTATTTGTTGCATCAAGCTGATCGCTAGTATATGCAACAAATAATGCAATAAAAAAAAATACATAAATGCATATAATTCTACTCATCTGCAGCCGTTAGATCACTAATATCAATGGCCTACAAAAGTTTCTAGATTTCATAAGGTAATTAGTTTTCATATGATCTATTTCCTATTTTAAAATATCAAATGTAATTAGGCAAAACCACAATGTAGTTTTTGTATTTTTTTTTCCTCTTTTTTTTTTTCCCTTTTAAATAAGAAAAGTTGCCAAGTAATTTAATTCTCCTGAGAAAATTACATTAGGTCATCCGGTCGCAGAATGAAATAAGAGATGTATCTGAAACCATATTCGTGGCGTGTGAAGAAGACATGAAGGAAGCTCTATCAGCTGTAAAGATGGGGATTTGGACATTCAGTAGTGAGTGGCTTATGAACTGTATAATGAGGCAAGAACTTGATCTTGAGGCCCCTCAGTTTATTGAGTCTCTTTAGTGTTTTTCTTTTAAAAGATTAATAACACTATCCTTTAGTGTCGTATCCTTTTCCGAAGTCTTACAAACAACTTCTCATCATCTTTGGTAATACTTAGACCCCCGGTAATTTACCATACGTCACGAAAACATGACACGAAAACGACACGAAAATTTAGTGTTTGGGTTTGCATTTTGAGTACACGACACGAAAATCTGTGACACGAAAGTACTGCGGAGATTTAGTGTCGGGTTTGTATTTACCCTTCGGGTACATGACACGACACGAGTTACACGAAATAAATAAATAAATAAATATATATAATATTTTTTATTTAATTTAATAAAAATATATATTTTATGAATTTTGTTTATACTAAACTTTAAAATTTGAAAATATAATGTTAACTTTCATAAATTTCATATAAATATTCGTGTTTTCGTTGCCATTCGTTTTATTTCGTCTACTAAAACCTATAAAAATAATATTATAATATTTAAATTATTATTTTTTATAATATTTTAATATTTATTTTTATATTATGTGCCTGACACGAAAACACGACACGAAACGACACGAATTTGCGTGGTACACGACACGACATGACATGAATTCATTTAGTGTCGTGTATGAGTTTGGACTTTTGGTACACGAAACACGAAAGTACACGACACGAAAATACACGACACGAACGAATTACCAGGTCTAATAATACTTATACGGTTTAAAATTGAAAACACCCGCTTATAAAAAAGAAAAGTAATATCCACTCATTTAAAAAAAAAGTCACCAATATTAATATTTCGAGACTTTTTTTTTTTTATTTTATAATTTTGCGATATTATCCTTACATGACCATTGCATACATAACCTTCTGTCGTGTAGGCATACTGTCATGCATGTTTATTTATTTTTACGGTAATATGCATACATTATTAACATATATAGTCATGTATGAATGTGCTTATCTTTTTAACTTTTTTAACTCTGTTCCCGTGACTTCTTCCCTTATTTTTCAGTATTCCGAGGAAATTCGATAAATTTTGCAATAATTTTTAGATAAATTCATACATAACCATTGCATACCTTAGAAATGTCTTTTTTATTTATGAAAACTGTATTTTGTTTTATTTTGGGTTCCGAATATGATTTAGGGGTTATTTTTAGGGTTTTACGGGGAGGTTAGGGTTAGAGGAATTTTTTTAGACTATCTTTAACAGTAATCATCCAAACTATCCAACCATTTTAATATTTATTAATTTCTCTTTTAATATTTAATATCTACCACAACCCAACCACAACAACTTTGCAAGATTTAACAATGACCACCACCATCTAACTAGAGATGTTAACGAATTAGTCTGTGAACAAATTTTAAACGATCCCAAAAAAGCGGATTTAAATAATTAGGAAATATTGGCCTTAACCTTAACGGTTTCGCTAAACGGCTAAATATTTAAAAAATCTATTTTTTATTTTTTTATAAGTAAAAAAAAAACAATAACAATATATTTTATATATATAGTAACAACTATACTATAATAAATATAACAAAAAATACACTTTTATGTGTATATATATATATATATATACACACACACACACTATATTAACAAATACAATAATAATATATATTATATATAATATTAATATATATTTTATATATATAATATTAATATAGTGTGTATATATATATATATATATATATATATATATATATCGAGCTAGCCTAGCGGGCCAGGTTAAACAGTCCAGTAAAAAAAGCCCGGATTTAAACGGGGTAGGAAATATCGGCCCTAACCCGATTTTTTGGCGGGTTAAACGGGCCAGCCCTACGGGCCCGAGCTCGTTTAACATCTCTACATCTAACCATAATATTATAGTATATAATTATTTTATTTTACTTTATTTTAGTATTAACATTAAACTATTACTATAAAAATAATATAACAATTTTAGTATATATATGGATGTATAAAGAAAAGGAATATGATTTTTTGAGGGTGCGAAAATATTATAAATAGTCTATATAGAGGTGGAAAAAATAATTTTCTTTGATATATATATATATATATATCTAAAGGGAGGGGATCCCTTACCCTCTTAAAAAACCCACTAATAGACCACTTACCTTGATCATTAAATTAGATGGTTTGGATGGTGAGGATGAAATCAAATTAACTGTTATTTTTTAAAAAAAAAAAAAAAATCTCCCCACCTCTGGTCCCCCTCGCCCCCCTCCCTCTTTCCCCTTTTTCCTAAAGTCTTCCCATCCCCCAAATCTTACTCTCTCTCTCCTCCCCCTACCAAATCCCCATTATAATTAAAAAAAAATTCCAGAATAAAAAAAAAAAGACATTTGGTGGGGATGAAATCCCCAAATCTCGCTCTCTCTCCTCCCCGGCCAAATCCCTTGAAAAATCCCCATTATAACTTTTTTAAAAAAAAAATCCCCAGAATAAAAACAAAGACATTTGGTTTCCAGAAATAAATCACCAGAATAAAAAAAATTCCCAGAATAAAAAAATTCTTAAAATTTTAGAGTATAACTTTTTTTCTTCTTGAAATCTCCAGAAATAAATACGCGGATATCCTCACTTTTTTCTTTGTTCCAGTTTCATTCGGTCGAAAATGAGCTAACATTAAAAATAAAATTACATTCAAATGAAATTGTTGCATACCAGAATATCAAGAGATTAAAACTTCAATCCAATTTAAAATACAAAAACATAACAATGAATTATTAATTCAAAACGGAAATGTCGTGATTCTCGTTCTTTTTCTGTAAGGATTCATTGGACAATTGCGTTTGTCGTGACCGAACCCTTGTCATGCTGCACATTTCCTTTTCTTATTCTGAGATATCTCAATTCCACTCTTTATAAGCCCGAACTTGTTGTACTTGCCTCTCCTTCTCATCCTTCTTTCGACCCTTTGTTTGTGAAATGCTTGGGTCTAAAAGAAATACGCGTGAGGAAGTATCATTTGAACTCATTTCATGACCGCTTTGATAAACACCATCAGGGCCACTTCCACAAACATCATCATCAGGTGAAACATGCATTCCCATCTTTGATTCGGCTATTTTTTTGGATGCAAGATTAATGCATTCCATATACATTTGGAAATGCTCGTAAGAAGGTGCGACTTCACATGCTAACTTAGTAGATTGTTGACACATATAACTTAGCCTCAATGACTCATTTTCTTTGAGCGCATCATTCGCTACGCAACCGTCTACATCCAAAATCCTATACTTATTTGCCCCGACCCTCCATCGTGTAAGGATAAAATGTAGAGGAATTTTATCAATATCATGGCGAAGCAGGACTTTTATGATATGCCTACATATTATCCCAACAAATTCAAAATTTTGGCACTCACATTTGCCTTGCAGGGTATTTAAATCAAGATTCACGACAAACTCATCCGACTCACATTCTTTATGTTTCACAAGGTATGTGTGAGAACCATCGAAAAAATCTTCCCGTTCAACCTTAAACGAACGATGCGCATCAAATTCGGCCTTAAATTTGTTGAATATGTTTTGAGTATAATACTTGGACGCATCCTTCAACAAATAGTCGTGGTCACTCACAATACGAACTTTGTGTTCCGTCACGTAATCTTCATCACTTTCATTCTTCAGAATCTTTTTCAATGCTTGATCGTATTTCACCACAAATTCTCTAAGATTGGTCGTGTGCGTGACAAAATCATCAAAAAATGCATTAATACCCTCGCTACGTCCGATTGTGTTCATCCCGGCAAAGAAAGTGTCACGATTATATACGGGAACCCAAGAAGAACGGATGTCATATAAATGTGTAAGCCAACTGTTTTCTTATAAACTATTTTCCTCCACCAACTTCTTCCATTTTTCTTCGAAGTCTTCTACTCGATAAGTGTTCTTAAGGCAAACCTTCATCCCTATTTTGAATTTCGATTTCTTAAAGTACACGTGAGATAATTTCTCTGCAAACTTTTTCTTAATATGCCAAAGACATAGTCGGTGTCGGGTATTTGGGAATACCTGCGGAATTGCGGCCAACATAGCCTTATCTTGGTCAGTGATGATCGCTTTTGGAGCTCTTCCTCCCATTGCTTGTAGCCACACCCGAAACAACCACACGAATGTTGCCTCCTTTTCATCGTGCAAAAGTGCACACCCAAACTGTATTGACTGGAAATGATGATTTATGCCCGTGAATGGTGCAAATGGCATATCATATTTATTTGTCTTGTACGTAGTATCGAATGTCACTACGTCTCCAAAGTATTCGTATGCCATGCGTGCACGATGATCTACCCAGAAAAATTTAACCGTCCTCCCATCTTCATCAACTTGAATATCATAAAAAAAATTTGGATCCTCCAAATGTTTTTTTTTAAAGTAATTGAGAACTGTTTGCGCATCACCACCTTCCATATTTCTTTGCCTAACATTCCTCAAATGGTTGTAACAATCTCTCTTCTCAAAACCAATATGGTCGCCTTTATGACATCAGGAGTTTAGAAACTTTTAGGTTTTCCTATGAAATGCTTGATTAAATTTTTAAGCGCCTCGGGCATGGTCCGATTGGATCTCATCTTCATCCTCTTGGAAGGTGTTACTTGTTTGTGATTATGAATGTCATCAAACTTCGATACCACCCAGCATGAAGTATTCTTATCAAGAACTATGCATAACTTCGCTAAACATCCGCACTTTATACTTGATGTTCTTCTTTTTGTAATTGATGAGCTTTCTTCGTCAACAATCTTTTTTAATTTTCCTTCGCGTGCACATACAAACTTTGTAGAAGTAACCTCTTTTCCTCGCCATCCGGATTTCGATGAATTCCTTACACCAATAGAAAAGCCCTGTTCACGGCCATATTGTGCATAGTGATTCCTTGCATCATCACGACTACAGAAACTCATGCCCACGTATGGTTTCTTAACATTCATGGATAATTCTTCCTCTTGATCCATCTACAAAATACACAGAAATTAAAGGTTACAAATTGAAATACACGGAATAAAATATTTCTGCAAAATACATCTGCAAAATACATCCGCAAAATACATCTACAAAAAATTTCTAACACATAAATTAAAATACACAAGAAATCCTCTTTTTTGGAACGAAAAATCTTACAAGAATTGGTGTTCACATGAATACAAAATACACAGAAATTAAAGGTTACAAATTGAAATACACGGAATAAAATAATTCTGCAAAATACATCTACAAAAAATTTCAACACAGAAATTAAAATACACAAGAAATCCTCTTCTTTGGAACGAAAAATCTTACAAGAATTGGTTTTCACGTCAATCGTTGGTGAATCGTTCGTCGCCCGTGAATCACAGCCCGAGAACGTCGCCCGTAAATTGTTCGTCGCCGCAGCAGCAGGGAGAACGAGAGAGTGAGATTGGGGACAAGGGAGAGGGAAGAAGAAGGGGTAGGAAAGAGGGGGGCACGGGATGTGGTAGGGGGAGGAGAGAGAGAGAGATTTATTCTAGGGATTTATTCCCGAAACCAAATGTCTTTTTTTTTTTTTTATTCTGGGATTTTTTTTTTAATTATAATGGGGATTTGGTAGGGGGAGGAGAGAGAGCAAGATTTGGGGGAGGGGAAGACTTTAGGGAAAAGGGGGAAAGGGGGATGGGGGGCGAGGAGGACCAGAGGTGGGGAGACTTTTTTTTTTTTTTTTTAAAAAACAGTTAATTTGATTTTATCCCTACTATCCAAACCATCTAATTTAATGGTCAAGGTAAGTGGTCTATTAGTGGGTTTTTTAAGAGGGCAAGGGATCCCCTCCCATATCTAAATTATGTTGAAGATATAAATTTTATTCTAATATATTAAATATATACAACAAATAAAAATTTGACATGTCCGGTCTCTCTTGGGTTGTTGATAGACCAATGTCGGTCTCTTAAAAAGGCAAAGCAAATTTTATAGTATATTTTTTTGGCTGATGTGTCTGGTCGACCAGACTTAGCAAACGTGAAAAAAATCAGGTGCGCTAGAAGACTGAACCAAAAAAAAAAAAGTGCATCAACATGTCTTCTTCTCACATGATCAAACCATCGTAATCGATTCTCCATCATCTGTCTATGTACATATTAACTCTTACCTTCTCTCTAATCACCTTTCGTTTAGCCGATCATTTTTTTGACCACACATCCATCGTGGCATACGCATCTCCGCCACATTCATCTTTTGAGCGTGACATTTCTGTTTCAACACTCGGAGCCATATAACATGTGAACAATTGCCGTCTTGATAAAATTTACCGTTTAATCTATGAGGCATGTCAGGATCACATAAAACCCCTGTGACACTCTTCCACTTCAACCACCCGACCTTTATTCTGTGAGCTACATCACCATCTAGCTCTCCATCCTTTTAGATAATAGATCCAAGATACCGAAAGAAAGTGGATCCATGAACAACTTTCCCATCAAATGTGATCATCCCCGCATCTCTATCACTGTTTTCGCTAAACCTACACTCCATATATTCAGTCTTACTTCTGCTCAGCCGAAAGCCTCTATTTAAATTCAGAATCTTAGGATCAAATAAATGGGACAATGTGCTACAGAAGCATTTTGTCGAACACTTGAGCGGCATGAAATAGGAATCACAAAAGCATAACTGAGATTATTTGACAGATAAAAAAACAAAAGGAATCAAAAGCTACAAAAATAATGATGTCGGAAACACTTTGCAAACATAGGAAAGAATGGTCATCTCGAGTGTAGGAAACACTTAAGTGTAGGAAACTTTAGGATTACAAAAGTAATTATCTGAACGCTTTGCCTTGGACCTCTTACAAAAATATATATTCATCTAGCCGTAAAAAAAAAAAAAAAAAAGTCATCTCGAGTCCTTTATGTGATCGAACGCTTTACGCTTTTCGGTCCGCATCTCGAGTCCAAAGTATTGCACATTCTATCAAAACGTTCATTTTCAGGGTTTAACATCCAATCAGAGTATATAATTTTAACCTTAGTATGACATCTCTTCACATCTTTCCTCCACCTTCTAAGAATGAATTTCTGTGGTATGATATGAACTCCTTTTTGAAGCAAGACTGTAAGGGTGTGACAACATAAGATTCCCCTAAACTCAAATAATTGACAGTTGCACCTAATGTCACAATCGTCCTCGTTAAAACAAACCTTAAAAGTGGCTTTACGATCTGTCCCCCCCATCCTATCTTGCGAAATTTCATACACTTGAGTCCCACACTCCACTTTCTCTGAAGAAATACTACAGTAAAGCTTGTTCTTTATCTCATCTTGAAACTTTTTGAATTTTGAAGTGGTGTAAGCTTTTTGAAATTGTTCCTCTAACGGATAAGAAGTGATGCATGGAATCTTACAGTTAAAAGAATCGAAGTCCGCTTTAGTCTCTTTTTGCACCTTGCTTCTTAGTGCATTCTCATATTGCTCAACAAATTGTTTTAAGGTTGTCTTCGAATTGACATACCCATCGAAGAATGCATTGATGCTTTCACTTCTTTGAGTCGAGGACATCCCCGCCCAAAAAGTATTTCTCAAAAATGTTGGGACCCAACGACTCCTTTCATTGTATAAACCAGTCAACCAATCATTTGTTTCAAGTTTAAACTTTTCAATGAATCTACTCCAATTTTCTTCAAATCCTTCACAAGTCAAAGAATCATAAACCACTTTTTGCACCGCATACTTAATTGATTCATATTCATTAAAATCTCGTAATTTTTCAGGTAACTTCTTCATGATATGCCATAAGCACCACCGATGACGTGTGTTAGGAACGATATTTTCAATAGCCTTTTTCATTGCTTTGTCCTGATCAGTGATTATTGCGGTAGGAGCGCGACCATTCATACATGCTAGCCAAGATTTAAAAAGCCAAGTAAACGACTCAACATCCTCACTTGAAATCAATCCACATCCTAAAAGTGTAGACTAGCCATGATGATTCACCCCAACAAAAGGAGCAAATGGCATGTCATACTTATTAGTCAAGTATGTCGTGTCAAATGTAATGGCATCCCCGAACTCCTCATATGCTGCCCTACTCCTAGCATCTACCCAAAATACATTCCTTAGCCTCCCCTCCTTATCCAAATCCATTAAATAAAAGAAATTACTATTATTAGCTTGTATTTTAAAAAAGTAGCTCTGAACTGCTGTAGCATCTCCATCACCTAGTCTTAATCGTCTTATTTTCTCAATATGATTATAACAGCCTTTCTCTAAAAATGGAACATTCTAATGGCCACCAGCTTCAAGCAAAAATGAACTGAAGTTTTTATTTGGTCTTATACCCGCCATATCATTAACTTCAAGTCTCCTTTTAACATACATTCTCATAACCCTATTCTTCCTATAAAATCTAGACTTCTGTGGGCTCAGAGCATGATTGTGATCAAGGGTTATTGCTGAGATCCGCCACTTACCATCATGGCATAATACAATCCTAACTTTAGCATTACATCCTGTTTTACTGTTTGGATACTTTTTGAAGACATTCTTTGAATTGCTTACTGTTTGTCCAGTCCGAGCGCATGAAAGAACCACACAAATAACCTCACCATCATCTGCCTTTTCCGAAGATCTTTTCTTCATTGGGAACCCTTCTTTATTAGCATATTTAATGTAGTATTCTACGCAAGCTTCAATATTGTCAAATTCCATTCCTATTTCAAGAGATCTCATCTCATCTATAGGTACTGCACTTTCCACACACACACACATTATTTTTATTCATATCATTTTTCTCAATGTGTTCATTCATCTCTGTACTTAAAGATGCATCCAATGATTCTGTTTCCATTTGTGAACAAGTTTAACAACAAAACAACACCAGCTTTAACCCCCAAAAAACATGTACCTATTTTAAAGAAGAAAAAAAAAAAAGCAGAACAAATAATTCAAAATTAATTTCTATATAAGAAAAGAGATTAAGGGTGTTCATTCAAAATTAAAAAAATAGAACAAATAATCCAAAATTAAATTCATTCAAAATTAAGTTCTTCTTTTTTTTTTTTTCCGTTTAAACCTAGATCTGAAAAGAGATTAAAAATGTTACCTGAGATGGAGATCGTCGGACTTGAGAGTAAAGAAATGCCTCGAGATCCCTGTAATGGAAAAGAAGGACGAAATGACTGAAATTGATAAAAGTCTTATGCAACTAAAAAAGTTTTCTTGATTATTAAAGTGTAGAAAAGTAACTGGTGGGTCCCACTGTCCAATTTGACTGTCAAGTTGGTGTCCGCATAGAATTATTCCTTACAGAAATATGTTGTGCTGCCAATATCATAATATATGGTATTTGTCATTGCTTCGGTATATGCTTATAACATCTAAGAGAAGTGTAGAGTGATCGTCCGAATCGTTTAATGTTACAATAATTATAACGAATATAACTATTACACAAACACTTACGGGATATGGATTAGGATTTACACAACTTTTAATTAAATTAAAATGCAAAATTAAAAGTGACTGAAAAATTAAAAGAGGTCAGTAATTGCAAACCAACGAATCGAAAAGATTCGGAAGTGGAGTCACTTGTTGAAGAACAACCCGGCTCAGTTCTCTGTTTCAAAAGCCCACGTCCAGGACTCAAATAGCCACGGCCAGCACCAAAACGAGACCCGAACCGGATCGGAAGCTGCTCCACAGGAAAAATCGAAGCACACAGTCAAGATTTGAACCGAAGAACCACCCAGAATACCAACCTCAGATCAAAGCCTCAAACACCGTCACAAAAGATCTCAATTCAGTTTACAAAAAGAAAAGAATCGAAGGGTATGAAACAGATTGATTTTTGCTCATTTATTGTGTGTTTCTCTTCTCTCTCGAAAGGGATATATATAGGTATATCAGAGTAGGAATCGCAGAGAGAAAATCGGAACTGCAAGCAGGAGTTCCATGGCGGAGTACCAGGAACGGTTGCAACAGACAGTGTGGAGAGGAGAATGAAACAGGAGGGGTAAAATGAGGCGGAGAAATGAGGTAGGGTTTTCTGGGGTGGGTTTAATATAAGGGGTAGGATTAAAACCAAGGTCCATGATTAAAGGAGCCAAATAGGTGGCTGAGATTAATCCGGTCAAATGGGATGCTTCCAATATATGGCCCGGGTCAACACTTAAGGTGGGCTGCAGGAGAAAATATTTTGGGCCTTCATATTTAATTCATTTTGGCCCAAAAACCCAATATTTCTCCACATGGGCCAAATGAGTCATCAGGGCAATTTATAGACACAGAGGTCATCATCGCCATAGGACACCACCTGCACTCAAAATAGAAAGTAAGTACAAGTAATCACAAAGAACAATAAAATAATAGCAATCACTAAGAAAGCAAGGCCATCACAAAGAAAGCAAGGCAATCACAAAGAAAGCAAGGACCAAGGGTTAGTCTTGGGTTTCCAAGTTCAGTATGTCCGTACAGGACATGAACTTCTCCTTCGGTAGGCATTTGGTGCTCATATCTGCAGGGTTAAATTGAGACGGAATTTTCTCAAGTTCAATTTCACCTTTTTCAACAATATCATGTATAAAGTGAAATTTAACATCAATATGTTTAGTACGGTCGTGAAAGACAGGGTTTTTGCACAATTGAATCCCAGATTGACTATTGGAAAATACCACGACTTTTTCCTTTAGGAAACCAATTTCAGATAAGAGACCCTTTAACCATATGGCTTCTTTTAACGCCTCAGTTGCAACAACATATTCAGATTCAGTTGTAGATAAGGCAATAACTTTCTGTAACTGGGATTTCCAACTAATACAAGAGCCACAAAGGGTGAACACATAATAGGTGGTGGATTTTCGATTATCACGATCATTCGCAAAGTTAGAATCAACATATCCAACAAGTTTAACACCATCAATAGATTTAGAAAAATTAATACCAACACCCACAGAGGATTTAAAATAACGGATAATCCATTTCAAAGCTTCCCAATGAGGGGTACCAGGATTAGACATATATCTACTCAAGCAACTAATAGAATAAGCTATGTCGGGCCTAGTGCTAACCATGAGATACATGACTGATCCTATAACATTAGAATAGGGAACATTTTCCATTGATTTTTCTTCTTCATCAGTTTTAGGAGATTGATCTTTACTTAATAGAAAATGGGCAGCAAGGGGCACACTAGCAGGTTTTGCAGCAGTCATAGAAAATTTTTCAAGTATTTTCTTAATGTAGGAAGACTGGTTTAGAAATAAGGAACAATTTTTCATATCTCTAACAATGTTCATGCCTAAGATTTTTTGAGCATCTCCTAGATATTTCATTTCAAATTGTTCATTTAGACACGATCTAACATGATTAATCATATTCATGCACATTGCACGGACTTACAAGTAAAATGTCATCCACATAAATAAGCAAGAAGATTGGAGCAGGTGAATTTTCTTTAAAATATAGACAAGTGTCATAAGAACTACGTTTGAATTTTAAAGAAAGCATATAAGAATCAAATTTCTTGTTCGATTGCCTAGGGGGCTGTTTCAAACCATAAAGGGATTTTTTAAGAAGACAAACATGATGAGGTTTATTAGAGTCAACAAAACCTTTCAGCTGATTCATATAGATTTTTTCATTTAATTCACCATGTAAAAGAGCAGTTTTAACATCCATATGTTTTAATTCCCAATCAAAGTGAGCAACTAAAGCAAGCATGACACGCACAGTGGTGAATTTCACAATGGGAGCAAATATTTCTGTGTAACCAATTTCCTCATTTTGAGTAAAGCCAACATAGCTTTAAATATGATATTTTCTACTTCATTCTTGATCTTAAATAACCACTTACAGTCCACAAGAAAACAAAGATTAGGTTTAGGGACAAGAGTCCAAGTTTGGTTGACATGCGAAGAGTTCATTTCTTCATTCATAGCATTTAACCAATCGGTAGCATTTTCAGATTTTAAAGCTTCTTTGTAGCTTTTAGGTTCGTTATTATCCAAAGATTCAAACACATTGCAAGCATGAGACATCATATGAAAATCATCAAAGTGATGAGGCCTCTTAACGTTCTCTCTCCTAGGCCTATCTCTAGTTAACTGATAATTAGACAGACCAGCACTTTCATCTATATTCTCAATAATTTCATCACTAGAATTTTCAGATGGTACTTCAGCGGGATTTTCATTTTCAGCATGCAAAATTTCAGGTTCATCATTTCCAGGCTCCACCTCGCTCAAAGTAAGGTAGTTGGAAATAGATTCTGGATTAGGTATGTGCGCGGGTGCGGGTGCAGGATGTTCAAGACACGGAAATTCATTTAAATATAACATCCCTACTAATTACCACCTTAAAACCCGGTTCACCCTTAAGTCATAACCTAAATCCTTTAACTCCCTCCGGATAATCTAAGAATACACATCTAATCGATCTAGGTTCTAGTTTATCTTGTTTATGATGAACATATGCAGCACACCCAAATACACGAAGATTTGAGAAATCAACATCCTTATCAGTCCACACAGATTCTGGATAGATTCCATTCAAAGGGACAAATGGAGACCTGTTTATTATATAGGCAGTCGTAGATAAAGTCTCACCCCAAAAATGTTTTGTCAATCCGGAGCTGGCCAGTATGGACCTTACCCTTTCAAGGAGGGTTCAATTCATGCGCTCAATGATTCCGTTTTGTTGGGGGGTGTAGGAGGCTGATAAGTGTCGTTTTTGTACACTTATCCATGGTTTGTATCGATAAAATTCACCCATAATTGAGCTAGTCTACTCGTTTTTTGCTTTTAATTTATTAGTTTTAATAATTTTATTTTTATCGGATGATGATCGGATTAAATAACTGAATTACTCAAGAAACAACATGTTTAATAAATATTCTCTTTATTGGATTTTGATATATTCATATTGTAGGGCTTTCCGAGACGAATTTGGCAGTCTTTCCGGATTCAAAATCAGAGTTATATATCAAAAGTTATCATCCGAAGAAGATCTGTGGCAAAAACGCAAAGTCTGAGAAATTCTGGGCTGAAAAATGTAACTTTCAAAGCAACAGTGAACAAATTTACGAAGCCAAGTTACGGCCGTAACATTCAGGAGTTACGGCCGTAAGTCACCCTTGTTACGGCCGTAACTCCTGAATGTTACGGCCGTAACTCTTGACAGATTACTATGATTTGTCTAATTTTTTATACTTTTTTGTGTATTATTGAGGGGATGGCTGGCATTGATCCGATCTAATGTAATAATACTGGAGTTTTGGAGCTATTAGATGACTTTAGGTGTATAAATAGACCCCTTAGATCCTTCATCATTGATCATTCATCTTATAATTTTCCATTTTTTTGTAAACTTTTCTTTTTGTGTGAAGAACACACTTGTGTTCTTGAGTGATCTTTGTAAGTGTGGTATAACATATGTTGTTCAGAGAGTTTATTGTTTCTATCTCCTTTATATACTAAGGGAGTTAGGATCAATTCTTTCTCTTGATTCAACTAATAATGACCACACAAGCTTGTAATATGTGTAATAAACCCTTCATGGTCTAAGTAATCTTTAGTTGGAATTATAAACAAGGTTAGTCATGTTATTTATGTTTGTATAAAGATCTATTATGAATTACTTATTATTGTGTGTGATTTTCATTGTTTTAACAATCTTTATTTATTTGGCCAATAAATGATGATATTTATGGTCTTCATATGTTTCGAAAGAAAATATGTTTGATTAGATCAAATGATCTTCACTCTAAGTTGTTCTAGGGGATAGAAATATACCCCTAGTCCTTAGATGATTCTTTGAGTTATTTTCATCAATCCTAATGCTATGTATTGAAGCCAATCAACATAGAAATATAGTGGATTGATTCAATATGTAAGGGGCGTTTTATAGTTCGAAAGAGAAACCGTCTTTTTAAGGAAAATCGAATCTACACAACATAATAAGTAAATTCATTTTATAATCTCCTATACATCTTTTATAACTAATGACGAACTAAGTTTGTAATCCCAACTATTTTATTTTATCGTTAATCAATCTATTATTATTGCTATCTTTTTATTTCCTTATAATATTAGAACTATTATTGCATTTTCTTTGCAAATATTAAACTAAACTTTTTAATTGTGTGTTTCACTTATCATAGTATCTATAAAAATAGACTAATAGTGTATAATTCAAATTATAACCAAACTTCCTTGTGGGATCGATAAACCGGACTCAAAAAGTCCACTTTACTACTTGATACGATATCGTGCACTTGCGATAGTTACACCAAAAGCGTGTCGATTTTGGCGCCGTGTCTGGGAAGTATAAGTTATATTTGAAATCTTACATTGTAAACTATTTTTATAAGTACAAATTTCTCGACGTTGTAACTTAGTACTAAATTGTGTTTGTCCGGTCAAGTGGCGGATAACGGTACTCCGTGACTATTAAAGTCGGATTTTTCAGTTTCCCACAACAACTGATATTTGTAGATATTTTATTCAATTATTTTCATTGTCTTTTTATTTTTATTTTTTATCATGGACGAAACATTGTTTAAAATTGAAAAAAAAATTCCCTTTCTAAGCAAAAATGCAATTTTAAAAATTTACAAGACAAGGCTTGAAAGGATGAGGTTGCTTATGAATAAAAGCATACCTTTTGACATAAGATTCATTATCGAAGCCAAAGTAAGAATAGAAGGTGAATTCACAGAAACACCGACTAGATTTTTACCAGGGCTTGGAAAAAATTCATATGCCAAGAAACGACGAGCAAAGATGCTAGCCATTTGCTATAAATGTGCTAGATGGAACTGTAATGTAAAATGTCGATCTTTAGGAATTCCATCTACAAACAGAGAAGATAAAATTCAGTTCATTAATGATGGTCTGAATAAGGAGAATTTAGATAATATCGAAATTTCTCTTGACACGCATCCTAGTGGACTTGTATATTACGGAATTCAATGTTTGTGGAATAAATTCAAACCAGAATATGAACAACGTCTTGGGAATCTGACGTTAAAAGACCCTGTTTGCCAATTTGTAAGAAAATTGGATGGGAAGCTTCTCCCCGACTCATAGAAGGCTTTAGGCCATTTCTGAACGTAAAATCAGAGGAAGATGTGAGCCACAATCACAACTACTGTTCATACGCGTAAGTATTTTTTATTTTTGTCGTGTGGTGTAATTTTCTGAATAAAAAATGTGATACGCGATAAATGCTTTCATTATTCTATTGAGTAGTTGAAGCACAATCAAACGCAATCACAAACTTGTTAAAAAATTTTTACCTTCTTTTTCTTCTATAAATAAACTTTCTACTGGTTTCTTTCATTCATCCCTCAAACTTGCACTTTTCTCTGTTTCTCTCTAAATTTTTTTTTTCAAAAATGGAGTCATCATCTTCAACAAAAAAATTTAACACAGTATGCATTTTTGGTGGAGCTAGTTCTGGAAAAGAGGCATGCTTTACTGAAGCAGCCCACAACTTGGGTCGTACCTTAGGAGAAAAATGCATTCATGTAGTTTACGGAGGAGGAAGTCTAGGATTAATGGGACGAGCTGCTGCTTCTGCCTATATGGAAGGAGTAAGAGTGTTGGGAATAATCCCAAAACCTCTGGCTGAAAGTAAAATCACCGGGTCAACTATTGGAGATGAGTTTAGATCTGTGAATATGCAAGATCGCATAACTCACATGATAAATAATTCTGGCGCCTTTATCACCCTTCCCGGTGGTTTTGGCACCCTTGAGGAACTTTTTCATGTGGTTACCAGAGCCCAGCTAAATGTTCATAAAAAACCAATAGGTGTGCTTAATGTCAATGGTTTCTTTGATGGTTTAATGTCTTTCATCGACTACTCTGCTGAAAAGGGCTTTATTTCCGAGCGTGCAAAACGAATCATAGTCGTTGCAACAACACCAGAAGAACTAATCAAAAAACTCAATGAATTTGTTCCTCAACCAGATCCAGCTCTAGCTAAAATTGTCTGGGTAGAAGATTTTACCGTGAGAAAACGAAAAGTGGATTCATTCATCTCCCTTTGATAACCCATGTCGGACCTCCTGTATTTTTACTTTCTGTCGTGTGTAATAATCGTGCTAAATGATGGCAGCTTAAGGAGTTTCTTCTTGATCTCTTGACGCGCATCTATTCACGATTTATGTATTGTTATTTTATTACTGTAATGTTTATTGTGTTTTTTTTTATAAAAACTTTGATGGCAGCGTAAGGCGACTCTTCGGACTTTCTTGATGCGCATCTTAAAAATTGTGTTATACTTACGAGTATATTTTATTTTCTTTTGTTGTGTGCTTCGTATATTTATTCTCTTGCAGATTCTGGTAGGCGTTAGCTCAGACATCAACTTTCTTAACAGGGAGTATTCTGCTTTTCTGCATTGATTTTTTTTTTTTTTTTTTTAAACTGAGGACAGTTTTATTTTTAAGTTTGGGGGTGGTTTGTTTTAGTATTTTGGTGTGTTGTAATTTTGGTGTGTTTTGATTGATTTGGTTATTTGCCTTAATTTTTTTTATTATATATATATATATATATATATATATATATTTATAGTATTTTGATTTTTGAGATTTCTAGATCTGGCCATAACACCAATAAATTAGCTATATACAAGCTTCTAAAATTGTTTTAACCGGTAAAAAATTGTATATTCCAAAAATTTTTGAGCCTTAATCTCTCTTTCCAAGCCATGTAATTATCATATAAAATCGAGTCATTCGTTACCTTGAGAAAAGAAGAATCAATTGGTTGATAAAAATAAAACTGAAATTTACTTAATTTGTGGAGTTTTTGATTTTTCATGCTTAACTAAAAAATGATTTTCTGCAAAAATTCTATTCCCTAAAAAAAAAAGGAGTCATTGGTGAAAAGAGCTACACGTTAGCAAATAACGGTGTGAAAGCTATCACATAAATAAATAAATGAAGATAAGAATAAGTGTTGAGCGGAATAGTGCCTAATTTTGGAAGTCTTAAATTTTGCGAAAAATAAAGGAATAACCATTGTTGGTGCGTAGTCGCTGCCTCGTAAAAATTGGTGAAAAGAGCTACACGTTAGCAAATAACGGTGTGAAAGCTATCACCTTTTTACGAAAAGAAAAATAATGAGATAGAAATTGTGTTAGTGAAAAGAGCTACACGTTAGCAAATAACGGTGTGAAAGCTATCACTAAAAGGGATGTAGTTTATGAGTAGATTTGAATTAATTATCAGCTGAATTTCAATACACTCAATTTTGTGAAAATCACAATATTTGATGACGCCAATGAAATTCTTCTTCATATTGAGTCGAAAAATAAACGAGTGATCGAGAGCAACCATTAAAGGGAGTCGTGTGTATCACGAGTGGGAAAGAAATAATCAACCTTTTGGGGGGAAAACCTTGATTTTGGAATTACAAAATAAAAACCGTGTTTTAACTTCAAAAACATTAGTAGATTTATTTTGAATCTTGATTCATTTCTATCTACTGTATAAAACTGGTTGTTGTGTATTAATGGCATTTTGATCTCCTTTTCTCTTTTTATATTTTAATTTATGTGTGTATTAATTTTCTTATTTTTTTTTTATTTTTTATTTTTGGAGTGTGAATAATAAAGAGTCTTGCTCGGGACTAGCAAGAATTCAAGTTTGGGGGTGTAATAAGTGTCATTTTTGTACACTTATCCATGGTTTGTATCGATAAAATTCACCCATAATTGAGCTAGTCTACTCGTTTTTTGCTTTTAATTTATTAGTTTTAATAATTTTATTTTTATCGGATGATGATCGGATTAAATAACTGAATTACTCAAGAAACAAAATGTTTAATAAATATTCTCTTTATTGGATTTTGATATATTCATGTTGTAGGGCTTTCCGAGATGAATTCGGCAGTCTTTCCGGATTCAAAATCAGAGTTATATATCAAAAGTTATCATCCGAAGAAGATCTGGGGCAAAAACGCAAAGTCTGAGAAATTCTAGGCTGAAAAACGTAACTTTCAAAGCAACAGTGAACAAATTTACGAAGCCAAGTTACGGCCGTAACATTCAGGAGTTACGTCAGAATCACCTTGTTACTACCGTAACTCCCGAATGTTACTAGTAACTCTTGACAGATTACTATGATTTGTCTAATTTTTATACTTTTTGTGTATTATTGAGGGGATGGTGGCATTGATCCGATCTAATGTAATAATCTTTGGAGTTTTGGAGCTATTAGATGACTTTAGGTGTATAAATAGACCCCTTAGATCCTTCATCATTGATCATTCATCTTATAATTTTCCATTTTTTTGTAAACTTTTCTTTTTGTGTGAAGAACACACTTGTGTTCTTGAGTGATCTTTGTAAGTGTGGTATAACATATGTTGTTCAGAGAGTTTATTGTTTCTATCTCCTTTATATACTAAGGGAGTTAGGATCAATTCTTTCTCTTGATTCAACTAATAATGACCACACAAGCTTGTAATATGTGTAATAAACCCTTCATGGGCTAAGTAATCTTTAGTTGGGATTATAAACAAGGTTAGTCACGTTATTTATGTTAGTATAAAGATCTATTATGAATTACTTATTATTGTGTGTGATTTTCATTGTTTTAACAATCTTTATTTATTTGGCCAATAAATGACGATATTTATGGTCTTCATATGTTTCGAAAGAAAATATGTTTGATTAGATCAAATGATCTTCACTCTAAGTTGTTCTAGGGGATAGAAATATACCCCTAGTCCTTAGATGATTCTTTGAGTTATTTTCATCAATCCTAATGCTATGTATTGAAGCCAATCAGCATAGAAATATAGTGGATTGATTCAATATGTAAGGGGCGTTTTATAGTTCGAAAGAGAAACCGTCTTTTTAAGGAAAATCGAATCTACACAACATAATAAGTAAATTCATTTTATGATCTCCTATACATCTTTTATAACTAATGACGAACTAAGTTTGTAATCCCAACTATTTCATTTTATCGTTAATCAATCTATTATTATTGCTATCTTTTTATTTCCTTATAATATTAGAACTATTATTGCATTTTCTTTGCAAATATTAAACTAAACTTTTTAATTGTGTGTTTCACTTATCATAGTATCTATAAAAATAGACTAATAGTGTATAATTCAAATTATAACCAAACTTCCTTGTGGGATTGATAAACCGGACTCAAAAAGTTCACTTTACTACTTGATACGATATCGTGCACTTGCGATAGTTACACCAAAAGCGTGTCAGAGGCTGTCCTATGCCTTTGAATACCACTTTCCGCACACAAAAATTCAAACAAATTGTTGTAGAATTCTAAAAGGCTTACATGTATTCGAGTCAGAACTCTACAAAAACTCGGTTTATTGATTAGATTCGAGCATTTTATATTGAGAATTGGCTATATTAGTAGATTAAGCCTTTATTTCTTGATTAAGTCTTGTTAATAGGAAATAAGACCACGCTACATGCATTCTAGCCGGAACTCTATGAAAACTCGGGTCAATTGATTAGATTCGAGCCTTTTGTATTCAGAATTGGATATAACAGCTCTCGTTAAGCCTTTTCTTCTTAATTAAGTCGGTTTAATAGGAGATAAGACCATGTTACATGCATTCGAGTTGGAACTCTATGAAAACTTGGGTTAATTTTTTAGATTCGGTCCCTTCTACTCAGAATTGGCTATACCAACTCCGATTAAGCTTTTACTTCTTGATTAAGTCTTGTATGGTAAGGATTGGCTATATATAAAATCCCAATATTTTACATTATATAAATTATAAAGTAAATACTATTATATGACAATAATTAGTGAAATTATTTATAAAAGTGACATCTTGATTTACATGAATTATTATGGCATTATTACATAATAAATTTTAAAATATATATTTGGATATTTTCTGGGAAGTATCGTGGACAAGTATCAACTTTGAAAAAATCACCAAGGATTTTTGAGAAGTTAAAAAAATTCTGAAAATTAACAGTATTGTAGAGAATTTAGTTAGATTTCCGGCGAGTCAATCGGAGTCCGAACGAAAAAGTTATGTTCGATTTAGTGGAGACTGCCAACTGCCAAGCACCAGGAAGCTTCCGGGCGGGACCTATGCACGTGGCTCGACCAGGGCTGCTGATAGTGACTCGACAGGGCCCATGCACGTGGCTCAGCCAGGGCTGCCGACAGTGACTCGGCAGGGGCCCACGCACGTGGTAAGGCCAGGGCAGCGTGACGTAGGGCGACTGGGTCAAATTGACTGGGCACCTGTTTTGTGTCTTATAAATACAGCCTTTTCCCAATTCATTTATACGCACAACTTATGTAATATACGTCTTTATATTTTCGATCGGAGTCCATTTTGCCGACGATACGAGGTCGTTTTCTGGCGAGTCAGACCAATTTTCCCGACATACTGACTGGAACCTGTCCGATTAAAATCCCTAGTGAATTTATGAAATCCATATCGAG
Organism: Orobanche coerulescens; assembly: GCA_033398695.1. NCBI lineage: Eukaryota > Viridiplantae > Streptophyta > Magnoliopsida > Lamiales > Orobanchaceae > Orobanche > Orobanche coerulescens. The sequence continues at coordinate 4,035,155 of CM065807.1, read as the reverse complement.
GTGCTATCTTTGAGTTCGATTATCTACCAATCCATAAATAGTTCTTGATATCTTATTCGTGCGTTTTGTATATAAAATACACCACAAAAATCTTAAATTTTGAAATCTCAAATTAGACATCATTTAGACATGTAAAATGAGTCATTTTGGACAAATCAATACTGATTTTAAGTGTAGAAACGTAACATAAATTGCGAATAACTTTTGATCCGTAAATCATTCTTCAATTCCATTTCGTGCGTTTTTCTCTTGACGCATTTATCTATATTTAGTTATTTTCGTTTTAATTTTTGGAAATGATAGAATTTCCGACTCCGTTTCTGTAACACCCCCAAAACCGTATGGGAATATTACACGCCGTAGACCCCTTCCACAAGGATCTACCAGGCTAAACATTCATAAACGACTAAATGCTTGCCCGGCCAGGGTCAAACAATATAATAATACAGACCGTTAAGGTCACTTACACATAAACACACAAACCGATGAGGTCACACAACTCTATCAACAGAACTGACTAACAACATTACCCACACAGGGGTCGAAACACAATACAGCGGAAGACTGAATGAACTCTAACAATACAACCAAACTCTACCAACTCTCGACTCTTGTTTAGTATCGAAGCTCGTCATCCTCTTGTGCCAATCTCAGTTGCTCCCCTGAATCTGCATGTACCTGGACGCAAAACAGACATCCACCCCCCGAATACTCGGGGGTTAGTAAAACTCCACTGTTTTACTAGTGCAAGTATCAAACCATACGAAATATAACAAACAAATAACAACTACGAATTTAATACGGAAATCAATTATCAAAATGTTCCCGAGAAGTTTTAGAATTTCGAACTCAAATAAGAGATATTTGAAAAGGAACACATCATCTCGGGGATTTTTAAAGCAGAAATTCTTTTGGACCTCGAGTCCCAATTTACAAAACCTTTTCGTAAACATTAGGGCCTTAGCCCGATTCTCGTTTCGAAGCATACTAAATAATATATCATTATGAGTCCGAGATCCATATTTAAAATGTTACCCGAACAATCACTGCTACACGATCATTGTTCGTACACATCATGTACCGAACTCCGGAGGCCTCGACGGACCTTACCCGGACCACACACACTGTTCGTACACATCATGTACCGAACTCCGGAGGCCTCAATGGACCCTACACGGCCACACCCACTGTTCGTACACATCATGTACCGAACTCCGGAGGCCTCAACGGACCCTACCCGGCCACAACATCGTTCGTACACATCATGTACCGAACTCCGAGGCCTCGGACCCTACCCGGATCACACAACTTGTCCGTACACGTCATGTACCGGACTCCGGAGGCCTCCTCGACCCTACCTGGATCACTAACATTGTTCGTACACATCATGTACCGAACTCCTGAGGCCTCGCTGGACCCTACCTGGAACACACACACATCGACACGACACAATTCATAATCATTAAATGTCAAGCCATTCCACATTACAATGAAATGTACAATCAAGTATGTAAACCAAAACAACACAAATATCATGATCATCACAACGACTCTTAACCAACATAACACACATTCGGTACACAATACATTGAACAACCACGTGTACAACCATCTCATATGTACATCGCAATCCCGCACAAATGGCACAACGCCTAACACGGATACCAATATATCACTATTATCACAAAGCCTTCAAATTTGGAAAACACAACCAACTCAAACGGAACATATTTACGGAGGCAAGCAAAATCATCATACATATCATACGTAATTACTAGTCACAAGATACAAGTCGTATAATAAGATACTTGCCTTAATAACCGCTACCAAACGCTCCGAAGAACACGGTTCGACGGGAAGGTCGGACCAAGGAGACAACGAACGGAAGGGTTCCGACTCGAGTTCTTCACAAGAATTCGACCCTAACAACATATAATCAATAAATCATCGATCATACGAGGAAGAATAATCGTAGAACGCCGAATTCTCTTTGTGACATTTTATCGAACACCTTCAAGGCGTCGATAAAATACTCAATAAAACGACAAATCCGTGGCAATCCAACCGTGGAATAACAAGGAATTAGATATAATATAGCTTAACAATCATCAATCCATCAATATTCGAGTTAAAACGGATTAAACGGACAAATCGAACAAAATCCCCAAAACTATATTTTAAGAAAACTTGACTTGATTCGGTCGATCGAGCAAGTTATGGAAGGATTAATCGATGTTATGAACTTCAAAACTTCATGGATTTAACCCTAAAAACATCCCTCCATGATCATCAAAGTTCCACCGCGGAAGAGGAAGAAACGAGTGAGAAAAATGAAGAAAACCCGATCGCTTCGCCATATTTATAGCTCACGGACACGGCGCAAGAAACGGCCAGACCGGCCGGTGTCTCGGCCGTGTCTCGGCAGGCTGCTGGTCCTGGCCGACCGGCGCAAGACACGGCGCTGGCAGCGCCGTTTCCAGGCTGCCGCATGTGTCCGGCCATGACTCGGTCGATCCGACGGTCCAAAAATCCCAAACTCGGACTCAACGTAACCGAAAGCACGGTTACGAAGTACTCGTAAATACGAATCCGAATACCGAGAGAACACCTGATTCCGACCACCCAAGGCTCGAAATTCGACAACGGAAAGTAATTACCCAAAACTTTGGGAAATTACGAAAATGGCCCAAAACGTCCGGAAATCACGATACGCGATCGAAACACCAAACCAAAGCTCGCAACATGAATAATAACATTAAATGAACTTACGAGAAACTCGAAACAACAGTTTCGGACGAGATTCGCAAGAATCGAACTCAAGTGCGGAAAAGTCGTTAAAAAGCCCGGAACTCAGCAAAACGATACCGAAACGAACTCGGATGACAAAAAGTGCAGAATTAATCATTCTCAGAATGATGAGACGGTCCCAAGAGAGTCGTCGAAACGGACTTCCGCCGAAAAAATAAAATTACCGGAAATCCGAAATTGCGGATATTACATTCTACCCTCCTTAAAAGAAGTTTCGTCCCGAAACTTAAATCAAGTAGGGAGAAGCAATATCCCGCCAGGAAAACTCAACGAGATACACAAGAACCAAAAAAATTTCGTGCCCAACGGCGAAACGTTACAAGCAACGCAAGGGAATATACGGCGCAAAAACACGCCCCACGACGACTAACGCAACGCCACCGACTATGTTTCAAACAACAACGAGCAATTAACGACGCATCACATACCACATCACATGCACACATTTAATCGAAGAAACGTACGCTACAACAAGTTGCACCCGACTAAAACGGCTATGCGATAGAAACAAATAGAGTATCACGATAGAAATCATTCCGATTCTCATCAATAAGAAAATATCCGACGTTAAAACACAAACAATTCAAGATAACGGAAAACGAGAATACCGGACATTACATTATATCCAATTTAAAAATAAGTTTCGTCCCGAAACTTAAAATAAAACATCATGGTAGAATACAAACAAAACCAAAAAATCCACGCAACAAATATCAATTTCTACACGAATTACAGCACGAAGTACGATACACAACTACATCACGGGACACCACCAGGCACTCCCCGAGTAGGAACGAAAACCCAATTCCCGAACATCGTGGCAACGGTCTCACAATGCACCGCTCGGTGACCCACTTGGCCACACTCGAAACAATTGACTAACGGTGAACGACAATTCTTCGCAGTACGAGATCAGGCAACAACAGTCAGACAACCCCGTTCGAACAATAACGATCGAACAACAACGATCAAATAACAATGATCGAACAACAATGATCAAATAACAATGATCGAATGACAACAGTCGAACAATGACTCCGAAGTCCCCACTTCAACTCCAGACATTAAAAGAACTGGTAGAAAGTGAAAGATGTTACTTCCAAACAAGGCTCACAAGAATCGAACCGAATTCGGAAAGGTCACGATGACAAACAGGTCGATCTAAAACAAGGTCACAACCAGTTCGAATGATGACAACTGAGACATCAAACAAGTTCAAAAAGTATCGACGAACACGTGCAAGTCGATAGAATTTAGAAGGAGAAACTGCAGAAGTCAAATATAGTACGGGTATTACATCCGACCTCTTATAAAAGAAATGTCGTCCCCGCAACTCACAACAACGGAAACAAGGTAACAACACAAAAAGCATCCGACAGGAAAATCTCCCATGGGTCTCTCAGAGTTGATCCTGATATCTGTGCTGAAGCGCGAACTCCGAAAGTCTCAATAGCCAATTCGCAAAACTGAATTCGGTGTCCCTCGAAACGCGTCACTGACGAGAAGGACAATTTACACGTGCATGCCCCGGCACATCACGGTTGAAATACCTCGGCTCGGCATACCGAAAATATAAATGCTAGATACAATGGGGCATAAAGTCGCAAAATAATATAGCGGAGATGCCAACTCAGCACAACAAAGAATCACGACGGTATCGTTCGGCGACCTCAACGGCCCGAACGATAACCAGCACCTAATTACAAACATTATGAAACAATCACACATGTACACAAACGTACAAACCCAAGCTTCAACAGCTCACACTCGTGCGACAACACGCAAATCACCACGAGGCGATAAACAGTAAACACCAGTTCACACCTCTCACAGAGGGCTAGTACAACAAATGCGTGGCAACGCCTCGACGTTCATGCCACTAATTCGATCATACTCGGGAGCAAACATCATAACGACAACGCGAACATCATACATACATACCCAGCCCTCAAACGGAATGGATAGGTTTTAAAAACGAAAACCTCCTTTTGAAAATAATTTTGGAAACACCGATTGATCTTGAGTATCACCCTTCAATAAAAATACAATCGTGAAACATCGTTATCGAGACTTTAGAAACTATTTCGCATTCGATAAAAATGAGGACAATTTCTTTTCGTGAAAAACTTTCGGAAGTATTCGACCCTCGGGTCTAAGTAAAAGTGTTTCTAAAACATTGGAAAATATCTCAAAACATTTTGGTCCTCGAGGTAGAAGAATCTTGAAACATATTGTGGCACCTTGGATGTACCACAAGAAAATAATTCATTTTAAAAGGACGTCTCGAAATTTATTTTCTAAGGTACTCAAAGTTTTCAACGATAATTCAATGGGCTAGAATGCCCAAAAATTTCAGATAATTACACGGAACATTATAGCGCCGTGGGTCCCGCTACGAATCCACTGTGCTAAAAACCATTTACAAAACGCCAAAAAGGTCGATGACGGTAATATTTTACAATGTCCGAAGTATTTCAAAACACATTTTTTAAATACCGCCTGATTGTGTCATTTGAAAATACACGGCCCATTTGTCAAAATTTAACAAATTTTAAAAATCCATATAAACCATGGTTTGACCGCACCACCAAAATATTTTCCAAAATTCGATTTCTACAAAATTCTCAAACTTACCCATAGCGGACAAAAATTACAACATTCCAAAAACAGTCGAATTTAAAACCATATACTCAAATGGAAACCAGGGTCGCCAATTCAATCAAATGCATCTCGTGGTATCAAGTTTAAACACTCAGCAAAATCATTCATCGGAGTTTCTCACAAACTCTACCGTCGGTACCTATTCGAAACCCATCAAGGTTTAAAACTTTCACAACCTACCACCCCACCCGTGTAATATCCGGATTTATTACAGTGTATTTCATCTGTATTCAACCATGTATTATTTCGGATTGATGATTTTGATTATTGGAGTGTGATATTTAGTGCATTAATGTCATTATGCATAAGTATAGAAACATGTATAATTGCTCAAACAACCTTGTGATAGCGCACGCTAAGAATGTATCTTAACGCGTGCTATCGGGCCATTATTAGCGCACGCTATGCAGGTATGAGTAACGTGCGCTAAGGACTCAATTATTGAACGGGGCAGCTGGCTCGTGCGCCAGCGGGACATGGGTCCGAATAAGATTCCCGCTGACGCACCCGGACAAAATCTGAAGTCAACCATTATTAGCGCACGCTAAGGGATGCTTAGTAGCGTGCGCTAACTTATCAATAATGCAGAAATTATAAATGGGACATCAACCGTGTTGGCTTGCATTTCTTTCGCACTTTCCTCAATCTTGAGAGTTCAGAGAGTTGTAGAAATACTCTTATACACTTAAGAACACATATTGTTGATATTTATACATTGGTTACCACGTGGAATGTTCATGGAAGTGGAATAGCACCTTGGAAGAGCATACAACCAACCGGAGTTGGATTCTACCTTACGGTTCAGTGATTTCGTCATTTTAAGGTATGTTCAATCTATCTCCAAACTTAGAGTTGGATTCTAACGATTTGGATGATCATGTTAACAAGATATGGATTTTCATAGATGAATTATCCAAGTATATCATGTTTGGAATAGTGAGTTGTATAAGCCTGGAATACCTTGATTATAATCATCATGATTCGAATCTTAGTACACTGAATATGTGAAGAGAAGCTTCTATCAATGGTTAACCGAATCTAATAGATGATTTCATAGTAATCTTGGACTAGACGTTAACATCCTTATTGTTAGATAAATCTAAAGATTTGATCATGGAAGGATTTATCTAGTATATATAGGACGTTTATCAACTTCGGTAGGATAATATGGTGATATAGAGGTGTTGATATCAACCATTTAGTTTTTCGTATTATCGTATGAAGATTTGAAGTCGGAAAAGAATATGGTTTTATATTGGCATGCATATCCTTGAATCCAAGTTGTCTTTATCCGTATTATGTTGCAGGAGGGTGTTGACATAGTATTCATGGTAGTAACTTGAATTATCACGCAAGATTTCGTTGTTTCAAACATGGCAAGAACAGCATCGCTCAAAGAAATCGCCATGCGTAGATAGCGCACGCTATGATATGCGATGTAACGGCGCTATCGAAAGCGCTTGTTAGCGCGGCGCTACGCTTGGTACGTAACGACGCTAGACCATCGACGAAGTCAATCGGGCCGGGTCGCTGAGGTATCGACCATGCATCGTTAGCGTGCGCTAGGCTCGTTGTTTGCGCGGCGCTATCGATGCACGTAACGCACGCTACACAGAGTACTTAGCGTGCGCTAAGCTATTCGGCGATTGCGCTTATGAACTTTTGACCGTTAATCGAATTGTTTAACATTCATACGACGTGAGATAAATCCTATATCATTTCTTTTGTTAAGGTTTGGTCTCGTTACGTGATTGATTGAGGAGGACGACCTTCGAGTGTTCATTTTCGTGGAAGTATTGTTATTGTCTTCAAATCGAGGCAAGTACCTTAATTGTTTTATGTATTGTTGTTATACATATTGTCGTGCATGTATGTCGTTATTGTGTGTCCACTCGTGTTGGTCCGACGGGATCATCGGGATCTATGCTAGCGTCATACCGGATCATCGGACGGGTTTTTCCACCACGGGTTGGTCCGACGGGATCATCGTGGGTTCTAGGCAGTGAACGCTGGATCGATGGAATTACCATGTGTATGTATTGATATCATGTTGTGATTATCAGTTGTATATGTTATGTTTGAGATTCTCGTAGGAGAAGACTCGTTGGTATTTTGTCGTTTACGTTATTATTATTCACCGTGAGATATGAATAATATGCTGTGGTACTTGTACTAGCATCGTTGTGCTAACCCCTTCAGGGGTGAACATTTTGTTTGTGTTCAGGATCCTGGAGAGCTGGGAAACAACCACTGGTACAGTATGACGACGAGGGTGCAGAGTGATGTCCCGACCGGGTTTATTTATCTTTCGTTTATTCGTCATTTCAATAAGTACTCGAGTACGAAGTAGTTTGTGGTGATTTGAATTTGGTGATGTAATATTGAGTTCTGTTGGACAATTGTACTATTTCCGTATTTTGGTCAGAACTAATGTACTGTAATTCCGTTATTTCCATTCGTCAGTACCTTTTTATACTTGTTCAATTCTTCAGCCTTGTAAATCCTTACGTAAAGGATTTACGGCATTAGAATATTCCCGAATATATCGGGGTGTTACGAGAATATGGTATCGGAGCTAAGATTATGGATATCTTGGCCGTTGGGTTAAAATAGGGTCATTTATGTCTTTGGGGTAACCGGCCGTGAATGACATCACCGCACTGCCTACGTCTTCATGCGAACAGTGGTTGTAAGTTCCTAAACTCTATCTCGTTCTTTGCATATTGTATTTCTTTATACTCGGATATTAGAACGATGTTGTTTTCTGTATATTGAGTATTTATGCTTACAGTATGTTGAGAGGCGGACGTGGACGTGGTCGCGGTCGTGGACGCGGACGAAGAAATGCCGAAAGGGAGGCGTCACCTTCTAACCAGGCCAGTCATAGCTCCGGCGAGCCGCAGCAATCTATTAACAATGAACCAGATCCTGCTGTACCAGAGATCCTTCGTCAAGTGGTGAACCAGATGACTCAGTTCGCCCAGGTCGTGGACCGAATGCAAGTGGCGGTGGGACTACAGCAGGGAGAGAGACAGCAAGGGATCCCAGATATGGGAAATCGAGGTGACCGGTGGCTGCAAGAAGTGGCAAAGATGCAACCACCCAAATTCGACGGTATTTCTGAGACTCCCACCTGGGATCATTGGTTAAAGGAGCTGGAGAAAATCTTTGCCGGAATCAATTGCCCAGACGACCGGAAAGCCTCTATCGCTCAATATTTTCTGATAGGGGAAGCGTCCGAATGGTGGGAAGCCATCCGGCCTGTAGACCATGACGCCGATTGGACAGAGTTTAGAATGATGATGGAAGCTCGATTGCCCTCGTCCCGTGAGGGAAGCCAAAGTTCGGGAGTTTTTCTCCGCCGGCCTTCCGATGTGCCGTATCCCGTGCGATCAAGACGTTTAACCAACAAATGGCATTTGTTCGACATCCGGTCGTAATGCATGCGTAAATGATGATCCATTTCGATATGAGAATGAAACCAAGTTCGGAGGTACATGTCCGGATTTGAATGTACCACACTCCGCCAATACCAGGATAAGGCATTGGCATATGAGATCAAGGAAGCGGCCATGGAGAAATTTGCGAAACCAAGAAACAGAAAGTCTCGGTACTTTTACAGAGCACAAGAACAGTGGGGCCCGTAAGGCCCAGTCATCCTTTCACTCTTTCATGAAACCTCCGCACCTACCTAGGAGCGGAAAGAACTTCGGGCGACATCAACTTTTACCGATGTTACCAGAAATGCTTTAATCGCGCCAGACGGGCACTATCGACTAATTGCCCCCTTCCGCCGTGATTTGTTTTGATTGTGGACGAGAGGGACATCGGGCGGTGTTTTGTGAAGAGGTCAAAGTCTTTTAGAGCCCGTACACCACAAACTACCCGTATGAGACCAAGATTCCACAGACGCAGAAAGTGTTCGGATGCCTCGGAATTTTGGCCGGGCGAGGCAGAGGACAATGGGACCGAAGGGAACATCGAGTGCCGGATCTGCTCCCCACGCCTCATGCGAGATGAGGAGGACAGACGATCGTGATGTCATTGCCGCATCGCATCGGCCCGCATCCTTTCCCACCCGGCTAGCGTTTTATTCGATACAGAGCTACACATTCTTTCATATCTTTGTCTTGTGTAAATCGTTTGAATATTTCCGGTTTTCATGCTTGTGAACCTTATGTTGTTGGTTTACCGAGTGGAGAGAGGATTGTCGGAAATTTAGAAACTAGAAATTTCCCGTATCATTTGGAGGCAGAGAGTGGCTCTTAAATCGATCATGATAGAAATGCAAGGAGATGACTGATACTCTGAGACGATTGGCTTAATCGGTGCGGAGCAATTGTAAATTACCGAAGGAGGAATATCTCACCTGTCGCCGACGATGGTTCCGAGATTCTGTTTGAGGGATGGAAACCGAAGCTCAGAAAGTTGATCAAGGCGATGAAAGTCACAAATTGTTGAAACAAGGTCAGATCGGTGCTACGCAATGAAGAAAGAAGAAGAAATTGTGGAACTTTCATCCATTCCTGTTGTGAACGAATTTCCGATGTGTTTCCTGACGAATTACTCGGACTACCTCCACGAAGGGATGTGGAATTTACTATCAATCGGAACCTGGAGCGACACCAATTTCTAAGGCGCCGTATCGTATGGCACCTACCGAGATGTACGAATCAAGAAGCAAATGGAGGAGTTCTTGGACAAGGGCTATATTCAAAGCGTTTCACCCCGGGAGCACCAGCTTCTTTTGTCCGAAAGAAGGATGGATCGCTCCGATTGTGTATTGACTATCGAGAGCCGAACAAGATGACGATTAAGAACAAGTATCCGCTACACGGATTGATGATTTGTTTGACCGCCATAAGGGGCAACGGTATTTTCTAAAATCGATCCGAGATCGTGATACCATCAATCGAGGATTAAGGAGTCCGATGTTCAAATCAGCTCGTAACTCGCTACGGGCATTATGAGTTTGTAGTGATGCCGTTTGGTCTCACTAACGCACTTTCCGTATTTATGCAATTGATGAACAGAGTGTTCATTGAATTTTTGGATAAATTTGTGGTCGTATTTATTGATGACATTCTAGTGTATTCTAAGAGTCCTAAGAACATGCGCAGATTTATGATCAGATTGGAGCTTTTGAGAAACGAGCAATTGTACGCCAAACTATCTAAGTGTGAATTTTGGCTAAAAGAAGTAATGTTCCTCGGCCATGTGGTGTCACTAGGGAGTCCGAGTGGATCCTCGTAACATCAAGGCAATTGGATTGGAAGCCTCCAAAGAACGTGAAAGAGGTCCAAGCTTCTTAGGACTTGCGGGATACTATCGTCGATTCGTGGAAGGGTTTTCTAAAATCTCCCGCCCACTTACTCGACTCCTTCAGAAAACTCAAAAGTTTGAGTGGAATGAATTGTGTCAGATTAGCTTTGATGAATTGAAGAAGAGATTGACGACGGCACCGATTCTATCACTTCCACAGGAACCGAGGGATTCATAGTTTACAGTGATGCTTCAACCAAGGACTTGGGTGCGTGTTGATGCAGAATGATAAGGTGATCGCTTATGCATCGCGACAACCGAAACCTTATGAAGTGAATTACCCGACACATGATTTGGAACTAGCAGCAGTGGTTTTTGCCTTGAAGATTTGGAGGCATTATCTCAGACGGACTCACCGCCGATCTTTACGGATCATAAGAGTCTCAAGTACATATTCGACGTCGAAAGAGTTGAATATGCGGCAAAGAAGATGGTTGGAACCGATTAAGGACTATGACTTGGAGATTTTATATCATCCAGGCAAAGCGAATGTAGTGGCCGATGCACTTAGCCGCAAGCCTGTCTCTATTCGGATGCCGGAGACACCGACCTCCCAACTTAGCCTTCACGAGAAATGATTCGTGAAGGGATTGAAGTGTGGTTACAGAGAGTCCAGTGGACAATCAGGCGTGATGGAGATAACTTCGTCATTAACCGAAGAAATCAAATCTAGACAGCAGATGACCCTCCGATGATTCGGTTACATGACGAAGTGATCAAAGGAAAGGCCCCGGATTCATAATTCATGACGATGGAGTTTTGAGATTTCAGACCGACTCTGCTCCCGATGTTGATGTTCAAATGACGATTATGAAGGAAGCTCATAGTTCGCCCTATTCTATCCACCCGGCACCAAGAAATGTATAAGGACTTGAAGCACTTCGTGGGGCAACATGAAGAAAGACGTAGCGGACTATGTTTCAAATGCTTGACTTTTCAAGCAGTTAAGATCGAGCATCAACGGCTCTTTGGAATGTTGAAGCCGCTCCCGATCCCCGAATGGAAGTGGGAGGACATATCAATGGACTTTATCACTAATATGCCGAAAACCAGACAGAATGAACATGATTTGGGTGATAGTTGATCGTTTAACCAAATCGGCTCATTTTCTAGGCATTAAGGATACGTGGGGACCAGAGAGGTTGGCACGAGTCTTTATTTCGTAGATAGTTCGATTGCATGGTACGCCAAGACCATTGTTTCGATCGAGATGGCCGCTTTGTGTCTCACTTTTGGAAGGCGCTCATAAGGCCTTGGGGACCGAATTGAACTTCAAGACAACTTATCACCCGCATCGATGGACAACTGAGAGAACTATACAAACGGTGGAAGATATGCTAAGGGCTCGTGCCTTAGATTGGTCAAACGATTGGGAAGTTCATCTACCATTGATCAATTTACTTACAACAATAGTTGGCATGCTTCCATTAAGATGGCACCGTTTGAGGCATTATACGGAAGGAGATGCAGATCGCCTTATGTTGGGACGATTCATCGGACTTGATCGAATGTAATGCAGAGTTGATCGAAAGCACTCGAGAGAAGATAGCCTTGATTCGTGAAAGGCCGCTGACCGCCCGCAGTCGCCAGAATCCTATGCGGACGCACGCCGCCGCCCATTGGAGTTCGCACCGAGATCACGTACTTTTGAAGGTTTCTCCTACCCGGGAATCTTTCGCTTCTGTAGGAAAGGTAAGTCGAGTCCGAGATATATCGGACCATTTGAGATCCTCGAGAGAGTTGGGGAGTTGGCCTGCAGATTAGCATTACCGCCGTCATTGTGCCATGTTCATAACGTGTTCCACGTATCCCGATGAGATATATACCAGATCCTACCATATCATCGATTTCGCGAGATCAAGTCGAACAGATGGGACGCTTGAAGAAAGACTACCAAGATACTCGAGAGTCGAGTTAAGCAACCGAGGAACAAGACAATCGCTTTGGTCAAAGTTCGGTGGTCATGTCATGGAACTAAGAAGCCACTTGGGAAACAGAAGTTTATATGAAGTCTAGATATCCCGAGTTATTTTCGTCTTGAGTTTCGGGACGAAACTCCTTTTAGTAGGAGAGTATGTAATATCCGGATTTATTACAGTGTATTTCATCCGTATTCAACCATGTATTATTTCGGATTGATGATTTTGATTATCGAGTGTGATATTTAGTGCATTAATGTCATTATGCATAAGTATAGAAACATGTATAATTGCTCAAACAACCTTGTGATAGCGCACGCTAAGAATGTATCTTAACGCGCTTATCGGGCCATTATTAGCGCACGCTATGCAGTATGAGTAACGTGCGCTAAGGACTCAATTATTGAACGGGCACTGGCTCGTGGCGCCAATGGGACATGGGTCCTGGATAAGATTCCTACCGACGCACCCGGACAAAATCAAGTCAACCATTATTAGCGCACGCTAAGGGATGCTTAGTAGCGTGCGCTAACTTATCAATAATGCGAAATTATAAATGGGACATCAACCGTGTTGGCTTGCATTTCTTTCGCACTTTCCTCAATCTTGAGAGTTCGAGAGTTGTAGAAATACTCTTATACACTTAAGAACACATATTGTTGATATTTATACATTGGTTACCACGTGGAATGTTCATGGAAGTGGAATAGCACCTTGAAGAGCATACAACCAACCGGAGTTGGATTCTACCTTACTTCGCTCAGTTGATTTCGTCATTTTAAGGTATGTTCAATCTATCTCCGGACTTAGAGTTGGATTCTAACGATTTGGATGATCATGTTAACAAGATATGGATTTTCATAGATGAATTATCCAAGTATATCATGTTTGGAATAGTGAGTTGTATAAGCCCTGAATACCTTGATTATAATCATCATGATTCGAATCTTAGTACATCGAATATGTGAAGAGAAGCTTCTATCAATGGTTAACCGAATCTAATAGATGATTTCATAGTAATCTTGGATCGACGTTAACATCCTTATTGTTAGATAAATCTAAAGGTTTGATCATGGAAGGATTTATCTAGTATATATAGGACGTTTATCAACTTCAAGAGGATAATATGGATCGATATAGAGGTGTTGATATCAACCATTTAGTTTTTCGTATTATCGTATGAAGATTTGAAGTCGGAAAAGAATATGGTTTTATATTGGCATGCATATCCTTGAATCAAGTTGTCTTTATCCGTATAATCATTCATGAGGGTGTAGACATAGTATTCATGGTAGTACCATGAATTATCACGCAAGATTTCGTTGTTTCAAACATGGCAAGAATAGCTATCGCCGCCAAAGAAATCGCCATGCGTAGATAGCGCACGCTATGATATGCGCGGTAACGCGGCGCTATCGAGCGCTTGTTAGCGTGCGCTACGCTTGGTACGTAACGACGCTAGACCATCGACGAAGTCAATCGGGCCGGGTCGCTGAGGTAATCGACCATGCATCGTTAGCGTGCGCTAGGCTCGCTGTTTGCGCGGCGCTATCGATGCATTTAACGCACGCTACACAGAGTACTTAGCGCGGCGCTAAGCTATTCGGGCATTGCGCTTATGAACTTTTGACCGTTAATCGAATTGTTTAACATTCATACGACGTGAGATAAATCCTATATCATTTCTTTTGTTAAGGTTTGGTCTCGTTACGTGATTGATTGAGGAGGACGACCTTCGAGTGTTCATTTTCGTGGAAGTATTGTTATTGTCTTCAAATCGAGGCAAGTACCTTAATTGTTTTATGTATTGTTGTTATACATATTGTCGTGCATGTATGTCGTTATTGTTTGTCCACTCGTGTTGGTCCGACGATCATCGGGGATCTATGCTAGCGTCTACTGGATCATCGGACGGGTTTTTCCACCACGGGTTGGTCCGACGGATCATCGTGGGTTCTAGGCAAAGGAACGCTGGATCGATGGAATTACCATGTGTATGTATTGATATCATGTTGTGATTATCAGTTGTATATGTTATGTTTGAGATTCTCGTAGGAGAAGACTCGTTGGTATTTTGTCGTTTACGTTATTATTATTCACCGTGAGATATGAATAATATGCTGTGGTACTTGTACTAGCATCGTTGTGCTAACCCCTTCAGGGGTGAACATTTTGTTTGTGTTCATGATCCAGGAGAGATGGGAAACAACCACCGTACAAAGATGACGACGAGGGTGCAGAGTGATGTCCCGACCGGGTTTATTTATCTTTCGTTTATTCGTCATTTCAATAAGTACTCGAGTACGAAGTAGTTTGTGGTGATTTGAATTTGGTGATGTAATATTGAGTTCTGTTGGACAATTGTACTATTTCCGTATTTTGGTCAGAACTAATGTACTGTAATTCCGTTATTTCCATTCGTCAGTACCTTTTTATACTTGTTCAATTCTTCAGCCTTGTAAATCCTTACGTAAAGGATTTACGGCGCTGTAATATTCCCGAATATATCGGGGGTGTTACAACCCGGTGGTTCAAAGATAAAACAATAACGTGCCCAGTTCTATACACATACTATGTGTCACAAGTATTAAACACAACTATATTACACAATACTGTGTAAATAAAATTATGCACCGCAATTAACTCACTAAGATAAAATCGAGATACACAGGTATTACGCATAAAAGAGGAGACTTACATCAACAGGTCGCACGGAGGTGACGGTCGCCCACGATACTAATCTCGTCCAACAACATATCCGACACGTTGTGACTACGCACAACTAAACTTGTCACCTGACGACTCGAACGACAAGACCACACATTACTCGACAAACCACGACTCGACTCGACCCGACAGCCTAGGTTTCCGCAACCAAATCTCCGATACCATAAATGTAACACCCCCAAAACCGTATGGGAATATTACACGCCGTAGACCCCTTCCACAAGGATCTACCAGGCTAAACATCCATAAACGACTAAATGCTTGCCCGGCCAGGGTCAAACAATATAATAATACACTGCTAAGGTCACTTACACATAAACACAATGCACCGATGAGGTCACACAACTCTATCAATGTAATCGACTAACAACATTACCCACACAGGGTCGAAACACAATACAATGAAGACCGAATGAACTCTAACAATACAACCAAACTCTACCAACTCGACTCTTGATTAGTATCGCACTCGTCATCCTCTTGTGCCAATCCCGTGATCGCTCCCCGACTGCATGTACCGGACGCAAAACAGACATCCACCCCCGAATACTGGGGTTAGTAAACTCCACCGTTTTACTAGTGCAAGTATCAAACCATACGAAATATAACAAGCAAATAACAACTACGAATTTAATACTAAATCAATTATCAAAATGTTCCCAGAAGTTTTAGAATTTCGAACTCAAATAAGAGATATTTGAAAAGGAACACATCATCTCGGGATTTTTAAAGCGTAAATTCTTTTCGACCTCGAGTCCCAATTTACAAAACCTTTTCGTAAACATTAGGCCTTAGCCCGATTCTCGTTTCAAAGCATACTAAATAATATATCATTATGAGTCCGAGATCCATATTTAAAATGTTACCCGAACAATCACTACTACACGATCATTGTTCGTACACATCATGTACCGAACTCCGAGGCCTCGACGGACCTTACCCGACCACACACACCGCTCGTACACATCATGTACCGAACTCCGAGGCCTCAATGGACCCTACCCGGCCACACACACACTGCTCGTACACATCATGTACCGAACTCCGAGGCCTCAACGGACCCTACCCGGCCACAACATCGTTCGTACACATCATGTACCGAACTCCGCAGGCCTCGCTGACCCTACCGATCACACAACTTGTCCGTACACGCCATGTACCGACTCCGCAGGCCTCGCGACCCTACCGGATCACACACTTTGTTCGTACACATCATGTACCGAACTCCGCAGGCCTCGCTGACCCTACCGAACACACACACATCGACACGACACAATTCATAATCATTAAATGTCAAGCCATTCCACATTACAATGAAATGTACAATCAAGTATGTAAACCAAAACAACACAAATATCATGATCATCACAACGACTCTTAACCAACATAACACACATTCGGTACACAATACATTGAACAACCACGTGTACAACCATCTCATATGTACATCGCAATCCTGCACAAATGGCACAACGCCTAACACGGATACCAATATATCACTATTATCACAAAGCCTTCAAATTTCGGAAAACACAACCAACTCAAACGGAACATATTTACGGAGGCAAGCAAAATCATCATACATATCATACGTAATTACTAGTCACAAGATACAAGTCGTATAATAAGATACTTGCCTTAATAACCGCTACCAAACGCTCCGAAGAACACGATTCGATCGGGAAGCTCGGACCCCGAAGGAGACAACGAACGGAAGGGTTCCGACTCGAGTTCTTCACAAGAATTCGACCCTAACAGCATATAATCAATAAATCATCGATCATACGAGGAAGAATAATCGTAGAACGCTCGAATTCTCTTTGTGACATTTTATCGAACACCTTCAAGGCGTCGATAAAATACTCAATAAAACGACAAATCCGTGGCAATCCAACCATGGAATAACAAGGAATTAGATATAATATAGCTTAACAATCATCAATCCATCAATATTCTGAGTTAAAACGGATTAAACGGACAAATCGAACAAAATCCCCAAAACTATATTTTAAGAAAACTTGACTTGATTCGCCGATCGAGCAAGTTATGGAAGGATTAATCGATGTTATGAACTTCAAAACTTCATGGATTTAACCCCTAACAACATCCCTCCATGATCATCAAAGTTCCACCGCGGAAGAGGAAGAAACGAGTGAGAAAAATGAAGAAAACCCGATCGCTTCCGCCATATTTATAGCCCTCACGGACACGGCGCAAAGAAACGCCCAGACTGGGCCGGGTGTCTCGGCCGTGTCTCGGCAGGCTGCTGGTCCTGGCCGACCCGGCGCAAGACACGGCGCTGGGCAGCGCCGCTTCTGTGGCCGTTTCGCATGTGTCCGCCACCATGACTCGTCGATCCGACGGTCCAAAAATCCGAAACTCGGACTAACGTAAACCGAAAGCACGGTTACGAAGTACTCGTAAATACGAATCCGAATACCGAGAGAACACCTGATTCCGACCACCCAAGGTTCAAATTCGACAACGGAAAGTAATTACCCAAAACTTTGGGAAATTACGAAAATGGCCCAAAACGTCCGAAATCACGATACGCGATCGAAACACCAAACCAAAGCTCGCAACATGAATAATAACATTAAATGAACTTACGAAACTCAAACAACAGCTTTCGGACGAGATTCGCAAGAATCGAACTCAAGGCGCGAAAAGTCGTTAAAAAGCCCTAACTCAAAGAAACGATACCGAAACGAACTCGGATGACAAAAAGTGCAGAATTAATCATTCTCAGAATGATGAGACGGTCCCAAGCGAGTCGTCGAAACGAACTTCCGCCGAAAAAATAAAATTATCAGAAATCCGAAATTGCGGATATTACAGTTTCCGTGTTAATTAAACTTAAATAATTTAATGATAATAAACATTATGAACAATCGAACTACGTATCTGCCCATATGATGTACTTAAAGTTTTAACGGCAATTTTATGTATCATTTTCTATATATGCAATTATAAAATAATTAAACCGGAATAAATGAATTTATGTTCTTGTATAAAATATCCAGAATTATTCTAAGGAATATTTGAAATGGAAGAAATGGATTTCTATTTCAACTCAAGTTATTAAGTATTACCTTTGAAAATATTAGAAATTAATAAATTGAAATTATTCTCAATGTTACTTTGTTAAATAAATTATAAAGACTATTGTTTGATATATTACAGCATAAGTAATAGTTAAATTATAAATTGTTGAAAATATTTTTAAAAATATTCAAGGATGATATCTATGAGCTATTTACCAATGCATTTAATTTTTAGACGATGATTTTGTTGAAATTTAGTAAAATATAAAATAAAGGGCGAGCCATTAAATTAAATTGAGACGTCTTAACAAAATGCTAATAGCATATTATTATTAGGAGATCGATACCTTATCTAGGAGCGGACGACCAAACTCTCGAGATTTAATTGGAATCATCTTATCGACGACTCACAAGGCAAGTTCGTTCAGCTTGCTCGGCTCTAGCATTATTGTAATTTTGTGTGTTCATTGTGTATTGATTATGTTGTGCCAATTATGATGCTGTGAATCTGTGTATTATGTGACGAATGTGAAGAGATGCAAAGTTATACTGTTCGAGTGGGAACAAAGAGAAATTTATAACGAACGTTCGTTCCGCACCCGGATATTGGGGTGTGCACCCGGATATTGGGGGTGGTGGAAATTCCACTATCCGGATATTGAGGATATGTGCTTATGTGTTATTGTATGTATATGTGATATGTGTTGTGAGCTGATACTTTTGGAACTGCAAAATTCGTACATATGAGCATATTGTTGTGATGTGTTATGACTGACTCGGGTATGGGCTGGTATTGTTATACTTGCCAGTTGCAGGAACTCCAGAAATACAGACTGGGGAATGCGAATGGACGGGGAATGCTTGACAATGGCAACTGGAACAAGTTTAGTTTTCTTGGCATTTATCTCGAAAATAAAGCGTATGTGATGATACTAAAATCGTGTGTATTTCGACTTTCCTATTTGTATGGAAAATATTATTCTCGTTTTCAAGTTTGCTTATTTTTATTAAAGTCCTTGTGATGTAAGACGAATAACCTAACCTAATGGGCCCCATGAGGGATCCACGGCGCTGTAAGTACCCATAAATTTGGGGATGTTACACTATAATAGTTGCATTTAAGCATTTAATTCTTGATAAGTCTTGTTAGTAGGAGATAAAACCATGTCACATGTATTTGAGTCGGAACTCTGCGGAAACTCGGGTTTTGATTAGATTAAAGCATTTTATATTGAAAATTGGCTCCAATAGCTTCAATTAAGCCTTTACTTCTTGATAAGTCTTGTTAATAGGAGATAAGGTCATGCTTCATTCATTTGAATCGGAACTCTATGAAAACTCATGTTAATTGATTAGATTCGAGCCTCTTGTACTCAGAATTGGCTATAACAACTCCCGTTAAGCCTTTACTTCTTGATTAAGTCTGGTTAATAGGAGATAAGACCATGTTACATGTATTCGAGTCGGAACTCTATGAAAACTCGGGTTTATTGGTTAGATTAGAGCCTTTTGTACTTTAACAACTCCGATTAAGCCTTTACCTCTTGATTAATTCTTGTTGTAGCAAGGATTGGATATAATAGCTCTAATTAAGCCTTTACTGTAACACCCCGAGATATTCGGAATAATTACAGCGCCGCAAACCCTTTAGATAAGGATTTACAAGGCTAATTTTAAAAGAAGTGTAAAAATAAACCAATCGAACACTGGAATTCACATACATATTTGGAATCAAACGATCAAATGTGCTGACTTATACAACCATATCGAAAAGACTTTATTAATACAGACATACTCGATTACTAAACGAATCAAGAAGACAAATCACAATAATAAGAACATCAACCACATCACTGAGCCATCTCATCGTCCTGTCGGTACTGTGGCTGCCTCCCCGCTCCTCGACTACCTGAACATCAAAAACAATATCCACCCCCGAAGGGGTTAGCAAAACAATGCTAGTACAAGTATCGTCATACAATAAATCATTAATGCATCATAAAACATGCAAACGGACTTCCGCCACCGGAATCCAACGATGCGAATCCTCACGATTCCATCTACACAATACATGGTAATCCAAATGATCCAGCTTCTCAAGATAGATCCCCATGATGATCCCGCGGACCAACGCATGGTGGAAAACCCGTCCAATGATCCGCCCTCAAGATAGATCCCCATGATGATCCGTCGGACCAACGCATGGTGGACATTCGATCCAGCCCTCAAGATAGATCCTCATGACCCCCTCGGATCATTTATACCATAATCAATCAATTATGCATACACATATGCATTTCAATATGTTCATCAATACGAACAAACAACAACGAATATCACGCGAATTTCCGTAAATACATCTCATATACAAAAATATGAACAAAACCATAAGCATGATAAATCAAACTCGACATATGATACTTGCCTCGAAAATGGCAAGGACGAAACACTTCAAAGATCTCGACACACTCGAAGGCCGCCTCCTTCGATCAACGTAACAAGCTCGAACCTTAACAAAAGGAACGATATACAAATCATCTCAAGTCGAACGATGGCCTAACAATTCGCCTATGGCCGAAAAGCTCAAAATAACCAATCGCTCGATCATGAAGGCGCTTACGCATTTACGTAACGCGGCGCTTAAGCAGTTCGTTAGCATACGCTATCGTGTAAGACTAGCGTGCGCTAGTTATGAATCGGCTTTGAACTGCCGATACATAACGACGCTACGACGCTAATACGTTAATCAACCCCGATAGCGCACGTTAACTCACATATGTTAGCGTGCGCTAACGCTGCATGACGTATCATCGCTAACGGAAAATCGGGTTGAATAAAGGGTGAATTTATGAATTCTATGTTGATACAACAAATCATCCTCAAGTCTGACATGCTAATAAGGTTGTGGAAGTTCCATTATCATGAGGCACAAATATACGGATAATCCTCTCATCAACATATCTTTTCTAAGATCTTCACGAAATATACCAAGTTCCGATTATTCCAAGTCCCAAAACATATGATTCCTAACGTAAAACATACGAACTAGGTAATCTCCGATTACTAACCATAAATCGATTTGAAAACGCTTAGGAGTTCATACTACTAAGATGGTTCAAAGGTTCATACGATGAATAAGTGTCGAAACGTCGAAAATATCCTTCTAACATGTGATGACCGATTATAAACGAAATACGAGCTATCCAAACATGATTCAAACTTCCTTAGGAACATTACTAACATTGGTGAAGAATCACCTACCTCAAGTAGTGAAGAACACGGAGGAAAATGAAGCAATCCGACACCGAAAGCTTGAACACCAATCTCCAATGATATACGATCTTAAATCACGAATCAGGATGTTGATATGAAGTGTTTGGGGTGAAGGAAGTTATGTTCTAAGTGTAGGAATTCAGGTAATGAGAGTAGAGAAAACTGAAATCTCGAATAGGATGCTGTCCTATTTATAATAAATGGCTATTAGCGCGCGCTAGACCCTATTCGTAGCGTGCGCTAACGGCTCACGCCTAAATCAGTACTCGAATTTAGCGTGCGCTACGCATATACCTGTAGCGTGCGCTAAGGCGTTGACTCGCTTTTCCAAAGCCGTCAGTACATCCGACACAATCCGACAAGGGTCCCCCGGCCAGATCTCACCTACCGCACGTCTCAATCGATCTGACCATGCATAGCGTGCGCTAATGACCCTCTGTAGCGTGCGCTATGAATCCCCGTTAGCGTACGCTACACTCAGCCTGTAGCGTGCGCTACATGTATAGAATTTCAATCTCTAAAACACATACACGAAATTATACACTCGACAACATCGGATTATGAAATACGGAGAATAGTACTCAGACAAAAGTACAATCATTACAATATCACAAGTTCTAATTACATAACAGAAATCTCGGGTATTACATCCTTCCTCCCTAAAAAGAAGTTTCGTCCCGAAACTTAGGATGAAAACAACTCCGGATATTTAGCCTTCATACCATCCTCCGTTTCCCAAGTGGCCTCTTCGACTCCATGTCGTGACCATTGTACTTTAACCAAATGTATTGGTTTATTCCTCAATTGTTTGATCCAGGTCTCAAGTATCTTGATTGGTCTCTCTTCGAAGGTGCCATTATTAGCTATCTCGATCTCGTCGAAATCAATGACGTGATCGGGTCCAGACATACTTCCGCAGTTGGGATACGTGAAACACATTGTGAACATGACTCAGCGATGGCGGTAAGGCCAACCGGTATGCTAAATCCCCAACTCTCTCTAGGATCTCAAATGGTCCGATATATCTCGGACTAAGCTTGCCTCTTCTCCCAAAACGGAAAATCCCTCGTGTAGGAGACACCTTCAATAGTACGTGGTCCCCAGCGTCGAACTCTAGAGGGCGACGACGTACATCGGCATAAGACTTCCGACTCGACTGGGCAACAGCTCTCTCGAATCAAGGCTATCTTCTCTTGAGTCCGAATAATCAATTCCGGTTCCGTCCCGATCAAATCCAAGAATCATCCCAAAGACAGGGCGATCGGCATCTTCTCCCGTATAAAGCTTCAAATGGGGCCATCTTAATAGAAGCATGCCAATGTTATTATAGGTGAACTCGATCAAGGGCAAGTGAACTTCCCAATCACGACCAATCTAATGCACAAGCTCTAAGCATGTCTTCTACTATCTCGTATAGTTCTTTCAGATCGACCATCCGTTTGGGGATGATAAGTCATGCTAAAGTTGAGCTCGATCCCCAAAGCCCCGTGAATCGCTTTCCGAAGTGTGACACGAAACGACCATCTCGATCCGAAATAATGGTCTTCGGCCCGTGCAATCCGACTATCTCCGCAATAAATATTCGTGCCAATCTCTCGGGTCCCCAAGTATCTTTAATTCCCAGAAATGAGCCGACTTGGTTAGTCGATCAACTACAACCCAAATCGTGTTCATTCCCGTTCTAGTCCTTGGCATACTAGTAATGAAGTCCATCGAGATATCCTCCCACTTCCACTCGGGGATCGGAAGCGGTCTTAACATTCCGGCAGTCGTTGATGTTCAATCTTAACTCACGACAAGTCAAACACTTTGAAACGTACTCGCCACGTCCTTCTTCATATTCCCCACCGTAAGTTTTGCTTTAAATCTTTATACATCTTACTACCGCTCGGGTGAATAGAATAGGCGCGCTATGAGCTTCCTTCAAAATTGTCCGTCTCAAATCATCGTCCCTGAACGCAAAGTCGACTCAAATCTCAGAATTCCATCGTCTTGTATCACGAATCCGGGCTTTTCCTTTCTTGACTTCGTCATATAATCGAAGAATCGAGAATCGTTCATTGTTTAGACTTGATCTCCTCGACTAGTGATGAAGTCGGTTCCATCACATAAAGTTGTCCTTGGATTCCCGTGCCCATACTTCAATCCTCGCGGATCGGCCTCCGTTGAATACCGGTTTGGGATGTAAGTGCTTCCAACACTCAAGAGAAACGGGTTTTCGGCTCAAAGCATCGGCTACTACATTTGCTTTCCCGGATGATAGAGAATCTCCAAGTCGTAATCCTTGATCAATTCCACCACCTTCTCTCGCCTCATGTTTAATTCTTTCTCGATCAAAATGTATTTGAGGCTCTTATGATCTCAGAAGATCTCGACAATGAGTGCCGTACAAATAATGTCGCGATTTTCAAGGCAAAGACCACACCGCTAGCTCCGTATCATGAGTCGGATAATTAACTTCAGACGGTTTCAATTGCCGAGAAGCATAAGCAATCATTTTATCCTTCGCATCAACACACAACCCAAACCCCGATTTGAAGCATCGTATACCATGAATCCATCGGGCCTCCGGGCAAGCTAATATAGGTGTCGTCGCGCCTCCTCTTAAGTTCACAAACCAACCTGACATTTCTCATTCCACGTGAACTTTTGAGTTTTCTGTAACAGCTGAGTGAGCGGACGAGCAATTTTGGAAAATCCCTCTACAAAGCGGCGATAATATCCAGCAAGTCCTAAGAAGCTTCAGACTTCTTTCACATTTTTAGGAGCTTCCCACTCCAAGATTGCTTCGACTTTCTTCGGGTCCACCTGAACTCCGTCGGATGATATCACATGCCCAAGGAAGGTTACTTCCTTAAGCCAAAATTCGCATTTAGAAAGCTTAGCATACAGCTGTTCCTTTCTCAAGATGCTCAAAACCACACGTAAATGTTCAGCATGTTCCTCTGCGTCCCTCGAATATATCAAGATGTCGTCAATGAAAACGACCACAAATTTATCCAAGTACTCCAAGAATACCCGATTCATCAATTGCATGAATACCGCAGGAGCATTGGTAAGTCCAAATGGCATCACTACAAATTCATAATGCCCGCACGGATCTCAAAGCGATTTCGTATATCCGATTCCTTAATTCTCAATCGATGGTATCCCGATCGCAAGTCAATCTTCGAGAATACCCTTGCCCTTGCAGCTGATCAAACAAGTCGCCGATCCGAGGTATAGGATACTTATTCTTGATCGTCATCTTGTTAAGCTCCCTGTAATCAATACACAGTCGGAGGGATCCGTCTTTCTTCCGGACAAAGAGAACGGGCGCTCCCCAAGGAGAAACGCTAGGTTGAATATAGCCCTTCTGCAACAATTCCTCCAGTTGTTTCTTGAGTTCATACATCTCGGTTGGCGCCATGCGGTATGGTGCTCTGGAAATAGGAGCTGCTCCAGGCTCTAACTCGATGGTGAATTCTACTTCTCTTTGCGGAGGTAACCCTGGTAGCTCGTCGGGAAATATATCTGAGAACTCATTCACAATTGAAATAGACGAGAGCTCTACTCCTTCCTCTTTCCTCATGGCATAACACCAAAGTCCATGACATCCCTGTTTCAGCAATTTCACGGCTCTCATTGCCTTGATCAATTTTCCCGAGCTTCCCGGTCTCCATCCTCGGAATAAGTGTTCGAGATCCGTCATCAAGAATGATGGAAATGACTCTCTCTCGTAATTCAGACACTCCATAACGGTTGAGCCAATCATCTCCGAGAATTAAATCGTCACCGTAGATGTCAACTACAATGAGATGCGATGGCCACTCTCTTCCTTCTATAGATACCGGGAAATCCCTAGCTTCTAGTGTTCCCACAATTTTCTCTCCGCCGGTAATCCCACAACATAAGGTTCACAATTATACAAGCACGAGATGTTCAAACGATTAACACGCTTCAAAGATATAAAAGAATGCGTAGCTCCCGAATCGAACAAGACACTAACTGGTTGCAAAAGGATCTGAATCGTACTGATGCAACAAATGTGTTCGATCATCGATTTCCTCATTTCATACGGGCGTGGAGGAACGGACCCAACACTGGATGCCTCTCTTCCCAACGCTCACACTGAAATCCACTGCGTCTGGTTCACACTTGTTTCCTTCGAATCGCGCTGGAGTGCGAGTACCAAAAGATCGGGTCGCATTCCCACAAAATGTTGCGCGATGTCCTTCCTGTCCACACTCGAAACAGTCACAACAGCGCGAAACAATCCCGTCGAACATGTCCCGCCTTGCCACAGTTGTAACACTTCTTCCTGTGTCGAAAAATCGGTGCCGCCCGAACTTCTTTCCTCCTCGACTAGGATGTGGAGGTCTCTGGATGAGTGAAAAGAGGACCGGCTGGGGCCCGCTATTCTTATTCTCCGCGAAGTTGCCCGACACCTTCGCTTTCTTTGCTTCCGCCGATTTCTCTACCACGCTTCCTTCATATCGTAGGCCAACGCCTTGTCCCGAGCATCGCCTCAAGGTGGTACAATCAAATCGGACATATATTGTCAATTTCCGGCTTCATTCGCATGTCAAAATGGAAAATCCTTTCCGCCTCGGTCCCGACTGTGGCGCACATAAGTCACCGGTGATTAAAAGTCTTAATCACTTCACACAGATGCTTCCAATTTTGTGGTGAGAAAAACTCCCGAACTCGGGCCTCTCTAATCAGGCGAGGACAATCGTGCCTCCATCATCAACTTGAATTCTGTCCATCAAGATTATGCTCCTCTGGTCGAATGGCCTCCCACCGCCGAAAGCCTCCCGATCAAAAGATACCGGGCGACCGAACCTTCCTATCGTTGGGACAGCTTAATCCCCGCAAAATCTTCTCTAATTCCTTCACCAATGATCCTACGAAAGCGTCTCGGTGGAACCGTCAAATTTCGGAGGATGCACTTGACCACCTCGGTAAGCCATTTATCTCCCCGATTATCCACGTTATTTTGTTGTCCCATCGCCGTCGCATGCGATCCACAACTTGAGCAAACCGGTTTATCTGGGCAACCACCTGTTGAAGCACTCCCGGCACGTTAGGATCTGCATTATTATTTGCCGATCCTCGCCGTCCCCTAATGTGAATCCGTTTGACTAGCGGCTATCTCTCGGGGTAGATACCGACTCTTCTTGCCTCGCATTACCACGTCCGCGTCCACGATCAAGGCCCGCGTCCACGACCTCCTCTCAACATACTGTAAACATAAATACTCAATATCCAGGACAAACTTTCTCAAAGTACATTCATTAATGTTTACAAGACGTGAATTAAATAAAACAGTAGTATTCGAGATTAGGAAACTTACAACCACAGTCCACACGACGATGCTGGCTCAGCAGTGATGTTACGAACGACCAATAATCAATAACGTAAATGCACTCCAACTAACCCGATCGCCAAGATATCCATAAATCTTAGCTCTGATACCATATTCTGTAACACCCCGAGATATTCGGAATAATTACAGCGCCGTAAACCCTTTAGATAAGGATTTACAAGGCTAATTTTAAAAGAAGTGTAAAAATAAACCAATCGAACACTGGAATTCACATACATATTTGGAATCAAACGATCAAATGTGCTGACTTATACAACCATATCGAAAAGACTTTATTAATACAGACATACTCGATTACTAAACGAATCAAGAAGACAAATCACAATAATAAGAACATCAACCACATCACTGAGCCATCTCATCGTCTCCGTTTGCATCGCGTGGCTGCCTCCCCGCTCCTCGACTACCTGAACATCAAAAACAATGTCCACCCCCGAAGGGGTTAGCAAAACAATGCTAGTACAAGTATCATCATACAATAAATCATCAATGCATCATAAAACATGCAAACGGACTTCCGCCACCGGAATCCAACGATGCGAATCCTCACGATTCCATCTACACAATACATGGTAATCCAAATGATCCAGCTTCTCAAAGATAGATCCCCATGATGATCCCGCGGACCAAAGCATGGTTTAAAACCAGTCCAGCGATCCAGCGCCCTCAGCATAGATCCCCATGATGATCCCGTCGGACCAACGCATGGTGGACATTCGATCCAGCGCCCTCAGCATAGATCCTCATGACCCCCTCGGATCATTTATACCATAATCAATCAATTATGCATACACATATGCATTTCAATATGTTCATCAATACGAACAAACAACAACGAATATCACGCGAATTTCCGTAAATACATCTCATATACAAAAATATGAACAAAACCATAAGCATGATAAATCAAACTCGACATATGATACTTGCCTCGAAAATGGCAAGGACGAAACACTTCAAAGATCTCGACACACTCGAAGGCCGCCTCCTTCGATCAACGTAACAAGCTCGAACCTTAACAAAAGGAACGATATACAAATCATCTCAAGTCGAACGATGGCCTAACAATTGCCCATGGCCGAAAAGCTCAAAATAACCAATCGCTCGATCGCTTAGCGTGCGCTACGTACTCTACGTAACGCGGCGCTAAGCGTGCTCAAGCATACGCTATCGTGTAAGACTAGCGCGGCGCTAGTTATGAATCGGCGCTTGAACTGCCGATACATAACGTACGCTACGTACGTTTAATACGTTAACTGAACCCCGATAGCGCACGTTAACTCACATATGTTAGCGTGCGCTAACGTTGCATGGCAGAATACTGCTAACGGAAAAACTGGGTTGAACAGTGGTGAATTTATGAATTCTATGTTGATACAACAAATCATCCTCAAGTCTGACATGCTAATAAGGTTGTGGAAGTTCCATGATCATGAGGCACAAATATACGGATAATCCTCTCATCAACATATCTTTTCTAAGATCTTCACGAAATATACCAAGTTCCGATTATTCCAAGTCCCAAAAAATATGATTCCTTACATAAAACATACGAACTAGGTAATCTCCGGTTACTAACCATAAATCGATTGGAAAACGCTTAGGAGTTCATACTACTAAGATGGTTCAAAGGTTCATACGATGAATAAGTATCGAAACGTCGAAAATATCCTTCTAACATGTGATGACCGATTATAAACGAAATACCAGCTATCCAAACATGATTCAAACTTCCTTAGGAACATTACTAACATTGGTGAAGAATCACCTACCTCAAGTAGTGAAGAACACGGAGGAAAATGAAGCAATCCGACACCGAAAGCTTGAACACCAATCTCCAATGATATACGATCTTAAATCACGAATCAGGATGTTGATATGAAGTGTTTGGGGTGAAGGAAGTTATGTTCTAAGTGTAGCAATTCGGGTAATGAGAGTAGAGAAAACTGAAATCTCGAATAGGATGCTGTCCTATTTATAATAAATGGCTATTAGCGCGCGCTAGACCCTATTCGTAGCGTGCGCTAACGGCTCACGCCTAAATCAGACTCGGCACTTAGCGTGCGCTACGCATATACCGTAGCGTGCGCTAAGGCGTTGACTCGCTTTTCCGAAAGCCGTCAGTACATCCGACACAATCCGACAAGGGTCCCCCGGCCAGATCTCACCTACCGCACGTCTCAATCGATTTGACCATGCATAGCGTGCGCTAATGACCCTCTGTAGCGTGCGCTATGAATCCCCGTTAGCGTACGCTACACTCAGCCTGTAGCGTGCGCTACATGTACAGAATTTCAATCTCTAAAACACATACACGAAATTATACACTCGACAACATCGGATTATGAAATACGGAGAATAGTACTCAGACAAAAGTACAATCATTACAATATCACAAGTTCTAATTACATAACAGAAATCTCGGGTATTACATTTACTTCTCGATTAAGTCTTGTTAATAGGAGATAAGACCACGTTATCGAGTCGGAACTCTATGAAACTCGGGTTATTGATTAGTTTCGAGACTTTTTGTACTAAGAATTGGCTATAACAGCTTCGATTAAGCTTTTACTTCTTGATTAAGTCTTGTTTTAGCAAGGATTAGATTTAATATCTTCCATTTAACCCTTATTTCTTGATTAAGTCTTGTTAATAGGATATAAGACCACATTACATGCATTCCATAATATATGGCATAATACAATCCAACAAATACTTCAAATATATCTTGCGAATTTACCACGAATCAAGTAT
This sequence comes from Orobanche coerulescens, assembly GCA_033398695.1. Lineage (NCBI taxonomy): Eukaryota > Viridiplantae > Streptophyta > Magnoliopsida > Lamiales > Orobanchaceae > Orobanche > Orobanche coerulescens. Next base: position 4,005,279 of record CM065807.1, on the reverse strand, counting down.
GACTTTGTGTAATATTTATTTATTTATTTTCTTTATTCTCGTACGCTTTTATTATTGTTTCTTATTTTCTTTTTCTTTTTTTATATTTAGTTTCCTTGTTTCTTTCATTTCATTTTTTTTTGTTTCTTATTTTCAGTTATTTTTATTCATTGACCGACTTCTTTTAATGTACTTTTTATATAGATATTTCAAACTAGAGATGATATGTTAGATTGGATGAGGTAAGTCAGGTGATAAAATGGTTTTGTATTAATTATTGACGATAAATATAAATTATACTCATAAGTGATAGAAAATCTATGGTCAACATGATTATCACTTTACATTGAGAGGTTCGTCTTTGGTTGAGCGAATAATTATATGCACATTGGATGTCGATCAAGTCACGGGTATTATGTTCTACTTCATTTATTGAAATAATAGTATTTACGCATGTTGTTTTCATGTGCTAACACAATATTATAAACTTACAGGGTAAAGTCGTCTCATTCAAGACCGATAAGTATTTGGGTAAGATGTTGACAAAAATATGTCGACAAAAATCGATAAGATGTTGATTTTGAAATTCAGAGATGTAATATCCGACTGTAACTTTTCATTTTTACCTGTCATTGTATTATTCGGATAATCTGATTATCATGAATCGTTGCATTTAGTATTATGTCGTGATATTATAGATTTAAATATCACATCGTTGTTATTTCATTTCATATGTGATGATTCGATGTTAATTAGAGTGTTGCATTTTCGAATTTTTTGTTAATGTAGCGTACGCTACACAGTACGATTAACGTACGCTAATCATGTGACTTAGCGTGCGTAAGGTTTCCTCCGTTGCGTGCGCTAAGAGGGAATCTGGCATCAGTTGACTTCAGCACGTGAACTCCTTAGCCGTTAACATGCATGTGATCTAAGTCTGAGCTGTCGTGTCGGTGAGAATCTACTTTTATTAGCGTGCGTAACCCATTCATCATTAGCGTGCGCTAACGGCCTGCGATAATTCAAGACAAGAGCCATCAGAAGCCGCTTACGTACGTAATACCGACCGGATAGCGACGTAAGTTCATTAGCGTACGCTAATCATCCCGATAGCGTGCGCTAAGTCTCGCATACCTATTTATAGGACCACTGCTTTTCATTTCTTCACGACCCAAACCGAATTTCTCTCTTCTCATATCATACCTCTGCACTACCAAAACGATATCAACCTTCACCAACTTGTTTCTAAGCCCTGAATCTCGGAGTGGAGCTCATTTCCTTGGAGATTTGGAGTTGTTTTTGAGCTTGGAATATATTCTCTCATAACATTGAAGTTGTTCTTCATTTCTGGAGGTAGGTGTGCTTTCTTCTATGCATTATTTTCTTATGTTGATGTTAATGACGAATTATACTTCACCTAGAGTTAGATTAAGCAAGTAAAACATAGTTCTAATCCAACCTTTTTAACACTTTTGATGAATATGTTAAATAAGGGTTTGAGATGGAGGTGTTCTTGATGATATAGTGATTTTAATCATGTTTGTAATTGTCATTACTCACCTTCTGGACGAATTTATCTCAGTAGGACATTGTTGGATCGGTTAGCTTCTTCATAACTGGATTTAATCAAGGACTTGATATCATGGAGTGTTTAAACACCATTTTAGGTATCTATTTACCTTGAGAAGAACTTGATAATGTTAAAGATAAGATTAGATGATCTAGTTCAGAAATCTTAGAAGCTTTAACAAATCATATTTGTTCAGTTTTGCAAGTCTTTGAAGAATGATAAGGATCTTGATAATTACAACAATAACTTTTCATTAATCTAATGTGTTGAGAACTTAGAATGTTTTAATCATCATACTAGATAAAGGGTGAATTCACCACCATGTTAATGAATCTTCCAGCCTTGTAAACAAAGACTTTGATAACCCTCATGGGTGTGGTGTAATCTCAGAACTTATGAACTTGTTGTTAGCTTAAAAGTCAATTTAGATGAGAGGAGAATAATCATAATGTGCAGATTTTACCTTTCAACGCTTTAATGTTTTGAAAAGTTAATCATCATAAGATGATCTTAACATCATAATTGGTTATTCAACATACCCTTTATAGAACTCTTGCTTATGATGAACCATGCGAATATTCGGTAAATATTGTAAACCGATTCTTATGGTTGTAATGATGTTAGAAGGACTCCTGGCATAAGGCTTCAATAATTGGTAGTAACAAACTATTCTAAAGGATTGTAGGTTGACGTCTTACTAATCCTATATTGATAATTATACGAATATGTTTTGAGTAAAATGTATTTCGTTTAAGGTTGTTTGTTCGAGTAAAATTTGTCGAGGACCGTTCGTTCATTCCGACAAGAAGAGGACTATTCTCGTCTCCGTATTAAGGCAAGTTATCTTGCTTGGTTATAATGATGATTAGATTCTTGTGATGATTATATATTCCATGTGTATGAATTGTCCATGTGACGTTTGTCGTGATTTGACGTTGTCCTTGACGTTATGGGATTGCATTCCCAAGTACGCCGTTTTGAATCGTTGATCTCGTTGGTCCTTATTTTCACTTTGGTGAGTTTTTCTTGATCCTTAATTGGATGTGTATTTCATTGAACTTCGTTGTCATGTTGTGTCGTGACATTTCCGGAATCATATCTGCGTGCCGATTGGATATTATGTAGGATTTTTAGCCGGGCACTTGTATAGTCATACGTGGATGTTTCCGTATTGGACTGTGCACACGAGACGTAGTTCGTGAGGCTAATTAGGTACATTGTCACACGTATATTCTGGATTCCGTATACGGGGTGGACATGTACACGGACACATTTCCGGATCGGGCGTACTGTGATGTCCATCTTGAGCTATATGGTTAATCGTTCATAGTCCATGTATGATTGGATGTGTTCGATATTTTGTGACTGATTGTTTCATACGCCCGAGGGGTATGATTAATAGTCGGAATGATTTTCTTGAGATCTATATATGTGAATTGTATAATGTCGGAAGAATTGGTTATCATGTATATCTGACCCTGTGTTGGGCGAAATACTTGTATTGTATTTTAGGTCGAGGCAAAGGCAAGGCACGGGAAGAGCATGTCGACGGCGAAGGGTTCGGAGGATACTTGTTCGGGGGCCCCCACATCTCTTGTTGTCCGGTTATGTTAAACCGCGTTATGTTATCTCCTGTTTCATTTAAATTACTATTTGGTTGTATTTGACATTTGAAGTATTTTCCATCTCCATATGGTTTATACTTGTTTTTGGATCCTGTATATTGTAAGGCCGTTGGCCGTGTTTTAATAAACTCCTAATCGGAGTAATGACTATTCATCGTGGTTCGGTATCACAAATAATATTTGTTTAATCTGTTTGGAATATCGCCTGGTGGGTCCCAGTGTGGGATTCACGGCACTGTAATAGCTGCCTTTTTGGGGTGTTACAAGAGATATCAGAGCATCGTTCGAAAGGCCGCGTGGACTAAATTTATTTATATCTCCGGCACCACGTTGAAGTTGGATGGATATTATGTGGGGAGTTGTTATCGCAACAAGATACGATATTGTGGTGCATAACAATTATTTATCACACTTGTTATTTAGGTCTGCTCCAATTCCATTTAAACAATATCAACTTAGAGCGACTGCATTCATTAACGATAATTATTTTGTTCAAGTTCTTTTGAAGTCTGGTTTTCCTGTACCACCAATCCTATTATCGCGGTGGAATAATTTTTATAAAAATAATAGATAAAATATAAAAATCTTTTAACTTTAATAATGGTAACAAGTTAAAAGAAATTTATCAATATTAACTAGACTAAAATAAAATAGAAATTCAAAAAAGAAACAAAAAGAAAAGTAAAATACAAAGTGTTATAATATACCATGAAAACGACATTTCAATTACCCCTTTGTTTTTATATAGTGTGAATGACTATTATGCCCCTGATGTAATTATGTAATTACGGTTGTGCCATCTGAAGTTTTTCTATAAATAGGGCTTCAGTTATTAATGAAAAATATACCTGAGAATCATTCTCTCTATTCTCTCTCTAATTTCTGTCTCTCTAATATTCCGATTTTATAACACGTTATCAGCACGACTCTAACCAAATGAGTAATATGACAAGAGTATGCTCTACAGTTGCATCGTATAGATGATCCTCTGTATCAGAAATCGAATCAAGAATAGAGATCTTCTTCTCGTCAAAGCATAAATAAAACTAGACCCCATAATATTCTTCTTGGTCAGTGCAATATGCAAAGCAGTATTATCCTCACAATCCATCCGATTCACCATATTCATCTCACCACCATCTTTCCCCATCTCTTTCCCCAACACCTTCACCGCCTCCACCCTATTCCACTTCACACAGAGGTGCAAACCCATCTCCCTTCAGTCCGTCATAACCCAGCTCAGCTCGGGCTTGACTCGGACCATCTCCTTCCAGTAGGCTTCTGGGAACAAAGCCTAGTCATCTTCACAGCCTCTGGCAGAGGCAAGGGGGATCGTCGGAATAGGGTTACCGCCGCCATGAGGAACTTTTTCGATCTGGAGTTCATGAGCATCAATCGGGTGATAGGAAACCCGATTCGCCTTTGACGTTGTTGTCTGAGTGTTCACAGTATAATTTTTTTTGGGTTTCATTATTTTTCTGAAGATGGAGACTTTGAGCGTGGGATCTGCGGCGTTGATCGTGGTGTTGACCGGCGGAAGAGGCACTCGTTTATATCATGAGGTATTTGTTTTTCTATCTCTCCTTGTCAATAATTATACACATATGTGTTGATTTACAAAACATAAAATAAAAAAAAAAAACGAGAAAGAAACCTGAAAAAAAAGGGGAGAACAGGGATGAGAAAAAGAGAAAATTGGGGAAGAAGAACAGTAATACGACAGAAAAGCAGCGGAGAGAGAGAGGAAGAGGACACTGTCCGCAGAATAAATAAATAAAAAAAAAATCTCAAGAAATCACGGTTAACATACATACATATATATATATAAAAGAATAAAATATTCTTCTAATTCATTAAATCATAAATTTGGTTTTTCTTACATATAAAATTCATATGATCTCAAAAATAATTTTTCTTGATACCATCGTGATCCATTTTACGAGAGCTTCAATTTGACACTAATATTGATATGAGTGTTAACTCTTTTCGTATGTGTTATTATTAATTTATTAAAATAGACGAATTAATATCCAACTCCGGAAATCACAAAGAGTTATACATATCATTACACTTGCTATTAACGGCAGTCGATATTTCGACTTATACCTTGACGATGACTATTTTGAGGAATTGATTGGACGATCCTGCTCTGGTAGAAGCAGTTAATTATTTTGCAAGTTTAAATTAGGTCTCTTACTTATCTCAAAGTGGTGGTTTAAAACCACATATTTATTGCATTTATTTTATATAATTATAATACCTCCCATGTGATGAGTTCAATTATCACAAGACGGATGGTTTTACATGTACGCAATTTATATATTATATATCACCATCGTGGTTGGTTATACCACATGAATGGTTCATAAATCCTGCTCTCAAAGAAGAAGCAGTTAATAAAAATAAATCCTACTCTGGAGAAGTAGTTGATCGATTTCCTGCTCTGAAGAAGCAGTTGAAAGAAATAAATCCTACTCTGGAGAAGTAGTTGATCGATTATCTAAATCCTGCTCTGAAGAAGTAGTTGATAAAAATAAATCCTACTCTGGAGAAGTAGTTGATCGATTTCCTGCTCTGAAGAAGCAGTTGAAAGAAATAAATCCTACTCTGGAGAAGTAGTTGATCGATTATCTAAATCCTGCTCTGAAGAAGTAGTTGATAAAAATAAATCCTACTCTGGAGAAGTAGTTGATCGATTTCCTGCTCTGAAGAAGCAGTTGAAAGAAATAAATCCTACTATGGAGAAGTAGTTGATCGATTATCTAAATCCTGCTCTGAAGAAGTAGTTGATAAAAATAAATCCTACTCTGGAGAAGTAGTTGATCGATTTCCTGCTCTGAAGAAGCAGTTGAAAGAAATAAATTCTACTCTGAAGAAGTAGTTGATCAATGATCCAAATCCTGCTCTCGAAGAAGAAGCAATTGATGGATATAATATCCGATCTCCATGATTAAACACGAATAGAGAAAATTGAGCAAGTGATACCATAAGCTATCACCGATTAATTAAAGAAAATTCCATGCAAAATGCATGGTGGGATCATTTGACAAGTGATATGAAAAACTATCAGTGGAAAATAATTGCTCAATAAATCACACGTTGATTATATCACATGGTGGGATCATTGAAATCATATTGATTGGCAATATTCATGGGGAAACATATATCACATATTTGTGAAAATATTGTATTTGCATAAAAGCAAATGATGGTCTTATTATTGCTGAAGAAGCACACAACAGTCGAAGTGAAAATATCGAAACTAGCTGAAAGGCAGTAAACACTCGACAATATAAAACGCGAAAAAGAAAATACATTTTGTTGTTACCCAAAATATTATCCGGAGATAGTATTGCTGGAATGATCGAGTAACAAACAAATGCGAGAACACTTCCGTGAGAAAATAGATAACACAAGATTTGCCGGGGTTGTTAATCCCGGGCTCGAATGCTCTCGCGAGATGTTATTAATAAATATACTGTCGAGTACAAATATTAATGTTAGAATCTAATACAAGGAGTGTAAAGACTTCTAGTTATCTAGGCTTTAGAGCGCGTAGATTGCCGGAAGAACCAGATGGATGAATCTGTGAGTTCTTGCTTGGGATATATGATGAATGTGTATGAATATCACTATGAATGTGTTAGTGGTTGCCAAAAGAGCTTTTGATCCTCTCTTTGGTGTGTATTTTTCACTTAATTCGTAGTGGATTCGCCTCCCTTTTGGCCGCAACAGTGAGTCCTCTATTTATAGGGGACAAGGTAGTTGGGATCCCTCAGGCGATCGCGGGCGATCGCCGTTTTCTATATTAAAATAAACGGCCGATCGTCCCGTCACGTGGGCCTGTTCCCTTGAGGTCCGAGGTTGCAGTTGGAGGCCAGCTGGGTGAACCAATGGGAAGCCAGCACGTGTTGCGAGTCGCTGTCCGAGGAGGGCCCGCTTCGTACCTTTCGGCGGCCTTGTCGGTAGGTGTGGTAGGTGACAGGTGTAACACCCCCAATCCACTCAGGGATATTACACGCCGTAGACCCTCTCCTCGAGGATCTTCCAGGCTGATAACAAAAAAATCAAACATCTAAACATCGCCTTTAAGTCTAAAATGACTCAGTAGACCGACTTGGTCTTTCAATAATAACATACAACTCAATTCCAAACATATACCCACGCAGGGGTCAAAATACATTAAATTCCCGTACAACGGGGAAAAGATACCGCAGCGGAAAGAAGATACAACTGGACCAATACGACATCAACGGAACCTCGTGTGATTAGTATCGTTCATCTTTCATCATCCCTCATGCCGACCCTGTGCTATGCTCCAAAACCTGAATGCAAAAATAGACATCCACCCCCCGAATACTCGGGGGTTAGCAAAACTCCACTGTTTTGCTAGTGCAAGTACAAGTGCAAAAATACGAGCCATACAATACAAATTTCAAGAACAATAATAATCAGAAAATCCTCAAGGTTCCAAACGTAACGAAAAGTACTTCCCGAGGCACGAGTTTGAGTAAAACTTTCCAAATCCGAAAGATCACAAATAACGAGAATGGTTTGCAAAATGGTTTAAAATACCCTCGGGAGTTTTAATAGAAATCAAATTAGGGTTATCAAATCCATATCTTTCCAAAAATCAATAGGGTCATAGCCCAAATGTTTTGTTTTCGCAAATAGAAAACCAACAACAATTCACAGGGCCAGAGCCCAACATCACGTGTCCTCAACGGATATAAAATCAACACAACGTAATCATGCACAAGCATCGCCTTGGGAACAGAGTAATATCATAGATTCCCGCACGAGGCCTCGAAGGACCCTCCCGCACTGGCTAGCTAAACAAATCACAACATAAGTATCGCCTTGGGAACAGAGTAATATCATAGATTCCCGCACGAGGCCTCGAAGGACCCTCCCGCATCAAGAAGCTAAACAAATCACAACATAAGCATCGCTGGGAACAGAGTAATATCATAGATTCCCGCACGAGGCCTCGAAGGACCCTCCCGCACTGGCTAGCTAAACAAATCACAACATAAGCATCGCCTTGGGAACAGAGTAATATCATAGATTCCCGCACGAGGCCTCGAAGGACCCTCCCGCACTGGCTAGCTAAGCAAACTCAAGCACGAGTAATATATCACACCGAGGATATCCAAACAATTCACCCAGAGGCATCAAACACTTAGTAAAACAACACGTCAACCACAATGCACCGAAATGAAACAATATACGTCCACACGCAATTACCAAGTGCATCATCAACACCAACATGTCCATAAGATTCACATACTCGTTCGAGAAACACACCGATCACAAAACACACACGATTTTGAAAGAGGGCCTTTAACAAGGCTAACCAAATCTTTTGAAAACTCGTTTTAAACAATCAAACAAATATATAAAGACGATCAGCAATTATCACATTCACAAAACAAGAATAGTATGGGCAAGGTACTTGCCTCGAAATCACGATCGAAATAAGACGACGGATAGGACGCGGTCGAATAGCCCCGAACCCCCGAACAATATCAAAAATGTGATAGCACCACGAGTATTACGAGAATAACACCACACGAATCATCAATCACCAAACGGGATTCAACATCGGAATCCTCGAACACCTATAAACCTCCGGAAGTAACAATAACACATGGTTGCGACGAGAATCAAGGCCAAAACAACGGAAATCCCAACAAACTATCGAAGGGAAACTCATTGGGACATTTAATCGAACACTAAATGTTCAATAATTCCCAAAAACACTCGAATCGTCGATCGAGTTAAACAAACTTGATATATGGATATACAACCCATAGAACATGATTAATAACATCATACTACACCAATCGATGTATCAAAATCGGATTAGAAACGAAATCAAGAACAATTTCTCCAAAAAGTCAACTTGAAGGATAATCTAGAAATATACCTTGATTTGGATGAAGGATTCAAGTAGAGGTCGAAAATCTACAACAAGACTTGAGGTAGATGATCTCTACAAGTTTTGGAGCACTCAAATCGCCCAAGAATCGCCCACAATCGCCTAAGATGAATGAGGAAGAAGAGAGGAGAAGAAATGAAGTTTTTCTCTCGCAACCGCTAAAAACGCAGAAAAGCCCGTGTGCCGCGGCACAGACAAGTGTGCCGTGGCCCAGGCCACCAAAACGCCCAGAATTAGCTTAGTGCCGCGGCACACCTGAGTGTGCCGCGCACACGGTGCAGCCTCCTTCAACACCAAAAAGGCACACCGTGCGCTTCTCGCTATTTCGACCATAACTCCTTCGCCTGACTCCGATTGACTCACTGTTTGAACCATTGGAAAGCTAACTTGATTTTCTATAACGTTGCAAAGATTCAGAATTTTTGGAGTTTCCAAGAATTAATGGTGACTTTACAAAGTCGAACTCCCACGTGGAAAAGTCAATTAAGGACACGGAACTCAACAAAACGACACCGAAACGAACTCGGATGACAAAAAGTGCAGAATTAATCATTCTCGGAATGACGAAACGGTCATGATAGAGTTGTCAAAACGAACTTCCTCCAAAAAAAGAAAATTACCGAAATTCAAAATTGCGGATATTACATTTTACCCTCCTTAAAAGAAGTTTCGTCCCGAAACTTAAAACAAGTAGGGAGAAGCAATATCCCGCCAGGAAAACTCAACGAGATACACCAAAAACAGAAAACTCGCGCCCAACGGCGAAACGCTGCAAGAAACGCAAAGAGACATACGACGTGAAAACACGCTCCACGACGACCAACACAACGTCGCCGTTAGGGATACAATAAAACCAGCAAATGACAAGCGTCATCAAACGGATAATATAGCCAAGTCAATTATCCGACAATCGCAAAACACAACCAACGAAAATCAATACGATTGACCAACCCAACGGTATATCAATCAAAACATGAGCCACACGCTGGACAAATACGGAATTCCACCGCCCAGGGGTTGGAAGATCGAAAACGAGACTAATTTCCCGAACTTAAGGGAATTAGGAAGGAGTCTGAACGCTCAACAATCACGAAACGAGATCAACAAAAATGAACAATCAAACGATCGAACCACAAAGATCGAGACAACAAAAAGCGAACAATCATGTTCGGATCACGAAGAACAATAAAATTCAAACAACTCCTCCAAGGTTCACATCTCAACTCGAGACAACATATGATCCGGTGAAAACAACAAGATGTGCATTCACATAAGATCCACAGGAAATGGAATAGCAATCGAAAAGTCACAACGACTAACGAGTTATTCCGAAATAATACCACACTCGTTCGATCAACAAAAGCAAGGGGCAGGACAAGCTCAGAAATGTCAACGAACATAAACGAGTCGACAGAGTCGAAAATACAAAAGCTCAAGATCCAGTCCACTTCGAATAAAAGAACTAGTAGAACCAAAAGATGTTACTTCCGAACAAGGTTCACAAGAATCGAACCGAACTCGGAAAGTTACAGCGATAACCAGATTGACCCAAAACAAGATCACACCTCGTCCGATCAATGAAACCGAAATACAGAACAAGTTCAGTAAGTATCAACGAACACGAGCGAGTCGATAGAATCGAGAAAGAGAAAATGCAGGAGTCTAAAAACAACACGGGTACTACATTCGACCTCTTATAAAAGAAGGTCGCCCCCGCAACTCACAACAGCGAAATCAAGGTGACGACACAACAAGCAACCGACAGAAACATCCTTCGAAGGCCTCTCAAAGCCGATTCTGATACTTGTGCTGAAGCGCGAACTCCGAAAGTCTCGGTAGCCAATTCGAAAAACTGAATTCGGTGTCCCTCGAGTCCACACTTGAAATGTGTTACCGACGAGAAGGACAAATTTACACGTGCATGCCCCGGCACATCACGGTTGAAACGCCTCGGCTCGGCATACCGAAAATACAAATGCTAGATACAATGGGGCATAACGTCGCAAAACAACATAGCGGAGATGCCAACTCAGCACAACAAAGAATCATAACACATACCATATACAACGATTACCATCGTAAAGTAATACACACACAAACACTACAGCAACGACGGTATCGTTCGGCGACCTCAACGGCCCGAACGATAACCAGCACATAATTACAACCATCATGAAACAATCACACATGGACACAAACGTACAAACTCAAGCTTTAACAACCCACACTCGTGCGACAACACGCAAATCACCACGAGGTGATAAACAGTAAACACGAGTTCACACCTCTCACAAAGGGCTAGTACAACAAATACGTGGTAACGCCTCGACATTCATGCCACCAATTCAATCACAATTCGGGGTTAACACCGTAACGAAAGTTCGAAAACCATACACGCATTTTCGATCCGCAAACAGGAATGATAGGTTTTAAAAATGAAAACCACCTTTTGAAAATAGTTTGGAAACACCAGTTGATCTTGAGTATCAATTTTCAAAAAGTACAAACGTGAAACATCGTTATCGAGACTTTGGAGAACCATTTTGCATTTGATAAAAATGAGGACACTTTCTCTTAGTGAGAACTTTCAGAATATTCGACCCTCGGGTCTAAATAAAAGTGTTTATAAAACATTTGAAAATATCTCAAAATATTTTGGTCCTCGAGTTAGAAGAATTTTGAAATATATTGTGGCACCTTGGACGTACCACGAGAAAATAATTCATTTTAAAAGTACGTCTCGAATTTTAATTTTTTAGATACTCAAGGTTTTCAAAATAATTCAATGGGCTAGAATGCCCAAAAAGTTTAGGTACTTACACGGAATCATTATAGCGTCGTGTGTCCCGCTAGGAACCAAGAGCTAAAAACCTTTTACAAAAACGCCAAAGGCCGATGACGGTAATATTTCAAAACTCACGGAAGACATTTAGAAAATAATAAATACCGTCATAAGAATTTCGCCAAAGCGATCAAGGCCAAAATACCAAAACTCGGTTAAGGAATCGGTTTTCGAAATAAAACTCGATCAGTAAAATACCGAAAGCCATTACAAAAGAACTCACGCAGCGGATAAAAGAAATAAAGTCAAACATGCACAAGACAGCAACACTACTCCTCATATGAACGAAAAATGGGAGTCAAATAATCACATATCACGAAATCAAAATCCATAAGAGGATTCCGTCAATTAACTCATAATCATAAAAATAGCTCGTGTCACACGAGGCACATCACAAAGAAGGGAGACTTACATCCACAGGTCGCACGAAGATGATGATCGCCCCACGATACTAACCACGACCAACAACTCAAACGACGCGTCGCGACACGACTCAGTCAGATAAAATCCGACGAAACAAGACTCAAACAACACGACTTGACCCGACAGCCTAGGTTTCCTCAACCTAAATCTCCGATACCATTTATGTAACACCCCCAATCCACTCAGGGATATTACACGCCGTAGACCCTCTCCTCGAGGATCTACCAGGCTGATAACAAAAATCAAACATCTAAACATCGCCTTTAAGTCTAAAATGACTCAGTAGACCGACTTGGTCTTTCAATAATAACATACAACTCAATTCCAAACACATACCCACGCAGGGGTCAAAATACATTAAATTCCCGTACAACGGGAAAAAGATACCGCAACAGAAAGAAGATACAACTGGACCAATACGACATCAACGGAACCTCGTGTGATTAGTATCGTTCATCTTTCATCATCCCTCATGCCGACCCTGTGCTATGCTCCAAAACCTGAATGCAAAAATAGACATCCACCCCCCGAATACTCGGGGGTTAGCAAAACTCCACTGTTTTGCTAGTGCAAGTACAAGTGCAAAAATACGAGCCATACAATACAAATTTCAAGAACAATAATAATCAGAAAATCCTCAAGGTTCCAAACGTAACGAAAAGTACTTCCCGAGGCACGAGTTTGAGTAAAACTTTCCAAATCCGAAAGATCACAAATAACGAGAATGGTTTGCAAAATGGTTTAAAATACCCTCGGGAGTTTTAATAGAAATCAAATTAGGGTTATCAAATCCATATCTTTCCAAAAATCAATAGGGTCATAGCCCAAATGTTTTGTTTTCGCAAATAGAAAACCAACAACAATTCACAGGGCCAGAGCCCAACATCACGTGTCCTCAACGGATATAAAATCAACACAACGTAATCATGCACAAGCATCGCCTTGGGAATAGAGTAATATCATAGATTCCCGCACGAGGCCTCGAAGGACCCTCCCGCATCAAGCTAGCTAAACTAATCACTCCATAAGCATCGCCTTGGGAACAGAGTAATATCATAGATTCCCGCACGAGGCCTCGAAGGACCCTCCCGCACTGGCTAGCTAAACAAATCACAACATAAGCATCGCCTTGGGAACAGAGTAATATCATAGATTCCCGCACGAGGCCTCGAAGGACCCTCCCGCACTGGCTAGCTAAACAAATCACAACATAAGCATCGCCTTGGGAACAGAGTAATATCATAGATTCCCGCACGAGGCCTCGAAGGACCCTCCCGCACTGGCTAACTAAGCAAACTCAAGCACGAGTAATATATCACACCGAGGATATCCAAACAATTCACCCAGAGGCATCAAACACTTAGTAAAACAACACGTCAACCACAATGCACCGAAATGAAACAATATACGTCCACACGCAATTACCAAGTGCATCATCAACACCAACATGTCCATAAGATTCACATACTCGTTCGAGAAACACACCGATCACAAAACACACACGATTTTGAAAGAGGGCCTTTAACAAGGCTAACCAAATCTTTTGAAAACTCGTTTTAAACAATCAAACAAATATATAAAGACGATCACCAATTATCACATTCACAAAACAAGAATAGTATGGGCAAGGTACTTGCCTCGAAATCACGATCGAAATAAGACGACGGATAGGACGCGGTCGAATAGCCCCGAACCCCCGAACAATATCAAAAATGTGATAGCACCACGAGTATTACGAGAATAACACCACACGAATCATCAATCACCAAACGGGATTCAACATCGGAATCCTCGAACACCTATAAACCTCCGGAAGTAACAATAACACATGGTTACGACGAGAATCAAGGCCATCACAACGGAAATCCCAACAAACTATCGAAGGAAACTCATTGGGACATTTAATCGAACACTAAATGTTCAATAATTCCCAAGAACACTCGAATCGTCGATCGAGTTAAACAAACTTGATATATGGATATACAACCCATAGAACATGATTAATAACATCATACTACACCAATCGATGTATCAAAATCGGATTAAAAACGAAATCAAGAACAATTTCTCCAAAAAGTCAACTTGAAGGATAATCAAGAAATATACCTTGATTTGGATGAAGGATTCAAGTAGAGGTCGAAAATCTACAACAAGACTTGAGGTAGATGATCTCTACAAGTTTTGGAGCACTCAAATCGCCCAAGAATCGCCCACAATCGCCTAAGATGAATGAGGAAGAAGAGAGGAGAAGAAATGAAGTTTTTCTCCTCGCAAATCTGCTAAAAAACGCAGAAAAAGCCTGTGTGCCGCGGCACAGTACAAGTGTGCCGCGGACCAGGGCCACCAAAAACGCCCAGGAATTAGCTTAGTGCCGCGGCACAGCCTGAGTGTGCCGCGGCACACGGTACAGCCTCCTTCAACACCAAAAAGGCACACCGTGCAGTCTTCGCTATTTCGACCATAACTCCTTCGTCTGGACTCCGATTGACTCACCGTTTGAACAATTGGAAAGCTAACTTGATTCTATATAACTTTGCAAAGATTCAGAATTTTTGGAGTTTCCAAGAATTAATGGTGACTTTACAAAGTCGAACTCCCACGTGGAAAAGTCGATTAAGGACACGGAACTCAACAAAACGACACCGAAACGAACTCGGATGACAAAAAGTGCAGAATTAATCATTCTCGGAATGACGAAACGGTCATGATAGAGTTGTCAAAACGAACTTCCTCCAAAAAAAGAAAATTACCGAAATTCAAAATTGCGGATATTACAACAGGCTGGGGTCAATGATCCTATCTGTCGGTATCCTATGAAGATCCGCGGGTGGGCCATCGTCCAAGATTCGGGCTTCGACGACTTTGACGGATGCTGGATCCCCACGTGGCATGAGACGATCGCCTCTGGTCCGCTCTTTAAAGACGATCGCCAGGTATCAAAAGACGATCGCTGGTTACCAAAAGGCGATCGCTGGTTCACAAAAGACGATCGCCGCATTATGCCGAACTCTAGGCGTTTGTCCTGAGTATGTCTTCCATGGTTGGCTTCTCTGGAAGGTCGCCGATCGCCTATCGTGGCGAATCAATCGCCGCACAACAATTGCCCCCCAGCTCGCCTCGATGTTGAAAACACGGGGTGAGGTGGCTCTGTTGGCGATCGCCAATGTTTTAAATGACCAGCCGATCTGAATTTAAATATGGACGACCTTCCTTCGTGTCGGGAGCAGCGGGAAAAGAAGGCGGGCTTTCCAGTAATGGCAGGGACACGCGTCGTGCCGTTGTTGGGGGAATCCGACGGTTTGTCATACCTGTCGGCTGGCATGCCCTCGAAAAGACGCGTATGCGGGATTCGAGGGCCGCATTTAATGCGTCCCCACGTGACGGTTGCGATCCAGCCCCCGAGGTTTCTCCTATTTGCATTTAGGCCCTCGTCTCCATCTATAAAAAGGGTAGGGCTTCTTCTCCTTCACTTTTTTACGCGTCCTTCGTATCCATAGCCGAATTTCTGCAGATATTTCTGGAGCTTTTTTGTGTCGATCTCCTTCTTTTTTCTAGGTAAGAAAAAAATTAACCTTCTCCCTCTCTTTACTTTCTAATATGTCGGGAGGATCAAAAACCTTCGAGACCGGAAGCTCTTCCGCTGCCGCCGCGTTGCCTGAACGGGAGGAGGTTCCCGTTAGAATGGATATGGAGACGGCCGTTGAAGCTATTCGAGCGGGGATTGCACCCGAAGAACTCGAAAAACTTTTCAACGAGGCCGAGGTGGCGAGGACGGCGGCGACGGCGGAGCAAGGGGGCTCGCCGGTGGATGAAGACGATTTGGTGCGGGAGGCCTGGGAACGAGAGAGCAGATTCGGCCCCGCCTATGTGGCTTTTGCTCAGATGATGGAAACGATCGCTGGACCCTGTCCGGAATTCGATTTCGAGGCCTACACCGCCGCTCACCCTTACGACCATGTGAATCGGACGGTCTTTCAGGCCGCCGTCCCATCTCCGTGGAATCTCGGACAGATCCGGAGTACGGCGACCAAGAAAGACCTGAGCCGTTGGAGGGCCAAATATCACATCCCCTCTGACGTTTCCCTTCACGTGCCTTTGGAGAATGAGCGCGCCGACCAACCGCCCAAGGATATGGTCGCCGTCAACGAGATGATTATGGAGGCGGGTCTGCGATTCCCGTTGCCATTCGCCGTCTCCTACTTGCTGATCGCCTGGAATTTGGCGCCTCTTCAACTGACGCCGAACGCTTGGCTGCAGATCATCTGCACGTTGACCTTGTTCGGCGGTCACCGGTTGTTCCGCCTCCTTACTGCTACCGGAGATGAATTATTTGTTTAAATTGGCCGCACGAAAGGGTCAATCGGCGGCCATTATATCCAGGGCCGACTCGGGAGAGTGGTCCTCGGCGTGCCGAATAAGACCAGGGGCGACCTGGCTAAATGGTGTTGGGTCGGCGGGGCATGGCGATCGGCGTCGAGTGACATGCCGAATGAGGAGTTGGAGATTCCCACCATTTTCCAGGAGAGGAATCCGAGTAAGGATTTAAACTCTCCCCTTGATTGAGCTTGTCTTGGACTGATCTAATTTTGTTTTCTTTTTGCAGATCTCTCGCCCAATGATCGGCGACCTTCCATTCGATTTCTTGATCATTTG
The DNA here is from genome assembly GCA_033398695.1 of Orobanche coerulescens. NCBI lineage: Eukaryota > Viridiplantae > Streptophyta > Magnoliopsida > Lamiales > Orobanchaceae > Orobanche > Orobanche coerulescens. The sequence continues at coordinate 3,988,246 of CM065807.1, read as the reverse complement.
GGAGCGGATCCGTGCCTTGCCGAACTCCTTCATTGACGTTCGATCGCTTGGTACCGAAGCTCATCGGTTGGGGGCTCGATTGTTCTGCTACCCCCGTCACTTGAAAGTTCAAGGTATGAGTTTAAGTGTGCTTCCTTTCTTTGACGATCGTCTCCACGAGGTCGTTTTGTTTTGCCTAACTTGTTTGTACCTTTCCTTTGACAGAGGCTTATTTTCCCCGAATCGCCGAACCACCGCCAGAGATAGCCATGTCGAACCCGGGAGTTCTTGGTCGCCTTCACTTGGGCAAGCAGACTGGTCGCGTTCCTGCGACGACGTCTCACCCTGCCCCGGTGACGAGACCCGCTGAGGCGCCAGTCGCCAAGCCGGTGGTCGAGGGAGAGGAACAGCTCAAGCGCCGCAAGAGGCGGAGGTCGGAGGAGTCCCCGTCGATCTCTGAGGCGGACGTATAGATTCTTGAGCCTCCGGTCGCTGCGGCTCCTATCTCTGCCATCCCGATGATGGAGCGATCTGGCCCCAAGCCTACGGTCTCCGACCCCCGGTCATCTGGCAGCTTGGCGAAGAAGGTGGCGATCGCCGATGCGGAAACATCCCGGGGCAAGCCTTTTTTCGGACGCGATCCCGAGCTGGTCAATAGGTAAGAGTGGGTCAAAAATTTTCTGAGTTAGGCATTCTGAGCATGGTATGGGCTAACTCCTTGATTTCCTTGGTTTACGCTGCAGGGTTCGTCTCGCCGACCCGGACGTTGCCCCCATGGTGCTGGACTTTCTGTCGAGCAAGGCTCCGCAAAATTCTCTCGAAGTCCCTGCTTACGTTCGCCAGGCTATCACTTCTCTGCCCAAGGCTTGGACGACCGACCTTGATGCGATCGCTCGTCGGCGATCTGGAGACGCCATGCGCGAACGTTGCCTCGCTCTTCGACGGCGCGACGATGGCCGCCCAAGCCGCCGGGATTTTGAGGGGCGACCTCCACCGCTCATCTCCATCGCGAACTCGAGACCGCCTTAATGTAAATATCGAGGATGCCAACCGATCCGGTCTATGGAGAAGGAGTATGAGGAGACGGCCAAAAGGGCTAAGGTGATGTGGATCGATTGAAGCAGGAGCTGAGCCGCTCCAAGGAGGCTGCCGATCGGTCCCTTGATAAGGAGAAGGAAACTCGCCAGAAGCTCGAGGCTTCGCAGGAGGAGGCGGCCGGGCTGAAGGCGGCGGTGGACCGGCTCAGCGGTGAGCTGGAGGCGGCGAAGAGAGAGCTGGAGAAGGCCAGGGGTGAGAACGTTGCCAAGGCGGTCGAGCTGGCGGAGGCCGAGAAGACAGCGGCGGATCTGAAGGGGCAGCTGAAGGCGATCGAGGTCGATCCCTACCTTAACGTCGGGCACGTCGGCGAGTTCGCTTACTACTTGGCCTATGCTGACGCTGTTCGAGCCGCTAAAAAGGCAGGGGTTGAGATCGGTCCCCTGATGGAGAGCTTCAAATCCTATGTCCTCGAGCATCCTCTGCATCCAGAATTCTCCCTGCCGATCCTTGACTTTGTCGACTTCGGGATCGACTTGAGTTGGTATACCGGCAAACTCATTCATCCCGAGGCCGATGGGGGAGCCCAAGCCGATCCGCAACCCGAGGGTGAAGACCAGCAGGCGGGGCCTTGAGAGGCATTTTTGTTTTTCCTCCGTAGCTTGTACTTTTTGTAATGCCTTCGGGCCTCGTAATGTATGAAGCTTGTGTTATGAATAAAATACTCCTTTTATCATACTGCGTAATGTATTACATGCGATCGCCTTTGATTGTTTGCGTGCAATTTTTACGAGTATGTGTATATTCGCTTTCGACTTTTTGTTCGTCCGGCCGATCGTCTGAGTGTTGAAAGTGTTGACATGTTTTGAATCGGAATTCTTACTTGTAATTTTCGTCGGACGACCCGATCGCCCTGCATGTTTTTGAGCGAAGCCGATCGAGTGTGGTTACTCTTTGTTCGATCGTATTTGAGATTGGCTCGACCTATCCCTGCCCCCTTGTTTTTGTTCACTTATTGTAAGTAAGGAAACAAAGACTAGTCTGTCTGGCGAGCTATCTTCATTTCGCCGATTCTGAAGAGTCATGTGTGGTTGGGGTGTTCGATGGACCGATCTCCCCAATCGTGTCTTCGTGTGCGAGGGATATTGTGTATCCCGCGACTCACTTTTTGTGAGGGTCCTCCGTTAGGCTACGCCTGTCTTGTGTTAAAACGAAAGGCGGGCGATCTCGGTCTGGAGGAGTCCTTGCGCGGAGTGTTGTCGGCTTATTCGACACCACGTCCGCGGCTTGTCAGCTCTGCTTCCACCTCGGCCCGCCATGAAGATGGCGATCCTCGACGGTGTACGTTGAGACGGGGGTAACGGCACGTCACATTGTTCGGGTTCACCATGTTAGATGATGTACCTTGAGGACGTGCGATCGTGCCTACTGATTATTTTGGAGGGTCCTTCGGCTACGCCGGCCTCGTACTTAAATGAAGGGCGGGCGATCTTAGCCCAAAGGAACCTTGCATGGGCGAAGCTGTCGGTTCCATCGACCTCCAGGATCATGGCGGCATTAATTTTACCTAGGATCGTCGTGATCAGCGATCGTCGGCGATATGCGATATGCCTGGTGGGGCGATCGCCATAATAGATGGGATAGGAAAAAATCTCATTATATTCCTTGTACATCATTGAAATCGAATACAAATTTATCACTGATAGTATTTTTTCAGATGCACGGCGTTCCAGGGGTATTGGTCCGGAGTACCGTCAGGATGTTCCAGTTCGTAGGCTCCTTTGGTTAGCCATCTGGATACTCTGAAAGGTCCCTCCCAGTTCGGACCAAAAACGCCTGTGTGGGTTTGGATCTTCTTAAGGACGAGATCGCCCACTTGAAATCTTCTTTCTTTGACCTTGGAATTGAAGAACTTCTCGGCTCTCCTTTTGTGGATTGTGTTCTTCATTTCTGAGGTCAACCGTCTTTCTTCGAGCATGTCTAGATCGATTCGTCGGGCTACATAGTTGTCGGTCGTCATCTCCTGCTCGGTTCGATGGCTGAGGACGGCGATCTCTGAAGGAATCACCGCTTCTGTTCCGAAGGTAAGGGCGAACGGGGTTTCACGGCCAATTGCGGGTCGTCGTTCGGTAGGACCACAAAACGTCTGGGAGCTCGCTCGCCCATCGTCCTTGCCTGGATTCGAGTCGTGTTTTGATCGTGTGTTTGAGGATCTTATTCACTGCCTCTACCTGCCCGTTCGTCTGAGGGTGATAGGGCGCTGAGAATAACCTTTTGATTCCCCACTTGTCACAAAATTGCATGACTTCTAAACCGTCGAACTGTTTCCCGTTGTCGGAGATGATGGCCTGGGGCAGACCGAATCGGCATACGATGTTTTTCCATATAAACTTGATCACTTGCTCTTGGCCGATCTTGTTGAGCGGTTCGGCCTCAGCCCATTTGGTGAAATAATCGACCCCAACGATGGCGAACTTACAGCCCCCCGGAGCCGTCGGCAAGGGACCTATAAGGTCGATGCCCCATTGCGCAAATGGCCAAGGGCTATACATGGAGGTGAGCTGTTCGGGTGATAATTTAATGTTGGGGCCCATTATCTGACATCTATGACACGATCTGGCATAAGCGATCGCATCTTTCCGAAGTGATGGCCAGAAAAATCCTTGTCTGGTTGTCTTATGGATGAGGGCTCGCCCGCCCGCGTGGTTTCCACAAATCCCGTCATGGATCTCAGCTAAAACGAGCCGACCTTCCTCCGGTGTAATACACTTGAGGAGGGGAAGGCTGAAGGCTCGCTTGTAAAGCCGATCGTCCAATAGGGTATACCTGGTTGCACGAAGCTGGAGTTGGCGAGCTTTAACACGGTCGTCAGGGACCGTTCCGTCCTTCAAGTATTCGATGAACGGGGTCATCCAATTCTCTTCGGCGATGGCGACCGTGGTAACCAAATTCCTGTCGATCGCCGGCCTTGCTGACTTTGTGATTTGGATATTGGAGAAGTCGGCTGCCCCATCCGATGATGCTAGCTTGGAAAGAGCATCGGCCTGGGAGTTGTGCTCTCTCGGGACTTGTTCGATTAGCACATTTTCAAATTTTGTGCACAATTCGGCGACCAGCTCTTGGTATTTGACCATCTGTTCGCCGCGTGCCTCATATTCTCCCTTGACTTGGTTCACGACCAAAAGGGAGTCCATGAAGATATGGAGGCGACGAACATCTAGGGCGAGGGCTAGATCGAGCCCGCCTACCAAAGCTTCATATTCGGCTTCATTGTTGGTCGCACGAAAACCGAAACGCACAGCATTTGTGAAACTCTGACCGTCGGGGCTAATGAGGACAATCCCTGCCCCCGCTCTCGCATTGGTCGCTGAGCCATCCACGTATAATTTCAGCAGTGGCCGACACTGGCCTGACTGTGAGGGAACGTTAATTCCACCACGAAGTCCGCCAGAGCTTGGCCTTTGATCTCCGTGCGAGGAGCGTAAGTGATACCGTATTGGGCGATCTCCAGCGACCACTTGAGGAGTCGCCCGTTGGTATCCGGTCGGTGTAGGACTTGTCTCAGAGGTAGAGTTGTTAGGACTTCCACTTGGTGATCGAAGAAGTAAGCCCTCAGCTTACGTACACTCATGACAAGGGCGTAGGCGATCTTCTCCAATGGTGTATAACGTGTCTCAGCATCGTGGAGCGCCTGGCTAACATAGTAGATCGGCAAGTGGGCTTGCCCCTCTGCTCGCACTAGAACGGCACTCAGCGCGACCTCCGAGGCCGCCAAGTAAAGGAATAATTTTTCACCGGGGATCGGCTTTGCCAGGATCTGGGGGTTAGATAGATATTCCTTTATTTTGGCGAATGCTATCTGGCTTTCTTTCGTCCATGCGAACTTCTTGTTCTTGATGGTCGCGAAGAAAGGCTTGCTTTTATCGCCGAGCCGTGATATGAAACGGTTGAGGGCGGCTAAACAACCTGTGAGGCGTTGCACCTGTTTGATGTTTCGCGGTTCCTGCATGTCAAGGATCGCCTGTATCTTGGAGGGGTTCGCCTCGATCCCCCTTTGGATCACTATGTGCCCCAGGAACTTCCCGGAGCCCACCCCGAAGTTGCATTTCTTGGGGTTCAGCTTCATGTTAAACTTCTTAAGGATGGCGAACGTCTCGGCGAGATCATTGAGGTGATCTTCCTTCTTGAGGCTTTTGACTACGATATCGTCAATGTAGACCTCCATGGTCTTGCCGATCTGATCGGCGAACATCCTGTTGACTAATCGCTGGTAGGTCGCCCCTGCGTTTTTCAAGCCGAACGGCATTCTGACCCAAAAGTATATGTCTTTTTCTGTGTGGAAAGACATGTGTTTTATGTCTTCCTCCGCCATTGGGATTTGATGGTATCCGGCGAAGGCATCCATAAACGACATCATTTCGCAACCTGCCGTGCTATCGACCAGGTGATCGATATGAGGCATCGGGAAGTGATCTTTTGTACATGCCGCGTTGAGGTCGGTGAAGTCAATGCATAATCTCCAGGAGCCAGTTGGCTTTTTGACGAGCACCGCGTTGGCGACCCACTGTGGTTCGTCTGTGGCTACTCCGATCAATTTGTTGTTGAGTAACTTCTGGACTTCTATGTCGAGCGCCGCGTATTTCTCGGGACCGAACTTCCTACGCTTCTGGTGAACAGGCTTCATCGCCCAGTCGATCTTCAGATAATGGCAAGCTTGTTCGGGACTTATGCCAACCCTATCTTGATGCGACCAGGCAAAGACTCCGATGTTCCTACGTAGCAAGTTGATCAGATCCCCCTTTAATTCGTGGTCGATGCTTGCGCCGATCTGTACTTCCCGTTCTGGATGATCTGGATCCATCGTAATACTTTCCAACTCTTCGACAGGAACGGTCGCCTCTCATTTGATACGATCTCCGGACTCGGTCCTTGGATCAATGTCGAGACTTGGCTTGAAACCGATCCTTGGCTCGATGTCGTCCGTCAATTGATGAGAGATGGCGTCCCCTGAGTCGGGTTGGTACGAAGTGTTAGGCTCGTCGATCTCCATGGGTTGATCGTCGGTCGCTTCAATGTTACATATAGTATGGGAAGTATTGAAAGAAGTAACAACATAGGAGTAATTCAAACATCTCTTTGCCATTAGCTGATCTCCTTTTACAGTACCGACCGTCCCATCGGCAGTGGGGAATTTGATACAGTAAAAGAAAGATGAGGCGACCGCCTCAAAGGTTTCTAAAAAGGGGCGACCTAGGAACCCATTATAAATGATGGGCCTATCTATGATTACAAAGCTTAGGTTCCTAGTAATCCTAACCTTGGGATCATAAAAGCATACTAGCTTAACGGAGAGCTTGATCCTCCCGTAGGCTTGGACTGTGTTGTCGCCGAACCCTTGGAGCACGGTGTCGAAAGGCTTGATGAATTTGATTAGGTTGCCGAGTTGGTCTAGGGCGGATTTGAATATGATGTTGCAAAAACTCCCATTGTCGACCAACACGCGATCGACCGTCTTCCCAAGGATGCAAGCGGAGATTACTAGTGCATCCTCTTTGGGACATTGCACTCCCTCCCTGTCCTTGTTGGAAAAGGTGATGAGCGCGTCTCTTGAGATGGTCGGCTCCGGAGGTACTACAACATGGACTTCGGCGAAAGCCCTCAGCTCGGCTTTTCGCTTCTGTTTGACAGGTGGAAACCGGGAAAGGCCCCCGAGGCTCCCACCTCCGGCGAAGCATGTTGATCCGACCGCCGGGGGTTGATCGGAGGATCGACTCATCGAGTACTCGGCTCATGCTCGATCTGGCGATCGGATTGGGAGGAATTCTTTCGCTTGGTCGGCGCTCGCGCCTCCGGCTCTTTCCGTCCCGGGTTACGGCTTGGTGATCAAATTGTCCAGGTTGCCTTCCTCAAACAGTCGCCAGAGTCATGCGAGAAGGTCGCGGCATTGACTAGTGTTGTGGCCGGGACTTTTATGATAGGCACAGAATTTGCTACGGTCTAGGTGACCGTGGTCCCTTATTGGCTTTGGCTTGGAAAGCCACTCGCGACCCTTGATCGCGTTGAAGATGTGGGCCGGAGATAAGTTGAGGTTGTGAAGAAGGTGGACCTCTACATCCTCGAAGGCTTTGAACTCGCCAGGTGGCTTGGCGACCGCCTTTCTGGGCTTGGCGACCGCCTTCTTCTGGACATGGGAAGGTGCTTTTCCTTCTTCGGACTGTCCCTCATCCAAGCGGAGTGAGAGCATCTTCTGCCTGGCCAGAAAATCGGCGGCTCTGACGCGGAACGCTGTATAGGTCGGAGGAAATCCTTTGTGAGGTGCCTGAACATGGGCGAACGTCCGTGGAATCCGTTCAGGACTGCGTGGTGAGCGATCTCGTCGCTGACGGGCTCACCGGTGAGGACTATCTCGTCCACCCGGTCGATGTAATCCTCATCCGATTCGTCCTTTCCCTGCCTGATTTTCATCATGCGGTGGGGACCTTCCGGGCGAGCGACTTTGGCGGCGAAGTACGACGTGAAGTCGTTCGCCAGCTTCTCAAAGCAATTGATTGAGCGAGATGGTAGTGAGGTGTACCACCTGTGGGCGATATCGCCCAGAGTTAACGGGAACATACGACATTTCGTCGCATCTGAAGCTCCGCATCCAGTCATGTAGATCCGGAATTTGCTTAAGTGGGTTCCCGGATCCGTTCTCCCCTCATATAGAGGTGTTTGTGGGGATTGATCGTTGATTGGGTAGGGCGATCTCGATCTGGACGCGAGTGGTTCATTCAGCCGATCGGTCTCGACACACCCCAATTTCTAGGAGCGTCTTCATCTCGTCATTTGGCCCCGCATGGCGGCGATCGCCGTTGCTGGCTTCGCCCGATTGGCTCTCAGAATGCGAACCAAGGCGATCGTGTACTGATCCCCTAGCTCCGTGGTGAACGACGAGCTCCCTGCCAGTGGGTTCCTTCCTTGGGCGAGCAGGGGCTCGCTGACCGACCTGTCTCTTGGGAGTCGGATATGCTGAACTCCTGGTAAAGGATTCATATACCGATGTCTCCCGGCTGGGGCCTGAGTGCCCAGGTCGCCATGAGGGATCGCTCCCCAGGCGGCTGAAGACGGAATCGTCCTGCCTTACGAGAGCCTTCCCATGCGGCTCGGGGCTTTCCGTCGATTTCTCAACATAGATCCCCTTGAGCTTCTGTTTGCTTGCCCGACGGTTAGCTGACGGGGTGATGGTGGGCGTATCGCGGGCCCTCTGCCGTTCCCTGAGGATGGCTATAGCCTCCTCAATCTGTTCCGATGTCTGGAACTGATCGAGTGAAAGGCTAGAACCGTCCCTCGGGGGCGGGAGTGAGAGCCTAGCGTCGCCACGGTCGCCTTCCGCCGTGGGCTGGGATTCGGTCCTCGCCGGAATAAGATTTCCGGCAGATCTCAGGGTGGCCCTCTTGGAGGTTGTTGCTGACGTCATTTTCTGAAGGTTTTTCTATTGAAGAACAGTGAGTGTTTCTTCAAGTATATGTCCGGAGAACAGTGAGTGTTCTTCGAGACGGTAGGAATAAAAATGAAGGTTCAGTCCCCTTCTTCTAGCGCCAATTGTTGTTACCCAAAATATTATCCGGAGATAGTATTGCTGGAATTAGGGGTGTTCAAAAATACCCGACCTGAACTACCCGGCCCGAATACCCGATGACCCGAACTAAATATTTCGGGTATTTTTAAAATTTTTAAATTTTTTTCGGGCCGGGTACCCGACCGAAAAAAGTCATATAATCGGGCGGGTCATGGGCCGACTTGTTGCGTAAATTCGGGTACCAAAACCCGATTATTTTTAATAATTAGTTTTTTTATAAATTTAATTATTTAATTTGCAATTATATGAAATTTTATCTTTCAACTAATATGAAATATATTTAATATGAGAATACATGTTAATGTATTTTCACTCATGGTATTTATTCTCACTAGTTTGGAAATTTATAAAATCTTTAAATAAAAATAATATATTCTTTCATATATATAATTAAATATTGAATTAAGCATAATTATATAATAAAAAATGATATATATAAAAATATTTAGTTAGTTTTGAAATTTACTTATTGTACGGAAAATATTTATAATGTATTTAGTACTCGGGGAATTAATTTATATAATAAATTTTAAAATAAATTTATATTAAAATTACAAGTTATTTATAAAAATTTAAAATTAGTGGTATTAAATTTTGGGGTATACCTATGACCCGACCGAAAAAATAGGGTACCCGCTTTTCGCATTCACTTTGGTCGGGTCACGGGCGAATTTTTCATTACTCAAAAACCGGTGCAGTAAATTGGTGCAAAACCGGGTACCCGGTTATGAACACTCCTAGCTGGAATGATCGAGTAACAAACAAATGCGAGAACACTTCCGTGAGAAAATAGATAACACAAGATTTGCCGGGGTTGTTAATCCGGGGCTTGAATGCTCTCGCGAGATGTTATTAATAAATATACTGTCGAGTACAAATATTAATGTTAGAATCTAATACAAGGAGTGTAAAGACTTCTAGTTATCTAGGCTTTAGAGCGCGTAGATTGCCGGAAGAACCAGATGGATGAATCTGTGAGTTCTTGCTTGGGATATATGATGAATGTGTATGAATATCACTATGAATGTGTTAGTGGTTGCCAAAAGAGCTTTTGATCCTCTATTTGGTGTGTATTTTTCACTTAATTCGTAGTGGATTCGCCTCCCTTTTGGCCGCAACAGTGAGTCCTCTATTTATAGGGGACAAGGTAGTTGGGATCCCTCAGGCGATCGCGGGCGATCGCCGTTTTCTATATTAAAATAAACGGCCGATCGTCCCGTCACGTGGGCCTGTTCCCTTGAGGTCCGAGGTTGCAGTTGGAGGCCAGCTGGGTGAACCAATGGGAAGCCAGCACATGTTGCGAGTCGCTGTCCGAGGAGGGCCCGCTTCGTACCTTTCGGCGGCCTTGTCGGTAGGTGTGGTAGGTGACAGGCTGGGGTCAATGATCCTATCTGTCGGTATCCTATGAAGATCCGCGGGTGGGCCATCGTCCAAGATTCGGTCTTCGACGACTTTGACGGATGCTGGATCCCCACGTGGCATGAGACGATCGCCTCTGGTCCGCTCTTTAAAGACGATCGCTAGGTATCAAAAGACGATCGCTGGTTACCAAAAGGCGATCGCTGGTTCACAAAAGACGATCGCCGCATTATGCCGAACTCTAGGCGTTTGTCCTGAGTATGTCTTCCATGGTTGGCTTCTCTGGAAGGTCGCCGATTGCCTATCGTGGCGAATCAATCGCCGACAACACATATGAAACCCATAAAAAGAAAAGGGGTGCGTCTCGAGAGTATAAAACTCCGTAACTCTGCCACCCCCTGACATAAGGGTTTATAATGAAAGATCTAAATGATCTAAACTTCTTTTCCGTTTGGCACCAATAGCCTGTGGCTGCCACAGCTTTGACTTCCAAATTCTTAACTGAAATATATGCCTGAAACTTTATAAGTAGATCAGCAACAGTATCAGCACATATTATTATATCTCGTGATGGCTGAGATATAAACTTGTGATCTACTCCTTAATCCAGAAAGGCAAGCAAATCACTGAAGAAATTATTAATATTCAACAAACCTATAGGTTTGGTATGGAAGTCCCGCTCAGCCCATAACGTGATGTTGAATATCTCATTGAGTGTGCCGTAGCCACCTGGGAGAACAATAAAGGCATCACTATTATTCACCACATACATCAAACTATTATGAACAGACTGTGCTTGAAGCATCAACCCAGTTGAACCTCCTATACTACTGGTTCTGACTGTGGGAAAGTGTAAGGCACTTGTTACACTTATTCTCTCATTTTTTGCAGCATCCAAAAGATAACCCAAAAATCTATGATTACTCCCACCATACAATATATTGATTTTGTGCTTTCCTAATTCTTTTACGAATTGATATGCCATATCTACATGCTGGATATGACCTATCAGTTTGGATCCACCTAAAATACATATAGTTTTAAATGGATGAGATCTATATGAGGATCCTGAGAACTCCATTTTTCTACACTAGACTTTTATGAGAGATACATTTTCTGATTTGTGGATCCCAAATTTAAATAACAAACTTCTTACTAAACAACAAATGACTTCACTATTTTCATTGAAAAGAGAGCGGCAGATAAGTCGTTACTTTTGACAAAATTACAAAAGAAAACGAAAGATATGATATTATATTTTTCAATGAAAATGACGTTACCGATCGGCAGCTGAGAAATTTAAATATTGGAAAATAATATTCATCAACTTGCATTATTTTTCTATTACCTTATACCAACTTTGATAGAACGGACTTACAAACTGGATCTTTTGAGATTAATTTTTCATGACTATAACGTTCCCGTTCATCCTTAAATTGTATCCACAAAGCCATTAGTTCACGATGAACGTATCCACTGGGATGTGTATCAAGAATCTGTTGGATATCATGATCCATAGATTCCTTACTCAATCCATCCTTGATAAATGCTATTTTATCTTCTCGATTTTTGGATACAAACCCCACAGATTTACATCGTGTGTCACATGTCCATCGAGCACATTTATAGCACCCACCTAATCTTTTTGCTCTCCGTTTCTTTGCAAAACTACTCTTACTGCACTGCATGTACTTAAATGAATTTGAAAATTCGCCAGATAATCGAACTTGTGCTTCGATCAACCATCAAATATCTTCTGGGATGCCATTTCTCATTAGCACCCTTAATCTTTCGAGTCGAGCTCGATAAATTCTTTTTATGATATTCACTGGAAGAGATGGGTAATATTTACGAATATTCGAAAGCATTGAATCCATTATGATATTCAAACCCTCGGTATGGATGATTGTGAATACAATGATAATCTATTTATAGATTGAAATTACGCGTATGAGATTTGACTCCGCGTCCTGAGGCGTATGAACTACGACTCTATATTTGAATAATGGACATAATATGATGTTGGGATTCGGTGCCTAAAACGAAGGCCCAGCGGAAGCGGTAAAACGAAAATTAATTCGATCCGAATCCCTACGAGAATCGATCGAGCTACGTATATACGAATATATAAACGAAAAACAAGAGTCGTAAGAAACTAACCCTCGAAGTCCGTTGATTAAATGGAAACCTTCTCTTGAGCTATTCCCCAAGCTTTAGTTTGATCTCTACGAGTTCAATCCGCTCCAAGCCCTTGAACGATCCAACGCCGAAAACACCGCGTCTCTACTTGCCACGCGCCGGAAAAACGACCGGAACAACAACACTTGATTAACCTCTAAGGTTACGGCTAGAATCAAGTGGTGAAGCTTTTGTTATTACACTCTAAGTGTATAATATATCTCTCTTAATGTATCTTGAATTTTCTCCAAGAAAACTCAAGAATAAAAGTGAAGAAGAAGATGAAGATGAAGACTAAGAAAAATAATTTTCTCTCTCACTACTACAAAGCTCACGGCTGGAATTCATTTCATGCAAGTGAGAGTTTGTCTCCACTTATATTCTTATTCAACTCCCATGATCTCCTACTTTAGACAATATCACCAAGGTGTGATATTTGTCCCCTTGTCTTGGTCACTAGTCCACCATCCTAGAAAGTGTAGACCAAGACAAAGTAAGGGAGTAGGTGATGGGGTGGCCTTCTAGAAGGAATCAGATGAGTTCGATTCGTTTCGGACTCCCGTGAGTCCAAACAGATAAACTCCTATTCCGTTCCGATGTATTTGTGTCGATTAATTAATCCAATCAATTAATCACATTAAATACATAATAATATAATTAATTTCTCCAAGAAATAATTATATTCACGAATTAAATTAATCACCCAGTAATTTATTTAATCCATTAGGACGTAAATCAATTTATCCAATAAATCGATTTAGACATCCAATGTCCCAAATTAGATATCCAATATCTAATATTTATAATGAGAGATTAAGCTCGATTCATTCCGTCGTCAATCCTAATGCGCGACTCGGTAGGTCCGTCTCGATCGGCAATGGGAGGAACCAAAGAGTAGTAGCACCACCTAGCGGCTGGCGGCTACACTGTACCCAATCGAGAACGAATGATTGGGATCATTCAAGAACCATTCTGTCGTGAATACCAGTAAACGTATAAACCCTTCTTTCAAATGTCCCGATCAAGTTATAGGGTCACGGTCAGTCAAACCCTATCTGTACTTGACGCTATGCATGCGTTAATGCAAATCGAGATCATCGAGCCGTCGTGTATCTAATACAACTGGCTCTAATGCTTTGGCCAAAGACTTATGATCTAATCTGCCAATAATCGCATAGGACATATAACCCGCTCACTAACGGGAGAAAGAATTCTATCTTGGTATTCAGTAGGACCTGCTACTTGCCCGTCAAGATGCACGTCGAGGTTGACCCCCGCCTTCCGGTTTACAGGGTCGAACTACTCTAATGAAAATCTTGACGTCACAAGCACATCCCTACTAAATCCTCAAGTCGAAGGTTCACGAATACCTATCACAACCTTTCGATTCCGTCATTGACTGTCCCGGAGTGAAATCCATGTGACGAATCGAGGGTGAGTCGGTTCGAGTATACTAATCTAATTAGCATACCTATAACGTGTGCTCCCACTAACTATTAGTGTTCGACGGGCACTCTCCATGTCAAAGAACACGTCATACAAGTCTTTACATAAACTTAACGCCTACCAAGTTTCATCGACTTGCGACGATTAAGTATTTGAGCTATAAACCTTTCCAAAGTGCGACCCCTTATCCAATAAGGAGTGGAACGTTTTGCTCTCAAATACGGACTAGTTTCTATATGTTTATTTACGAGTTAGGAATGCCAAGAACTACCAGTAAATAAAGAAACAATCATTTGCCTTATATAAATGGTTTACATAATTACAAGTACAATGCCCTCACTCAACAACCTCCGAGTGGCATTCGAGGGCATACTCCTAACAATCTCCCACTTGCACTCAATGCCACACACTATGGTATCTAATACCCATGTTCTCCAGATGACGCTCCAAGCTAGTCCGAGATAGTGGCTTGGTCAGTGGATCGGCGACGTTGTCGGCCGAGTCTACTCTATGCAAGACAATGTATCCCTTGCGAACAAATTCTCTTACGAGATGATACTTCCTCTCAATATGTTTGGTCTTTGTTGTGAAACCTCGGCTCCTTGGCTGCGCTACGACTCGTCGTTGTCGCAAGATGCAGTAACAGTGACTCGGACATGGTATCACTTGAAGTTCTCCCGAAACTTCTTAATCCGTAACCCTTCCTTGGAAGCCTCCGAGGCCGCTTGATACTCGGCTGACAGTGGAATCGGCGGTCGCGCTTTGCTTGGCACTACGCCAAGATCCGCTCCTCCATTAAGAGTAAATATGTAGCCGAAGTGGACATCGAGTCGTCCTTCGGTCCTTGGAAGTCCGAATCGGTGAATCCCACCACATCCAATTCTCCACCACCATACATCGTAACCATATCTCTAGTCCTTCTCAAGTACTTGAGAACGTTCTTTCTGGCAATCAATGTTCCCTACGGGTTTGCACGAAACCTACTCACCACGCTTACGGCATGCGCAATGTCGTCTTGTACACAACATAGCATACATAAGGCTACCCACGGCCGAAGCATATGGTATATTACTCATTTCCTTTCGTTGTTCCTCATTTTGAGGACACATCTTCAAGGTGAGTTTTATTCCATGTCGCATCGGTAGGAACCCTCTTTTAGAATCATCCATCTTAAATCGCTTTAAGATTTTATCTATATAGAGGGCTTGGGAAAGACCTATTGTTCTCTTCGCTCTATCCCGGTAGAGTCGAATACCAAGAATATAGGTAGCTTCTCCCAAGTCTTTCATGGAGAAATTACTCGAAAGCCAAGCTTTCACGTAACCGAGCATTCCCACATCATTTCCTATTAGTAGAATGTCATCTACATATAGTACTAAGAATGCGATCTTGCTCCCACTAACCCTCTTGTATACACAAGGTTCCTCTTCATTTTGCACGAAGTCAAACTCTTTGATCGCCTCGTCAAAACGAAGATTCCAACTACGCGACGCTTGCTTCATCCATAAATGGAACGCTGAAGCTTGCACACTTTCTGAATATCGACTTCGGATACAAAGCCTTTAGGTCGCTCCATATAGATTTCCTCCTCGAGGAATCCATTAAGGAAAGCCGTCTTTACGTCCATTTGCCATATCTCATAATCGTGGTAGGCACTATAGCAAGCATCATGCGAATAGACTTGATCATGGCTACGGGCGAGAAGGTATCGTGGTAATCGATTCCTTCCTTCAGGTATAACCCTTTGCCACTAGCACGGCCTTATAGGCGTCAACCTTGCCATCACCATCGGTCTTTCTCTTGTAGATCCACTTGTTCCCAATAGGCACTATGCCCTTGGGGCGGTCTACTAGAGTCCAGACTGATTGACATGCATCGAGTCTATCTCGGCTTCCATAGCTTCACGCCATTTCGCGGAGTCTACATCCACCATCGCTTGGTCATAGGTCGTCGGGTCGGTCTCTTGGCTATCACTTGGAACCTCATGGAGACCCGGCTCCTCCAAGTGCACAAGCCCATACCTCTCGAGTAAATGAGACACCCTACTAGACCTACGAGGTGGTTGT
The DNA here is from genome assembly GCA_033398695.1 of Orobanche coerulescens. Lineage (NCBI taxonomy): Eukaryota > Viridiplantae > Streptophyta > Magnoliopsida > Lamiales > Orobanchaceae > Orobanche > Orobanche coerulescens. The sequence goes on along the minus strand of CM065807.1, from coordinate 3,972,565 downwards.
ACTTGTGTTTGAAAGTTCGGTTCAGTTTCTTGCAGTGTCTCTCGAGGAGTTTCATTGTATTCTTCTAAAGAAATACTTCTACTGCTCCGCCTTCCGAATGAACTCATCTTCCAGAAGTGTGCTTGTAAAGCAACAATGATCCTTCGATCTTCGGGCATGTAGAATAGATATCCCATCGTCCCAGACGGAATCCAATGAAACGTCCTTCGCAGACCTAGCTTCCAACTTTTCCACCTTAGTCTTCTTGACATAGGCGGGACATCCCCAAATCCTAATATGATTAAGACTTGGTTTCCTTCCTCCCACATCTCATGTGGAGTTTTAGGAACGGATTTGGAAGGACATCTATTCAAGATATACGCGGCGATCAGAGTGCATACCCCACGGGTAAATCGGCAAGTCGGTATAGCCCGGCATGGAACGGACCATGTTCAACAGGTCCGGTTCCTTCTTTCGACACACCATTTAACCGAGGAGTACTGGAGGTGTTAGTTGTGAAACTATTCCATGTTCCTTAAGGAACTCGTCAAACTCCGTACTCATATACTCGCCACCTCGGTCCGACCAAGTGCTTTGATATGATTACCAGTTTGTTTCTCGACTAGGGCCTTGAATTCTGGAATTTCTCAAAGGCCTCGGATTTATGTTTCATTAAGTATACATAACCATACCTAGTATGATCATCTAAACGTAATGAAATATTGATATCCGTCACGTCTTCTTCTAAAGCACCACATACGTCGGTATGGATTAATCCCGATTTATCGGCTCTTTCAAAAGTCCTGTGAAGGGGGACTTAGTCATTTTGCCTTTAAGGCAAGATTCACAAGTAGGAAAGGGATCCGATCCCAATGGACCCATAAGTCCATCTTTTCCATCTTGTAAACCTTGGTCCGACCAACATGACCAAGTCTAAGATGCCATTTCAAAACTTGATTGGTTTCATCCCTACCACGTTTTCTAGTCATAGTATTCACAACTACTTTGTTGCTGAGATTTAGATGATACAATCCATTCAACAATGTAGCAGACCACTAGTTTATTTCAAATAAATTTTGCAGAACCATCACCAATGAAAAATGAAAAGCCTTTTCGGTCCATGACCGAATGGATACAATGTTTTTGTGCCCCTTGGGCAAAACAAGTACATCTTCTAAAGTCAAAACAAAGCCGGATTCTAAACCCAAAAGAAGTGATCCTATGTCGGTTGCCTCGACACTATGCCCGCTTCCGACCGTGATCATAACTTCTCCGGCTCCAAGCTTCCTACTTTGTTCCGCATCCCGATTCACGGTACAAATATGAGAACTAGCACCGAGAATCTAGTATCCAGAAGTAGAAAATACAATGGCGAGAACAATTTGTTTCCAAAACTAAAAGTTACTCAGACCAAGTGCCATGAAGAATCGGACAGTCTCTAGCCCAAAGGTGGCCCACCACCGCACTTGAGACAAGTATCCTTTTCTTCTTGTTCTTCTAACCATTGGGGCCTTGCCCTTACCCTTAAGGTCCTTAGCTTGTGGTCCACCGCTTCTTGGTCTTTTTCTTCTTATTCTTAGACCTCCGAGGTCCGGAAGAAATCACAAGAGCGAGACTCCTTCATCCGCGAGTCTTCATTTGAGACCGAGCGGTCACAAGTTTGTTCATTAGCCTGACTAAATTACATGCAATCTCATTGCGGTTGAAGTTCATAACAAAGCGTGAGAAGGAATCGGGGAGAGACTGTAGGATAAGGTCGGTTTGGAGAGAAGTATCCATTTTAAAATCAAGAGCCTCCAATCTCTCGATCATGGATATCATTTTGAGGACGTGTTCCCAACCTTCTCACCTTCCTTCATCCTTGCACCGAGCATGCTTGGATATCTCATATCTAGCGATTCTGCTGTGCTCACCATAAAGCTCGGTTAAGTGAGATAGAATCGCCTAGCGAAGTCATTTTCTCATGAGCTCTCTGAAGCTCATTAGACATGGAAGCCATCATATAAGCACGGACTTTCACGTCATCCTTAACCCACTTTTCGTGGTTTTCAATCTCTTCTGATTGGCTCGAGTCCGCATAGGAGGCGCCGAATGTCCGTCTCCAAGACGTATCCTGCCTCTATACCGAGGACAATCATCGATTGCGGAGCCAATCCACAAAGTTAGGTCCCATTAAGGTGTTCTTTTCGAGTAGAATTGCGAGTGGATTCATTGTCATATTGAGTTATGTCTGCATTAAGTATAGCAGTTAATTAGTGACTTGTTATATTATGATCGAGTATAGAATTAAGGTCCTTTCTATTCTTGTTACCCAGCCCCACTATTTTTATCGGAATAACACACTCCCATGTGAAATCCGGAAGTATCGTCGCTCTACTTCATAGTGGTGATCGAGTTCTTTATAAATCTTAATAGAGGGCAACCGAACAGGTTTCTAGTCTATTAATTTTCATAAAGTGGTGTCCAACACCAACCCATCTAATGGATGATTCGATCTTCTTTTTCCCCTTGTTCACTCCCCTCAACCTATACGGTTTCTATGGTTCGTGAACAAGTTAAGTTTATACCATCGACGTAAATCAGTTTCACAATTGAATCTTATCCGGCAACCTATCAGGTTTCTAGGGATAAAATTTGCTCCAACCGAAGGCATCCAATGCGCTCCCGGTAATTTATCCGTCCTCCCCGAACGACTACCCCGATAACTCGGAAGCATAGCACATCCGGTTTGGATTTCAATTTCCCGAAAACTCGATGGAGGGAAGGAAAACTTTGAAACCTTATAAACTTAATTATTTATTGTGGGAGAATTATCGCGATTAACGTTACACTTTGCACATTAATCGTTTAAGCGCGTTTGTGGCATTCATACAATATGAAACAACCAATCACAACCTAGTTGCTACCAACATGTGGTTCATGGACCGTTCCTAGAAAACAAAAACTCAGTAATCTAATTACAAGTATTCGTCTTGAATCTTCGTCTTCTCGAAATGGATCTTCCTCCTGTCTTCGTCATTACATATAAATTTTACATTGAAAATTGCATCCTAGATACAAATTTTTCTAGTAAAATAAATAGGCTCAAAACGGCCTTTACAACCCAATCGAATAAAACGAACGATTCAAAACTAAGTCCACGAACCACATCCCCATTCAAAAGCATTCATCCAATAAATACTAAATAAATGGAAAGCGTAGAGATACATTGATCCAATCAACAATACGAACCGATCCAATCGATTCACACAATCGGTAATGTAATAACGTTCAAAATAATTGATCGACCATAAATATTCCAATTAATCAAATTTCCCTTATAAAATGAAATACCATAAATCATTTTAATCATATTAAATCCAATTTAACATGCGGGAGATTAATTTTTAAGAATACACGGAAAAATCGAGCGGGGTGAAAACGCCGGCATGACCGAGTCACCCTCGGCGGCCTACCGGCAATCACTCCCGGCTTGGCGAGTCACCCTCGGAAGATGCCGGCGGGACACGACCGAGTCACCCAGACACGGTCGGGTCGCTCAGCGATGACTTGGCAGACTGCCGGACACGGCCGTGTCACCCAGACACGGCCGAGTCACTTCGGCCAGACACGCCCGTGTCTCGACACGGCCGGGTCTCGAGCGATGCTTTGGCCACATGCCGGACACGACCGTGTCACCCAGACACGGTCGAGTCATCCTCGCCAAAATACCCTTTTTGTCCAAAAAGTCGTCAAACGACGATTGGGGCTAGATTTTCGATAGGATATCGATATCAATATTTTCCGACTTTCATATCTTCAATATAAATCATATTTCCCAGAAATTTAAGATTTATATTTAGACATAAACTTACGAAAAATACAATTATTACGAACGAAAAACATATACCACGATTATGACTAAAATGATTCCAAATCATTCACCATTTAATCGAGCATTCCAAATGCCAATATCGTATATACGATCGCAAGACCTACGCTCTGATACCACTGTTGGGATTCGGTGCCTAAAACGAAGGCCCAGCGGAAGCGGTAAAACGAAAATTAATTCGATCCGAATCCCTACGAGAATCGATCGAGCTACGTATATACGAATATATAAACGAAAAACAAGAGTCGTAAGAAACTAACCCTCGAAGTCCGTTGATTAAATGGAAACCTTCTCTTGAGCTATTCCCCAAGCTTTAGTTTGATCTCTACGAGTTCAATCCGCTCCAAGCCCTTGAACGATCCAACGCCGAAAACACCGCGTCTCTACTTGCCACGCCGGAAAAAACGATCGAACAACAACACTTGATTAACCTCTAAGGTTACGGCTAGAATCAAGTGGTGAAGCTTTTGTTATTACACTCTAAGTGTATAATATATCTCTCTTAATGTATCTTGAATTTTCTCCAAGAAAACTCAAGAATAAAAGTGAAGAAGAAGATGAAGATGAAGACTAAGAAAAATAATTTTCTCTCTCACTACTACAAAGCTCACGGCTGGAATTCATTTCATGCAAGTGAGAGTTTGTCTCCACTTATATTCTTATTCAACTCCCATGATCTCCTACTTTAGACAATATCACCAAGGTGTGATATTTGTCCCCTTGTCTTGGTCACTAGTCCACCATCCTAGAAAGTGTAGACCAAGACAAAGTAAGGGAGTAGGTGATGGGGTGGCCTTCTAGAAGGAATCAGATGAGTTCGATTCGCTTCTGACTCCGTGAGTCCAAACAGATAAACTCCTATTCCGTTCCGATGTATTTGTGTCGATTAATTAATCCAATCAATTAATCACATTAAATACATAATAATATAATTAATTTCTCCAAGAAATAATTATATTCACGAATTAAATTAATCACCCAGTAATTTATTTAATCCATTAGGCCGTAAATCAATTTATCCAATAAATCGATTTAGACATCCAATGTCCCAAATTAGATATCCAATATCTAATATTTATAATGAGAGATTAAGCTCGATTCATTCCGTCGTCAATCCTAATGCGCGACTCGGTAGGTCCGTCTCAGTCAGCAATGGGAGGAACCAAAGAGTAGTAGCACCACCTAGCCACTGGCGGCCTACACTGTACTTAACCGAGAACGAATGATTGGGATCATTCAAGAACCATTCTGTCGTGAATACCAAGAACGTATAAACCCTTCTTTCAAATGTCCCGATCAAGTTATAGGGTCACGGTCAGTCAAACCCTATCTGTACTTGACGCTATGCATGCGTTAATGCAAATCGAGATCATCGAGCTGTCGTGTATCTAATACAACTGGCTCCAATGCTTTGCCAAAGACTTATGATCTCATCTGCCAATAACCGCATAGGACATATAACCCGCTCACTAACGGGAGAAAGAATTCTATCTTGGTATTCATAGGACCTGCTACTTGCCCGTCAAGATGCACGTCGAGGTTGACCCCGCCTTCCGGTTTACGAGGTCGAACTACTCTAATGAAAATCTTGACGTCACAAGCACATCCCTACTAAATCCTCAAGTCGAAGGTTCACGAATACCTATCACAACCTTTCGATTCCGTCATTGATCGTCCCGAGTGAAATCCATGTGACGAATCGAGGGTGAGTCGGTTCGAGTATACTAATCTAATTAGCATACCTATAACGTGTGCTCCCACTAACTATTAGTGTTCGACAGGCACTCTCCATGTCAAAGAACACGTCATACAAGTCTTTACATAAACTTAACGCCCAGTCAAGTTTCATCGACTTGCGAACGATTAAGTATTTGAGCTATAAACCTTTCCAAAGGTCGACCCCTTATCCAATAAGGAGTGGAACGTTTTGCTCTCAAATACACGGACTAGTTTCTATATGTTTATTTACGAGTTAGGAATGCCAGTAACTACCAGTAAATAAAGAAACAATCATTTGCCTTATATAAATGGTTTACATAATTACAAGTACAATGCCCTCACTCAACAACCTCTGAGTGGCATTCGAGGGCATACTCCTAACATATGACATGTGGGAGCAGCGACTCCATGTTGATAATGATGTGCAATAATGGCACCGAAAGATGATATGATATGCCGGTAAAATATCTATATGGTGATATAGACACATCATCTTCAAATATTTGTTCTCGATTAATATCAATACTAGCCAATATTGGGAATGAATCCCTAATAAATTTGGAATATATTAAGGGGGAGTATGGGCCCATTTCCTCTACATGTGAACTACTAGATATTATGGATCCACTAGATAGTCACATGTTTATATGACTCGTAATCAGAAATTTACGAGATAATTTGCTCACGGTTTGAGCACATATTCCAAATCATATAAAGCTAGTAATATATCCCAAATAAATTTGAATAGATCCGAGAAAGGATCAAGATATGCGCATACAAGTGGGATATCAATTGGCATACTATTTGAAGTCCTCCAGCCAATATCGAGAACATAATATATAAACTCCCATGACTGAAGATGAATACTGAGATACTGGCATATGTGTTTGGTGCTCAAGAAATCTCTCAGCATGAGGGGGAGTATTGGTAGTTGGAAATATGCGAAATGCATCACATTATATCCTCACAATTATATGAACATGAAGTTCAAAGATGCATTATAGATTATTAATCTTTGATACCAACTACAACTGCTTTGATAAATACATAATAATTCCCCGAATATAAATCAAAGCAAATGATAAAAGGAGACATATACTTTTGAGAAGTATGTAGACATAACCACAATGAGTAATTCCAATGGGTGATTGATAATGAGATATCTCGGCAAATTATATTGCCATGGGGAAATAAATATTGAAAAGTGTCGACACAATATAGCGCTATGAATAAAATGAGGATATCAATGATTGGAAAGAGGATATCGATAAATGATATGAGGATATCCATGACTGTGAAATATGGATATTGGAAATGAGGATATTAAAATCCATGATTTGTGAAAATGAGGATATCAATGATTGGAAAGAGGATATCGATAAATGATATGAGGATATCCATGATCGAAATATGGATATTGGAAATGAGGATATTAAAATCCATGATTTGTGAAAATGAGGATATCAATGATTGGAAAGAGGATATCGATAAATGATATGAGGATATCCATGACTGTGAAATATGGATATTGGAAATGAGAATATTAAAATCCATGATTTGTGAAAATGAGGATATTGAAATCCATCGAAATTGAAATATATGCCCTTATAATAAAATGAAATATATGGGCTTACTGAAAGTGACTCGTAAGGAGATTTTGAACATATTATCAGTGCGTGCAGTCACTCAAAACATTGTGAACGAAAATTATATGCTGTACTCTTTTCATTGACTGAGGTTTTATCCCACTGGATTTTCCCAGCAAGGTTTTTAACGAGGCAGCCTAATCACAACAAATATGGAATCTCCAAAAGATATTTGGAATATATCACAAAAAATATGAGTTCGATATTACAAATTGCACTGAAGATGATACTCATACTAATCCCTGGAGGATTATTGAAATGCATGGGCATATTTATAAAATACGCGTTGCACTCTTTTTCCCTTGACTGAGGTTTTGTCCCAATGGGTTTTCCTAGCAAGGTTTTTAACGAGGCAACTGGAATGGCGTATTAGTATGAATAATGTACTCTTTTTCCTTCATTAGGATTTTTTCCCATTGGGTTTTTCCTAATAAGGTTTTAACGAGGCATATTCATGGCATAATGAGGAACACTACAAAGATCAAGATTATTCCTCAAAGCTTGAAAATAGAAGGAGTTGTTGTACTCTTTTTCCTTCGATCAAGTTTTTTTTTTTCTCACTAGGTTTTCTTGACAAGGTTTTAATGAGGCAACACATGGATACTCCAACGAATGATATACATGACAGATTCACTCAGTTTTTATCCCACGAGGTTTTACTGAGACGACACAAGAATATTCATACAAGAACTATCGAGATAAGGGGGAGCAAATTTACGAGATCACCGATTGCTGAAGTTTTATCCAACGGAGATTTCCTACCAACATTATGATGCAACATGATATGATTGCCACAAGCTCCAATACAAACAGTTTGAAAGTTTTTCTCCCATTGGGTTTTTCTTCAAACTAGTTCAGCAGATATTTATGTAAATAGTCATTCAAGGGGGAGTGTTATAATATACCATGAAAACGACATTTTAATTACCCCTTTGTTTTTATATAGTGTGAATGACTATTATGCCCCTGATGTAATTATGTAATTACGGTTGTGCCATCTGAAGTTTTCCTATAAATAGGGCTTCAGTTATTAATGAAAAATATACCTGAGAATCATTCTCTCTATTCTCTCTCTAATTTCTGTCTCTCTAATATTCCGATTTTATAACACAAAGTAAGAAATATAGGAAAAGACCGGGGTGGGGTGGGGGGTGGGGGTGGGGGTTCTCGTGATAAAAGTCCTACTACACAATGGCTCTTCTCAAAGTTCCCTCGTCTTCCCCAAACTCTCGTTTTTCTGTAAAATACACACATAGAGCGTACACACACACACATACGGCCAGTATGTATATGTATCCGAACACACAATACTTTAGCGAACACAGAAATGGCTGGTGTGTTCTACTTGAGAAATTATCGCTACACTGTTTTGTGCTCTTTCGTCCTCCTCCTCTCTATCGGGTTGCTAATTCTTTTGATATATTTGACCGAGCACTTTACCCGCTTATCCAACAGCAAGGAGGACCCGCCGGTTGTCATCTTTCCCGGTCCTCTCTCCTCTCACGCATCCTCAGTTGTTGCGACAGTACCCGTCGAGGGCGAGATGATGCCATTTCCTTACTATAGGGACCCGAAGTTCGAATTCGGGTCGGATCTTAACCCGAAGGTTCCTGTTTTATTTTTCCTCTCTAATTTTTGTTTGGGTGGTGACTGGTGGTGGCATGGGGTTCGGTACCAAACCGGTTAGGATTCGGATCTCATGCTTAAGTTACACGTGCTTAATTCATGTTTAAATGTACTCCGACCATCGTATTGGTCGGCTAAATGAATGTTGTTATACTTATGCAGCTATATGAATTCATTCGGCCGAGTACATAATTACAATATCACTCAAATTATATATATATATATATATATATATATATATTCAGTGGACGAACTCTTATTACGTTATTTAAATAATACCCATATCATATGAGTATAATCGAAATTATTTTGCACAGTACATGAGTACTATTTACATGATTACTATTATACTCAGCGGAATAAGTATAACAGTTATATGAGTACAACCATACTTATTTGGTCGAGCAATATGAGTATTGAGTACATTTAAAGACGACTTAAGCACGAAAAGACTTAACATGAGATCCTAACCCCGTGCACAGGCATTTGCATAGATAATGAAGTTATGCCGCCTTCCGGTTTTAGATGCTGGAAGATAACATATCTTCCAGGGGATATGTATGTATGTATGTGTGTGTATATATATATATATATATATATATATATATATATATTTGTAGGAATTGGTTCAGGTAGGAAAGGTAAATTTCGTAGGAAATAGGAATGAATTTGGGCCTTTGATTGAGTTAGATCAATGGTTGAGATTTATACTCAGTTGTGCTACATGTTTGTGCTGTGTGTGCTACGCGAACTGAAATATGAAAATTAAGTAAGGTTGTGCTACGTGTTTGTGTTGTTTGTGCTACGATGCGATGGAAGATGTGCCAGACTTAACCTATTAAAAAACTGTGCTACGAAATAATGAAATATGTGCTAAACTCACATATTTAAAATCTGTGCAGCATAATAATTCTGATTGTGCTACACACATATGAAAGATGTGCTAAACGGACGTATCTTTTCCTATATTCCTACACTAAGGGGTTTCTTACCATAACCTATATATATATATATGTTGATTTCTCTATTCTGAATTCACTATTTTTGGACAACCTTTTTCTATTTTAAGGTTGAAAATTTCATTTGCTGACTATAACAACAGTGCCCCTGTCAACTTATTGCATTATACTACTCTTGTTATGTCAGATATGCATAACTGCAACTACTTCTGCGGGCTTGGACCAGATTCTATCATGGATATTCTACCATAAGGTTATTGGAATATCAGACTTTTTCCTCTTCGTGGAAGGCGAATCAGCATCGCTTGGATCTTATAATGTCCTAAAATCCATCCCGGTCAGAAGATGAACTTCTCGTTTTTGCGTTTTTTCCTAGTTGCAGTATTTTTATTTTCTACCATACAATGACTTGATTTATATAATATATGTTATTACAGGGAGTAAAACTTATTAACAGAACGCGAGATTTGGAGGAGCAACAGGCAAACAGGTCCGATTATTCATCACTAACAACTATATTTATGAGGATGTATCGTTGTATATTTTTTTTTTTAGAATCAAAAGTGTTATTAATATCATATTTTCAATTGTTAGCCGGATATGGACCGAACCTTGGCTGGCGCCCTTCTTCCATAAACCATGCAACTATGAGTTGTCTGTAAAACAAACCCTGAATATGGAAAGCGGAATTGCCATGGCAAGGGTATAATTTTTCGCAACCAACATGTTTTTTTTTGTCCCCAAAGTTATAATCTAGTAACCACTTAATTAATTATTTACCTTTTTTATTTTTTATTTTTTAAGGAAGCTGGAATGGAGTGGATAATCCATCTCGACACTGACGAGCTGATGTATCGACCGGGAGTCGAGAATATTCTGTGCGCGAAATTCTTTCGGATGTGCCTAAAGATGTCGACATGGTCGTCTTTCCAAATTACGTGAGTGTATTTGTTTTTGCATAAGACATTATTTTATTTAATGATGATGAAACATTTTGATCTTTTCCCCCTAAAGGAGAGTGCTGTAGAAAGAGATGATATAAAAGAACCATTTAGTGAGGTAATTTTATTTATTTATGTATTGCAGTTAGCAGTTAAGATTCCTTTAACACAATCTCGTAAACTAACCATGTGAAACTTTTCGTGTTGTTCTAAGGTGACGATGTTCAAGAAGAATTTAGACCATCTCCAAAAAAGAAACATACGTTGCGAATTACAAGGAAGTCTATCATGGTAATCCCGACTACTTTCTAACTTATGGGAATGAGAAATCGGCTGCGCGTGTTCAAGATCATCTGCGTCCGAATGGTGCTCACAGATGGCACAATTATATGAAGAGTCCCAAGTATGGTGACTTTTGTAACATGCTTTACCTGTTTTGAATAATGGGAGTCTTGGGGAGTGTTTGCAAAAAAAAAAAAGTGATTGTGAGATTTCGGCGGGAAAACAAGTAACTGTAAATGTTTTCTAATACCGACTTCTGCTTCTGTTTCTATAAAATTTAATCCAAACAGGAGATGGGTGTTTTATATTCCTGATTCTGCATTTACGAAACAAATATTAAAGCCACAGACTTCTCTTTTAGTCTATCCAACTTTCAGCTTATGTTTGTAGATTTTCAAATCTCAACTGCATTTCGTGTCTACTATAATAAATCACTACCAACAATTTCAAGAGTTGAATGTTTAGAGTGGAATGGACAAAAATAACCCTTGAGGTTTGACCTAATTACAAAGAAACCCCAATCTAACTTTAGTAAATTACAAAGAATACCCCTGATATTTAGTTTTGTCCTACATTTACCCCATCATAAGCAAAAAGTATTTCAAAATTCCCCCTTTACATTTATCAAAATATTAGGTCATGTTCCATGATGTATGTGTTGATTTTACAATATCAATCACGTATTGTGACATGACAATAGCAATTATCTCAAACTCATCGCCATCTCATGATATTTTCCATTTAAATGGAAAAACCTATGATGTTGACGGTTTTGGAATTTCGTTCTATCTCTCCTTCATATGAAGGTTGCGACAGGAAGGGCATGCGGCGTAAAACTTTGCCACTTTGTTATTTGCATGAGTTATGGTGTTAACTAATTTTAGACAATTAAACGACACTATAATCTTCATGCCACCGACCCCAACATAGTTGGGATTAAGGTGCTGCTGCTGCTGCTGACATTTATCAAAATATTACACTTAGCCCCATAATTCTAACATCAAATCAAATTGTAGGGGTATTTTTATAATCTTGAAAGTTAGTTGGCTTTTTCATGTAATTAGGTCAAACCTCAAGGGTACATTTTGTAATAACCGAACATTCAGAATTTATGCCTTTCTTTGTTTACACAGTGAGATCAAATCCAAGGAGGCTGCTGTTTTGCACTACACGTATTCAAAGTTTTCCGATCTTACGTTAAGATGCGACCGGTGTGGCTGTAAACCCACAACACAAGACATGGAAAGATGCTTCATGTTAGATTTCGATAGAAATGTGAGTTTTAAGAAATCCCAAACTCGGTAGACATCCGTTATTTATCTTCATTTTCTACTATTCACATTCATTTCTTGAATTCCGTTTGCTATTTAAAGCTACCTATTAAAGAATATAGCGGTTTTGAAATTGCAGGCTTTTTTGATTGCTTCGATGGGGACGGAGGAGGAAATGCTTCGTTGGTAATGATCACAAGAACCATATCTTTCTATTATAGACTAGCCTCTTTACTGTTTAAGCTATCTGTTTATATTAGAGGAGATATGTGTACCAAAATTGCATAGAGTCTAAACTTAAGAGGATAGAAATTGCAACAACTAAGAACATTTAGGACCAAAAGTGGACTGAGTCAAAACTTATAGGACCAGATCAGCAAAAAAGTTCATAACTTACAAGACCAAACTTGCAACTACCAGAACTAGAAGTTACAGGACCTGTTTTGCAATTTTGCATTTGGTAAAAAGTCATATCTCAAATAGTTGTATGAAGATTATAATGTCAATTAATGGTCAAATTTAGTTGACACTATAAAATTATGCAAAAAGCAAAGTAGCATAGTGATGAAATCATGCCCTGTCGCAACCTTCATAAGAAGGAGAGGAACTAACATTTTTTTTTTACTTCTATTTTTTCACCTTAAGAATATTGTTTTTTGTCTCATTCGGTCTTAGTTCTAGTTAACGAAGAGGCTATCCTATCTCGAATCTTACTACTATTTGGAGTTCTTGCTCTACAACATCCGGTTGAAATTTCCGCCTCAATTTTGAATTTTAGAAGACATTTATACATTTTTCTGCTTCGAGGTATCGTGAGCATGTCGTCTGGAGCGACAGGGAAGTGAATCTAAAACTCCTAAAGGAAGGGATCTTGACGCGAATTTACACTCCAATGGTACGTTCACCTATTTGCCTTAACAATATTTCTCGCTTGTGTGACGACATTTTCATCAAAACATGCATATCCTTAAACTTTTGATTTGCTTATTAGATCATTATCAAGAGCTTGAGAGAATCAGGAATTTACCGCTCTGCCATTGCATCAGAACATGAAATGATTTAGACGACAAGGTAACTCCTAAATATAGATGTGTGGAGTTTATAGACATAAATGAATATTCCCTCCGTGAGAGAATAATTTCAAAACATGATTTTGTCCCAATGGAAGAGGCTAATTTCTATTATTTTATATTTCGTGTCCTTTTTATGCGATTACTAGTGGATAACCAGTGCCACCATGGCACGGTGGCGGTTTCATAATTGGATTTAAATTATCAAATTACCAAATTGCATTGTTAGAAAAAAACATGTTGGCCGTCGGAGACACCAAAAAACTACCGGTCACCGGAAGTCGTAAAAGAAAAAAAAATGTTCGGTCAGTAGAGGTCCCCAACGGCCCAACAGAGAACAGCCCGGCAGAAAAAAAAAAACTGACCTGTTGCCGGAGGTCCGCCACGGACGTCAGACGCCCCACCGAGAATAGGCCGGCGGGCGGCCGTAAAAAAAGAAAAACTGTTTGGTTGAAAAAAAACTGCAAATCGTGCAACGTACAGCAACATGCTAGAATCTAGTTAAAAATAATGAACATCCAATTAAATCTTCAGTGAGAATTATTGAATATTTTGGAAAAAGAATGAACATTCGGCTATTACAAATGAATAAACATTCAACTAAGATTTTTTGTTTCATGGATAAATAGTGAAGAATCCGCCACTCTTTTTCTTAATGGGGTCGAAAATGAAGAAAAACGAAAGAAAAACATGCAACTCTTCAGACATGGCTAAAAACATTTTTCTTATGGATAAAATTTGCCCGACTGTTTTTTTCCTATTAATGGGTTCAATTTAATTTTATTTTAAATTATTTCTCCAAAAAAGTTTCAAAATTTTAGTATGTGGCTACGCCCACGCACCCGGCGACCCTAGGCGCTTAGGCGTCCCCTTATCGGTCGCCACTAATGGGAGGAAACCCTTGAAGAATCTCTCGACAGTCGACACACTGGCGCCCTGGTAGCCTTCCATCGCAAGCCCACCTGGCCGACGACCACGTCGAACCGAAGAGTGACGGGCTTCTTCGGATTTAGAAATTCGGGATGGGATGGGTGTAAATGAGCCGAGTCGAGTTGAGTGACGGCAAGCTCAAGATTGACTCGCATTGTATTAGTCGAGCTCGATTCGAGTTTTAGCAGACTCAAAATTGACTCACGAGTCTCAACGAGATGAACCGAGTCTAAAAAAACTCAGTAAATTTAAATTGGAAATTATTAATATTTATTTTATAATAAATTTAATACGGTAACATTGATATACAATTTACTATATCACTAATAAAATTATAATTCTAGTCTAATTTATTATTGGATCTTTCTTTTTAAATATCATATATGACTTAAAATAATCAATATAAATATCATATATGATTTAAAATTATCAATATAATCATCTATAAATTGGCGCACGAGCTCTATTGAATTGGCTCGCTAGTATTACTATGATTGACACCGTCTCACGAGCCTAAAGTTCGAGCGTTATCGAGTTTTTCTCGATCCGGATTCCGAGTAGCTCCCAAGTCAACTCAGCTCACTCATGCCTATATGGGAGTCGTCGGACTCGTTCTCAAAATGATTATGACTCCATTATTTTTCTTGTATAACTTCGTAGGAAGACTCCATTATTTCTCCTTCATATGAAGGTTGCGACAGGAAGGGCATCCGGCGTAAAACTTTGCCACTTTGTTATTTGCATGAGTTATGGTGTTAACTAATTTTAGACAATTAAACGACACTATAATCTTCATGCCACCGACCCCAACATAGTTGGGATTAAGGTGCTGTTGATGAACTTCGTAGGAATTGTAGGTGAACCCTCTTTGCTTTTTAGGCCTTGAAAAAAAAAGATTTACTCGGCGATATTTACATCAACAGACGCATCAAAATGTGATCTATGCAAACTCATTCCAACACAGTGCCGAGAGAATCGAAAGCAAAAGCATGAAAGCGGCCCATGCGGCCGGCATTCTTTTTCCATCTGCTGATGATGCTTTATCATAAAAATCATTCTGGTGACCTCTTACAACTTCCACAGGAAACACACAATTGCCGGTCGATGGATTTTCCGTGACCACCTTACCCAATCCATCGAATTTGCATGCATCCTCGTCTTGAAACCTGGACTGAAAGTAGACGTTGAACACGTACGAAACAGTCAGTTCGTAACCGAGTCGACTGCACGACCCCCCCGGCGCCAGGCAGGTACAATCAGCACGCTGACATGATGTATTCATTAGCCGCTTCAGCTTCCCCTCATCGTGTGTCTTTCCATTGAACATGCACCAACGGTCGGGCATGCGCATGATCCCCTTGGCCCTGGTGGGGAAAATGTCTCGCCCTTGGCCTGTCAGGTCGATCTTGTACTTGGGCTCGCCGTTCGACCGATAGATGCCCCAATGTCGTGAGAAACTCTCGTTCCTCGTCATGATTTGAGTTTCATCCGTCAGACTGTGCACGTAGGTGTCGATCGGCCTTCCGGGACGCTTGGGGGTCCCTTTGTTGCTTGCCACCATGGGGAGCAAGCTTTTGAAAAACCGCTCGGCCGCGGACGTATTGGCGCCCCAATAGCTGTCCGTGGGCCAACCGACTTGGCCCACGACGACTTCCAAATCCCCCGCGCCGACTTTTTCCAGGGCCCACACATAGGCGTCGTACACGAAGTCGAACACGTTTGTGTACACGGCGCCGTTGACGTCCGTGACAACAAGGGCGGACTTGTTGTCCGGGAAGGCGAAACTAGGGTCCATGTGGTGTACGAAGGCATATAGAGCTGGGAATATATCAACGACGAAGGGGGCGTTGTTGTCGAGGAGGATGCGGAGAGTTCTATTCATGTCTTCCATGATCTCGTCCTTGAATTCGGCCTCGGAAGGCCTTGTTATGTCCTTGAGTACTTGTGCCGTATGCGGCATGCTTGCCTTGATGTGGTCTCCATATCCAGCTTTATTCAGAGCCTTTTGGACTAACCTCAATGTATTTATACCAGCATCTCTTACAGTTTGATTGTTAAATCCGTACTTAAACACATAATATCCTATATAAACCCGCCTGCAAAATCACCCACACACATTTGTGAGAATTAGTCGACCTTTATGCATGCCTAGGAGACACTTTAGACTAATTATTATTAATAATAATAATAATAAAATAAATAAGTTCATATAGTTTTTAAAAATCACAAGTACCTCTTTAAGGTATGATGCAAACAGTTATCTATATCAACATTCAACACTACGGAAAAAGGGTGATATAGCTCCACCTAATAGTTTCACACGAAAAAGGTGAAGCTAAAAATATATTACGTCGGAATTTCATAAGAAAATGTATTAGATATGTGAAATCATTATATTTCAAGAGTTGATATGATTTTTGTTATTGCATCAGCAACAACATTCGAGCCTTAGTCACAAATAATTTGGGGTCGCCTAACATGAACCATCAACGATAAAAAAAAGTGTAATATATTTTTAGCTTCACCTTTTATTCAAATACAACTAAAAAGAATCAAACTCCATCTTCCCCCATATATTTTTCTTCCACATTGTCCTCTCCATCGTCGTATTTTCTTCAATCCCAATGAATCTCATCGTTTTCAATCCTATTTCTCCATGTTTTATTGAGTCTTCCTTATGGATGGCAATGGGGCGGGTGAGGCGGGTACTTGAGGACCTAGACCCGCCCCACAAGATGAGCGGGGCGGGATGGGTCGACCCGCCACGGGTCGCGGGTTGGGATGGGTCGATCCGCATAGGAAAAAATATAACTTTAAAGTTAATAAAATATTACTTTAGAGTATATTTTTTTAAAATTTTAAGATCTAGTATTTTATTTTTATAATAAATTTTATTTATAAACTTATCATTATTAAAATAAATATATAGAATATAATAATAAAGGTATAAAGTATATAAATACATATAGTATATATAGAAAATATATATTAAATACATTCAAAAATGCTGTGGGGTGGGACGGGATGGGTACCATGGGACAAGATTGATATCCAGACCCACCCTGTCAAGAGAAAAGGATTAAAAGCAGATTCTTGACGCAACCCAATTGTAATGGGGAACTCTTCTATGCTCCTAACAAGAGTACGTACATTTGTATTAGCTCTCTCATACATGTATTTTATGAGGTCAGTATATTTACGAGATACACCTTTTTTTGCTAAAACCCACCAGAGTACTTCTCTTGATCCTTTTTTAGTTTTTTTTTACTAAAAATCTCACACACCCGACCTAGTGGTGTTGTTGGAGTTTGAACTCGTGACTTTTGGTCTTCGAGCAACACCAGATACTTTATTATATGCCTTCTCCAAATCAATAAAATCATACGTAGATTTTTGTCTCGACATTGTTCCATCATCTGTCTCATAATTTGCATCCATGATCGATTTTCCGGACATAAATCCAAATTGATTTTCCGAGATCTCTATTTAATCAAATGCATGAAAATATATACGTGACATTCACCTGATCTGATCTGAAGCGAACATCAAACACAACATGATTTTCTCGTCTCAGATCATATTTCCATGGAAGAAAAACTGTGTGTGTGTGTGTGTGTGTGTGTGTGTGTTTTACCTTATATTGGCAGGTCCGAAATACGGAAGAGCTTTTTGGACCCAATCATCTGCTTGGCTGTGGTTTTTAATTAGGAAGACATTATGTATGCCGACGGTGAGGTGAATCCCACTCCCAGAGAAAGCCTCCAATAAATCTGCCTGAGTTGAATATATTCTGGCATGTCGGACGCCGTTCTGTAACAACAAATCGACCACCACCGACGGGATCAATCTCTGAACAGTTTGTCTTCCCCAGTTCATCCCTATTACACCATTTGCGGCCTTGCTTGTCATCAACAAACAAACTACTACAATGCATGCAACAGGGATTTTGATCATGTTTTTTTTTTTTGAATTTTAAGGCAAATTTACATAATTTGGAAAATAATTTTTTGATGAAAAATTGTTGGATTATTCCTCGAAAGTATTATTACTTTTTGGAAAAATAAAATTATTGATTTTTATGTTTTTTTTTTCTGGAGAGGTTTATGTGTATATATCTCTGAAATGAGAGATGCAAAAAGCATTATAATATCTCTATTCAATGCAACTGGTCAATAGGAACAATGATGACATGATTTTAGAGCAATTTAAATGTTCGATTTGCCTAATAATAGTAGTAACTAATAAAGAGCGCCAGGATCGAAAGATAACGAGTTCGATTCTTTCTGAGAATATTTTTCGGTTAAGCTTGTCGGATAAGCTTGTCACACGAGGCTTGTCTAGTGTTGTTTAATTAATTGACGTAGGAGTAGTTTGCAAGCTATTACATTTAACCCGAAAGTTTATCCAATATACATTAAAAAAATAATTACAAAATAATTAAGCAATTGAGCACCAAATTTGTAGAAAAATAATTATTAGATGCGTTAATTATCAAAAATACCACAAACTTTCCATAATTTCATGTTTCTAGCAACTCAATAATCCTTTTATATATATATATATATATATATATATATATATATAGATTTAGGATCAAATGAGAATGGTTTTAATATGCATTAAAATATGCAATATATTTGATGCATATAATCTAATATTTTAATGCATCGATATTTTGATGCATATATTGCATATTTTGATGCATCGAAATTTTGATGCACGAAATGCATATATTTCATGCATAATTAGTACAAAACTCATGCATAAATTAAGATCAGAAAGATCGCATCTAATATTGATGCATGTAACGCATATATATATATATATATATATATATATATATATATATATATATATATATATATGTATTGAACGTATATGTTCGAATACGTGTATTTCTATAGTCCCATATTATATTAAACTTCATTTCTCATTCTAGAGTTCCAGCTAACAAGTAATCCAGTTAAAACTTTTCGATTCCTTAAAAAGGCCAAATCCTTGTGCCTATAGTTAATGTTGAGCCAATAATTACCATAATTCTTCTAAACATGTTCATTATTTATTTTAACTACCCGTAAGTGTACGATGTATTTGTCAATAATAGCAAGTATGGTCGTATTTCAAAGGAGTAAATTTATTAATACTGAATCCTAAATTAATTCTACAATTAACAATAAAATAACATCGAATAGAGCAAAATAATCGCAAGAGATAGTGGGAAGATTATAAGATAATGATTTCGATTAATTACTAGGTTTAGTCACATAAATTTCTATTGAAGTCTTTACTCGTCTTTCCAATCGACAACACGGGACGCTTAAGTGTCCCCTTATATCGCTCGACATCAATGGGACCATGCACTTGAAGAACTTCTTGACAATACACTGGCGTCCGAGTAACCATCCGTCGCCCAGCCGACTTGGCGGACGACCATGTCAAGCCCGGGAGCCGACCTTATCCGCATGAAGACATTCGGAATGGGGTTGGGCTCATTCTCAATGATTATAACTCAATAATGTTTCCTCAAACAACATATAAACTTCATAGGAATTTATGTGAACCCTCTTTCCTTTTTGGCCTCAAAGCTAGACTTGGAAAAAGAAGCAGATTTACTCATTGATATTTACAGCAAAATTGATCTATGCAAACCCGATTCTAAAAGAGTTCACAGAGAATCGAAAGTAAAAGCACGAAAACGGTGTATAAGGGTACTCTTTCTCCATCTGCTGATGATGTTTTATCGTAAAGATCGTTCTGGTGACCTCTTACAACTTCCACGGGGAATACACAATCGCCCGTCGATGGATCTTCTGTGACCACCTTCCCCAATCCCTTGAATTTGCAAGCATCCTCGTCTTGAAACATGGACTGAAAGTAGATGTTGAACACGTACGAAACATTCAGTTCGTAATCGAGTCGGCTGCATGACCCTCCCTCCGCCAGGCAGGTACAATCAGTTACTTTACACGCGTCTTTCATTAGATTCGTCACCTTCTCCTCATCGTGTGTCTTTCCATTGAACATGCACCAACGGTCGGGCATGCGCATGATCCCCTTGGCCCTGGTGGGGAAAATGTCTCGCCCTTGGCCTGTCAGGTCGATCTTGTACTTGGGCTCGCCGTTCGACCGATAGATGCCCCAATGTCGTGAGAAACTCTCGTTCTTCGTCATGATTTGAGTTTCATCCGTCAGGCTATGCACGTAGGTGTCGATCGGCCTTCCCGGACGCTTAGGGGTCCCCTTGTTGCTTGACACCATGGGGAGAAAGCTTTTGTAGAACCTCTCAGCCGCGGATGTATTGGCGCCCCAGTATCCATCCGTGGGCCAACCGACTTGGCCGACGATCACTTCCAAATCACCCGCGCCGAGCTTTTCCAGGGCCCACACAAAGGCATCGTACACGAAGTCGAACACATTGGTGTACACTGCGCCGTTGACGTCCTTGACAACAAGGGCGGACTTGTTGTCCGGGAAGGCGAAACTAGGGTCCAGATTGTGCTCCCGGACATCAAGAACTGGAAATATATAGACGACAAAGGGGGCATTGTTGTCGAGGAGGAGACGGAGGGTTTTATTCATGTCTTCCACGATCTCATCCTTGAATTCGGCCTCGGAAGGCCTTGTTATGTTGCCCTTGAGTATCAATGCAGAATGCGGCATGCTTGCCTTGATGTGATCTCCATATCCAGCTTTATTCAGAGCTTTTTGGACTAATGTCAACGTTGTTATACCGGCATCTCTTAAGGTTTGATTGTTAAGTCCGTGCTTAAACACGTAGTTTCCTATATAAACCCGCCTGCAAAATCACACACACAGACAATATATCTATTTATCAATTCGTGCTTTGTTTAATATGATGTTTTCGTTACTACAAATGAATAAGATTATCGTTTGACTATTACAACATCATATTATACACGTGACATTCATCCGATCCAATCTGAAGGCGAAACAACAAATAAAACATTTTCTCGTCCAGATCATATTTTTATCATGCATGCAAGGAAAACTGTGTGTGTGTGTGTGTGTGTGTGTTACCTTATATTGGCAGGTCCGAAATATGGAAGAGCTCTTTGGACCCAATCATCTGCTTGGCTGTCGTTTTTAATTAGGAAGACATTAAAAATGCCGACGGTGAGGTGAATCCCACTCCCAGAGAAAGCCTCCAATAAATCTGTCTGAGTTGAATATATTCTGGCATGTCGGACGCCGTTCTGTAACAACAAATCGACCACCACCGACGGGATCAATCTCTGAACACTTTGTCTTCCCCAATTCATCCCTATCACACCATTTGCGGTCTTGCCTGTCATCAACAAACAAACTACCACAATATATGCAACATGGATATTAATCATTCTTCCTTTAAGGCAAAATAATTGACCAAAAAAAAAAAAAATTCTGATGAAATGAGACGATGATGTAATTATATTAGTCATTATTTGTTTTTTCATGCATGCAAAAACATTATAAGATGATGATGATGATGATGATGATGATGATGATGATGACAAGAATTCAGAACCTCAAAATGTTGTCTTTGCCTAATAATAGTAAATATAAGTTGCCACACATTCATGTTTCTAGCTCTGACAATCCTTATAAAAGTATTCGCAAATACATTCTCCTAACTCGTGCAACGCTCGTATCTTCCGTTGGTCGTTGATAGCTATTCGTAGCCATCTCTTCAGATATAGCTAGGGCCGGCTCGTCAGGATTCCCGGTCAATAAAGCTCCACCAGCTGATGCATCAATGCTCTATTTTGACCCGTCAACCCATTGTTGAGACGTAAAAGTTCGTGGGACCATCTCAAAAGAGCTCTAAACCTCTATCTATCATGCCTTATACAACGACTCTGGATCCATATGTCTAAACGGGGTGATCTCATCTTCAGTTGCATCCTTTCCATCACACGTGCGAATAATATATCCAACGGAATCCTTGTCTTATCTTAATGAAAAAGGAAATAAGCGCAGCCATATCGCATCCTGCGACACCCTATTATACTTGATCGTATCACATATTTGCATGAAGTGTATGAGGTGTGAATTGGCATCTTAAGTTGGATAGCCCCTACAATGATTCTACTGGACCATGGAGATTGAGGACGGTTTTAACTCAAAACTACTAGCCTCGATCGGTCTCTGTGCTGCCCCTTCATAATTTTGATCGTGTCAAGGACAGAAGTGGTCGCGTATGGCATGTTGCTGCCTTTCCTGAATGGCAGGTCACTCATTACGGCTCCATCAACTGGTATTAATATTCTCATTTAGTACTGCTCGATTATCCCCATCTCCCGATAAATCATTCCCACTACCTCTCGTCGCCATATTTCTTTCCCTTTGTTTGGCTATTGCATTATTATGTCTTGCGAAAGCTTTAATCTTGGGAATAAGAGGCTCGATTAGTTGTACTTTTAATCGGAATGCAATTTCATGAATCAAAAAGGACTTATATTTGGTTGTAATATAGGCTCTTTGGTTGGTTTAGGATAATACGGATAAAGTGACTTGACTCGTCCAATTTAGACTAAAACACATGAACGTCGCCTCAATAAGCACTTGAAAGCTAAAAATTCAGCAATCTTTCTTTACGAACACCTTTTCCTCTATTAATCATGTTATCATTTTTGCGCAATCACTTTCAACAGCCATAATTACGCACTCTTTTGCGCAGTGATACTCATATTTAAGGTGGTTGTTGGACGTGGATGTAAACGGCAGGTCACGTGAATACTTCTGGTGACTAAGTTCTAGAAAAACAACGGAGTGAACAACTTATCCCAAACTCCTTCAAGCTACTTATTACAATCGTCAAACTCATCATTTATAGCGATTATATCAAACACTACCCGCAGTTTATATCCCATTCCACCTTATTTCACCATACATAATATAAACCCCTTTTAATATAATTCTAGATGCTCAAATGTAGAAAAAAATGATTAAATCGACGGAAAGTTTAATGTGGCTAACAAGAATTAGGAAATAAGGCTCAACTGTGCTAATTAGAGTATTCATTATTATTTGGTAGGTAAAAATACTTGAAGGGCTAATCACAAAAACCGTCTTAAAATATCATGCGCACACACATTGTTTCGACAAAAATATCAAAGCACGTTCTAGAGTTTTACGAGATAAATGAGATACTCTCCCAACAAAGACTTGCATATAAAGCAATGTAAGACATAAAAACTCACAAGTTCAGTTGCGCGAGGACTCAAGGCATAAAACGACTCAATCGATTCAAAAACTCTTTGATCGTCTCAAAGAAATCTTAGATTCACCCTCAATAACCAAATCAAAATCGATATAAAAATTTCGAGATGCGCGACTGACAATAATTTCAACAACTTATTTCTAAACAAAACTAAAAACACATAAAATATGCTTAGTAGTTGGGAATAAGCACCGAATAATAAGAAGCATGGCATGCATATAACAGAACACTAACAGCAATTGGGGTACTTCGGACTGTCATAGAGCTAAACACTTGTAATTAAAATGGGCAAGGATTCAACACAAAACAAATAAATAAAAATCTAGCTCAAATTGTGCCAAAAACATCCACATCTCGGATCTCGATGCGGTATACCAAATCGAGCTATTCGAATATTGACTCGGTAAAATTTATTTGATCTCATTTAACGAGGCTCGTTAAATAAATGAATTAAAGTCAAGCTTGATGATGTTCGTAGCGGAGTCGTGAGCAAGTTTGGTGTAAAGCTCGTATAAAAACGCTATAAACTACTATTGACAAACACTTATCAATGGCTTATCCGCAATAAGCTAGTGGATTGATATTGGCAAACAGAACCTAAATATACTTGTAATAAATTCAAAAATCATTTATATGAACTTAAAGATTTTAGAAAATATAGTACTCCCTCATTTCCTTTCTTAGTTGAACATTTTTCAAAATGAAAATAAATCCTTGTTAACTATCCCCATCAAACATCTAAAAATTACACCACATGCCATTACTTTCTTACACTAGTCTAACCACTAACCCATCAAGACAAAGGTAGAAAAGACAATTCAACCATCATTGAAAAACAGTTTTCTCTCATTTAATACTAAGAAACGACTCCTACTTAGAATGATCTCGTTTATAGGTAACATTTGTTGAGCTCGTTTAGGCTCGATAAGCTCGAAAAAGAATGAGTGTGTGTGTGTGTGTGTGCGCGCGCGTGTGTGTATATATATAAACGACAGAGATCCTTTCGACACGCAGAAAATCAGCTACGCTTGTTGCAATACATATATTTTGTCGAAACCTTTCATCATCCGACAGCTGAGTTAAGGGTATGCTCTATTTTCTTCCAAAACCCAACATGAAGGCGCAAAGAGTATTTGTGCTTCCTTGGAATATACTATTGTTCGCTCGTACAGATGGTGAGTGGTGACTACTGAGATCGAAGATTGGCCAAAATTATGACGATTACAGATCGTATCCTTCATTTATACCAGCCGGCAATTAGCCACCGCAGCAAAAAGCAGAATCCACAGCATAGTGCCTGTTGCACATACAGTAGAACCTCTATAATTTAATACTCGATAAATTAATAACCTCGATAAAATTAATAATTTGTCCGGTTCCAACTTGGGACCAGTACAAAATTGGACCCCAATCGATAAAATAATAAAATAATATTTTTTTTGAAATCCCAATGTAAATATATTGGTCCCAGCAAAACTATAAATTAATAATTACTAAAATATTCCAAAATTCTAGAATTGTCACTTGTTTTTTGTGAACTTCAAATCTATATTGAGTTCATCTTTAAATCTCCCAATTGCACTTAAGAGTTGAGGCACTGTATTCTCGTATTGCAACAAAAAGTTGTGAAGAGTTGTTGCCGCTTGCAATGCTTCTTTCCGAGTGACCGGTTCCAAAGGTACTAAATCATCATCAACTTCATCATCAACCGAATTTTGTACGGTATCCGCGATAATTTAAGAGTTGCTCACGAATATAAGCCAACTCTTTAAATTAATAATTTATTAATTTATCGATATAATAATATCTGGCTAAATTAATAAAATGTCCCGGTCCCAACATTATTAATTTATAGAGGTTTTACCGTAAGTTATTTTTTTGCTATAAACGGTAATTTGTATATATTCACCCTTGATGTCTAACCTAATTACATAAGTACCCCGTTACCTTTTACAAAACAACAAGTACACCATCAACGTATGTTTCTAGAACCGCAATCTGTTGGGGTAATTTGTAGAACAGATACAAACTTCGAGGGGGTATTTGTAATACCTCAAGGGCTCATTTTTTTTTTCTTTTCTCTAGTTAAGATTGCCAAACATAAAAAATAATACAATAAATAAATAAATCAAAATCAATGAGGATACCAAATGAAATAAAGGAAAATTCGGGTTACCTGGAAAACAAGTAATAGAATACATAGAGACTTCTCAGTCTTTTGCCCAAACTGTCTTAAAAAGAAGTTCACAAGAGTCCCATCATCTGTCCCCGTTAATAGACCAGACTGGGGGTCGAACCTTGAATTTGAGAAAGAAAAAAAAATTTTATTTCAATACAGTCCTATAATACAAGAACTCAGAAAAGCACCCAGTTAAAGTACCTAGGCAGTCGGTGGCTTGGACAAGGTACGATACCAGCCAGCTGTAAAAAAGAATTTTACCAACTATATAAGATTTGCTCTTATATATATATATATATATATATATATAGAGAGAGAGAGAGAGAGAGAGGACCTGAGGGAGTGAAAGGAGAAAATTGAGAACTTGTGGAGCCTTCCTTTTTTACACTTTTTTTTTTCTTTTCTTTCCCTGACACACCCTTCTCCCCTTCCCCCTTTTTTCTCCTGACTCCCCCTCCCCCCTCCCCCCCCTCCTTCGCTCCCCCCATTTATTATTATTTTTTCTTTTAATCAATTTTATATTATTTTATCTTAATATATTTAAACGTTCTTGTAAAGATATTATTATTTTCGATGAAAATATATTAATATATATATTTAACAATATATTTTTATATGTGTTGTTATAAAAATATAAATGAATACATAAAATAATAATATGAGACCACAAACCCAAAATAATACCATTTAACAATCCTCTATAGTTATAAAAGGTGTTTCGGAATTACAAGATTTCAGTTGTCTATAATGTTCAGTAGTGACATGAACATAGTTTCCCATCCAGTGCACACAAGGCTTTGTGGCGGATCCAGAAGCCGAAATGATAGGCATCGGACAATCTCCTTCTAATTGAACCATCACATAATGACTATCATATACAATTGATATCGTAATAATCCGATGGTACAAAAATTCTTAGGACCTTTCAAAGAGGAAAGAAAGTGGTAGCGCCTTGCTTGGTTAAAAAATAAGGATCACACCAAACATGTTGGCAATCAGATACTGCTTAAGGCATAAGCATCCGGTGTTTTGGAGGTGCGGGCGATTGTAAGAACTCGATGAGGTATGTAGTTCATCGATTCCATCACTTTAAAACTCTAGCATATGCATGGTACGAACTCGCAATTCGTCTAGCGATTGACGTCGAACGTAGAGCCATTCATCTTCGCCATACCCAAGACAAACAGATATTGCTCGAAATCCAGCTTCATCACCTCTAACATCTTGAATATGTGTGATGTAAGGATGAAATATCAATGGAATTTCATCCATTAGTCGATGAATGTAGCATGATTGAGGCTCTTCGTTCAAGTTTGGAAGTGTGGTTACGTATGAACTATGTCTCGTCGGCTCTTCATTTAAATCCACAAATGAACTATGTCTCGCCCGCTCTTCATTTAAATCTGGGATCGAATCGCGATCATAATTTGTTTGATAGTTCGTGTAAGAACTGTGTCTTGCCGGTTCGACGTTCAAATCAATCCCAAGAAACCTCGCTCGCTGACTGCGTGTTCGCGGATCTTTACTTTTAAGAGGAACATGATTTTGTTGTTGTTGTTGTTGTTGTTGTTGTTTCAAACTCGGTCGCCCGCGGGTGTTATTTTTAACTGTGGGCGGTTTAATGGTAGTCTTACTTGGATTGAATATGTCAACTAACTTTCTTAAGACACTTCTTTTCCCACCATCAGACTTCATTTCTACTTGATTCGAATCCGTCAGGTTTACCGCTACGGTCACACATAAGAAACAATTTTTTTACTAAACCATTTTTACATTTCTTTGATCTTTGTGTGACGACATAACCAGAGAGTATGCGTGTTTTCACCCGATTCATCATATCTTCACGAGACTCAAAAATCTACAATTAAATTTAAAAATGGTGATGTGACGAATATTAATTTTATTAAAATCTTATAAATATTTATTATCTAAAATTTATTATACGATCGGTAAAAATGGTGATGTCCATGTGGAAACTTGAGCTTCTTCCAGCCTAAAAAAATTGGCGTCATCAACACTGAATTTGAGTTATTTCGTAAAAAAATGACATCTTTGTGTCAAAACAAAACAATTTCCTGCAATAAGAAAATATCAGCATATATTACCAAAAAATAAAAAAATATTTATACCATTTTATGAAGAGACAGAAAATAAACAAAAAAATAAGAAAAAAGATAAACCTGAACTGGAATAGATTTTGGTTTTTGAGGAAACAAAATTGGTGATTAAATAGGGAAAACTGAACTGGAATAAATAAGGGGTGAAATTTAATAATCAGCACGCCATCGTTTCTCTTGAATGTAGCCCCCTTTATGTCAAATCAAGACGCCACCAAAGCACGCACTTCACGCCCAAGCACGCCCCTTTATGTCAAATCCATTTTTCTTTCTGTCACGACACTACCGCACACCCCCACGCCACCCCACGCCCTTCACTGAGCTTTACACTTCCTCCTTTGTATACTTTTCATCAAACACTGCGGTGTATACTGGTGTATCAACCACACTACCCTTTAAATTAGCTATACCTTGTAAGTTGTAGTACAAGTCCAGGGGTAGTGTGGTTGATACACTTCAGTATACACCAGGGGTGTTTGATGTGAAAGGGCAGGGACAGGACATAAAAGGGAGGGGTCAGGGTATGTCGGGTGGGGGGCGTGGGGTGGCGTGGGGGGGTGGCAAGAGTGTCGTGGACAAGAAAAAAATGGATTTGACATAAAGGCGTGCTTTGGGGCGTGGGTGCGTGCTTGGTTTGGTGGGGGCGTGCTTTGATTTGACATAAAGGGGCGACATTCAAAGAAAACGGATGGCGTGCCGATTATTAAATTTCACCCCTTATTTATTCCATTCGATTTCCCTATTTAATCATCAATTTTGTTTCCTCAAAAACCAAAATCTATTCCATTCAGTTTATCTTTTTCTTATTTTTGTTTATTTTCTGTCTCTTCATAAAATGGTATAAATATTTTTTTATTTTTTGGTAATATATGCTGATATTTTCTTATTGCAGGAAATTGTTTTGTTTTGACACAAAGATGTCATTTTTTACGAAAATAACTCAAATTCAGGTGTTGATGACGCTCAATTTTTTTATGGAACTGAAGAAGCTCAAGTTTCCACATGGACATCACCATTTTTTACCGATCAGGTATAATAAATTTTAGATAATAAATATTTATAAGATTTTAATAAAATTAATATTCGTCACATCACCATTTTTTAAATTTAATTGTAGATTTTTGGGTCTCGTGAAGATATGATGAACTGGGTGAAAAACACGGCATACTCTCTTGGTTATGTCGTCGTCACACAAAGATCAAAGAAATGTAAAAATGGTTTAGTAAAAAAATTGTTTCTTATGTGTGACCGTAGCGGTAAACCTGACGGATTCGAATCAAGTAGAAATGAAGTCTGATGGTGGGAAAAGAAGTGTCTTAAGAAAGTTGGTTGACATATTCAATCCAAGTAAGACTACCATTAAACCGCCCACAGTTAAAAAAAACACCCGCGGGCGACCGAATTTGAAACAACAACAACAACAACAAAAACAACAACAACAACAACAACAAAATCATGTTCCTCTTAAAAGTAAAGATCCGCGAACACGCAGTCAGCGAGCGAGGTTTCTTGGGATTGATTTGAACGTCGAACCGGCAAGACACAGTTCTTACACGAACTATCAAACAAATTATGATCGCGATTCGATCCCAGATTTAAATGAAGAGCGGGCGAGACATAGTTCATTTGTGGATTTAAATGAAGAGCCGACGAGACATAGTTCATACGTAACCACACTTCCAAACTTGAACGAAGAGCCTCAATCATGCTACATTCATCGACTAATGGATGAAATTCCATTGATATTTCATCCTTACATCACACATATTCAAGATGTTAGAGGTGATGGAAACTGCGGATTTCGAGCAATATCTGTTTGTCTTGGGTATGGCGAAGATGAATGGCTCTACGTTCGACGTCAACTGCTAGACGAGTTACTGAGTTCGTACCATGCATATGCTAGAGTTTTCAGTGATGGAATCGATGAACTACATACCTCATTGGAGTTCTTACAATCGCCTGCACCTCCAAAACACTGGATGCTTATGCCTGAAACAGGTATCCTGATTGCCAACACGTTTGGTGTGATCCTTATTTTTTTAACCAAGCAAGGCGCTACCACTTTCTTTCCTCTTTGGAAAGGTCCGGAAGAATTTTTGTACCATCGGATTATTACGATATCAATTGTATATGATAGTCATTATGTGATGGTTCAATTAGAAGGAGATTGTCCGATGCCTATCATTTCGACTTATCGATCCGCCACAAAGCCTTGTGTACTGATGGGAAACTATGTTCATGTCACGGCTGGAACATTATAGACAACTGAAATCTTGTAATTCCGAAACACCTTTTATAACTATAGAGGATTGTTAAATGGTATTATTTTGGGTTTGTGGTCTCATATTATTATTTTAT
Organism: Orobanche coerulescens; assembly: GCA_033398695.1. Lineage (NCBI taxonomy): Eukaryota > Viridiplantae > Streptophyta > Magnoliopsida > Lamiales > Orobanchaceae > Orobanche > Orobanche coerulescens. Next base: position 3,942,397 of record CM065807.1, on the reverse strand, counting down.
GTATTCATTTATATTTTTATAACAACACATATAAAAATATATTGTTAAATATATATATTAATATATTTTCATCGAAAATAATAATATCTTTACAAGAACGTTTAAATATATTAAGATAAAATAATATAAAATTGATTAAAAGAAAAAATAATAATAAATGGGGGGAGCGAAGGAGGGGGGGGAGGGGGGAGGGGCGGGAGTCAGGAGAAAAAAGGGGGAAGGGGAGAAGGGTGTGTCAGGGAAAGAAAAGAAAAAAAAAAGTGTAAAAAAGGAAGGTGTCACCCTACCAACCTAGGGGTGTATGGATCCTATATAGAGGGTGTATAAACCCACAACCCCTTTAAAAGACACAGAAATGAACTAAAACATATATATATATATATATGATCAAATGAGAATGATTTTTATCCTGCGAATTGCGAATATGCACGTGTTTTGTACTAATTATGCATTAAATATATGCAGTTCGTGCATCAAAATTGCAATGCATTAAAATATGCATTATATGCATCAAAATATCGATGCATTAAAATATTACATTGTATGCATCAAATTTTTGTGAGCATAAATCTAGACCATCCATTTATCAAGATCTATATATATATATATCAGTTGTCTTCTAAAATTAAAAATAATCCCCCACATAATTGTTAAAGGGCGCATAGAAAAAACCCCTCAATCGCCTCTCAAGACCAAAGGCGGGCGATGTGGCGGTGCGCCCCAGTGCTCCTTTTACATGCGCCTCAGTGCGCCTAGGTGCGTCTCTTTTTTTTTTTTATAACACTTTATTTTTGTTAACTTGCACGTTTTTTTTTTTTATAAATATACTTCCTTCTCATTGTGTGATTACGAGTTTTATAATCTGAATATTTTTTTCTGTGCCTCATGTTTGTCAGGCGGGAGTCTCGCCTTGCGCCTCAGGCGATAGAAGTCTTATTGCCTTGGTGCGCCTTTCGCCTTTAAGAACTATGATCCCCTAAGGCATACTACAACTACACCCTTGAGATTAGTGTTTATTGTACAAATTATCCTGTCAATTTGTAAAAGAGACATATGGCAAGATGGTATTTGCAATTTTGAAAATTACAGGATCCTTTTTCTGTAATTAAGCTAAATGCAAAGGGCAGTATCCCCAAGGATTTTTGAGGTGGCTAGATACGAAAAGAAGCAAACCTGAAATGGCCTAAAATTCCAGCCACAGCCATAGCCATTCCAGCAAAGTAAGTGTACGTATCACCAACAAAAACCGAAGATGGATACCTATTAGATTTAAAACGAATCACGAGAACACAGGTGTCAGCGTGCGATAAGAGTTCTTTCTTCGGAATGTCAGAAAAGTATGTTTTCCATTATTTACCAGTTGTAAGAAAGCAAGGCTAATGAAGTAGCGAGCAAGGGCTGAGTAAGGTAAATCGAGAATGCATGTGCTTGCTTGTATTCGGGATCGGTGGATGCTCCGATTTGCATTACATTGTGTATTAATATCTGCATATATGAAAAATGTCAGATTGAAAAGATTAAGTTAGGTCCACATAATGTGTACATAGCTTTTTTGCTTACAGCACAAGCAATAACAACGGTCTGACCAACTTCGAGGCCGTTAAGACCAGCATGAATATTGATTGAATTAGTGCAAAATACAGCCAAGAGTCCCATAGAGAGCTTATATATCCAACCTGTCCACATAAAATTCATGTTACAAAGAAAATGAAATAAAATATAATTAAAGATGTGAGAACATGGGTTTATTATCTTTCTATTTTATTTTTTGAAGAAACAAATACACTCTTGATATTTGCTTCTATCTGGGGGTACTTGTTAAAGAGGATACAAACCTCAAGGGGGTGTTTTGAACATCTTAAGGTGGGTATTGTATTAGATATTTGGAGTTTTTTGTAATTAGACTAAACCTTAGGGGTACTTTTTTCAATTTAAACCTAATAAATTTTTTAAAAAGACACTAGGTATAATTACAATATTTACCCTTGAGGTTTCACATAATTGCAAAGAAACGCAACTAATACTTAAAATAAAAAAAAAATACTCCAGAGATTTAATACAATGTTAAATTGAGGGGCCAACTGTAATATTTTTATAAAAGTGAAGGTGGATCTTGAAATATTTAAAATTCGCAGTGGGAATGGCCTAGTGGTAGAGTGGTGTTGCTCGGAAGCCAAATGTCACTATTAGATCGGGTGTGAGTAGAGCTGTTATTCGAGCCGAGCCGAGCTCGAGTACTTGATGCTCGAGCTCGGCTCGAGCTCTTAACGAGCCGAGCCGAGCTCGGCTCGATAACACTAACGAGTAAAGAGATGAGCTTGACTCGACTCGTAAACGAGTCTAACGAGCCTAACGAGCCTATCGAGCCGAGCGAGCCCAACGAGCCTAATGTAATTATAAGAAAAATCTTAGTTATCGAGCCTAACAAGTCGAGTTCGAGCCGGCTCGTTAATAAATCGAGCAACAAGTCGAGCTCGAGCTCGGCTCATTTAATATTCGAGTCGAGCTTTAACGAGCCTTAACGAGCCGAGCCGAGCCGAGCTTTCGAGCAGCTCGTTTCGCATAACAGCTCTAGGTGTGAGTTAAAAAAAACTCAGCCTTTTCTAATTAGCCCAAAATACGATATTTCACACTATTAAAGCAGGACGGAACTAATATTCATTTATAAAGTTACTTACCTAATTCTAAAATCTCTAATCGAACATATGGAACAAGCGGCTTTGGTACAACTATAGTTGTATGCCCCGCATAGGCCATCAACAACGGTAAGCGCTGCAATGGATGGCAATACAAGTTTCCTGTCTTCAAGATCAAATCAAGTACAATCAGAGGTTCTGTTTATCAGAATAATTGAGAAAGAACATCAAGGATACTCACACTCTCCAAGGTACATCAAGGACATCGTCAACGAACCCAAGGAGAATCATGAAGCAAACTGATGCTAGTGCAGCATTGTATTCAACGAGCCACTTAAGAAAAAAGCGAAAAGGGTTATACCTCTAGCCATTTGCGAGCAATGAAATCAATGGTAGGCTAGTGGAAAACAGATGAAGGAAACAAATTTCAGTAATTCTCAGTTCAGCCCTTCACTGATGCTGACAAAGTGATCTTAGAAGTTTGTAGATTTACGTATAATAAATAGGGATGACTACAAAAACGACCCCTGACGTTTAACCTAATTATATAAAAGATTCAGTTGTATTTTAAATTTACAAACACCCGCTTAAGGCATTACAAATAACCCTTTGAGCTTTATACCTGTTCCACAAATCTGCCCAACACCCCTCAATAGGTGCAATCTATAAAAATGGAAACATATGGGAAGGCGGTATTTGTAATTTTGAAAAATAACTTTTTTTCCTGGCAATTAGGCTAAAGCTCAAAAGTAGCTCTGGAATTATCCCCAATAAACAGTACTGTTCATGCCATTCTGTTTTATATATATATATATATATATATATATATATATATATATATATAGTGTAACTTTATTTTCAGAACCCTGTTAAGTGCGAGAACTGCGAGAACCACCTTTTGTACTGCTAGTAATACATAATGTACATCATGTCAATGCATACAACCCCTACTGATCATAACCCCTACTATATAGTAGGGGTTATATATATATATATATATATATAGTAGGGGTTATCATCAGTAGGGGCTATTATAGTAGGGGCTATCATCAGTAGGGGTTATCTCCCGTAATAAAAATTGTATTTTACTATAATACCATTTTGAATTAATAATATTTTTTAATATTTAAAAAAATCTCATTGGTTTAGAGGAGTTCTCGCAGTTCTCGCACTTAAGAGAGTTCTGAAAATAAAGCTCCCCTATATATATATATATATTTCCTGGCAATTAGGCTAAAGCTCAAAAGTAGCTCTGTAATTACAACAACAACATCTAAGCCTTAGTCCCAAAATGATTTGGAGTCGGCTAACATGAATCAAACTTTGAAACCGTCAATAATCGTTACATAAATAACATAAAAGGAAAAAAGAGGGAAAAAGTAGAGAAAAAAACAAATAAAAAAGAAAAAAAAACTGAAAAATAAATTAAAAGATAATATGAAATAAAAGAAAATAGGAATTAAAAAAAAAAAAAAAAAAGGAATCAGACTCCATCCACCATCCATATTCTTTCCCGCCACATTTGCCTCTCCATCGCCATACTTTCTCCAATTCCAAGAAACCGCATATCCTTTTCAATCATCTTTATCCAAGTTTTCTTGGGTCTTCCTCTACCTTTCACAACATTACTTGTTCCCCAACTTTCTAGCCTCCTCACTGGGGCATCAATAGGCCTTCTTCTCACATGACCAAACCATCGTAATCGATTCTCCATCATCTTGTCTTCTATAGACGCAACTCTTACCTTCTCTCTAATCACCTCATTTCTGAGCCGATCCTTTTTTGTATGACCACACATCCATCGTAGCATACACATCTCTGCCACATTCATCTTTTGAACGTGACAATCATTTCTGACCCAACACTCGGTGCCATATAACAAATAGCAGCCTAATTGCCGTGCGGTAAAATTTACCCTTTAATCTATGAGGCATGCCAGGATCACATAAAACCCCTGTGGCACTCTTCCACGTCAACCACCCTGCCTTTATTCTGTGAGCCACATCGCCATCTAGCTCTGTAATTATCCCCAAAAAACAATACTGTTCATGCCATTCTGTTATATATATATATATATATATATATATATATATATATATATATTGACATTGTTCTGAATTGAAAATTTGCCCTTTTTATCCTAGAGTCTAAGATATCAATAGAATCTAGAATGATTTTAGAAGAAAACCCTTTTCGTACTCGACATAATCCAAACACCAGAAAATGCCAAAACGCCGCTTGCAATTGTATATTAAGGCAAGTATTTTCATATAAGAATGAGCTGTATATAGAGATTAGGTAACCAGTAAAATATATAAGCGTAACACATTTTTCAAATGGGATAGAATTCTATGTATCAGGTTTGCATTCTATTGAATATATGAAGCAGGGCATTACTGCCAAATTTTAAGTTAAAGAGTTGTTTATGCTCAATAACTAAGGTACTATATGAGAGAAGCAAAGCACATAATACTTACATTCGAATCTGCGGTGAAGTTAAAATATTGAAACAAGATTGTCACAACTAGAAAAACTATCCCAACTACAATACCCAAGGATTCAGGCCTGCGAAAACAAAAAGAAAGAAAGCAATCTGAACAAAACGAAAATTCCATCTTCACGAATTCCATTAAGGTGAATGAAATTTTACCATCTTCACGTTATCCCTAATACTCCGGATTGCCCCGGGCTACTTAGATTATCTTAGACTACTGTCACTTTGATGTTGAGATTTGCAAATTTATAGCATGGATAATGGACAGTGCAATAGTAGACGTGAGTAGCAATATTAGTCAAAAGTGCATTTATTGTGTAGCGTGCGTGTCTGACCAATATGGTGTATAAATACCCATGTAATATGTAATATGCTGAGAAGAAAAAAAATACAGGTTCATTCCATTACAACTATATTTTTTACATGGTATTAGAGAAGGTTTAGGTAATCAAGTATTATGCAGCTGGCGAGGTGATGAAAGGAAAAAGACAAAGGTGAAGTTGAAAAAAAAAAAAAAAAAAGGCTGAAAGAAAAAAAAAAAAAAAAGACATGACGGGGGGACAAAAAAGTCACGGGGTAAAAAATAGAAATAAAATCCCAAATTACAAATGGGAAGCCCAATACAATTAGCACCTAGCAGGCCAAAGAACTCAGAAGAAAAATGATACAATCACAACCGTTGTAACGGTTGTGTTTGTTTTGAACCATTGATGATGTGGGTGGTGGGGTAGGTGATGGAATAAATAATGAATTTAGTGATAAATGTATGGTGAGATGATGTGTTGTAAAGTTTGGTTGTGTAAATTGGTTGTGCATGTAGCATTGTTGGAACTCGAATATGATTATCTTTCGTTGCACGTTTTAGGTAAGCAGACCCCACACTGCTTGGATTTTGATTGGGCGATTGCATTCATGGAGATCTCTGTCATGCTACTTTATAGACATTTTCTACCGTCTCAACGGTAATATGATCCTTGTGCGACTTCTCGATGGCGGAATTTAAAGCCTCTTGTGAGACCTCCAAAGAGGCCTTAGCTGCAGAATGAGCAGCTTGTTTCTGAGGGCGGGATGGTAGATGAGCTTTCTTTAACTTGGTTCACGCTCTTTCCAAAATATCCATTGCTTTCACGACCACCTCTTTTGCGGTACTCTCGAAGATAAGTTACAGACAAAGATCCAACCACCATTGAATTTTTTGCTCCGTGTTTTTTTAGTATGAGAAGCTAATTACCATTCGAATGTCTACATCAAGGGCAATTTTTACAAAAAAAATAAAAATAAAGCAACAAACATAATGTTGTTGGATCTTCGTCTCTAACTTATGCTTGAGAATAATCACCGCAAAAGAGGATGTCATGAAACCAACGGACATTTTAGAGAGAGCACAAACTATGGAGAAGGCTCCTCCACCATCACTCCCTCATAAACAAGTTGCTAATTCTGCAGCTAAGGCCTTCTTTCAATGCCTCATAACAGGTTTCAAATTCCATCATTGAAAAATTGCCCTTTTTGTTGATGGGTCGTCAGGGCTAGTCCACAGACTTCATCCTTAGGCTGCGCAACCCATGATCTTCCATTGGTCCAGGTTTTATGCCCTCCCAAGAGTTGAACCATGTACATCTAGGTAGGTAGGATTCATTGCAAATCCTTGTACCATCAGGCTCATGAGAAAGAACCATATTAAGATTGGGACGGTAGAAGATGTCTACAAAGTGGTTGAAGTCAGAGATCTCAATTAATGCAACCACCTAATCAAAATCCGAGTGATGCATTAGGTTTCTATTTGACATTTGAGTTTTTTTTTTTTTGTTTTTTTTTTGGCATTAATTACACTTCTCGGCCAAATCCTTCATGAACGGATCCATTAAAGTTCAAACCTTTACAAAAGAGTAAACAGTGCAACTTAAAATGATGTCGCAGAAACATGCTTAACATCATACTTCCAAGAATCATTAGATCACATAATCAATATCAATAATAATAAAAATAATAATAACAAGAAGAACAACAACAACAATAATAATAATAATAATGAAAACAACAACAACAACAACAATTATTTTATGATAATTATAGCAGATGATGATTTTATTAATTGTATGCAAATTGAAAGAGAAAAAAAAAAACGAACCGAAAAAAAAAAGATGGAGAATTTTAACTTACACTTGGATAGATCCATGAGGAGTACCTTTCTTGTTAATATCATGCCCAAACAAATTCCTCCTCAACACATACTTCGACGCGACGGGAATCATGCTCACCGTGACGAGAAACCCTATAAAGCTGACGCCGAAATTGATCAAGATCGACTTTTTCAGCTCATATTCAATTTCATAGTACGAAAAAATCAAGAAAAAATACGGAATCGAAAATATGAGGAAAATCTTAAATGTTGTGAGGTATTTAGCAGGACGAATTGGAGAGCCCGACTGATGGGATCCGGGCTTGGGTTTTTCCGGTTCGGGTTTTGTCGTCTCTGTCGCCGAAGCTCGCTTCCTAGCGGCCATCGCTGGTGTGGTGTGGCGTGCGAGTTCTCTCTCTAAATGTCAGTGCGCTCGAAAATATACGAATATATTTTCGTATATATTTATGAGATATCTTATATACTAAAAGCTTAAATTGTCTTATAAATACAAAGTGCTCGCAATAAATATTTCATGAATTGAAAGTGAAATGTGAAAGCTTCATGTGTTAGTACATTGATTTAATAATAAATGCGTAAAGTACATGTAGGAATCGTGCACAAAAGTTTATGCGGTCTGACATGTTTCAAGTAATCTCTAAACCTCAAAGAATACAAACCAAAATGGCGTGAACGTAAATTAAACACACCAATTAGTGGTTAGTCTTTTTACCTTCCCATGAGTTACAAATATTTTATCAACTATATAATGTGTCAAAATCACACACAACAAACCACAACTTCTCCACACCGCGTGCACATTGGGCTACAACTTATTATGGTGGTAAAGTAAGCATCATATCGTCTTACTTATTTAGCATATTGATTTATATTATTTTATGTAAATTTCACGTGTGTTTTTTGTGTGTAACAATGTAGAACATAAAGATGGTAGCTTAGGAGATTTGGTAGTAACATCATCTTTTCTAATAGTTTAAGAGATCCTACACATCGTTGTCTTATCAATTAAGTGGAACATGCACGAATATTTTTACTTTGATCGAAAATGCAATATATTGATTAACTGTATTTAAGTTACTAACGATCAACTATATCTATTTTTTTGTAGCGCATCAAGAAGCATTAAAGAAAGAGATCGAGAAGTCACAAAAATTATGTCAAGAACAAAACATGCAAAAGGCCAATGAACAACAACGCCAAAGACAACAACAACAAAAACAACAACAACAACAAGAAGATCAACGTCGCGGCCACCGGTGGGATGAATACTTAGCATTCGTATTAATAGTACGTTACAAATTAAACATGCAATATTTTACTTCATGTAATACCGATAAACGGGCAAATACTATTGATTCGTTAGCAAGTAAGTTTATTGAAAATAATGTGACGAGCATTCAATTTTTAGTCAATAATTATTACTACACTTTGTTGGTGCATTTTAATATTTTTGCTCTTAATGTAGTTTTTTGTCTTGCGTTGTGTTAATGTCACTTTTTTAATTAAACGTCTTGGAATATTGTGTGACTTTGATATTTGATATGACTGTGTAAATTATGTCGATGTTACATATTGCAAATGGTAGTATATAATAAAAATATAATAAAAATATTTTCACACTATCATCATAACAATGAGAATCTTCTAAATCGAAGAAGTATATAAAGGAGAAGAAAATTGTATTTCAAGTGTTATCCACATATCACGAGGTAAGCATTATTCATTTGAGTTTGAGATCATGTGACTCATGTCGTCATACTGTAAATACTTAGAATGAGTTACTAATGAATGCTCCAAATTCGATATTATAGTTTATGGAAAAATGTTGTAATAATGCATTAATTAAAAAATAATTTATGTAAGTTACTCACATTAAAAGATTACATATGAAAAGTCTCATTTAAATATAACATTTTGCAAAAAACCTCTTCACATTAAAGAAAGAGATTGACAAGTCACGAAAATTGTATCAATAACAAAACATGCAAAATGCCAATGAACAACAACGACAAAGACAACAAGAAGAACAACAACAAGAAGAACAACGCCACTACCATTGTCAATATAGATGAATACCTGGCATTCATATTAATAGTACGTTACAAATTAAACATGCAATATTTTACTATACGAATTATAATTTATTATACGAAATATAATTTATACTCTTGAATATACTAATCACTTTAATGTTTTATGTTTTTATAGTTTTGTTAAAAAGGAAATTTGTTTTATAGTTCGCTTTTAATAATGTAATTTATTTGAACAACGAAGTCCGTCTTTCACAAAAAAATGAGAGTTTCAAACATGAACCGAAAATTAGTCCCGAATATTACGAAAAAAAACAATTAGATCCAACATGAGTGCATCGCATGGGTCCTGAGGCAGTCAAAACCTGTGTGCATTGCACGTGGATGAATATAAAAGGTCTCCAACATTAATGTCATCGCTTCATATTTAAAATAATTTATGTAACTTATACATATTAAAAAATTACATGTGAATAGACTCTTTTCAATGTAACATCTTGAAAAAAATCTCTTCACATATACTCTTTTAATGTCAATAAACTATTTTAAATGTGTGTCATGCTTAGAAATGTGATACCATCACAGCTTAGATATATAATGACGAAAATAAGTTCTGAAGATTACGATATGAAAACTTATATACACCCCATGTGCAACTCAATAAAGTATTCTAAGTACGTATAAAGCTTAGCAAATATGTGACACCATGAAAACTTAAATATAAAATGACGAAAATAAATGCCGAATATTACACTATGAAAACTTCTATATAGCCCATGTGCATCGGACGCATTTTAAATCTCTGAAAACTTCTATACAGCACATGTGCATCGCACGGGCATCGTTGACTATCATAAGAAATAGTTATAACTTAGCCCAATGTATTAATATTAGTTAGTTCCAATTAAAAATGATAGAGTCAATACCAAAATAAATAGACAAAAAATATTACGTAAAAAATACATCTTAAAAGATTACATGTCAATAAACTATTTTAAATACGTATCATGCTATAAAATGTATGCTACCATGACAACTTATATATACAATGACAAAAATACGTCCCGAATATAAAATAACGAAAATAAATGACGGATCCATGATCAAAATGACGAAAATTTGTGCTGAACAATAACAATTTAAATATATAATACCATCATATACAGCCCGGGGCATCGCCCGCCGGGTCTGAATGACTCGTTTAATTTAATGCATGTCATTAGTATATTATTTAAATAAAATTTTAGCTACTTCCACTTGTATTTTACATATTTAATACGTGTAAATTATTAAAAAGAATGGTTAAATTAAATCATTGATTCAAAATAAGTATTTCTTCATATCAATTTCTATAAATTTATATTCTCCACTCTATTTAATACTATCATGTATATCCCATATATTATTTGTAAAATTAACCCATGTCAATTAAGTAAGCTATTAGCAGTTTATTATATAATTAAAGTCATTACAAAATAATATTTTCCATATCAATTTTTATAAATTAAAATTAAGTTTTTTATATGAACCTTGTAAATTATTAATACTTACCTTCAATACTTTTTGATTTATTTGTTTTTGTTAATTAAGATTATTCCTTTCAGATAAATACTTATTCAATCATTTTTGTATAAATTTTTAATCCAGTTAGACTCGTTCCCTATTCCATTTAACATCTCATATTTTTTAAAGAAAATCGTCCAAATAAAAATTTTCCATATCTATTTCCTACGAATTGAATTTAAACAAATAACGCATGCCAATTCTAAAGACTTATCTATAAATGTTTTCTTTCTTTAAATTAAATTCATTCCAAATAAATATTTTTCGTATCAATTTTTATATATTAATTATCCAATCAACATATCCCTAACATCATAAAGTAAAGGAAGGGGATTACGTTTTCTTTTTTTTTCACCCGCCCCGCATCGCCCCCGTCGACCCGCCTCGCCTGCATCTACACTTAGAAAAAAATATATTTTAACATTGTACTTGGATCACCACGCCTCATCACCCCCTCGCAAAACAGAAGCACATTATGTTTTTCAATTGTGATAATGCCCATCCCTCGCCGAGTTCCTAAAATCTTGTGATCATTAAAATGTTCCACACCTAGAATAGCATCTTTTTGAGAACATATTGTCCTAAGTTTCAAAGAAAAGAGTTTCCTAGTATGATTTGTTCTGAAATTACAATAATAAAAGTCATGAGTTAAAAGCTATTGAATTCTGAATATATTTCAAAATTAATATTCAGTATCAGTTAAACTTACATGAAGGAGGGGGAGTTAAAAGTCATGAGTTTCCTTGGCAGCGACGATGTTTCCCCAGTATCTTCAAAACCCTAGCGGCGATGTCCCCATGGAATCTCCTAGTAGCAACCATCCATCTCCGGAGCCCGATCCGCCCGATCTTGCGGCAGTAAACACAGGCGACCGATTCAAAAGACGACGGGCACTCCCTGATCCAGTCGCTCCGCCAGAACGAATGGTGTTTTCTGCAGGTACATCTTGGTCTGAGAAACTGGTTCCTCAACATGCCAGGAAGGATTTTGATCTTTCCTCTAAGACAGCCAATGATGAAATTCAATATGTCAATTTGAGACCCTCTGGTAGCCTTGTGATCCCGGAAATAACCATCAGCGAGGACCTTCTTGACAAGATCAATAAAGAATGGAAGGACGCCATTATCATCAAAATCCCTGGCCGCAACTGGAACATCGGTGTTTTACGTGGTCGCTTAGAGATTTTGTGGAATTTAATTGGCAACTATGACTTGTTGGATGTTGGACCAAACCTCTTCATCTTGCGTAACATTAACTCCCGGGTGCACGAGGATATTTTAACGAAGGGGCCTTGGAAGGTTGCAGGCCATTTCCTCGCAATTCAGAAGTGGTACCCGGAATTTGATCCAGTAACTTACAAGGTTAATACTGCTATTACTTGGGTTAGGATCCCAAATTTCCCGGCATAGTTTTATCGGTCTGCAATCTTGCTTCAGATAGCTCGTGGAATCGGGGAACCGATCAAAGCTGATGCGAACACTTTTAATCTTGAACGTGGCAGATTTGCAAGATTGTGTGTTCAAGTAGATTTGACTAAACCCCTAGAACGGGCTATTGACATTAATTGCAAGAGGTATCATATCGTGTATGAAAACCTCCAAACGCTATGCTACACATGTGGAAAAGCTGACCATACATCTTCCTCATGTCCCAGTGCAAACACAACTTCAGCTCATGAGAAACCCTCTGATAGGGGTGAACCAACTCCACCCGACTCAGATCCGAACAATGCAGTGCCGGCTTTGGAGAAGATGAATGATGTACACCCTGTAATACCCAGTTGTAACTCAGTAATTATCACTCAGTAATTATCATTCAGTATTTATCATTCAGTATTTGATACTCAGTAATTTCATTCATTATTGATCATTTGTCACTCAGATTCAGTCATGGTATTCATCATTCAGAGTAATTGTATCGAGTATCGATCGTCATTCATTATTAATCTGATTGGAGTTTCGTGCCGTGTTTATCATCATTGTCATTTTCGTTGCAAGCTGTGCTTGAGGAGTAGCGCACGCTACATACTCCTTTTAGCGTACGCTAATTGGGTATAGGTAGCGCACGCTACCGCTCAGCTTTAGCGCACGCTAAGGCTACCTTGGCTGCAGTCCAGAAGGTACTGGACTGCAGGTGAGAATATTTGTAGCGCACGCTACGAGTGGTAAGTAGCGCGCGCTAACGGGTCGTAGTAGCGCACGCTATGTGTGTGTGTGGAGTAGCGCGCGCTAGGGGCGGATCAGGTTGAGTCCAGTGGCTACTGGACTGCACCGGGTTTATTCATAGCGCACGCTATGCATTGTTGTTAGCGTACGCAACCGATATATTAGCGCACACTATCGAGGTTAGATCAGAGGGCAGATGGTTTTCTGGACTCCAGTACTGGGCGTCAAATATTTCGCTAGCGCACGCTAACAATGGATATTAGCGCACGCTAGTAGTATGGCCGTAGCGCACGCTACAAAGAGGTACGTAGCGCGCGCTACCGTGTTCGGACAGTGGGTACTGGACTACCCAAATTACTCGTTAGCGCACGCTATGCACAAGGGCTAGCGCACGCTAACACGGACGAGTATAAATTGGACGGTTTAGTCGAGTTCGTCATTTTTCATCTCATTTCATTCCTTCGGTATTTTTGGGCGATTCCGAGCGATCCGGAGGATTCTTCGAGGTGTAATCATCAATCATCATCTTCAAGTCTTTGAGTTGAATTTATCATCACTTCATCATCTCCAAACGTCGAATCAAAGGTATTAATCTCTTGGATCTAGAATTTGGATTTTTGGGTTTTCCTTCCGATTTCTTAGTGTAAGCTTGGATTATCATTGGGATATGTTAAGTTATGGATTATCTACTTGGATAAATATATTCCTACGGATTTAATGGTTATTTTCGAATTGTTTTCAAGAACCCTTGGGGTTGACTTGATTAATTGGGGATTTTCCGATTGATGTCGTTGTAATCATGAATTATGGATTCCTAATGGATTATTGAGATCATTAAAGTGTTTTGTTAGTTGAAATACTCTTTTTGGTGTGGGTTTCGACATATTCGGATCGATATTTCCGAAGTTGTGCGGTCGGTTATGTATTATTTGGAATGCCTATGAGTTTGTTTATCGTTGTTTCGACCCTTGGGTTAGTCGTGTTTTGTTGTTTGATACGTGTATTGAGCGATTGTTGGTAATTATTGTTATTCAAGGTTGTTCGAGCGACCGGTATTTCACTTAGGGCGTTGTTCGTGGACGGACATTCGTCATCGGTATTGTGTAAGTTGTTTCTTACTCGGTTACAAGGATACTCATTCCTTTTGTTGTTGATCATTCATAATCATAACTCATTCATCATTGTATTAATCATTTTGAGACGTGTAATTGTCGGATAATCATTTCATTAGCGAGGCAGCGGTTCCAATCATTTCATTGAAAACTATCAATCACTTCATTATCACTTTCGTATCGGTGAGTCATTCTTGACTTTGTCGGATTATTACTATTCATTGATATTCAATATGGTCATTCTTGTTCATATGACCTTAAGGTTCATATTGCGTGGCGGGTGCGGATGTGTGGAATTTTTAGTCGGGCACGTGATGGCCATGTATTGGGAGTGATACATTGGGTGTGCACACAGTAGCGATTACCTCCGTGAGACTAATTAGGTACAAGGACGGGTGTGTCCGGTCATCCGTCTTGTACACTTGCACAGAACACTACGGGCGTACTATGATACTCCTCTTGCCGTAATTCATAATTAAGAATATTTCATAACTTGATTAATTCATGATTGTGTAATTTCAACTCTTGAGGATTGTTGTTACGTATGGCGGCCCGTTGGGATTTTGTTTTCGTGTCACGGCAAGGCAAAGGCACGGGAAGAGCATGTTGACGGCGGCGAGTCCCAGTGATACTAGTAGGGGCCCCAGTCATTCCGTTTGTTTGATCATTTAAGTCATTTGATTATTACATCATTTGTATTTTTCATTGCAAAATTCCGTTTGAGATGTTCATTTATTCGGTGGTGTATTTTATCTCCATATAAAATATACTAGTATTCTGTTTGTCACAGTACAATGTACTTAAACTCCTCATCGGAGTATTTGGTAATATAATGTGGTTCGGTACTACAATTATATTATTTAATTCATCATTTTCATTCGCACAGTGGGTCCCGATCGAGGATCCACGACCGTAATATCCGCCTAGTTTGGGGTGTTACGAGTTGGTATCGGAGCGTGGTTTTGAATACTACCCTCCAAGTCATGTCTCGTTTGAAATCATCGTCATCGGACTAGTATCATTGGACTTTCGCGTCACGTGTGACTGTGCAAATGCCGAGCCAATCGGACCAAGAAGCGTAAGATTTCTAATGCCATGGTATAATTTACGGCATTAATCATTCATTCATAATTCATCGCTTAACAATCCTCAATCATCATTGTCACTTTGACCGGGACGGTCGAGTTAACTCATTAATTAGTCAATTCATTTCATTGTTCGGTTGTTGATCCGGAAGATCGAATCATTAATCTTGTTAACTCATCCAAGATAATCATTTGAGAACTTCATCGAGATAATCATGTCACGTCAATCAATCATTCATGTAATCGTTGTATTTGAGCGCGTATGCTCATTTTCATTATTTCATAATATAATCATAATGTGATACTCATGCGAGATGAATAATCATCATATGACTTTCCACTTGATATGGAAAGGGCGGAAGGGCGTGGAGGACGAGGCCGTGGAGCGGGCGAATCCGAGAGCTCGTGTGAATACACGTGCAAACGCGAGGAATAATGCTAATTCATCGAGCGGCGGCCAGCGCCACTCATTCGCTGGACGCGATCATTCATTATCGGAGTCGTACAGGACACGGCTCGGTCGAGAGGGTGTCGGGTTGATCCACTCGCATTTATGCGGGCATGATGGCCCAAATGACTCGAGATGGCTCGGTTGATGGAGACGATGCATAACTCCGTCAATCGAATCGCGAGCTCCTCGCCGCCACCTCGGAGGCAAGAGAGGAATGTGAGTAACATCATCGGCGATATCTCTCGCCAGAGGCCACCTACTTTCGAGGGCTCGTCGATCCGTGAGATATCATTCATTGGCTCGAGCATTTCGAGAAGTGTTTGCTATGGTAGAGTGTCCCGAGGGACACAAAGTTTGTTGCGGCTTACTACCTTGGTAAGAGCGCACATTCTTGGTGGTTGTCGTTGAAGCCCACCGAAGGATCTTGTACTTGGGATCGATTCAAGACTCTCATGATGGAGAGGTATTATCCGGCCCCACTCGAGAGGCCAAGCCGTCGAATTGCTCACCCCGACCCCTCAACAGACGAGGATGTTCTCGCTATTGCCGAGAAATTTCAGAACTTCTTCCTTTCGCCTCGTCCATCATTCATTCAGAGGCGGATAAAATCAAGTATTTCAAGAAAGGTGAAACCCCGTATGAGACTTGATTACTTAATCATAATTGCACCACGTTGGCGAGTTCATTGAGAAGGCTCTTACTTACGAGCTTACGGCTAAGGAAATTGCTAAGCGGCAACCTTAAATACGCTAGCAAGAAATCGAAGAACCGTGTCGGTCGGCGAGTCGTGCAACCTTCAAGAAACCCCGTGCGGGCTCTGCTTTTCGAGCGACCTCGGTGTCGTCTAAACCCGCGGAATCTCGATCCACGAGCGGCCGATTCGGCCATCACCTTACAAGCGTGGGGATCTTGGTCATGTCGGCACCAAGTGTCGAGATCTGTCATGTCATAACGTGGAATTGTGGGTCATAAGGCCCGTTTTGCCGTAGGGACTCCAAACCTACTCGGACGTCATCTCGGGCACCTAAGCGGTCGGCCGTTGAGAATCGAGCCACTCAATCGGCGTCGTTTAAAGCAGCGGGAGCGACTAAAGGTGGAGCTTTTAGCCATCGAGACGGAGCGTCGGTCTGGGACTAGCAAGCCCGGATTTATGAGATGAAGAAGACCGATGATCCAGAGGCCCGAATGATCTCGGTACACTCGATATTCTATCTCAACTTTGTGTGTACTCTTTTCGATCTTGGTGCATCGCATTCATTCATTTAAGTCATGTTTGAGTAGACTACGTCAGGTAGTGCTACTAGTTGTGAGCCTTATGTCATTGGCCTACGATGGTAGACGAATTATCGTGTCGTGAGATTCGATTGTCCGATTTCATGGTCGTGTATGGCCGTGGACCTAATCGTGGTAGATTTGCTTGGGGACGACGTCATCTTGGGTATTGATTGGATGGATCGTCATGATGCCATCATTAATGTCCGTAGCGTATGGTCACTATCATTTGAGACGATGGAGTTGAATGTGTGTTTCGGGGAGGTATCTGGTACATTACGGTAAAGTCATTAATTCAATGAAAGCAGTAAGGTTACTCAATCAGGGATGTGTCGGTTATTGGTGCTATATGGCCAAAACCGAGAAGTCATCAGTAATGTTAACGGATATTCCGGTGGTGAGGGAATATGCCGATGTTTTTCCAGACGAGTTACCTGGTTTGCCTCCACAGAGGGATGTGGAATTCACGATTGAGTTGGAGCCTGGTACGTCCCCGATATCGAAGGCGCCGTACCGGATGGCCCCGACCGAAATGCAGGAATTAAAGAACCAACTTGAAGAGTTGTTCGAGAAGGGTTATATTCGACCGAGTGCGTCCCCGTGGGGAGCACCAGTGTTGTTTGTCAAGAAGAAAGATGGTTCATTCCGCTTATGTATTGATTATCGGGAGTTGAACAGGGTGACGATCAAGAATAAGTATCCCTTACCCCGTATTGACGATCTCTTAGATCAACTTCAGGGAGCTTCAGTATTTTCCAAGATCGACTTAAGATCTGGATATCATCAGTTGCGGATTCGAGAGTCGGATATCGCGAGGACGGCGTTTCGAACTCGCTATGGTCACTATGAGTTTGTGGTTATGCCGTTTGGATTGACTAATGCACCTGCGGTATTCATGGAGTTAATGAATCGGGTTTTCATCGACTTTTTGGATCGGTTTGTTGTTGTCTTCATCGATGACATTTTGATTTATTCTCGTGACCGGGAGGAACACGAGTCTCACCTTCATCGAGTGCTCGACGTGTTGAGACGAGAACAACTTTATGGGAAGTTCTCCAAATGTGAGTTCTGGATGTCCGAAGTGACGTTTCTCGGACACGTAATTTCATCAGACGGAGTTCGTGTCGATCCTCAGAAGACGGAGGCTATTCGAGATTGGCTACCTCCGAAGAACGTTAAGGAAATCCGAAGTTTCCTCGGATTAGCGGGTTATTATCGGCGATTTGTGGAAGGATTTTCTAAAATCGCTCAACCCTTGACGAACCTTTTGCGGAAGGATAAGAAATACATGTGGTCCGACGCGTGTCAACGGAGTTTTGAGGAACTCAAGAGCCGGTTAATGTCAGCACCTGTACTTTCCTTGCCGCAGGGGACGGAAGGATTTGTGGTCTATAGTGATGCGTCCGGACAGGGTCTCGGATGTGTACTCATGCAGAACGGGAAGGTTATTGCCTATGCTTCACGGCAATTGAGACCTTACGAGATTAATTATCCGACCCACGACCTGGAGCTAGCAGCCGTGGTGTTCGCTTTGAAGATTTAGCGTCATTATCTTTATGGCGTTACCTGTCAGGTATTCACCGATCATAAGAGCTTAAAGTATATATTTACTCGGAAGGAGTTAAATATGCGTCAGAGACGGTGGTTGGAATTAATCAAGGATTATGATATCGAGATCCTCTACCACCCGGGCAAGGCGAACGTTGTCGCCGACGCCTTGAGTCGTAAGTCCGTTCAGGAGCAGATGCTTGCCCGTTTAACGATTCGAAGGAGATTCGGCGGGAATTCCTTAGACCCGAGATCGAGTGCAGCCGGCGAGTTCGGGGGCAACTTTGTATGTTAGAGATTTCATCGTCACTCGAGGAGGAAATTCGAGAGAATCGGGGTTCGGACCCATCATTGTTGCGCATCCGAGAGGATGTGGCTCAGGGAAAGCCCACGGATTTGTGGTCCACGAGGATGGACTTTTGAGGTTTAAGAATCGGTTGTGCGTGCGGCAAATGACGAGTTGAAAAACTCGATTTTGAAAGAAGCTCATGCTACCCCTTATTCCGTTCATCCGGTCTAGCAAGATGTACAAGGACTTGAAACAAAATTCGGTGGAGTAATATGAAGCGAGAAGTCGCAGAATTTGTTTCGAGATGCTTAACTGTCAACAAGTTAAGATTGAACATCGGCGGCCGTGGGTATCTTTGAAACCTCTTCCTATTCCCGAATGGAAGTGGGAAGACATTTCTATGGATTTCATCACGAGTTTGCCGACGAGTCGTCGTGGCATGAACACGATCTGGGTGATCGTGGACCGCTTAACCAAATCAGCTCATTTCCTTGAGATCAAGGAAACGTGGGGTCCCAGAGACTTGCTCAACTGTTCATCAAAGAGATAGTCGATCGCACGGTACTCCTAAAAGTATCGTTTCCGATCGTGACGGACGGTTTGTGTCGCATTTTGGAAATCGATTCATCGTGCTATAGGAACTCGGCTTAATCTCGATCGCTTTTCATCCTCGGTCAGACGGACAATCGAGAGGACCATTCGGACATTAGAGGACATGTTGAGGGCATGCGTCCTCGATTGGAAAGACTATTGGGAAGCCCAACTACCATTGATCGAGTTCACGTATAATAATAGTTGGCATGTTTCGATAAAGATGGCACCTTACGAGGCCTTGTATGGTCGTTGTCGATCTCCGTTGTGTTGGGACGACTTATCGTAATCAATCGGCACCCGAGCCCGATATGCTTATAGCCGCCGTGAGAAGGTAGCTTTGATCGAGTCATTTGTTGTGACTCAGTCGGCGAAATCATATGCGAGATAACCGTAAATCGACCATTAGAGTTCGAAATTTGGTGACCATGTGTTGGTCAAGGTATCCCCGAGTCGTGGTATCTTCCGTTTTGGGAAGAGGGGAAAGTTGAGTCCGAGATTCATTGGACCGTTTGAGATTTTGGATCGAGTGGGCGAGTTAGCTTATCGATTGGCTTTACCCCCGGCGTTGAGCCGAATTCATAATGTGTTTCATGTCTCTCAGTTGCGGAAGTATGTTGCCGAACCGAGTCACATACTTTAGTTCGATGAAATCGAGATCGCCGACGATCATTCATATGAGGAACGTCCTATACGAGTTTTAGAGCGGCGAATCAAGCAGTTGAGGAATAAGACGATTCCTTTGGTTAAAATTCAGTGGTCTGGACACGGAGTCGAAGAGGCTACTTGAGAAACCGAAGATAGTATGCGGGAGAGTTATCCCGAGTTGTTTGACCCTTAGTTTCGGGGACGAAACTCTTTTAAGGGGGGGTGTATGTAATACCCAGTTGTAACTCAGTAATTATCACTCAGTAATTATCATTCAGTATTTATCATTCAGTATTTGATACTCAGTAATTTCATTCATTATTGATCATTTGTCACTCAGATTCAGTCATGGTATTCATCATTCAGAGTAATTGTATCGAGTATCGATCGTCATTCATCATTAATCTGATTGGAGTTTCGTGCCGTGTTTATCATCATTGTCATTTTCGTTGCAAGCTGTGCTTGAGGAGTAGCGCACGCTACATACTCCTTTTAGCGTACGCTAATTGGGTATAGGTAGCGCACGCTACCGCCTTTAGCGCACGCTAAGGCTGGTTTTATCCGCACCGAAGGTACCGACCAGTGAGAATATTTGTAGCGCACGCTACGAGTGGTAAGTAGCGCGCGCTAACGGGTCGTAGTAGCGCACGCTATGTGTGTGGAGTAGCGCGCGCTAGGGGCGGATCAGGTTGAGTCCAGTGGCTACTGGACTGCACCGGGTTTATTCATAGCGCACGCTATGCATTGTTGTTAGCGTACGCAACCGATATATTAGCGCACGCTATCGAGGTTAGATCAGAGGGCAGATGGTTTTCTGGACTCCAGTACTGGGCGTCAAATATTTCGCTAGCGCACGCTAACAATGGATATTAGCGCACGCTAGTAGTATGGCCGTAGCGCACGCTACAAAGAGGTACGTAGCGCGCGCTACCGTGTTCGGACAGTGGGTACTGGACTACCCAAATTACTCGTTAGCGCACGCTATGCACAAGGGCTAGCGCACGCTAACCTGGACTGAGTATAAATTGGACAGTTTAGTCAGAGTTCGTCATTTTTCATCTCATTTCATTCCTTCGGTATTTTTGGGCGATTCCGAGCGATCCAGAGGGGATTCTTCGAGGTGTAATCATCAATCATCATCTTCAAGTCTTTGAGTTGAATTTATCATCACTTCATCATCTCCGAAACGTCGAATCAAAGGTATTAATCTCTTGGATCTAGAATTTCGGATTTTTGGGTTTTCCTTCCGATTTCTTAGTGTAAGCTTGGATTATCATTGGGATATGTTAAGTTATGGATTATCTACTTGGATAAA
This sequence comes from Orobanche coerulescens, assembly GCA_033398695.1. Lineage (NCBI taxonomy): Eukaryota > Viridiplantae > Streptophyta > Magnoliopsida > Lamiales > Orobanchaceae > Orobanche > Orobanche coerulescens. The sequence goes on along the minus strand of CM065807.1, from coordinate 3,921,055 downwards.
TATATTCCTACGGATTTAATGGTTATTTTCGGAATTGTTTTCAAGAACCCTTGGGGTTGACTTCGGTTAATTGGGGATTTTCCGATTGATGTCGTTGTAATCATGAATTATGGATTCCTAATGGATTATTGAGATCATTGAAGTGTTTTGTTAGTTCGAAATACTCTTTTTGGTGTGGGTTTCGACATATTCGGGATTGGATATTTCCGAAGTTGTGCGGTCGGTTATGTATTCGCTGGAATGCCTATGAGTTTGTTTATCGTTGTTTCGACCCTTGGGTTAGTCGTGTTTTGTTGTTTGATACGTGTATTGAACGATTGTTGGTAATTATTGTTATTCAAGGTTGTTCGAGCGACCGGTATTTCACTTAGGACGTTGTTCGTGGACGGACATTCTTCATCGGTATTGTGTAAGTTGATTCTTACTCGGTTAAAAGGATACTCATTCCTTTTGTTGTTGATCATTCATAATCATAACTCATTCATCATTGTATTAATCATTTTGAGACTTGTAATTGTCGGATAATCATTTCATTAGCGAGGAACGGCGGTTCCAATCATTTCATTGAAAACTATCAATCACTTCATTATCACTTTCGTATCGGTGAGTCATTCTTGACTTTGTCGGATTATTACTATTCATTGATATTCAATATGGTCATTCTTGTTCATATGACCTTCTGGGTTCATATTGCGTGGCCGGGTGCGGATGTGTGGAATTTTTAGTCGGGCACGTGATGGCCATGTATTGGGAGTGATACATTGGACTGCACACCAGAACGATTACCTCCGTGAGACTAATTAGGTACAAGGACGTGTGTGTCCGGTCATCCTTCTTGTACACTTGCACAGAACACTACGGGCGTACTATGATACTCCTCTTCAGCGTAATTCATAATTAAGAATATTTCATAACTTCAGTTAATTCATGATTGTGTAATTTCAACTCTTGAGGATTGTTGTTCTGTGTAACTGACCCCGTTGGGGGATTTTGTTTTCAGGTCACGGCAAGGCAAAGGCACGGGAAGAGCATGTTGACGGCGACGAGTCCCAGTGATACTAGTAGGGGGCCCCAGTCATTCCGTTTGTTTCAGTCATTTAAGTCATTTCAGTTATTCTGTCATTTGTATTTTTCCGCTGCAAAATTCCGTTTGAGATGTTCATTTATTCAGGGTGGTGTATTTTATCTCCATATAAAATATACTAGTATTCTGTTTTGTCCTGGTACAATGTACTTAAACTCCTCATCGGAGTATTTGGTAATATAATGTGGTTCGGTACTACAATTATATTATTTAATTCATCATTTTCATTCGCCTGGTGGGTCCCAGTCAGGGATCCACGGCACTGTAATATCCGCCTAGTTTGGGGTGTTACAGAGTTGGTATCGGAGCGTGGTTTTGAATACTACCCTCCAAGTCATGTCTCGTTTGAAATCATCGTCATCGGACTAGTATCATTGGACTTTCGCGTCACGTGTGACCTGTGCAAATGCCGAGCCAATCAGACCAAGAACTGTAAGATTTCTAATGCCATGGTATAATTTCTGGCATTAATCATTCATTCATAATTCATCAGTTAACAATCCTCAATCATCATTGTCACTTTGACCAGGACGGTCAGGTTAACTCATTAATTAGTCAATTCATTTCATTGTTCAGTTGTTGATCAGGAAGATCGAATCATTAATCTTGTTAACTCATCCAAGATAATCATTTCAGTAACTTCATCAGATAATCATGTCACGTCAATCAATCATTCATGTAATCGCTGTATTTGAGCGCGTATGCTCATTTTCATTATTTCATAATATAATCATAATGTGATACTCATGCGAGATGAATAATCATCATATGACTTTCCACTTCAGTATGGAAAGGGCTGGCAGAGGACGTGGAGGACGAGGCCGTGGAGCGGGCCGAATCCCGAGAGCTCGTGTGAATACACGTGCAAACGCGAGGAATAATGCTAATTCATCGAGCAGCGACGCTGCCACTCATTCGCCTGGACGCGATCATTCATTATCGGGGAGTCGTACCCGGGACACGGCTTAGTCAGAGGGTGTCCGGGTTGATCCACTCGCATTTATGCAGGGCATGATGGCCCAAATGACTCAGATGGCTCAGTTGATGGAGACGATGCATAACTCCGTCAATCGACCGCAGGCTCCTCCGCCGCCACCTCGAGGCAAGAGAGGAATGTGAGTAACATCATCGGCGATATCTCTCGCCGCAGGCCACCTACTTTCGAGGGCCTGCCCGAGCGGCAGATATCATTCATTGGCTTGAGCATTTCGAGAAGTCTGTTTGCTATGGTAGAGTGTCCCGGGACACAAAGTTTCGTTGCGGCTTACTACCTTGGTAAGAGCGCACATTCTTGGTTGTCGTTGAAGCCCACCGAAGGATCTTGTACTTGGGATCGATTCAAGACTCTCATGATGGAGAGGTATTATCCGGCCCCACTCGAGAGGCCAAGCCGTCGAATTGCTCACCCCGACCCCTCAACAGACGAGGATGTTCTCGCTATTGCCGAGAAATTTCAGAACTTCTTCCTTTCGCCTCGTCCATCATTCATTCAGAGGCGGATAAAATCAAGTATTTCAAAGAAGAGGTGAAACCCCGTATGAGACTTGATTACTTAATCATAATTGCACCACGTTGGCGAGTTCATTGAGAAGGCTCTTACTTACGAGCTTACGGCCAAGGAAATTGCTAGCGGCAACCTTCGTCACGCTAGCAAGAAATCAAGAATCAGAATCGGCCGACGGAGTCGTGCAACCTTCAAGAAACCCCGCGGGCTCTGCTTTTCCGAGCGACCTCGGTGTCGTCTAAACCCGCGGAATCTCGGGCCACGAGCGGCCGATTCGGCCATCACGTGTTACAACCGTGGGGATCTTGGTCATGTCGCACTAAGTGTCCAAACAATTGCATCACGTGTCATAATCGTGGAATTGTGGGTCATAAGGCCCGCTTTTGCCGTAGGACTCCAAACCTACTCGACGTCATCTCAGAACCTAAGCATGCCTGCTCGTAATCGAGCCACTCAATCGGGCTGTTTAAAACGACGGGAGCGACTAAAGGTGGAGCTTTTAGCCATCGACGAGCGTCAGGTCTGGGACTAGCAAGCCCCGGATTTATGAGATGAAGAAGACCGATGATCCAGAGGCCCGAATGATCTCAGGTACACTCGATATTCTATCTCAACCTGTGTGTACTCTTTTCGATACTGGTGCATCGCATTCATTCATTTCCGAGTCATGTTTGAGAAGAAAGAGCAGCATCGCAGCTCTGAAGATTGATGGGTCTTGGTGTATGAATGAAGTCACTCTCCGGGATCATGTCTGGCAATTTTACAATGACTTGTTTAGACAGAATGCATATACGGGCCTTGCCCTTATACGTTCACACAATCAAGCAAATCTGACTATTGACGAGTGTAGCGAGCTTAGCAGGTCCGTGGATTTCCCCGAGCTTCGAAAAGTCCTTTGGTCTTTTCACCCTAACAAATCTCCTGGCCCCGATGGGTTTCATGCAGGTTTTTTCCAGCGTTATTGGGATACTTGTAAATGCGAGCTCTTGAGTTTTGTGAATGATGCACTAGATTCTGGGGTTTTCCCACCCTGCTTTGGAGATTCTTTCATCTGCCTCATTCCAAAAGTGAAGAGCCCAGATATCATTTCCAAATTCCGGCCTATCACACTCTGCAATGTAACTTACAAATTGCTCACAAAGGTGATTACTATGTGGCTCCGTGATATTATGCCACGTATTGTAGCACCTACTCAGAGCAGTTTTATCAAAGGGAGAGGGACTCATGATAACATGAGATTGGTTCAAGAGATCTTTCATACTCTACGGTCTAGAAGAAATAATGCGACGGGAAGTATGTTGATCAAATTGGACCTTGAGAAAGCCTATGATAAGGTGAGTTGGAATTTTGTGGAGGAGAGTCTCAGGTTTTTTGGCTTCCCAGACAATGTGGTGCGGATTATCATGTTTTGTGTGCGATTGTCGAAGCCCAAGATCCTTTGGAACGGTACACCTATGGACTCGGTTGAGCCTTCTTGCGGCCTCAGACAAGGTGATCCTCTTTCGCCTTATTTATTTGTGCTCTGTATTGAAAGACTGTCTTATCTTATCAGAGAAAAAGTAGAGGAGGAAATTTGGGAGCCTATTCAGGTTTGCAGGAATGGGCCGAAATTTTCTCATGTTTTTTTCGCTGATGGCCTGCTTTTGTTTGCTAAAGCGGATAGCCAGAATGCCAGATGTGTGAAGGGTGTTCTATCTGATTTTTGTGCTGCATCTGGACTTAGTGTTAGTGAGAATAAATCGAGGGTGTTCTTTTCTAGTAAGAGGGGGATTACTAGACAGAGGCAGATTAGTGAGTTCCTGGGTTTCTCTATTACTACTAATCTGGGAAGATATCTGGGAATCCCTCTTATACATGGTCGTGTGACTTCTGGTACTTTCCGTGGGATTGTAGATAGAGTGGCTGGGCATTTGGCCAGCTGGAAGGCAAAGCTACTTTCTGTTGCTGGGAGGGTTACTCTTGTGCAGTCTATGGCTTCAACTCTTCCTATCCATACGATGCAAGCACAGTGGCTCCCTGAGAATACATGTAAGCAATTGGATAGACTGAATAAGAATTTTATTTGGTCTTCGGACCCAGATAAGCGCAAACTTCATTTGGTGGGATGGAATAAGGTCACTCGGCCTAAAGTGTTTGGAGGTCTGGGTGTGAGGAGGAGTAGGCTTGTAAACATTACTATGCTTGCCAAAGAGGGATGGAAACTTGTGAATGGGGTTGATAATCTTTGGCTCTCTATTTGCAAAGCGCGCTATTTGAAGAACGTTAGTGTGGTCAATTATCATCCTTGAGGTACGGAATCTAATGCTTTCAAGGGGCTTGTGAGGAGTACCTCAAGATTAGAGAAGAGTTTTGGTTGGCGTATTGGAAATGGCCAGGGGGTATCTTTCTGGTTTGATAATTGGCTAGGTGGGGCGACTCAAGTTAGCTTGTGCTCTCATGCTATTGCCGATGAGGATGTGGATAGCAAAATCGCGGATTTTTGGTCTCCTCAACTAGGGTGGTGTTTTGATAATCTAAGTACGCCACTCGATGCATCTCTTCATAGCAAAATTGTGAACTTTCCAATGCCCATATCTTTTAGAGGAGTTGACAAGAGGGTTTTCATTGGCTCGGGAAATGGAAAATTCTCTTGTCGTGCAGCTTATAAATCCTTGTCTGTATTTAATGTGAATTCGAACTCCCTACCTTGGTCCAAAATTTGGAAGTTGAAATGTCCAGCGAAGCTTAGAATTTTTGTGTGGCTTTGTTTGCACAACAGCCTTGCTACACGACTCCTACTCTTTCAGCGTGGTATTGTACCTAATGCAGCGTGTGTTCGGTGTGGTGGGCAGGAGGAAAGTGCCAGGCATGTGCTCTTGGAATGCCCGAATGCGGTGGCGGTTTGGAGGTCTTGCGCCGGCGAGGGAATGCGGCGCATTCAGGAACGAGTTGGTGCTGTTTGGGTGCGCGACCTGCTGTTTGGACAAGAATACTCGCTGATTGTTTGGCCTGGGGCTCCGTGGCACTTGTCTTGTTTGGTGGTGTTATGGTCTATTTGGAAAAATCGGAATGAGTTCATATTCCGCCACCAGGACCCGCCAATTGCCTCGACTGTTTATAAGGTGAAGCAATTTATTGGGCAGCTTTTGTCGGCTTTCCCACCTCCTCGGGTTGCTGTCCCAAGGACGAGAAGTGGGGACGTGTGGTGGATTACGCCGCCTCGGGCCTGGTTTAAACTTAATTCTGATGCGAGTGTTTTGGGTGGTTCTGGGTCTGTGGCAGGCGGCGGACTGATCCGCGGCGATAAGGGTGGATGGATTTGTGGGTTCTCAAAGAAATACCATGACACTTCTATTATTATGGCGGAACTTTTGGCTTTTAGGGATGGCCTTTTGCTAGCTTGGGAGCGGCGTTTCCCTAGACTTATTGCAGAACTGGATTCGGAGGTGGTGTTCAAATTGCTATGTGCCTCAAACACTTCAGAACATCCTCTTCATTGCCTTCTTGAAGATTGCAGAGAACTGAGTAGGAAACCTTGGGAGTTCGTTCTTCAACATACGAAGAGAGGGGGAAATAAGTGTGCTGATTATCTTGCACGGTTCGGACATAGTGTTGTTGGCTTTGAATTATGGACTGACCCGCCTAGTGCTCTGGTTGACTTGCTAAAGTTTGATGTAGAGGGCTCTCCTCAAAATGTTTAGTTGTTTCGTTCTTTTCCGGCGGATCCAAAAAAAAAAAAAAAGAGAGAGTTTCCTAGTATGATTTGTTTTGAAATTACAATAATAAAAGTCATGAGTTAAAAGCTATTGAATTCTGAATATATTTCAAAATTAATATTCAGTATCAGTTAAACTTACATGAAGGAGGGGGATATCTTTCGCGCTGGTGGCACGCATCGTGGGTTCGAATCCTCGTGGGAGCATCCGCTCTTTTCAGGGATTTGGACCTTGTGTGTTTATTCAGTTGAAGCATCCTCAAAACCGGGTTGCTGAGGCATAACCTGCGATTTAACCGAGGGTAGGAATGAGGGATCGGACCTACAACCCCAGGATTAAACCTGGGTCATCAAAAAGAAAAAGAAAAAAAAAAGTGATGGAGATTTTTTGCATGAACAAAGAGAGAAAATTCAGAATAAAATTATAAATATCGTGTATAAAGATGTATTTTAGATATGCTGTAGAAATATATAAACCTTTCCAGGCAAATACTTTATATAAAAAATAGACGTATATAATATTGAGAATAATTTACTTACTGAATATTCATAATTTTTTTATGAAAAAATAAATATGATCACCATTCCCGTGGACGATTTCAAGTATTAATTTGGAAAATTAATCTGATAAATTTTAGTATTATTTTAATATGAATATATACTTAAAATGGTATTTGTAATTTCTTTATTTTAGGTTCTACTTGTTAAATAGTAACATTATCAGTATATTATATTTTCTGTTAATTTATATTTTTATTTAATTAGTTGAACCTTTATACTATAAATTTTTTAATGTTTTTACTATAAAATTAGACCTAGATGGAATTTTAATAAGATCAGCCTAATCAAATTGATAAAAAACTTCTAATTAAGTGAAGTACTAATCAATCTTTTATATATATATATATATATATATATATATAGAGAATTCGGGAAGGAAGGTGACACCTTCTTTTTTGTGAGGTCTGCACGCGTGTCGTATTACGATTGGAGGTGAGTGTTTTAATTATAACACTCACCCACCAAGTGTTGTGGTAGTAGGGTGAGTGTTATAATTAAAACACTCACCTCCAATCGTAACACGTGGCGTGCGCACTCACAAAAAAGAAGGTGTCACCCTATATCCCGAACTCTCTCTCTCTATATATATATATATATAGAGAGAGAGAGAGAGAGTATATTTGTTTGAGTAAAATTCTGAGGTACTCATGCAAGTACGGTATTTATATGTATATTCATTGTTAGATTTATAATAATAGTAACTTTTATTATGAATCCGATAAGAAATATACATACAGTAAAATCTCTAAAAAAGAATACTATATTAAGGAATAAACTCTATTTAAGAATAAAAATTTATGGTCCCAACTTGGGACTAGTTATAATTTGGAATAAACTCCATATTGTCATAATTCATATATTTTCAAATCCCAACATAAGGAAATACACCTCCATTTAGAATAAATCATAATATATATATATATATATATATATATATATTTTACAATAGATTTAAGTTGATCTAAAATACTTGTTCAAGGTTGATTGTGACAAAGATTTAATCTTTTGTGTTGTAACCATATCCTTCGACTTGCGTGTGCCCATTAGCTCGTCCAAATGACCACCTTCTTGTTGAAACTAAAATATTTACAACTTGTTGAGTAAGCTTAAAGTTTCTTCACATGAAATTTTTTGTACTTCTATGCTATCATCCTCCGGATTATTTTCGTCATTTTCTTGCCTAATTCCTTCAACGATTTCTTCATCGGTTAAAGCATAAATAATTTTCTTGCCTAATTCCTAAGTTTACAACATATTACATACATGTATCTACTAATTATAATATTTATATATTACATGCACTTTAAAATTTAAAAAAATTCTTCTTAAAACTCTATTTAGGAATAACCTCCATTTAGGAATATATCATAAAACTTTAGAGAGGTTTTACTTTATATATATATATACCATATAAATAACTTAAATATATATATATACCATATAAATAACTTAAAAATTTTCTTTATTTGAATCATTTAATGTAGGTTTATTCCTGAGATTTTAGAGAAGGCTAGTAGTATTTAGGCATAGAGGACCAGTGTCATATGTGAGACAGTTGAGCTGAGGTGGCAATTAATATAGTTAGTGGTATTTCTTTTGAATATTTTTTATTTACTTAAAAAATATATATTCTGTCTCTCACTTATTCGAATAAGGTAAGGCGGGAATATATATTGTCTCACTTGAAAATTCTAATTAAATTTTTATAATATTTTTTAAAATTGAAGGATTTTATTATATAAATTACAATATTAATTGATTGGCCAAAAGAAATAAAAATAAATAAGAATAAATAATTTAGCATAAATGCACATTCATTAGAATAACTAAAATTATAAAAATTACCATCTTCAAATACGATAGAGTAATTCTAATAAGAGCAAGGGATTTTGTATTATCTATTTAATGTGTCTTTCTTTTTCTATTGTTTCCAATGAAGCAAAGACTCCTTATTCTTTGGTTCTGGATTATAATGGAATAAAACAAAATGACCCACTAAACTGGCTGCACTTCTTTTTTTCATGAAGTACTAGTCGTTCCATGCAATTCTCGATGCGATTTTCATTTTGGATCATTCGGAAACAGCCTCTCTGTATTAAGACAGGGGTAATGCAAAATCGTTCCCCGTAGCGCTATTTGCGGGAGCAGTTGAGGCATTGGGGTAATATTGTTGTTGTATTTAATGTGTCTTTCTTTTCTTTTCTTTGCCCCTCTCTCTCTCTCACTCTCTCTCTCTCTCTCTCTCTCTCTCTCTCTCTCTCTCTCTCTCTCTCTCTCTCTCTCTTCTTGGCCAATGGATTTGAGCTTCAACGTTAATGCTGGAGACGATATACGGCGGAAACACGGAGCAGCCGCAATCCATGCTGGTATAGGATGGTGGCGGAAAACTACTGAAAACTATTGAATGGCGGGTGGTTATTTAGAAGTGTTCTTTAATCTAGTTTTCTATAAATCATTGAATGGCGGACAAAGATAATGTCACCAGGCCTTGGTTCGGGCTCGCTTACGAACATATGATGACGGAATGGTTCGAACGGCAGGCAGGATGATGTATGGCTGGCTGGCTTAGACGTTGGACAATACCTTTTAGTACATATTGGGATGATGACTCGGGTACATGTTGCATTTTCGGGTGGGAGGACGATGGTTAGTGTTTCGGTAGAGAACATGCATAAGTTAAAAGTTTAGGCTTGAGGAGACTGATATATATATATTGAAAGAAGAAGAAGCCCGAGTTCAACCACCATCCCGTCGTTCCCTCAATTTCGGTTGCCCAAAACCCGACGGTTCTCGTGTCAATTTCGAGTAAACCGGGGCCCAAATTAGCACCCCTAATGTACAACGAGGTAATATAATGTCTCAATTTCAAAGCATGAACAAAATCTTCTTAAGTTACATACATGGTTTATCGTCAAATGGACTCACAAATTAAACTTATGAATTGGGTACCATGAAGATCGATGTTTTGACTCGTAAGTGCAATAGTGGTTGTGCTATATAGAGCTTTTAATTGTCGCCTGCATGGCCAGCTCAACTGATTCCGAGATGGCAGAATTGCTGCAAGCTTTTAATTGTCAAATTAAATTGCCGCGAACACAATTTTCCATCTTTTTACCTAAAGAAATAATTTATACTCCTTGTGAACTAACTTACTAAATCTAGTTTTTAACTGCCTTTAGACCAAGAAATAATAATTTATTGAGATATTGGCGTATAGATACACGAACTTTAGACCAAGTTTGGTTTTTTAACGTAAACTTTAAAAAGTATCAATAAATACACAAACTTAATGGTTGTTGCAATTTTATCACAATATATATTTTCCCCAAAATTGAATCACATGTGGCCAGATTGAATATGACATGACTCTGACGTAGCATAAATCAAATGAAATTTTTATTTTGAAAAAAGATCAAAAGTAATTTGTATTTCCACAATCATTTTTTGCCATCTCTCCAAGAGTAAGAGGGGTGTATTCAATTCGGATTTTGGTGGATTAATAATAATCCATGGATTTTTAAAAATTTTGGCGGATTAGAAATAATGCATAGATTAATAATAATCATCGTAGAATCTTATAAAGCTGATGGAGAGTCTTTCGGATTTACAAATTTATTTTTAGAAATCCTTCAAAATCTCATTAATTTTGGTGAGATTTCAAAACTTACAAAAAACACTAACAAATCCATCACAATCCACCATTTTAATGAATCCAAAAAAATCCATCGATTTTTGAATACCCTCATATTTTAACGGATTGTTTTAAATCCAGATTGAATATACAAAGATTTTAAATGACATTTTAAAATCCTAATTGAATACACCAAATTAAATGACATTCTGAAATTCATATTGAATACCTCAAGATTTTAGTGGATTCAAAACAATCCAAATTAAATACCCTAGGATTTCTAAAATCCAAAAAAATCCCACAAAATACCAATTGAAAACTGAATTTGCATGTTGGTCAGTTTTTTGAGGAGTGTGATCGGTATTTCCTTCGGTCTTTTCAGTTGTTACAAATAGGGATCCCTTACAAATATCAATATGATATTTGGAATTACCCTGCATAGTTCAAGAAACTCATGGGTTATCTAAATTATTAAATGGTAATTTTAATATTGTCGACGTTGATCTAGAGCTCACAGGCCAATCGACTAGCAGTTGTTAAATTAACAATTGACAATTTGGGGTGCTCCTTTGGTCATCCAAAATACCAATTCTTAGATGAAAATCGTAGGAAAAAGAAGGCCAGCGACTGCCAGAGTGTTAAGGAATCGCAGGTTCCCGCAATTATCTTGTAGTGATTCAAGATATTCGTTGATTATCTAACTTATCAGTTGGTAAATTTTATATCAATTGGTTATCTAATCTTAATTTTATTCAGTTGGTAAAAAACAAAAATAACTAAACAAAAAAAATTCGGCAACTAGCTGGCCCGTCGGCCAGTGGAAATACCGTTACTTTAATTTTATGTGAGTGCATAAATGAAACTTTAACAGATTTTAAATTTGTGTAAAAAAATAAAATTGTGTTTAGAGTAGAAAAAATGACAATTGTTTTTGGGGCAAAATACTTTTAAGATTGTATCCTTGAGGTATTGTTTCAATCCCAAACTTTATTCGAGGAGTACGCTCCATATGTGCCTCACCATGACAATGAACCCACATCCGACTCAACCCATACATGCGTCTAACAGTGCTATCACATCTTACTATTTTTTTTTATACCGAGGTTCCAAACTTACACCTGAATAGTCCTCGGGATAACAGCCCCGGCCCCACAGTACTGCTACCAGTTAAAACTCACCTGACTCGTTCTTTTTTCTTTTCGAAAAGAGTGGACGATAGCATATATCTCAAATAATAGGTCAGTACACCGCTAGCCGAAGGGCTAAAAACAGATTTTGGCTGAAAGCAAAATCAGTCGGGACAGGGAAGACCTAGCCCTAAAAAACAGCAAAACAAGAACATATTAGTTGATGAATTCAGCCATAAACAGTACTAATAAGTACAGAAATCTTATAGCCTGACTCGAACAGAAGACATTTGCACATATATTGCTGGCCAGTAACTCATGGTTCACGCTTGTCTATAGCAGAAAGATCGACGTACAAAGGGGGAAAAAAAAACTACATTTGAATGCTCAGGGGAAATCCACGACCACGACTCGACAAATAACAAGAACATGCTTTCATTTGAGAAAACAATTCAAATCTCACAAGTAATAAGTAGCAGCAAAATATTTGCATCCAAGTCTGGTTCAGTCAACTTCCATTGCTTTCTCTTTCTCAGATTCTCTACTTGACCATATCTTGATGGTTCGATCATGTGAAACGGTGGCGATACATTGTCCATCTGCCCCCCAAAACAAAAAAATTAGAAAAAAATTAGAGAAGTAAAAGACTGCTTGAGAAAGTTAAAGAAAGAACCAACCAACTGACCTCCAACAACGTCCAGTGACGTAACTTTAGATTCATGACCGGATAATGTCTTTACAGGTTTAAAATCTCTCGAAGACCATATCTGACAATTAAAGGTCGGGATAAGGATGACGCAAAACAAAAACAAAAAATCAACAGTTTAAACATAATTCGTCACAAACCAATTGCCATATACCTTAGCAGTCGTATCATACGAACCCGTAACCAAAAAGTATCCCTCCTGAGGTTCGAATTTGACTTGTGAGATAAGGTTAGAATGAGCAGGTATTATGTACACACACTTTCTCTTCCTCAAATCCCATATCCTGCAGGTATTATCTTCCCCGCCCGTAGCCAAATGATACCCGTTGGGGGAGAAACTGATACCAAGAGCCTGAAAAGATAAAAATGATTTAATTATTGAACAGCTCAAATAACCTTAGGAAAATAGAAATTATACTCCCTCCGTCCCACTTGAAGAGGTACCTTTCTTAAGGTATCGACTTAAGAAAATAAAATTAAAGAAAAAAAAACTTTCTTAAGGCACAAATTTTCAATTTTAGCCATTTAAATGAAGGTACAACTCGTTTTAAACCATATATTCTATTTATTTAAAAAAATTCTAATATTGTAATATGTATATACAACGAAAAGAAAAAGATAAAAATAAAGGATAATAACAAAGACGGCCATGCTGTTTGGCAAAATTACAAAAGTACTCAACTATCTTTCGAAATAACAAATACCCAACTGATTTTTGAAATTTTTATTACTTGTTGATGGTGAAATTTGCGAAATAGAAACAAATATCAAGAAGGTACTTGAAATTCTAAAAGCAAAACTGGGTAGTTTTGCAATTACACTCGACCTCAAAGGTCATTTTAATAATTCACCCTAAAAGTATAGTCTTACAGGCTTGACATGGCCTTCCAGGGCAAGAATACTTCTCCCAGATCTCAAGTCCCAGACACGAGCAAGAGAATCAAGTCCGCAAGAAGCTGCTAAAGAGCCATCATGATGAAAAGATATTCCATACACACTCCTGCTATGACCTTCTTGGAGGAGCAACTCCTCACCAGTCTCGACATCCCATAATCTCCAAGTTTTGTCAAAGCTAGCTGTAGCTAAATACTTCCCCGACGGATGGAAGGCAATACGAGCAAGACGATCCAAATGACCCTCGAATGTTCTTAGGACGGATCCCTCATGATTCCACAGTCTCGCAGTCCTATCGGCAGAGGCAGTAGCCAGGTGGTAGCTGATGGGAGAGAATGCAACATCAGTGGCTCGTTCGGTATGCCCCTTTAGGGCGGATACCTTCTTTACTCCAGGCATGCTCCATACTTTTGCAACTCCACTTAAAGAACTAACAGAGGAAGGGGAAAACCACGAATAAATATACATAGACTCCTTTAACGTGATTGATGTGGAGCATAAACTTCATAAAAAATTGAGTATAAGAAGTCATGCTCCCTCCCTCCCTCCCTCTCTGTTTTTTTTTTTTTTTTTTTGTGTGTGTGTGTGTACAGTCAGTAGTAAATATCAACAAAAAGAGCCATAAGGTGACTATATAATTAACAACTGCGACAATAAAAACCCAAAAATGGACGGACAACAGTATCTATGACCGAAATAAAGAGTTTACCAGGTGGCAAGCATCTTCCCGTCATGCGAAACCGAACATCCCGAAAGAGGCCGATCATCACCAATCTCACTGCACTCCAAAACAAGATTCCCCACCTGCTTCAGAGAACAATCCACCTCCGCGTCCAAATCCTCATCCGGATCATCCCTTTTCCTCCTGGCACGATGAAGGCGCAAAGCCGACTTCACAAGCGAATATTTAGCAATCGCCCGACGGGCTTCCAACAATGCCTGTGAGCCTTCCGTGTAAAACGGATATTGAATATCATCTTCAGGTTCCCAAGACCCCATCGTGGCCCCCGCAGCCTCTTCATCCTCGTGTGCTCTCATCAGCTTTTCCAACTCACCTTCGGAATCAAGTCTCGCCATTAGTGTCCTCAACCGGTCCCGCCTCTCCATCTCCCTCTCCCCAAAGAGAGTTATTGGCTCACCGAGCCGTCTAAGCCGAGCTCGGACGGCGTTATCGTTGGTGGGGACCGCCAGAGCCGCCGCACGGCGCTTCATTAGAAGCTCCTGAACTGCTTTTTCATGTCTCTCCCTGACCAGTTTGCTTTCTTCCGAGACTTCGTATTCTTGAGCCGGGCGACTTGTCGTTCCCGACTCTTCGTGATCGGAATCGGAATCGCTGGTTCTTGAGTCTCCATTCTGTGTCAGAGGTGGTGGTCTGACGGCGGGAGGGCGGACGGGTAATGGAGCCAATGGTCTTGGTACTTGGAATGTGGGTATCGGGGCGATTTGATGTATGACTGGGGTTGTGATGACGGGTCGGGCTGGCTGGAATGCGATTGCATCGATAACGGGAATCAGGGTTTCGTTGCCAGTGTGAGAAGTGGAAACAGCAGGTGAGGTAGAGACGGGGATTTCCCCATCTACGTCCATGATTACTGATTAACAAAAACCTAAAATGATAAGCAAACTCTTAGTAGTTCGATATGGAACGAATGTCATAAATATATGTGCTGGAAAGTAGAAACAATTCAATTAGATTGCTCAACTGTTTTCCTAGGTGAAAGACTTACGTAGACATATATATTGATACATAAAACAAAAGGCAGCTTCCAACAAAACAAATTGTAACTATCTTTTCCTGAATATACTTAGATGACCAATTTTCCCAAATTCATGAAACACAAAAAAGGAGGTAAACTATCCAGTCCATTCCCATAAAGTAAGATCAACGAATAGGGAGAAGGAACTGTTTCAAGACGAATTATACTGTAACTAAATAAAAAAAGCTCGAGATTCAACAGAGCAAAAGCAAGGGCGGATCTACATTAGGGTTAGGCGGGGGTTACAGCCCGCCCGGGGTGGAAATTTCGGGAATTCTTCTATTACCTGTTGTTTCCGGTCACGTATAAATGTTATCCGATGTACGTGACGGAGAGATACACGACGAGCTGGAGGAGGAGGTGCTCGTGGCGATGTTGGTCGGAACGGAGATAAGGTGATTGGGTTTACAAATGCCCAGGGGAGTCGACTCACGATTCGCGTGTAGTAGCAATAGAAGACAAACTTTAGGTTTAGGATTTGGGTTTTACTAACAGCATATCCATCCCCAACTCAACTCTTGTGTCACGTGAGAGCATTGAGTCCTAAAAATGATTGGGGAGTATTAATGACACCAATTTTGTAATATTTATTAGGGTTTTGTAATTTAGCCCTCACATTTTCCTGCAACTTTCAATTTAACCCTAGAAATTTTGTATACTTCAATTTAAACTCATTTTGATTTATGATTCTTCGATTTTAACCCAGTCAGCTTCTCAACTCTTACAATTTGACCCCACTCAACTTTAAAACCTCCAATTCAGTCTTATTTTGGCCAAGACATTAAAATGTTGACCTTTCAATTAATATTAATAATTAGTCCGATTTTATGGATATATATTTTAATTTCCGTTATTATATCGTAATATTTTATAATGATTAAAATATTATTACATGTAGACTTTATCGAGGATTTACGGGCTTAGGATTGTGAGTCGAGCATTTCCATATTCAAGTCAGACAGCATCATTTATTCGTGGGAATTTTCACTATCACTTTAATTGGATTGTATACGTGATATTCAATTCAATATGTGATATTCAATTAATGTTTAAAAATTGACGCTACATGTTGTGAATCAGACTCACATGTATACGTGTAAAGAGGCTATCTTAAGATATATGTTGTTGCGGGGATACATGCGCAACCTCAATATTCATATGCGTGCTCGGTTCATGTTATATGTGGTATTTTGTGTATGTTACATGTTGTTGCGGAGACACCTGCGCAACCTCAATATTCGTGTTATGCGTGCTAGATTCATGCTATACGTAATATTGTGTGTATGTATTCATGTTGAGGAAAAGATATGATAGATTATTCATTTTATGCTTTCCATGAGATTATATATTACTGTGATAAGTGAGATTTCTACGAGTTGAAGGAAGCTCACCCCCACCTTTATTGATCCCGCAGGTTAAACCGAGCCGAACGAAGGAGCGAGCCGAGAGGGCATATGAATGAAATTTATTAAATGATATTTTTCTTATGTCAAATGTTTTGAAATTCTTTTGGGGAAACTTTTGTTAGAAATTAACAATTTATAATTTATTCTTCCAACGCAAATTTTATTTCGTATCTATGACGTGTTATTGGCTTAATTAAAGGTATTTAATTTATGTCAGTATAGCGACTCGACTTTGTAGGCATTATTCTTCGTCAAATTTACCTTTTATTTATTTTCCCCAATAATTATCCCTAAAAATTCGGAGCGTTACATAATGATATAACTAGGGGTGTTCATAAGTGGGTACCCGGCTTTTCGGGTACCTATTTAGGCGGCCCATTGTAACACCCCCAAGTTATTCAGGGTATATTACAGCGCCGTGAGCCCCGCCGTGGGACCCACAAGGCTAAACATACGCGGAACTATAAACTTGACCGATAAGGTCTACATACAATAGAAAGAAAGACGATACAAATGGTATTCGAAACCATAAACAATGAAACCATATACATCACTGCACAAATCAATACCTCGCAACACAGCCGAACATCAAGGAAATCAAATACAATACTCGAGTATTTAAAAAAATCCATTCCAAGACAACAACACCGAATGGAGGAAACCAAAAGAGATAACCGAGACAAGACACGGTATCACACTTGCCCATCATCTTCATGCCGACCCACTGCCTCGTCCGCTCTCCTGGAACTGAAATACATGAAACGTATTTCCCCATAAAGGGGTTAGCCGTCGAATAGCTAGTGCAAGTATAACAATATGAAACATAATACTTCGACAATAAAGTAAATGTAATCCACAATTCATCAATATCCGTCAATTCATCAATATCCGTCAATTCATCAATTCAAGACTAGTATTAGGAATAACTAAAATCTCATAAGGCGTATGTGAATGCCGTAGAAACGGTTCGTTCACCTCATACGCCGTTACGTATGTGAATGCCGTCAAAACGGTTCGCTCACCTCATACGCCGATACATGTAGGAATGCCGTCAAAACGGTTCGTTCATTACATGCCAATCAATATATCTATGAATGCCGTAAAACGGTTCGTTCATGATATGCCATCAATATTTCTATGAATGCCGTAAAACGGTTCGTTCATATCATACCATCAATTCCTCTTACTTTCAAAGTCGAACGTATAATCATAAATGTATACTTGCCTTAATAAACGTTATCAAGATCCCGAAGAACACGGTTCGACCGGGAAGTTTGAACCACGAGGAAGACAACGAACGGAAGGGTTTCGACTCGAGTTCTTCACAAGAATTCGACCCTAACAACATAAATTCAATAAATCATCGATCATACGGGGAAGAATAATCGTAGAACGCCCGAAAACCCCTCTATGACATTTTACCGGACACCTTCAAGGCGTCGGTCAAGAACTCGACCAAAACAACGAATCGATACGATCCAACCATGGGATAACAAGGGAAATGTTACAATACATCTAAATAATCATCAATCCTTCACAATCCTAAGTTAAATCGGATTAAACGGACGAAATCGAACAAAATACCCAAAATCCCCAAAATTAGATTTCTAGAAAATCTGACCTGATTCGCTCGATCAAAGGATGTTATCGGACGAATGATTGATGATATGAACCTCAAAACTCCATGGATATGTTGTTAAACAACATGGCTTCAAGATTAGAACACGCCAAGCTGCGGAAGAGGAGAAGAAGAAGGTGAAAAATGGCAAGAAAAACGTCTGCAGGGCCTTTTATAGGGGTTGATCGTCACGGACACGGCCGTGCGGTCGGCACGGTCGTGTTGCACGATTGGCCGACAGGGACTCGACCGTGTCCTGCTTGACACGGCCGCGCGCCGAGGGCCTTCCGACAATGACCCGCCCGACAATGATCGGGCATGACTCGGCCGTGTCCTGGGACACGGCCGGGCGTGTCAGCGATCGTTCCAGTTTATCCTAAGAGTGCAGCACGGGCCGTGTCGGACGACACGGCCGAGTCTGGTCGACGAAACTCCGGCATTTCCGGACGAGTGCGGCACGGGCCGTGTCGGACGACACGGCCGAGTTCGGCCGTGATCGCCAATAACGAGCGGTGAGTTAAAACGACCATAACTCTCTCGTCCGGACTCCATTGACTCACCGTTTGAACCATTGGAAAGCTAACTCGATGCTCTATAATATTGCAAAAATTCAGAATTTTTTGAGTTATCAAAAATTAATGGTGATCTAACAAAGTCGAACTCCCACGTGAAAAGTCGATTAAGGACACTAATTCAAGAGCGATACCAAACGAACTCGGATGACAAAAGTGTAGAATTAATCATTCTCGGGATGACGAAACGGTCCCAAGCAAATCGTCAAAATAGACTTCCGCCAAAAATAGAAAATTTCCGGGATAAAAATAATCGGTATTACATTCTACCCTCCTTAAAGAAGTTTCGTCCGAAACTTAAAACAGTAGGAGAAGAAATATTTCGCCAGAAAAACTCAACGAGATGCACAAGAACCAAACTTACGCCCAAACGGCGAATCATCAATATAGAACACCACAATACATTACCCAAGGCAAACCAAACCAATGCCGAAAAGATACGAATTCACAATGCCCGAAGGCTCCAACGGAAATACCGATATATCACAATGGCTCGAAAGCCGAATGGCCCAAAGTCAAATCATCACAATACAGATCTCAAAGGAGCAAACTGGTATCGGACATACCCCTCGGCGTATGAACAACCGATCGGAAATCGTCGGACATATCCAATACAACATGGACTACGAACGATCAATCAATAAACCTCAAGAGGGACATCACAAGACGCCCGATCCGAATGTGTCCATGCACATGTCCACCCCGTATACGGAATCCAGAATATACGTGTGACAATGTACCTAATTAGCCTCAAGAACTACGTCTCGTGTGCACTGTCCAATGCGGAAATATCCACGCATGACCATCGAGTGCCTGGCTAAAAATCCTACACATAACCAATCGGCACGCAGACATGATTCCGGATATGCCACGATACAACATGACAACGAAACTCAAGGGATAAAACATCCAATATGGATCATACGACTCACCAAGTGAACGATGACACACGAATAATAAAAGATCGACACGACCAACGATATTCAAAACAACCATCCTGGGATCGAATTTCTAAGGACCGATTAACACGAGCAACGATCACAACACAACATGGGAAAATCCTCAACCTTCAAAGATCACAAAATTACCGAGTTCACAAGAAAATAGTGTCCGCCTTGAATCGGTCAACACGACAATAATAATTTAACGGATGGGAACTATCGTTGATAATCCCAATTCAATACTTCGATTAAGTAGGATGGCCAATCGATAACAATTATACAACGACGGAAATTATCTTTGATAATGGATGGGAATTATCTTCGATAATCCCAATTCAATACCTCGATTACCTTAGAGCGGTCAATCGATAATCAATGATACGATAGAATAGATGTCCGGTGTCTTAAACCGACCACCAAACGGAGATGATAAAAGGATATATCAAACGCGTCTCTCATTGGTTAATATAATATTAATAGAAAAACACCGATGTCAATGACGACGATTACCACAATATCTCAATGGAACATCCATCACAATCACAATCGATACGTCGATACCGCGAACCGCAATCGGCAATGACTTAACCAACAAGTATCGCAATGCCTCGAACCGGCCTTTTACAAACAATAGTAACATTTGGCATAATTTGCCGAAGGGCGTCGTGTCAACCAATCCCCGTACATCAATACAATCATAAAGAGGCCAAGTCCCAAAATGATACACACAATCGTACGCCTACACGATAACATTAGTCTCATTGATTAGTACGAGTATAAAACTTGTCTCGATATCAATACAAAGTACTGTTACCAATTCAGTTGATTTCGTCTTACGAATTCCCTCAGTCTCGACCAAGTTAATCTACGAACCCTTCAACCTTAACCGCAACACAACAGTCATAATTCACGATCAAATATCATACCTTATTGTAAAATGAAGGATTGATAATCAACCGGTTCGATGACGACCAATATCAATACCACCAAACCACGAACTCAATCGTTTTACCATATCTCGACTAATCACAGTCTGAACAATCCAACTCAGACACTTACAAATCCTCATCCACAATACGAGTGAAAAATGATGATCATATCAAGAACCAATTCGGACCAATATTAAGGGTCTAAATGTTCCTAACTGTATTCTTATATCCGAATTTACAAGGTTCCCTTCTCGTAAATCCATCGTTAAAATTTACTTATAACCGTCATCAATTCGAATCATCCGATCGTTCAAAATAATAGATAATCATATTAAAAAGGTTATCAAACAATCCAATCATTCGATTTGAATTTTTGCTCCTACGTATGGGCTTCCAAATTCGAGATGAATAATAGTCTCATCAAACTCATAATCACATTCGTATTCCTATACGAACATTATTTCCAACACATAGTTTAGCTCTAGATATGAATATTCCATATTCATTTTCAAAACATCAACACTTCAAAAAAAATTTTCATCACCTCGTATAATTCAAGAGTTCTTCAAGAACATGAAATATCCGAAATCACGTTCAGAACAACATCTCCGAGGTATATATCTCCATGTTACCATTTTCTTCATCATGTCATTCATACAATCTCAAGAATCGCAACAAAACCCTTATCACCATATGAAGAAGATCTCAATGATCATATCATCATCCGAAATCTCTTATTACAATTCCAATAAATCTCGTATAACATTATCACATGATACCATAATTGTAACACCCCAGATCCTCCTGGGAATATTACACGCCGTAAACCCTTCTCACAAGGATTTACCAGGCTAAGCACAATTTCCACGTCGTTCCAAAAATGCTAAAAAGACCGATGACGGTAATATTTTTCAAATACTAAAAAAAAATCATTTTCCAAATACCGTCAAAACGATCAAGGTTAAAATGCCAAAAACTCAGTTTAGGGAATCGGTTTTACAAAATAAAATTTTAGTTGGCAAAATACCAAAATCCATTTCAAAAATACTCACGCAGCGGATAAAAGTACAATCCAATTTATGCATTTTCATTGAAATAAGACGAACATCAAAATACACGATTCCCAACATACTCCCTCCCAAGTAGTAATCCAAAAAGAAAAAATAAGCCACTATCAAAAAGGATATGAGGATTACCTTGCATGGACGAACCACGAAGAAAGAATAATTGAACTCCATTCCAAGAATCATTAAATCATCATAGTCATCATATGGCCTCAAGAACATCAAGATCTCTATGATTCCATAATCATAATCAACATATTCAAAGCATATCGTTATCTTCCTTCGGCATAAACCTCATAGAATATGGATAACACAAGAAATCACTTCAAGAATCAACAATAGTTCCATAACCAAGCTCTAATTCCATGATTCCAAGCTCACAATCATGTTAAAAGTGTTTAGAACACTCTTAAAAGTGAAGAGGGACGAGTTTTGGAGAGAAATATCTCAAAGGATCGTGAGAGAAATGAAAGGCAACACTTCAATCTATAAATTGCACTCTCATTACGTACGTAGGTGTCCTTTCTTAACGTACGTAACAACTTTAACGTGCGTAATCCAAAATCCATAACGTACGTAACCAACTCACTGTCTCAATCCGTGCAGTCTATTACGTACGTAACCCATACCATATAACGTACCTAATATACTAGTTGACTTGCTACAGTACAATGGTTGTGTTACGTGCGTAACACGTTCTGTATAACGTACGTAACACGTACGTTGACTCACCTGTCAACATTCTCCGCCGAAAGTTGCCGAAACAGGGTCCCACCTGCCTCACATGACTCGGTTGCATCGATGCCTTCGTTACGTACGTAATACCTTAGCCTTGACGTACGTAACCATGCCAATCTTACGTACGTAATCTCACCTCATTAACGTACGTAATAATTCCATACTTAGCCAATTTCAACAATTCCTGTCCAAAGTCATGACATACCAAATACGAGCATACGGCAAAATCAATACATATACTCAATTCAATAACATTTTCAACGTTCACAACGTCCTCGAGCATAATTAACCATCCGCGATATCCAATATATAAACGAAAAAAATATCCGAAAAATCGGGGTATTACACTCTACCCCCTTAAAAATAAGTTTCGTCCTCGAAACTTGCAATCACTCGCACAAACATTTCAACGGAAAATCCAAAATCACCAAGATAACCTGCATTATCGAATAATCCGAACAACATACTTACAGTCGGGAAGTCGAAGATCTCCGTGATACTAACATGCGACTCCTAAACAAAGTCTCAACATAATACCGTTACACACCAATATCGCAATTAGCAATTTAACAAAATCTCAAGGAAGAGTTCACGTCCGTGACCACGCCACGATTCTTCCTACTTTCAGCCAACATTCGGAAAGGCACATACGTGCGTAAGTATAATCCAAATCGCACATTCCCGAAGTGACCAATTCCCAAGAATACCAAGCTATAAACGAAACGATTAAGAAAAATACAAGAAGAGTGAGAGGACTTACAAGTACCTGGCCGTGACCGTGATGATGGCGAGTAGTGATATCAGGCAAATGCCGACTCAATCGACCCAAAAGACCGACAGCCTAGGTATCCATAAACCTAAGCTCTGATACCATATTCTGTAACACCCCCAAGTTATTCAGGGTATATTACAGCGCCGTGAGCCCCGCCGTGGGACCCACAAGGCTAAACATACGCGGAACTATAAACTTGACCGATAAGGTCTACATACAATAGAAAGAAAGACGATACAAATGGTATTCAAACCATAAACAATGAAACCATATACATCACCGCACAATCAATACCTCGGCAACACAGGAACATCAAGGAAATCAAATACAATACTCGAGTATTTAAAAAAATCCATTCCAAAGACAACAACACCGAATGGAGGAAACCAAAAGAGATAACCGAGACAAGACACGATCACACTTGCCCATCATCTTCATGCCGACCTGCACCCGTCTGTCCGCTCTCCTGGAACTCGAAATACATGAAACGTATTTCCCCCATAAAGGGGTTAGCCGTCGAATAGCTAGTGCAAGTATAACAATATGAAACATAATACTTCTCGACAATAAAGTAAATGTAATCCGTCAATTCATCAATATCCGTCAATTCATCAATATCCGTCAATTCATCAATTCAAGACTAGTATTCCGGAATAACTAAAATCTCATAAGACGTATGTGAATGCCGTAGAAACGGTTCGTTCACCTCATACGCCGTTACGTATGTGAATGCCGTCAAAACGGTTCGTTCACCTCATACGCCGATACATGTAGGAATGCCGTCAAAACGGTTCGTTCATTACATGCCAATCAATATATCTATGAATGCCGTAAAAACGGTTCGTTCATGATATGCCATCAATATTTCTATGAATGCCGTAAAAACGGTTCGTTCATATCATACCATCAATTCCTCTTACTTTCAAAGTCGAGAACGTACAATCATAAATGTATACTTGCCTTAATAAACGTTACCGAAGATCCCGAAGAACACGGTTCGACCGGGAAGTTTGAACCACGAGGAAGACAACGAACGGAAGGGTTTCGACTCGAGTTCTTCACAAGAATTCGACCCTAACAACATAAATTCAATAAATCATCGATCATACGGGGAAGAATAATCGTAGAACGCCCGAAAACCCCTCTATGACATTTTACCGGACACCTTCAAGGCGTCGGTCAAGAACTCGACCAAAACAACGAATCGATACGATCCAACCATGGGATAACAAGGGAAATGTTACAATACATCTAAATAATCATCAATCCTTCACAATCCTAAGTTAAATCGGATTAAACGGACGAAATCGAACAAAATACCCAAAATCCCCAAAATTAGATTTCTAGAAAATCGACTGATTCGCTCGATCAAAGGATGTTATCGGACGAATGATTGATGATATGAACCTCAAAACTCCATGGATATGTTGTTAAACAACATGGCTTCAAGATTAGAACACGCCAAGTCATGAAGAGGAGAAGAAGAAGGTGAAAAATGGCAAGAAAACGTCTGCGGGGCCTTTTATAGGGGTTGGTGCTGCCGGACACGGCCGTGCGCTTGGCCGGCACGGTCGTGTTGCACGATTGGCGACAGGACTCGACCGTGTCCTCGCTTGACACGGTCGCGCGCCGAGGGCCTTCCGACCGACCCGCCCGGCAATCGGGCATGACTCGGCCGTGTCACGGGACACGGCCGGCGTGTCAGCGCTCCAGGTTTATCCTAAGAGTACCGCACGGCCGTGTCGGACGACACGGCCGAGTCTGGTCGGCGAAACTCCGGCATTTCCGGACGAGTACGGCACGGGCCGTGTCGGACGACACGGCCGAGTTCGGCCGGCGTGATCGCCAATAACGAGCGGGTGAGTTAAAACGACCATAACTCTCTCGTCCGACTCGATTGACTCACCGTTTGAACCATTGGAAAGCTAACTCGATGCTCTATAATATTGCAAGATTCAGAATTTTTGGAGTTACCAAAAATTAATGGTGATCTAACAAAGTCGAACTCCCACGTGAAAAAGTCGATTAAGGACACGGAATTCAACAGAACGATACCGAAACGAACTCGGATGACAAAAAGTGTAGAATTAATCATTCTCAGGATGACGAAACGGTCCCAAGCAAATCGTCAAAATAGACTTCCGCCAAAAATAGAAAATTTCCGGGGATAAAAATAACGGGTATTACACCCATGGCCCGGCCCATAAAAACCGGGTACCCGCTTTTTCGGGTACTCGGATTTCCGGGTCGGGTCACCCCGGGTACCCGAGCTTTTTTAATCATATATATATATATATATATATATTATATGATTTTTTTGCTATATTTTTTTCAACTTTTAGTTCAACAAAAATGTTTAACTTTAAATTAGCAAGAATTGATTCTAATTTTGAAGTCGTGCGTTATGATTAAATCAAATATTAAAAAAATTTAACTTTAATTTAATTTATTTGCTCGATTGATTTCTAACAAAAAATTAAATTAAAAGTAAGAAAATTATTTACAATAATTATAACATTCATTTTATTATCATTGGTTCTAACATATTAAGATATTATATGAAACATTAAATCTATTCACTTTGAAGTTAGACTACTATATTATATTAATACATACTCATTTTTGTAATTTTGATGTCATAATTTAAAATAGTTAATGAGATTTAAATTATAAAAAAATTTGATTTATGAAAAAGAAAAAAAAAGTTAGAGCATAAGATTAATATGGACCAAATTTTACATAGGTATTGTAATGTTAATATTATTAAAATGTAATAAATACATACTAATTCTATACATAATTTTTAAAATGGTTAAAATAAAGTATGTAGTGTGAGAAAATAAAAAAATTAAAAAAAAATAAAAAAAGTTACGGGTCGACGGGCACCCGCTAATTTTATTTGGCCGGCCCATTACCCGGCCCGGAAACTCACATAATTAGCGGGTCGGGTGCCCGCCCGCTAAATCCGGGTAATTAGAAAAATTACCCGGTAAAAAGTTCACGGGTAGTCGGGTAATTGGGCCGGGTCAACCGGGTCGGTAGTTTTGAACACCCCTAGATATAACTTATATTACACACATTAACACAACCTTGATACAAAGTATATAAACATCTGCACAAACATTACGTACAAAATACGTAGATATTCAAATAAAAGCACAGCCGGTGCATCGCACGGGTTCGTAACGCCTCGTTGTATATAAATTTACATACCCATTATGCAGTATCGTAAAAATCGGTCGACTCAGATAGTATTCGGAAGAGTATTCGAAGATCAACTTCCAAACGAGTCGAGTTTGAACTACTCGAATTAAAAATTATTTTTTATCAAACTTGGGTCAAATTTGATCAATTTTTTTTTTTTGGTAACTAAGATTTTATTACCAAGAATGCCAAAGGCAAAGTGACAAACCAGATTCTAACACAAACTCTCAAATCCTCACATTACTCATGTAGCTATCTCAAATATTTACATCAATAATTGAGCAAGCTTCTTACACATTTGACTCCTGACTGCTATCACTTCTTTGCATTCACGTACTACCCGCACTTCCTCCGTAGACCGAGCCTGAAACTTCCTTGTATTTCGCTCCTTCCAGATATACTGCTACAGTCAATGCCAACCTATACAAGAGTTGCTTGACAGTTTTTGATCCACAGTGAGTGGATAGATAATGTTTCTCCTCTTCCCATGCAACTGTATTTCTCATAATACCACACCACACTTTGATGTCTTCCCACACTTTACGCGAATAACAGCACTGAAACTACAAGTGTGCAGCATTTTTATCACCTTCCCCACAGAGGCAACAAGTCTGATCAACTATCACTCCAATTTTTTTTTTGAACGGCAAAAAGAATATATTAAATAAAAAGGGGCAAATAGCAAGGAGCTATTGCCAAAATGTACAATTACAAACCAATGAGAACATACAAATGAACGAAGAAAATCAAATAAAATACCCATGACATTAACTGCAGGGTTCATAAAAGGAGTGAAAAAACTCGGGAAACGAGAAAAACTCCCGCCGACGAAGGCCGAGCCACCGGTTTTCACTTCGTCAGCGTTTTTGATATGAACCCATACATGTCATAAGCACCCAACCCCCAAAAAACGAGCACCAGCCAAAGGTTGAGAAGCAAGAAGCGAGGCCTGACATAACACGGCCACAAGAAAACCTTCAGCGCCGACCCTCAATGAGAGGACATTCTACCCATTCCAACCACTCGTAGTTGTGTTTTCTGTCGCGGTTTGAGACCCACAAATAGGATAGCGAGACCACTTTCAGCTTTTCAAGTATAGCTAGCCAAACAATGAATGTACACTTCGGGGGAGCTGGATTATGAGTTATAAGCTTCCTCCATCCCACCGTTCCTCTAAGTATAAGATAAAACTTTTGAATTGAGAACATAGATAACCTCATCAACTCCTGCCCTTCTCTTGTATTCAACGCATGCCTCCGAGCTTCAATGATCTTCTTCACCACCCAAGAAGCCTGGTTAGGTATAGGCATTGTGCTGATCTCTTGACCTTTGATGTAGTAACCATGTATCCATCTCACCCATATCATTTCCTTGTTTTGTATCAAACACCACAGATGCCTACATAATGCAGCTTGATTCCAGATTCTCATGTTTATAATATTCCAATCACCTGCAGCTTTTGGTAGTTGGATCTTCTCCCATGCTACCAAAGCACGTTTAGATGTTCCTGACTTTCCAGTCCATAAGAAAATCCTACACGCTATTTGGATCAGCTTGATTACCTTTTGAGGTATCAAAAAAATCCGACTCCAAAATGATTGCACTCCAAATATAACTGATTTGATGAGTTGGAGTCTCCCAGCATAAGATAGTAGCTTAGAAGTTGATCAAAATTGATCAAACTCCGGGAGTACTCAAATTTTGTTTTTTTACTAATAATACTTGAATTTTTTATTTAAATAAACTAAATGACCCAAAAAATCGCAAACTTATATAGCTACCATACACATCATTTTACCCTAATCAGAAACTAAAATAAAACTAAATTCATAATCTAATATATGCTCAAATATACATATAGCTAAAATAACCTTATAATCTAATGTACGCTCAAATATACATATAACTAACAATTTAGAATATACTTAAATCATTCAATTATTTGCTTATTATTACATAATATATTATATATATAATGTAAAGCTACGAGCATGTATACATTACTTGAGTCTTTATTTTATATTGTTTTTATTTGTTATTGCTTGAATCCCATATTTAAACAATAAAAATAGAAGAATAACATTCGATTAGTTCTCTGAGTATTCTCCGATTACCCAAATACTCATACAGTAAAATCTTTATAAATTAATAATGTTGGGATCGGGATATTTTATTAACTTAGCGAGATATTATTATATCGGTAAATTAATAAATTATTAATTTAAAGAGTTGGCTTATATTCGTGAGCAACTGTCGACCTTCAAGTGCAATTGGGAGATTTAAAGATGAACTCAATATAGATTTGAAGTTCACAAAAAAACAAGTGACTGTAGATTAATCTTTTACTAGACAATTCTAGAATTTTGGAATATTTTAGTAATTATTAATTTATAGTTTCGCTGGGACCAATATATTTACATTGGGATTTTAAAAAAATTATTATTTTATTATTTTATCTATTGGGGTCCAATTTTATACTGTTCCCAAGTTGAAACCGGACAAATTATTAATTTTATCGAAGTTATTAATTTATCGAGTATTAAATTATAGAGGTTCTACTGTATTTCAAAAGCTCAACGGAGTAAAACAAATTTATTATTTTTATAACCTGGGTACTATCTAAATTTTTAATACTAGATAGACTCTTGTATAAAGTTATGTGTATATTTTATAGCACTAATATACATATCCACATAAATAAATTCTTTATGCTTCACTACTAACTCATTACCTCTTTTATATCTCTCTTCAGGTATTAATTCTCTCTGTTCAAAAATTTTAAGCAGTCAAAATTTTATAAAAATCATTATACTTTGTATTTTTTTGGATTAACCACGGAAAGAATTATTTTCTATGTTAACCACTGAAAGTTTGTTTTTACTTTTAAAAAAACCATTTTAATTGGGAATAAGAGGTTTTCCAGATTACAAAGCTGATGTGGCATTTTTTTTATTAAAAATAATAATTATATGGCATTTTTTTTTATTAAAAATAATAATTACATGGCATTTTTAATTAAAGAAATTGCTAATTAAGTAGCTTTTAGGCCAAATTTCATGGAAATCACTATACTTTGGATTGGTCATTCCATATATATTCCAATTAAATGAACAACATATTGCAACAACTATAAAATCATCCTTCGTTCCATGAATAATCAAACGATGATATCAAATTCAAATTTTATAAATTATTTCCTCCTTCAATTTTGAAAAATAATTTCAAAAATCGCTTCGATATTGCAAAATCAGTTCTGAGCGGCTGTTGGATTTTGATAGGTTTAGAAGAACGACGAAGGTAGTATGTGAGGTTCTAGGGATTTTATAACGTAAATCCATTTAATTATTATTGTTGGCCTAAGAGCCACTTAATTAACAATTTCTTCAATTAAAAATACCACGTTATTATTATTTATATGAGAAAAGCTATATCATCTTTTTTTAAACTTGAAAAACCTGTGATACTCGGTGAGAGTGGTTCTTTTAAAAATAAAAACAAACTTTCAGTGGTTAACACAGAAAAATATTCTTTCATTGGTTAATCCGCAAAAATTGCAAACTATAGTGGTTTTTATAGAATTTTCCCTTTTAAGTATCATCATAGTCTTTTCAGTTTTACAAATATTTTTTTTATAAAATAAGATCGAAGCAGAATAATTTAAATAATTTGTAAATTTTATACAATGTGTTGTGAATTAGAGAGAAAATGGAGGAAAATGAAAGAGAAGAAGAAAATGGTGTGTATTATTATGAAGGCCAAAGACCTATATTTATAGGTACACCATTAGGGTTTAGGGGGGCATAAAGGTCATTCATACATTAATTACAACACTCCCCCTTGAATGACATTTAATACATGTTGCCTCATTAAAACCTTGTCGGGAAAACCCAGTGGGAAAAAACCCGATCGAAGGAAAAAGAGTACAGCTACTCCCCCTGAAATCGATTACATAAGATCTTTGAGTTGACGCATTCCGATCTTGTGTACCAGTCTTCTGAATGTTGATGTCAGCAACGCCTTTGTGAATAAGTCCGCCACATTATCACTTGAGCGAATATGTTGAACATCAATTTCGCCATCCTTTTGCAGATCATGCGTATAGAAAAGCTTGGGAGAAATATGCTTTGTTCTATCACTTTTGATATAGCCTTCCTTGAGTTGTGTAATGCAAGCCGCATTGTCTTCATACAATACAGTTGGATTCTCCTTTGACGTAGTTAATCCACACGACTCTTCAATGTGATGTGCCAAATTTCTCAACCATACACATTCTCGACTTGCTTCGTGGATTGCAATTATTTTAGAATGATTTGAAGATGTTGCTGTTAGGGTTTGCTTCACAGATTTCCAAGATAGAGCAGTTTCTCCACGTGTGAATACATAGCCTGTTTGTGATTTACCCTTATGCGGGTCCGAAAGATAGCCTGCATCTGCATATCCCACTAGAGAATATCCAGAACTTTCTGAATAATATAACCCAAGGTCGATGGTGCCCTTTAGATAACGTAGAATTAGAAAGATAAGTTAATGCACCAATTGCACTGAGATATGGTACTTCAGGACCAAGTATCTTTTCTCCATCCTCGAGTGGTCGAAAAGTATCTTTAGTTACATCAAGTGTTCTAACGACCATGGGTGATGTAAGCGGATGTGCTTTATCCATGTAAAAACGCTTTAACACCTTTTCAGTATAAGAGGATTGATGAACAAATAGTCCTCCATCGACATGTTCAATTTGAAAATCCAAATAGAATTTCGTTTTTCCTAAATCTTTCATCTCAAATTCAGTTTTCAAATATTCAGCAGTTTTATTGAGCTCTTCAGGAGTCCCAATTAAGTTTAAGTCATCAACATAAACTGCTATAATTGCAAATCCACTGTCTGTTTTCTTTATGAAAACGCAAGGGCAGACAACATCATTTTTATACCCTTCTTTCAACAGATATTCACTAAGTCTATTGTACCACATTCGTCCAGATTGTTTTAGTCCATACAACGATCTTTGCAGCTTAATTGAGAACATGCTTTTGGGATATGAATTACTTGCTGCTGGTAATTTAAATCCTTCTGGGATTTTCATGTATATGTCACTTGTTGGAAAGTAAAACGCAGCGGAAGCGAAGTTTGGGAAAATATGATTATAGCGTTTTACGCATCTACGAGCATTAGATCTATTTAGGCATGCTAATTAATTAATTACTAAGATTAACAAGCAATTTAAATATTATTTATTATTTATTAATTAAATATGTTGATTAATTAAAATATCCTAATCTAGATCCAAGATCATAGGATATTACCTTTTGAAGCGGTTGGTTATTTCCTTCTTGATCGCCTTGTATCTCTACCTTCAGATCTTCTAGAGTATGATCCGCCTTGAACCGGACGTTGTGTGGGCAACGAGATACCGGAACTTGCTTGGACACCTTATGGATCGGCCGAATTCACCTTGCCTCACAACTCTCGATTTTATTTTCTTCAAGTAATTCCGATATGTAGCAAGAATTAAAGTGTTATCTCAATTGTGGAATCAAAGACACAAGTCAAGATCCACAATTAAACACTTAGAAGAAAAATCGAAATTTCTTGTGTGTATGAAGCATAAAATCGGCCAAGCCCCATTATGTCCTATTTATAGGCTCTTGGACTACTACTAGGGATTTAAAGGAGGATTATGGAAGGACTCCCAATTAATTCATCTTACCTTATTAGGACTCTTCCTAATATATGATGAATCAATTAATATCAACTTAGTCCACTAAAAAGTTGATATTGCACTTCCTACCAAAATCCCAAATTACGAAATTGGGCTCCTTATTAAATATATTATTTCCCGTGTTTAAGATATCGAATGTCCATTAATTAATTATAAGCTACCGACAGCTTTAATTAATTAATATCTTATCCAAGAGTAGTACCACTCGAACCTTATTATTATATCGGAATTAAATCCACCTGCAGGGTTTAATATAATAATCATTATCGAGCTCCTCAAGGAGACATCATCAACCCGCACGAGTCGGGACACGATTTCTAGTAATAATAATAATTGTCGTATAAACAATATTATTGCCCAAGATACGAGGCTTATTGAGTCGATCATTTTGACTCTCACCTATGGTAAATCAAAGCAATAATTATTATAAATACACAATTAAATATTATATACTTAGAATTAAGAAATAATAATTATCCGAGATTTACGTTCTTCTTACAATCAGTACAGAAGACACTATCTCACCTCGATCCTGTTCAACGTATGCAAATACGCTAATGTATGCTAATAGTCAAGACCAACTATTCTCAAGCATACACTACAACCCTTTATATAATTTGTCTAATAATTATATAGGTTGTGAACTATTATATTATTTTATAAGGCACCGATAATGTGATCTTCCGTGTGACACCAACACACCACATTATCTACAATATAAAATAATTAGACATTTCATTTGCATAACCATAACGTGAATTAATATGCAAAACATGTGATTAAATATAATTAATATAATTAATATCCTCATAGGTAGTAATAGGGAAATTAGGTAATACAAGCATAAAGTATGCTTTGCAGTATACAATCCTAACAATCTCCCACTTATACTCAAAGCATGCTTTTAAGTATACTACTCTTATTACATAGTCTCTCATTTCTCCCACTTATACTCAAAGCAATGCTGCCATACACCGTAATCCTATTCCTTCCACATGCCTTTCAAAAACTTTTGAAGGTAGGCCTTTCGTGAAAGGGTCAGCAAGATTATCTTCCGATGCAACCCTGGCTACAACTACGTCTCCTTCCTTTACGAAGTGTCGTATGATGTGGTACTTGCGGTTGATATGTTTACTTGCCTTATGGGCTCGTGGTTCCCTCGAATTTGCGACTGCACCAGTATTATCACAATAGAGTGTAATACCCTCTGGCAAATCGGGAATCACATCTAAGTCCTGCAGGAAGTACTTGAGCCACACTGCCTCCTTGGCTGCCTTAGAGGCTGCCACGTACTCGGCTTCCATGGTAGAGTCCGAGATGCATTTCTGCTTCACACTCCTCCAACTAATGGCTCCACCTCCCAGGCTAAACACATAACCCGAAGTAGACTTGGACTTTTCTTTGTCCGATGAAAAATCTGAGTCAGTGTAACCCACCGGAAACAGGTCGTCTGATTGATATACAAGCATGTACTCCCTAGTCCTTCTCAGGTACTTGAGTATGTGCTTGACAGCAATCCAGTGTCCTGGTCCTGGGTTCGACTGATATCTAGCAGCCATGCCCACGGCATGACAGATATCTGGTCTAGTGCAAAGCATAGCATACATGAGACTTCCCACAGCGGATGCATAAGGGACCATCTTCATGTCATCTATCTCCTTTTGTGTCTTAGGACACATGTTCTTAGATAGTTGAATTCCATGTCTGTAAGGTAGAAAACCTTTCTTGGAATTCTCCATGCTAAACCGCTCAAAGATCGTATCGATATAGGATGCTCAGGATAAGCACAACATCCTCTTCTTCCGATCACGAAGATCCCGATTCCAAGGATGTGTCCCGCTTCTCCTAGATCCTTCATATCGAATCGCCGTATAGCCATACCCGTACATCCGACAATTCCTTCACGTTGTTTCCAATCAGAAGGATATCATCTACATACAGTACAAGAAACACCAACACGTTTCCATCGCATTTCTTATACACACAACTCTCACTCGGACATTGGACGAATCCATATGACTAGACTACTTCGTCAAAACGAGTGTTCCAAGATCTAGATGCTTGCTTAAGTCCATAAATGGATTTCTTAAGTTTGCACACCAAGTGCTCTTCTCCTTTAGCAATGAATCCCTCTGCTTGGCGCATATAGATTTCCTTGTCTAGACTCCCATTCAAGAATGCAGTCTTGACATCCATCTGCCAAATCTTCAGATCCAAATGCGCAGCTATAGCTAAAAGAATCCGGATTGACTTAAGCATGGCTACCGGCGAAAAGGTTTCATCATAATCGATACCCTCTTTCTTAGTGTAACCTTTTGCAACAAGCCTCGCCTTGAAGGTTTCAACCTTCCCATCACGTCCCTTCTTTCGCTTGTAGACCCATTTACTCCCAATGGCTTGTACACCATCAGGTAGTTCTACTAGCTCCCACACTTGATTGGAATCCATAGATCCCATTTCTGATTCCATTGCTTCTTGCCAGGAGTCAGCATCTTTATCTTGGATTGCCTCCTTATAGGTCCAGGGAACCGATTCATCTTCGTCTGGGATTGAGTCCGAAGACTTTCCCACGCCTATGAATCGTTCGGGATGACGAACAACCCTCCCACTACGACGAGGCAAATTCTGAGTTGGTGTAAAAGTTTCAGAATCGATACGTGGTGCAGTGTTAGTTGGCGCTTGTACGATTGGTATAGACGGAGTCTCGCCCCTCAACTCTTCCAGAATTATTTCGCTCATGGGCTTGTGACTAATCATATAATCCTCTTCCAGAAATCAGGCATTGGTGCTAACAATGACCTTCTGATCCTGGGGACTATAGAACAAGCCACCCTTCGTTCCCTTAGGGTATCCCACAAACACTCGTACTTCTGTGCGAGATGCCAACTTATCAGCTTCCTTATTCAGCACATGTGCTGGAGTACCCCAAATCCGAACATGTCCTAGACTGGGCTTACGCCCACTCCACAGTTCTGTGGGTGTTTTTGGAACTGATTTCGAAGGCACCAGGTTTAGAATGTACGCCGCTGTTTCTAAGGCGTATCCCCAAAACGAAATAGGTAAATCTGAATAACTCATCATTGATCTAACCATTTCTAAAAGAGTCCTATTCCTTCTTTCAGCCACACCATTTTGTTGTGGAGTTCCCGGTGCGGTGAGCTGGGATGAAATCCCCTCATTCGCCAAGAAATCCAAAAACTCTCCACTAAGGTATTCGCCACCACGATCAGATCGTAGTGACTTGATACTCTTCCCATGACGCTTCTCCGTTTCAGCCTTGAAGTCTCTGAACTTGTCAAAAGCTTCAGACTTACGTCGCATCAAAAAAATGTATCCATATCTCGAATAATCATCTATGAACGTGATGAAATATTCGAAACCTCCCCTAGCCTGGATATTCATTGGACCACATACATCCGTATGAACCAATTCTAACACATCCTGAGCACGGTTTCCCTTGGTTTTAAAAACCCTTTTGGTCATCCTACCTTCCAGACAGGATTCACAAATTGGAAATGACTCAACTTGGAGATTATCCAATGGGCCATCATCTACCAATCTTTGAATCCTTCTAAGGTTTACATGTCCTAACCGTAAATGCCACAGATATGTTTGGTTTATGCTTGAAGGTTATTTTCTCTTTTTAGGTTTAGACAAAGAGTTAAGTGATTTATGCATAGAAGTTTGTGCAGTATTAACAATATATAGTCCATCATTAAAAGTACCTCTGCAAATATATTCACCGCTTCTTTTCTTAATAATGGCATCATCATCAAGAGAAACTGAATAACCATCGCATTTTAATTTAGAAACCGAAATTAAATTCATTCTAAAATCTGGTACTAATAATACATTATTCAGAACTAATAATTTATCATTAATCTTCAACTGCACGACTCCCACTGCAACAGCCATAAGCCTGGAATAATCACCCCAGTTGATGGTAATCTTGCCCGCACTAAGCTGCTTGGTTACCTGAAAACCATACGAGTCAAAGCAAACATGATCAGTGGAGCCTGAATCAACTATCCACGAAGTGGAAGAACAAGCTGCCAAACATGTTTTGACTACTAGTGCACGAGACATACCTTTCTTAAGAGCAGGGCAGTCCGCTTTAAAATGTTCTTTCTGACCGCACTTGTAGCACTTTCCCTTTGGCTTTTTGTTCGCCTCGGGGTGAGGAGCCTTGCTTTTCACCTTGAGGGCTGCCACTTGCTTCTGGCCAACCTGCTTCTTCTTCTTTCCCCATTTAAGTTTGGAAGAAGTAGCACCGGTTGCCGCAAGAATTTGATGATAACCTTGTTTGAAGAGACCTTCAGCAGACTGAAGCTCTGTCAGAAGTTCCGCCAAACTATATGTCCTACGGTTCATATTGTAGTTGAGGCGAAATTGCTGAAAGCTTCTAGGTAAGCTGCCTAAGATAATATCGACCTGCGTTTCGGCATCGATAGTAGCCCCCAATATGCTCAGTTTGTTCAAATGAGACATCATTTTTAGAACATGATCCCTTACTGGAGTCCCTTCAGACATTTGGGTTGTCATCAATACCCTCATAGCATTTTGTCTAGCCGCCCGGTTCTGATGACCAAACATCTCGGTGAGACTTTTCATCATTTCCGCGGCCGAACCCATCGTCGATGTCGATGCCGCAATACATTTGTCGGTGAAGCCAAAATGTAACAAATGAGCCATCTCATCGACTTTTTCCATTTCCTAATTCCGCCAACTCTTCGGGAGTGGCATTCGGTTCCAGTTCTAGAGGGCTCTCCTCGATTAAGACAAACTTATGCCCTCAAAGATCAGGACAATGTCTAGATTTCTTTTTCAATCGGCAAAGTTAGTGCCATCTAGTTTATTTTCTTTGAGAATAACAGCTAGTGGATTGAAAGACATCTGAGAATAAAAATTAAAAACATCCATCACATAATGCATAGCAAAAATATATCGAAAAACCTCAAAAACACAATATATATGCTAGCAACCAACACCTCAAAAAATCCGCACATGCAAGCCACGATCGTGTGGACGTTTACACATACATTTTTCAAGTAGAGTTTTACGTCTTTAATTTTACTATCTAGTCAAAATACGTTATGACAAGTAAAATTAATAGTTGGTTCCTCTTGGCCATGTATTAATTAACATAGACTCCGATGGGGAGCTTATTAATTAATACACCTAAGTGAACACCATAATTTAACATCCTTAAAATATTATCTTTTAAATAATAGTCCTACAGATGGAGAGGTCCTATCATAAAAAGTAATATTTACCCTATGTTATCATTTTGAAATTTAAAACTAGTGAACCTATAATTAGCACATCCGATATGGAGGAAGACTCTAATGTCAACGCGCATGCTAATTACTTCACAATTTAAATTAATTATGGAGGCCAATTTGATTTTATTTAAAATAAAAATCAATTTAATCACTTAGTTATTTTAGCCTTAAGGTTTTTAATTTTCTCGTCCTAACATGCAAGGAAACATATCACGCATACATCCATACATGCCATACATCAAAACAATAAAAACCAAAATAAAACATGGATAATTAAATTTATCCAATTATCATGGTCTTCTTCCTTGAGTTGAATCCGAGAAAATCTTCGACTCGATCTCTCCCACTGAATCAAGCATCTCGTCGCTTCTCCCTAGGGCCGTGGATTTTCAAAATTAAAATTTTACTTTTATGCAAAATTAATTACATAAAAAAATTAATTTTAAATCCCGACTTCAATGGGCCTGTGAACGGCAGCAAACGGACCGGACCAAATCGGGCGACGGCCCGAACAATAACCGGCCCGGACAGTGCCGCTGCCGCAGTAGCTGCCGCCTTTGGCGCTGGCACTTCTCATTGCCGCCAGTTGCCAGTTAGCCTCCGGCGATCCGGTCGCTCTATTTCTTCGTGATCCCGTCTTTTCCGAATTCGATTACAATTTTATACGAAATAAAATACATCGAAATTACATCAAGATTACACGAAAAATAAAACCACCTAGAACTACCCGCGAATTTTCTCACGGGAAAAACCATTACATGCCTCAAAAAACGGGCCAAACCAACAATTGCATAATTAATAAAATAAATAAATAAATGCACCATTCATATATACCATGATAATTGGATCATATCACCTGCAAGAACACATCTAGCAAAATATTCCAACATCAAAATATATGAATATTTAAATTGCTATCAATTAATCACTAAAATTAATTAAAGTAGCAAAAGCCTAAAAATCCGGCTCCGATACCAATTGTTGGAAAGTAAAACGCAGCGGAAGCGAAGTTTGGGAAAATATGATTATAGCGTTTTACGCATCTACGAGCATTAGATCTATTTAGGCATGCTAATTAATTAATTACTAAGATTAACAAGCAATTTAAATATTATTTATTATTTATTAATTAAATATGTTGATTAATTAAAATATCCTAATCTAGATCCAAGATCATAGGATATTACCTTTTGAAGCGGTTGGTTATTTCCTTCTTGATCGCCTTGTATCTCTACCTTCAGATCTTCTAGAGTATGATCCGCCTTGAACCGGACGTTGTGTGGGCAACGAGCTACCGGAACTTGCTTGACACCTTATGGATCGGCCGAATTCACCTTGCCTCACAACTCTCGATTTTATTTTCTTCAAGTAATTCCGATATGTAGCAAGAATTAAAGTGTTATCTCAATTGTGGAATCAAAGACACAAGTCAAGATCCACAATTAAACACTTAGAAGAAAAATCGAAATTTCTTGTGTGTATGAAGCATAAAATCGGCCAAGCCCCATTATGCCCTATTTATAGGCTCTTGGACTACTACTAGGGATCTAAAGGAGGATTATGGAAGGGCTCCCAATTAATTCATCTTACCTTATTAGGACTCTTCCTAATATATGATGAATCAATTAATATCAACTTAGTCCACTAAAAAGTTGATATTGCACTTCCTACCAAAATCCCAAATTACGAAATTGGGCTCCTTATTAAATATATTATTTCCCGTGTTTAAGATATCGAATGTCCATTAATTAATTATAAGCTACTGACAGTTTTAATTAATTAATATCTTATCCAAGAGTAGTACCACTCGAACCTTATTATTATATCAGAATTAAATCCACCTGCAGGGTTTAATATAATAATCATTATCGAGCTCCTCAAGGGGACATCATCAACCCGCACGAGTCGGGACACGATTTCTAGTAATAATAATAATTGTCGTATAAACAATATTATTGCCCAAGATACGAGGCTTATTGAGTCGATCATTTTGACTCTCACCTATGGTAAATCAAAGCAATAATTATTATAAATACACAATTAAATATTATATACTTAGAATTAAGAAATAATAATTATCCGAGATTTACGTTCTTCTTACAGTCGATGTGAAGACACTATCTCACCTCGATCCTGTTCAACGTATGCAAATACGCTAATGTATGCTAATAGTCAAGACCAACTATTCTCAAGCATACACTACAACCCTTTATATAATTTGTCTAATAATTATATAGGCTGTGAACTATTATATTATTTTATAAGGCACCGATAATGTGATCTTCCGTGTGACACCAACACACCACATTATCTACAATATAAAATAATTAGACATTTCATTTGCATAACCATAACGTGAATTAATATGCAAAATATGTGATTAAATATAATTAATATAATTAATATCCTCATAGGTAGTAATAGGGAAATTAGGTAATACAAGCATAAAGTATGCTTTGCAGTATACAATCCTAACATCACTATCAAGTGAACCATACAGATACACGGTTACTACATCCATAAGGCGCATATTGAGCCTTTGTGACACATCCAGACTAATCAAAAATCTAAAAGTAATCGTGTCCATTACTGGAGAGTACGTTTCCTCATAATCAATTCCTGGTATTTGAGAGAAACCTTGTGCTACGAGTCTTGCTTTGTATCTCGTAACTTCATAATGCTCATTTTTCTTTCTAACAAAAACCCATTTGTATTCTACTGGGATAACATTTTTCGGAGTTTGAACTACAGGTCCAACCACCTTTCGTTTTTCCAAGGAATTTAATTCAGCCTCTATGGCTTCTTTCCATTTTGGCCAATCATCTCTATTTCGACAGTCTTCAACAGACTTCGGTTTAGGATCCTCATTTGAAACTTCTCGAGCCATATTAAAGGCAAAGATATCATCCATGATGACATTTTCCCTCTCCGATAATTTACTAGAATATGAATAATTTATTGAGATCTCATTATTTTCAGACATTAACAGTTCTTCAGGAACTACATTACTTTCATTTGACTGATCAATCATCATTCCTGTTTGGTTCTTATCTTGCACCTTCCTTTTTCTAGGTACAGAGTCCTTCAAACTAATTGGTCGATCACGCTTTTGACGTACTTTGGATTCGTTTGCTGCTATTACTTGTCCTTCAGGGACATCGATTCTGGCTGGTGCATTTGCAGCAGGTATATAGGATTTTGTCACTCTTCGTGTATCAACGAAGGTATCAGGTAGTTGATTTGCAACCTTTTGTAGGTGAATGATCCTTTCAACTTCTTGCTCACATTGACTATTACGCGGATCAAAATGTGATAAGATTTTTTCATTCCAAGAGATATCCTTTTGCTTTTCTAGATGTAGTTTTGTTCCACCTAATGTTGGGTATGTCATTTCATTAAAATGACAGTCTGCAAAGCGTGCAGTAAATAGATCACCTGTTAAAGGTTCAAGATACCTTATAATTGAAGGTGAATCAAACCCAACGTATATCCCAAGCCTTCGTTGGGGACCCATTTTTGTGCGTTGTGGGGTGCAATTGGGACTTGAACAGCACAACCAAAAGTTCGTAAATGAGAAACATCAGGTTCTCGACCAGAGACAAGTTGCATGGGAGAATATTGGTGATAAGCTGTTGGCCTAATACAAACTAATATTGCTGCATGTAATATAGCATGACCCCAAGCAGAAGTTGGGAGTTTTGATTTCATAAGTAATGGTCTTGCAATTAGTTTAAGACGCTTAATAAGCGATTCTGCTAGACCATTTTGTGTATGGACATGAGCAACTGAATGTTCGACCTCAATTCCAATTGCCATACAATATTCGTCGAATGCTTGGGATCTAAACTCACCAGCGTTGTCAAGACGAATTGCCTTGATTGAATTATCAGGGAATTGAGCTCGTAATTTTATTATTTGAGCAAGTAGCCTAGCAAATGCCACATTTCTAGTTGAAAGTAAGCTCACATAGGACCATCTAGTAGACGCATCAATTAATACCATAAAGTATCGAAATGGTCCACATGGTAGATCTATTGGTCCGCAAATATCTCCTTGAAATCTTTCTATAAAAGATGGAGATTCAATGCTACTTTCGTACTTGAAGGTCTAGTGATTAACTTTCCTTGTGCGCAAGCATCACAAGAGATTTCATTTGCTAAAAGAATCTTCTGGTTCTTTATGTTATGTCCGTATGGAGTATTGAGTATGCGACGCATCATAGTTGCTCCAGGATGTCCAAATCTTTCATGCCAGAGCATAAAGATCTTTGGGTCATTGAACTTCAGGTTCATGACATGATTTGCCTCAATTGCTTTTATGAATGTGTAATACATTCCAGACGATAATGTCGAGAATTTTTCTTTTGTTTGCTTCTGGCCAGACACAAAAGAATTTATACAAAGGTACTCATTATTACCTTCTTGCATTGTCTCAATGTGATATCCATTGCAGCGGATATCCTTAAAACTTAGTAAATTCCTTCTCGATTTACTAGAGTAAAGTGCATAATCTATAACTAATTTAGTATTATTTGGTAAAATAATACATGCTCTTCCGGAGCCTTCAATGATGTTTGATGCACCTGATATGGTATTAACATTATCTTCTGCTAATGTTAATTTGAGAAAGTATTTCTTATCTTGGAGAATGGTGTGCGTAGTTGCACTATCAGCTAGACAAATATCACAAGCATCCATTGTAATTTCTGTAATAATTTAAAGGAACTTTTTAGAAATAAATTCATTTATTATGAAATAACCATTCCAAAAATAATTAGTTCAAAAGCAAATCATCATACTGAAAAAATTCCCAAGCAAAGAAAATAACAAAGCAACAATTCTCAAACTAATCAATATCGTCTAACACACCACCCCCAATCAAGTGATCAATATCTCCTTTTGGATGAGCAAAGAAATCAGAGACATCCAAGTGAGTCGTATCAAGTGGACCATCATAATCAAGGACATTAGTTTCAATCTTTTCTTTTCCCTTGATTGATTTCTGATAAAGGTCCACGAGATGTTTTGCCGTACGACATGTACGTGACCAGTGCCCATTCATGCCACATCTATGGCATTTATCTTCCCTTTTGGATGGGTTACTATTATTGGATGCTTTGTGCCTTTTTGTAACACCCCCAATATATTCGGGAATATTACAGCGCCGTAAATCCTTTACATAAGGATTTACAAGGCTGAAGAATTGAACAAGCATAAAAAGGTACTAACGAATGGAAATAACGGAATTACAGTACATCAGTTCTGACCCAATACAGAAATAGTACAATTGTTCAACAGAACTCAATAATACATCACCAAATTCAAACCCATCACAAATGACTTCGTACTCGAGTACTTATTGAAATAACGAATAAACAACAGATAAATAAACCCGGTCGGGACATCACTCTGCACCCTCGTCGTCATACAGTTCCAGTGGTTGTTTCCCCGCTCTCCTGGATCCTGAACACAACAAAATGTTCACCCCCGAAGGGGTTAGCACAACGATGCTAGTACAAGTACCACAACATATTATTCATATTTCACGAAGAATAATAATAACGTAAACGACAAAATACCAACGAGTCTTCTCCTACGAGAAACTCAAACGTAACATACACAACTGATAATCACAACATGATATCAATACATACACATGGTAATTCCATCGATCCAGCGTTCACTGCCTAGAACCCACGATGATCCCGTCAGACCAACCCGTGGTGGAAAAACCCGTCCGATGATCCAGTATGCGCTAGCATAGATCCCCCGATGATCCCGTCGGACCAACACGAGGTGGACATACAATAACGACATACATGCACGACAATATGTATAACAACAATACATAAAACAATT
The DNA here is from genome assembly GCA_033398695.1 of Orobanche coerulescens. Taxonomy (NCBI): domain Eukaryota; kingdom Viridiplantae; phylum Streptophyta; class Magnoliopsida; order Lamiales; family Orobanchaceae; genus Orobanche; species Orobanche coerulescens. The sequence continues at coordinate 3,877,997 of CM065807.1, read as the reverse complement.
AAGGTACTTGCCTCGATTTGAAGACAATAACAATACTTCCACGGAAATGAACACTCGACGGTCGTCCTCCTCAATCAATCACGTAACGAGACCAAACCTTAACAAAAGAAATGATATAGGATTTATCTCACGTCGTATGAATGTTTAACAATTCGATTCACAGCCAAAAGTTCATAAAATACAATGCTGTTGCTTAGCGCACGCTAAGTACTCTGTGTAGCGTCGTTAAGTGCGCTTTCGATAGCGCACGCAAACAACAAAGCCTAGCGCACGCTAACGATGCATGGTCGATTACTTCAGCGACCGGCCAATCGACTTCGTCGATGGTCTAGCGTCGTTACGTACCAAGCGTAGCGCCGCGCTAACTAGTGCTCGATAGCGCACGTTAACATTCATAGCATAGCGTGCGCTATCTATGCATGGCGCTTCTTTGGCGATGCTTGTTCTTGCCATGATTGAAACAATGAAATCTTGCGTGATAATTCATGTTACTTCCATGAATACCATATTCACACCCTTATGAATGATTTTACGGATAAAGACAACTTCGATTTCAGGGATATGCATACCAATATAAAACCATATTCCATTCCAACTTCAAATCTTCATACGACAATTCGAAAAGCTTAACGGTTGATATCAACACCTCTATATAAATCCATATTATTATGCTGAAGTTGATAAACGTTCTATCTATACTAGATAAATCCTTCCATGATCAAACCTTTAGATTTATCTAACAATAAGGATGTTAACGTCTAGTCCAAGATTACTATGAAATCATCTATTAGATTCGGTTTACCAATGATAGAAGCTTCTCTTCACATATTCAGTGTAATAAGATTCGAATCATAATGATTATAATCAAGGTATTTAAGGCTTATTCATCTCACTATTCCAAACATGATATACTTGGATAATTCATCCATGAAAATCCATATCTTGTTAACATGATCATCCAAATCGTTAGAATCCAATTCTAAGTCTTGAGATAGATTGAACATACCTTAATATGATGAAAATCACTGAACCGTAAGGTAGAATCCAACTCCGGTTGGTTGTATGCCACTCCAAGGTGCTATTCCTCTTCAATGATCATTCCCAAATGATAACCAATATGTAAACACCAACAAGATGTGTTCTAAGTGTATAGAAGTATTACTACAGCTCTCTGAACTCTCAAGGTTGAGGAATGGGCGAAAGAAATGAAAGTCAAAACGGTTGTTGTCCCATTTATAATATTCTGCATTATTGACAAGTTAGCGCACGCTACTAAGCATCCCTTAGCGTGCGCTAATAATGGTTGACTTCAGAATTTGTCCGGGTGCGTCAGCGGGAATCTTATCCGGACCCATGTCCCGGCTGGCGCATGTGTTAGCCGTCCCGCTCAATAATTGAGTTCTTAGCGCACGCAACTCCTATCTTCATAGCGTGCGCTAATAATGGCCCGATAGCGCGCGTTAAGATACATTCTTAGCGTGCGCTATCACGAGGTTGCTTGAGCAATTTAGCAAGTTTCTATACTTATGTATAATGATATCAATGCATGAAATATCATACTCCAATAATCAAAATCACCAATCCGAATAATACATGGTTTGAATACAGATAAAATACACTGTAATAAATCTGGATATTACATACTCTCCTACTAAAAAGGAGTTTCGTCCCGAAACTCAAGACGAAAATAACTCGGGATATCTAGACTTCATATCAGCTTCCATTTCCCAGGTGGCTTCTTCCGTTCCATGACGTGACCACTGAACTTTGACCAAAACGATTGACTTGTTCCTCAGTTGCTTAACTCGACTCTCGAGTATCTTGACTGGTCTTTCTTCAAACGTCCCATCCTGCTCGACTTCGATCTCGCCGAAATCAATGATATGACTGGGATCTGGTATATACCTCCATAACTGGGATACGTGGAACACGTTATGAACATGGCACAATGACGGCGGCAATGCTAATCTGTATGCCAACTCCCCAACTCTCTCGAGGATCTCAAATGGTCTGATATATCTCGGACTCAGCTTTCCTTTCCTTCCGAAACGAAAGATTCCCCGAGTAGGAGAAACCTTCAAAAGTATGTGATCTCCAGTACTGAACTCCAATGGGCGGCGGCGTACGTCCGCATAGGATTTCTGGCGACTCTGGGCGGTCAACAACCTTTCACGAATCAAGGCTATCTTCTCTCGAGTCTGTACGATCAACTCTGGTTCTGTTCCGATCAAGTCTGACGAATCGTCCCAGCATAGGGGCGACCTGCACCTCCTCCCGTATAATGCCTCAAATGGTGCCATCTTAATGGAAGCATGCCAACTATTGTTGTAGGTAAATTCAATCAACGGTAGATGGACTTCCCAATCGTTTGACCAATCTAAGGCACAGGCTCTTAGCATGTCTTCCACCGTTTGTATAGTTCTCTCAGATTGTCCGTCAGTCTGCGGGTGATAAGTCAGATCTTGAAGTTCAATTCGGTCCCCAAGGCCTTATGAACTGCTTTCCAAAAGTGAGACACAAAACGGCCGTCTCGATCAGAAACAATGGTCTTCGGCGTACCATGCAATCGAACTATCTCCGAAATAAATACTCGTGCCAACCTCTCTGGTCCCCACGTATCCTTAATGCCTAGAAAATGAGCCGATTTGGTTAAACGATCAACTATCACCCAAATCATGTTCATTCCTGTCCTGGTTTTCGGCATATTAGTGATAAAGTCCATCGATATGTCCTCCCACTTCCATTCGGGAATCGGGAGCGGCTTCAACATTCCAAAGAAGGCCATTGATGCTCGATCTTAACTCGCCGACAAGTCAAGCATTTCAAACATAGTCCGCTACGTCTTTCTTCATGTTGCCCCACCGTAAATTCTCGCTTCAAGTCCTTATACATTTTCTTGGTGCCCGGTGGATAGAATAGGGCGAACTATGAGCTTCCTTCATAATTGTCTGCTTTAACATCAACATCGGGAACGCAGAGTCGGTTCAAATCTCAATACTCCATCGTCATGAATTATGAATCCGGGGCCTTTCCTTTGATCACTTCATCATGCAACCGAATCATCGTGAGGATCATCTGCTGTCTAGATTTGATTTCTTCGGTTAAAGATGAAGTTATCTCCATCACGCACGATTGTCCTTGGACTCTTTGTAACCATACCTCAATTCCTTCACGAATCATCTCTCGTGAAGGCTAAGTTGGGAGGTCGGCGTCTCCGATCTCGAATAGAGACAGCTTGCGGCTAAGTGCATCGGCTACTACATTCGCTTTGCTGGATGATATAAAATCTCCAAGTCATAGTCCTTAATCGCCCAACCATCTTCTTTGCCGCATGTTCAACTCTTTCGACTAAATATGTACTTGAGACTCTTATGATCCGTAAAGATCGGCGGTGAGTCCCGTACAGATAATGCCTCCAGATCTTCAAGGCAAAAACCACTGCTGCTAGCTCCAAATCATGTGTTGGGTAATTCACTTCATAAGGTTTCAGTTGTCGCGACGCATAAGCGATCACCTTATCATTCTGCATCAACACGCACCCAAGTCCTTGGTTCGAAGCATCATCAGAACTATGAATCCTCCAGTTCCCTGCGGAAGTGATAGAATCGGCGCCGTCGTCAATCTCTTCTTCAATTCATCAAAGCTAATCTGACACAATTCATTCCACTCAATCTTTTGAGTTTTCTGCAGGAGTCGAGTAAGTGGGCGGGAGATTTTAGAAAACCCTTCCACGAATCGACGATAGTATCCAGCAAGCCCCAAGAAGCTTCGGACCTCTTTCACGTTCTTTGGAGGCTTCCAATCCAATATTGCTTCGATCTTCTGAGGATCTACTCGGACTCCTTTAGCTGACACCACATGGCCGAGGAACATTACTTCCTTTAGCCAGAATTCACACTTAGAAAGTTTGGCGTACAATTGCTCGTTTCTCAAAAGTTCCAATACAATCCGCAAATGTTGCGCATGTTCTTCCGGACTCTTAGAATACACCAGAATGTCATCAATAAACACGACCACAAATTTATCCAAAAATTCAATGAACACACGGTTCATCAATTTCATAAATACAACAGGTGCGTTAGTGAGACCAAACGGCATCACTACAAACTCATAATGCCCGTAGCGAGTTCTGAACGCTGATTTCGGAACGTCAGATTCCTTAATCCTCAGCTAATGATATCGTGATCTCAGATCGATTTTAGAAAATACTGTCGCCCCTTGCAGCTGGTCAAACAGATCATCAATCCGTGGTAACGGATATTTGTTCTTAATCGTCATCTTGTTCAGCTCTTGATAGTCAATACACAGTCGGAGCGATCCATCCTTCTTTCGGACAAAAGAATCGCGCTCCCGTGGTGAAACGCTTGGCTGAATATAGCCCTTGTCCAGTAACTCCTCTAGCTGCTTCTTCAGTTCGTACATCTCAGTAGGTGCCATACGATACGGCGCCTTGGAAATCGGTGTAGCTCCGGGTTCCAGCTCAATAGTAAATTCCACATCCCTTCGTGGAGGTAGTCCAGGTAACTCGTCACGAAATACATCTGGAAATTCGTTCACAACAGGAATGGATGAAAGTTCCACAATTTCGTCTTCTTTCTTCATTGCGTAACACCGCAGTGCAGATACTGTTTCAACAATTTGACTTTCATCGCCTTGATCAATTTTCCTGAGCTTCCTGGTTTCCATCCTCAAACGAATCTCGTAACCATCGTCGGCGATCGGTGAGATATTCCTCCTTGATAGTTCACAATTGCTCCATATCGATTAAGCCAATCGTCTCCGAGTATCGTGTCGTCTCCTTGCATTTCTATCACGATCGGTTTGAGAGCCACTCTCTGCCTCCAAATGATACAGGAAATTTCTAGTTTCTAAATTTCCGACAATCCACTCACCACTCGGTAAACCAACAACATAAGCTTCAAAAGCATGAAAACCGGAAATATTCAAACGATTTACACAAGACAAAGATATGAAAGAATGTGTAGCTCCCGTATCGAATAAAACGCTAATCGGCCGGGAAAGGATCTCGACAAGACGATGCGACAATGACATCTTGATCGTCTGTCCTCCTCATCTCGTACAGACGTGGGGGAGCAGATCCGGCACTCGATGTCCCCTTTCGGTCCCATTGTCCTCTGCCTCGCCCGCGGCCAAAATTATGAGGCATCTGAACACTTTGCTGCGTCTGTGGAATACTGGCCTCCTTTTGGGTATTTGTGGTGTACGGGCTGAAAGACTTTGCAGCCTCTTCACAAAACACCGCCCGATGTCCCTCTCGTCCACAATCAAAACAAATCACGGCAGGAAGGGGGCAATTCCGTCGATAGTGCCCCGTCTGGGCGCAGTTAAAGCATTTCCTGGTAACATCAGTAATAGTTGATGTCGCCCCGAAGTTCTTTCCGCTCCTAGCTGGGTGCGGAGGTTTCTTGAAAGAGTGAAAGGATGACTGGGCCTTACGGGCCCCACTGTTCTTGTGCTCTGTAAAAGTACCAGAGACTTTCTGTTTCTTGGTTTCCGCAAATTTCTCCATGGCTGCTTCCTTGATCTCATATGCCAACGCCTTATCCTGGTATTGGCGGAGTGTGGTACATTCGAATCCGGACATGTACCTCTGAACTTCTGGTTTCATCCTCATATCGAAATGGATCATCATTTCTGCATCTGTTCTGACCAGATGTCGAACAAATGCCAGCTGCTGGTTAAACGTCTTGATCGCACAGGATACGGCACATCGGAAGGCCGAGCGAGAAAAACTCCCGAACTTTGGCTTCCCTCACAGACGAGGGCAATCGAGCTTCCATCATCAATCTAAACTCTGTCAATCGGCATCATGGTCTACCGGCCGGATGGCTTCCCACCATTCGGACGCTTCCCTATCGTAAAATATTGAGCGATAGAGGCTCTCCATTGCCCAGGCGATTAATTCCGCAAAGATTTTCTCCACTCCTTTAACCAATGATCCTGTGGGAGTCTCGGAAATACCGTCAATTTGGGTGGTTGCATCTTTGCCACCTCTTGCACCCACCGGTCACCTCGATTTCCCATGTCCTGGGATCCCTTGTCGCCTCTCCCTGCTGTAGTCCCACCGCCACTTGCATTCGGTCCACGACCTGGGCGAACTGAGTCATCTGGTTCACCACTTGACGAAGGATCTCTGGTACAGCAGGATCTGGTTCATTATTAATAGATTGTTGCGGCTCACCGGAGCTATGACTGGCCTGGTTAGAAGGCGACGCCTCCCTTTCGGCATTCCTTCGTCCGCGTCCACGACCGCGACCACGTCTACGTCCGCCTCTCAACATACTGTAAGCATAAATACTCAATATACAGGAAACAACATCGTTCTAATATTCGAGTATAAAGAGATACAATATGCAAAGAACGAGATAGAGTTTAGGAACTTACAACCACTGTTCGCATGAAGACGTAGGCAGTGCAGTGATGTCATTCACGGCCGGTTACCCCAAAAGACATAAATGACCCTTATTTTAACCCAACGGCCAAGATATCCATAATCTTAGCTCCGATACCATAATCTGTAACACCCCCAATATATTCGGGAATATTACAGCGCCGTAAATCCTTTACATAAGGATTTACAAGACTGAAGAATTGAACAAGCATAAAAAGGTACTAACGAATGGAAATAACGGAATTACAGTACATCGATCGACCCAATACGAAATAGTACAATTGTTCAATGTAACTCAATAATACATCACCAAATTCAAACCCATCACAAATGACTTCGTACTCGAGTACTTATTGAAATAACGAATAAACAATGATAAATAAACCCGTCGGGACATCACTCAGCACCCTCGTCGTCATACGGTTCGGTGGTTGTTTCCCGCTCTCCTGGATCCCGAACACAACAAAATGTTCACCCTCAAGGGGTTAGCACAACGATGCTAGTATAAGTACCACAACATATTATTCATATTTCACGAAGAATAATAATAACGTAAACGACAAAATACCAACGAGTCTTCTCCTACGAAACTCAAACGTAACATACACAATCGATAATCACAACATGATATCAATACATACACATGGTAATTCCATCGATCCAGCGTTCATCGCCTAGAACCCACGATGATCCCGTCGGACCAACCCGTGGTGGAAAACCCGTCCGATGATCCAAATGACGCTAGCATAGATCCCCGATGATCCCGGACCAACACGAGGTGGACATACAATAACGGCATACATGCACGACAATATGTATAACAACAATACATAAAACAATTAAGGTACTTGCCTCGATTTGAAGACAATAACAATACTTCCACGGAAATGAACACTCGGCGTCGTCCTCCTCAATCAATCACGTAACGAGACCAAACCTTAACAAAAGAAATGATATAGGATTTATCTCACGTCGTATGAATGTTTAACAATTCGATTCACGACCAAAAGTTCATAAAATACAATGCTGACCGCTTAGCGCACGCTAAGTACTGCGTAGTAGCGTCGTTAAGTCCGCTCGATAGCGCACGCAAACAACAAAGCCTAGCGCACGCTAACGATGCATGGTCGATTTCACCGACTCACCAATCGACTCGTCGATGGTCTAGCGACGTTACGTACCAAACGTAGCGCACGCTAACTAGTGCTCGATAGCGCACGTTAACATTCATAGCATAACGGCGCTATCTATGCATGGCGCCATCACGAGCAAGAACTGTTCTTGCCATGATTGAAACAATGAAATCTTGCGTGATAATTCATGTTACTTCCATGAATACCATGTTCACACCCTTATGAATGATTTTACGGATAAAGACAACTTCGATTTCAGGGATATGCATACCAATATAAAACCATATTCCATTCCGACTTCAAATCTTCATACGACAATTCGAAAAGCTTAACGGTTGATATCAACACCTCTATATCAATCCATATTATTATGCTGAAGTTGATAAACGTTCTATCTATACTAGATAAATCCTTCCATGATCAAACCTTTAGATTTATCTAACAATAAGGATGTTAACGTCTAGTCCAAGATTACTATGAAATCATCTATTAGATTCGGTTTACCAATGATAGAAGCTTCTCTTCACATATTCAGTGTAATAAGATTCGAATCATGATGATTATAATCAAGGTATTTAAGGCTTATTCATCTCACTATTCCAAACATGATATATACTTGGATAATTCATCCATGAAAATCCATATCTTGTTAACATGATCATCCAAATCGTTAGAATCCAATTCTAAGTCTTGAGATAGATTGAACATACCTTAATATGATGAAAATCACTGAACCGTAAGGTAGAATCCAACTCCGGTTGGTTGTATGCCACTCCAAGGTGCTATTCCTCTTCAATGATCATTCCCAAATGAAAACCAATATGTAAACACCAACAAGATGTGTTCTAAGTGTATAGAAGTATTACTATAGCTCTCTGAACTCTCAAGGTTGAGGAATGGGCGAAAGAAATGAAAGCCAAAACGGTTGTTGTCCCATTTATAATATTCTGCATTATTGACAAGTTAGCGCACGCTACTAAGCATCCCTTAGCGTGCGCTAATAATGGTTGACTTCAGAATTTGTCCGGGTGCGTCAGCGGGAATCTTATCCGGACCCATGTCACCGGGCGCATGTGTTAGCCGTCCCGCTCAATAATTGAGTTCTTAGCGCACGCAACTCCTATCTTCATAGCGTGCGCTAATAATGGCCCGATAGCGCGCGTTAAGATACATTCTTAGCGTGCGCTATCACGAGGTTGCTTGAGCAATTTAGCAAGTTTCTATACTTATGTATAATGATATCAATGCATGAAATATTATACTCCAATAATCAAAATCACCAATCCGAATAATACATGGTTTGAATACAGATAAAATACACTGTAATAAATCCGGATATTACACTTTTGTTGTTGGATATTTCGCTATGTGTTGTGCCACATCCAAAACCACGTCCACGTCCATATCCGCGTCCACATCCACACTTGTGTCCGCGGCCACGTCCACGCCCATTTCCATGATTGAATGTAGCATTGGCTTCAGGCAATGCTGCGGAACCAGTGGGTCGTAATTCGTGGTTTCGCATGAGCAACTCATTATTTTGCTCAGCGACCAATAAACAAGATATGAGTTCAGAGTATTTTTTGAAACCACGCTCTCGATATTGCTGTTGCAAGATCATATTTGAAGCGTTGAACGTGGAGAATGTTTTCTCAATCATATCTTCATCAGTTATTTTTTCACCACAAAGCTTCAAAGTAGAGCTGATTCTAAACAACTCTGAATTATAGGCACTCACGCTTTTAAAATCTTGCAAGCGAAGACGTATCCATTCGTGTCGGGCTCTAGGGAGGACTACAGTCCTCTGATGGTCAAACCTCTCTTTTAAATTTTTCCATAACTCACTTGGATCTTTGACGGTGAGGTACTCAACTTTTAAATCATCATGGAGATGATGACGAAGCACTACGCCACAAATGGCCTTCATCAACGCTTATTTCGATGTTACAAGCATAAGTGTTATCATAGATGCCTTAAAATTGATCTACGCTAACACTTTTTGTTATCGTTACAGTTGATAGTAATCGGTGTTGCCATAGTATTTATGGCAACACCAAATTAGGTGTTACCGTTGATCTTTAAAAAAAGCGTTACAAGGGAAGAAAAAAAATAGGCAGAAAATAAGGAAAAGCCTGTAAAAATTGTAACGACCCGATTTTTCTAATAGTATTTTATGAATATATTTTTATAATAAGGAAAACCTATAAAAATTTAAAGTCGTTACTAGTAGAATAAATATCAAAGACTTCGGTACGTCCCACTTTGGTAATGTATATTAGTAAAGTAAAAACAAACAACAACTTCACTTTTCAATTTACAGAAGTAAACAACTAGGGGTGAGCAAAACCGAACCGAGAAACCGAGAAATAAAAAAAAACCGACGAAACCGAAACCGAAAAACCGAAACCAAATCAAAACCATCGGTTTGGGTTTAGAATTTTTAAAAACCGAAAAGTCGGTTTCGGTTTCGGTTTATACACTAGAAACCGAACCATTAAAACCGAACCGAACCGATATTATTTAATATATATGTATTTCGTAAATTTTATATGTATATATGCATTATGTAGAATAGACAAAAAAAGTGTCCTGGTTTGGTGGTTAGGACGCTGGTAGTCCGTGCATTGGTCCCAAGTTCAATTCTTACCAAATCCACATTTTAAGTTTTTTTGAAGAATAGACAAAAATCGGGTTGGTTGGGTTTAAACCCGAAACCGACCCATAAAAATCCGAAAAATCGAGAAACCGAACCCATTGGGTTGGTTTCGGTTTGGGTTTGATTTTTTGGAAACCGAATCTTATCGGTTTGGGTTCGGTTTTAGCCTAAAACCGACCCAAACCGACCCATGCTCACCCCTATAAACAACCCACATAGACTTCAATAAATGGTACCAAACAAAAAAGCAGAGCTAGTTAGAAATTTTAAGTTACAAAGACTTCGCTAATTTGTTAATTACTGAAGTAAAAAGTATGAAATTTTATTATTTACCAAAAATATTTTACAATAGCGAAGTATATGTCTTGAGACCGGGAATTAATATCTTGAGATCGGGAATTAATTGACCCAGTATCCAACCCTCCATAACACTCATTTCTCGTTCTCTCTCCATCTCTCTCACCCTCACTGGGGCCGCGATCGGGGCGAATTTCCAATGGGATTGTCAGATGACCCTTGCCGCCCTTCCCTCTGCCGACTCTTCTTCCGCTTAATCGCGACCATCTTATCTTCAATCTGAATCTGGCAAAACTCCTTCTTCTTGCATTCCTATCCATGTCATTCCTTCTTCGCCGTTAGGGTTTCAGTTGTTAGCACTACTTCTTCTTCAATTTGATTAGGTCTCCTACCGCAAAACAGAAGTAAGAAAATCTTCGACTATGGGATTCTCCCAGGTTACTCATCTCTCTCTGAGCTTTTATTCTTCTCCAGACACCCGAGATATGATGTTACTGTAAGTATCCTTTCTTATATTAAATCTTTCATTCATGTTTATGTGTTTGTTTAAAATTAAACACCCCGTGTTACCATTTATTTGTCCATCTTGATTTTGTATCTTACCAATAATTTGATTCAACGGTCTTAGTTATCCTTAATTTGCTCACTAGTTCTGATTTTGAGGGGAGTGCTCTTATGTGAAAATGATAGTCATGTTGTTATTTTGAAAACAATTAGCAGTAATGATATCTCTCATCTTGTAGAAGTTAGTCACTCGACTTTGAACTTCATGCTTTCTACAAACAGGTAAAATTAGCGAAGAGATTGAGCACAGAATTGGAGTAATTGAAACTTCATTAAGCAGGCTCGGAATGATTTTGGACTCTGTCGAGGTGACATAATTCAAGCAAACAAGGGTACAAAAGAAGTATCATTAGAATGTGAGTGTACCATATATCTATTTTGCAAATTAGGTACCATAGTAATAATGTAAATAGGAGTTTTTTACACTTATTCCCAGAGAAAGACGTATTTTTAGTGCTTCTTTCTCTAAATTTGAAACAATGCATGTTTCTTAATGATTATGTGAATCGTTACCTTATAGTTACTTCAACACCAATCTAATAGATAACTTTTAATTAATCCTGTCTTTTATATGCCGAGTAAGTTTGTTGTAATTTGACTCGAATCTTGAAAAGCAAAATAAAATTATGACAAAGTATGATACCAAATTAGTATTGATTTCTGGTACATGACGTAGTTTCTTCTTGTTCAGTGAAATCTGTGAGGGAGAAATTGATTATTCAAGATGACACTCTGCATTCAATGGTAAAACTTTCTTAGCCTGACTTATCATGTTTCATGTCCTTACTATCTTGACTTGCCTGTTTCACTTAAGCCAATTAGATCTTGTGTTTAATTTCGATTGTATTATATAATTAACAAGAGCAAAGGACAAGAAGACATCAAAACATGCCTGGATATAGGCTTGAAATCCGTGTCTGAACAACTCAAGAAGATGGTGAACCAAGACAATTTTGGGGAGATAATCTCGAATCTATCAGCTTTATCAGAGAAATACGACACTCAGATGCTAAAATTACAAAATGACCTCCGAATGGATTTCCACAAAGAAATACAGGCATGTGTATACAAACATCTTTCAATTGGATCCTTGGAGGACAATGGTTGACTTTTATACTTCTTCCAGCAGAATTACATCATCATTATGTTCATATACTTGTAGGCAATGTCTTGCAGCATGAAGATTTCCAAACAAAAGCAAGCTACTCATTCCACCAATAAGTTATTATTGCTTTTTTTTGCTTGGCTAGAAGCACATAACTTGTTATATTGGTTAGAGAAAGGCTGGAGCAGAGAGTTTTGATTATTAACTCTCTTATCATAACATTAGTTAAATATCTTTAGTTTTTGCTTCTACAAGTAGCTCTTTGAACTCTGTTTTATAATTATAAATATGTTTGACTATAAAGTCTCAGATAAAATTCCAATCTAACGGATGTCACAATAATAAGGATTGGCCTAAAATTGAAATGTCCAGTCCTAAATTTAAGTAGTGATTTAAGTCATGGTAGACAACCAGATGACAATTTAGAAAGCGCAAAAACAGCAAATGACCACCTGAATTACGTCTTGGCATTATCAGGCATTATCAGCACGTTGTAAGGTATTATCAGGTATTAATTTCTGTGATTTATGTCTTGGCATCACCTTTCCAAATCTTGTATTTTGCTCACTTAAAGGATTTGGTAGCTAAAATCTTGTTAAAACATTGTAATGGACCAAAACAATCTTATATTTGAACATTATATGTTGTGTTGCTTATGCTTGTTTTCACTTCAATAAATTTTAGGCTTGTACGAAACAGGAGTTGCTAAAAACCTTGCCAATACTACATTGGATTACAAAACTGGCATGAGCTCAAGTTTCAGCTATAAGGACACGAGTTCTTGAGCCAATCTGGGCATGAAAACAGGCTTGAGTCAACTTACCTATATATTCAGATGGAATACTGCCCAAGGTTAGCTACTTTCTGATAATCATGTTCACTTTCCTCCATCACTTTGGAAACAAAAGGAAGTGTGAGTTTGCTTAACCTCAGGGTTTAGTGTTTGCATGGATGAAAAGCCAGCAGGTAATGCCAGTTGGCGAAGTAGCGTTAAGCATCCCTAGCGGTACGAAAAGAGAGGAACTCGACAGGTATTATATTCTCACTACACGCACAGAAAGACGAAGACTCTCCGCCCCGCCGCAACGCGGCGGCCCGAAGCCTTCTTTGTTTATATAGTCTTGTCCAGGTTGTCTCCTTTTACATGTTAGAAGTCTACCATGCACAAAATACCAAGTTTTATGGGATTTGACTGATAATTAAGTAATCTTTTTTTCTTTTTGATGAGAAACACCAAATTTATAAAGTGAGGAATGATAGGACACACCCCGAACCACACCCCCATACACACCCCGTGCTTTATGGGGGTTGTACCGTATGCTTTACAGATTTTTCTGAAATTAAGAATGAACTGGATAATTAGAGTGTGTTCAAAATATAATATATTCAATAAAGACTTTAGGTGTAAATCATAACTCGTGATGTGAATACTGGGTGCCTTTTTACTAAATTTTTCTGAAATTTATGCACTATTGCTTTTGAAAATATGCATATTACAAACCACACATATGTGCACAGTGGGAATAGTTTGATATAGAATCTTAAAATTTATTTCTTTCTGGCAAATTATTCGCCTGCGATCTTGCCAACTACCAAGACAATGGGATTAAGGTGATCTAGTTTAGAACTTGGTATGAAAAGGAAATAACTTTTCGTAAGATGTTCTGCGAATAGTTTCTTTTGGTTAAACATGTTCTGTGAATAGTTATGATAACTTGCAGAATATAAACTATCACAAGTTCGGTAGCTGTTATATATTTGTCAAGTATACTGATACATGTACGATCTTTGATTAAAAGTTCGATGAAGCCACTCAATTGCCACACTAGAACCTTATTTTATTGTTGATAAACTTTTTATTTATTGTTGGTTCATGGTGGCAAGGAACACAACCGATCTTGGCTAATTGGGAGGCTTATTCAGAACAAGAAATCTAAGTCAAAGTCTTTTCAACATCATGTGCAATGTCCGTTCCAGATCAGTGCATGTCAGACTTAACTGCAAAGATTCGGGCTCAACTTCAGCAAGAGATGGATGAGAAACTTGACCAAAAGGTTCGAGAGATGATGAAAAAATTGATTGACCAGAATCCGGATTCAAGTCTTTCTTAGTATTTATGTTATCTTTTGGATTTTTTTCGGACTGTGATGGTATTAATATGGTGGTACTGAAGTTAGCTTTTGGATGGTACTAAGTTATTCTATGGTACTTAAGTTAGCTTTTGATTGGTTTATTTATGTCGAATGATGATAATGTCGTGGTTTATTTGGATGGCTTGAAAAGCCTTGCTTATGTAAATGGCTTGAAAAGCCTTGCTTATGTAAAACTTTGACAGGTTATTTGATTATGGTTTATTTGAATGGTTTTATTATGGTTTAAACTATTACCAGAACAAAAAAGTGTTGACAAAATAAATGTTACAATAATGGAAAATAGTGTTGCCAAAACAAAAATGTGTTTCAGCAGCTGGTGTTACAATAATATTAGTGCCTTTGCACGATCCTGCTGGGATTTTTTGTTTTCTTCTTTTATTGTCTCACTCATACCCTTTGAGATCAAGTGGATATCGGCATCAAGAGTCCATGATAAATAGTTCTTTCCAGAAATATCAAGTGCAACAAACTCAAGCTTGGTGATATTGGCCATATGTAAATCTACATAGTAAAAATAAAACAAGTTATTTTTAACATAAAATTAAAATTTTCTTGAATTTAGAGTTTTAAAAGTTATTAAAATTCATTAATAATTTGAAGTGTATATTGACTCATATAGAGTTTTAAAAATGTTCTTTGTTGTATTCATGGTATTGGAGTGCAATAATTAAAATTATTTAATATAACATAAAATCATATTTGTATTTAAAATTTATGCTACTTCAAGAGCATAATAATTTATGATATTATTTTGTATCAATATTCTTCAGGAATATTGTATTATCATGGCAGATTTAATACGAATATGACTTGTTCTTTTAGAACAAGTGTATTTGTCAATAGTATTGCAATTTAATTGTGCTACTTCGGGAGCAATAATTTTAAGAAAAAAAAATACACGAAAAAAAAGAATAGTACAAAATGGAATAAATTAAAAGCTTCTTCAAGAGCCTTTACAATATTCTTCAGGAATATTGTTTTATGTTTTCCCTCAGAAATTTACACAAAAACTTAGATCTCGTAATGTTCTTCAGGAACACATCATATTTAATTAGAATATGACAAGATAATATTATATTTGTTCATGAGCTACAACACATATTTTATCTTAATAATCTTCTGGACTATTAAGAATTGTTAGATCTTGTTTCTTCAGGAAACAACTTCGATTTGATAATAGATTTCTTAGATCATCATATATATTATTTATGTATGATGATAGTGAAATCAGAATAATTAGTATAGAATATATGAAATATGCATATAATCTATATTAAATTAATAATTAAATAATTGATTCTAAATTATTGATGAATTACAAAATCGATATGCCCAAATAAATCAAAAAAAAAATCAACAACAAGATAAATAATAAAATTGATTTTTTTCCAGTGCCATAAGAAATAAAAGGTGATCTCTATCACCTATTTATGTAGATAGATGAAAAAGTGTAGATCCACAGGCAACTTTTTTTTTTTAGAAAGATGAATACAAACGGACAACTTAAAACACAAAGATAAAAGAAAATCAGAACACAATACATTCTGTAAAAATCGCTAAAAAAAATTTTTGAGAGAAATCGTGCTGATAACGTGTTGTGAATTAGAGAGAAAAGGGAGGAAAATGAAAGAGAAGAAGAAAATGGTGCGTATTATTATGAAGACCTATATTTATAGGTACACCATTAGGGTTTAGGGGGGCATAAAGGTCATTCATACATTAATTACAACACAATGCTAATGGCTCCTTCCTAATGGACATTAGTACTTATGCATTAGTAAAAGTTCACATAAATATTGGAGATACTCTAAATAAGTTATACATATCCTCCCTTTGTTTGGTCTAGTTTTGATTTTGGAGTTAGCTAAGATTAAATTATCGAGAATTGAAAAAATCGGTTAGAACTTCAGTCCTAATTCTAAATTTATTCCAACATTCGGTTCGATTCCTGTTTGCATAGAATCAGTATGGTTATTGGTTTTTGACCATATATATTTAGAAACCGAAAAAAATCGAAAGTTATGTAAGAGCTGAACAGAATCGATGAACCAACAAAAACCGAATCAAAAAACCAAAAAAGAACCGAAAATCCAAAAAGAACCAGTGATATAGAAGAATCGATACAATCCGAATTGTGTAAAATGATCCACAACAACCGTTACACACTCACTAATAGTTGTTCTGCTTTTGCAATTTGCAAAAATCCATATGATTTCAAATGGTTCTACCAGTTCCTAATTGAGTTCGGTTCCTAACCTAATTCAGTTCTATCATTTTTTTATGTATCGGATAACCGAAGAACTGCTGGAACCGAACCAATGTAATCGGTTCCTGTTCCTGCACGGTTCCTGAAAACAAATAAATGGAATCGAACCATTACGCGTAAATCGGTTCCGGTTTCGTTTCTTAAATTTTTTCTCGGGAACCGAACCGAAACCGCCCCTATATTGTAGGTTTTATATCATAAAAACCCCAAATTGAAAAAATATGTCAAACACCATGACCGTACGTTTGTGGAATCAAACAAGGGATGTTGATTTTTTTTTTTTTTTTTAGTTGATTAAGTGGGGAAAATTATGGTTTGTATGGAGACTAATTATGGTATGATTAGATAAGAGAGAGAGAAATATGGGGATAATATATATGTAAAATTTATGTAAAAATAATGTAAATTATGAAGCATCTGTAATATTATTTTACTTTGATTTTGATTCTGGAAAAATTAATTTTTACAGATAAAGGATTTAGTAATTTACAGTTGTATTACATAACCATGAAAAGTATTCAAAAATAAAAAATATGATGGTGGAACAGTAACTTTCAACTCCGTTGTGTAAATTAGACGAGTGCGCTATAAATCAAATAGATAGCTTTGCTTATGTGGTGCTGATGGTGATCTAGGAAGCACATACACATCACTGGCAACGGGACACGACGGGGGATACAACGTGAGTGCGTTTATTTACACATTGTAGCTATAGCAACACTTGCCACGCTGCACTCCTGGTCCTCTTGCAGGGACCAGATCGCTTGCTTGTTTTCCTGCTAACGCTCGACAAGCCCTTCATCCACAGGTAGAATAGGACGCGATACAGGACCCTTATACAGATACTATTGTTTCATTCACCTGTCAATGGTGCTGATTTTCTTTAAATTTTGCCTAACCGAACTCCGTGACGGACTCAACACCACAACCACCACCGCCACCTCCGACCTCAAATACCAACTTCCTACCACCACCACCACCGCCACCTCACGAGAACAGCCATCATCTCCTCGATCCAATTATCATTCTCATGACAGATAATCACGATGCGATTACTAACCATCTGATTGGATCGCGGATCCTGTTCATCATCAATATCATCATCCGACGCCAAAACATGGGAGATTCTAGTCTCCTTCTCATCGTCCATTACTAGAAGAGCTTATCCACTACCCAAAAACACTCGAAGCTTTTAGCGACCGAATGTTTTATGGTAAACCAGAATCGAGATCAAGATATAATAGATATGCAAAAGAGTGGTCGAAAGTGCTAATTAGTAATAAATTACAATACAACTCCCCCAATATCATAAAACCAACCCTCAAAACTTTGGAGGGAAAGGAAATTATAAACTCTCTATATGCTACAAGCTACAACACTCAGCTAGGTAAACATAGAATATAGATAGCTGATAATAGCACCACATACAACATATTATTACGTATATCGTCATTAACGAGGCAACCAGAATTACATAGAACGAACTGAATCACGCCTGTATTCACGAAAGGAAAAGTTTTCAGTCGAGAGCCCAAGACTTTATTTTTTTTCTCAATTCAGGATTCAAATTTAGGTCTCAATTCAATATTTTTTTCAAAATGAGCACCGAAAGAATGCTTTTATTTCTCGATTGGAGCCTGAATTTTGCTTCTGTTTCTCAATTGGGGGCTTGCCGCACTTGCTGTCAGCCTTGATTTGGGCATTACAAACACAATTTGGGTCCCCAACTGAGAAATAAAAACAGAATTAGAAAAATAGTAATAAAATTTGAGGCTCGAATTGAAAACTTTAAAAATTTGGGCGCCCGATACGCCTCTCTTCACGAAACAGGCTTCTAATGATTCCATGTTTGTCCAATTGTTATCGCAGCATGGCGACTCACGGGCCTGTAAGAATCGAACGAGTTCCACTCTCTTGCTGTCTCATGTCCGGTTGTGGGTCCTGCTCGATAGATCGTATTACTATTCGCGTGATTCCAATTCCATTCATGATTGGAACCACCCGGCGACACGATTGCAGCCGCATTACCGAACGAACTATCCCCGTTTTGTTCCCAATGATGGCCGTGATCATGAGAGGTAATATTATTATCCAGGCCTTTAAGAACTTTTTCCTCATCACCCCAGCCAGAAAGTGAGTACGCTTGATTTGGAAAAAGAGAATCGCCTAAGATAACAACAGGATCATGATTTTCATCTGTGTTGGGATTTATTGCTTCGGTTTCGACGCCGGACATCAGCTCGTTATCGGTTTCCGAATCCCAGTCGATTTTGTCGATATATAAATCCGGATCGGGTGGTGATAAACGATAAGAAAGCCCATTTATTTCGGCCCAAAAACGTTTCTTAGCATTGGAAAAAGCTTCTTCGCCTGCAGAGTCGTCCCAATTGATCACGTTCTCGTAGAGGTGTGCGAATTTCTTCATCTGCAGTAGTGTTTCCCAGTCGAGCGAGCCAATCACTTTGCAGAATTCTTTTTCCCATTTAGGGACAACAGGCTGCCAATTACCTGCAAAAAATAATGAAGGCGGGATTCTGAAGCCAAATACATTCATAAATGCGAATCACGAGAGATTTTCGAAGTAACTTCTTCTGGATCACGAACCCCCCAGGTTTGGAGTATTTACAGAAAACCCAGAGAAATTTCAAAATTATAAAAAAAAAATCCCTTCGGTTGGTCGCATCTTATAATTTTCCCCCATCATAAGCAAAAACTATTTTAAAATCCCTCCTTATATTTATAGATATTACACTTGGCCCTTATATTTAAGGCACATCAAAGGGGTTCTTTTGTGAATTCTATAACATATGTTCTTACTGTAATTAATCCAAACCTTAGGGTAGCTTTTGTAATTATCCCTATAATAAACACTGATCAAACTCAAAACAAAGGATAATAATAGAGAGCAGGTTAAAATCGAACAACTTCACAACAATTTTTTAACTATTGATACGGATGTACGGAAATTATAACTCTACGCACCGCAAGAGAGAAGGTATACCAACAACAAGCATAACTATTAGATCTGAGTGATCAGACTTGTAAATCGTGCAAAAGAAAGGGAGCACATTTACATTCATGCACATCCAAGTATTAACATTTCGGACAAGACGCTTCCGACGGATCCAGTATAAGGGTTGTCGTGTGCTACAACACACCTAAAATTCTTAAAAGACAATATTTTATAGTATACCGCAAGCAAAAAAAAAAAAAAAAAATATATTAAAACTAGTCCATCAAAATCAAAAAAATTAAAAAGTTCTAGTCTACTCCATATTAATATCATGGATCCGCTACTGGACGCTTCGTCTAACAACTTCGTTTTAAACACATTATTGAATAAGATTTTATGAACCACAAGGTGATTGACCTCATAACCTTTAGGTGCTGCTTAGTTCCACTAAATCGGAAAGATTACGACATACGAAATAAAGAAGATATATCCTCATTTCAACTTCTGGATAAATTTTAAAGACCCTTTAAGAACCTCTCTTCCGATATTTGCGTTCGAACACAAAAGCAAAGAAACTCCCATTTCAAACTCTAATAGGCTTATCATCTCCGAAAATGCCAACAAAAAAAAGGAAAGGAACTCAGGGTTTTCCTTATACCTTTTTGATCATCATCATCGATTCATCACCAACTGCACCTTAATCCTAACTATATTAGGTTTGATGACATTATGATTATAGTCCCAATTAATTATCTAATAATAAGTAACACTATAATTCATGTAAGAAAACAAAGCGACAAAATTTTTCGCCGGACACCGTTCTTGTCGCAACCAGTGCCCGGTCCTTCGAGTTTTATGGCCTGAGTCTAACTTTTAAGAAAGGCCTCTAGCTCACAGTCGGCAATAATTTTTTTTCTTCATTACAATTTAATCAACAAACTTGGTACTTAGTCATAAAATTAAACAATATATACGGTCAAATAAATAAAGAGACAAATATATTTAACATGAGTACTTTAGCGACAAAAATATTAATTAAGTCTGTATAATCAAGTTGCTCAATACATCGTTTCTCGATTGACAACATTGCAAGTTCATTCAATCTTTCTTGCGACATGGTTGATCGAAGAAAAGTTTTGATAAGCTTTAACTTTGAAAAAGTTCGTTCTACCTATTGTAACTGGTATAGTCAATTAATATCTTGTAAGCAAGCATTTGGGCCCAAAACTGTGGGTTCTACCTTTCTTATTGAAAAACATCTGAACGGGTCACATATGTATATTATCTAAAATTAATGGGCCCTAAAAAAATTGTAAAATTTATAGGCCTGAGTCCGGCGACTCATCGGACTCACACAAAAATCAGGCTTGGTCGCAACCTACGAGAAATGAGATGAAACTCCAAAACCGTCAACATAGATGGAAAATATCATGACACAGTGATAAGTCGAGATAATAAATTATTTTTACCTGATCAAAACCAGGGTATTAAAAGGAACAAAATTTACACCAACAAGTTATCTCCAACAACCAAAAAGTAAATAAAAATATAAAAATAAAAGTAGAGATCAAGTAGCTCAGACGTACCAACAGGTGGCCTTTTGTTCTGTGATCTTCTGTAATTATTATTATTATTATTATTATTATTATTAATATTATTATTATTATTTCGCCTCCTCCGACCTTCCATGACCGCCTGTGAAAAAACAACCCAAGAGAAACCTAAAAAATCCAAGTCAGTTGGAAGAAGAGAGCACGTACACAAAATTCAGCAAAATAAACTAAATAAATAAAGTTCCATAAAAAACGATTCATCAACAGAAAGAATTCAGTACCCAAAACTATGAAAGATGGTAAGCCTCAGATTTCGCGCGAACAGTTCTTGAATGCACAAATCAGGAAAGCCCTGTTTTTTCTAGAAAACGCCGCAAAATTATAAGTGTGTAAAGTATATATAAAACAAATAAATAATTTTATCCAGAGTAGAGAGAAATGATAAATCCAATAGGATGGATCCAGTAATTAAAGATTTTCGTAATTTAAATGTAGTATAAAAGACACTTGTTTCCAATACACTGAAACTACAAATAATACTATAATTAATGTACATCAACCAACTGATGTTAGCAGAAGTCTCTGTATATAGAGAGAGAGGGGGCTAGGACCAATTCGATTATTACTAAAATTTTCAATGATCGGGATCGGTGCTTAAAAATCGATTTGGATTTTAGACTTTTTTGCAGGAACCAAACAAGGACCGAACCGAACGGTTCGATTCTTTTTCGGTTAACTTAGAACGGAATAACTAATTAACCATAAATACATTTCAAGAACATTCCTGATTAAGAACTGAAAATACATGTTAACCAAAATCTAAAAGAAATATCCCAAAATCTATATCTATACTTCTATTAAAAGAGAGTCGTGACACATGTCACTTTGCAAGTTTTTCGATTTTTTATTTTGAAATAAAGTTTATATATAGAGACGTATTCTTAAATTTCCAAGATACAAAATTCTAGATATGTATTGTGAGAGTTTTATTCCACAACTTACACTCATCTACCAATAAAAAAATCCTTCGTTTATTTTTTTAGCTTAAAATTTTAAATGTTTATAATTTTTTAAATCAAGTTTATTTTTAATAAAAAATATATCAAATTAATTTTTATTCCACAATTTTCAACTAGACATCCATATGAATATAATAAATTTGATGGATTTACAATAATGACCGATTGCACAAAAAAATTATATTAGAAAAAATTTGGGATGCTCTTGAGTTGAAATACCGTGTTAATCCTGCTAGCACGAAGAAGTTTGTTGTGACTAGGCTCACCGAATTCCAAATGGTGGATACTCGTCCAATGATGCCCCAAGTATAAGAGTTCCAAACTCTTATACATGATGTTCATTCTGAGGGGATGCCTTTACCCGAGGCGTACACTGTGGCGCTCTTGGTCGACAAGTTGCCGCCTAGTTGGAAGGAGTTCAAGGGATACCTTAAGCATAAGCGAAAGGAAATGACTCTTGAAATTTTGGTTGCTAAGCTCCAAACTGAAGCTCAAGTCCGTGATCAAGACTTGAGGATCAAAGCTCCTATGGATGCTAAGGTTAATCTGACTGAAGGTGGGGGCGGACCTTCCATAAAGCGTCCACGCCCTACCAAAGGCAAGGGAAAGGATGTGGCACCTCCGACGAAGTTTACCGGAATGTGCTACAACTTTGATAAGCCCGGCCATATGGCGAAAAACTGCCGAAAGCCGAAGAAGAACAAGGGAAAGGGCAAAGTCAACCATGTCGAGAAGGACTTTGACTCTTGGGACAAAGATGACCTTGCTGCCATGATCACCGAGGTAAATCATGTCTCGGAACCTAACCCTTTTACTTGGTCTCTTGATACAAGTGCGACTGTTCACATCTGTGTTAACTGAGACTTGTTTTTCACTTACAAGGAGATTAAAGACCGCTTCATCACAGAGGTTAGTGATCGTACCTCTCCAGTTCTTGGAATTGGGACTGTTGTGCTTCAATTCACCTCTGGTGTGGAGATAACTCTGAAGGATGTGCTGCATGCTCCGGCAATATGCAAGAACTTGGTGTCTGGTGTCAAATTAGTTAGAGCTAAATTTAATGTAGACCTTCGTAGCGATTTTATGATAATACGCAAGTTGGCAAGACTCTCGGGAAAGGTCATATTGTCGAGGATATGTTCAAACTTAGCGTTCGTACTTGTAAGCTTCCAAAGGCAGTTGCTAATAATAACGCTACAACTTCTGCTTATTTGCTTGAGTGCTCAAATTTATGGCATTGTAGATTAGATCATGTGAATCTAAATGCTATAAAAAGATTAGTAAACTTAGATTTGCTAAAATTAAATGAAATCAAAAATCAAAACAAATGTGAGATTTGTGTTGAGGCAAAAATGATGAAGCTACCGTTTTATTCGATAAAATGGAATACAAAACCCCTTGAATTAATTCACATAGACGTGTGTGATTTAAAATTTGTGCAAACTAGAGGTGGTAAGAAGTACTTTATCACTTTCATCGATGACTACACAAGATATTGTTATCTTTATCTTTTGAGAAGTAAAGATGAGGCTATTGAAGTCTTTAAGAACTTCAAGAATGAAGCCGAGAATCAATTAGGTTGTCGTATTAAGATGGTTCGAAGTGATAGAGGAGGTGAATATGTAGCTCTATTTGAGGAATTATGCAACGAGAGTGGTATAATTCATCAAACCACGGCTCCATATGCAACACAATCTAATGGCATTGCTGAACGTAAGAATCGAACACTTAAAGATATGATGAATGCCTTATTAATTAGTTCAGGGTTGCCCCAGAACATGTGGGGGGAAGGTGTCTTGACATCCAACTACATATTGAACAAGGTTCCACGCAAAGGTAAGGATGTTACTCCTTATGAGTTGTGGAAAGGTAGAAAATCATCGTACAAATATCTCAAAGTGTGGAGGTGTTTGGCGAAAGTTGAGGTGCCTCTACCTAAACAAGTTAAAATTGGTCCTAAGAAGATCGATTGTATCTTTATCTCTACCGAAAAAATATCAAACCAAATCGAAACCGAACCAAATATTTATAAAACCGAACTTAAAAAAGAACCGAACCAAACCGAAACCGAATATTTGGTTCGATTCTCGTCGGTCAAAAACCGAACCGAATGGAACCGAGTCCACCCCTATTATGCACTTAACAGCAGCGCTTACAGGTTTGTTGTATACAAATCATAGATACCCGACATTCATGTAAATACAACGATTGAATCAAGGAATGTTGTATTCTTTGAAAATATCTATCCTTATAAGAGTAAGGTTGATCCACACTCTAGTAAAAGAGTGGATGATGAATATACAAGTTCTAAACTTGTAGATGAGCCTATGTGTTATGAAACCATAGATGAAAATAAAGCCTCAAGCTCGAATCCGGTGTTATCTGAACGACCAAACAGAAAGCGACCTAGGTCTGCACCAGTCAATGTAGAACCTAGACGAGGTACTAGAGTACGGGAAGTAAAGATATATGGACCAGACTACGTCGTTTAATGTTAAACGGTGAACCGGTATCAGTAAAAGAAGCTTTATTCGGTCCAGATGCGGCTTTCTGGAAAGAGGCAATAGACATTGAGATTGAGTCTATTATGCTAAATCATACTTGGGTGTTAGTTGAACTACCACAGGGTTGTAAGGCTTTAGGATGAAAATGGATCCTAAAGAAGAAGTACAAGTCTGACGGTACTATTGACAAATATAAGGCCCGACTTATAGTTCAAGGCTTTAGGCAAAAAACTGGTTATGATTTCTTTGATACCTACTCGCCCGTGACAAGGCTTACATCTATTAGGGTGCTACTCGCTATTGCTGCTTTGAGCAATCTCGAGATTCATCAAATGGATGTTAAGACTGCATTCTTGTATGGGGAGCTGGATGATGAAATCTATATGAAACAACCGGAAGGGTTTGTAGTACCTGGGAAAGAGCACATGGTATGCAAACTACAACGGTCTTTATATGGTTTGAAACAAGCACCTCTGCGGTGGCATTTGAAATTTGACGAAGTTATGTTGTCAAATGGTTTTAATATCAATGAGAGTGACAAATATATCTATGTTAAGAAACAGGTGACAATGACGTTATTGTTTGTCTATATGTATATGACATTTTGATGATGGGTAGCAACACTCGTGTGATTGGTGAAACGAAACGAATGCTAAGTAATAATTTTAGCATGAAAGATATGGGTTTGGATTATACTATTCTTGGAATTAAGATTATAAAAACGCCTAATGGAATTGCTTTGACGCAATCTCATTATGTTGAGAAAGTGTTAAGGAAATTCAACGCTTTTGATAAATCCATTGCTAAGACTCCTTGGGAACCGAATGTTCATCTGACTAATCATAAGTGTGAACCAATTGGTCAAGATGAATATGCTAAGATCATTGGGAGTTTGATGTATCTGTCAAATTGTACCCGTCCTGATATAGCATGCTCGGTTCATAAGTTGAGTAGCTACACAACTAATCCAAGTAAAGAACATTGGAGGGCTCTAGAACGAGTACTGAGTTATTTAAAATATACTCATAACTTTGCGATTCATTATTCAAGAGAGCCTGCTGTACTTGAAGGGTATAGTGATGCTAATTGGAAATCCGAATTGAGAGACTCATTTTCTACGAGTGGATATGTGTTCACTATTGGGGGTGGTGCTGTATCTTGGAAGTCCAAGAAACAAACTTGTATTGCAAGGTCTACCATGGAATCTGAATTCATAGCTTTGGATAAAGCTGCTGAAGAAGCTGAATGGCTTAAGAATTTCCTCGAGGATATTCCATGTTGGACGAGACGTGTGCCGTCTGTAATATACTGATTAATTATTGAGTATTTCATCTGTATTTGAACCCTGTATTATTCGGAATTGTGATATCGATAATTGAAGTATGATATTTCTCGTATTTGTATCCTTGCACATGAGTATGGCAACATGTAAATTTTCCCATGCAAATACGTGATAACGTACGCTAAGAATGTAGCTTAACGTACGTTATCGGATACGGTTAGCGTACGCTACGAATAAAGCGTAGCGTACGTTAGACAGTCAATAATTGAGCTGGGCAGCTAACACATGCGCCAGCCGGACATGGGTCCGGATAAGATTCCCTCGGATGAACCTGAACCGTTTTGAAGTCAACGATTGTCAACGTACGCTAAGGAATATGTCTAGCGTACGCTAGAGGGTGTTGCTTACGTACGTAACCTAATGGTGTAACGTACGCAATCGAGTACAGAATGAGAACAGTTAACTATCAGTGAACGATAGCGTACGCTAAGAATATTGGGTAGCGTATGCTAAGAGGCTAACGTACGTTATGCATGAAGGCTAACGTACGTTAAGGACAGAAAATTATAAATAAGACAACACCTCATGTTATGTTGTTTATGTTTTCTTCACTTATCCTTCAGTCCAGAGAGCCTCCCCTCCTTCATAAACATCCATAGGTCATCCATACTCGATCTTTGAAGATTAGATATCACTTATATTGATCATTGAAGTGGAGAATCATTTTGGAATTGACACACAAGCAACCGGAGTTGGATTCTACCTATTGTCTCAGCATTTTCTTCATCTTAAGGTATGTTATGTTGTCTCCGACCTTGATTTCGTATTCTTAAAGATATTATGATCATGCCACTAAGGATATTAAGTTTCATAGATGATTTATTCAACCAAACATCATGCTTAGGAAGTTGAGATGATTATGCTTTAAGTACCTCGGTTAAGAGCATCATAATTTGAATCTTGTTACGATGAACAAGTAAAGTAAGTTTCTGAGATTGGTAATCCAAATTTGGAAGGTGTCTTCGTAGTAGTCACGGACTTGGTATTAACATCATGGTTGTTAGACGAACCTAGGAAGTTGATCATGGAAGGATTTGTCATATCTTATAAAGGTGGATTGTTAATTAATCTTCAAGATGATAGTTTGAATGATATAAAGATATTGATATCAACCATAGGCCTTCCGAACTATGCATGAGAAATTGTAATCACGATTTGGAGTATGATCACCATGACGATATACGTATCCTTAAATTCGAAAATGTTTAATTCGTAAGATCATTCATAATTGTATGAGCATGATATGTATGGGGATAACGTACGTTAATCACTGAGGATTTCGTAAGCTTCATCACACATCGAGACAGCCGTCTGCCCAGTGAGAAACTGTCATATATGTGTTTAGCATACGCTAAGCCATGTAGCTTACGTACGCTATCGGGCATAGTTAACGTACGCTACGTTTGGTACGTAACGTACGTTATATCATCAGACGAGTCAGTCGACTGATCAGTGAGGAACTGTCGATACATGGTTAGCGTACGCTAGACTTCGTAGCTTACGTACGCTAACGAGTAGGTTTAACGTACGCTACAAAGGATATGTAACGTACGTTATACATGTCAGACAGGATACGTTTTATGAACTTCTGACCGTAATTTGGATTGTTAGATGTTCGTACGCCGTGAGATGAACTCTATATTATTTCTTTTGTTTAAGGTTCGAGCCTTGCTACGTGATTAATCGAAGGGGCGACCTTCGAGTGTTTCGATATTCGTGGAAGTATTATTCTTGTCTTCGAATCGAGGCAAGTACTTTAATTGTTTTATGTATTGATGTTATACATATTGTTGTGCATATATGTCGTTGTTGTATGTCCACCTCGTATTGGTCCGACGGGATCATCGAGGGATCTATGCTAGCGCGCGCTGGATCATTGGGCGGGTTTTTCCACCACGGGTTGGTCTGACGGGATCATCATGCTGGATCATCGAAATTACCATGTGTATGTTGTGATATCATGTTGTGATTATCAGTTGTGTATGTTATTTATGTGTTTTTCGTAGGAGGAGACTCGTTGGTAATTTGTCATCTATGTTATTATTATTCTTCGTGTGATGTTGAATAATATGTTGTGGTACTTGTACTAGCATCGTTGTCCTAACCTCTTCGGGGGTGAACATTTATTTATGTTCAGGATCCAGGAGAGCAGGGAAACAACCACTGGAGCTGCATGACGACGAGTGTGCAGAGTGATGTTCCGGCCGGGTTTTATTGTCTGTTGTTGTATTATTTTTTATAAGTACTCGAGTACGTCGTCGGTTGTGATGATTGGATTTTGGCGATGTATTAATATTCTTCCTTTGAATATTTGTATTCTCGGTATTGGCCCAGAACTGTTGTATTTTATTTCGCTTACTTTCATATGTTGGTATCTGTTATTGTCTTTTCATTTCTTCAGCCTTGTAAATTCTTATGCAAAGGATTTACGGC
Organism: Orobanche coerulescens; assembly: GCA_033398695.1. Taxonomy (NCBI): domain Eukaryota; kingdom Viridiplantae; phylum Streptophyta; class Magnoliopsida; order Lamiales; family Orobanchaceae; genus Orobanche; species Orobanche coerulescens. Next base: position 3,849,607 of record CM065807.1, on the reverse strand, counting down.
GCTGTAATATTCCTGAATATATCGGGGGTGTTACAGAATATGATATCAGAGCTAAGATTATGGATATCTTGGCCGTTAGGTTAAATAGGGGTCATATATGTCTTTTGAGGTAATCGGCCGTGAATAACATCACTGTACTGCCTACGTCTTCGTGCGAACGGTGGTTGTAAGTTCCTAACTCCATCTCATCCTTTACATGTTATACTTCTCTATACTTGAACATTAGAATGAAATTGTTTCCTGTATATTGAGTATTTATGCTTACAGTATATTGAGAGGTGGACGTGGACGTGGTCGTGGTCACGGACGCGGAAGAAGGAATGCTGAAAGAGAAGCTTCGCCTTCTAATCAGGCCAGCCACAGCTCAGGCGAGCCACAAAGATCTATTAATAATGAATCGGAACCTACTGTGCCCGAAATCCTTCGTCAGGTGGTTAACCAAATGACTCAGTTTCCCCAGTTCGTGGACCGAATGCAGGTGGCAGTGGGATTACAACAGGGAGATCGACAGCAAGGTATCCCGGACATGGGAAATCGAGGCGACCGATGGCTGCAAGAGGTGGCGAAGATGCAACCACCTAAATTCGACGGCTTTTCTGAGACACCGACGTGGGATCATTGGTTAAAAGAACTGGAGAAAATTTTTGCCGGGATTAATTGCCCTGATGACCGGAGAGCCTCTATTGCTCAGTATTTTCTGATAGGGGAAGCGTCTGAGTGGTGGGAAGCCATCCGGACTGTAGATCATGATGCTGATTGGGCAGAATTTAAATTGATGATGGAAGCTCAGTATTGCCCTCGTCCTGTGAGGGAAGCCAAAGTTCGGGAATTTTTCTCTGCGCAACCTTCAGATGTGCCAGTATCTCAGGCAATTAAGATGTTTAACCAGCAGCTGGCATTTGTTCGACATCTGGTCAGAACAGATGCAGAAATGATGATCCATTTTGGTATGAGAATGAAATCGGAAATCCAGAGGTACATGTACGGTTTTGAATGTACCACTCTCCGTCAAAATCAGGATAAAGCACTGGCGTATGAAATCAAGGAAACAGCGATGGAAAAGTTTGCAGAATCCAAGAAGCAGAAAGTCTCCGGTAGTTTCACGGAGCACAAGAGTAGTGGTCCCCGCAAGGCCCAGTCATCCGTTCATTCTTTCAAGAAACCTCCACACCCATCTAAGAGCGGAAAGAACTTCGGAGCAGCATCAGCCACGACGGATGTAACCAAGAAGTGTTTTAACTATGCCCCCGTGACTTGTTTTGATTGTGGTCGAGAGGGACATCGTGCGGTGTTCTGTGAAGAGGCTGCAAAGTCTTTTAGAGCCCGTACATCACAGCCAGTTCAGAAGAAAGCCAGTATCCAACAGACGCAGCAAAGTGTCAGCTGCTCCAGAATTTTGGTCACGGACGAGGCAAAGGACAGTGGGACCGGAAGGGGACATCGAGTGCTGGATCCGTTCCCCCACATCTGTACGAGATGAGGAGAGCAGACGATCGAGATCTTTGCTTTGTCGCATCAGTCTTGTTCGAGATCCTTTCACAGCCAGTTAGCGTTTTATTCGATACAGGAGCTACGCATTCATTTATATTCTTGTCTTGTGTAAATCGTTTGAATATTTTTGGTTTACATAATTGTGAGCCTTATGTTGTGGGTTTACCGAGTGGAGAGAGGATTGTTGGAAACTTAGAAACTAGAGATTTTCCTGTATCATTTGGAGGCAGAGAGTGGCCCTCAAATCTGATTGTGATAGAAATGCAAGAAGACGAACTGATACTCGGAGATGATTGGCTTAATCGATATTGAGCTATAGTAAACTACCGAAAGAGGAATATCTCGCTGATAGCTGATGATGGTTCCGAAATACTGTTTGAAGGGTGGAAACCAGAAAGCTTAGGAAAGATGATCAAGGCGATGAAAGCTGTCAAATTGTTGAAACAGGGCTGTACCGGATACTGGTGCTACGCAATGAAGAAAAAAGATGGAAAAGTAGAACTCTCATCCATTCCTATTGTGAACGAATTTCCGGATGTATTTCCTGACGAATTACCTGGACTACCTCCACGACGGGATGTAGAATTCACCATCGAGCTGGAACCAGGAGCTACACCAATTTCTAAAGCGCCGTATCGTATGGCACCTACTGAGATGTACGAATTGAAGAAGCAACTGGAAGAGTTACTAGACAAAGGCTATATCCGGCCAAGCGTTTCGCCCTGGGGTGCACCAATTCTTTTTGTCCGGAAGAAGGATGGATCGCTTCGATTGTGTATTGGCTATCGAGAACTGAACAAAATGACGATTAAGAACAAGTATCCGTTGCTACTGATTGATGATCTATTTGACCAACTGCAAGGAGCGATAGTGTTTTCTAAGATCGATCTGAGGTCGGGATATCATCAATTGAGGATTAAGGAATCCGATGTTCCAAAATCAGCGTTCAGAACTCGCTACGAACACTATGAGTTTGTAGTGATGTCGTTTGGTCTCACTAACACACCTGCTGTATTCATGCAATTGATGAACCGAGTGTTCATAGATTTGGACAAATTCGTGGTCGTATTTATTGATGACATTCTGGTTTATTCCAAGAGCCCGGAAGAGCATGCATAACATTTGCGGATCGTTTTAGACCTGTTGAGAAATGAGCAATTGTACGCCAAGCTTCTAATTGTGTGAATTCTGGCTAAAGGAAGTAATGTTCCTCGGTCATGTGGTATCAACAGAAGGAGTCTGAGTAGATCCCCAGAAAATCGAAGCAGTTATAGATTGGAAGCCCCTAAGAACGTGAAGGAAGTTCGGAGTTTCTTAGGACTTGCTGGGTATTATCGTCGGTTCGTGGAAGGGTTTTCCAAAATTTCCCGCCCACTTACTCTATTACTTCAGAAGACCCAAAAGTTTGAGTGGAACGAGATGTGCCAGACTAGCTTTGATGAATTGAAGAAGAGATTGACGACGGCACAGATTTTAGCACTCCCACAGGGAACTGGAGGATTCATATTTTACAGTGACGTTTTGAACCAAGGTCTTGGGTGTGTATTAATGTAAAATGAGAAGGTGATCGTCTATGCTTCACGACAGCTAAAACCTTATGAAGTGAATTACCCAACGCATGATTTGGAGCTGGCAGCGGTAGTTTTTGCTTTGAAAATCTAGAGACATTACCTGTACGGGACTCACTGTTAGATCTTCACGGATCATAAGAGTCTCAAATACATCTTCAGTCAGAAAGAGTTGAACATGCGGCAAAGGATATGGCTGGAACTGATTGAGGACTACGACTTGGAGATTCTTTATCATCCAGGCAAAGCAAATGTAGTGGCCGATGCACTTAGCCGCAAGCCTGTTTCTATTCAGATGCTAGAGACTCTGACCTCCCAGTCTAGCATTAAACGAGAATTGATTCACGAAGGAATTAAAGTATAGTTGCAAAGAGTCCAAGGACAACTGTGTGTGATGAAATTAACTTCATCGTTAACCGAAGAAATCAAATCTAAGCAAGTATATAATCCTCTGATGATTCGGTTACGTGATGAATTGATCAAGGGGAAGGCCCCAGGATTTGTAATTCATGATGATGGAGTCTTGAGATTTCAGAACCGACTTTGCGTTCCCTATATCGATGTTCTGAAGCAGACAATTATGAGGGAAGCTCACAGCACGCCCTATTCTATCCATCCGGGCACCAGTAAGATGTATAAGGACCTGAAGCAGAACTTTTGGTGGGGCAACATGAAGAAAGATGTAGCGGATTATGTCTCGAAATGTTTGGTTTGCCAGCAGGTTAAGATCGAGCATCAACGACCTGCCGGGATGCTGAAGCTGCTCCCGATTCCTGAATGGAAGTGGGAGGACATATCGATGGACTTTATCACTAATATGCCGAGAACCAAGACAGGAATGAACATGAATTGGGTGATAGTTGATCGTCTAACCAAATCGGCTCATTTTGTAGGCATTAAGGACACTTGGGGACCCGAGAAGTTGGCACTATGGGTGTTCATAACCGGGTACCGAATTCTGAGTACCGGTTTTCGGGTAATGAAAAATTGACCCGTGACTGACTGAAAAGTCGGTGCACCAAAAGCGGGTACCTTATTTTTTCGGGTCGGGTCATAGGGTATCCGGCCCAAAATTTAATACCACTAATTTAAAATTTTTATAAATAATTTGTAATTTTAATATAAATTTATTTTAAAATTTATTAGATAAATTAATTCCCTGAGTACTAAATACATTATAAATATTTTCCATACAATAAGTAAATCCCAAAACCGACTAAATTTTATATATACATATATATATATATATATATATATTTTTATATAGTTATGCTTAATTCAATATTTAATTATATATATGAAAGAATATATTATTTTTTATTTAAAGATTTTATCTTCTTGTAAATTTCCAAACTAGTGAGAATAAATACCATTACTGAAAATATAATTAACATGAATTCTCATATCAAATATAATTCATATTATTTGAAAGATAAAGTTTCATATAATTACAAATTAAATAATTAAATTTATAAAAAAAATAACTATTAAAAATAATCGGGTTTTGGTGCCGAATTTACGCAACAAGTCGGCCCATGACTGGCCGATTATATGACTTTTAAGGTGGGTATCGGCATTGAAAAAAATTTAAAATTTTTAAAAATACCCGGAATATTTATTTCGGGTCATCGGGTAGTTGGGCCGGGTAGTTCGGGTCAGGTATTTTTGAACACCCCTAGTTGGCACGAGTATTTATTTCAGAGATAGTCCGATTGCATGGTATGCCGAAGACCATTATTTCTGACCGAGATGGTCGCTTTGTGTCTCATTTTTGGAAAGCAGTTCATAAAGCTTTGGGAACCGAATTGAACTTCAGCACAGCTTATCATCCACAGACAGACGGATAATTCGAGAGGACTATTCAAACGGTGGAAGATATGCTTAGGGCTTGTGCCTTAGATTGGTCAACTGATTGGGAAGTTCATCTGCCGTTGATTGAATTCACCTACAGCAATATTTGGCATGCTTCCATTAAGATGGCACCGTTTGAGTCATTATACGGGTGGAGATGCAGATCGCCCCTATGTTGGGACGATTCATCAAACTTGATCGGAACTAGAATTGATTGTTCAGACACGAAAGAAGATAGCCTTGATTCGCAAAAGGCTGTTGACAGCCCAGAATCGACAGAAATCTTACGCAGACGTATGCCGTCGCCCGTTAGAGTTCAGTACTGGAGATCATGTACTTTTAAAGGTTTCTCCTAATCGTGGAATCTTTCGTTTCGGAAGAAAGGGGAAGTTGAGTCCGAGATATATCGGACCGTTCGAGATTCTTGAGAGAGTTGGAGAGTTGGCTTACAGATTGGCATTACCGCCGTTATTAAGCCATGTTCATATCGTGTTCCACGTATCCCAGTTACGGAAGTATATAGCAGATCCTAGTCATATCATTGATTTCGGCGAGATCAAAGTCGCTCGGGATGGCACTGAAGAGAGACCGATCAGGATACTCGAGAGTCGAGTTAAGCAATTGAGGAAAAAACCGATCGCTTTGGTCAAGGTTCAGTGGTCACGCCACGGGGTGGAAGAAGCCACTTGGGAAACGGAAGATAGCATGAAGTCCAGATATCCAGAGTTATTTTCGTCTTGAGTTTCAGGACGAAACTCCTTTTTAGTAGGAGAGTATGTAACATCCAGATTAATTATTGAGTATTTCATCTGTATTTGAACCCTGTATTATTCGGAATTGTGATATCGATAATTGAAGTATGATATTTCTCGTATTTGTATCCTTGTACATGAGTATGGCAACATGTAACTTTTCCCATGCAAATACGTGATAACGTACGCTAAGAATGTAGCATAACGTACGTTATCGGATACGGTTAGCATACGCTACGAATAAAGCGTAGCGTACATTAGACAGTCAATAATTGAGCTGGGCGGCTAACACATGCGCCAGGCGGACATGGGTCCGGATAAGATTCCCTCGGATGAACCTCGACAGTTTTGAAGTCAACGATTGTTAACGTACGCTAAGGAATATGTCTAGCGTACGCTAGAGGGTGTTGCTTACGTACGTAACCTGATGGTGTAACGTAAGTAATCGAGTACAGAATGAGAACAGTTAACCATCAGTGAACGATACCGTACACTAAGAATATTGGGTAGCGTACGCTAAGAGGCTAACGTACGTTATGCATGAAGGCTAACATACGTTAAGGACAAAAAATTATAAATAAGACAGCACCCCATATTATGTTGTTTACATTTTCTTCACTTATTCTTCAGTCCAGAGAGCCTCCCCTCCTTCATAAACATCCATAGGCCATCCATACTCGATCTTTGAAGATTAGATATCACTTATATTGATCATTGAAGTGGAGAATCATTTTGGGATTGACACACAAGCAACCGGAGTTGGATTCTACCTATTGTCTCAGCATTTTCTTCATCTTAAGGTATGTTATGTTGTCTCCAACCTTGATTTCGTATTCTTAAAGATATTATGATCATGCTACCAAGGATATTAAGTTTCATAGATGATTTATTCAACCAAACATCATGCTTAGGAAGTTGAGATGATTATGATTTAAGTACCTCGGTTAAGAGCATCATAATTTGAATCTTGTTACGATGAACAAGTAAAGTAAGTTTCTGAGATTGGTAATCCAAATTTAGAAGGTGTCTTCGTAGTAATCGCGGACTTGGTATTAACATCATGGTTGTTAGATGAACCTAGGAAGTTGATCATTGAAGGATTTGTCATATCTTGTAAAGGTGGATTGTTAATTAATCTTCAAGATGGTAGTTTGAATGATATAAAGATATTGATATCAACCATAGGCCTTCCGAACTATGCATGAGAAATTGTAATCAAGATTTGGAGTATGATCACCATGACGATATACGTATCCTTGAATTTGAAGATGTTTTAATCCGTAAGATCATTCATAATTGTATGAGCATGATATGTATGCGGATAACGTACGTTAATCACTGAGGATTTCGTAAGCTTCATCACAAATCGAGACAGCCGTCTGCCCAGTGAGAAACTGTCATATACGTGTTTAGCGTACGCTAAGCTATGTAACTTACGTACGCTATCGGGCATAGTTAATGTACGCTACGTTTGGTATGTAACGAACGTTATATCATCAGACGAGTCAGTCGACTGATCAGTGAGGAACTGTCGATACATGGTTAGCGTACGCTAGACTTCGTAGCTTACGTACGCTAACGAGTAGGTTTAACGTACGCTATAAAGGATATGTAACGTACGTTATGCATGTCAGACAGGATACATTTTATGAACTTCTGACCGTAATTTGGATTGTTAGATGTTCGTACGACGTGAGATGAACTCTATATTATTTCTTTTGTTTAAGGTTCGAGCCTTGCTACGTGATTGATCGAAGGGGCGACCTTCGAGTGTTTCGATATTCGTGGAAGTATTATTCTTGTCTTCGAATTGAGGCAAGTACTTTAATTGTTTTATGTATTGATGTTATACATATTGTTGTGCATATATGTCATTGTTGTATGTCGACCTCGAGTTGGTCCGACGGGATCATCGGGGGATCTATGCTAGCGTGCGCTGGATCATCGGGCGGGTTTTTCCACCACGGGTGTAATACCCCGATTTTTAGTATGTAATATCTGAATTTTCAGTATAAATTTTTCGCGTTATTTTATCTGAGACGTACTGGATAGCTTGGTGTCTATACAGTATGGATAAAATAGATTGAGAACTGAGACAGCTGTATTGGTATAATTGTCGTATTCGGTCAATAATTACATTTGAGGATATCGTGTATCAGGTTATCGTACTTTTGATATTGGGTATATCATATGAGAATGTTATCGAATTGAGTATATGTATTCAGTATGCCATATGTTTGTATTCTGTATGTCGATACGTTGGACGAGAATAGATGAAAATGGCTAAGTACAGCCACGTTAGCGCACGCTACGATGTATGCTTAGTGCAAGCTACGATGTATACTTAGCGCACGCTAAGAGGTCTAAATTACGTACACTAAGGAGGACCCCTAACGTACGTAAGGCATTCTGGATAAGGTTCGGAAGGTGGCCGGCAGGTAGGCCCAGGCTAATTATGATCGGCATTTAGCGCACGCTAGTGTATATGGTTAGCGTACGCTAATATCAGATCGATCAAAAGGGAATCTTGGCTTTGTCAGGTTACTTTCAGCATGTAGACCCCGGGAATCTTCGGGGAGGGTGCATAATGTCGGGTCAACGAGGAATAGCGCACGCTATTGTTGGAGAATAGCGCACGCTACTGAGCATTTCACTATAGTAAGTCAAACGCCTATTTGCGTACGCTATTACATGTGCATTACGTACATAAGATGATGTGCGAAGCAAGGTAGTAGCCTCTGGACTGCCCAAAAGCGCACGCTATTAAGGAAGGATAGCGCACGCTAGGGATCTAGGGCACGCTATTGATGGATTCAAATTAAATACTCGCAAGTGTACGAATCGCTCTTGTAGTGAGCGGCAAGTAACTCCGAGGTCGATCTCACGAGGAATTGGAAACGGTTTAAAATTCGATGATGTTCGGCAAATAGTCGAATGAACAAAAATAAATTAAATTAAAATACATCATTCGTTGATTATGATTGCAATTACTAATGCACAAAATTTAAATTGAACTAAGTGATAGCAACACCAATTTGATGGTCGGATAAATGAGAGATAACAATAATGAGATTAATATGGGAATTTAGAGTCACCGACACACATGTAATCAATTATTAGTTCCGATACTCAAATAAATAAGGTTAGGAATTATCGATTGCTCACGATTAAAAGAAATCCGTTTGATGGCGGAAATTCTAAAAATCACGATTGTTCTCAACGAAAATTAAGGGATACTCTTTTGATGGGGACGAAACCTAGTTAACAATCAATTAACCGACTACTTTTGATGAGGTAAATCGTTAAAAGATCGCGCGAAAAAGCCCGAGAACATTCACAATCGTTTCTTTCGGGTCGTTTGATGGCGAACACCGATAAAAACCCTCGATTTGAATAATAATAACAACAATGAAAAAGGTTTGATGATCTAATTCAAAAGTTCTTAAACGAAGAACGAACAAGAGGAACAATCCCAAACTTTATCAGGAAAATCAAAAGGAACTAACAATCAAAAACATGTGTGTGGCTATATCTAAAAACCCATATGAAGTGTTTAGCCACACATGATTAATTCAACAACAATAATGGAAATTGAAGAACAAAACATGGTAAAAACTTCCCTTGTAAATGCCGAAATCGAATTCCCGATGAAGGTTTGATGATCTTCTTACAAGAACTCACAACAAATTTATACAAGGAATTATTATATCTCACTCAAGTATTTTCTCACTCCAAGAACACACAAGGAAGATGATGAAAATCTCTTTCTTTCCCACTCTTTGGTGTTTTCCTCCCTAATCTTGTGTTTTTCCACAAAATATCTTCTTCACAAGACAAGTACATCTCTCAAGGGTCACTCCACTTTGTTTTATAGCCAAAAATCAAGACAAAGGCTTAAAATATGCAAAGATGTCAAGGAAAGTGACATGAACCAAAAAGTGGCACGGCCGTGTCTGGGACACGGCCGTGTCATGCTAGCTGAATTATCAAAAAGTAGTCTGCCGAGAGGCTCGGCCGTGTCCCATGGCACGGCCGTGTTATCTTGTGCGGGATAGGCGAAATGGCAGCGACTCGGCCGTGTCCCAAAAGGCACGGTCGAGTCCTTCTCATCCGGAAAGTACCGTTCTTGCTGGAATGAGACCGGCCGTGTCCCATGGCACGGCCGAGTTACTGATGCAGCCGGCGCATGTCGCGGCCTAGTCGGTGCGGCTAGTCCGGTTGCACAGTGCGGCTAGTCCGGTTTTGGTCTTCTTGGCATGATCCTTCGTTCTTGTATCAATTCACCTCGGATTTTAGCATATGATATACCGTTTCGAAGCTGATTTCACGAGGAATTTATATCAAAGGAGAATACATCTCAATTCGGAGTGGAGATTCTGGTATTTAGGAGATTCGACCGATATTGCTTAAATCTTTCGTCGTTTTAGGCCCCGTTCGCGCTCTTGATCGTCATAAACTCCAACATTGGCCATAAAAGCGCATATTTCACCACAATCTTCGTCCGGATACCTTCAAAACAAAAACACAACATACCACGCGTAAAAAGGGCAAAAACACTCGAAAACAAATGAAAGTGCGACTCGATAGAACAGAATGAGACGATCAAAAATCGACTCATCAAATCCCCCCAAACCTAAACTTTGCTTGCCCTCAAGCAAAAAGAAATAAAACACACGACAAATAAACGAGAAGGATTGAATAATCAAGTTAATCATCGGGTATACATACAATCAACCGAGAATGTAAAAGTATCGTAAAGTCTCGTAATTCATCATGGAAGCCTAAACTCACAAATGAGTGGAAAGCAATGGCACTAGATCGAACATGAAAGAAAACAAGTCTTAATAGTCCCTCACTGAATTATATCGATTCACTCATCTCTCAAGTGTTTAGATAGGTCAATACGCTCAACTCGATTCAAATGGAAAGTTCTACTATATGCTTGCACTTCTTCTCTTCATCAAACGCATCAATATTCACAAAACATGAGTCATAGGGTCTTACTTTTGGTTGTAACGGTGTGGCTCGGGTTGGGAAAATTTGGCTAGTAGTTACAAGTTCAGTCCAAGTAGAGCATATACGATCCTCATATATATGAAATAAAAACTCAAAGCAAGATCGATCATTCTACTTCAATTCTCCCGTATATATATCTCCCTCTTTTTTTTTCTAGGCCTTGTTAAGTGTCATTCTTATGATATTGGCCTATTTTTCACAACCCAACGACTTCCCTTTTGTTTTTCTCAGGCTCACTCCTCTCCTCCCCTATTTTTTTTCTATCCCACTATTATTATTAGGATGGGGCTTATTATTTTCAGGGGAACGGGAGAGAAGATTTTTGCCTCTATACACCACAAACTTTGCACACCTTCGTTTTTCAAATATACCCTCTCATGCTCTTACGTGGACCAATACTTGGGTAAGTTATGGATTTTGGATATGGAGCAATAAGATGCGGGTTTTTCGAACAAAATTACGGCTAAAGGCTCAACGAGGCTAGCAAAGGATATTGATATGAATTGGTAGATATTTTTAGATAAGTAGGTTCAAGACAAAAATGGGCACTTAATCATTCCTCGTGTATGTAAATATCAACACGTCATCCAATGAGAATCATGCAAGTTCTAAAGAATACAATCCACAAGAAGAGAAATCACTCATGAAAGAATTTCACCGCTAAAAGTGAGCAGTTTAATTAGGCACAAGGACTCACGGCTTTTGGACTACCATACTCATTCCTTACACGTCAAATCAAGTAACCAAAACTATACATTCACACGCAAGGTCAAGCAAACAATTAGATTTATTAAACTCTACGAGCCAAACACAAACACGATTAATCATCCATATACCCAACGATTAACAAGGTTATTGCAATCCAACTACGACATCACGCAAGAAAAAAAATAAAGAAAGGAAACAAACATCACGCAAACTAAAAACAAATAAAAATCAAAGAAGTTGCACCCCCAAACCTAAACCTTTGCTTATCCCCAAGCGAAAGATTAAGTCAGGAAAAATGCGAAAATACAAATTAAAAAGAAAGAAAATAAAACTACCGGATTAAGAAGTGTGGTTTTGATCGCGAGGCACCATCCTTTGTGCTCGGGTCTCAACTTTCAATAAGCTAGGCTTCTTCCTCCCATAAATACCTCCTTTATTAGATTACCTACACACGCCATAGACAAAAACAAAATTAATGCAATAATAATAATAATAATAAAAGCGATAAAAATTAAAACTCCCTTGGGTTGCCTCCCAAGCGGCGCTTTATAGTCTTTAGCTCGACTTCTTCGGGTTCTTCTATCCGGATTAAATGGAAATGTGATAGGTCCAACCATATAGCTCGTCATTTTTCGCTCGTTTTCCTTTGTAAGGATGTGGAGAGTGGTTCCATGGATTTCCATTGTGAGCGCTTTTGTCACCATTTCAATTTTCGTATCATCGTAAGTGACGTGATTTTTGTTGGTGATGTTTCTTCTATGTTTGGTATCACAAAATCCATCGGGCTATCACCTCCCCCAAATCTAGTGGCGAGTATATTGATTTTTGTGTTAAATTAATACTCGCTCCTAAGTTCACAACGGAACTTCTTTCTCCACGAAAAGGACTTCCATATCAAAGCTTTCTAGGTCCTCCTTTTGATGCATTGAGTTGGTGGTTTGCTCTTATTCTCTTCAATTGGCTTCTCGATTGGATCTTTAGATTTGTCCCAAGGAATTTGAGTCTCGCAAGATTGGGTAGCGTTACTCGGATTTCTTCATCGTTCGACTCATCCTCTTCAATCACCATAGATTTCTCCGATTGACTCGGCAATTCTTCTTTCTCACCGCCCTTCTCTTTCGCTTGGAAATTATCTCTTTATTTATCACTTTACCACTTCGGATGGTGGTAATAGCTTGAACTTGCTCGGGTTCACTTGGTAGTTTACCCGTTTCTTGTTTGCATGCCTCGGTAGCAAGTTGCCCAATTTGAATCTCCATTTTCTTCATCGAAACTTCTAAAGATTCAAACCTTTTATTGTTCTCCTCTCGGTTTTCCTTGCCCTCCTTAATGAATGCCGCAATACTCTCCTCAAGAGAGTCCCTTTGTTGTGGAGGTGGTTCACTTCGCGTTGGTTGTTGGGCTCGGTTTCCTCCGTTGTATTGAGTTTGGACATTTGCGTCGTATGCCATCGGGTGATAAGTATTTGGGAGAGGTGCATTTCTTGCGTTTCCGCCATAATTATTCCTCCTCTCCTCCCACTCGGGCCTTCCGTGCTTTGTCCCATAGCCCAATTAACTTGTTCGGTTTGTTCTCCGGAAAAATATAAGGGCAAGAATTAGCATGATGTCCGGTCCCCAACAAATTTCGCAAACTCGTGAGCTCGAAGATTTATTTTGAATCTTGAGTTGTCTTAGTTCCTTCATTAACTCATCGATTTTAGATTGCATCTCGTCCTTCTCGCTTACTTGGTTCACAACTCCTCTATGAACACGCACAATTTTTGTTGAGAATTAGCCCCAATAATTCAAATACGTCATAAGCTTGTCTCTCCGTTAACCCCCAAAACGAACCACCGGCGGCGTTATCCACCGCTCCTTGGCAATATTGAGTCAATCCGTCATAGAAGAATTGATTGAGTAGTTGAAGCGGATAGTGATGGTGTGGGCATTGAATGAGGAGCATCTTGAATCGGTCCCATGCTTCATGAAATGCCTCTCCTTCTTGTTGTCCGAATGTTGATATTTGGGCTCTCAATTGTGTAGTCTTGAATGAGAGAAGTACTTGGTAATGAATTTGTCGTAAACTTCATCCCATGTTCTTAACGATCCGGCGCCAAAGTCATCAACCATTGTTTCGCCCCGTCCTTGAGTGTATTAGGGAAACACTTCATTCGTAGTTGATCCTCGCTCAACCCGTTCAATGGGAAGTTATCAATCGCCACATAGAAATCTCGAATGAATGATAACGGATCCTCTCGTGCTAATCCGTGAAATGAGGGCAATTGCTCGATGTGAAATCCGCTTATGTGGTAGTTCCTTGCGGCCGGTGCTAATTGGATGCATGAAATGGCGGTGTTCACTACGGGTTTTGCATAGTCCCTCATAAGATGTTCGACCGGAGGTTGTTGCGGCATGTTATAGTTCGCCTCCATCCCATATTGAGATCCGGGATAATAATTCGCTCCATATTGCACTCCAACGGGTGTTTGTCTCGGATAGAAGTATCTCCCTTGTTGAGCTTCGTGCATCCCTTGATTGCGCCCAACATTATCATATCTCGGAAATCTTGGTTGACGAATGTTTTCCCTCTCAAGCAATTGGTGCTCTTCAAGATCTGGGTTATTCTCGTCGTTTGCCATTGATGATTGCGCTATTATTTTTGGTGCTCTAATTCTTTGAACCTCATCTATGGGTGGAAGAATCGGGTTTCCCAACGATCTCCTACCAAGCATAAACAAGAGAAATTAGAGCGAATTTTTAGACTTTATCGAAAATAATGAAAACGGAAAAATAATCAAGAAAAACAATTCAACTATTATTAAAACAAGATCAAAAATCAAACGCCAATTCCCCGGCAACGGCGCCAAAAACTTGATGGATTCAAATTAAATACTCGCAAGTGTACGAATCGCTCTTGTAGTGAGCGGCAAGTAACTCCGAGGTCGATCTCACGAGGAATTGGAAACGGTTTAAAATTCGATGATGTTCGGCAAATAGTCGAATGAACAAAAATAAATTAAATTAAAATACATCATTCGTTGATTATGATTGCAATTACTAATGCACAAAATTTAAATTGAACTAAGTGATAGCAACACCAATTTGATGGTCGGATAAATGAGAGATAACAATAATGAGATTAATATGGGAATTTAGAGTCACCGACACACATGTAATCAATTATTAGTTCCGATACTCAAATAAATAAGGTTAGGAATTATCGATTGCTCACGATTAAAAGAAATCCGTTTGATGGCGGAAATTCTAAAAATCACGATTGTTCTCAACGAAAATTAAGGGATACTCTTTTGATGGGGACGAAACCCTAGTTAACAATCAATTAACCGACTACTTTTGATGAGGTAAATCGTTAAAAGATCGCGCGAAAAAGCCCGAGAACATTCACAATCGTTTCTTTCGGGTCGTTTGATGGCGAACACCGATAAAAACCCTCGATTTGAATAATAATAACAACAATGAAAAAGGTTTGATGATCTAATTCAAAAGTTCTTAAACGAAGAACGAACAAGAGGAACAATCCCAAACTTTATCCGGAAAATCAAAAGGAACTAACAATCAAAAACATGTGTGTGGCTATATCTAAAAACCCATATGAAGTGTTTAGCCACACATGATTAATTCAACAACAATAATGGAAATTGAAGAACAAAACATGGTAAAAACTTCCCTTGTAAATGCCGAAATCGAATTCCGATGAAGGTTTGATGATCTTCTTACAAGAACTCACAACAAATTTATACAAGGAATTATTATATCTCACTCAAGTATTTTTCTCACTCCAAGAACACACAAGGAAGATGATGAAAATCTCTTTCTTTCCCACTCTTTTGGTGTTTTCCTCCCCTAATCTTGTGTTTTTCCACAAAATATCTTCTTCACAAGACAAGTATATCTCTCAAGGGGTCACTCCACTTTGTTTTATAGCCAAAAATCAAGACAAAGGCTTAAAATATGCAAATATGACAAGGAAAGTGACAACAACCAACAAGTGCCAAGGCCAGTGTCCTCGGACACGGCCAAGTATCCCTGCGCTGAATAATCAAAAAGTAGTCTTTCTAGAGGCTCTGACGTGTCCCATGCACGGCCGTGTTGTCTTGTGCGGGATAGGCGAAATGGCCGAGCGACTCGGCCGTGTCCCAAAAGGCACGGTCGAGTCCTTCTCATCCGGAAAGTACCGTTCTTGCTGGAATGAGACCCGGCCGTGTCCCATGGCACGGCCGAGTTACCTGATGCAGCCGAGCGCATGTCGCAGCCTAGTCCGGTGCAGCCTAGTCCGGTTGCCTGGTGCAGCCTAGTCCGGGTTTTGGTCTTCTTCGGCATGATCCTTCGTTCTTGTATCAATTCACCTCGGATTTTAGCATATGATATACCGTTTCGAAGCTGATTTCACGAGGAATTTATATCAAAGGAGAATACATCTCAATTCGGAGTGGAGATTCTGGTATTTAGGAGATTCGACCGATATTGCTTAAATCTTTCGTCGTTTTAGGCCCCGTTCGCGCTCTTGATCGTCATAAACTCCAACATTGGCCATAAAAGCGCATATTTCACCACAATCTTCGTCCGGATACCTTCAAAACAAAAACACAACATACCACGCGTAAAAAGGGCAAAAACACTCGAAAACAAATGAAAGTGCGACTCGATAGAACAGAATGAGACGATCAAAAATCGACTCATCAGCTATATACAAGTTTTAGCGCACGCTAGTAATGTGCAGTATATAAAGGGACAACCGAGTGTTAAGATGCATTTTCGGCCATTCTTTCCCTTATTTCGATAGAGAGAGTTCTTAGAGAGAAGTTTGAGGTTCCAAACACTTGAGTTGATCGTCCTTAACAACATTAGATTTTGAAAACGAATGGAAACGGATTCAACCTTGAGATTCAATCCATTCCTTCAAAGAGGTACTCTTCACTTTGGGATTTCGTTTTGAATTGTATATGATGTTCTTGAGTTGATAATCGTCATGTATATGAGCTGATGAGTATATGATTATGAGATGGATTATTGAGTTATGTTGATGATATTTTTGATATGCGGAGATTGATATGATTCGTGTGGTTTGGAATGGTGTTGTTCTTCTTCAAGAGATATGTTGGTTAATATCTCCCTTTATTTCGGGTTTTGATGTTGTCGTTATTATTTACTTCATATGATGATGATCATGCAATTGATTATGATTCTTGGTTTATATGATATGATTAAGAAGATTATATGTTGAAACGCTAGTAGAAATGAGATTTGGACACTTGTTTGGAAAGTAATGCATATAATGTTCGACTTTGGAAAATTGCCACCGATTCTTGAAAACTCTAAAAATTCTGAAACATAACAGTATGATATAGCATCGAGTTATCTTTCTAATGGTTCAAACGGTGAGTTAATCAGAGTCCGGATGAGTGGGTTATGCTCAAACTGGCAAAAACTATACTGTCTGTATTCTGAGAACAAGTAGCGCACGCTATTGATGAAGTAAGCGTATGCTAACGTACCTGGACATATAAAAACGTACAGCAGTCGGGAATTTCATTCCCCAACCCTTCCTGCACAATCCCCTTTCGTCCCAAATCACCAAAACTCGGTTTTTAACCCCTAAACCTCAGATTTTGAGTTGGTTTATCAAGTGATAACGTCTAGGAAAGCTTGGAACAAGGATTATAACATAATTCTTGATTCTTTCATCGGATTGAAGGTAATTGGCTTGAACTCTAACATTTTGGGATGTTTGAGATTCTTGATATATTTGGGTTGTTTAGTTCGTATCGATGGCTAGAATCATACAATGTTGAAGGATATATATGTTTGTGATTGTGTTCTTCGTGTTCTTGATGTGGTTGGTGTTTATTGATTGATGATTCGAATATACCTTTGAATTCCGCCTTCAAGGTGTTTGATTGAAGTTTTGAAAGAGAAATTGATTGGAATATTTTAGTTAAGTTTGTATACTCGCCTTATCGAATCGATATATGGACTTTGCGGAATCATGGGAATGAATTCGTAATTGTTTGAGTTAGATTGTCCGGACTTGTGTTTAATCAAGATATTTTGGAATCGTTAGGGTTGTGGATTGGTTATACCGGTTGTTGATTATTATCGTGTGTTAATCGATTATTGCAATAGGTGGTGATAATTGATCGTTGATTACGACCGTTGTGTTGCGGTTGAGGTTGACGAGTTCGTAGATTGCTTTTGGTCGGGGCTGAGGAGCTCGTAGACGAAGGCAATGGTTTTGGTAACGGCTTCGTGGTATCGGTATCGAGGCAAGTTTATGCTTGTTCAACTTATAATATTTAATGAATGATTTCGCTTTCATTTCATTTATAATTCATATAGCAATGCTATTATAGATGTAAACTGTCGGGATGATGATTTGTTTATCGTGCTGTGGTTTGGGATAAATCATAATGTATATGATTTAATTGTGTTTGATTGAAGACAGGTATGTGAGATATCTTTGATCTATGATATGGAACGTCGGATATCGAGGGTAGTTATCGTGATGATATGAGTATCGGGATAAAGGTTTATTGGTATTAAATGGACGGTACTTTATTTAAGATTATTTGTATAACTGTGCATTCGTTTAGGGATGTTTGTTCGTGGAAAGGACATTGTCTTCGGCTTTGAGGTAATGTAAGTATTGTTCAGTTATGGGGATAATTATTTATGCTGAGTTGTTGTATATGTTGTAAGTTGGGGTTTCGTTTAATGAGATTTGTATCGTGTTTGGAGTTTACCTTGTTGATGGTATTCTCGGTCATTGTTGATCCTTTGTTAGTCGTGTTGGGGTTTATCATGTTGACGATATTCTTGGTCGCTGGTGATTCTTCGTTGGTCTTGGTTGGGGTTTATCCTGTTGATGATATTCTCAGTTGACTTATTGGTTGATCTGGTAATTGATCGTATGAGTATTCAGACTGTACGTCAATGTTTCGGGGCTTAGTTGATCTACAGATATGTTGTGTGTTATTGGTTTTTATCCAGATTGAGATATAATGGTGTAATCCGACGGACAGGATTTGGCGCAGATGGTTCATTCCACACTTATGAGTTATGATGATGTTTTGAGGATTCTTAGTATTGTTTGAATACAGTCCAGATGAGTGTTGTTGAATTCATTTCGTCATTTGATAATGCGAAAGGTGGATTATGGTAAGGTTATGACGGTAAGATTACGTTGGTAGTATTCTTATTATTACATTGGTATGTAATTATTTATGTGATGTGATCGATATCATTATTGAGTATTGTGTCTGACCCCGTCGTGGGCTTTATTTTTAGGTACTCGGAGATCGAGCTAGTAGCGGTCGTGAAGAGATGAGCTTCCCGGGTGATACTGGCCGTGGCATTATTTTGGGAATCGAGTATTCTTTTCTGGTTGTTTTATTTCCGCTGCAAATATATATTTTGAACTGTGTTTTATCCGCTGCGTGTGTATATTTCAAAATGTCTTTCCGGTATTTTTGCCAAATCGTGTGTACATTTCAAAATGGCTTTTTGGGTACTTCGTAAACTTGGATTATTTCGTAAAATCGATTCCCTAAACCGAGTTTTGGCATTTTGGCCTTGAACGTTTTAACGATATTTTCATGACGGCATTTGATACTTTATAAATGACTTTTGTGAGTATTTGAAAACATTACCGTCATCGGTCTTTTTGGCGTTTTTGAACGTTTTTGAAAATGGATTTTAGCTTGGTGGGTTCCGGCGCGGGGCCACGGCGCTGTAATATCCCGGATGTTTTTGGGGGTGTTACAGAAGATGGTATCAGAGCCTAGGTTTTGTGAAACCCGAGCATGTGTGTTATGTGGCTCTACCAGTACGGTAGTAGCGTGATTTTTTTTTTTTTTTGAAAATGATTTTCCTAACTTTTGAGTCAAACCGATTTTTGGAGATTCCAAAATCTTTGAGATATTCTCAAAATTGCTATTTGCAATATTGGTGTGTGTTGGTATTGTGTTGAGAATTCGTATGGGAGTCATGTGCTAGTATCACGGGAGATCATCGGCTTCACGCACCTGTAAGTATGTCATTTTGGTTATTCGCTTGTGGCGACGATTAATTGTTTTTGTGATGAGTTGGAATTTTGGTTGATCTATTGGGTGTGGCACGTTGCAAGTTTCGAGGACGAAACTTATTTTAAGGGGAGTAGAGTGTAATACCCCAATTTTTAGTATGTAATATCCGGATTTTCAGTATAAATTTTTCGCGTTATTTTATCTGAGACGTACTGGATAGCTTAGTGTCTATACAGTATGGATAAAATAGATTGAGAACTGAGACAGTTGTATTGGTATAATTGTCGTATTCGGTCGATAATTACATTTGAGGATATCGTGTATCAGGTTATCGTACTTTTGATATTGGGTATATCATATGAGAATGTTATCGAATTGAGTATATGTATTCAGTATGCCGTATGTTCGTATTCTGTATGTCGATACGTTGGACGAGAATAGCTGAAAATGGCTAAGTACAGCCACGTTAGCGCACGCTACGATGTATGCTTAGCGCAAGCTACGATGTATACTTAGCGCACGCTAAGAGGTCTGAATTACGTACGCTAAGGAGGACCCCTAACGTACGTAAGGCATTCTGGATAAGGTTCGGAAGGTGGCCGACAGGTAGGCCCAGGCTAATTATTATCGGCATTTAGCGCACGCTAGTGCATATGGTTAGCGTACGCTAATATCAGATCGATCAAAAGGGAATCTTGGCTTTGTCAGGTTACTTTCGGCGTGTGGACCCCGGGCATCTTCGGGGAAGGTGCAGAATGTCGGGTCAACGAGGAATAGCGCACGATAGTGTTGGAGAATAGCGCACGCTACTGAGCATTTCACTATAGTAAGTCAAACGCCTATTTGCGTACGCTATTGCATGTGCATTACGTATATAAAATGATGTGCGAAGCAAGGCAGTAGCCTCTGGACTGCCCAAAAGCGCACGCTATCAAGGAAGGATAGCGCACGCTAGGGATGTAGGGCACGCTAAATATAAGTTTTAGCGCACGCTAGTAATGTGGAGTATATAAAGGGACAGTCGAGTGTTAAGATGCATTTTCGGCCATTCTTTCCCTTATTTCCATAGAGAGAGTTCTTAGAGAGAAGTTTGAGGTTCCAAACACTTGAGTTGATCGTCCTTAACAACATTGGAGTTTGGAAACGATTGGAAACGGATTCAACCTTGAGATTCAATCCATTCCTTCAAAGAGGTACTCTTCACTTTGGGATTTCGTTTAGAATTGTATATGATGTTCTTGAGTTGATAATCATCATGTATATGATCTGATGAGTATATGATTATGAGATGGATTATTGAGTTATGTTTATGATATTGTTGATATGCGGAGATTGATATGATTCGTGTGGTTTGGAATGGTGTTGTTCTTCTTCAAGAGATATGTTGGTTAATATCTCCCTTTATTTCGGGTTTTGATGTTGTCGTTATTATTTACTTCATATGATGATGATCATGCAAGTGATTATGATTCTTGGTTTATATGATATGATTAAGAAGATTATATGTTGAAACGTTAGTAGAAATGAGATTTGGACACTTGTTTGGAAAGTAATGCATATAATGTTCGACTTTGGAAAATCGCCACTGATTCTTGAAAACTCCAAAAATTCTGAAACATAACAGTATGATAGAGCATCGAGTTATCTTTATAATGGTTCAAATGGTGAGTTAATCAGAGTCTGGATGAGTGAGTTATGCTCAAAATGGCAAAAACTATACTGTCTGTATTCTGAGAACAGGTAGCGCACGCTATTGATGAGGTTAGCGTACGCTAACGTGCCTGGACATATAAAAACGTACAGCAGTCGGGAATTTCATTCCCCAACCCTTCCTACACGATCCCCTTTCGTCCCAAATTACCAGAACTCGGTTTTTAACCCCTAAACCTCAGATTTTGAGTTGGTTTATCAAGTGATAACGTCTAGGAAAGCTTGGAACAAGGATTATAATATCATTCTTGATTCTTTCGTCGGGTTGAAGGTAAATGGCTTGAACTCTAACATTTTGGGATGTTTGAGATTCTTGATATATTTGGGTTGTTTAGTTCGTATCGATGGCTAGAATCATACAATGTTGAAGGATATATATGTTTGTGATTGTGTTCTTCGTGTTCTTGATGTGGTTGGTGTTTATTGATTGATGATTCGAATATACCTTTGAATTCCGCCGTCAAGGTGTTTGATTGAAGTTTTGAAAGAGAAAATATTTTAGTTAAGTTTGTATACTCGTCTTATCGAATCGATATATGGACTTTGCGGAATCATGGGAATGAATTCGTAATTGTTTGAGTTAGATTGTTCGGACTTGTGTTTAATCAAGATATTTTGGAATCGTTAGGGTTGTGGATTGGTTATACCGGTTGTTGATTATTATCGTGTGTTAATCGATTATTGCAATAGGTGGTGATAATTGATCGTTGATTACGACCGTTGTGTTGCGGTTGAGGTTGACGAGTTCGTAGATTGCTTTTGGTCGGGGCTGAAGACCTCATATTTGAAGGCAATGGTTTTGGTAACGGCTTCGTGGTGTCGGTATCGAGGCAAGTTTATGCTTGTTCAACTTATAATATTTAATGAATGATTTCGCTTTCATTTCATATATAATTCATATAGCAATGCTATTATAGATGTAAACTGTCGGGATGATGATTTGTTTATCGTGCTGTGGTTTGGGATAAATCATAATGTATATGATTTAATTGTGTTTGATTGAAGACAGATATGTGAGATATCTTTGATCTATGATATGAAATGTCGGATATCGAGGGTAGTTATCGTGATGACATGAGTATCAGGATAAAGGTTTATTGGTATTAAATGGACGGTACCTTATTTAAGATTATTTGTATAACTGTGCATTCGTTCAGGGATGTTTGTTCGTGGAAAGGACATTGTCTTCGGCTTTGAGGTAATGTAAGTATTGTTCAGTTATGGGGATAATTATTTCTGTTGAGTTGTTGTATATGTTGTAAGTTGAGGTTTCGCTTAATGAGATTTGTATTGGTTGTTCATTGCGGGATATTGGTCCCAGGACTGTTGTTTGGTATTAAGGGTTGTGTTGATCATCATTCGGGGATTGTGATTCTATGATGGTTGTTTTAGATATTGTCGGTCGTGTCGATCTTTCATTATCCGTGGGTCATTGTTCACTCCGGTGAGTCTTTTGATCCTTATTGGATATGTGATTCTTTGAGTATTCGTTGTCATGTTGCATCGTGATATATCTGGAGTCATATCTGCGTACCAATCGGTTATGTGTAGGATTTTCAGGGCGGGCACATATAGACGTGTGATGGGGTCATGTCCTCACATTGGGCAATGCACATGAGAAGATTACTTCGTGAGACTGATTAGGTACAAGACCACACAGGTATTTGATCGATGCCCGGGGTGGCTTGTGCACGGACACATTTCCGGATCGGGCGTTCTGTGACGCCCATCTTTGAGCCATATTGTTTTGGTCGTTCATAGTCCATGTATGATTGGATATGATCGATGGTTTGCGACTGGTTGTTCATACGCCCGAGGGGTGTGTTCGACAGTCGAGGTTATTTTCTTGAGATCCATTATTGTTGATCGTTTGGAGTTTACCTTGTTGATGGTATTCTCGGTCGTTAATTGGTCCTTGTTGATCGTGTTTGGAGTTTACCTTGTTGATGGTATTCTCGGTCATTGTTGATCCTTTGTTAGTCGTGTTGGGGTTTATCATGTTGACGATATTCTTGGTCGCTGGTGATTCTTCGTTGGCCTTGGTTGGGGTTTATCCTGTTGATGATATTCTCAGTTGGCTTATTGGTTGATCTGGTAATTGATCGTATGAGTATTCGGACTGCACGTCAATGTTTCGGGACTTAGTTGATCTACAGATATGTTGTGTGTTATTGGTTTTTATCCAGATTGAGATATAATGGTGTAATCCGACGGACAGGATTTGGCGCAGATGGTTCATTCCACACTTATGAGTTATGATGATGTTTTGAGGATTCTTAGTATTGTTTGAATAGAGTCCAGATGAGTGTTGTTGAATTCATTTCGTCATTTGAGAATGCGAAAGGTGGATTATGGTAAGGTTATGACGGTAAAATTACCTTGGTAGTATTCTTACAGTATTATTACATTGGTATGTAATTATTTATGTGATGTGATCGATATCATTATTGAGTATTGTGCCTGACCCCGTCGTGGGCTTTATTTTTAGGTACTCGGAGATCGAGCTAGTAGCGGTCGTGAAGAGATGAACTTCCCGGGTGATACTGGCCGTGGCATTATTTTGGGAATCGAGTATTCTTTTCTGGTTGTTTTATTTCCGCTGCAAATATATATTTTGAACTGTGTTTTATCCGCTGCGTGTGTATATTTCAAAATGTCTTTCCGGTATTTTTGCCAAATCGTGTGTACATTTCAAAATGGCTTTTGGGTACTTCGTAAACTTGGATTATTTCGTAAAATCGATTCCCTAAACCGAGTTTTGGCATTTTGGCCTTGAACGTTTTAACGATATTTTCATGACGGTATTTGATACTTTATAAATGACTTTTGTGAGTATTTGAAAACATTACCGTCATCGGCCTTTTTAGCATTTTTGAACGTTTTTTAAAATGGATTTTAGCCTGGTGGGTTCCGACGCGGGGCCCACGGCGCTGTAATATCCCGGATGGTTTTGGGGGTGATTCAACGGGTTGGTCTGACGGGATCATCGTGGGTTCTAGGCAGTGAACGCTGGATCATCGAAATTACCATGTGTATGTTGTGATATCATATTGTGATTATCAGTTGTGTATGTTATTTATGAGTTTTTCGTAGGAGGAGACTTGTTGGTAATTTGTCATCTATGTTATTATTATTCTTCGTGAGATGTTGAATAATATGTTGTGGTACTTGTACTAGCATCGTTGTGCTAACCCCTTCGGGGGTGAACATTTGTTTATGTTCAGGATCCAGGAGAGCAGGGAAACAACCACTGGAGCTGCATGACGACGAGGGTGCAGAGTGATGTTCCGGACGGGTTTTATTGTCTGTTGTTGTGTTATTTTTTATAAGTACTCGAGTACGTCGTCGGTTGTGATGATTGGATTTTGGTGATGTATTAATATTCTTCCTTTGGATATTTGTATTCTCGGTATTGGCCCAGAACTGTTGTATTTTATTTCGGTTACTTTTATATGTTGGTATCTGTTATTGTCTTTTCATTTCTTCGGCCTTGTAAATTCTTATGTAAAGGATTTACGGCGCTGTAATATTCCTGAATATATCGGGGGTGTTACACCGTCTGTGTTGATACACTGTGATAGCCAAGCTGCTATTGGACGGGCACAAAATATGTTTCATAACGGTAAGTCTCGACATATTCGTCGACTATGTAAGGTCAATATATAATCTGGCGGATCCGCTGACGAAGAGTATTAATTGAGATCAAATGTATAAATTGTTAGAGGGAATGAGTGTTAAATCCACATCTTAAGGATGATTATAGCGGAAACCCAACCTTGTAGATTAGAGGATCCCAAGAGCTTGGTTCAATGGGATAACGAAGTTATAATAATCCGTGTGTTAAAACACTCAAACATACCTATTCTCTCAGAATAGTGAGTGATTGTTTACCTACATGTGGTGAGGTTAGGTTAAGTCTTATGATTTTAATGATTCTTGATTACCTCGTGTTGTTACCCAAAATATTATTCAGAACGATTTGCTGAATATGGCTACGGGTGAGTAACAAACAAAATGCGAGAGCACGTCCGAGGGAATGTAAATAACACCAGATTTGCTGGGGTTGTTAGTCCCGAGCTTGAATACACTCGCGAAATATTATTAATACGACTACTTTGGAGTACAAATATTAATGTTAGAGTACAATTATAATGAGTGTAACGACCCTATTTATAGAGGGGGAGGTAGTTGGGATGGCTTGATCCCAAACGGGCGATCGCCTTTCCTGTATTATAATAAGCTGACGATCGTCTTAGCACATGGGTCAGTTTCCTTAAAGTCCGTAGCTGCTACTGGAAGCCAGATGCGTGAACCAATGAGAAGACAACATGCGTCCCATGTCGCTGTCTTGGGAGGTCCCACCTAGGACCTTTCGGCGGGCCTGTCGGTAGGTGAGGTTGTCCTTGTCACCGACAGCTGTTGATGGGCTGGAGTCAAAAGCCTTTTCCCGCGGCGCCTTTTGCGGATCTGCATGTGGGCCTTCATCCCGAGATTCGGTCTTCGCAGACTTGATGGATGTTGGCTTTACACGTGGAATGAGGCGGTCGTCCTTGGTCGGGCGCCAGAGTCGATCGCCAGGTGCCAAGAAACGATCACTCTGGATGTCGATCGCTCGACACTTGAACTTGATCTGGTATCTTCGTCTGGAAAGTCTGCCTTGGTTTATTTGATGCTGACTTGGTCGCTCGGCCCTTATGCCGATTGCCATCGAGGCGTATAAATCGCTGCACAACAATTGCCTCCAGCTCGCTCCGATGTCAGAGACGTGGGGTGAGGAGGTTTCACTGGCGATCGTTTAAAATAATGACGAGCGACTAGTCGAGCGGACTTTGTTTTTGAATTTGGATGACTTACTCGGTTGATGAAAGAAGCGGCCCTTGAGACTGCTTATTTAGTGAAAAGGAACGAAAATAAATCGTTTAGCGAGCTATCTTCGGTTTGGATCTTGCGATCTTCAATTTTGCAGATTCCTCGAGGAAGGCCGACCATCTCGGCCTAGAGGAACCGTGTGCGGTCGCGGAGTTCGATGGAACCGACCTCCGCGACCATGTCTTGTGCGCGGGCGACATTCCGTCTGATGGTCTACTTCTCGCGACTCACTTAATTGTGAGGGTCCTCCGTAGGCTACGTTTTGCCTCGCAATGTAGCGATGGGGCGGACGATCTCTGCCTGGAGGAGTCCTTGCACGGGGCACCGTCGGATTAGTCGACTCCGCGACCGCGGCTTGTTAGCACTTTTCTGCCTGGGATCGACATGTTAGATGACGGACCTTCGAGGGCACACGTTGTGATGGGGAGAGGGACGCGTCGCATTGTTCGGGTCCACCATGTTAGATGATGGACCTTTGAGGGCGGGCGAGCGTGTCCACATTGTAATATCCTGAATTTTCAAGCAGTATTTTCTTCGATGATTTTATTGGAATATTGATATGGTGAATTTATTTTTGTGATTTCATGTGAATGAGATTTAATAAGTTGGATGGTATTTTCTAATCCCGTTGAATAATCGTTGGTAGAATGCAGCGGTGTACAATGTTATATTCTCCGATAAATTATTCGACGAAGGTTAGAGAAATTATCCGGATTAAGTAAGGGATTCTTGAGTTGTCATAGATATATTGAAGATGCAATTATATTCTCGGATGGTTTAAAGTACGAAAAAGTACCGAAAGTATTAGTGAAAATAAGATTGGATATTTTCTTGGAAAGTGTTGTGCACAAGGTTTGACTTTGGAAAATTACCACGGATTTTTGGGATGTTCGGAAATTTTGAAAATTAACAGTATTATATAGATTTGAGTCATCTTTCCAACAGTTCAAACGACGAGCCAATCGGAGTACGAACGAAGAAGTTATGGTCGAATTAGTGGAAACTATTTGCAGAAATTTAGTTCCGTCAACGAACACTCACCCGTGCAGTAATGTTACAGACATAATTTATAAAAATCCAACCGTCGGATTAACATGAGATTTTGTCAGTCAGTTCTAAACACCGTAAACTATATTTTGGACGGTGGAGATTGGATTTAGATGTACCATGTGACCGTACTAATTAAAAGAACGAGAGGTTCCTGTTTTTGGATTCATATTGAGAAGTCTCGGTATTTTGTAGATTTACGAAGATTTAACCGTTGGATTGTACTAAATTTTGGATATATTATTTACCAAATAGTTTGGTATAATATGAACGGTAAAGATTATATTTATATTTTGTTTGTAAGAGTTATGGCTCTCGGACAGTAGTTGTATTTTGAAGGATGTGTTTTATCCCACATCGGTTGAGAATAAAGATGAGAAGCATTGGTTATGCTATAAGAATATATTTTTGTCCCACATCAGTTGAGAATAAAAGGGAAAAACCTTCTTTATTCTATATAAGGAGTCTTGGTGCCTTTCTTACAAGTACACCCAAGTAATACACTTTAGTCTTATTTGATTCAAATTAAATTCCTTTCTTGTATTCTCTTTAAAGAGTGGTGAGAAGGGTGAGAATCATGTAGACTTATAATAGTGTAGGGGTGTCGAGTTAAAAGAAAGAAATTCTATATGATTGTAGAAATTTATCATATAGTGAAGTCTTTTTTTGAGTGGATCGTGGTTTTCTTCCATATTTGGAGTTCTATTTTTGGTGGAGTAGCTGTGATTGACTAGCTCGATGAAGAGCAAGACGTGGTCCGATTTTACTGAATTTTGGATAGCTTGTTGCCGACTAATGGTCCTTCATTTTGAATGGTTGGATCGTGATTTGGAGTTCTAGACCGTGAGTTATTGCTGCTGCACGTTACTGGGCAGATTCGGCTTCGTCGTATCGACATTGAGGCAAGTTTATACTTGTTCAGTTCATAATGTTTAATGAATGGTTTCGATTTCATTTCATTTATAATTCATATAGCAATGATATTATAAATATGAATTGTGTAGATAATAGTTTGTAGGTTGTGCCTTGATTGATTAAATCATAATGTGTATGATTTAAATGTGTTTGGTGAAGGCGGAAATGTGGATTATCTTCGATCTATATTATGGATTGTCGGATATCGAGGGTAATTTATCATGACGATATTTATATCATAACAATGGTTTATTGATACTGAATTGACTGTATTTCATTTGAGGTTCTGTGAATAGTTGGGTATTCGTTCAGGGACATTTGTTCGTGGAAAGTAGTTATTTTCGGCCTTGAGGTAAGTTAAGTGTGGTTCAGTTATGAGGATAATTATTTCAGTTGAGTTATTATATATGTTGTATATTGAGGTTTCGTATAAGGAGATTCATATTGGCTGTTCGTTGAGAGATATTGATCCCAGGGCCATTGTTTGGTATTGATGATTATGTTGATTGTTTTGTTGAAGGATGTTGATTCCAGGAATGTTGTGTTGAGATTGTTGATCGTGTTGATCATTCTTTAGGAATTGTGATCCCAGGATGGTTGTTTTGGATGTTGTCGGTCGTGTCAATCTTTCATTATCCGTGTGTCATTGTTCACTTCGGTAAATCTTTTGATCCTTATTGGATATGTGATTCTTTGAGTTTCGTTGTCATGTTGCATCGTGACATATCTGGAGTCATATCTGCGTGCCGATCGGTTATGTGTAGGATTTTCAGGGCGGGCACATATAGACGTGTGATGGAGTCATGTCCTCACATTGGGCTGTGCACACGAGAAGATTACTTCGTGAGACTGATTAGGTACAAGACCACACGTGTATTTGATCGATACCCGGGGTGGCTTGTGCACGGACACATTTCCGTATCGGGCGTACTATGACGTCCATCTTTGAGCCATATTGATTGGTCGTTCATCCTCCATTTATGGTTGGGTATGTTCGACGGTTTGCGACTGGATGTTCATATGCCCGAGTGGTATGTTCGACAGTCGGAGTTATTTCTTGAGATCCATTATTGTTGATCGTTTGGAGTTTACCTTGTTGATCGTATTCTCGGTCGTTGTTAATCCTTTGTTGATCGTGTTTGGAGTTTACCTTGTCGAGGGTATTCTCGGTTATCGTTGATCCTTTGTTGGTCGTATCGGAGTTATCATGTCAATGATATTCTTGGCTGATCATTGTTATTGATCGTATGAGTACTCGGATTGTACGTCGATGTTTCGAGATTTGTTATCATTGTTTTGTGGTAGTTAATCTACAGATATATTGTGTATATTTGGTTCTTATCAGGATTGGTATTTGATGGCGCGATCCGACGGACAGGATTTGGCACGGTTGAATTATTTCATGCTTATGAGTTATGATGATGTTTTGCGGATTCTTGGTATTGTTGAATTCAGTACAGATGATTGTTGTCGAATCCATTTCGTCATTTGAGAATGCGAAATGTGGATTATGGTAAGGATCGATTTGGTATGGATTGTATATGGATTGGTAAGGTCATGACGGTAAGATTATGTTGGTAGTATTCTTACTATATTATTACATTGGTATGTAATTATTCATATTGATGTGATCATTATCATTGTTGAGTATTGTGGCTGACCCCGTCGTGGGCTTTATTTTTAGGTACTCGGAGATCGAGCTAGTAGCGATCGTGAAGGGTGAGCTTCCCGAGTGATACTGGCTGCGACATGTTTTCGGAGAATTGAGTATTCTTTTCTGGTTGTTTATTTCCGCTGCAATTATGTATATTTTGAACTGTGTTTTATCCGCTGCGTGTGTATATTTCAAAATGTCTTTCCGGTATTTTTACCAAATCGTTTGTATATTTCAAAATGGCTTTTTGGGTACTTCGTAAACTTGTATTATTTCGTAAAACCGATTCCTTAAACCGAGTTTTGGCATTTTGGCCTTGAACGTTTTAATAATATTTTCATGACGGTATTTGATATTTTATAAATGACTTTTGTGAGTATTTGAAAACATTACCGTCATCGGCCTTTTTGGCATTTTTGAACGTTTTTGAAAATGAATTTTAGCCTGGTGGGTTCCGGCGCGGGGCCCACGACGCTGTAATATCCCGGATGGTTTTGGGGGTGTTACACACATATCTGTTTTGGAGGGCCCTTTGGCTACACCCGCCTCGTATTTAAACGAAGGGCGAGTGATCTCTGCCCAAAGGAACCTTGCATGGACGGGCTGTTGGTTCCATCGACCTCCAGAACCATGCCTGCACTTTTCTACCTCGGATCGTCATGTTAGATGGCGGTCCTCGATGGTATACGTTGTGTTGGGGGAGACGATCGCTTGCCTGGGTTCATCATGTTAGATGACGAACTTTAGAGGGCGAGCGAGTCATCCTATTTTTGGAGACGTTGCTCAGGCAGTAGCCTTTGGTTTGACATGGTGGAAACTGGGGAAAGATCTCCGAAGTTTCCACCTCTTGATTGAAGCATATAGATCCGGCCGCCGAGGTTGACCGGGGGATTGACTCGTACGAATCCTCTGGATCGTCGCGTTTGATTCTGGCGATCGGATTGGGAGATTGACGGTCGTCGATCTATCACCGATCGCGGCCCTTGGTCCTTCCTGCCCGGGGCTCCGGCTAAGCCACTAAACTATCCATCTTGCCCTCCTCGAACAATCTCCAGAGTTGTCTGAGGAGGTCGCGGCATTGGTTGGTGTTGTGGTCGGGACTCTTGTGGTAAGCACAAAATTTATCGCGGTCCAGATGACCGTTGTCCCTTATCGCTTTTGGCTTGCTTAGCCGCTCGCGCCCCTTGATGGCGTAAAAAATATGGGCCAGAGATAGATTGAGGTTGTGGAGGAGATGGGCTTCCACATCCTCAAAGGCCTTGAAATCACCGTGTGACTTGGCGACCGCCTTTTCGGGCTTGGCGATCGTCTTATCGGCCCCCTCTCCTAGGCGAAGGGCGAGAAACCTCTTCCTGGCCATAAAGTCTGCGGCCTTGGCGCGGAAGATCACGTAGGTTTGGGGGGATGTCCTTCATAAGGTGCCTGAACATGGGCGAAAGACCATCGAATCCCCCTAGGACCGAGTAGAGGG
Organism: Orobanche coerulescens; assembly: GCA_033398695.1. Lineage (NCBI taxonomy): Eukaryota > Viridiplantae > Streptophyta > Magnoliopsida > Lamiales > Orobanchaceae > Orobanche > Orobanche coerulescens. The sequence goes on along the minus strand of CM065807.1, from coordinate 3,818,532 downwards.
CGATCTCGTCGCTTATGGGCTTGCCGGTGAGGATTGTCTCATCCACTCGATCGATGTAATCTTTCTCTGGGCGTCTGTCCCAGTTTCTAGGAGCGCATTCATATCGTCGAGCTGGCGTTGCATTGCGGCCATAGTCGTAGCCTGGCTGCTCGCGGTTTGGCTCTTGGAGCAGGAGCCGAGGCGATCGTGTACTGATCTCCTGGCTTTGCGGTAGGCGATGAGGTCTTCGCCGCCGAGCTCGATTTTTCGGCGAGGGGGAGCCAAATGGACGACCTGACTTTTGGGAGTTGGGTATGCCGAACTCGTAGTGACGGATTCGGACTCCGACGTCTCACGGCTGGGGCCAGAATGCCCCGGTCGCCATGAAGGATCACTTCCTAGGCGACTGAAGATGGAGTTGTCCCGCCTCGCGAGTGCCTTTTCTTGTGACTTGGGGCTTTCTGTCGATTGCTCGACATATAGCCCCTTGAATTTTTGCTTGCCCGCACGGCGGATGGCTGATGGGGTAATAGCGGGCGCATCGCATGCTCTCTGTCGCTCCCTTAGGATGGCCATGACCTTCTCGATCTGTTCCGCGGTTTGGAATTGATCGAGTGAGAGGCTGGGGCCGTCCCTCGGGGGCGGGATTGAGAGTCTCGCGTCGCCGCGGCTACCCTACGCCGTAGGTTGGGACTCGGTTTGGGCCGGAATAAGGCATCCGGCGGACTGTAGGGTGGCTCTCTTCGAGGTGGTGGCAGACGTCATTATCTGAGGGTTTTTCTTTGAAGAACAGTGAGTGTTTCTTCAAGTATATGTTCCAGAGAATAGTGAGTGTTCTTTGAAACGGTCGGAATGAAAAATGAGGGTAAATGCCCTCCTTCTACCGCCAATTGTTGTTACCCAAAATATTATTCGGAACGATTTGCGGGATATGGCTACGGGTGAGTAACAAACAAAATGCGAGAGCACGTCCGAGGGAATGTAAATAACACAAGATTTGTCGGGATTGTTAGTCCCGGACTTGAATGCTCTCGCGAGATATTATTAATACGAATACTTTGGAGTACAAATATTAATGTTAGAGTACAATTATAATGAGTGAAACGACCCTAGTTGTCTAGATCTTGAGTGCTGATGATTGCCGGAAGAACCAGAGTTAATGCTCTGTGAGTTCTTGTAACAAAGATGAAGTGTTGTAGTCAACTGCGAGAAATCGACTGTCTCTCACTGTGTGAATTTAGCTGACCCGTCTGACTGTATGAGAATAGACTGCCAGAGAGAGTCTTCCAAGTGTTGGAGGTCTCCTATTTATAGAAGGGGAGGTAGTTGGGATGGCTTGATCCCAAACGGGCGATCGCCTTTCTTGTATTATAATAAGTTGGCGATCGTCTTAGCACATGGGTCGGTTTCCTTAAAGTCCGTAGCTGCTACTAGCAGCCAGATGTGCGAACCAATGAGAAGACAACATGTGTCCCATGTCGCTGTCTTGAGAGGTCCCACCTAGGACCTTTCGGCGGGCCTGTCGGTAGGTGAGGTTGTCCTTGTCACCGACAGCTGTTGATGGGCTGGAGTCAAAAGCCTTTTTCCCGCGGCGCCTTTTGCGGATCTGCACGTGGGCCTTCATCCCGAGATTCGGTCTTCACAGACTTGATGGGTGTTGGCTTTACACGTGGCATGAGGCGGTCGTCCTTGGTCGGGCGCCAGAGTCGATCGCCAGTTGCCAAGAGACGATCGCCCTGGATGTCGATCGCTCGACACTTGAACTTGATCTGGTATCTTCGTTTGGCAAGTCTGCCTTGGTTTATTTGATGCTGACTTGGTCGCTCGGCCCTTATGCCGATTGCCGTCGAGGCGTATAAATTGCCGCAGAACACCTCGGAGAGGTCAAGTATAGTAGGATACTTGGAAATAAGAATCACCTATATAAGTGTGAAGTGAGGGCCGCTTCAGTTGATACACTTATGAATCCAAAGGGGTGTCCAAGGTCGAAAAGGACACAAAATGTTAGAACGGACGAAATTGAGATGATATTGTGTCTATACTATTGTCTCGGTATACACCATGGAGGACTAGTTCAAGGTTTTTCATGATCACTATGCCGCCAGTATACTCGATGATGTTGACCATGGATAGGTTCAAGGTTACAAGCCACCTAGCCAGATGCAATATTGTCTCTTGAGGACTGAACTATGCATTTGCATTCATTTTGCATTGGCATTCTCACTCATGTGGGGGATTGTTGGAAATAGTTTAGTAATTAACCATTTATTAGAATAAATATTGTTAATTAAATATTTAATATTTAATTAGAATATTTATTAAATATTAATCTACGTTGTGAGTAGATGAACGTGGTACATTTAATATTTCTAAACCGATTTTCGGCGAGTGAGATATTATATGTTAAAATTGGATGTTGGAGTAGGAACTAACATGTTATATATAATGTTAGTTGTCCCACATTGATTGTGTATGGGTGTTTTGGCTTGTATTTAAAGTCTTTGTCTATATGTGCTTAGTAACAAGTGGGTTGGTGTGTATGGGTGTCCTCGCGCACACACACACGCACGCGTCGCCGCCGCCGCCGACCGACCGTCCGTCCGTCGGGTCGTGTCGGGCACGGGCTCAGGCTCAGGCTCAGGCTCAGGCCAGGCCGAGGACTTGGATCTTGGCAATTGGTGCTTTGGGCTGGTGTTTGGGCTTATCTTTTTGGACCAAATTCGTAGGTCCACTAACCTTTTGGTATGGACCAAGACTATTGAGTTGCCTAAATACTTCACTCCAAGAGGCAAGACTCTTCATCCGACCTCTGAAACCGCCAGCCATCATGGCATTAATGGCGACGAGTCCCTTCACCTGATCGAGAAGTGCTATATAAATCAGCATTTGATCATTGCAGAATGGACGGAAAAAAAACAGTGCATTTTCTCAAAGCATAGCATATCATATTCAAATTCAGTCTTCGTTCCAGTCCAGTTCGCAGGTGCTCGATCAGTTTGCGGTGCTGCTACTGTCGAGACGTTCAGATCGTTTTAACCTTTGGGGACGAGTCGCTTTACCGTGAGCACTACCGGGGCGTATTCTCGTCTTGCGGGCAGAAGCTCTAGCTTCGGACGATCTTTAGTTATTTTATTAAAATTGTTCTTTCATTTCAAGTGTAACGTTTGATTCTGTTCTTTGTTATAGTTTAGTTCAGAATATTATTTGTAATACACGTGCAAGTACCATATTATTACAACAAATGCCACCACCGTTGCCACCAACTCAAGAAGATGGAAGTAAATAAAAATCGTTAGTATGGCAACCGAAGACTCAAAGGTTTTCAAGACGAATTGTCTCGTCTACAAGAACAACTCCAAACGACACAAAACGACTTGTCACTATAAAAGTGTTATGGGGTATTTTTTTAGCAGTGAATATTCTATTTTTGGTTCCTTTAACCTACCTCAAAATTTGTTGGTATAAAAGACTCGGTCAGTTTGTTTATTTTTTATCTACATCGCAATTTCTACAGCCTACATCTCAGCCATGGAAACAAACAATTTGAACCGGTGTGGCATGCAGTCGTGAAAATGACAGTTAGAGAAGAAAGGAACGAGGCAAAGATAAAAGCCCATATTATGTTAAAACTTAAAGATCAGTACATCCCTTGAAATGGTACTCACTGAAAACCTTGACAAGTCTCTCTCTCTCTCTCTCTCTCTCTCTCTCTCTCTCTCTCTCTCTCTCTCTCTCTCTCTCTCTCTCTGACCTTGATAAGTCTCTCTCTCACTACAATAAAAAAGCGCTTCAATGACGGTGATTTTTGTTGCTATTTTGATGGAGATGACTATCATCAACGAATTTTGTCGTGGCAGATTTGTTCTTGAAAGTGGCGTGGCTGAACAACTGATACGAAAAATATTTTTGTTGGAAAATATAGCAACGACACTTTTGTGTTGTGGCGGATCTCTCTCTCTCCTCTCTCTCTCCTCTCTCTCTCTCTCTCGTTGTTGCTTTCACAATCACTCTCAATCAGCACATGATATGCTTTCTGGAAGCACAAAAAAAAAAAATGAAAATAGCTCATTGGTACCATCACATTAAAGAAAAAAAAATGTTGGGTATCTTATTGACATGCATGGCCTTCATAAATTGATGTCTTACCCTTTGTACTGCATGCTTCATATGGTTTCATTTTCAATTTTTGCATTGTGTGGTGGGGAAAAAAGAAAAAAAAATAAGCTTAATTAAAAAAAAATTCATTATCAATCTTTATATATTTATTAAAACTAATTTGTTTGATTTTTTTTCTTCAGGTAGGGAAGAAAAAAAGGTGGTTCAGATAAAAAGAAAAAAAAAACATGTTATGATTTGAATTAATTTTAAATACACTCCCACAAATTATTCATATGGGCAAGAAAAAATGCTGGTTCACTTGTGTGAAAAAATCTGAGAAACAGGTAATAAGATTAAAATCCCACCACCATTTTTTTTTATTTTTTATTTTTTCTTTTTTTCATCCCCATATTTTTCCAATTATTTTCTAAATTTTGTTTTATTCATCTTTACTATGTAGAGATCAAGAAAATGGAAATGGTTACTACATTGGCTCAGATTCAGACATTATGATGAAGTCTCTCAGAAAACACTAAATGAGGCAACTGAAGAACAGAGAAAACATGCATTGGCTGCATCCGTTGCCGCCGCCGCCGCGGCCAAAGCTGCTGTGGCGTCGGCTAATGCGGCGGCCGAGATCGTCCGTCTCACTAGTGTACCTTACGAAATCCAGATGGAAAAACAATTCTTCGCGGCCGTCGAGATTCAAAGTGCTTATCGAGGACATCTTGTGAGTTCTCTCTCAAGTTTTTTTTGGCATATTTGATTTAGTTTGTTTATTTATTTTTGCAATCAATGTTCAAAAGCTGTATTGTCCCTTCAATAGTTAGTGAGTGATGATGAGAAACAAAATCTGTTGGTACTGTCCTAAAGGATGATACATAATACTTATAAAAAAGTGACTGTCAGCTTTTAAACAACGAAAACGTCATGTCAATGTCTGCTTCTAATTTATACAGACAATGTAACCTCTATAAATTAATAATCGTGTGATCATGTAAGTCTACTGATCTAAAGAGGTGTTGCCGTGTGACCTTGAGATCACGAGTTCAAGTCATGGAAGCAGCCTCTTGCATTTATACAGGGTAACGCCCGTCTACGTTTCACCCTTGTGGTGGGGACCCTTCCCCTGACCCTCGCTGTACGGGGATGCTTTGTGCATCGAGCTGCTAAAAAAAATGCAAATATGAGCCGAGAGTTTATTAAGTTGAGAAAATGTGTCTGGTGAAGTTGTGATAAAAGTCAAACTAGACGTAGAATCAAGAATCTAAACCACAGCACTGGGCCTGCCTTTCAATCTAGACAGACGGCGTCTTTGGTTGTTTCATTTGACTGGTTTGACTAGCTATTTGTGACGGTTGTTTGATTCTCTTGAGTTATAAGAAAATGTGTGATAAAATCAACGAGTAGCTGTTCCAAATGGATCCATCACTTGTGCAGGCAAGGAAAGCATTAAGTGCACTCAAAGGACTAGTCAGACTTCAAGCAGTTGTTCGAGGCGAGCTAGTGAGGCGTCGCGTAGTTAAGACACTGGCATCGATGTCTTTATTTTTGTCCAAATCACAGACACAAGTACAACGCAAGAGAGTCCCAACTCATCTCGACTATTTCAATCAAGGCGAAAGGAGATACGAACTTAGCCAAAATGAAAGAATCAAATCTGAAGGACGGGTAAGTTAAAAAGGGCCGCATTATTGTTAACCTTGAATAAAATGTAAATATACAAACGAAAAATAAAAAAATCGACTTATTTCGTTTTCAGTACAACAGCCACAGGAGTTGGGATTTGAGCTCGGTCTCGAAGGAAGGCATGGAGGCGTTGAATCTACAGAAACAGGAGGCCGTTGCGAAAAGAGAACGTATGAAGCAATATTCATTCTCCCATCGGGTAATCTTGATTCCGCTAGAATTAGCATTCTATACTTTAAATGAGATTAAATAGATCGTAAAATAAAATTTTAAATAGCCTGATCATATCTTCCATTCGGAATTGAAGTAGTCTTTGCAAATACTTTAGAACCATCACGCCAGGAAAATTTGACCTGACATTAGGCCGGTACTAAAATTACATATTTTTTCATACTCGTCGATTCTAATCCACACAGTTCAACCATACCAAGAAGAATATAAAAACTAGAATCGACAAATATGAACAAATATATAGTATAATTAAGATGTATTTTCTTATCGTCAGGTTAGGAAAACTGGGTCTTATATTAAGCCGGTTCTAAAATTACATATTTTTCATATTTGTTTTCGATTCGCACAGTTCAAACCTAACAAGAAAAATATACAAACTAAAATCGACAAATATGAAAAAATATATAATTTTAGTACCGACGTAACGTCAGGGTAACTTGGGCCCGACGGTAGAAAAGCCCATAAAACATTTGGACAACTTAAATCACCGAGAGTTTTTCTTTTTGCACTTAGCCCACCAAACTTTTTTTTTTCTCACACTTTACCCCCCAAGCCTATGCATCATTTTCACTTTGCCCCTTCAGCCATCTCAAATTCTATCATGCGCGCATGTCCATAAGCCAGGGGGTTAATGTAATCCAGTCTTCTTTTGTACTAGGAAAGAAGAAATGGCCATAGCCTGGAAGAACCAATGTCCCACAGAGAAAACAGAAAAAGCAGCCGGTTCGACCAACTTATCGAGCTAGAAGCACTTCAATACCAAGAAAAAGACAAATTGATCAAACATTTCTCTCATTCAAACACCATAGCAGCTAAGGCAAGCCAGCTGCCAGTGGCACAACCCAGACCGAGAACCTCATGCAGACAAGAAAAGATGGAGTTGTTCGACTCGCCGTTTTCACAACCAAGGCGATCTTTTTTCCACGCGAAAGAGAAATCATCAATGGAAGATGAAGAAGATCGATCTTTACCAAATTCTCCGGCTTTTCCGACTTACATGGCTGCTACGGAATCTGCAAGGGCTAAGTGTAGATCACTTAGCACACCAAAGCAACGGTTGAGATTATGTGAGACGTATTGGGGCGAACATTCTCCATACAAACTCGGGATTTCATCTTGGAGTTCATTTAACGGTGATGTAAGGAAAAGTTGCGAACGGAGCAATATTTCTCAGAATTTTTCTTTTAACCGAAATTAACAATATTAATTCTGTCTTCTAAAAAAAAAAATCTCGGATCATAGCTCGTTCTTGTGAACAAGTGCATATCACCCAAAATGTGTTTCCTCCCAAATTCAACTTTGCATTTTCAGATTGTTTTTTAATATATAAATATTAGAAAAACAAAAACATAAACCGAGGGTTCGAACAGCCGGTTCAAGGTTTCAAGAATGTCGAGACCAGAACCAAACCGCCAGCAGGCAGTTCATGTTCCGTTCAAAATCGTGGTCAAGGGTTTCGGTTACGGCACTATTCCGAACCGCCGGTCCGGCAGATCAAACTGAAACCTTGGGCACCTCTGACTAAGATAACCTAAATGACCACAATAAATTAAATAAAAATAAAGGTGACAATTTTGAGACCAGCTTATAATATACCTAGATGTCTAATTATCAGAAAAGAATGCCTGAATTAATAAAGGGAACAAAATCTCATCTTACAAAAGCACACAAGTTAACTATTACAAAACACATTTTTGTTCTTTCGAATTATACAACTCAATTAAATTAAAATGATCAGACAATAACAATTTCATCGATGCTAGCAAAAGAGTCCGGAATATTTACAGATACCTCTGGGCTAAAACCAGCTTTGGAATATTCGCATTTTCAGGAGATGACATCCTTAGCCCATTTGTCTCTCAAACAAATGACACCTTAAGGTTCCGATAATATCATCCAAAGCCCCGTCATTTGCGGCCAGATACCTTAAAACTTCCTCTCGGCTGTCCATAATTTTCCCTTTTATGTAATAAAAGCTTCCGTCTTTCACGATGACACCATGTTCACACGCCAAATCCAAGGCCTCTGATTCACGGCAGATTCCTTTTCCAAATCTTATACTTAATTCAGCTTTCGCCATTGATGGGGCTAGCTTATTTTTTACGACTTGCACGCAAATTCCGAGACCTGTAGCCTGGCAGAATGGAGATTTACTGTCTATTCATACTTCATTTTTAACCTTTTGGATATTTACAAAAAGTACCTGAGGTTTGGTGTATTTGCCAAGAAAAAAAAAACTTCGATAATTGCAAAAACCACCCTTGAGGTTTGATTCCATTTGCATTTCGTCCCAACCGTTAGTTCGGCTGACGGAACTTTCTGACGTCATCTTATTTGACAATTAAACCCCTCAAATTCTCAATATACGTAACAAATAGCCCCAGCATTTCATCAGGATATTTGTAATATTTAGAAAAATTGAAGGGTGGAGTCGGTTATAATATGTAAAAAGATTGAGGGAAGTAATTAGTATTAAAGATATGATGAGATAAGCAATTTGCTTTAGCTTCACTTTCGACAAGTGCAAAATGTAAGATTGGTGTATCATCAAGGCTGCCTTTTTGTAATTTTCACATTTAGCTGGTTGTATTTGTAACTTACCCAGATCTCAAGGGTAGTTTTGTAATCATCCTTTAATATTTTGTCAAAGTCGAGACCCCCCCACCCCTCAACACAAATAGACGATTTGCACATATATTAGATTTTAAAAGATATTGACTTTACCACAACAACAACAACATCATCTAAGCCTTAGTCCCAAAATGATTTGGGGTCGGCTAACATGAATCAAACTTTGAAGCTGTCAATGATCGTTACATAAATAACATAAAAGGGGAAAAAGAGGGAAAAAAATAGAGAAAAAAGCAAATAAAAAAAGAGAATGAATACAACAACAACAACAACATTACCCCAATGCCACAACGGCTCCCGCAAAAAGCGGGGTAAGGGGGATCGGATGTACGCAGCCTTACCCATGTCTTAACACAAAGAGGCTGTTTTCGGATGATCCAAAATGAAAATTGCATGGAATGACTGACTAGTACTTAATGAGAAAAAGAAGTGCAGTCAGTTTAGTGAGTCATTTTGTTTTATTCCATTATAATCCAGAACCAAAGAATAAGGAGTCTTTGGCTCCATTGGAAACAATGGAAACAAAAAAACAAAAAAAAATGTTAAAAAAAGAGAATGAATGTTAAAAAAAAAATAAAAAATCCTGAAAAATAAATTAAAAGATAACATGGAATAAAAGAAAATAGAAATAAACATACAGATAAAAAAAGGGGGAAAAAAAGGGGAAAAAAATCAGATTCCATCCACCATCCGTATTCTTTCCCGCCACATTTGTCTCTCTATCGCTATACTTTCTCCAATTCCAAGAAACCGCATATCATTTTCAATCATCTTTATCCAAGTTTTCTTGGGTCTTCCTCTACCTTTCACAACATTACTTGTTCTCCAACTTTCTAGTCTCCTCACTGGGGCATCAACATGTCTTCTTCTCACATGACCAAACCATTGTAATCGATTCTCCATCATCTTGTCTTCTATAGTCGCAACTCTTACTTTCTCTCTAATCACCTCATTTATGAGCCGATCCTTTTTTGTATGACCACACATCCATCGTAGCATACACATCTCCGCCACATTCATCTTTTGAACGTGACACTGTTTTACAGCCCAACACTCGGTGCCATATAACAGCGCAGGCCTAATTGCCGTGCGGTAAAATTTACCCTTTAATCTATGAGGCATGTCAAGATCACATAAAACCCCTGTGGCACTCTTCCACTTCAACCACCCGTCCTTTATTATGTGAGCCACATCGCCATCTAGCTCTCCATCCTTTTGGATAATAGATCCAAGATACCGAAAGAAAGTGGATCCATGAACAACTTTCCCATCAAATGTGATCATCCCCGCCTCTCTATCACTGTTTTCGCTAAACCTACACTCCATATATTCAGTTTTACTTCTGCTCAGCCTAAAGCCTCGAGCTTCCAAAGTATCCCTCCAAAGTTCCAATTTCTGTTGCACTCCAACCTTCATTTCATCAATCAACACATATCATCTGCGAACATCATACACCACGGAACGTCATTTCGAATTTCTCTTGTCAATTCGTCCATGACTATGGCAAAGAGAAAAGGACTAAGAGCAGATCCTTGATGCACCCCAATCGTAATAGGGAATTCTTTGTCCTCCCAACATTAGTACGTACACTTGTACTAGCTCCCTCATACATGTCATTTATAATGTCAATATATTTCCGTGATACACCCTTCTTTGCTAAGGCCCACCAAAATACTTCTCTTGGTACTTTATCATATGCCTTCTCTAAATCAATAAAAACCATATGTAGATCTTTCTTTTTATCTCGATAATGTTCCATAAACTGCCAGATAAGATAAATTGCTTCCATGGACGATCTTCCAGGCATAAATCCAAACTGATTTTCTGTTATCTTCACACATTTCCTTATCCTTTGTTCAATCACTCGTTCCCACAACTTCATGGTATGACTCATTAGTTTAATTCCGCGATAATTAGAACAATCTTGAACATCACCTTTGTTCTTATACAAAGGGACGAGAATACTTTTCCTTCATGCTGATGGCATCTTATTGCTTCTCCAAATCTTATTGAAAAACATAGTTACCCATTCGATCCCTCTCTCCCCCAAACACCTCCAAACTTCAATAGGTATACCATCTGGTCCTTCTGCTTTCTTTGACCCCATCTTCTTCAATGCAATTGTCATTTCACCCTTTTGAATTCTCCTCTTAAACTCTCGGTTAACCATACTTGAGGGGATGTTTGAATTCCCAATATCTTGTTCTTGATGGCTATAGAATCTTGCAATATGATACCATCGTAAAAGAGAAATGTACAAGATGAAATAAATGGGATTGTTATATGTTGGACATGGGTGCATGATGCAACATGAACCCTAAAACTGGAAGACACTAAAAAAATAAACTCAAAAAACTAAAAATGAACCCTGAAACCGAAACACTAAAAAATAAACACCCAAAAACCTGAAAATGAACCCTAAAAACAGAAAATACTGAAAAATAAACCTAAACTGAAAATACTAAAAACCAAACCTTAAATACTAAAAATGAACCCAAAAATGAAAAAAAAAAATACTAAAAAATGAACCCTGGAAAAAGTGAAAATGAACCCTAAAACTGAAAAACTGAAATGAACTCCAAAAACAACTGAAAAATGAACCCAAGGTACATGATATAAATTGCCAAATAAATGTGATACTCATGAAGCGTACCTTATCCTCTGCCTTCATCAATCCCTTCCTGCTAATTCGCAATCGTATGGCAGCATAAAATTTCAGGGCATTTCCTCCACAAGTTACTTCATCCGCACGAACAGATCCTTCGACTAATTTCAAACTTTTTCTTACCTATAAGGTACTAGGAGAAAATTGATAAAAAAAGGCACCATATAAGCATATGTAAGAATTGAAGTTTGCAGCTACCAGTTGCTAACCTGATTAATGAAAACAATAAGAGTATCTGAATTGCACTGAGAATAGTGTATTTTTCTTAGGGCTTGCGTCATTATTTTCGATTGTTGGCCTCTATAGGAGCCATATTCCAATGCATCGACTTCACATTGAGGAACAAGAGCAGCAACCTGCAAAAGTGATGCAAATAAAAATATTGAAAGGATAAGAAGATATCACAATTTCCATTACATGATGCCAAGCAGAAACTGTAGGACCAAAACTTTCGTAAAGGTCAAACTCAAGGCATTGACACATAGAACTGGCCAGAAAATTTAAGGATAGTTGCAAAAAACATACACTGTCGACGACAATTACAGCAACTGATCCACTTTTTGTCAATGTATCCACCACACTTAGTAAATTTTCAGCAGAATCTGGTTGTGAAATGAGGAGATTGTCCGTGTTGACACCTATTGCTTCAGCTAGTGAAGGGCACATTGCATTCTCCACATCAAGATAGGCACAGTATCCTATTTCAGAAATGAATTAGTTTCAATAGAAATTTGGACTACTCGGAGAACAAAAGGCACTTCAGGTGGACAAAACATGGGCAATGTACTAGGACTCACGGAGTCGAGATAAAGTAAAAATAACTTCAAAGAAAATTAGAAAATTCCAATTTCTTCTTTTCTTTTTGCCTTCGCTCAATTCTATTTACCTCTTTCAAATGCATAATAAATTAGAAACATAAGTTTGACTTTTCATATTTATGCAAGATTGACTTCTGGAAAGAACTGCAGAGTAATTAATCAGAACCTCGTTGACATCAAAATGTAGTACTCTATTTACGGTATCAGACTCTTCCTCAAAGTAGTTAGTCACCAAATATTATAAAAATCGTAAACTACGGTAATTCAGGAACAAATTATGCATAAGGATGGCAAAAAGCTATCATAATTCATGGGTGAAGTGGCCGACACCTAATGAATATTTTACATTCACAAAAGCACGAGAATTTACAGTTTCTCCAATTAAATAAGAAAAAAATAGAGCACCCTCAGAGACAAACTACTACACCCACAAAAGGAAGTATTAGGAAGCACACCAAAAAAAAAAAAAAAAAAAAAAAAAGGAAGAAGAAGAAGAGGAAAAAGATACTCATATAGAACATGAAAACTTGTTCACCAATGCACAATCTTCCAGCTTTTAGGCCTATATGTTAGATGGTTATTTCCCCTTTTTTTTAGCCATGTCAACACGAACTTCAAAACTTATCTACTGCATTTCCAAGGCTCCCATTTCATTTCAAAAGGAAAACAAAACAAAAAAAAAAGGGATCATAAGCACCTCCAAGCTTTTGAGCCTCCTTAATGACATGCAGTGCCAATGTTGTCTTCCCAGATGCTTCCTGCCCATAAATTTCAACCATCCTTCCCTGATGATAGCAGTAATATTTATAAGGGGCGTTCATGTTCCCATGTTAATGCCAAAAAGACTAGAAGAGGACGAAAATCTTGCTCTTGTACGATGCATCAATGTTCAGAACAAGAATGTAAATGGCATAAGATGATATGGTGCAAAAAGAAAAAATAAAAGCCTATAGGGCCAAAGGCATATATCTTTAATTCTAAAAATAAAACAAACGAACACTAGATTCAAATACATTATTTATTAGAAAGAATACCTTCGGCAATCCACCAACACCAAGGGCTTGATCCAGCTTCAATGAGCCGGTGGATATTACAGAGGCTCGTCTAGCACCAAAGAAGCGCTGCAACGAAAGCATTGATTCTTTACCAAATTCCCCTGAAAGATTTGACAGAGCCATACGCAATGCAGTATCTTTCTCTGTCGCCTTAGTATCATCTGGAATATGATCATCATATGCATATTCTGAAATTTCAACTAAGACCAAAAAAAAGATGACTCACAATGTCACAAAATTTAAAATGAAAAATAAAATAAAATAAAACGGCAACCAAATTAAAAGTATCCAAAACACGAAAAATAAGATCATTGAAAATGTAATCTTTACCGGTTGACGATGCATAAGTACTCTGCGCCCTTCTCCAGGCAAATGAATGCTACAATGTAAGACATTAAGCGCATAAATACAATAAAATATTTTTACCATACCATCAAAACTGAAACTACTATCAAGTTATCACCAAATAATTGCATGAAACAACACTCAAGTCTAAATTTTTACAAAAAAAAATAAAAAATCATAAGTCTTATATCCATATCCAAACATGACAGATAAAATCCCATACTACATAAAATAAGATTCAACGTGTAAAATCACCTTTTCTACATGTATACAGTACCTGGGAGAGTGAATATAGGATATACGAGACACGGTAGGTCGAGTATGCACTTAATCGGAAAAAACTCACTGGTTTAGATGCAAAGGCAACCATTTATCCCCAATTTTCTTTGACGGGGCTTTGCGCAACTGCCAAAATTAGGGTTTAGTAACTAATACAGTACGAAATAGCCAAGTTCTAGATGGCGTGGCGCCATTTCTTACGAACAATTTGGGGATGGTGGTGGGGGGTGGGGGGGGGGCTTAAAATCGTGTTAGTCGACCCAATTTGAAACTTGGCACGATTTTGAGTACAAATAATATCATGGACCGGTTGGAAATGGGCTTTAGAAATGCCCAAACCCATTTATTTCATTGAACTCAAATACATCCTAATGCTTCGACATAAGAGAGTCAATTTTAAAAAAAAAAAATGATCAAAAAAAAAGAATTCGTTTTTAAAAATTAACAACAATATTTATTAAAAATTATGATAATACTTTTTAGATTAATATGTTATGTCGTTTAAATTATATCAGCAATCGATTGGATAAAAACACAAATTGAAAAAAATAAAAAAATAGATAATTTACACAAAACTGTAGATTTACCAAAGTAATTGAAAGTAAAATATTATAAGATAATCAAAACCTACTATTAATAGGATAGAGGAAGTAATAAATTAATTTTTATCCCAAAAGTACAATTAATATATTTTCTACTCAAAACTCAAAATGTATACATTTGACATCTAAATTTAGATTTATTTAAGTTTTGAATTTTATTTATATACTTCCATATATAAATTTAGATCGGGCTGCAGACGAACCGATTCCAGGCGAATTTTGACTTATCGAACACGAATTCGAGCTTTTTCTTATCGAGTATAGTCAAACTCGATAAGCAACTTTTGTGTAAACTCGAGCTTGTTTTCTTAACTGAGTCGAGTCAAACTTGTCGGGTACACACTCAAGCTTGTTTTGCAGCTTAGACCCGAATTGTGTTGAGTTTTGATTATCGAACTCGAATTTGAGAACTGAAATGAACGATAAACTATCATAAAAAAAATTTCATATTCAAATTTTGAGCTTGTTTTCTTATCGATTTGAACCAACCTTATCAAGTTTTAATTCGAAATTTTACCGAGCAGATCAATTGGTTTACTATCTTAATTTTAGAGCAAAATTAGCGCGTAACCCGTCGATATTTGACGAAAATCACAGTAAGTTGTAATTTATAAGTATAAATATAATAAACAAATTAATATTTAGCTAGAGTTCAATCACCAAAAGTCAGCTACTGCGGCGAACGGAATAATGAGGCTAGAGTTCGGCCACCAAAACCTATTTAGATTTATATTACCCGTAGACGTCCCAAATAATTAAACGGTAATTTTACTACCCTTTGTGTTCTAACTCGTATAGTAGTATTCGAAACAATTAGTATAAGGTTCAACTATCAGACCCCTTTAAAGTTTATATACTCGTACATGTACCAAATCAGATTGAAATATGATTTACTAATCCTTCCCATCTCAAGTTCAATTGGTTTACTGTCTTAAATTTAGAGCAAAATTAGTGCGTAACCCGTCGATATTTGACGAAAATCACAGTAAGTTGTAATTTATAAGTATAAATATAATAAATAAATTAATATTTAGCTAGAGTTCAATCACCAAAAATCAGCTACTGCGGCGAACGGAATAATGAGGCTAGAGTTCGGCTACCAAAGCCTATTTAGATTTATATTACCCGTACACGTCCCAAATAATTAAACGGTGATTTTACTACCCTTTGTGTTCTAACTCGTATAGTAGTATTTGAAACAATTAGTACAAGGTTCAATTATCATACCCCTTTAAAATTTATATACTCGTACATGTACTAAATCAGAATGAAATATGATTTACTAATCCTTCCCATCTCAAACTATATAGTAGAAGCAGCTAATTACTCAAACTCATTTAAATTTAGAAAATATCCAAACAATCAAACAAGTTGTTACTATAATTAGTTTATTCATTTCGATACAAACGTTAAAATATAAACATTAAGAGTGAATAGTATAAATGATAAAAAAACTAAAAATCATTCAGTTCTAAATCTGAAAATAATACAATCTATGAAGAATTCATTTAAAATTTATATATTCATACTCGTCCTAAACTCGGTAAAAACTTATTTTACTGCTCATTCCATCCGAAATTCGTAAAGTAGTACCTGCTAATTATTTGAACTCATTTAAATTTATAAAATATCTAATCATCTGGAATGAAAAGTAGAAGTTTAGATAGTTTTTTGGTCTAACATGTTGATTTTAAAAAGGCTGGGTAGATGAGCTTTTTACGTAAAAAGAATCATGAACTTGATTCAAAATAACAATTTTATTCTCAAATACACCCTTATGGTAAGTGTTTCAAGTTGTATGTTTACCATTTTGCATGTGAAAATTATTTACAATTAATTTGATATTTAACAACTATTAATATTTATCTATTTTGAATTATTATCCTTATGATTTATTTTACATAACCAAGTAGCTACCAACTATCATATATTTATTAAACACTTATACATAAACAACTAACTATAATTAGATAGTTAAACCGATTATCACGTGTCCGCTAATACAATCAGCTATTACTTATCCACTTATAATCAAAAAATGATCGTAATCTTTTATTGTATACATCAAAACAACAACTAATATTGTACAAAACACAATACAATAAATAAAAAGTATATTTAGTATATGTGATATGTATAAAAATGACAATGTATATGCACTCATCCATTTACGGGTGTACATCTATCCATTTATGAATATACATACTAAAATCTGATTATATATATATATATAAAATCATCAAATGTGATGAATTTCACCACTCGAAACCACTATTAATGCCTGAGAGATAAAGTAGATTGTCAAGAAAACTACGGACATCCTTTGTTGTTAGCGCGTAGACAATGCTCACTGCAATGTTGTTGGATTATTATTTTTTCTTCTAACAGAAGATGTTCGGAGATCTATATTGTACTCCATATCATACTTGTTGCATACTTGATAATTGTGTGATTCCTGTCACTCTAATTATGGAGTCGGATAATTTGAGACATTCACTATTTATAGTTGAAGGTGTAAATGTATGTATAGATTTGAGAACACTATTATACTTTTTATAAAATATATTATATATTTATTTAAATGTTCCATATTTATCTTTATGATTGTTATTTTTAAAATTACTTAGTTATGTATATATGATATTTAAAATTAATCATTAGTTAATTAATCAATCATATAAAAAAAATACAAAGTTACATTTTTAGTAATTATGTACATGTTATATTATATAAATTACTAATTAATTAGAATTAAATTAAACGTTAATTATCAAATTTTTCAGACATATTTTTTTCCCACACATATAGTAAGTAAAATATATTACTCGATATCTTTTAAATTTGGTAACTATAAAAAAATTTGCATCCATATATTATATTTTATTTAATTTAAATTATAGATATTATATATTTTAATTAAATTAATTATTATGTGGTAAAAAGAAACGAGATATAATATTTATGAGAATCTTACATCTATAAAGATTCAGTCCTTAAATTTATTGTGGAGTCTTAATGATTCAATCTTTAAAAAAAAAAATTGTGTAAATAAATGTTCTGATGGTTCGGTTTCAAGTCTTAAGGTTTAAAATGTTCTCATCTTTTCAGTTGCTTACAAATAATTACATCAATAAGTCTTTAAATGTGACTTTTCAGTTGGATTTTTGAAGATTATAAATAGCAAACTATCACCATCTTCACCACCATCATTTTTTCTGTACGATTTTTCACCACCATCACATGAAAATGATATCGATTTTTTTAGTTAATACATAACCCATCATTGATCTATTTGAAGCTTAGCTTCGTAAAACACCGAATCTCAAAAAACAGAATACCGAAACTCAAACCAAATCAAGATACCGAATCTAAAATCCTACAAGTATACCTATCCCACAATCAACTCCACAAATTACACTATCCTATCCTACTTCACGTAATAACATAAACTCATCATCTTCTAACCTAAACTTTGACTCGAATCAAAACTGACAATCAAGAACCAAAGATCTCAGTTTTTTCTTGAAATACTCTATGATTCAACAAGAGTATAAGAAGTTCATCATAGATCTGTAAAAATATTTAACTCATCCTTTTAATCTCCGAAAAAATTAAAGAACGATATATAACAAATTTGTTATACCAGTTACTTTCCTTCAAGATCTCAGTTTTTTCTTGAAATACTCTTGGATTCAACAAGAATATAAGAAGTTCATCATAGATCTGTAAAAAGATTTAACTCATCTTTTTAATCTTCGAAAAAAATTAAAGAACGAGAGATAACAAATTTGTTATACGAGTTACTTTCTTTCGTTCAAACAAAAACAACAAAAGATCAAAACAAACGCCTACCTTAGACCCATACAAGGATTTTGAAGCCGAGAGTCTGAGTTAGAATCAATCAAACGGGTATGAGATAGTGTTTATTTGTGTTCGATTGATTGCTAAACACAATGGATGAATTTATTTTGTGATATGTTCAAGGGATGGAGTTTTAGATTATATTTGTGTGGTTTAGAGATAGAAAGTTAGGTGAAAGTTTGTTTGAGAGGAGGCTGCATTTTGTGTAAGTGAAATAGGGTTAAGTGAGTGAAGTAGTATTAGGGTTCTAGAAATTGAGTGGGCCGAGTTGTGATTTAAGCTTAAGAAATAGTGGGCCGAAAATTGTGTCATATTTTGGACTTTGGTTTAGTTGTGTAATTCAAAACTGGGTCGAGTACTAATAAGGAAACAAGTGAGTTGGATTTTAAGTCAAGGCGTAGTTTATATATTTTATATTTGTAATACATAAAAAGTTTGAGATATTAGATGCAGCAAAGAATTATTATTTGTACGAATACTTTACTTACATAACCTTTGTAGATTCACTCGAGTACACTCGATCGAAAGTAAGCATTAAAACTATTTTGCTAAGAATTGTGACACACGTTTCAATCAAATGCACCATTACATCTATATTTCAAGGGTTTACGCTGAACACGAACAATTTTATACAAAATGTGTGCATATAAAACTTATATAAATCACCTCAATTTTGTTTGCAATAGTTTACTTAAACAAACTTTGTAGATTCACTCGAGTTCCCCCGATCGAAAATAAGCATTAAGTAATGAACGCATGATTTAAGAAATCACATAATTATTACTGTTTTTTCCTGTGAATTTTTGTAGAATGCCAATTTTTTGTTAAACCTTATTTTGAATCTTTGATAGGGCCATATGGGTTTAAAATTCATTTAACTCAACTTATTTTATAACTATTTAGCTAAACATTACGCAACACGTCTCAACTAGATGCACCATCTTACTTACACTTCAACAATTTACATAAATATTACGCAATGAACAATTAGATACAACCTGTGTGCATCGCACGGGTCTGAACGCCTCGTATACTAAAAGATTAAGTCCTAAAATTTATTGTGGAGTCTTAATGACTTCAATTTTTATGTATTTTTATGTATAAAGTTAAATGATGGGAATGTGAAAGATGTAGTCTATTCATGTCTACATAAAGAGTTATGCACATAATTATTGCTAAAAACTCTTCATACGCTCATGAGTTAGTTTAGTCTTTTCATGAGATTAAGTCCTAAAATTTATTGTGGAATCTTAATGACTTCAATTTTTATGTATTTTTATGTATAAAGTTAAATGATGGGAATGTGAAAGATGTAGTCTCTTCATATCTACAAAAAGAGTTATGCACATAATTATTGCTAAAAACTCTTCATACGCTCATGAGTTAGGTTAATCTTTTCATGATTCTCACAAGTTACATGGAGCATTCAACTTATGAGAAAGTATAAATAGTAGCAGTTGTTTCACTTTGGTCAGTGGTAACAGAACAATCTATGAAATGATCAAATTTGATGATGTCGCTCACACTAATGGACATGTAACTAATGGATATGGCGATATGGATATGCAAGTTCTTGAATAATGAATATAAAGGAAAAACTACAGAATTTTTGCTCGAACACATTTGTAAATTATAATAACAAATTAAAAAAGTTAAGCTTAAGATATAAGCAAGAATCCAATAATTTATCGAAAAAAGAAATCGGTGCAGCGCACGGTCCGAATGCCTCGTTTGATTGAATAATCGACAATAATATGGATTATGAATATTCAATTGTTTGATATGTGGCTGTTTACCAGTTCTGTCATTAAGATCTGAGTGGATAAGCTATCTGTTTGGATTATGGTGTCTGTCTGGATAAAGATAAAATGTTGTTTACCTGCATTGCTGAATCAACTGTCTGAATAGCAGAAATGACCATTTTACCCCTTGATGTATGAAAAAATGTATTATATATGTATATCCAAAATAATTCAACACCATACAATTACAAATTGCACAACATCATAATAACATATCCAAAATAGTTCATCACAATATGTAGTTATAATTAAAAATTGTGCAACCTCATACGAATACAAATCTTAAAATTAGCTATTTGTCATTAGTGCATTCGCAACATCGTCACGCAAATTAATCATGTATTGTGTGTTAGCAGCATTCCAATACGTACTAACGGATCATTTCTTGGTAAGTCAAGCATCATTAATTTCTCAAAACATTTTTCGTATGGGTAAGCCTCAAGATTGTTGGGGGTGGCAACGGTCATGCTAACACTTTTAAGGAACTTTATAATCTCCTCATCTACATCTGACTGCTGGATAGCCTTTCTTTTATTTCGTTTCACTCCACTACTAGATGCACAAGGTGTAGACGATGTAGGTGGCTTTGAACTTGAAGTTTCCACTTCCTCAGTGTTAACAACAACAAAGGGCTCCATTGTTGGCTCAGGGTCCTTTGATGATGATCCATAACTCGTGATGCCCGTGCCAACAGTTCCCTCAAAGAGTTGTGCACACAACTCTGGAAATGGAAGACAATTAGTCCTCAAGGATTCAACATATCTATTACCCTTCATTAAAGAAAAATATATTTAGTAACTATATAAAGAACATAGGATTGTAAAAATTAAGGTAAGAAAAGGACCTCTATCTCCAATGCCCATTCTTCGGGAGTCATGTTAAAGGTGTTTGTTGAAGGATCATAGAAATTTCCTGTTTTATTTTTCAACTTAAGCCATGCCCCGTATTTCCCCTTCAAATAATCCCAATGATTCCGCATTTGCTTATGATCAACAATGAAGTTATGAGTGGTTTTGAGAATATTAGCAACATTCTCCCATGATTGTGGTTTTAGACTATCACCTTCCTTTCCATTCATGCTTACTTCATGTATACAACTTTCAAGAAACGTTTTATCAACGTTTAAATCCTTCCATATGGCCCTAGGTTTTCGTATTTGTTGAGTTTGGGCCATTTGTTCATTTCATATGTAAAGAACAGCAAACTATGAAAACTCATTAGTGAAAAGAGCAGCAAGGAAAAATTGGACTGAATAATAAAGAATCTGATATGATTTGTAATCATATGATAAACAAAAGGGATTATCACAAAAACTCACTGAGGTTACAGCTAATAACAGAAAACTCACAGATTTTTCAAAATTACCAAAAAAAAAATCTTAATTATGGCCCCTTATCCTATCTCCCCTCCTCGTAGGCAAAAAACACTTCAAAAACCTGGTTGATGGTTACAGAAATATTATAACTTAACTCCTTAAATTTAAGACACAATCAAACCTCAAAGACGAATTGTTTGCTGAGCACATTTTTGCTAAGGAAAAATTGGACTGAAGAACAACAAACTATGACAACACATTTTTGCTAAGCACAAATTCCCCAATCTCAACTATGGAATGCAGTTAAATAAAAAATCAATCCCCAAATTCAATTTGTGAAGGAATCACCTCATTCATCTCATAAATCTCAACTGAAATATATGAAGGCAAATTTTCATAACTCACGTGAAGGCAAAAATTTGTGAATATATGAAGGCAAATTTGTGAATATATGAAGGCAAAAATTTGTGAATATATGAAGGCAAATTTTCCGACTACACCGGAAACCTAAAACAGTGTAACAAGCCGTACCTGGAGGTGAAGCACCGGCGATGAGAAGAGCAGCGGGGGTTTGAGACCGTAACGAGAGCAGCGGTGGTGAGAAGTACCGACGACGAGAAGCACAGGGACGGGAAGAATCGGCGACGGGAAGAATGTGGAGGCAGTGGAGAAGTCACGGGGGTTGGTAATGAAAGCATAGGGTTGGGGGTAGAGGTGGCCAAAAAAACCGGAACCGGGAACCGAACCGTGAAACCGGACCGTATAGGACAGTTCTGAAACCGGAACCGTGTTAGACGGTTCCGAACCGAATCAAACCGTGTCAGACGGTTCGGTTCGGTTCGAAAAATATATGGCGGTTCGGTTGGGCAATCGAACCGTGGAACCGCGAACCGTTCGGAACCGCCGGTTCACACGGTTCTAGAATCGGGAACCGTTGAAAAAAAGTGAACCGGCCGTGGAAAAAAAGGGAACCGTTCGGAGCCTGCTTCCAAATTTGAAAAAAGGGAACCGTTGAAAAAAAGTCCTCCTCCATTTGTTTTTTATTTTTTGAAACCAACTTTGCAGTGCAAAGTTTGCACATGGTGCCAGGCAGGATGTTTCCTATAAATTTTTTATTTTTTCAAATTTCAAATTTGAATTTCAAATTCAATTTTCTCCCAATTTTACCTCTAATTTCTCCTTATAAATACCCTCCCAATCCTCACCATTTTTCACACCAACTTTCACCTCTACTAAGCATTTTGTACTCTTACTCATTTTATTACTCTCAATTTATTACGCATTTTCCCTACACAAATGGCCTCTTCCGATTCCGGCTCGGGTCGTAGTGGTAAGGGCAAAAACGTTATGAAGTACGATTCTACTATTGGAAATAGATCACGAGGCCCTCTTCGTCTACGTGGTGTTGTTATTCGAGAGGATCCCGACGAATCAACCTACGTCGGTAGTGAAGATCCTACTCGGAATTCTCAATTTCGAAGGGTGCCCAATCGTCGTGAACGTGAACAAATGGAGGAGGAACAAATCCACTCCGATTTTGAAATTGCATCAAGCCTTGCTCAACAAGATGACGATGAAGTAATTCCATCCACTTTCCAAGAAGACGAGCCCATTGATTTGGAGGACGATATGGACGAGTTTGAAGATGGCGGCCTTGGATCGGACCACCGAGCTCGGCGATCAACGGCGGGGAAGAAGGAACGAACTCCGCGTTCCAACGTCTTCACGGTGTACTTAAAAAAAGTACAAGTTAAAGATCCCGATAGTGGCAAAACAATCACAAAGGCCGTTTGTCAAATTTGTAGCAAATCCTATGTTTTTAACGCGGGGAACGGCTATGGCACATACAACAAGCACATTAGAAATGTGCATCCTCCCAACAAAGGTAAACAAACGCAACTCACCTCCACTGCCGGCGAGCAAGGTACGCCCGAAATCTCTCTTTTTAAGTTTAATGATATTGTTGCTAGGGAAGTAATGGCTCGATTTGTTAGTACGGAATCTCTTGCTTTTCAATTTGCTGATAACATGCGTTTTGAAAATTCAATGAAATTAGCATATAATCAATCTTTTAGCTAAACGAATACCACATACCACTATGACTAGGACCATAGTTAAATTAGATAAAAGATATAAAATACAACTACGAAATATTTTAACTACTTTACCACATAGAGTTTCTGTTTGCTCTGATATTTGGACATGTGCTTTTAAAAAAAATTCTTACATGGGTATGACTCTTCATTGGGTTGATTTGCAATGGAACTTAAACAAACGTGTTATATGTTTCAAAAAATTTAATTGTGCTCATACTGTCGAAAATATTGCACTTATTATCTTAAAAATTTTGCAACAATTTAAGATTACCGAAAAAATATTTTCAATTGGTTTTGACAATGCGAGTGCTAATACTGCTACGGTACCTTCTTTAATTGCTGCATGTAATGCTACTTTACAAGGTAGATATTTTCATACCCGTTGCATTGCTCATATATTAAACATTTAGATAGATCAATAAATCCAATTAGGAAAGCTGTTGAATTATTACGTGATAAACAAAAATTACATAGGTTATGGCTCAATTGTAAAACTCAAACTGGACGTAGCAAGTGCTTTAACATAGATGTATGCACTAGGTGGAATTCAACATATGAAATGTTGAATTCAACGTACGAATTTAAGGATTTATTAGTACAATTTTTTACAACTGAAGTTAATTCTATGATTTTATTGCCTAGTTATTGGGATGAATGTTACGATCTTGTTCAACTACTTCAAGTTTTTGAAACGGCTACTAAAGATCTATCGGGTGTCTATTATCCTACTTGTTCACGTGTTCTTTATCATTGTACTATGATAATTTCTCAATTAGCTCATTGTAGTACTTTTCAAAATTTACAATTACCCGTTACTCTCATGGTAAAAAAATGGATAAAATATTTTAAACAAATTCCTAATGTTTTTTTAATTGCAAAATGTTTAGACCCGTCCTTCAAATACGAAGGTGTGTGCAATCTTTTGAAAATTTATTATAAATTTTTTGAAGAAATAAAATATTGTGAAAGTCTTATTTATGAAACTTTAGAATTGCCAAATTTTATGGAAATCAAAACTAGTCTTTATTGTGATTTACAAAATCTTTTTCAAGAATATACCTCAAAATATAGTGAAATGTTAGTCGTAAACAAACTATTAAGAGCAGTGGTTCTTCCTCTTATGGATTTCACACTAGTACTCAAGCGGGTCAAATGTTTCAATCGTTTTTCGCAAATAAAGGTCATAGTAGTCAACCCCAATTTTCCGAACTAGAAGAATACCTTAGGCAGCCGAAGGGAGGGGAATTACTTAATGCAGGGCCAAATGACGTGGATGTGTTAAACTGGTGGTCAATCAAGCATCAATACCCCATTCTTGCAATCATGGCGAAAGAGATATTTTTTGTCCCGGCATCAACGGTAGCGGTCGAGCAAGCCTTTAGCGAGGGAGGATACATGCTCGACGAACGAAGATCCTAACTGGCACCACATAATCTTGAAACTCAACTATTGCTCAAAGATCATACATTGGCCGAAGCAAGAGAGCAACGTAGGGATGTCAATGGGTCGGGTAGGGTACGAGTATGCTGTAATATCCGCAATTTTCGATTTCCGGTAATTTTTTTTTTTCGGCGGAAGTCTGTTTTGACGACTCGCTCATGTCCGTTTCGTCATTCTGAGAATGATTAATTCTACACTTTTTGACATCCGAGTTCGTTTCGGTGTCGTTTCGTTGAGTTCTGTGCTTTTTAGCGACTTTTCTGCACTTGAGTTCGATTCTTGCGAATCTCGTCCGAAACTGTTGTTTCGAGTTTCCCGCAAGTCCGTTTAACTTTGTTAGACGTGTTGTGAACTTTGGTTTGGTTATTCGATCACGTATCGTGATTTCCGGGCGTTTTGGGCCATTTTGTAATTTCTTGAAAGTTACGGGTATCCGTATCTGTAATTGTTGTCTCGACCCGTTTCTTGGTCGCGTATGACTAATTATGGTATTACGCTTTCATTTCGAGTCGTTTATGTTGTCCGCGAACTTTTCGTCGTGTTCGCCCGTGCGTTTCGGAAATCGGGTCGCCGAGCCACAGCGGTTCTGGGGATCGCCGGACGGTTGCGGGGATGGCCGGACGATTGCGGGCACCGGCCCGGGCCAGTGCGGCGAGCCGGCGTAAGCGCCTTCTGGCCGGAAGAAGCTGCCAGCTAACCGGCAGTGTAGCGCCGCCTAGCCGGGTGGCTTTCGTCTGTGCTCGAACAGGCGATGGGGTTTCGAGGTTACGACTCGGTCGGGATCGGCGAGTAGCGCACGCTTCTGAGCGTAGCGCGCTAGTCGGCGGCGTAGCGCCGCGCTGTCGGCCGGCTAGCGTCGTTACTGGCCGGGCGATTCGATCGATGGCTCTTGGCCAGTCGGCTGGCGCGCAGTATCGGCCGTAGCGCACGCGCTGCGGAGTTGGTCGGTGTTCGGTCGGTGATGCCGGGTCGTGGGCCCTGGCCGAGGCTCGGCCGATGGCGCCGATAGCGCACGCTAGTCCGGAAGGCTAGCGCACGCTAGTCGGCCCGATATAAATATGGTTGGCACACATTTCACTTCGCTTTTCATTTCCTTCCTTCTCCATCCGCGAGTGGCGATTCATGGGCGGCGAAGCCATGTTGTTTAACAACAAATCCATGAAGTCCTTGAGTTCATAACATCAATCGATCGTCGTTATCAACCTTTGATTATAATCAAGGTAATCTTCCTTAGAACCCTAATTTCGTGAATTTGGGGATTTTTGCATTTTCGTCCGATTCGTTCCGTGTTGTTGATTAATTCAAGATGGGTATGATTAATCTTGATAGTATTCTTGTGTTTAACATCATTTAATCCAGTGTTCTTCGTCGAATCAAGTATATTTCTTGATTTCCTTGAA
This sequence comes from Orobanche coerulescens, assembly GCA_033398695.1. Taxonomy (NCBI): domain Eukaryota; kingdom Viridiplantae; phylum Streptophyta; class Magnoliopsida; order Lamiales; family Orobanchaceae; genus Orobanche; species Orobanche coerulescens. The sequence goes on along the minus strand of CM065807.1, from coordinate 3,792,226 downwards.
TTGACTTTTTGGGGATTTGTCCCGATCTCGTTTTCATCCGTTTTCGATGGATCGATTATGGTTAAATGATGTTGTTAAACATATTCTATGGATTGTATATCCATATTTCAACTTGGAATTCCGTTTTCGGGTTTTGTGGAGCGAATCGTGTTCTTGGCCGTTTTGGGAAATCCGTGAACTTTCGTCATTCGTTCTTTGAATTCAACGGCTTTGAGTCGTGTTATGGAATTCATTTCATTGTTATTATTTGTCCTTCGTAGTTTATGAACGTGAGTTGGCGTTCGGTGGAGTCGGCGGGTTCGTAGTCGGTTCGGGCCAACCTACTTGGTCGATTCTCCGGATTGGTCTTATTCGAGGCAAGTACCTTGTCCATACTTTTCTTGTTTCGCGGATATGATGATTGGTGATCGTCTTGGTTTGTTTGTTTGTTTGAAATGAGTTTTCAAAAGTTTTGGTTAGCCTCGTTAAAGGCCTCTTTCAAAACCGTGTGTGTTTTGTGATTGGTGTGGTTCGTGAATAACCATGTGAATTCTATGTATATGCTTGGTGTTCATGTTGCACTTGGTATTGTGTGTGGACGTATATTATTTCATTTCGGTGCGTTGTGGATTGACGTGGTGTTTTGCTAAGTGTTTGATGCCTCTGGGCGAATTGTTTGAATATCCTTGATGTGATATGTTATTTGTGTGAATGTGTGGATATGGTTGAAGGTCTACGGTGGCACATGGCATGTGATCATGTGGACAGGATGCAACAAGTGATTGATCCAACCGTGAGAGCCTGAGATAATCTACGGTGGCACATGGCATGTGATCATGTGGCCAGGATGCAACAAGCGATTGATCCAACCGTGAGATGTGTGTGATTTGTTTCGCTAGCCAGCTCGGGAGGGTCCTTCGAGGCCTCGAGTGGGATGTCGGTGGTAGCGTCACGGTCCTAGGCGATGCGCGTGCGTGATTATGTTTCGTTGATTTTACGTCCGTTGAGGACACGTGATGTTGGGCTTTGACCCTGTAAATTGTTGGTGGTTTCCTATTTGCGAAAACAAAACATTTGGGCCGTGACCCTATTGATTTTTGGAAAGAGAAGGATTTTATAATCCTAAATTATTTTCTATTAAAACTCTCGATGGCATTTTAAAACTTTTGTAAATTGTTTCCCTTATTTGCGATCTTTCGGTTTTGGAAATGTTTACTCAAACTCTTGCCTCGGGAAGTACTTTTCTTTACGTTTGGATCTTTGAGGATTCTGATTATTATTGTTCTTGGAACTTGTATTGTATGGCTCGTATTTTTGCACTTGTACTTGCACTAGCAAAACAGTGGAGTTTGCTAACCCCAGTATTCGGGGTGGATGTCTATTTTGCATTCGGGTTTTAGAGCATAGCACGGAGTCGGCACGAAGGATGATGAATGATGAACGATACTAATCACACGAGGATCCGTTCTTTGTCGTATTAGTCTAGTTGTATTTTCTTTTCCGATGCAAGATTTGTTTCCGTTATGCGGGTGTGGTTGTATTTTGACCCTGCGTGGGCATGAGTTGTATTTGAGCAGTATGTATTTGTTGTAAGACCAAATCGGTCTCTCGAGTCATTTTAGCCTTAAAGGCGAGGTTTAGATGTTTGATTTTAGTTATCACCTGGTAGATCCTCGAGGAGAGGGTCTACGACGTGTAATATCCCCGAGCGGATTTGGGGGTGTTACATAAATGGTATCGGAGCTTAGGTTGTGGAAACCTAGCCGTCGGGTCGATGGTGTCTATCGAGTTTTTGTCTCGTCGGATTTTATCCGATCGAGTCGTGTCGCGACGCGTCGTCTGAGTTTGTTGGTCGTGATTAGTATTGTGGGGCGATCATCATCTTCGTGCGACCTGTGGCTGTAAGTCTCCCTTCTTTGTGTTGTGCCTCGTGTGACACGAGCTATTTTTATGATTTATTTGCTAAGTGACTAATCCTCTTATGGATTTTGATTTCTTGATACGTGACTATTTTAAGCTCATATTTCTATCATGTGAGGAGTAGTTGCTGGATTGTGCATGTTGGACTCTATTTCTTTTTTTCCGCTGCGTGAGTTTCTTTGTAATAGCTTTCGGTATCTTACCGACTGAATTTTATTTCGAAAATCGATTCCTTTAACCGAGTTGTTGGCCTTGACCGTTTTGACGGTAGTTGGGTGTTTTCAAATGACTTTGTGAGTTTTGATAAGTACTACCGTCATCGACCTTTTTGGGCATTCTTGTAATTGGTTTTTAGCCTGGTGGGTTCCGGCGCGGGACCCACGGCGCTATATTGTTCCTTGTAATTACCTGAAAATTTTGGGGCATTCTAACCCATTGAATTATTTTTGAAAACCTTGAGTATCTTAGAAAATTAAAATTCGAGACGTACTTTTAAAATGGATTATTTTCTTGCGGTGTTTTCAAGGTGTTTTCTAATGCCGCAATACATTTCAAAAATTTTCCGGTTGAGGACCAAAAATATTTTTGAGATATTTTCAAATGCAGTTGCTTAGACACAAGGGTCGAATATTTTTGAAAGTTTTTCACTAAAGGAAAGGTGTCCTCATTTTTGTTCAAACGCAAGATGATTTTCAAAGTCTCGATAATGGTGTTTGCACTACTTTTTGTAAAATGATACTCAAGATCAACTGTTGTTTCCAAACTGTTTTCAAAAGGTGGTTCTCGTTTTTAAAACCTATCATTCCTGTTTGCGGACCGGAAATGCGTGTATGGTTTTCGAACTTTCGTTACGGTGTCAACCCCGAATTGTGATTGAATTGGTGGCGTGAGTGTCGAGTCGTTCGCCACGCATATATTTTGTTGGCCCTCTGTGAGAGGTGTGAACTGGTGTTTACTGTTTATCGCCTCGTGGCGATTTGCGTATTGTCGCACTAGTGTGGGTTGTTAAAGCCTGGATTTTTATGCGTTATACACATGGGTGATTGTTTCATGATGTTTGTGATTGTGTGATGGCTGTCGTTCGGGATGTTGTAATCTTCGAATGATGCCGTTGTTGTTGTGATTTTTGTATGCGTTGATATGTTATCTTTGAGTTGGCATCTCCGGTATGTTGTTTTGCGGTGTTTTAATCCATCAGATCGAGCATTTATATTTTCGGTATGCCGAGCCGAGGCGTTTCAATCGTGATGTCGGGGCATGCACGTGTAAATTGTCCTTCTCGTCGATAACACATTTCAAGTGTGGACTCGAGGGACACCGAATTTTGTGATTTGGCTACCGAGACTTTCGGAGTTCGCGCGCTTCAAACGAGATATCGAATCGGCTTTGAGAGGCCTTTGAAGGATGTTTCGGTTGCTTGTTGTGTCGTCACCTTGATTTTCTTTGTTGTGAGTTGCGGGCGACCTTCTTTTATAAGAGGTCGAATGTAGTACCCGTGTTGTTTTTAGACTTCGTATTTTCTCTTTCTCCGTCTATCGATTCGCTCGTGTTCGTTGATACCGTCTCGAACTTGTTTTGTATTTCGGGTTCATCATTCGAGCAGTGTGATCTTGTTTTGGGTCAATCTGTTATCGCCGTCACTTTCCGAATTCGGTTCGATTCTTGTGAACCTTGTTCTAAGTAACATCTTTGGTTCTACTAGTTCTTTTATTCGAAGTGGACGGATCTTGAACTTTTACATTTTCGACTCATCGACTCGTTTATGTTCGTTGACATTTCGAGCTTGTCCCGCTCCTTGCTTTTGTTGATCGAACGAGTGTGGTGTTATTTCGGAATAACTCGTTGTCGTTGTGACTTTTCAATCGCTATTCCCTTTCCTGTGGATCTTCGGCAATGCATGTCTTGTAGTTCTCACCGGATCATCCTGGGAGTTGTTGTTTGAACTTTATTGTTCTTTGTGATTCGAACATGATTCTTCGATCTTTGTTGTCTCGATCGTTGTGGTTTGATCGTTTGATTGTTCGGTTTATATTGACCTCGTTCCGTGATTGGCGAACATTCGGGCTCCTTCGTAATTCCCTTGATTCGGGAAATTAGTTTCGTTTTCGATCTTCCACCCTTAGGCGGTGGGATTTCGTGTTTGTTCACGGTTGACTCGCGTTTTGATTGATGTACCGTTGGGTTGGTCAATCATATTGATTTTCGTTCGTTGTGTTTTGTGATTGTCGGATAATTGACTTGGCTATATTATCCGTTTGATGACGTTGTCACTTGTTGGTTTTTATTATATCCCTAACGGCGTTGTGTTGGTCGCCGTGGAGCGTGTTTTCACGCCGTATACTCCTTTGCGTTGTTTGTAACATTTCGCCGTTGGGCGTTAGTTACGCATTCTTATGTATCTCGTTGAGTTTTCTGGCGGAATATTTCTTCTCCCTACTTGTTTTAAGTTTCGAGACGAAACTTCTTTTAAGGAGGGTAGAATGTAATATCCGCAATTTTCGATTCCGGTAATTTCTTTTTTCGGCGGAAGTCTGTTTGACGACTCGCTCATGTCCGTTTCGTCATTCCGAGAATGATTAATTCTACACTTTTTGACATCCGAGTTCGTTTCGGTGTCGTTTCGTTGAGTTCTGCTTTTAGCGACTTTTCCGCACTTGAGTTCGATTCTTGCGAATCTCGTCAAGCTGTTGTTTCGAGTTTCCCGCAAGTCCGTTTAACTTTGTTAGACGTGTTGTGAACTTCGGTTTGGTTATTCGATCACGTATCGTGATTTCCGCGTTTTGGGCCATTTTGTAATTTCTTGAAAGTTACGGGTATCCGTATCTGTAATTGTTGTCTCGACCGTTTCTTGGTCGCGTATGACTAATTATGGTATTACGCTTTCATTTCGAGTCGTTTATGTTGTCCGCGAACTTTTCGCCGTGTTCGCTCCGTCGTTTTAAATCGGGTCGCCGAGCCACTGGCGGTTGCGGGCCCGGACGGCTATGGATCGGCGGACGATTGCGGGCACCGGCCGGACGGGTGCGGCAGAACCGGCGTAAGCGCACGCCCTTCTGGCCGGAAGGCTGCTAACCGGCAGTGTAGCGCACGCCGCCGGTGGCCTAGCGTGACGCTATCGGCCCGGGCAATGGGGTTTCGAGGTTCGACTCGGCCAGATCGGCAGTAGCGCACGCTACGCCGAGCGTAGCGCCGCGCTAGTCGGCAGCGGGCGTAAGCGCCTGGTCGGCCCGGCTAGCGTACGTTACATGGCAGGCGATTCGATCCAGTGGCTCTTGACAGTCGGCTAGCGCAGTATCCGGCCGTAGCGCACGCCGGGAGTTGGGTCGGCAGTTCGGTCGGCGGGGTTGGTCGGTGATGCCGGTCGTGTGGGCCACCGAGGGTACTCGGCCGATCTGGCCGAGATAGCGCACGCTAGTCCGGGAAGGCTAGCGCACGCTAGGGCCGATATAAATAAATATGGCCGATCACATTTCACTTCGCTTTTCATTTCCTTCCTTCTCCATCCGCGAGTGGCGATTCATGGGCGAAGCCATGTTGTTTAACAACAAATCCATGAAGTCCTTGAGTTCATAACATCAATCGATCGTCCGTTATCAACCTTTGATTCAAATAATCAAGGTAATCTTCCTTAGAACCCTAATTTCGTGAATTTGGGGATTTTTGCATTTTCGTCCGATTCGTTCAGTGTTGTTGATTAATTCATGATGGGTATGATTAATCTTGATAGTATTCTTGTGTTTAACATCATTTAATCCATTGTTCTTCGTCGAATCGAAGTATATTTCTTGATTTCCTTCGAATTGACTTTTTGGGGGATTTGTCCCCGATCTCGTTTTTCATCCTTTTTCGATGGATCGATTATGGTTAAATGATGTTGTTAAACATATTCTATGGATTGTATATCCATATTTCAACTTGGAATTCCGTTTTCGGGTTTTGGAACGAATCGTGTTCTTGGCCGTTTTGGGGAAATCGTGAACTTTCGTCATTCGTTCTTTGAATTCAATGGCTTTGAGTCGTGTTATGGAATTCATTTCATTGTTATTATTTGTCCTTCGTAGTTTATGAACGTGAGTTGGCGTTCGGTGGAGTCGGCGGGTTCGTAGTCGGTTCGGGCCAACCTACTTGGTCGATTCTCGCGTTGTTCTTATTCGAGGCAAGTACCTTGTCCATACTTTTCTTGTTTCGCGGATATGATGATTGGTGATCGTCTTGGTTTGTTTGTTTGTTTGAAATGAGTTTTCAAAAGTTTTGGTTAGCCTCGTTAAAGGCCTCTTTCAAAACCGTGTGTGTTTTGTGATTGGTGTGGTTCGTGAATAACCATGTGAATTCTATGTATATGCTTGGTGTTCATGTTGCACTTGGTATTGTGTGTGGACGTATATTATTTCATTTCGGTGCGTTGTGGATTGACGTGGTGTTTTGCTAAGTGTTTGATGCCTCTCGGCGAATTGTTTGAATATCCTTGATGTGATATGTTATTTGTGTGAATGTGTGGATATGGTTGAAGGTCTACGGTGGCACATGGCATGTGATCATGTGGCCAGGATGCAACAAGTGATTGATCCAACCGTGAGAGCCTGAGATAATCTACGGTGGCACATGGCATGTGATCATGTGGCCAGGATGCAACAAGCGATTGATCCAACCGTGAGATGTGTGTGATTTGTTTCGCTAGCCAGTTCGGGAGGGTCCTTCGAGGCCTCGAGTGGGATGTCGGTGGTAGCGTCCCGGTCCTTGGCGATGCGCGTGCGTGATTATGTTTCGTTGATTTTACGTCCGTTGAGGACACGTGATGTTGGGCTTTGACCCTGTAAATTGTTGGTGGTTTCCTATTTGCGAAAACAAAACATTTGGGCCATGACCCTATTGATTTTTGGAAAGAGAAGGATTTTATAATCCTAAATTGTTTTCTATTAAAACTCTCGATGGCATTTTAAACTGTTTTGTAAATTGTTTCCCTTATTTGCGATCTTTCGGTTTTGGAAATGTTTACTCAAACTCTTGCCTCGGGAAGTACTTTTCTTTACGTTTGGATCTTTGAGGATTCCCGATTATTATTGTTCTTGGAACTTGTATTGTATGGCTCGTATTTTTGCACTTGTACTTGCACTAGCAAAACAGTGGAGTTTTGCTAACCCCCGAGTATTCGGGGGGTGGATGTCTATTTTTGCATTCAGGTTTTGGAGCATAGCACAGGGTCGGCACGAAGGATGATGAATGATGAACGATACTAATCACACGAGGATCCGTTGCTGTCGTATTGGTCTAGTTGTATTTTCTTTTCCGCTGCAGTATTTGTTTCCCGTTGTACGGGTGTGGTTGTATTTTGACCCCTGCGTGGGCATGAGTTGTATTTGAGCTGTATGTATTTGTTGTAAGACCAAATCGGTCTACTGAGTCATTTTAGCCTTAAAGGCGAGGTTTAGATGTTTGATTTTAGTTATCAGCCTGGTAGATCCTCGAGGAGAGGGTCTACGGCGTGTAATATCCCTGAGCGGATTTGGGGGTGTTACATATGCCTCCTCCATACCCTACCCTATTTGATTTCGGATTGGGTTTGGGTATTGCCCATCGGGTAATCGGGTACCCAATGGGTAATCGGGTACCCGTATTCCTTATATTTAAGAATATAAATATTTTTAATATATATCATATATACATATAATTTAATTAATAAATTCAATTTAGTATAATAAATATTTCAAATATAATATTTTATATAATAATGTATATATAATTTATAATACAATATAATATTTATGTATAATATGTAATAATATATTTATATAATTCAAATGGGTACGCGGATCGGGGAATCGGGTCGGGTATTCGGGTAATATACTATATTCATACCCTACCCATACCCGACCATAAAATTTCGGGTTCGGCCGATACCCGACCCGATTTCGGGTTTATCCGACGGATAGGATCGGGTACGGATAAAGTTGACATCCCTAAGAGCAAGAGAACAAATGAGATGATTTGTTCCAAGAATACCCAATAACGACGACCGAGGCCGAGACCACCGATGCGAGCGAGTCATCTCAATGCACCGAAGGCGAAGACTTCGACGATGACTTCGACTTCGACATGTAGAAGACTTTATTATTAGTAATTAGGATTATCATTAGTAATTTATGAAATTTAATGTATTTTTTAAAAGAGTTTAATACTCCTTCATGGGTTTTCTTTTCTGTTCTTTCCCATGACGTCTTTATTGAACCGACAGGACTTAGTTATAAATACCACAAACTATTATCTAAGGAATAATAAGAAATAGTTGCCCTAATCTCTTCTATTTCTTTTCGGTTCTTTTTCAAAATTGTTTCTTTTATTTTATATTGATTATTTCATTATAAAAACAATTCAAGTGAACTAAAAAAAAAGGTTCGGACGGTTGGCAAGGAACCGCCGATTCGAACTGAACGAACAGCCGGTTCCCAGTTCGAACCGAAACCGTAGCACTAAGTTACCGGTTCGGTTCCGGTTCCCATTTCCGGAACCGTGGCCACCTCTAGTTGGGGGATAATGTGTATTTTGTGTGGAGGGTAATGTAGTCATTTGCTTTATTAAGACCACATCTTACCAATTAAGGAGCCTGCAGATCACTTTCTCAATAAGCTGTTGTCAAACCAATAAGCTTTCACATGTTAGAATTGGTTATAAAATTAATATACGATTGATTAACAAAATTGTCAAAGCACCAGTTGCCTCTTTTGTTTTCCAATTTCTCTTATTCTTCTTCGTCTTCTTTCTTCATATGTTCTGCTCTTAAAATTCGGCAACATCTGCAGAAAACGATAAAAGTCAAAAGTCCATATAATTTCGGCATCAGCGGAATAGCAACAATGTCATCGGCGATCAGTCAGCTGTCTTGTTTCTCCTCCGTAATCAGTAACCGCCGGTTGCAGCTCCAAACCAGATCATACTCGTGCCCCAACAGCTTTCGTTCCGGAAAGGTAGTCTCGCTTCTCTCTCCTCTCTCTCTCTCTCTGTGTGTCTCTCTTGTCAAAACAATTCTTTCTTCCAGCTCCAGAGCCGTGGAATTTTTATTATGCGACTCTTTAATTGTTAGGGTTTTGATTGCTTTGGTTTCATTTGTGATGCTGTATTGGGAAATCGGATTTAGTGGGCTTTATCTTCTTGGCTTAATCGAACATGTTCATTTTTTTTCCACGCAAGGTTTCATTTTTTTCTCAATTTTTGTTAACTTTGATCCTTGAAAATGCTACTCCCTCCCTCCACCTCCACCAACCCTGTGCATTGTTTTGACCGGCACGGATTTTAATATTTCAGTTGACTTAGTTGGTTAAGAGTGGAGTAAGGGGCCCACTTGTAGTAAATTTTTTTGCCAAAAATAAACAATGCACATATGTTGCGGACGGACGGAAAAGGAAATTGTTGCACATGGGTGGCGGACGGAGGGAGTAATAAACAGAAGGAAGAATTTCATATTTATCTAGTTAATTATTGCTATTTCTACTCGATGCAATTCGTCCATGCACCTGAGTATTGGCGTTTTCTTTTTTAACTGAAGATTATGATCTGTTTCTGCTCAATTGCCTTTTACATTTTAATTTTCAAAGAGAAGGATGACAGAAAAACTTACTGCTTGTCACTGTTGGCTATGCAATGCTGTTGCTCTCAATCATAAGGTTACGTAAGTATCCATTCTATGTTCCAAATCTTTATATTGTATAATGATGACTTAGTGCTTCTCATTCTCAATAAGATGGTGAAATTCCCAAGAGGTGAAGATCGTCAACTTATAATTTGTGAATGGTAGAGTTATGAAGTGAATATTACACACTTAATGGTGCATCATGTTCACAAGATTGATGGTTTGAAGTCTTACTTCTCTCGAAATTTCATGTTAGTCTCATTAATTGTTCGCGCTTGGATTCGGAGCAATTAATGATTTCAACTTTAATTCATCTAAGCCAAGCTCAAGTCGAGTATTGATTTAATTGGTTTAGTATTTCGCCCTAGTTGCCATTCATACTAAGTACATCAAGTAATTATGTGCACGGACTGGTACTTGATATCTAGGGGCGGATCTGTTGCCCTATGAGGTGGGGCCATCACCCCACCTGGAATTTTGAAAAAAAAATAGTATATATATTACTTTTCATTGGTAGAGGTGTTTTCTTTGTAAAATACAGAACCTCAGAGTTTAAGTTGTAAAGAATTTAAAATATAAGCAAAGATAAGGTAATTTAAGAACACTAAACATAAACCTAGCATTCTACCAAATTGAACCTTTTTTGCTTTGTATTTCATTTTCTCCTAGCAAGCTTCTCTCTCGTTTCTTCGAATCAATTGAATCTCTAGTTCCGCTGGTCTAGTTTTCTTCCAAGTGATCAATTTTTTGAAGTTGTTGGTGTCTGGCTTGCCAAAAAAGTTGATTGAATTGAAAAGGCATCGTATATGTATTCACTGCTATATTTAGTGATATAATTGATTTTGCCTGGCACAACTTCTACCATACGAAAAATATTTTCTGCAATGAAGATTATTAAGTGTCAACTACAAACAATGATTGAAAGATGATGAGCTAATGAATGATTCTTTTGCTGATATATTGAGAAGGATATATGTAAAGCCATCCGAAATAAAGATATCATTGAACATTTCCAGAATATGAGAAATAGAAGAGAATTGTTGTAGTAACCTTTAGGGTGAGCTTCCACGGGATTTGTTATTTTCAGGTTATATTTTGCAATCAAATGCATTAGAAATATATGAAATTTTTATATACTGCCTAATTTTATGGTATTCATTTTTTTTGTTCATCTCGACTTCTTTTGGTGCGTTAAAGTTTTGGCCCCACTTATGCTATTTTGTTGATAAATGATGCCAGCTTCTAAATCTTTATGTCAGGTGTTAAATGTTATGAGCAATGATGGACGTGGCACAAATGTACCCAACTTGGAGACTAAGACCACCCCAAATTACGTAGAAGATGCATCGCAAAGCTCTGTAAAATCACATCCTCTTACAGAAGATTCTGTTGTTGGAGCATCAAATGGATACATGGAGCATCAAAAGGCTGCTAAGATTCATGATTTTTGTTTTGGAATCCCTTTTGGTGAGTGTTTACGGAATAGAGATCTTTTTATTGGAATAATAATAATAGTAATAATAATAAAAATAATTTGCTCTCTCTCTCTCTTTTTTCGATATGGGACTTTTTGCATATCTTGATCAGATCTGTCTATTCTTTAAGATGCAGTGCAGCCATGTTACTGGTTTCTATTTGGAAGAATATAAGTTAATACTCCCTCCTCCGTCCCAATTGAAGAGTCCACTTTCAACTAGTGGTGCCACCGGGCCGTGAACCGCCGGTTCCGGGCCCGAACCGGCGGTTCCGGTTCACCAGAAGAGGTGAACCTGAACCGGCCCGGGTATTCTGTAAAAGGGCCGGTTCGCGGGCCCGGAACCGGCGGTTCCGGTCCGGGCCGAGAACCGGCGGTTCCCGGGTTGAACCGCCGGTTCCGTTTTTTTTTTTAATTTATAATATATGTAATATTATTTATATCTTATTTTTTTCTAAATTAAATGATGAAATTTCTAAATTTTGTAATTTACAAGTGTTGACTCTTTGAAATTACTTAAGTTAATTTAATAAAAATATAATAAGTTATTAAATAATTTAGAAATTTAGAAATTCTTTATGTTGTATTTTTTTTATATAATTTATAGTAACTTGTAATATTTTTTATGACTTTTTTTTTAAATTAAATTACTTGTTGAAAATTTGAAATATTGAAAACTTGAAATGCAATAAAGTAAAAATATTGGGGGAGTTGGGAAAAATTTGAATTTTGAATTTGAAAAAATTTGAAATTTGAAAATTTGAATTTTGTTTATAGATAAAATTGGGGGGAGTTGGGAAAAATTTGAATTTTGAATTTGAAAATATTTGAAATTTGAAAATTTGAATTTTTTTTATAGATAAAATTGGGGGGAGTTGGGAAAAATTTAAAATTTGAATTTTGAATTTGGGCGGAAAACCGCCGGTTCGGGCGGAAAACCGCCGGTTCCGGGCCGAACCGCCGGTTCGGCCCGCCGGTTCACGGGCTCAGAACCTTCGAACCGTAACCGGCCCGTGCAGAACAGCGGTTCCGGTTCCGAACCGGACCGTCGAAACCGGGCCGGTCCGGGCCGGAACCGCCGGTTCCGGTTAAAATGTGGCACCACTACTTTCAACACATGAATTTGTCCGAATAGAAGAGCGCTCACTTTCAAAATAAAGCATTAATGACTATGACTAAAAATAAAAAGTTCTACATTTGTTAAAATGACTAAAAAAAAGTTGTCTATCATTATTCATCAAAATGGACCCTTCAAGTGGGACGGAAGGAGTATTTTTTAGATTTTTTTATTTATGTAACGATTATTGACGGTTTCAAAGTTTGATTCATGTTAGCCGACCCCAAATCATTTTGGGACTAAGGCTTAGATGTTGTTGTTGTTGTCACTTAATGTTTATGGACATGGAGTCTCTTACTTTCTTTATCTGGATGAATAGTGATATTCTCTCACTCCTATTTTTGCATTTTTTTTTCATCAGAACTGTATTTTGAGATAAGATGCTCCCAAAATCTGTTACTGGCCTCTAATTGATCAAGACAAACTTTATTAATTTGGAATGAACATTTTCATGGAGTTGGAAAAAAATTTCAAATTATGAAAAATTGAAGGCCCTTGTGATCGAAGCTTCTTATGCTCTGCATAACAATATCATGGAAGGTCACTGCTTACCGGACTAGTTCTATTATTATTTTTGGTCGCACACATGGAAAGGATGAAAGGCCAGCATTTAAAATCCTACACTCTTCTAAAGCACATTTTTTTTAATAACAATCAATTTAGGCACTCTTAATCGCCCCATATCACTTGAATCTCGAAACAAAAGAAAATAAAAGTAACAAAGATGATGAATGTCCCTGAATTATAAAACAAAATATTTTTTTTTTCGTGTCCTAAAATTGGAATCTGTTAAGAAGATCATGAAGTACATTTAAAATGTTTCACAACATCAGATGGCTACTAGGTTCATATATAATCAAGTGGTGTCCGTCTGGTTGGGCTCAACAGTACAAGTGCCGGTCGCCATGAAGATTTTTTGATAGATTTATCAATATTATGTACAAGTCATTTTATATGTGTGTGTGTGTGTGTATATATATATATATATATATATATATATATATATATATATATATATTTATACAAGTGTTCAAATTAAAGTCACTGAAACTTGCCTAACTAGTTAGATTGTATTTGTCATAGGTGCGCTTGTTCTTAGCGGTGGACTTGTTGGCTTTACTTTCACAAGAAACCCTGTCACTTTAAGAACTGGTGTGCTCTATGGAGGTGCTTTGCTGGCGCTTAGCTTTATTAGTTTGAAGGTCTGGCGAAAAGGAAAATCCAGCTTACCGTTCATACTGGGCCAAGCAGGTTATTAGTTGTGACATTTTTTTCCCTTCTAATTCTACATATTTTTGAAAGAGAATTTTCTTTTCTTTATCCTGGAGTGTTTATCATTGTTGTGACTTGTGAGACTCCCTTATAAATTAAGGGTGCAGGGAAATGGAGAATTGACCATTGATGATGAAGGATTAAGACCAAATTTTTCTATACACCCATTTCGACTAAGCTACCTTATGGAATTTAGCAAGCATTGAGTTACTGACTCTAATATTACTATTTGTAGAATTTGGGTTAATTTACCGTAAGTCAGAGGCGGACCCAGGAATCCTCTAAAGGGTGGGCTAAAACAGTAAAATTTAGGATACAGGTGGACTTGAACTAATTTTTTTTTTTTCCTTTTTTTTTAAAACTAGATGTTCTCCGGTGCGATGCACCACACAAACTATTCTCTTATTAGAAAATAATTTCTCGATCTCTAAATTTATTTTTGATGATATTCGACATGAGAATCATATTAGCTTAATATTAATAAAGGACTTATTGAGTATATTATGGGGTTTAATATAATTCAAAAAAGAGTACCACATTAGCGGAGTGTTAAGTCAATTAGTGTCCATCCATTACATGAACCGAACATACCGAAAAAAGTAGGAACAAATTTTGGGGATGGAAGTAGTATGTTACTAAGTCTTAATATATGTGTGTGCAGTGTATATTTTTATTATTTTTAGTTATTATAATTAAACAAATATCATAATTTATTTTTTATGTAAGCAATATGAGTCTGAAATCTAATTTTATAAAAATGAGTTAATATATTTTTATTTTGCATCAATTAATTTATTGAAAATTAATGTTCATATTTTTTCAAATATAATTTTTTTGTGCAATCGGTCATTACTGTAAATCCATCAAATTTATTATATTCATATGGATGTATAGTTGAAAATTGTGAAACAAAATTAATTTTATATATTTTTTATTAAAAATAAACTTGATATAAAAAATTTTAAACATTTAAAATTTTAAAACAAAAGAAGAATTTTTTTATTGGTAGATGAGGTGTAAGTTGTGGAATAAAACTTCCACTACACATCTAATTTTTTTTACAAATTTAAGAATGCATCTCTATCTATAAATATTTTAAAATAAAAAATCAAAAAACTTACAAAATGACACATGTCCACGACTCTCTTTTAATAGAAGTATAGATTTTCTCCTATGCTGAAGCTCGCTCTGTTCCCCCTGGGGAACGGAACCCCTGCTGCTCCGTCCCTACCACAAAATTGCCCTTGAGGTTTGACCAAACTAGGGGGGGGCAGCCAACTTTCAAAACTACATAAGGTAGCCATTATATTTTATTTTGTCTTACATTTGCCCCCTTCAGAAGCAAAAAGTATTCAAAAATACCCCTTCATATTTGTAGTAAATCAGTAATATTTTATCCTTTAATTTTAAAACTGAATCAAACTTCACTGGCACTTCTATAATATCAGAAGTTAGCTTCCCTTTCTTGTAATTAGGTCAAATCTCAAGGTACTTTTTAAAATCATCCCGATATTTTTTCCCCCTTTCCCCTACTCGTGAAAAAGACGGGGCCTTCTCCACAGTAAGGTAGATTTGTACTCTTTGGCGCTCGCATAAATTCACTCTTACAGTATGTAATTTTGTAATTAACTGGAATGAACATCAGATTTTGTAATTTTTCTGTTAGTTAATTAAATACGTTGTTCTTCTGGGTTATTATTATATAAATAACTTAACCCCCCAGTCCTGACAATGCAGTACTCTCCATCGCCCTCCTCTGGAAGAATTTTGAAGCCTATTTATTGGTAATAAGAAAAATAAAGTTTCCAAGTTATTGTTTTCACCTACTGCTTTTTATATTCCACAATTAACTGGGAAGAGTATTTAACATTGTTGCAGACGGGAAAACTCTTCCCAACGGGCTTTAATGCCGTCATCAGGTACTACAACACGATTCTACCATATTACGGTTGTTTTTTACTCTGAGCATCTTTCCATCTTTATTTATATATTCGCCGTGGATTATTCTTTTGTTTAATATGTCTCAGTGCTGCAATGATCCTCTTCTACTCCTATGTGGTACTATCCGGAGGTAATCCTCCACCAAAGAAGTTGAGATCTTCGACTTCTGTTGAAGCATCATAGGCTTTCAGAAGGTGAGATGATCTTCGGCTATAGTCAGAAGACTCGTGATCCTGTGGCCGGTTGGGGTATTTATTTGAAGTATACACTTGGAGAGGGGTAAAACTATATTTTACTTCAGTTAGAAGACTATAATCAGAAAAAGAATTGCCTAAAATAAATATCATTTTATTTTTTATCCTGTCTTATCATATGCTATGTTCATGAAAAACTGTCTAAAATAAATGTCTTTCTTTTGATGTCAGTTTCATAATATTTTTGGGGTGATAATTACAAAAACTACCCTAGACGTTTGGGGTAAGATTGGGGTAATTGCAGTTGAACCCAACGAATTCCGAAAATTATAAATACTACCCTTGGGGTTTGATTCCGTCTTACATTTTGCGTCAGGATCTTTTAATTGAGATCATGGAATTATAAATACAGCCTTTTGTCGGGCCATATTTCGTTTTTAGATGTAATTGTGAGATACAATATAAAATTCAAGGTGATTTTCATAAATTTTAAAAGTTTTGTGCTAATTATTTGTATATTATTCAAAAGAAAAAGTCATGGAGATAGGTGAAGCAACCACACTTGTTGAGTGTGAAGAATTTCTGATCCATAAAAATATATTAACCTGACTCCATGTTCAACACTCTTTTTCACTTGTAATTAGACATTTTTGGGGGGCAAATAGGGAAATTTAAAGAAATATGGCATTGAGAGCAAGATGGAAGTATACTCCACTGTCTTATCCATAAAGCTCCCCCTCCAAGCTTGCATGAATTTAAAAGAGATGCACTCTGCGATTTGACTTACGAGTCTATACTAGATTGTTGTTAAAGAAATTGGACGCTTCGTGTCCTACACACATGAGAAGTCGTGAGGTTAAATGTCTTGCTTGGAGAAGTCTAAGGATAAATGTCGTGAGGTTAAATGTCGTTAAAAGAAGGTGGACGCTTCGTGTCCTACACACATGAGAAGTCGCGAGGTTAAATGTCTTGCATTAATTTAAAAGAGACGCAGTCTGCGATTCGACTTACGAGTCTATACTAGATTGTCGCGATTCGACTTACGAGTCTACACTAGATTGTCGTTAAAAGAAGGTGGACGCTTCGTGTCCTACACATGAGAAGTCGCGAGGTTAAATGTCTTGCATGAATTTAAAAGAGATGCAGTCTGCGATTCAACTTACGAGTCTATACTAGATTGTCGTTAAAAGAAGGTGGACGCTTCGTGTCCTACACACATAGAAGTCGCGAGGTTATAAGCTTTTCAAAATATTGTTCAAATAAGAGCTAAAAGGAGTAGGAGCTTATAGAAGGTGTACCAAAAACATTGGGATCTCCTAAACGTTCAAAGTGAGTAGATGAGTTCTAATGAATTTTATCTTTGTTAAAATGACTAAATTCAAAAATTTCTATTTTAATCAAAGTAATTCTTCAAGTGGACAGTGTAGGATTTTTGGTAGACCCGGCAATTTACCACACGACACGGAAACACGACACGAAAACGACACGAAAATTTAGTGTTTGGGTTTGCATTGAGTACACGACACGAAAATACACGAACACGAAAGTACACGACCGAGATTTAGTGTCGGGTTTGTGTTTACCCTTTGGGTACACGACACGACACGAGGTACATGAAATAAATAAATAAATATAATATTTTATATTTAATTTAATAAAAATATATATTTTATGAGTTCTGTTAATACTAAACTTTAAAATTTGAAAATATAATATGAACTTTCATAAATTTCGTATAAACATTCGTGTTTTCGTTGTCATTCATTTCATTTCGTCTACTAAAATGTATAAAAATAATATTATAATATTAAAATTATTATTTTTATAATATTTTAATATTTATTTTATATTATGCATTTCGAAAACACGTACGAAACGACACTGCACGGACACGTGCATAGGCTCAAGAGGCCTGTGCCTAGGGCCCAAAATTTCCGGGGGCCCATTTTTTTAATTTCTTACTATATACAATTATTAGTAGAGATAAATAAAAGATTAATTTTAATGCAATAGTAAATTAGATGTTTTAAAAGTCATTGTGCTCCGATATATATTTTTATAATAGGCCCTCTTTTACTTTTTATGTTTCTTAGGTTTTGTGATCTACTTCTATTTGTTTTATAATATACAAACAAGAAATATATATTCTTTTCTAGTATATATTTATAATGGGCCCTTCAATTTTTTACTTTTTAATTTAATTTTCATTCTATTTTGTCAACTGCTTTATTTGTTTTGTAATATACATTGTTTGCAAAAATATATATATTCTTTTCTAGTTGTTATTCATTCAATAGTAAAAAAATATTATTTTTGTTGTACTTTAAAATAATTGAACAAGTAAGGGAAATCACACCATTCTTTTTATTTATTTTAACATTAAATACAGAAATAATGTATGAATCATTTCTTTTTGGGTTAGTTATAATGAGCTAAATGTATTTGTTATTAAATCAGATACTTTTTAATAAAAATTTCAAAAATAATATTTACAAAGCAAATAATATAAATTATAATTAATGAAACTCAAAGAGTTAGAAGAAATTATTTTTTCAAGTGTTAACTTAGTTTTAATTTTCATAGTCTATCATTTTTGCGTTGCTTTTGCATTTTTTCTCAATTTTGAGGGCCTATTTTTAAATTTCTGCCTAGGGCACCGTCAGGCACAGGACCGGCCCTGAACGACACGAATTTGCGCGGTACACGACACGACATGACACGAGTTCATTTAGTGTCGTGTATGAGTTTGGACTTTTGGTACACGAAATACGAAAGTACACGACACAAAAATACACGACACGAACGATTTGCCAAATCTAATTTTTAAAAAATTACTCCACATGTTTTACAAAAGGAGTTATTACCTCCATGTGTTAAAAAAATGGACAGATTATATATGAATTAAATAAGCGCATTATCCTTATGTGTTTGTGAAAAAGGTGCATCCCAATTCCTCCATCGTCTTGTGTAGAGCAGGGTGATTTGCAACATCTCGATATAACATATAGAGGTAGTCTGCAATTTTTCGAGAACACAATGAGGTAATGTGCATATCTATAATAAAAAGGACGATGATATTTTTTGGAGGTGTGCACCTGAAAAAAATATTGTATCTCTCCTCTTTTTCCATTCTTTTTGTGTTGAATTTAATAATAATAATATTAAAAAATATTCAACAACAATAAATTTTTAAAAGATACTCCTAAAATATTAAATTAAATTCAAAGGGCAACTAAACTTCATTTTTTTTACGGGGATCATCCGTTCGACCAGTTTTTTCGGTAGGGAAGTCGCCGACGGACCTTCCGCAGCCGCCTAATTTTTTTTTTTAGCCGGGCCGCCAGCCAGCTCTCCGGCAACCGGGCTGCTTTCCGACAGCCGAATATTTTCTTTTACGCCCGGCCACCGGCAGGCAACCGCAGGCGGCCGACGGACCTTCATCGTGCGGTCATTTTTTTTTTTTTTTGTTTTTAACGCTAGGCCGCTGGCCTGCTTTCCGACGGGCAGCAGGGCAGCAGCCGGCGACCCGCAGACGGCCAACTTCTTTTTTCTTTATACCAGGCTCGCCGTCCAGCTTTCCCCGCGGGCACCATCGACGGTTGACCATTTTTTTTTTCTTAAACGCCATACCATCTGCAGCTTTCCTCCCTTGGCAGGCCATTTTTCTTAAGGTCTGTAGTTTAATTTATACATTGAGGTAATCAGTCTATATTTTAACATCATTTACACAGTGAAGCAAATAATTTATAATATAACGGATAATGATATTTTTGGTAGAAATGTGCACTTGAAAAGACCATTATACCCGTCCACTCTCATTTTCTTATTTTTGTGTTATATTCCCTTAATAATATTATCAAATGTTCAACAACACTAAATTTTATAAAATACTTCTAGAATATTAAATTAAGTTAATAAAAGGACAATTGATTTAAAAAAATTACGGGGATTTGTGACAGATCTCTTGCCGGCCAGTTTTCTCGACAGGGCCGTCGTCGGTCGCCGACAGACATCCAGCGACCGATGGCAGACCTCCGGGCGACCAATTTTTTTTTTAGACGCCAGGCCATCGGCCTGCCTTCCGGCGGGGCCAGCACCGGTAGCCGGTGAACCTCCAATAACCGCCATTTTTTACGCCAGGCTGTCGGCTTGCTTTACGGTGGTACGGGTCATTTCTTTTTATTTTTAGCACCACTCCACAGGAGGATCTCCGGCGGCCAGCCATTTTCTTTCTTTTTTTTACGCCAAGACGCCGACCTGCTTTTCCACCAGCCACCTCCGGCGACGCCAAGCCGCCGCCCTGCTTTCTGGCTTACCACCGACTGCTGGTCAATTTTTTTATTATCTTTTGACGACAAGTTGTCGGCCTGCTTTCCGACGGACCAACATCGAAGGCCGTCGGACCTCCTACAACCGCCATTTTTTTTTTACAATGGACCGTTGACCTGCTTTCTCGCGGGCCACCGCCGGCAGCCGACTAATTTTTTTTTTAACGTCGAGTCGCCGATGCTTCAAGCGGGCCACCACCATCGCCGCCGTGTATATATATATATATATATATATATATATATATATATATATATATATATATATATATATATAGTGGCGCGTTTATGCAGACTAATATTAGATGCAGATCTTTCTGATCTTAATTTATGCATGAGTTCTGTACTAATTATGCATTAAATATATATTTCATCCATCAAAATTTCAATGCATTAAAATATACAATATATGCATCAAAATATCGATGCATTAAAATATTAGATTATATGCATCAATTTTTTGTGAGAATTAATGCATTGAAATTTTGATGCATGAAATGCATATATTTCATGTATAATTAGTACAAAACTCGTGCATAAATTAAGATCAGAAAGATTACATCTAATATTAATCGCATGTAACGCGCTCTATATATATATATATATATATATATATATATATATATATATATATATATATATATATATATATATATATAGAGAGAGAGAGAGAGAGAGAGAGAGAGTGTGTGTTTTTAATACCAAACCATAAAATTGATAAGTTATATATCCTCATTCATAAGAGGGTAAGTTATTGATACTATTTTTATTAAAAAGACTAAAATGACTCAAAAAAGGTGTTGTTGTTGACTTTCCTTTTTTACCTTTTAGTGATAGATTTAAGGGTATTAATGTCTTATGGTATCAAAAATTTATATTCTTATGAATGAGGATACATAACTTGTTACTTTTATGGTTTGGTATTATAAAAGATAGAACCCGTATATATATATATATATATATATATATATATATATATATATATATATATATATATATATATATATATATATATATATATATATATATATATATATATATATGCTTCCATGGCTACCGAGGTCCGGTGGTCGCCCATTTTTTTTTGTTTTGAAACTAGGCCCGTTGGCCTACTTTATGCGGTTCTTAATTTTCGTTTTACGGTAGGCCAGTCGGCTGCTGATAGAATTTCGAGAACCATCATATTTTTTTAATAAATTCTTTTCTGGAAATAAAAGAAAACATATTACATTACACTGTACACACAGAGACAGGAGGAGAGGTATCGTCCATGGTACACTACACGTGACGTGTATGGACGGTGCAGATTGATGCACTAAATAGAGCATCGATCTGTACCGTCCATATACGCCACGTATAGTGCATCCGAGAGAGAATGCACTACATGAGTGTATTATGGACCAACCAGAAAGAGACATGCATATGCAATGAAAATGACAGGATTGTCAAATTCAAAGGGTGGTAATGCAGGATTCCATGTGGGCTTAATCCACGTGGCAGCATCCCAGACAATTGCTGGCAGTCCCCACTTTACCAAGCGACATGGGCTTGAAACATGAGTGCTGAATTTGCAAGTTGGTTTTTAGTGGGTCATGATTAACATATGGCCCATAAGCATAAAACGGGCCTCAACCAACTTTTTTATCCTCATCTTTTCAGATGTCTCATGTTGTCTGTCTCGGTAACTCTTTATAGAGAGAGGAAAAAGGTATGATCAAGTGCGAGAAATATAAATAAACCTGAATTATTGATCTTTATATAATTAACTATTCGCATATTTTATGCATCAAGATGTCAATAAATTTAAATTATACATTAGATGCATCAGAATGTCGATATATTAAAATAATGCATTTCATGCATAAATAAATTTTGATCATTCATTTAATTATAATATATGGATCAAATTTATTCATATTTCTTAATTTATATATATATATATATATATATGTGTGTGTGTATGTGTGTGTGTGTGTGTCGTATTAAATTAAGAAATATAAATAATGCATTTCATGCATAAATATATTTTGGCCATTCATTTAATTATAATATATGAATCAAATTTATTCGTATTTTTTAATTTAATATGATATATATATATATATATTTATATATATATATAGGAAAGGTAAATCTAAATTTCGTAGGAAATAAGAATGAATTTGGGCCTTTGATTGAGTTAGATCAATGGTTGAGATTTACACTCAGTCGTGCTACGTGTTTGTGTTGTGTGTGCTACGCGAACTGAAATATGTAAATTGAGTGAGGTTGCGCTACGTGTTTGTGCTCTTTGTGCTACAATGCAATGGAAGATGTGCTAGACTTAACCTATTTAAAAGTGGGAATCAATTTTTTAATACCAAAGCATAAAATTGATAAGTTCTATATCCTCATTCATAAAACTATAAGTTTTTGGACCATTTTGATTGAAAAGACTAAAATATCCTCTCTTTTGTTGTATTGTTGACTTCTCTCTTTTTTTATTTATTTAATTTAAACTAATTTTCTTCTCTTTTTTCTTTTTTTACTTTCCTCCTCCGATCGATATTAATGTCCAAGAACCAAAATTTAACTACAAACATATACATCAAAACAACACAACCATTTTATTTTTGACAAATGGTCTCTCAAAAAATCTTATAGAAATCACAAGATTGTTCGAAAATAAAAGTTGACGTTGAAATAGGACTTCATTTGTCGTATTACGAGTTCATAAAGAAGGTATGCATCATTATTTGAGCGATGAAAAAAAAATTCCAGATCTGTTTACGGACACGATCGCCGCACACGATGGGAAGACACGGTGCAACGATCGCGTGCAACGATCGCGGCGCAACGACCTTAACATCGCGCGCGCAACACTAACGCGTACACGATCGCTTAACACGATCGCCTAAAATCGTGCGGCGATCGTGTTCATGGACGTAAACTTGCACACGATCACCGCACCCGGTAGTATACGACCGTGTGCATCGGTTGTGTCCAAGCGCGCACTGTAATATTGTTCGCTCATTTTTCGAATAGTTATTCATCTTTTTGTAATCGATGTCGTGGCGGCGTATTTTGATACAACACGGTGGTCATTGGGAGCGATCGACATATGTAGACGGGGACTCCTTTTTGTCTATATCGACACGAGCAAAGTTAGTCGTGCAAACCTCGTGAGGGTTATCGAGAGGGTTTGGGTGGTCCAAATGAGTCCGATTACAAATTATGGTACTTGACACACATGGCCAAAGGAAACAAAGTAAAAGTCCTATTAAGGGGCGATACCGAGATACTTCGATTACTAGTAGAATACAAGGAGGATCCCGAGGTCTATGTTGAGAACAAGAGCCTCCTCCACTCCCGAGGTTAATATGGGATGTAGCACTGAGAGTAGAGCCCGCAACATAAATTATGACATGCCTTCCAAAGAGTATCAATACGAGGAAGATGAGGAAGACGAGGAAGATGAGGAAGATGAAGAGGTGCATACATCCGAAGATGAAGATTGTTGTAAAGACTTGCTTGAGTCACTATCTGCGGAATTTCTTGCTTGGGTTCGCCAACCGGCCCAAATGGATAGGATTATGAGTCGTCGGAACTTCTCATCCGACCATCAATCTGCGAGCGAGCATGAGCATCTACAATCAATGCGTAATGGATCATTCCATTTAGGACCCCGGTAGTGCCGGGACTTTGGGTTGGGTCGAGCACCTCCACCTCTGCACGGCCGGCTAGAGTGGGGTCCACCTTTCGTTCGAAGAGAGTTGAGGATAAGCGTAGGAATGTATCATTTGGAAAACATGCTACGTGTATCAGCGATCGTTCGCCGATAAACGTATAGTGTTTGTCTGTAAGAGTGGGCGAAGAAATTGTCGATTTAGGTTGTGTGCTATTGAGGTGCAACTATTTGGAGAATTACTAAGTTGACATTGGAGCACATTTGTTACCACTGATTTGAACCGTCTTTGCCCTTACGATCGGTCACTCGAGGTTGCCGCCCATTATTTTGCTAAAAGATTGACCAGGTGAGGGGTCACTTTGAGGCCAAAGGAGATGATTGCGAGATGTGTAGGGAGTATGGCATTGACATGCTATACGGCTTTGCTCTCCTGACGAGGAATATAGCGATAGAGAATACATATGGCGGCTTCGATGAGTCATATCGAGAGGCTCCCATCTTATCTCGTATTTGTTAAAACAAAGATAATCCGGGGACAATTTATGATTTGGAGCGACTCGTAAGGAGTGTTTCGCCACATGTTCGTTGCACTCGGACAGAGTATTAGGGCATTTGATACGTGCCTTCGCCGGTGATTATAGTTGATGGGACCCACCTAAAGGGAAGGAATAAAGGAACTCTATTTGCGGCCGTCACATTTGACGGAACGAGCAAGTTTTTCCTCTTCTTTGTTGGTCTCGGTCCGATAGAGAACGACGAGTCATGGACTTATTTTACGTATAACTGCGCAGATGCTACAATCCGACGGAAGATTTACCGATTGTGGCGGCCAACATAAGAGCATTCGAATCTTTGTTGAGCCGTCTATCCGAATGCATTCCACGGGTTTTGCTATCACCATCTTCCAAAAATCGACCTCCTATGGTGCGCATGCTATAGGACTCTTTAGAATCACGCCTACACGCATCGAGAAGAAGTTTTTGAAAACTACTTTTCGAAACTACATATCGAAATCCCTAATGGGGCGCACAGCGCCTTTACGAAATGGGCCAGAGAGGTGGGCTAGGTCGAAGTGTCCTGCGACGCTATAACTTCTTGACATCCAATTCTGTTGAATGCTTTAATAATCGTATGTTGTGGGCTAGACGTTTACCTATTTGCTCGTTACTTGAGATATTTCGCCTAATTTTAGAGAATTGGTTTGATGAGAAGCGGGGAGAAGCTACGTCAAGAGACCATGAGTTGACAATGCACACTTTTGAAAAGCTTTCTAACTCTGTGCAAGCCAGTCTGACTCTTACCGTTCGAGCTACCACCCCACTTGTTTATAAAGTCGAAGAAAACAAAGTTTCTTATGAGGTCGACCTTCGAACATGGACATGTTGTTGTCGTGAGTTTGATTTGGATCAGATTCCATGTCGTCATGCCGCTGCCGCTATAAGGTACATGTCTATGCTGTTGTGTGCACGATCGTTACCCACGATGGGCACGATCGTTACCCACGATGGGCACGATCGTAACTCACGATGGTCACGATCGAAACCCACGATGGGCACGATCGTAACCCACGATGGGCACGATCGTAACCCACGATGGGCACGATCGTAACCAACGATGGGCACGATCGTAACCCACGATGGGCACGAACGTAACCAATGATGGGCACGATCGTAACCCCACGGTCGCCATGACCGTAACCCACGATCATAACACAATGGGAACGATCGTAACCCCATGATCACCGTGATCGTAACACACGATGGGCACGATCGTAACCCAATGGGCACGATCGTAACCCCACGATCACCGTGATCGTAACACACGATCGACGCGATCGTGTTTTGCCATCATTTGCAAAACAGGGATGGTCTGGATTTATCACCTCATCAATATAAAAAATACATTATCCTATACAACATCCTTGACATAATTGCTTATTGTAACAGGCGCGCCGGCAATGGTTTGTCCGTGTATGATTTTGTTAGTCGTTATTTCAAGCAACAAGGCCTTAGAGAGACTTATAAGGAGCATATTAGTCCCATCCCACATCCTGGTGAGTGGAATGTCCCACCGGAGATCTCATCCATCGTTTGCGTACCTCCAGAGGGGTACGACAAGCCGGCCGATCAAGGATGAGTCGCGCACGGTCCGCTGTTGAAAATTTGCCCGCAGGTGGACGGCCTCAGGTGTGCGGTAGGTGTAAAGGAACCAGCCACAATAGAAAATCTTGCAAAGCATTCATTCCCATAGGGGGTGTGGATTTGAATATCCCTGAAGAAACTCAAGAAATCGATAAACAACCGAGGCAAAGGCGCCGGCAGAAGAAGAGGTGTAGCATTTGCCGTAATGATGACCATGACATAAGGGGATGTCCATACCGTGAAACTTAAATTGCTTATTTATTTTTATATTTTGTGACTTACTAGCAACAATCATGTGTTGATATTTTGATCCTCGATGGACCATGTATTGATTCAGTATTCTGATTATTAGTTGAAATGCATAATTTTGTGTCTATTTTCTTTACCTTTGAATTGAAATTTAAGTGTTCAGTAATGTAAAGCAAATAAAGGTGATTATGGAGCCAAACATTAACCATAACAAAGTAGCTCACTTTAAAGAGCAATAGTTTACAGTTCCAAAGCATATAACTTTACAAAACAAAATTTAATCACCATCACACAAAATATCTAATAATAACATAAAAAACAATCAATTGGATCCCTTTTCCCCAATCTGCTACTTTATCTTTAGTCTTGTATCACCGTCTTCATGAACTTCCTCTTCCAAAATAAATTTTTTGCTTTTATTCTCAGAAATCTCCAAATCATTATCATCATCACCATCTAGTATGACTGGAGTGCTCGCAGTGTTTTTAAATAGGCCCTGTTTCATGGAACACATTAATTTGCAATGATACTCACTACACATACAACAAAATAAAAAAACTTACTCTGAGCATTGAGTATCTTCCTCTCGGCCTAGTTCTGTATGGTGGGTTGGGAGTAGGTATCCTTCTTCTTCTTTTTGGTGGTGGTGCTTCGCTTCCTCCTAAATCGGTTTCTCGTAATCGGCCGCTCATTTCGCGTATTTGATTTTAATGAATTTTAACTGATGTTAATTGATTAGGGTTTGAAGTAAAATAGGGGTGGAGACCGACCGACGATGGGATTTTAAAATAAAGGGGGGGGGACCTGGGATTTTATAATAAAGGGGGGGGGGACCTACTTATAATAAAGGGGGGGGACCGACCCACGATGGGATTTTATAATAAAATAATTTGACCTTTGAAGTAAACACGATCGTGTACACGATCGCCGCGATCGCGTGTTCCAATCGTGTGACACGTTGGCAACCAGGTGTCAAATTGGCGATGTATCCACGTATGCACACGATCGTGTACACGGTCGTGTCCACGATGGAACACACGATCGTGTGCACAAGAACATCAAGAATTTTCACCAATTTCTCAAATTACTCGTCAATTTAGGTGTTGTTACTTATATATTAACAATTATTTGTTAATGATACACTTATCTAAAAAGTTATTGATTGAATTAACATAATATATTGCATATCGTGTGTCGTCCAATTGTTCTATTAGTACGTACGGATAAGTTCAATCATCTGGATGAATTACCTCATATACTAATGAATTACAACGAAATGACAAATAGGAGTTCGTATAAGAAGCCATACAGTAATTAATGTTTGAACAAGCGATGTTTGAATCACAAAACATCATTCTAGATAACACAATAGTTCAAATTTGCAAAACCAAAAGTTCATATGCACACGGTCGTGTCCACGATGGAACACACGATCGTGTGCACAAGAACATCAAGAATTTTCACCAATTTCTCAAATTACTCGTCAATTTAGGTGTTGTTACTTATATATTAACAATTATTTGTTAATGATACACTTATCTAAAAAGTTATTGATTGAATTAACATAATATATTGCATATCATGTGTCGTCCAATTGTTCTATTAGTACGTACGGATAAGTTCAATCATCTGGATGAATTACCTCATATACTAATGAATTACAACGAAATGACAAATAGGAGTTCGTATAAGAAGCCATATAGTAATTAATGTTTGAACAAGCGATGTTTGAATCACAAAACATCATTCTAGATAACACAATAGTTCAAATTTGCAAAAATACCAAAAGTTCATATGCACACGATCGTGTACAGACGTGTCGGTAGTGTGCACGATGGAACACAAGATCGTGTGCGGCCGTGCCACGATGGTACTCACGGTCGTGTGCACGGTCATGCCCGACCATCGTGCGCACCACGGCGACATCGACGCATGACCGTGGGTAGGTTGCACACGATCGTAACACACGATGGACACGATCGTGTGCATCCATAGTGTGTAACACAGAGCCAACACATTCAGATTTAACAACACTGACACATTCATCCAAAACTGTCTAAATACAACATAAATATTGTACAACACACCATAAACCATTCTACATGTCTAAAGACAACATAAAGATTTTAGCAGCTAGACCATATCGATATTTCTTCATATATTTTTCATTAAGTTCCTTGATTTGGTGCCTTGCTCCTGGGTTTGCAGAGACGAGTCGATCCAAGTACATGCACGCGAAGGGGCCACAACTGTGATTGTCATTTTGTATGAACTGTAGCTCTCGTGGCATAATTTTGAAACTCATCTCCGTGTCATACTTCGTTTTCGATTGGTTGTTCATCCAATACCCGGATTGAGCTAGCACACGAGGCATCAGACGCATAATCGGTCACAGTTGGTTGAATCGGTAACGACCATCTTCGTGGTGGTGTGACAAGGAATCGTACAACTCCACGGTCCATGCTATGATGTCAATCTTCATAGTCACCCAGTGGCTTTGGTCGAGGCAACAAATGGCAATGATCTGTTCAAACAAAATATGTAATCATATAAGATCATCACATCAAACATAGCGAATCATTTATAAATATAAATTTCAAATGGCAACAAATCGTCAATTATTTATAAATATAAATTTCAAACTTACTTCGTTGCAATTTAACCATGGAACCGCATGTGGTGTATCAAGACCTGTCATGTAGTCCTCGATGCATTTAGGAATTTTCCACTCCTTGTAAACCGGCTTCCCCATCACCTTGATGCCAAGTGGATCATCCGGATGGAGTCTTGCAAACTCGTTGGCCAAAACTAACTACAAAAAGCCAAACCACAAAATTAAAAAAAATCGATATCAAACCAATGATATACAAGTGAGTAGGTTATAGAACTTACGTAAAATAGGGAGCCGGCAAGTACAGTGCCAACTCTACCGACACCAACACTACGGACTCCCCTCCGAAGCGTCGCTCGAGTCGCAAGCACATAACAGTCTATCACCTCGGCATCAAAGTCTTCACGGCTAGACTCTATCCGGTTAAATAACGCCTGGGTGAGAGCATGCCCAGTCTCCAAACACCAGACAATAGCATCACGTGGCTGCTCCCTCCTAAACTGTAGGTACAACTTCTTCAGAGCCTCGCTATCTCTGGGAGGCGCAACCACAAAAGGCTCTCGAAGAGCAGCAGATGGTCGACTCACTCGCGGTGGAAGACTACGCTCACCCAAATGCTGCGTTCCGACACTCTCACCATCTTCGTCACCCTCAGCATCCCTCTCACAACTATAACGATCAGAGAGCTGTACAGTCGGCTGCTCGATCTCAAAAACTGGCTGCTCGATCTGAAATGGAGGTTGCTGCTCAGGACCACCACCCTCACTGCGAAACATCGCACTGTAATGATGCTCGTCCTGAAACCAGTCGAACATCGTCCCATACTGCTGAAACGGCGCCTCAAATGGTGTAACACCCCCAAATCCGCTCAGGGATATTACACGCCGTAGACCCTCTCCTCGAGGATCTACCAGGCTGATAACTAAAATCAAACATCTAAACCTCGCCTTTAAGGCTAAAATGACTCAGTAGACCGATTTGGTCTTTCAACAAATACATACAACTCAATTCCAAACACATACCCACGCAGGGGTCAAAATACAATAAACTCCCGTACAACGGGGAAAAGACATTGCAGCGGAAAAGAAAATACAACTAGACCAAAACGACGTCAACAGATCCTCGTGTGATTAGTATCGTTCATCTTTCATCATCCTTCGCGCCGACCCTGTGCTATGCTCCAAAACCTGAATGCAAAAATAGACATCCACCCCCCGAATACTCGGGGTTAGCAAAACTCCACTGTTTTGCTAGTGCAAGTACAAGTGCAAAAATACGAGCCATACAATACAAGTTCCAAGAACAATAATAATCAGAAATCCTCAAAGGTTCAAACGTAAGGAAAAGTACTTCCCGAGGCAAGAGTTTGGGTAAACATTTCCAAAACTGAAAGATCGCAAATAAGGGAAATAATTTACAAAACAGTTTAAAATGCCGTCGAGAGTTTTAATAGAAAACAATTTAGGATTATAAAATCCTTCTCTTTCCAAAAATCAATAGGGTCACAGCCCAAATGTTTTGTTTTCGCAAATAGGAAACCACCAATAATTTACAGGGTCAAAGCCCAACATCACGTGTCCTCAACGGACGTAAAAT
The DNA here is from genome assembly GCA_033398695.1 of Orobanche coerulescens. Taxonomy (NCBI): domain Eukaryota; kingdom Viridiplantae; phylum Streptophyta; class Magnoliopsida; order Lamiales; family Orobanchaceae; genus Orobanche; species Orobanche coerulescens. Next base: position 3,762,116 of record CM065807.1, on the reverse strand, counting down.
CAACGAAACATAATCACGCACGCGCATCGCCTAGGACCGGGACGATACCACCGACATCCCACCCGTGGCCTCGAAGGACCCTCTCGAGCTGGCTAGCGAAACAAATCACACACATCTCACGGTTGGATCAATCGCTTGTTTCATCCTGGCCACATGATCGCATGCCATGTGCCACCGTAGATTATCTCAGGCTCTCACGGTTGGATCAATCACTTGTTGCATCCTGACCACATGATCACGTGCCATGTGTCACCGTAGACCTTCAACCGTATCCACACATTCACACAAATAACATATCACATCAAGGATATTCAAACAATTCACCCAGAGCATCAAACACTTAGCAAAACACCACGTCAAACCACAATGCACCGAAATGAAACAATATACGTCCATACGCAAATACCAAGTGCAACATCAACGCCAAACATATCCATAGAGTTCACATAATCATTCTCAAACCACACCATTCACAAAACACACGCGTTTTGAAAGTAAGCCTTTAACAAGGCTAAACCGAATCTTTTGAAAACTCATTTCAAACAATCAAACAACCACATAAAGACGATCACCAATTATCATATTCACAAAACAAGAATAGTATGGACAAGTTACTTGCCTCAAAATCGGTACGCAAGTATTCCGACGAACACGGCTCAACCGGAAAGCTTCGAAACGCCCAATGCTATCGAAACGGAAGACGACGACGAACGAAAGGGTTCAACACGGTTTCTTCGCAAGAAACACGACCCTAACATCATACAATCAATAAATCATCGACCATACGAGGAAGAATAATCGTAGAACGCCCGAAAACCCCTCTAAGACATTTTACCGGACACCTTCAAGGCGTCGGTCAAGAACTCGACCCAAATAACGAATCGATACGATCCAACCATGGAATAACAAGGGAAATGATATAATACATCTAAATAATCATCAATCCATCAAAATCCTAAGTTAAATCGGATTAAACGGACGAAATCGAACAAAATACCCAAAATCCCCAAAATTAGATTTCTAGAAAATCGACTGATTCGCTCGATCAAAGGATGTTATAGGACGGATGATTGATGATATGAACCTCAAAACTTCATGTATTCATTGTCCAACAACATCTCTAGAAGATTCACACACCCCACAGCGTACGGGAAGAGAAAGAAGGAGAAAATGGTCAAGAAAACCGTCCGAGCCTTAAATAGGCACGCCGTAAGATTCGTCGTAACCGCCATGGCTTACGTCGTATCGCCATGGCGAACTCTGCACGAAAATGCCGGGCGTTACGTGCGTTACCGGCCGGGCCTTACGTGCGAACCGGCCTTACGTGCGTAATGGCCGATCATTACCGCCGCGTTACTCGGCCAGTGCTGGCCCGATCATGCCGGCCATGACTCGGCGGGACCAACTCCGACGGCCCGAACGACCCCGAAACCCGAACGAGTACGAATCGAAGATACGGTTACGAAGTACTCGAAAATACGAATCCGAGCACTAATAGAACATACGATTCCGACTACCCGAAGGCTCGAAACTCGACAACGGAAAGTAATTACCCCAAACTTTGGGAAATTACGAAAATGGCCCAAAACGCCCGAAAATCACGATACGTGATCGAAACACCAAGCCAAAGCTCGCAACATGAATAATAACATTAAATGAACTTACGAGAAAGTCGAAACAACAGTTTCGGACGAGATTCGCAAGAATCGAACTCAAGTGCGGAAAAACCGCTAAAAAGCACGGAACTCAACAAAACGACACCGTAACGAACTCGGATGACAAAAAGTGCAGAATTAATCATTCTCAGAATGACGAAACGGTCATGAGCGAGTCATCAAAACAGACTTCCGCCGAAAAAAAAGAAATTACCGGAAATCAAAATCACGGGTATTACATTCTACCCTCCTTAAAAGAAGTTTCGTCCCGAAACTTAAAATAAGTAGGGAGAAGCAATATCCGCTGTCAGGAAAGCTCGACGAGATACCCAAAAACCGAAAACTCGCGCCCGACGGCGAAACATTGCAAGAAATGTAACGGAACATACGGCGTGAAAACACGCTCCACGACGACCAACACAACGCCACCGATAGAGAAATAATAAAACCAACAAGTGACAAGCGCCATCAAATGGATAATACAATCAAGTCAATTATCCGAACAATCACAAAACACAACGAACGAAAATCAATACGATTGACCAACCCAACGGTACATCAATCAAAACGCGAGCCAATCGCTGAACAAATACGGAATTCCACCGCTCAAGGGTTGGAAGATCGAAAACGAGACTAGTTTCCCAAACTTAAGGGAATTACAAAGGAGTCTGAATGTTCAACAATCACGAAACGAGATCAACAAAAACCGAACAATCAAACAATCGAACCACAAAGATCGAGACAACAAAAATTGAACGATCATGTTCGGATCACGAAGGACAAGAAGGTTCAACCGACAACTCCGAGGTTCACATCTCGACTCGAGACAAAACATGATCCGGTGAAAACAACAAGATGCACACTCACATAAGATCCACAGGAAAGGGAATAACAATTGAAAAGTCACAACGACGAACGAGTAATTCCGAAATAATACCACCCTCGTTCGATCAACAAAAGCAAGGGGCGGGACAAGCTCAGAAAATGTCAACGAACATAAAGCGAGTCGGCAGTCGAAAATACAAAAGTTCAAGATCCAGTCCACTTCGAATAAAAGAACTAGTAGAACCAAAAGATGCTACTTCCGAACAAGGTTCACAAGAATCGAACCGAACTCGGAAAAGTCACAGCGATAACCAGATCGACCCAAAACAAGGTCACAACTCGTTCGAACGATGAAACCAAATACGTAACAAGCTCGGACAATATCAACGAACACGGGCGAATCGATAGATCGGAGAAATAGAAAATATAGAAGCGAAAATAATACGGGTATTATATTCGACCTCTTCTAAAAGAAAGTCGTCGCAACTCACAATAACGAAACAAGGTAACAACACAAAAAGCAACCGGAAAATCTCCTATGGGCCTCTCGAGCCGATCTCGATAAGCTGTCTTTGAAGCGCAAACTCAAAGTCTCGGTAGTCAATTCGCAAAACCGAATTCGGTGTCCTCGAGTCTACACTCGAAATGTGTTCTTGTGAGAAGGACAAATTGCACGCACATTCCCCGGCACATCACGGTTGAAATACCTCGGCTCGGCATACCGAAAATACAAATGCTAGATACAATGGAACATAACACCGCAAAACAACATACCGGAGATGCCAACTCAAAGACAACGAGGAATCATAACACATATCATATATAACGATCACCATCGTAAAGTAATACACACACAAACACTACAACAACGACGGTATCGTTCGCGACCTCAACGGCGAACGATAACCAGCACATAATTACAAACATCATGAAACAATCACACATGTGTATAAACGCACAAAAATCCAAGCTTTAACAACCCACACTCGTGCGACAACACGCAAATCACCACGAGGTGATAAACAGTAAACACCAGTTCACACCTCTCACAGAGGGCTAGTACAACAAATGCGTGGCAACGCCTCGACATTCACGCCACCAATTCGATCATACTCGGGAGTAACATCATAACGACAAAGCAAACATCATACATACATATCCAGCCCTCAAACGGGAATGGATAAGTTTTTAAAATGAAAACATCCTTTTGAAAATAATTTAGAAAAAAAATGCCGGTTGATCTTGAGTATCACCTTTCAAGAAAAAGTACAAACGTGAAACATCGTTATCGAGACTTTGGAGAACCATCTCGCATTTGATAAAAATGAGGACACTTTCTTTTCGTGAAAAACTTTCGGAAATATTCGACCCTCGGGTCTAAGTAAAAGTGTTTATAAAACATTGAAAATATCTCAAAACATTTTTTTGGCCCTCGAGGTAGAAGAATTTTGAAACATATTGTGGCACCTTGGATGTACCACGAGAAAATAATTCATTTTAAAAGTACGTCTCGAAATTTATTTTCTAAGATACTCAAGTTTTTTTTTCAAAGATAATTCAATGGGCTAGAATGCCCAAAAATTTCAGGTAATTACACAAAATATTATAGCGCCGTGGGTCCCGCTCCGGAACTCACCAGGCTAAAAACCATTTACAAAAACGCCAAAAAGGTCGATGACGGTAATATTTTAAAAACTCACGAAAGCCATTTACAAAATACTAAATACCGTCATAAGAATTTCGTCAAAGCGGTCAAGGCCACAATGCCAAAAACTCGGTTAAGAGAATCGGTTTTCGAAATAAAACTCAGTCGGTAAAATACCGAAAGTCATTACAAAAGAACTCACGCAGCGGATAAAAGAAATACAGTTCAACATGCACAATCCAGCAACACTACTCCTCATATGAACGAAATATGAGAGTCAAATAACCACGTATCACGAAATCAAAATCCATAAGAGGATTCCGTCACTTAACAAATAATCATAAAAATAGCTCGTGTCACACGAGGCACAACACAAAGAAGGGAGACTTACATTCACAGGTCGCACGAAGATGATGATCGCCCACGATACTAATCACGACCAACAAACTCAGACGACGCGTCGCGACACGACTTAGTCAGACAAAATCCGACGAGACAAAAACTCAATAGACACCACTGACCCGACAGCCTAGGTTTCCACAACCTAAGCTCTGATACCATTTATGTAACACCCCCAAATCCGCTCAGGGATATTACACGCCGTAGACCCTCTCCTCGAGGATCTACCAGGCTGATAACTAAAATCAAACATCTAAACCTCGCCTTTAAGGCTAAAATGACTCGATGAGACCGATTTGGTCTTTCAACAAATACATACAACTCAATTCCAAACACATACCACGCGGGGTCAAAATCTGATAAACTCCGTACAACGGGAAAAGACATTGCGGCGGAAAAGAAAATACAACTAGACCAAAACGCAGCGTCAACGGATCCTCGTGTGATTAGTATCGTTCATCTTTCATCATCCTTCGCGCCCGACCACCGTGCTATGCTCCAAAACCCGAATGCAAAATAGACATCCACCCCGAATACTGGGGTTAGCAAACTCCACCGTTTTGCTAGTGCAAGTACAAGTGCAAAAATACGAGCCATACAATACAAGTTCCAAGAACAATAATAATCGAAATCCTCAAAGGTTCAAACGTAAGGAAAAGTACTTCCCGAGGCAAGAGTTTGGGTAAACATTTCCAAAAAGAAAGATCGCAAATAAGGGAAATAATTTACAAAACAGTTTAAAATGCCGTCGAGAGTTTTAATAGAAAACAATTTAGGATTATAAAATCCTTCTCTTTCCAAAATCAATAGGGTCACACCAAATGTTTTGTTTTCGCAAATAGGAAACCACCAATAATTTACAGGGTCAAAGCCCAACATCACGTGTCCTCAACGGACGTAAAATCAACGAAACATAATCACGCACGCGCATCGCCTAGGACCGGGACGATACCACCGACATCCCACCCGTGGCCTCGAAGGACCCTCTCGAGCTGGCTAGCGAAACAAATCACACACATCTCACGGTTGGATCAATCGCTTGTTGCATCCTGGCCACATGATCGCATGCCATGTGCCACCGTAGATTATCTCAGGCTCTCACGGTTGGATCAATCACTTGTTGCATCCTGACCACATGATCACGTGCCATGTGTCACCGTAGACCTTCAACCGTATCCACACATTCACACAAATAACATATCACATCAAGGATATTCAAACAATTCACCCAGAGCATCAAACACTTAGCAAAACACCACGTCAAACCACAATGCACCGAAATGAAACAATATACGTCCATACGCAAATACCAAGTGCAACATCAACGCCAAACATATCCATAGAGTTCACATAATCATTCTCAAACCACACCATTCACAAAACACACGCGTTTTGAAAGTAAGCCTTTAACAAGGCTAAACCGAATCTTTTGAAAACTCATTTCAAACAATCAAACAACCACATAAAGACGATCACCAATTATCACATTCACAAAACAAGAATAGTATGGACAAGGTACTTGCCTCAAAATCGGTACGCAAGTATTCCGACGAACACGGCTCAACCGGAAAGCTTCGAAACGCCCAATGCTATCGAAACGGAAGACGACGACGAACGAAAGGGTTCAACACGGTTTCTTCGCAAGAAACACGACCCTAACATCATACAATCAATAAATCATCGACCATACGAGGAAGAATAATCGTAGAACGCCCGAAAACCCCTCTAAGACATTTTACCGGACACCTTCAAGGCGTCGGTCAAGAACTCGACCCAAATAACGAATCGATACGATCCAACCATGGAATAACAAGGGAAATGATATAATACATCTAAATAATCATCAATCCATCAAAATCCTAAGTTAAATCGGATTAAACGGACGAAATCGAACAAAATACCCAAAATCCCCAAAATTAGATTTCTAGAAAATCGGCTGATTCGCTCGATCAAAGGATGTTATAGACGGATGATTGATGATATGAACCTCAAAACTTCATGTATTCATTGTCCAACAACATCTCTAGAAGATTCACACACCCACACCACAGACGGAAGAGAAAGAAGGAGAAAATGGTCAAGAAAACCGTCCCGCAGCCTTAAATAGCCGATCACGGCCGTTACGACGAATCGGCCACGGCTTACGACGAATCGCCATGGCCGAACTCTCGCTCGAAAATGCCGAACGTTACGACGCACCGGCCAGGGCCTTACGACGAATCGCCTTACGACGTAATGGCCGATCATTACCGCACGTTACTCGGCCAGTATCGCTGGCCCGATCATGCCCGGCCATGACTCGGCCGACCAACTCCGACGGCCCGAACGACCCGAACCCGAACCCGAGTACGAATCAAGATACGGTTACGAAGTACTCGAAAAGACGAATCCGAGCACTAATAGAACATACGATTCCGACTACCCGAAGGCTCGAAACTCGACAACGGAAAGTAATTACCCCAAACTTTGGGAAATTACGAAAATGGCCCAAAACGCCCGAAAATCACGATACGTGATCGAAACACCAAGCCAAAGCTCGCAACATGAATAATAACATTAAATGAACTTACGAGAAAGTCGAAACAACAGTTTCGGACGAGATTCGCAAGAATCGAACTCAAGTGCGGAAAAACCGCTAAAAAGCACGGAACTCAACAAAACGACACCGTAACGAACTCGGATGACAAAAAGTGCAGAATTAATCATTCTCAGAATGACGAAACGGTCATGAGCGAGTCATCAAAACGGACTTCCGCCGAAAAAAAAGAAATTACCGGAAATCAAAATCACGGGTATTACAAATGGCTCATACTGATGCTCGTAATCAAGGGGCTGCTGAGTCCGTTCAACAGAATGATGAATCTGAGAATGGTGACTGTGCTGGACCTCAGAATGGTGGGTAGGCGGATGCTGAGAATGGTGACTTACCGACGCCGAGAATGGTGACTCACCGACGCTGAGAATGATGACTAGGCTGACGATGAGAATGGTGACTGTGTGCTGCGCCAGAGACTGAGTGACGTGGAGGGTCAGGAATCCTCCGCTGGGCGCTGCTAACAGATGCAGAATGACGAAGCCTATCATGGCTCCCATCTGAGTAGTGTACCGGGCTCCTAGAACGTCTATGCATAGGTCCGAAGAAATCCACGATCCCAGAAAGCACCCGGCGAGAAACTCGAGGAATAAATACGGACTCAGAATCGTCGTACAAGATCTCCTTCAAACGGCGATCGAAGTACTCATCCTCGCTCGTGTCTGGGTGTGGTCCGACAAGGAAGTCCGTGGACACAACACACCCTCTCTGTTGCCTCTCCGGTCCGATGTCTCGCACCATCTACCGGTGGGGTACTCACGCATCGCTTCGACATTTTATGTGCCGACTCATATGTAATCAATTTTCCAGTGACCTTCTTCAACCTATCCATAATTTTCTTCCTCGGGATCGGCGCAGCTCATCCTCCTTATTCCTCATGGCTATTCTTACAGCTTAATGAACTTAACGTCATAAGGCGAGCCATTCTCAAAGCTCGTAGTAGTACTCACCTCATCCTCCTCCGGATACGGTAAAGAGGGAAGTACTTTGTCTTTGCAACAATAGTCATTAAAGCATACCATTAGATGGGCAATCACATAATGTTGAAGAGATGAGTGAAGTTAGGAGAAAATACGTTTACAAATTTATGAACCTTATCGTCGAAGAAATGATTGAAATCACAAAACATCTTCCTCTTATTCCACATCAAACACCGGGGACTTGGACAGTTTTATCTCGAATACCACACAATGCTCCCAATGCAAGAATCATCTCATACGACCATATTTGTAAAGACCATACAGGTCCATAGAAGTGATAGTCCTTGTGCTCTTGTCCATCATTCATGGCAACGTTGCCTATGTAGTAAGATAAAACCCCAAAGGCATAAGAACCCCAAGGAAACATATCCCACTGCTCAAATCCTCCACTAATGCCCATGCCCATGTCTCGACCATCATGTCGTCACGGCATAGGATAAAGTAGTAGTATATAAGCAAATTGGCAACCTTGACATAATCTCTTATGTCTCTACCAAAATCTCGAGCATTGAACCTCTTCCGCGAACACTAACCTTAATGTTTTTGCCATGGAGTATTCTGTGGAAAATACCGCTTGACGGAAGGAGATGGTCGTCCCGGGATGGAAGGTAGAGTTTCCAAATGGAGTCCCGTGATCAAGGCGAAATCACGGGCCGTAAACGAATGGTCCTCCCGCAAACACGGAACCACGACTCATCCGGGGATTTGATCACCCTCCAATTGACGAGCAATCAAGTGATGTAGGGCGATTTGAACTCCCATTCCTCCTAACTTTAATCAAGCGCCCAGACCCCTCGATCAAGCTCTCGATAGCTCGATCAATCGGCAACATGAATTGCGGCCCATACTTCTTAATGTCTCAATGATCTCTTTAAATACCGCCTCCCGTATGTAAAGATTCACTTGACGTGTAACAAAACGCAATGTAGGTCTCTTCCATACGCAACCACTGCAATATGGACATACAACTCATAAGAATATGATAAAATGCTTAAGAGAACGAAAAAAATTACGCCTTGCACACGATCGCATGCACACGATCGATGCCCGTCGTGTGAAGACCATCGTGTGCCACACGACGGTTCACACGACGGCAACGATCGTGTGCTGCGATCGTGTGCAAGGCAGAGCTTTTGCACTTCTAGCACGACGGCACACATGATCGGCGGCCGTCGTGTGTAGCCATCGTGCCCACGAAAGACCATCGTGTACACGATGGTCTCATCTTCTTCAAGACGATCGTGGGAAGATGAACAACCGTCGTGGCACGATCGTGTGAATGAAAATACACTAACCGGCTCATTGGCGAATTGCTCTTCGGATGGAGTGTCACTAGCGGAACTTCTGGCGTCTTCAGATTCTCTGTGGTAGTCGGAGGTCGACATTTTCTGGCCGGCGAAGGGTTTCACGACGGGAGACTTTTTTTGCAGAGAGGAGGAGAGTTTTTTGGCAGAGGAAAATATTGAGTTGTGGGACCGTTTTTTATTGTTGTTTCGTTTTAATAATCTTCCTTTTTCTTTTTTAGTTTTTTTTTTCTCTTATTGGTAGACTTTAAGGGTAATAAAGTCTTTTAACACATTTTGGTATCAAAAACTTATAGTTTTATGAATGGGGATATATAACTTGTTACTTTTATGCTTTGGTACTAAAAAAGAGAGATCCCTATTTAAAATATGTGCTGGAAATAATGAAATGTGTGCTAAACTCACATATTTAAAATCTGTGCAGCATAATAATTCTGGTTGTGCTACACACATATGAAAGATGTGGTAGACGGTCGTATCTTTTCCTATATTCCTACACTAAGAGTCTCTCTCTCTCTCAATATATATATATATATATATATATATATATATGTGGGTTGGTTCTGGTTAGATAAATTTTTAGTTAAGAAATAAGAATACATTCATACCATTGATTTAACTAATTTTAATGATCCAAATTAAATGCATGAAATGAGGGAGTAGTTGGGATGAAAATAGAAGGTCTACAAGGCGAATATAGCTACTTTGAGACTCCCATACGTATAGCATTTCCATATATTAATGATGAGTTTACCAAATGAGGAATCGGTCATTAATTAAGAAATAATCCAAGTATTCATACAATCCGAACCATCCATTACATGCAATCAAGGCTGAGATGTATTTTTATTTCTCAAAATAAATCTCATTCTCATTTTATAATATATATATATATATATATATATATATATATATATATATATATTCCATCCCCGCTAAACCGACAGTTTGAGCAATTACAAATTCATCCAAAAGTCAACGCTAGATGTGAGACTGAGGCATGGATGTAATTATTCAAAGGGTCGGGATCCTATGCAGTGCAGCACGATGCTGTGCTGCACTGCACCGTGCGATTCGACACACACACACACACACCCGTGCGGGTGTGTGTAATCTAGCGGCTGGAATGCAGCACAGCACCATGCTGTGCTGCAGAGGATCCCAGTCCTTATTCAAACAAGCATCCACGTTAACAAGCGGCAGTTTGTACAATTACAAATTGTCCGGAGGTCAACATTTAAAAGTGTACTTCCTTCATCCTTTTATAACCGTAATGTTTAGATTTTACATTCTCACCTATCTTTTATTTTTTAGGCTAAATGACCAAAACATGACCTCAACTTTACCAATTTTAGCACTTGAGGACCTAAATTTTCGAAGGTATCAAACTGGGACCTAATCTTTAATCCGTTAGACCACGTTAGGACCTCCGTTAATTTTTGGCCGTTAAGTACTAACGGAGTGCTTAGTTGGCAGTTAAATGACACGTGGCAGATGTTTATTGGCTGGTCAATATATGATGTAATAATAAAAAATAAAAAATAATATAAAAGTTTAAAAATAATAAAAAATCTGAAAAACTTAACAAAAAAATCAGAAGTTCATTTTTTTTATTTAAAAAATCTGGAAAATTTAAAAAAAATTGTAACCTCAGTTTTTTTAAATTCTGGAATACAATTAATATTAAAAATCGAAATTTTTATTTAAAATTCGGAAATAAAAAATTCAAAAATTCTGGTTCTTATTTATAAATTGTTTTGATAAAAATAAAAACTAGAATATTAGTTTCCACAAAATAAATAAAAAATCTGAATTATTTTATTTTATTTATAAAAAACTGCTAGTAATTTATTCCAAAATTTAAAAAAAAATACCTCAAGTTCCGATTTTTTTATTTTCCAGATTTTTTCCATTTTTTTATATTTTTTATATTTTTTTATTTTTATTATTATTTTATGTTATATATTGACCAGCCAATAAACATTAGCCTAACATAATAATAAGGCTAAATGACATAAAATAATTAAAAATAAATAAAATATAAAAAATTTGGATCTTATTTATAAACTATTTTAATAAAAATAAAAACTAAAATATTATTTTCCATAAAATAAATAAAAAACCTGATCAGTTATCTTCTCCGGTAAAGTTGTTCAAGTAATTAATCTTTAATCTGTTTTTTTTTAGATTTTTAGACTTTTTTTAGAATCTAAAACAGTTTTTTTATGAAAAGTAAAAAAATAAATAAAAAATAAATTACCAGCAGTTTTTTTAAAAATAAAATAAAATAATTCAGATTTTTTATTTATTTTTTGGAAAATAATATTCTAGTTTTTATTTTTATTAAAATAATTTACAGAATTTTTGAATTTTTATTTCCGAATTTTAAAAAAAATTTCGATTTTTAATATTAACTATATTCCGGAATTTAAAAAAAAAAATTGAAGTTACGATTTTTTTAATTTTCCAGATTTTTTAAATAAAAAAAATAAAGTTCTGATTTTTTTTGTTAAGTTTTTCATGTTTTTATTATTTTTAAACTTTCATATTATTTTTTACTTTTTATTATTACATCATATATTGACCAGCCAATAAACATCTGAAACGTGTCATTTAACTGCCAACTAAGCACTCCGTTAATACTTAACGGCCAAAAATTAACGGAGGTCCTAACGTGGTCTAACGGATCAAAGATTAGTCAGGTTTGATACCTTCAAAATTTAGGCCCCTCCGCTAAAATTGGTAAAGTTGAGGTCCTGTTTTGGTCATTTAGCCTATTTTTTATTACTAAAACATATAAAAATTCAATATATATATATATATATATATTTATATATATGTATATGAGTCTCATTAACAGAATAGATGAAGTACAGGTGAGCTGATTGGAACTAAAATTTTCATGTCATATTTGGGAGTTACTGCTGCCACATCATCACATCAGAAATTTGAGAATTAATTATAATAATAAAAAAAAACTAATGAGCCCCTTATTCCAGACATATCGGAAAAGGACAGAAGTAGTAGTTTTCTCGACATTGACATTGAAAAGATGTAAGAAAATAGGAGTCCGGATCCTCTCCATTTCGGGAGAGGACCGGAAGGGGCTGCACCGTCCGATGCAGCCCCACACACACACACCCACACGGGTGTGTGTGATTTGGACGGTTCAAATCGAACTGGATCGTCCAGTTACTGGAGAGGATCTCCATTCAGAAAATAGAGAGTCTCAGTGTACTATTACTAATGTGTATTTACTACTTTATTTTTATATATGCTTCTAATTATTAGTAACTAGATGTTAGAAAATAATTTTTCGATCTCCAAATTTTCGCTTTTTTCTTTTTTTTTTTACCACAAGAATAACACATTACAATAAGATGGCAGGCAAACGGGCAACAAGTTGTGCCGCAACCCCCTTTTGAATGGCAAAAAAAAAATCTCCAAATTTATTTTTGATAATCTTCGATATGAATATCATATTAGCGTAATATTAATAAAAGACTTATTGAGTGTATTATGGGGTGTAATATAATTTAAGAAAGAGTACTACGTTAGCGGAGTGTTAAGTCAATTAGTCCATTCATTATGAACAAATTTCCTGACATACCGAAAAAAAGTAGGAACAAATTTTAGAGACGAAAGTAATATGTGATTAAGTCTTAATATATGTATATGTGTGCAGTGTATGTTTTATTATTTTTAGTTATTATAATTAAATAAATATCATAATTTATTTTTTATGTAAGCAATAAATGAGTTAATATACTTTTATTTTGCATCAATTAATTTTACTGAAAATAAATATTCATAGTTTTTATAATATAATTTTTTTGTGCAATCGGTCATTATTGTAAATCCATCAAATTTATTATATTAATATGGATGTCTAGTTGAAAATTGTGAAATAAAAATTAATTTGATATATTTTTCATTAAAAATAAATTTGATTTAAAAAATTATAAACATTTAAAATTTTAAGCTAACAAAATAAAGGAAGAATTTTTTTATTGGTAGATGAGTGTAAGTTGTGGAATAAAACTCCCACAATACATATCTAGAATTTTTTTTAAGAAATTTAAGAATACATCTCTATATATAAACTATATTTTAAAATAAAAAACCAAAAAACTTAGAGAGTGACATGTGTCACGACTCTCTTTTAATAGAAGTATAGATTCTTGATATATTTACATCAATTATATAAATACCAATTAAATAATTATATTTATTTATATACACACACATATGCGAGATAATTTAGGTGCTTCTCTCACCACACCTTTAAGACCACCAAAATTCAAAAGGGTGTTGCTAAACATACCAAAAAAGAAAAAAAAAATGGGGAATCGGACAAATAAAAGAGAGAGAGAGAGAGAGAGAGAGCTGCAGATGCATCTTGATGGCTGTGGGGTTGCATGTGACAGTGACCCCACCCCACACACAATACTTACGTATTCCCTACTCTATCCCACGTACGCGCAGCTCAGGCGCCTCCACTTTTTCGCATTTCCCCCATTTTATTTGATACGACTAAAAACAGACTTATCTAAATATAGAGCAGGTTCTAATTAATATATTAATGACTTTTATGTTCCCTAAATTCTAATTGTGTATCTATAAATAAAGATTGTTGACGTCTGATTTGGTCAACGTCACGTGTACTGACCGGGACAAATGGGTCGAAGACACGTAGAAAATAACAAATAAAGTGGAAGATATTTGATCACTAAATTTTTATTAATGACCTTTCGATAGCATAGAGCCGAGCGTGATAATGTGCGCCGGTCTATCTCATTTGCTTGTTAATTACAAGTCTTTTTTATCCTTTTTCAGTCTCTCTCTTATCTCTTTCTTTTTCTCTCTCTTATTAATGCTTAGAATTCCCAAAGATCCTTTCTTACTGTACATTTCTCCTATATATAGACAGTCCGAGCCAGTGGGGAGATGACAGCTGGCTCATGTTTGGGGAATACGCCCATAACACTTGTCAGTCCGCATTTAACTCTTGGACACGTGGCGGCCTATAAGGAGTGCCTTGGGAAGGGGCGTGACTGCATGCGTTAATTGGCATGCGGGTCTGTTTTGCCGACTTCCAGTGATGCCTATCCGACAGGGTCGGTCCTCGGGTCCCCCGCCGCTCGGGTCGGCCTTGGGTCTGCCGTCGTTCGGACCGGCCCTGTCGTAATCTCGAACCGGGACCTTTCCGTCCTTTCTCTGCTCGGCCTTCCTGGTTCAGATACCGGGTCGGCCTGGGAGTCACCGTCCGTTCCGGTTTTTAGCGAGCCCGGTTGGAAATCGGGTTTTTTTGTCCGGTCTGACTTCGGGTTCTGCTCGGCCGGTTTAGCTGCCTGGAGTGCCTACGTGGGTTCTGAGTAGGACGGGCTATCAACAAAGATATCTGACCCTCATAATAAGATACACAATATTCTTCTTTTCTCTTATTTTCCTCTCTTTATTCTATCACCAGTTTTTCAAAATTAAAATAATAATAATAATAATAATAATAAGATCGATTCAATGGATTTGATTCGATTAAACAAATTAATTGATTAATTTTGGGTAGCCAAAATTTATGTAATTCCTATGTTGTTAATAATATTGTTATTTTGATTTTAAATATTCATATATAAATAATATATATGATAATTTAGAACAACAAATAGATTCATTAGTGTTTCCTGAAGAAACATGATTTAACAATCCTTAATAGTCCAGAAGACTATTAAGATAAAATACGTGTTGTAGTTCTTGAACAAATACGATATTATCTCGTCATATTCTAGTTGAATATGATGTGTTCCTGAAGAACACTATGAGATCTAAAAATTTCGTGTAAAATTCCTGATAAAGAACACAAAATAATATTCCTGAAGAATATTGTGTGGGCTATTGAAGAAGCACTTTCTTTCGATTTATTTTATTTTGCACTATTTTATTATCGTGTATTTTTTTCCTTAAATTTTTTTCTTATATATTTTCTCATCCAAATTTACGTTACTTTCCAGGTGTTTTAAATTACGTAAATGAGAGTTGGTTGAACAAATACAAGGAAATATTTATGTCAGTCTGAATTGATCAGCATCTCAACTTTGGAAATAACACAACCAATAGAGTTATTTAATTTTATTTATTTATTATTAATGGTTAGAAAATGCGGGCATCTAACTTTCTTAACTATGATCAAGTCATTCTACAAGCGGTTGATTTCACGGTTCAAACATCCGACGATTTCACGGCCTATTTGAAAAGTGATTTTGACATTTTGACACATAAAAATTAAAATTTTAAATTTTTGTTTTTTATGTTATTATACTTTTCAAGATGTTTAATTTAATTATAATTTTAATATATAATTTTTTATTTTAAAAAAATAGTTTATTTTTATAGGTAAATTCTAACTCAAAATAAAATACTTTTAAAATTAAAAAATTATAAAGTTACTTGAACCGTATAAAAAGTGATGACAAAACTCATAAAATTAAAAAATTAAAGTTACTTTAAACCGTATAAAAAGTGATGACAAAACCCAAATACTGAAAATGTATTATTATTACTGAAAATATATTATTATTATTATTATTATTATTATTTAAACCCCAAGATTTGCACCTCATAATTTAATAACTATCTTTTAAGTTTTCAGTAATACTGAAAATGTATTTTTCCTTCTCTCTCTTTATATATAATATATTTGTTAAATGTGGTGAAGTCAGCACATGTGAATCCGCACTGCCAAAGATGTGTGATTTCCATTTAGGCGAAAGTTGGTATATTAAGTAAAAAAAAATGATATATTTAGACAAACCCATTCAAAATGAATTAGCTATGAAAGTGTGTCCCTAATTTAGATTTTGGGTTGAAATGAGTCCGGTACCCTGCCTTTTTTTTTTACGAAAATAAATAAAATAAAATATTATAAATCCTTCAATGGTGAGGAAATTGTATTTTACTCTCTATTTTCTCAAGTTAAACCCGCGTTTTGTTCCACTCTGTCAACAATCAAAGACTAACACATGTCCATGCATAATAGAATGTGAAATGAACAGGGTTGGTCCTGAGTTTACGGATGCCCTGGGCGAGCCGACTAAAATTGCCCCTTGTAAGCTTTGTTTCGCTTCGTGAGTAACTTGTTTTGTCAATGTTTATTTCGCTTCGTGACTATCTTGCTTAATTAGAGCACAAGGTGCAGTAACATAAGCCAAAACGCCACTTCAGTTTTTGTTCTTTTCACTTACCTCTCACTTATACACCAAAAAACACACTCCGCAGTAACTTAAGCCAAAACCCCACTTTTTGAGACCCAATACCGAATTAAAACACAAACCCAGCAAAAAATTAAACACTTTTTCTCATTTGGCGAACGCCAAATAATTGGTGAATCACTTGGCAAGGTGGTGGGCCGGTGCAGTGCCGAGGGCCACCTCGGATTGGCGAGGCACACTTGCCATTGCACCTTGTGCTCTTAGTTGTTCATTTATTTGGTTAAACCTCTTAGTTTTGTCAGTATGTTATTTGTGAATAAGACAAAAAACTGTAAGAAAATACAGTAACTATAAATTTGCTTGATAGTTGATTATACTCGCTTCAAATAGAAACTTTGAATGGAAGTGCAAATAAAACAACAAAAATATTGCAGCCTAAAACCAATTGAAATTCGTTTATAAAAAGAGTTCATATAATTCATTTTTTTAAAGATGATAAATATAACTCACTGAAGTTTCCAACTAAAAAATACAATGTACAAAGTATATTGCTACAAGTCAACCACATAGTAGGAACATGTTACTGTATTTTGTTATAAAGTAAAGAAAATGACTAAAATCTATTAACCTACCCTAGAGGCTAAATAAAAAAAAACTAATTAAATAATCATAAACTGTAGCAATCTACGACCCGTCAGTATCACACACAAAGCATATCTTTTTTTTTTTCTTCTTCTTCCTTACTGCTTTTACCTGTATTTTTTGCGTTCTTTTGCACTGCTTCTTTTTTACCTTCATTAAACATGAACCTAAATCTGATGCCCCTAGATTTTTGATGCCCTGGGCGGTCGCCCACTTCGCCGGAGACCAGGGCCAGCCCTGGAAATGAACAAAATACACAGTCAAAATTGAGATTTTGTACTTACACATAATTAGTAAAAAAAGACTACCCAAATTTATCTCCAATTAAACTGCATACTCTGACTCACAAGTTCCTATAATCTTCAGCTGCTATGTGCAAGGAGTCACCCCTTGTGATTGGTCCATGCTATACTACCCACTTCAACCGTAGGTTGCCACTGAGACTCAATCTTCGCATTGCTGTTTAAAACTCTCAATATAAATTATTCCACCATTATACCATATGGATTTGGAATCCATGACTTTTAAAAAAATGCCAGGAGTTACCTTACTTGTTGTCATTGGTCTGCAGGATCATTGCCTTCACTTCTGCTTCTTGTGACCACGTGATGTTTGTGTTACTCGGTAGATAATATATGTAAAAGGGCATACTGTTAAAATCAATCTTAGTTTTTGCTATTGGTATTCATAGAGTTAGGAGAAGTATCCAAACAATACAACATTATATCCTTAACATATCTACTCTTAAAAGAACAAGAATCCAAAAATACATGAAGTATCTAAAATGTTATGATCTTTTTCTTATTGTTAGGTACGTATGCATATCTTTACCCTAGCAGAATTTTGCGAGCATGGGCAGTGCCCTATCGGCTACCCTAATTTTCGGACAGTACCCTATCCATATACTCGTTTACCCGTGGATAATTCGACCTTGTGGGTAAAACTGACATCCCTGCTTATTGTCAACTAGTCTTCTTCATCCCTCCTACTTTTTAAAATCTCTCACCCCAATCTTCGCTATCATTACATCTGGCACTCCAACCTAACGCCACCTCTCCCAGCCCAAAGACTCCAACCTAATTCCATTTCTAAGTCCAGTCGTTACTGCTTCTAATCCTCTGAATATTACAAGTTGTCATTTATGACTCGTTTCTCTTCATTTCGCCCATTGGATGAGATTGTATTTCTCGACTTTTGTTTGGATATATTTCCGAAGATTGGTATTAACTTGATTTACTGTAATAAGTTTTATCAATATTTTATCTCTCTGTATTTTTGTGGAGAACACAAAACAATTTTGTGGTTAGTTACAGTATAACTTGCCACAAGTTAAGTTTAAATTCGAAAAAGTTATACCGTAACTTACCACCCGTTACAATTTGTACATAGTAAGATCATACTTATAATGTAGCGTGGCTCAAGTTACAATTAGTTCAAGCGTGATTACATTATAATATATTGCAAGTTAGACTATATATTACTACAAGTTACATTATATCTTGTTGGCTTGTGGTTTTTTAAAAAATGAATATGTAATGAGTGTTTCTCCCTCTAAAATTTTATTCTCTCTCCCATTTCTCAATTTTTAGGGGCATTACTTTAACAAAGCTGCTACACACACATACAAATGCACACACAAATACACACCCCTACTTTGTAGGGGTTGTGCCCTGCGTAGTAGGGATTGTACCCTGCTTTATAGGTAGTAGGGGTACAACCCCTACTACGCAGGGTACAACCCCTACAAAGCAGAGGTGTGCATTTGTGTGTGCATTTGGATGTGTGTAGCATTATTCTTACTTTAACTCTATGCACATTGTAATTTGTCACAAGTTACGGTGTCACTTGTGCCAAATTATAGTACAATTTGGTATAAATTGTAATTCATACATAGTAACATCATACTTACAGTATAACATGACTCAAGTTACCGTTAATTTGGACGGTGACACTATAACCTACTATAGGTTAGATTATCTCTTACTGCAGGTAATCACATTATAACTTGCTACGAGTTAGACCTACTTGTACGAGATCATATTGTAACTAGATGAAAGCTATAGTTTGATAGTAGTTTTTAGTCTTCTATATATGAATTCAATAGGTAATGTCTTCCTCTCTCTAAAACTCAATTAATTGGATTTCTTTTTTCTTTTCTTTCTCATTATAACAGCATTCTTTTTGGCTCTCTATATTTTTGGTCTAGAAGACGACATAATTTTATATTTAGATACAGTATAACTTCGCCAAGTTATCGTGTAATTTAAAACAAGTTACTCCCCCGTCCCAATAGACTTGGTGCAAAAAAACTAATAACACACCTGTGTGGGCGGTATTAGTTGTTGGGAGTTGGACACTGACCTGTGTGGGATAGTTTTTACTGAAGTCCAGTTGAACACCAATCTGTGTGAGGAAATCTATATGGAACAGCCTAAGGAATTCATATATGAGGCCAATATTCATAAAATATGTAAGCTTCAGCGTGCCAACCTCCGCTTCAGAATGATGGTGGCCATCATGTCAGGAGACAAGGTTAACTGGTGTCAAATTTTGCTGAAAAGAACTCATGGGCACGAAATTTAAGGAGAGCTGAAAAGTAGTGTAAAATAGTGATCGAATTACATATTATTTAAAGTTGTGTGAGGAATAAAAGTATCTTAAAAAAAATGCACCAAGTGTGTTGGGACGGCAAAAAAAAATACATGCACCAAGTGTATTGGGACGGAGGGAGTATAATTTATACATAGTAACATTTATACTTAGTTACTTTGTACTATACTACATGAATTAACTTATACAATATTCATGTTAAGAGGTGGAAGTGTAACTTTGATAAAAGTCAAGAGATACATAGTTATTGTAGACCGTTGAATGTGCACGTGTCGAGAGCATACTCTCCTACCGTATTAAAGTCAGAGTTTTCCTCCCAAAAATAATTATCAATCAAAGGAAAAGTACATGATCTTTATATATGAAATACAAGATTCATGTTTATTCGAAGTGAAATTAACGCTTGGATAATTTTACTTTAAGTAGAACGAATTTGTGTGGGTGAGAGTTTTTTTTAAGTATAAGTATGAGTATATGAGAAAGTTGAAAAGAGATTTTTATACTCTCTCCGTCTCATTTAAAAGGGTATTTTTAAAATATAATTTTGTCCAAACACATTTCTACTTTTCATATTTCATTGTCTTATTTATATGGATATGTATAGTCCGAAACAGGACCGGTCTTAATAATTTGGGGGCTATAGGCCAAATTATTTTGGACTCCCTTTATATATATATATATATATATTAAAATTAGAAAATGCAAATCTATAAAAATCTATAATTTATAACTAGAGTTTAGAAATACATTCAAATCAAGCAAAAACCGCCCTTGTAGCATTTTTCGCTGCAAAAGTACTAATCAAATTCTCAAATCTAACTTTTCAAAAATATTCTTCTCAATTTTTGGATGTTTCAGAATTTAGTTATTTTTTATATAAACTCAATATAATATAATTTTTTATTAGGGTCTAGGTCTTGTCAAAATTATGAGCTCTAGGCTTGGGCCTAGTTGACCGATAGTGAGTGCCGGACCTGGTCCGATAGTGAACCACATATCTTATTGGGAACCGGTGGTGAATGTATTTCGGACCCGGCTTGCTAGATGGAAATCTTTACCATTGTCTATTGGAGGGAGAGTAACCTTGATTAAGTCAGTATTGGAGAGTTTGCCAACATATTACTTCTCCTTATATACAGCGCCTGTGAAGATTATTAATCACTTAGAAGCAATTATTAAGAAGTTTCTTTGGGGTGGTACTTTAGAGGCGCGCAAAATACACTGGGTAGCGTGGGATAAAGTTACATGTTCTACCCGCAAGGGTAGCCAAGTTGGTGGAGTAGGTGAGCGTGGGACTGAAAGGTCACGAGTTCGATTCCCCCTACCAACACTTTCTTGGTTGAGCATAACCGCGCGAGAACTGCACAGTGTGGTTTACCTGGTTGGCGTAGTTTGCGCTATTACGTCCACTGTAGGGTTTATCCAGTCTTGTACTCGAAGAGTAGCGGCTGCGGGTTCCCCCGTCATCAAAAAAAAAAAAAAAAAAAAAAAAAAAGTTACATGTTCTAAACCAAAAGGAGGGTTGGGGTTTAAATGTAGATACAAAAATGCTTGTTCAGATTGGTTTTCTTGGCGTACCTCTTTGATGTAATTGGTTTGGCGGCTCTACCTTCTCCTTGGAGATAGAGTGTTCGCTGTTGGGTTATAAAATTGAGAAATGCTACACATACACACATTTATACACACTTTCCTACACACTAACATCTCATCCATTTATATATTATGGGATCCACTTGTTTATTGTGGGACCACATTAAATGAATGGATGAGATGTTAAGTGTGTATGAATGTGTGTATGAATATGTGTATATGTAGCATTGCTCTATAAAATTTACCTTTCAAAAAAAAAAAATTAATAAAAATATAATTAAAAAAATAGTAACAATAAACTTATTTTATGTATTATATCTTGCGATTAATAAAAAATTGTATACTTATTAATTTGGTCTTTCCCAAGTGAGACGGACTATATACTGTTGATCTCAATTATCTTTTTTTTTTTTCTTGTCTAGCTACGTCATTACAAAAGATACTTATATGAACCAGGTCTATAATAACTATAAGTAAAGTTGTAGATTGTGGTTCATATTTTTATTAATTATCAATTTTTTTAGAATATTAATTATATATATATATAATATATATCATTCAACACATGCATGAATGAAGGTAGTCCACAAGATTTATAACTACCTCATGGACTTTGCACTCGTTCCATCCAGAACTTTGCACTTATCTCTGTTTTGTCTTTTTAAAAAGGGAAAATGAATTTTATTATCACTAAACTATTTATATTTTTAACAACTTACCACCGAACAATATAATTTCTATAAATTACATGCAAACTAATTTCAATATTAGAAAGTAATCATTCTGTTAAAAAAACAAACGGACATTACACCGTGTCAGAACTAAAACACGTGGCTGGTGACATGTAATCAGTTAATTGAAAACCAAAATAACAAAAAATGTCTAATTGATGATAGTCCACGATCAAAACAACACATCAGCTCTGTTCACAAAACCCTAAATTCTATTAACACGAATCACAAACCTAGGTTCTTTATATAAAAAACGATCAAATGTGCTAAAATTGTGCCAAAACACTATTGCACAAATACGAAGGTATATATTATTATTATTAAACCCAAAATTTTTCTTGATGAATACCATCCAATAACCCTTTTGTTGTTTGAAATTATGCAGGTTCGATGGATACAATCAGAATAGAGATATATCATGGGGGTCGGTTCCAAACAAGAGAAGGCATCTATTACTACAAAGGAGGTACAACTGATACCCTTTACAGTGTCGATTTAAGTGCCCTATCTCTACAGGGTTGCCTTGATTATTTACAAGAAATTGGTTATGGTAATGGACTTAAACTTTACTATAAGAAACCTAGGAGCAGCGATAAAGATGGTTATAAATTGATTTGGAATGATGACTCTATTAAAGAGATTTGTGAGGATGCAAAGACAGTTAGTAATATTGAAATTTTTGTTGATCATTGTGCTGAAGAGAAGAAAAAAGATGTTGTGGAGGAGATGAATTTTTTAGATGATGGTGATGAATTAGATGATCCTTATCACGAGGAAGATGTTAACAGTGAGAGTGATAGTGAAGAAGATAGTGAGTTTGATAGTGAGGATGACGATAATGTTGTTGATTCAGATACCGATGAAGAACTAGAAGAAATTCAAGAAAGAAAGAGAATGTTGATGGAAGGAAAGATTGATTCTTTGAGGGAGGGTAATCTCACTGATATGCATATAGGTAATGGTGTTCATAATTTGAGAGTGGAACCTGGGGGTGATAATGAAAAACAATCTCAAGAGCATGAGGATAGGACAAGGGAAAATCACTATGAATACATGGGTGAAATACCTACATGGAAAGAGTTTGTACAGTATGACCTTGATATGTTAGACACTTTATTTCCTAAATTTGATGATAATCAGGAGCTTGGATGCGATAAAGTACATAAAAGTTTAGAGGAAAATGATGATAGTGATTCATTCGAAGCACCAAGTCTTGAATCATCTGATTCAAGTGACAATGAAGAAGTTGAGAATTCAGATGTGAAACGAAGAAAGAATAAGAAAAATAAAAAACAGTTGCCTCATTATCCCACTTTTAATCCAAACACAACAATGGAGCATATTGAGTTTGAGTGTGGTATGACATTTACTTCAAGAGAGCAGTTGAGAGATGCAGTGAGAAATTATGGTGTGGCTAAACAAAGAAGAGTGTACATGAAGAGAAGTGATTTTAAGAGGATGCAGGCTAGGTGCAGAGATGGATGCAAATGGGAATTATGGGCTAGTAGAATGCCTAATGATCAAGCATTTCAGGTCAAAACATACAAAAGAGAGCATAATTGTATCATTGTTAGCAAACAAAGAATGGTGAAGGCTGACTGGTTGGCAAAACAGTTTGGAAGTATTATTAGGAGCAACCCTAGATGGAAACTTAATGGCTGAACTTGAGTCTGTGTGCAGGAGCATTATGGCAGATTATGGGACTATGGAGCGGAAATTTTGAGAACAAATCCTGGAAGTTCTATTTTCATTAAAGGAGAAGCAACTGAGGAGTGTGGAAATCCAACATTTCAGAGATTCTATATTTGTTTTGATGCATTGAGAAAGGGTTTTCTAAATGGTTGCAGGAAAGTAATAGGATTAGATGGTTGTTTCTTAAAAGGTTATGTCAAGGGAGAGTTATTAACAGCTATAGGGAGGGATGGAAACAACCAGATGTTTCCTATTGCATGGGCTGTGGTTGAAGTAGAGTGTACTGATTCTTGGGTTTGGTTCATCAAATTGCTAAAAGAAGATCTTAATCTTGGTGATGGATACTCATACACAGTAATTACAGATCAACAAAAGGTATCACTCATATTTTTATCTTATTTATATTCAGTCATTACTATTACTAACATGTGCTATCACTCATAATTGTCCTTGTAATAATATAGGGCTTAAAGAATTCCATAGATGAATACTTGCCAGCAGCAGAACACAGATGTTGTGCGAGGCATATACATGCAAATTAGAAGAAAAACCATCCTGGTCATGCCCTGAAAAATGCATTTTGGAGAGCAGCAAAGGCTTCAACAGTGGCTGATTTTAATATTGTGATGGATGAGATTATGTCTATTTCTCCTTTCACATATGATGATTTACTCGGGACTAATCCAAAATATTGGAGTAGGGCATATTTTCAGACTTTGACGCATTGTGATGTTGTGGTTAATAACCTTTCTGAATGTTTTAACTCATGGATACTAGAAGCTAGGTATAAGCCTATCATAAGTATGCTTGATCACATTAGAGTGCAATGTATGGAAAGAATTCATGTAAAAAGAGACTACATGACTAGAATAGATACTGAATTATGTCCTAGAATAATTAGAAAGCTTAATCATAACATTGAGGGATCAAAAATCTGTAGTTCTACTTGGGATGATGGGGATAAGTGTGAAGTGAAGGATATAGAAAATCATCTGATGCCGAGGTTGCAGAAAATCATAAAAAGGCAGAGGAAGCTAAAAGAGCACAAGCTGAGGCTGCAAAGGCTCATTCTTTGAGAAACAAACAAAATGTGCGGAAGAAAACATCACATGTATGATGTATATTGTGGTTTAAGACTTTTCATGTTTAATATTGTCAAACAAAATTTTAATTGTAGTCTATATAACTTGAACATTGCATTATTTGCAGTCTGCAGTAGCTCAAGCTTCAACAACATAGGCTGGACAAACAAAGAAAAGAGGTAGACCTCCGAAAACTACACAGCAACAAGCTCCTCTTGATAATTCAAGTCAGCAGGCTCCAACAAATACTACAAATACTCAAAAGAAGAGAAAGGGGAGACCTCCAAAGCTAGAAATTCTCAAGTTCAGACTACAAAAAGCCGAGCTGGTACTGGAGTTCTAATTGGAGATGATGGTCATACTTACTTATCTTCATCCAGAACCACAGTTAGATTGACTAGCTCACAACCTAACATTCCAACTGAAAATGTAGATGAAGTACAGAGACAACCTAGTTCTAGCCAACCATCATCATCTCAACCTAAGTCTCCATTGTTTTGGAGTGGCGGCAAGCATGTTTTTCCAAGAAGTGAATTGCAAAAATAGATTGTTTCAGCTTTTGTTATGTAATGGTACTGCAGTTTTTGTTTGTTATGAACTGTAGACAAATGGTGTTGTTTATATTGCCGTAAATGTTGGTAAATTTTGAAGTCAAATTGTAGGAGTAGCAACCCTTAAATTTGTAACACCCCCAAGTTATTCAGGGTATATTACAGCGCCGTGAGCCCCGCCGTGGGACCCACAAGGCTAAACATACGCGGAACTATAAACTTGACCGATAAGGTCTACATACAATAGAATGAAAGACGATACAAATGGTATTCAAAACCATAACCAATGAAACCATATACATCACTGCACAAATCAATACCTCGGCAACACAGGCCGGAACATCAAGGAACTGAAATACAATACTCGAGTATTAAAAATCCATTCCAGTACAACAACACTGAATGGAGGAATCCAAGAAAATAACCGGAGACAAGACACAGTATCACTCTTGCCCATCATCTTCATGCCGACCCGGTACCCGTCTGTCCGCTCTCCTGGAACCTGAAATACATGAAACGAATTTCCCCCATAAAGGGGTTAGCCGTCGAATAGCTAGTGCAAGTATAACAATATGAAACATGATACTCCTTGACAATAAAGTAAATGTAATCCGTCAATTCATCAATATCCGTCAATTCATCAATATAAGACTAGTATTCCGGAATGACTAAAATCTCAAGACGTATGTGAATGCCGTAAAAACGGTTCGTTCATATCATACGCCGTTACATGTAGGAATGCCGTCAAAATGGTTCGTTCATTACATGCCAACATTATTTCATATGAATGCCGTAGAAACGGTTCGTTCATATCAACCATGGAATCGCACCAGAGGCTACGAAACCCTCAGAGGACCATAGGCCCGTCCCGGAGTGGCTAGAAATAATCATATCATCAATATTCCATACTTTCAAAGTCGAGAACGTATAATCATAAATGTATACTTGCCTTAATAAACGTTACCGAAGATCCCGAAGAACACGGTTCGACCGGGAAGCTTGAACCACGAAAAAGACAACGAACGGAAGGGTTTCACTCGAGTTCTTCACAAGAATTCGACCCTAACAACATAAATTCAATAAATCATCGATCATACGAGGAAGAATAATCGTAGAACGCCCGAAAACCCTCTATGACATTTCTAGGACACCTTCAAGGCGTCGGTCAAGAACTCGATCAAAACAATGAATCGATACGATCCAACCATGGGATAACAAGGAAATGATACAATACATCTAAATAATCATCAATCCTTCACAATCCTAAGTTAAATCGGATTAAACGGACGAAATCGAACAAAATACCCAAAATCCCCAAAATTAGATTTCTAGAAAATCGACCTGATTCGCTCGATCAAAGGATGTTATCGGACGAATGATTGATGATATGAACTCCAAGACTTCATGGATGTATTGACCAACAACATATCTCCATGATAGGAACAACCTGACCACGGAAGAGAAGTAAAAGATGGTGAAAAATGGCAAGAAAAAGCGTCTGCGGGGCCTTTTATAGGGTTGGTGCTGCCGGACACGGCCCGTGCCGATCGGCACGGTCGTGTCGCCTGGTGGCCGACAGGACTCGACCGTGTCCTGCTTGACACGGTCGCGGTGCGGAGGGCCTTCCGACGGTGACCCGTCCGGCAATGACTCGGCATGACTCGGCCGTGCAGGGCGACACGGTCGGGCGTCTTTGGGCGGACAGTCAGCTTATCCGGAAGGGTTCGGCACGCAGGCCGTGTCGGACGACACGGTCGGGTCCTGAGGCGAGACTCCGGCATTTCCGGACGAAATGCAGCCGCGGGCCGTGTCGGACGACACCGGAGTCGGCCCGCGATGATCGCCAATAACGAGCGGGTGAGCTAAAATGACCATAACTCTCGTCCAGGACTCGATTGACTCACCGTTTGAACCATTGGAAAGCTAACTCGATGCTCTATAATGTTGCAAAGATTTAGAATTTTGGAGTTACCAAAAATTAATGGTGATCTAACAAAGTCGAACTCCCACGTGAAAAAGTCGCAAGGACACGGAATTCAACGAGCGATACCGAAGCGAACTCGGATGACAAAAAGTGTAGAATTAATCATTCTCGGGATGACGAAAGCGGTCCCAAGCAAGTCGTCAAAATAGACTTCCGCCAAAAATAGAAAATTTCCGGGAACAAAATTACGGGTATTACATTCTACCCTCCTTAAAAGAAGTTTCGTCCAAACTTAAAGCAGTAGGGGAAGAAATATTTCGCCAGAAAACTCAACGAGATGCACAAGAATCAAACATACGCCCAAACGGCGAATCATCAATATAGAACACAACAATACATTACCCGAAGGTAAACCAAACCAATGCCGAAAAAGATACGAATTCACAATGCCGAAGGCTCCAACGGAAATACCGATACATCACAATGGCACTGAAAGCCGAATGTACCAAAGTCAGTAAATCATCACAATACGAGATCTCAAAGAAGCAAACTCGATCGGACATACCCCTCGGCGTATGAACAACCAGTCGCAAATCGTCGGACATATCCAATACAACATGGACTACGAACGATCAATCAATAAAGCTCAAGAGGGAAATCACAGTACGCCCGATCCGGAAATGTGTCAGTGCACATGTCCACCCCGTATACGGAATCCAGAATATACGTGTGACAATGTACCTAATTAGCCTCAAGAACTACGTCTCGTGTGCACGGTCCAATACGGAAATATCCACGCATGACCATCATATGCCCGGCTAAAAATTCTACACATAACCAATTGGCACGCAGACGTGATTCCAGATATACCACGATACAACATGACAACGAAACTCAAGGGATAAAACATCCAATATGGATCATACGACTCACCAAGTGAACGATGACACACGAATAATGAAAGATCGACACGACCAACGATATTCAAAACAACCATCTTGGGATCAGAATTCCCTAAGGACCTATTAATACGAGCAACGATTACAACACAACAGTTCGGGAAAATCCTCAACCTTCAACGATCACAAAATTACCGAGTTTACAAGAATAATAGTGTGCTGCCTTGAATTGGCCAACACGACAATAATAATTCAACGGATGGGAACTATCCTCGACAGTCCCAATTCAATACTTCGATTACCGTAGAATGGCCAATCGATAACAATGATACAACGAATGAGAATATTTTTGACAACGGATGGGAATTATCTTTGATAATCCCAATTCAATATATCGATTACCTTAGAACGGTCAATCGATAATCAATGATACGATAGAATAGATGTCCCGGTGTCTTAAACCGACCACCAAAACGGAGATGACAAAAGGATATATCAAACGTCCCCAATCGGTTAACGCAACATCATATAGCAATTCGATTAAGCGACAAAGATTCAACGATGTCTCAGAACGACATTAATCGCGAACAATAATAATCGGTACATCGATACCGCGAACCGGTTATCGACAGCAACTTTACCAACAAGTATCGTAATGCCTTGAACCGGCCATTTACAACCAACAGTAACATTTGGCATAATTTTCCGACGGGCGTCGTATCAATGATCCCCTGATATCAATACAATCTTAAAGAGGCCAAGTCCCGAAATGATACACACATTCGTATTCTTATACGAATATTATTTCCAACACATAGTTTAGCTCTAGATATGAATATTCCATATTCATTTTCAAAACATCAACACTTCTAAAAAAAAAAATTTTTTTTTTATCACCTCGTATAATTCAAGAGTTCTTCAAGAACATGAAATATCCGAAATCACGTTCAGAACAACATATCCGAGGTATATATCTCCATGTTACCATTTTCTTCATCATGTCATTCATACAATCTCAAGAATCGCAACAAAACCCTTATCACCATATGAAGAAGATCTCAATGATCATATCAACATCCGAAATCTCTTATTACAATTCCAATAAATCTCGTATAACATTCTCACATGATACCATAATTGTAACACCCCAGATCCTCCTGGGAATATTACACGCCGTAAACCCTTCTCACAAGGATTTACCAGGCTAAGCACAATTTTCCACATTATTTCAAAAATGCCAAAAAGACCGATGACGGTAATATTTTTCAAATACTAAAAAAAATAATTTTCCAAGTACCGTCAAAACGATCAAGGTTAAAATGCCAAAAACTCAGTTTAGGGAATCGGTTTTACAAAATAAAATTTCAGTTGGCAAAATACCAAAAATCCATTTCAAAAATACTCACGCCGCGGATAAAAGTACAGTCCAATTTATGCATTTTCATTGAAATAAGACGAACATCAAAATACACGATTCCCAACATACTCCCTCCCAAGTAGTAATCCAAAAAGAAAAAAAAAGAGCCACTATCAAAGGGATACGAGGATTACCTTGTATGGACAAACCACGAATAAAGAATAATTGAACTCCATTCCAAGAATCATTAAATCATCATAGTCATCATATGGCCTCAAGAACATCAAGATCTCTATGATTCCATAATCATAATCAACATATTCAAAGCATATCATTATCTTCCTTCAACATAAACCTCATGGAATATGGATAACACAAGAAATCACTTCAAGAATCAACAATAGTTCCATAACCAAGCTCTAATTCCATGATTCCAAGCTCACAATCCTGTTAAAAGCGTTTAGAACACTCTTAAAAGTAAAGAGGGACGAGTTTTGGAGAGAAATATCTCAAAGGATCGTGAGAGAAATGAAAGGCAACACTTCAATATATAAATTGCACTCTCATTACGTACGTAGGTGTCCTTTCTTAACGTACGTAACAACTTTAACGTCGTAATCCAAAATCCATAACGCGTCGTAACCAACTCACTGTCTCATTCCGTGCAGTCCATTACGTACGTAACCCATACCATACAACGTACGTAATATACCAGTTAACTTGCTACAGTACAATGGTTGTGTCACGTACGTAACACGTCTTGTATAACGTACGTAACACGTACGTTGACTCACCTGTAAACATCCTCCGCCGAAAGTTAACGTTCCATTAATAGCGATCTGGTGTTAGCGTGCGCTAACCAACATGCGTTAGCGTGCGCTAACTGAATATAAAAATCAACCTGGGCCTACCTGTCAGTCGCCTTCCGAACTAACCCAGCAAGTCGTTACGTACGTTAGGGGTCCTCCTTAGCGTACGTAACCGAACCTCTTAGCGTGCGCTAAGTATGCACCGTAGCGTACGCTAAGTATATATCTTAGCGCGCGCTAGGCATACCTTGTAGCGTGCGCTAACGTAGCTGTACTTAGCCATTTTTCGCTATTCTCGACCAACATCTCGACATACCAAACGATCATACGGCACAAAGAATACATAAACACATTCAATAACATTGTCATACGTTCACATCATCCTCAAGAACAATTATCCATCAACGACATCCAACATATAAACGAAAAAAAATATATCCGAAAAATCGGGGTATTACACTCTACCCCCCTTAAAAACAAGTTTCGTCCTCGAAACTCGCAAACACTCGCACAAACAACATTTCAACGGGAATTCAAATTCACCAAGAATTATCGAATAATCCGAACAACATACTTACAAGTCTGCGAAGTCGAAGATCTCTCGTGATACTAGCATGCGACTCCTAAACAAAGTCTCAACATAATACCGATACACACCATTATCGCAATTAGCAACCTATCAAAATCTCAAGGAAGAGTTCACGTCCGTGACCACGGCCATGATTCTTCCTACTTTCAGCCAACATTCTGAAAGGCACACACGTGCATAAGTATAATCTGAATCGCACATTCTCGAAGTGACCAATTCCCAAGAATACCAAGCTATAAACGAAACGATTAAGAAAAATACGAGAAGAGTGAGAGGACTTACAAGTACCGGTCGCACTGTGATGATGGCAGAGTAGTGATACTGTGGGCAAATGCCGACTGAATCGACCAAAAGACCGACTGAGGTATCCATAAACCTAAGCTCGATACCATATTCGTAACACCCCCAAGTTATTCAGGGTATATTACAACGTCGTGAGCCCCGCCGTGGGACCCACAAGGCTAAACATACGCGAAACTATAAACTTGACCGAGAAGGTCTACATACAATAGAATGAAAGACGATACAAATGGTATTCAAAACCATAACCAATGAAACCATATACATCACTGCACAAATCAATACCTCGGCAACACAGTAGGAACATCAAGGAATCAAATACAATACTCGAGTATTAAAAATCCATTCGAAGACAACAACACTGAATGGAGGAATCCAAGAAAATAACCGGAGACAAGACACAGTATCACTCTTGCCCATCATCTTCATGCCGACCCGGTACCCGTCTGTCCGCTCTCCTGGAACCTGAAATACATGAAACGAATTTCCCCCATAAAGGGGTTAGCCGTCGAATAGCTAGTGCAAGTATAACAATATGAAACATGATACTCCTCGACAATAAAGTAAATGTAATCCGTCAATTCATCAATATCCGTCAATTCATCAATATAAGACTAGTATTCCGGAATGACTAAAATCTCAAGACGAATGTGAATGCCGTAAAAACGGTTCGTTCATATCATACGCCGTTACATGTAGGAATGCCGTCAAAACGGTTCGTTCATTACATGCCAACATTATTTCATATGAATGCCGTAGAAACGGTTCGTTCATATCAACCATGGAATCGCACCAGAGGCTACGAAACCCTCAGAGGACCATAGGCCCGTCCCGGAGTGGCTAGAAATAATCATATCATCAATATTCCATACTTTCAAAGTCGAGAACGTATAATCATAAATGTATACTTGCCTTAATAAACGTTACCGAAGATCCCGAAGAACACGGTTCGACCGGGAAGCTTGAACCACGAAAAAGACAACGAACGGAAGGGTTTCGACTCGAGTTCTTCACAAGAATTCGACCCTAACAACATAAATTCAATAAATCATCGATCATACGAGGAAGAATAATCGTAGAACGCCCGAAAACCCCTCTATGACATTTTACCGGACACCTTCAAGGCGTCGGTCAAGAACTCGATCAAAACAACGAATCGATACGATCCAACCATGGGATAACAAGGGAAATGATACAATACATCTAAATAATCATCAATCCTTCACAATCCTAAGTTAAATCGGATTAAACGGACGAAATCGAACAAAATACCCAAAATCCCCAAAATTAGATTTCTAGAAAATCTGACCTGATTCGCTCGATCAAAGGATGTTATCGGACGAATGATTGATGATATGAACTCCAAGACTTCATGGAT
Source organism: Orobanche coerulescens (assembly GCA_033398695.1). NCBI lineage: Eukaryota > Viridiplantae > Streptophyta > Magnoliopsida > Lamiales > Orobanchaceae > Orobanche > Orobanche coerulescens. Next base: position 3,729,356 of record CM065807.1, on the reverse strand, counting down.
GTATTGACCAACAACATATCTCCATGATAGGAACAACAGACCGCGGAAGAGAAGTAAAAGATGGTGAAAAATGGCAAGAAAAAGCGTCTGCGGGGCCTTTATAGGGTTGGCGCTGCCGGACACGGCCGTGCCCGATCGGCACGGTCGTGTCGCACACCGGCCGACAGGACTCGGCCGTGTCTGCCCGGCACGGTCGCGGCGGAGGGCCTTCGACGATGACCCGTCCGGCAATGACTTCGGCATGACTCGGCCGTGCGGGCACACCACGGTCGGGCGTCTTTGGCGAGACGATTACAGCTTATCCGGAAGGGTTCGGCACGGGCCGTGTCGGACGACACGGTCGGGTCCTGAGGCAGAGACTCCGGCATTTCCGGACGAGTACGGCACGGGCCGTGTCGGACGACACGGCCGGGTTCGGCCGGCAGTGATCGGCCAATAACGAGCGGGTGAGCTAAAATGACCATAACTCTCTCGTCCGGACTCCGATTGACTCACCGTTTGAATCATTGGAAAGATAACTCGATGCTCTATAATGTTGCAAAGATTTAGAATTTTTGTAGTTACCAAAAATTAATGGTGATCTAACAAAGTCGAACTCCCACGTGAAAAAGTCGATTAAGGACACGGAATTCAACAGAACGATACCGAAACGAACTCGGATGACAAAAAGTGTAGAATTAATCATTCTCAGGATGACGAAACGGTCCCAAGCAAGTCGTCAAAATAGACTTCCGCCAAAAATAGAAAATTTCCGGGGAACAAAAATTACGGGTATTACAAAATTGACCTCAACTTAAAAAGATTCTCCAATTCCGAGGAATTCTATACTCATTTTATGGCATAATTTGAAAGGGTTAGAGGCATAATCTCTCACTAAATAAAGAACCAGAGTTGTAGATTTCTGTGTGTAGTATGTCTGCAAAATTCCAGTTCAATTGAGGATGCGTAGAAAGAGTTGAGCAATTTACTCCAAAATTTCTGGAGTATTACTACAACCATCTCTAATTACCCCATGCCTTCTTTTTCCGGCGGTTTTCACGCGCTCGCGACGTACTCGGCGCGGCGCATCCCCTACTCCGATCGCCGGGAACAGTTCGATCGGTGGTGTCTGGTTTTGGGGCAATAGACGAAACCTAAGCATTATCTGTCGTAATTTACATTGCATTGAATGCATAGTAAATGACCTAAAATACCCTTTACTTTTACATGAAAATTGGGTTAATATAAAGATACACCATGTCAGCAAGCCACGTCCTCGATTAAATCCACGCTGGCCTATCATTTTAACGGAACAACAAAATTTTAACAGAATACTTATAATTAAATATAAATATAACGTTAGTGACTTGAATAAAACAATATTTAGTTCAGTGGTAAGTTGCTAAAAGTATAAATAGTTTAGTGATAACAAAATTCATTTTCCCTTTTAAAAACTCTATATTTGTCACTTTTTTCACAATCAAATTAGACAACCATATTTTACTCTTTAACCTTCACCATACATTCACTATCAATAAATTTTATTTTTTAATTTCCACCACACATTTATCATAATTACCTACATCAATAATTATTTCAAATACACCAAATATACTCACTTTGTCAAATTTTAAGCGAGAAAGAGGAAGTAACGTCATTACCAGTCAATAATTGTATTGAGTTGTCAGGGGCTTAGACTGATGGTAAGTTGCAAGGTGATTGAGGTGAAAACACTCCAACATCGCGGGTTCGAATCCGTGTGGTGACAATACTTTGCTGAAATATTGCAAGGTTTGTTGCTGGATTTGTGTCTCGTTGGTCCTCTCCCTTGCAGGGCTGCCATTAATTCACATTCATCGATTTAACACCCGCCTGGTCAAGGGACCACTGACAAGAGGATTTCTCGTCTCTGGTTAAAAAAATAATTGTATTGTGTTTTGAGAGAGGTTAAAAGTCAATAATTGTATGAGAGAGAGAGAGAGAGATGGGGTGCATGAAAATGTCTTCGAGAAAAGGGGTAATCTATTATACCAAGCGTGCACTAAAAGCCATATTCTTGGGAGCTTTGCATATATTATATGTATAGTTCCAGATATCATATGGCCCATGCATATATCTCCCCTGCAAGAACATGATGATTATACATTCATGTGAAAACACTACTGAAAATCATGAGAGCAATCAGTCTTGTGTTGTTTAAAGTGAACCATGAAATGTGGATTTCCCATTGTACTGAGGTCCTTAAATAATTCCTAATATTGATTAAGTGGAATGGCCACTTACATTATGAATTAGCATTCTTTTAATCTTTCATGTCTGCCTGTCTGTCTTAAAAATAAAATAAAATAAAAGATCTCCTGTGCTTATATTTGTTTCTAGTGTTAATTTGTAGTGGTCATTGTGGATTAACTCATTTGAGTTCATTGATTTGAAGCCCTTTTATGAATTCACATTTTATCCCTATGTGGTGCGGCTGGTTATATGAATATGACGTCTTCAAACAGCTCTATGCTGGTCGTTTCATCTGTTAAGTTCATCTGCTGCATGTTCCTTTTAATATTTACTATCACCCAACTCTTCTTCGACCGCCCTCTCTCCTTTTGATCATGTTTGCCGTCTATATCACATCTCCTCATTATTAGTCTTTAATTAGCGCGCAGTCTTCTTTGCACTTGGGATGATTAGGAACTTGTGAGTCGTGATGTGATCTCACGGTTCAATTGGCATAACAATGTGGGGTCGGGACCAGAGGCGAATCCAAAAGTTGAATATTACTGGTTCACCAGACAAACTACAAAAAAAGTATTCATGGACGGAGCTAAGATCCTGGCAAGTCTTGGTGACCGTCCCGCAAATTTTTAGTATATTTGAGTTGCACTTGGTATATTTTACATGCATAAATATAATATTGTCCATCTATTGTATAAATCCTAACTCCGTCCTTGAATGTACTAAACTATAATAGAATGTGATACAAATAATATATATGTTAGAATCAATAATTACAAAATCTTTTGTAATATTCGAAAACTACCAAAATTCTTGCATCTTACTATAGTGTATATATATATATATATATAATCAAGTTCAAACGAGAATGCTAACTATTTAAGAAAATACGAGAATGGTCGTACATGTATAAAATCATATATGATTTTACACTGACGGAAAAAATCATATATGATTTTATACTCACCAAAAAAATCAAATATATACGTATAAAATCATATATGATTTTATACTAATGTACACACTCACGTAATCATATATGATTTTGTACGTGAATCATATTTGATTTTGTATATGGGCGACCATTCTCGTATTCTCTTAAATAGTTAGCATTTTCGTTTGAACCTGACTATATATATATATATATATATATAACACGCAATTATGCTAATTGATTACCCTCTCAAGAAACTTTTTCCTAATATGTTAATATTGGTGGGGATCATATATATACATGGTGCGGCTGGTTATATGAATATGACGTCTTCAAACAGCTCTATGCTGGTCGTTTCATCTGTTAAGTTCATCTGCTGCATGTTCCTTTTAATATTTACTATCACCCAACTCTTCTTCGACCGCCCTCTCTCCTTTTGATCATGTTTGCCGTCTATATCACATCTCCTCATTATTAGTCTTTAATTAGCGCGCAGTCTTCTTTGCACTTGGGATGATTAGGAACTTGTGAGTCGTGATGTGATCTCACGGTTCAATTGGCATAACAATGTGGGGTCGGGACCAGAGGCGAATCCAAAAGTTGAATATTACTGGTTCACCAGACAAACTACAAAAAAAGTATTCATGGACGGAGCTAAGATCCTGGCAAGTCTTGGTGACCGTCCCGCAAATTTTTAGTATATTTGAGTTGCACTTGGTATATTTTACATGCATAAATATAATATTGTCCATCTATTGTATAAATCCTAACTCCGTCCTTGAATGTACTAAACTATAATAGAATGTGATACAAATAATTTTCTATGTTAGAAGTTTGAATTTCGTTTCGTACACCTATGATCATTTACCAGTGTTTTCAAAATCAATAATTTTTTCTAGATTAGTTTCATTATCTGATTTAATTGAAAAGCTTGAGTGAGCTTTATATTTAGGATGCAATTCAAAATATATTTTTATCCTGTCACACAAAGACAAAGAAAAGTAAATATCTAGGATTTTTTTTTTCTAGATCGGAAAGTTAATAAAACAGTTTAATTAAACTCTTTTTGATCAAAATCGATAACACCAAATTAGAAAAGTTAATGTTTAATAGGTATATGATTTACTAACTTGTCGGAGATCGTAAGAGCAAGTAAAATAACTCAACTCGTGCAGTGTTCCAAACATTACCATATGAAAAATAATTATAAAAGATAAAAATTAATAGAAAATGGGCTATTTTTCTCCAAAAAAAAATCTGACCATCAGATTACACATGGATCCACCACTGATCAGGACGGTTTCTCAGAGAGCACGTATCAACTCGATATAAAAACAAATTAATTATTTGAAAACTCACCCAATATAAAGTCGTAATAATGATAACAAATTTAACCTAAAAGTCGCAACAATTAGAGATCATATCTCTATTTTCACCCAACACCTTATAAAACAATAATTACACACACTCCAATTTCTTTTACAAATAAGATAATCATATAAGTAAATCTTTAATTTGCATGCATGCTTCTATTTTTAGTAAACAAAGTGTGTGCTTTTGGTGGATGGCCAACAACTTTGACAAAAATCCATTTATTTATTTATTTTATTTTATTTTATTTTGTCATCATGAGGCCAAAAAGTGTAAACTTTTAATGCAATTTTATCTCAAGCGTATTTATATGATAAAGAAGAAAATGCCTACATTTGGGAAGAATCAATAATTACAAAATCTTTTGTAATATTCGAAAACTACCAAAATTCTTGCATCTTACTATAGTGTATATATATATATATAATCAAGTTCAACTATTTAAGAAAATACGAGAATGGTAAATACATGTATAAAATCATATATGATTTTACACTGATTTAAAAAATCATATATGATTTTATACTCACCAAAAAATCAAATATATACGTATAAAATCATATATGATTTTATACTAATATCTGTACTCACGTAATCATATATGATTTTGTACGTGAATCATATTTGATTTTGTATATGGGCGACCATTCTCGTATTCTCTTAAATAGTTAGCATTTTCGTTTGAACCTGACTATATATATATATATATAACACGCAATTATGCTAATTGATTACCCTCTCAAGAAACTTTTTCCTAATATGTTAATATTGGTGGGGATCATATATATACATGGTGTTTTCACTTGGAGGATTATAGCCTTTTATTAGTAGCTAGGCTTTAACAAAATGAAATGCTTATTGTCGGCACGCAATTTCGCATCATACGAACACTTGGAAAGGTGATCATTTGTTATATATGGAAAGAGTGATATATATACTTATATAGATTGAGAGTACGTACAAACGTATATCATTCTCAATATTGTAAGATGAGCATTCATTTTTAGTAGCGATATGTTCCCATGATATTCTTTATGATAAAGAATTCTGGTGAATTGAGATGATTGTATGTGTAATTATAAGCAGGGCAGAACCATGGGGCTAAGGGATGCTAGAGCCGCTGCTAGACTCAAAAAAATCAATAGATTTTTTTTAGCGTCGGGTATTTATAAAAAAAAAAAACAAAGACAAATTTTTTAAGCCTCAATTAATTTTCACTGTTAACTATTTGAGCCCGGATAATTTGAACTCCTGGTTCCGCCACTTATTATAAGCAAAAGTCATGTGAATGTCAGATCACATAATGCATGATGTGAGACGAAGTTTAAATTTTTAGATTTCGTTTTTTTTTTTTACAATTTATTTAGTTTTTTTAATTTTTGGTATTTTTTTTTTCAGTTTTTTAGTGTGCTACTTTTTTATTTTTTACGTTTTAATTATTTTCTTCATTTTTTTCTTCATATTTTGCAAAAGAAGTCCTTTAAAAATTGTTGAATAAAGTTCCTCCCCAAACTTTCGTGCTACTGATATTTTTATTTGAATCTACCTAAAAAATATTGCTTAATTAAGAAAGTACTGCTTAAAGATTGTAGGCTTAATTGCATTTTTGATACCCCTATTATATTTCAATCAGGATTTTGGTATTCCAAGATTTTTTTTTACGATTTTGATACCCCTATTTTATCCAATTGTAAAATTGACAGTACCCCACAGCTCTGGTCAAAATTGGACCTCATTTATCCAGCGTGGCATGCCAAAGTGGATATTTAAAAAATAATAACATTTTTATTTGTTATTAATAATTAAAAATTAAAAAAACTTAATAATGATTACAAAATAAGATTTTTTATTTTGTTAGTGATAATTAAAAATTAAAAAACTTAATATTGATTAAATATAATATTGATTAAAAAATTAATGTAGGTAAGTTTTTTTAATCAATATTATGTTTTTTAATTTTTAACTATTAATAATAAAATAAAAAACGTTTTTTATTTTTTAAATATCCACTCTGGCATGCCACGCCGGCTGCCACGTTGGATAAGTGAGGTCCAATTTTGACCAGAGCTGTGGGGTACTGTCAATTTTACAATTGGGTAAAACAGGGTATCAAAATCGTGGAAAAAATTATTGGGTACCAAAATCGTGATTGAGATATAATAGGGTACCAGAAGTGCAATTAAGCCAAGATTGTAGTACTAGTAATAATAATAATAAATAATAATAATAATAATAATAATAATATTATTGTGCTCAATAAACCCAATTTTCCTCAATTTATTTAATCAAGTCCAATTTATTCTGAAATATTTGTCCACAACCATTATTTACGCTCGTCATGATATAAGATTCAGATATATATATATATATATATTTAGGTGAGAATGCAATTTAAGTTAAGAAATAAGAATGAACTTCATCCGTAGATCTTGATAAATGATGGCCTAGATTTATTCTCACAAAAAAAAAATTGATGCATATAATGTAATATTTTGATGCATCAATATTTTGATGCATATAATGCATATTTTAATACATTGTAATTTTGATGCACGAAATGCATATATTTCATGCATAATTAGTACAAAACTCATGCATATTCGTAATTCGCATGATAAGAAACATTCTAATTTGATCATATATATTATATATATATATATATGAGAGAGAGAGAGAGAGAGAGAGAGAGAGAGAGAGAGAGAGAGATTGCTTCTAATCTTAATTCCAGGAGTCGGACAATTATCATGGTTGATCTCAAAGTTTCATACATACATGTTCAGCTTTAATTTAAAGTAAGGTTTTTCTTCCTTCCTTTTCCGACACATAATTATTATGTCATTTTTATTTTAATTATTCATGTTTATTTTATTTTTATTTTTAAATAGACCACTTGTGCTTTATTTCGTGGTTACGTTTTACACAATAGGTCAGATTAGGGCTGAGAAAAAGACCGCACTTATCAAAATATCGAAAATATCGTATCGAAAAATATCGAAAATATCGAAATTTTCGGTATACCGATTTTTTCGATACGGTATGATACCGTTATCGGTATTTTCGGTACGGTAACGGTATGAGCTTTTGAAATTTTCGATATACCGAGGTATACCGAAAATTTTGGGTATACGGAATTTTTTTCGACATATACCGAAAATTTTCGATATACCGAAAAATTATTGGTATATCAAACCAGTATACCAAACTCTGTATAGTATAAGAATTTTTTTGACATATCTTAAAATTTTCGGTATACCGCAGAAGTTTCGATATACCGAAAAATTAACGGTATACCGACTTGATTTCGGTATACCGGTATTTCGGTACAATAACGGTATGTAAATGTCATACCAAATTTTTCGGTATACCGATTTTCGGTATACCGAAAATTTCGGTATGGTAACGATATAATTTTTGTCATACCAAAAAATTCGATACGATATACAGCATGGATGATAATTTTTGGTATATCGTATCGAACCACCCCTAGGTGACTAGGTCAGATTCACCTTGCAATGGACGATGCTTCAAACATAGTATACGCATATTAATGCATATTTGTATTTTATGTAATGTGTATGTATATTGACTGTACACCTTATTTTTAGTGTAATGTAACTAGGGTCGATTTTGACTCTCTTCTTTTAGGCTTAATTTCAGCACTTTTAAATTAAATTCAGTTCAGTAAAGTTCAATTCATTTCAATTCAGTTTAATTTAATTTAGTTCAGTTGAACAAATTATATTGATATTAATATTATCAATAATATTATATATATATATAATATATATATATATAATTAATTTTATTGTCGTATATGTTGTTGTATCATATTAATTATAATCATTAATATTCAATAATATTGCATATATTATTTTGTTTATTAATCTTATTATTTATGTTATTATTTATAGTAGTAGTAGTATTGTTCTTCTGTTGTTGTTGTTGTCCAAAAATTATTGTTTAATATTATTAATTATTAGTGGTACCATTAAAATAGTATTATTATTGATAATATTATATTTAAGTTTCATTATTATTAGTATTGATTATTATTGTTAAGTATTTTATGATTATATTAATATTATTTAATTTATTTAAGAATTAATATACATGATTATTATTATTGTATTAATATTATCATTTTAAATAATTTTATTTAAAAATTATTATACGTTATTATTATTACTACTCATTTTGTTCCACTTTAAATGACACATTTTGACTTTTCGCGGTGAACAATTTTTAAGTTTAACTACGAATTAATCTCGATATAACTATAATATGTGTAATGAAATTATATTATGAAACTTTAAATTATGAAGTTCCATAATATAATTTTATTAAATATTCTACCATAATAGTTTAAGATTAGTTCATAGTCAAACTTGAAAATTATTGATCGCAAAAAGTTATAATGTGTCATTTAAAGTGGAACGAAGGGATTATTATTGTTATTAATATTAATAATATTGCAACCAATTCAGCCCAGTCATAGGCGGATCCAGCATTCGAAAATTACTAGTGCACCGATGTACCATCAAAAAAAATATCGGACGGGCATTTTTTTTTTGAATTTTCCACTTTTTTAATAAAAAAGACAAAACGACGTCGTTTTGGTACAATCTTTGTTTTTTTTTGTTCGAGAAATTTTTGGTGGTGCACGTGCACCACCAGGCTTAGGGTAGATCATCCCCTGCCCAGTTCACTTCAATTCAGTAAAATTCAATTCAGCAAAGTTCAGTTCAGTTCAGTTCAAAAGAATCGAGCCTTTGTCCCTCTAAATGCTTGTGTCGAAAATTTTCTTTAATCCCTCTAAATACTATGTTTGAGTTTGACCCGGGTCGATCCAAATTCGAATGACCTTTACTTGAGTCGGATACGAGTCGAGCTCGGTAATTTGATATATTTATTAAGCATCTTATATTTTCTATTCAAATTGCGCCGAGCTCGAGCGGATCCTTATATTTCATTAAATAAAAATTTGTGTTCAAGATTGTTTATTATGTTACGGAATCAAGTTCAAAAGAACCTTTTAAACTTCAAATTAAATATCGAGTAGCTTGCCTTCAGTCGAGACAAATCCATTTTGTAATGTGTACCAAAGTTCATGATACAACCATTGTTATTTTGTCATCTTCTTTAACATTTTGAACCTACAGAAGGCTTCATGCAATACTTGTGAAGATTTTAAATTTAGTTGACTAAATATCTTTTTTTTTTTTAAAATAAATAAATAATCTAATACTTTTTTTAATTTCATATTCTCACAATCTTTTCAAATCTCAACCTAAAGAAACAAAATCGAATTGGGATCATGGTACTTTAGAGAGATGACAAGATTTCCTACCTGTAGTAAAAAAGCGAAATCCCCGGCCCGACAGGAATTAGTGGAGGAATTAAATCATGTGACTCAACGGTCCACTAGGTGAGAGGAACAGTGTCTGGTGCCCACAAGGAGCTATCCCCACATTGGAGAGATAAAACTCCCACACTGCGGCTGACAGGACTCGAACCTGCGTCCTTGTAGTAATCTATCATCCAAGAATCAGTTGAGCTGACAAAATTTCCTACTTAAAATATCATGTCATGGTGCATGCACTTTCTACTTAAGTGAAATATATGCAGAATCTTCCCATGCATATATTTATTGACTATTTTTTGCAATTATCTGATAAATGCCTTAAAAGATTTCACACACACACTGTGTAGCAAATAGTATCTTCTGGAGAGTACAAGAATCTGCTACACTGTCACAGCCCAACCACAAAAGAGGTACACTACTTGCCTAAAGAACATGGTACCATCCATGGTACACCCCTACGTAGTGCATCCTCTGTCAGATGCACTACATGGGATCTCTCTATGGACGAAACCTAAAGAGCACTACCACCAATATTATATAAGGAACTAAAAACCGTGAAAATTCCAGGATAGACTGATTGCCTTAATTAGACTGTCAATCATAGGATAAATAAGACCATTATATTGAATTCTTAACTTAAGACGGCCACAGACGATTAGGAATGGCAATAGAGCGGGTTCGGGACGGGACAGACTATCCCCGTCTCCAAATCCGAAATCTGAAATCTGCCATATCCCCGCCCCGTTCCCTGTTGGGGATCTTTTCGGGGGGCCTCATTGGGCTTACCCCGAACCCCGCCCTGTTTCCCGTTTTTACCCTGAAATCCGAAATTGCTAAGTAACAATTATCAAAATCTAAACACAATATATAGCTAAAAATAAAGATGCATGCTGAAATATATATATATATATAATATCGGGGTGGGGCGAGCTAGGGAACCATCCCGAACCCCGAAAAAATCTTTGTTAACACCCCGATTCCCGTTCCGTAACTCATTAATGCTTGTCCCGCTCCGTCCCATTAAGATCGGGTTTTAGATTTTTCCATCGGGTTTGGGTTTTCCTGCCATTCCTACATACGATAAGGCGTTTGTTTTTCGGAAAAAAAAAAAAAAACAATGCAAAAATCCTCTAAAAATCCAAAAACGACGTGGAATGAGTTATTTTAAACAATGTCAAAATGGAGGTATAATTTCAGACATTATATTTGATATCGTCTCTAACCACGGCACCCTTCCAGTCCCAGCGTCTGGAAGGGTGTTATTATACCAGCGCCTACGTGGTGCTGATGTGGCGTCTAGTAGGCGCTGATGTGGTATATTTTAATATAAAAAAATAGTAGGGGTGATACAAAAACACCCCTACTATCTACACCATGCTTTGTAGGGGTTGTCTGGGATCTTTGTATATGTAGTAAGGTTTTGATAGTAGGGATGTTTTGTATCACCCTACTATTTTTATATTAAAATATACCACATCGCCTACTAGACGCCACATCGCCCATCAGCGCTTAGATAATAGCACCCTTCCAGACGCTGGGACTGGAAGGGCTCCGCTCTAACCATACACTTCACACGGTATTAAAGATTGAGTCCAATCATTAATTGTTGAGTTTTAATGACTTAATTTTTATATAAGATAAATAAAATTATAAAATAGATTGAGATTAAATGCAACAATATAAAATTATTAAATCAACTATGTGCACGCCACCCGAGTCTTATTCAACGGTTTACCATTCAATTCATTTGATGTTAAATTGACAAAGTACGTTATTGACAATTAAAAACAAAAGGATGCATTTAATTTAAATAGAGTGCAAAATGTACAAAGTTGGTTATGGATAGATAATTGAAAAGACGTGAAGTTCAGTAGCCTCTTTAAATGAGGATTAAATTATAGAGTAAAACATGTATGCTTGGTTTATTAATTGTATTGTTTCTTTGAAGGATAGGACGCCATTATATATACAACTAGGAATGGTGCTTCATTTGTAATTGTATTTGTAACAATATATGTTAATGTCAGTTAGCTTTTCTTTAATATCTAATTAAAAAAATTATTTGCAGTAACTCCATTTACATTAGCTTAATTATTCTTTTTTGAGGATGAAGACTGAGACTCTTTTTTAAGGGATGAAGATTTTGGAAACAAGTGATAATTTTTCAAGTAAGAGTGTTGATCTACCTTCTATCGTGACTCTCAGTTGCATATTACAAATTAGATCATTTGTCTTTGAATAGCGTGAGTGAAATTTTTTACTAGCAAAATGTTAAGAGTTAGTAATGTTATAATGAATTATAATCTTTATTTCGTCTTTTGGTTTTAGTGTAACCTAATTTTCACTGAGTATCAAAAGATAGTAACATGTGAAAATTCTACTACTTGAAATCAACATTCTTTCGTATTTATAAACTCAACAATGATACATGAACTTATTACAACGTAAGCTATGGTTGTTTGATGCTACAAATAGCTACTTTGTAGCAATTTGTATATCTGCATACAATATTTTGCTTTCATGCGATATCATCCGAGTTATGTCTTTGATATCATCCTATAATAAGAAACTAAGTTAAGCCTGAATATAAAGAATAAATCACTTGACTACATAAAAGACCTATACTACCAAATGCCAAGTCTTAAACTTGTTAACTTTTTTTTGTGTAACTTTTTAGCAACAAAAATCAAGCCTAAACTATAATATTAATATGTGCTTTTACAAGGAAATATTGATTGTTTAAAAATTTTGAGTTTTAGACATAAGAAAAAACTTAACTTTTATCGAAAAACAAAACCGGTGCATCGCACGGGTCCAAATGCCTCGTTATTAATTAAAACGCCTACAACTTTTGTATTGGAGAAACTCTTTCTTTCACAATATTTATCTTAAAATACATTTGCCACCTAAAAAAATAGCATTATCATAATTAGACTATCATGTTGGATAAATAAACCATTCCATCATTGCATTATATTCCCTCTGTCACGCCCAAAAGTTTATATTTCTATTAAAAAAGTTGCATTATATTTCTATATTCACAACGCATTCATCACTTTTTAGTTTTTAATCGTCACCACACATTTATCATTATTATTTATACCAATTAATTACCTAAATACACCAAATATACACTCTCTGTCAACCTTCGTATGGGACAGAGTAGAAAGTAGTGTCATTTCTCATTTTCGTTTTTCTTGGTCAAGTATCCTCCCGCCACAATATTTGATACACATATGACACAACGATGCAGGAAATATACGTGTCCGGTACTCTCTCATTTTGTTCGACATGTTATTTAAACGTATTATATTATATTTATAACTATCTTCAATCATAGCACATCATCACACACTCTCTTTTAATCTCCGTCATATATTCACAATCAATATCTTTTAATTTCTAATTTCTTAAACTCTAAACTCGAAACCAAACAATCATCATTAATACCAACTATACTTGCAATATTTGTAAATTTATATATATCCAATCATTTTCTTATTATACAATAATAATCATATTTTAAATGTAATACTCGCGCCGGATTCGAGGGAGTACGTCTGCACCCAAGGCAAGTAACCTTTAGAAAGGGGGAGTTATTAAGACCCCCTATATTACAGAGCAAATCCTCCCTAAAGAGGATTTGCCCTTTTTTTTTTGTCTTTTTGTTGTCTTTTTTTTGTGTGTGTTATGTTTTTTTAGTGTTTATTTGTTATGTATTTTTTGTGTAATGTTTTTTTAGTGTTTATTTGTTATGTTTTTTGTGTTATGTTTTTTGTATTCGTGTAATGTATTTCTATTTAATTAAACAACAACAACAATAACACGTTAAACATTAACACATTAAACAACTACAACAACGGTTATTATTCAACTACACAACAACAACAACATTAACACATTATTTAAAAACAACACCATCAAATATAGTGCATTTATTATGTTTGTGCTCTTATATTTACAACATAAATCAGTAATAATTTACTATGTTTGTGCTCTTATATTCTCAATAATTTCAGTATACATGCGTTGTCGATTGGAATATAAAGTTTCTCATGCGGATGCATTGGGAAGTCTGCACGCTCCCCATTGTGGGTGAGTATTGAGGAGTGATAAATTTTCATCTAGCGTCACAAATGTAGTGAGCACAGTCGTCGTCCCCCACACGGGCAATCACGAGGGGGCCACTAATAACAAAATCGATCCCTCGAGCTCTATTTTGCACCCAATCAATTAGTTGCTCGGGATAACTGAACACCTGAAAATACATAATTACAGTTTAGTCTCTATTATTTCAGATATTACAATGAAGGACAAACTTTGCACCGTTCAGAAACTATATTTACAACGAAGGACAAAAGTCAAACTTTCAGATGATGTCACTGGAGAGAGAGTACTTATATTCCAAATTTGCCCTTGTATTTTTCTTTTTCTTTTTTACCCATTTATTTTTCGCCTCACGTGGGTGGCACATGCTGAACCGCATTGTAATATATATATAACACTTTTGGGCTTCAGTGTAATAAATTTTCAAACTTTCTAGAAAAAAATATTTTTTCCAAAAAAGAAAGTATTTTCTGGAAAAAAATATATTATTTTTCGAAAAAATAAAAAAAAATATTTTCTGGGAAAAAAATTACTCCATATTTTTGAAAAAACATTATTTTTATAGAATTTTTTATTTTTTTCAAAAAAAATAAAAAATATTTTCTGGAGAAAAAATTATTTTTTGGCAAAATAATATTTTTTTCGAAATAAAATTATTTTCTCGGAAAAATATTATTTTTTCGAAAAAATAAAATTGTTTTCTGGAAAAAAATAAAAAAAAAATATTTTTTCGAAAAAATTAAAAAAAAATCTGGAGGAAAAAATATTTTTTGGCAAAATAATATTTTTTCGAAATAAAATTATTTTCTGGAAAAAATATTATTTTTTTGAAAAATAAAATTATTTTCTGGAAAAAAAAAATATTTTTCCGAAAAAAAATAAAAAATATTTTCTAGAGAAAAAGTTATTTTTTGGCAAAATAATATTTTTTCGAAATAAAATTATTTTCTGGAAAAAAAAAATAAGATATTTTTGCGAAAAAATAAAAAAAATATATTTTCTGGAAAAAATTATATTTCGAAAAAAAATATTTTCTGAAAAAAGAATATTTTTTAAAAGAAATGTATTAGCTAAACACTTTAATAACTTATAAACTATTTGTTTCATATGAAATGTATTTTAAAAGAAATGTTTTATTCAAGTAAATAGAGGGACATTTTCGTCTTTTTAATGGAAGTCAACACCAATTCAGATTTTTGTCCTTCGCTGTAATTTATAAACAATAGGAATTTAAAGTGTAAAGAAGCCATCTAATAGGGTAGTTGGCAGTAATTTACCTATATATATATATATATATATATATATAATAGATAAATATACTAATTACCTTGTGAAATCTAGAAACTTTTTGTAGGTCATTGATATTAGTGATCTAGCAGTGTAGATGAGTAGAATTATATGCGTTTATGTATTTTATATTGCATTATTTGTATTATATCTTAGCGACCAAACGATCTGATAAATAATATGAATATGCAGTGAAATTACTTATGTCTGATTGAGTTAGATTTCAGCATTAAAGGTGTTTCCACCATATTTAACCCCTCTCTCTCTCTATATATATATATATATTGTAGGGGATTTTGGCAGTTGATTTTCCGCGGGGGGGGGGGTTGTGGGTGTGTGTCTGTGTAGCAGACCCCCTTTAGAAATACTTATCTTTCACCTTTCTACAGGTGGAAAGTAACCCTAACCACATCAGCAAAACACATGCCAAAGTTTTTTATAGCTGGCATATGATACCAAAAAAAAAAAAAGATTATATCTTTATAATGTAGAATGTAATACACACCTCATGTTAATAGTTGCTGAAAGCCCCCCGTCCGCTTAGAGCTGTCATTTTTTTACAAGTCTAGCCGGCTCATTTAGGTAAACGAGCTCAAATACTGATCGAACTCGACTCGTTTAGATAGAGTTGAGCCGAGCAGATCGAGCATATCGTTTAAAATTACACTTAAATGAGCTTAATCTTGTATTCGAGTTCGAACCATGCTGGCTCGTTTAACTAAACGAGTCCTATTCTATGTTCGAGCTCGACTCGTTAACGAGCTCGAGTTAAATCGAGTCTTAATAAATGAGTTCGAGCTCGCTGCTTGCTAGCAGCTCGGCTCGAATTACAGCCCTACCCCGCCCTCTCTCATCAGATAGAAAATCCTTTGGGATGGAAACACTTCGACATCGCGAGTTCGAATCCGTGGTGACAATAATTTGCTGAAATATTGCAAGGTTTGTTGCTGGGTTCGGCGTCTCGTTTGTCCTCTCCCTTGCAGGGCTGCCATTAGTGCACATCCCCCAATTTAACACCCGCCTAATCAAGGGACATCTGATACAGATGGGAGGAGTTTCTCGTCTCTCCCTCAACAAAAAAAAAATAGAAAATCCTTTTTATTACCCCAAAAAGAAAAGACAAAAGAAAACAAAATATCTGACGCACAAATGAGGCAATAGATTTAATGATGGAAAAATTGCAACCCGAGTCCGGAAGGAAACGAGGCCATCTAGAATTTGCCGCCAAATTCTCCAACTTGTGACTACAAAGAAATCGAGAGAGGGTCGGGATCGGGAAAAGTACCAAAAATATCAAAATACCGAACATATCATATCGAAAAGTATCAAAATCTTGAAAGGTATTTCGTACCAAACAATCCCTACAGAAGACGGAGGTTTTTGAAACAACTAAACTTTTCGCGTGCCAATCCAATGAGTTCGATTTCCCGCAGCTTTCGGTTTACACGAATTGGAATAGATAGGGAAGCGCAAGAGTTTGACTTATCCTGCCAAGAGCCAGTTCAACCCTCGTGGCCGTCCCTCTCGATCGTCAGTTATCTGGTGTTATTGTGACCGTATAATTACGAGGACTAAACTCGCAAGCGACATAAGCTGTTATTGCAACTTCAATCATGCGTTCTTTCAGAAACCAACAACTCTTCGTCATGTAACTCCTTGTCATGGACATGTTCGATTATTGATTTTATATTTTCTCTTAATTGAAATAGCAATTTTAGCCATCCTGTCAGGTTGACAATTGTGGTCATACGATTTCTCTGGTAATAAAATATACTTTTTCAATATTTCGATGCCGTCCTCGGGTATTCCAGGAATCAGTTAACAATGAAATTTATCAGTTTTTGGACCAAAATCGCACGAACTCAGAACCCGTGCAACCAAAAAATCACACAAATAAGAACTCATTAAATTCTAACCACACACAGTTACAAATAACTCCCAAGTTGTTTGACAAGAAAGCATTTTTTCCTATTATACAGAGATACATTCTAAGCATTTTTTCTATTGTAAAGAGTTACAGTATTTTCATTCTCCACACAGGACAAAATAAATGGAAGAACTATTCACCTAAACATTGTGACCGGGGGCACTTCCCCCCTATAATATGTAGATCCGCCTAGGCCTGCAAATAGGTTTGTGAGTGAACGTAAATATTCGATTCGACTCGAGATATTCGGTTTGAAAAAACTCGATTTGAGTTCGATTCGTGCAATTCGGTGCAAACCGGACCGAGCCGTTCGACATTTTAGTATTAATCTCAAATCGTATTTCCCGGATCGAACCGTCCGGTGGTCCGATCTTTTTTTTTGTATTAGTAAAATATTTGTTTAAAATTCGGACCGGACCGAGCCGAACCAAACGTCGAAACAAAAAAATATGCTTCGAACTCGAATCGAACCTTAATTTATGATATTTAATCGAATCGGACTGGACCGAGTAATAAAAAAGAAATCGATCTGGAATGAACCATCCTATTATTCGGTATAATTCGGTCCGATCACAGTCCTACCTGCAAACGAGTCGAAACCGAGTCGAATTTTGGCCTTAGCATGTCTGGCTTGTTAGTCCTCGAGCTCGAGTGAGCCGCAAAAATTCGAGCACTTCCACACGCGAGCCTTTTCTATTAGTTTTTTGTATTTTTTTTTGTTTCGAGAAACCATCAAGGATGTTTATATATAAAAAAAATGGAATTGGTATATAATTTAAATGCTTGCGACTCGCGAGTTCGAACGAGCTTGATCAATTCAAACTCAAGTCGATATTTGTCTGAGCATGCTCGTCAGTGCTCCCGAACAGTTTGACTTGTTACGCACCGAAACAAAAATAAGAAAATATTTGTCCGAAAAAACGTCTCTATCTATCCTCATTGTCCAAGAAACTCATATGTCCTGAAACTCCATCTTAACAAACTTATAATAAGTAAACCGGGTTAGTTTGATGTCACCTGTCGTGAAGAGGGTATTGAATTTCCGTAGCAGGAATAATAAAAGTGATGTTGCATAAATCGTGGGGCGCTAGTTTAGAAGTGTCCAAACAGTTCGAACTTCGAACTTCGAACTGTCGGCTTCGGTTCTAAACAATATGTTCGAGATTTACAAAACTTCAAATTGAAATCAAACTGCCAAATCCAAACAGTTTGAAGCACGGTTTTTTGTTGATATAGTCGTAGCAACGTTACTTTTGATAATTAGCTACTCACTTCGTCCCGCTTGACGAGTTTATTTTGGTTAAGGGACAATCTTTTAATTTTAGTCATTTCACGTAGTTATTAAAGTTTTATTTTAAAAATACACTTCTGTTTTGACAAAAAACATATTTTGAAAGTAAATTCTTTGTGTAACGGATGAAGTAATATTTATATATCGACAGCACAGACCATAAAAAATACCCACAAGGTTTTAGTCTAAATGCAAAAAACTCTCATTATCGTTCAAAATTTACGTTACGAATACCGTCCGCTCGAACGGTCGAATTTGTAAAAGAGAAACAAATATCAGAGAGATAATTGAGCGTAAGAGCGAAAATTTATTTTGCCCTTTTGCATATAGTATTATTCTTTTTTGTCCCAAATTTAGCAACAACTCTTTTGATACCCAAATTGTCGGTATTGACCTTTATTCGAATACATTCGAGTCATATATTGTATTTTCAAGTAACATAATTTCAAGTCAACTTCAAAAAATATACAATATTGGGGGTAACACAATTAGACAATCGAGTTACCCGAATCCGAGGTACACAATAAGATACGGGTTACCCGTAACAAAATGGAGTTACCCGAAACAGAATTCGAGTTACCCGAATCTGAATTCGAGTTACCCGAATCTGAAATTCGAGTAACACGTTTTGACATTTCGGGTAACCCGAATCCGACTCGGGTAACTCGAATTCCTATTCGTGTAACTCGAGATAGTTCGAGTAATAGGTTTTCTTAATCGGTTAACTCGATCTGTATTGTGTAACTCGAATTCGGGTAACTCGAATGTCTAATTATGCTACCCGATTGTCAACCTTCCTCAATATTGTATATTTTTTGAAGTTGACTCGAAATTGTGTTACTCGAAAATACAATATATGACTCGAATATATTCGAGTAAAGGTCAATTCCGACAATTTGGGTATCAAAGGAATTGTTGCTAAACTTGGGTAAAAATAATAATATTATATATAAAAGGACAAGACAAGCTATTCCGAACCGAGCCTAATCCACAATAAAGTCTATAGGCTAACCAATTATTTTCAAGGAAGAAAAGCAACAGAAAGAAACAAAAGATTAGGCAGGTTAGGTTGGCCAAACTCAACACATTGTCAAAAGATGTAAGACCAGAAGATTACAACAGGAAATTCTGCTAAGCATGTGGCTATGTAATCAGAGTGGCACTGGCAATGGGTAGGGGGCGCCCCAACATTTTAAGTCCCCATCAAAAAAAAAAAAAAAAAAAAAAATTAAAAAATATGCTTTACATAATCCAAACAATACTTCTTCATTTGCCCGAGCTCAGTTGCGCGGGCTTGTGGCTGGCCCGGGAATTTGAGGCCACGATGGACGGGAAAAACAATTTAAAGTAGTCCTAGGTAAAAATCCGAGCTCAGGAGCCCTCGCCACCCACGAGATCACAATACAATGATATTAGGACAGGAATGAGACTCGTTTATTTACTAAGGGACTGTTTGACAGTTACTGAATGATATAGTGCAGAATGGTTGAGAGGCTAGAATGGTTGAGAGGCTCTGTATGGTTGAGTGCAGAATGAAATTTAGTTGTTTGGTAACTGTTCTGAATAATAACTCTGAATAGTAATAAATTACCATTTTACCCTTCTGTATAAAAGTAGCAATTAAAAATTCTATTTTTTTCCTCCCCTTGCGTACCAAAACCACTCCTTTTTATAAATAAAAACCCTAATTTTTATAAATAATTGTGTATAATATTTTTAAATTTAATTCATTTAAAATAATAATAATAATAATTATTATTATTATCATGTATAATATTTTTAAATTTAATTCATTTAAAATAATAATAATAATTATGTATAATATTTTTTAATTTAATTCATTCAAAATAATAATAATAATTATGTATAATATTTTTTAATTTAATTCATTTAGAAAATTATAATAATAATTATGTATAATATTTTTTATTTAAATTCATTTAAAAAATAATAATAATTATGAATAATAATTTTTAATTTAAGGAGGGGTAAATCTAAAAATTGTTTGCCTCTAAATGGTTGAGAGAGGGAATGGATGCGTAATGGTTCAGATCTCTTTGTAACCATTAAGAGGTAAAAAATTTTTTGCCAAACAGTTGTGGCCTCCGAGCGATTCTCGTTGATTCGAACATAATTACGGCTCGTGAATTTTACAGGACCATTTTGCCCATCACCATGTGACAAATAATGCATGCATATTTGCAACAAACAGAATCATCTTGCAAAAGAAAAAGAATAAAAAAAAAAGGGTGAGGCTCTCGGGCAGTGCACAGCACCTGCTGTGCACTGCTGTGCGTCGGATGGAACACGCACACACACACACACCCGTGCTGGTGTGTGTGATCGAACGGTTGGGATGCATTGTGCCGTAGAGGATCCCAACCCAAAAAAAATGAAGTCGCAAAGTTCCCAAAATGTGACCTCTCTTTGTGATTGGTCCAAGTCTATGATGCACGTATTCTTCAAAATTGGGCAGTATGCAGTATCGGATACTGCATGGGTGCGGGTGCGGGTGCGATTCGCGTGGGATTCGCACGAGATTTGCCACGTGGCGAATCCGTGCAAAAAAAAAAAAAAAAAATCGGACTCGCGTATCCTGGCACAGGATACGCGTATCCGGTGCCAGGATACGCGAGTCCGTTTTTTTTTTTTTAGATTTTTTGTAATTTTTAAAAAGTAAATCAAATAAATTAAAATACAAAAAGTAAATCATTTAATAAGTAATTACTTTTACCTTTAGCAGTATTCACGGACAGCATTAGAAAGCTCCGCTGCTCAAAGCCATTTTGAATTGTTTTTTGTATGACTTGTTTTATATATTTGAATTGATTTTATGGTGATATTTTAATTATTGTTTTTTATATTTAACAAGTGTTATATATAATAAAATATAAAATAAACAAACGTATCGTTACCGTATCGCACCCTAACATTTTCAAAAAACCGTATCCCGCACCCTTATCTGCCCGCCCCCGCCCCCGCCTCCCTCACCTGTGCAACATAGGTCCAAGTGTACCATACCAATATCTTTCCTCAATATGGCCCAAGTACTATAATCAACAAGATAGTGACATATTTTTTTTTAAATAAATGTATAAATAAAATAAAGAAAGAAAATCTTCCTTTCCTTGTCTATATATATCTCTCCACTCAGAAACTAAAGGTTGGGCTCAAAAAAAAAAAAAAAAAAAAAAACATCCTCAACTCCATCATATGCAGTTTCAAACATCTTCTTTATAACACACACACACTTCCTTCTACATTCCCTCTACACATATCCATCAAGAAAGAGGAAATCCTTCAAAAAAAAAAAAAAAGGAAAATCCTACATTGTCCTTCTCGATTCGAAAAAAAAAATCACGAAACGGCATGTTTCATGCCGAAAAACATAACTTCTTGAAACAAAAAACCCTAGCCTTACTTGCACTAGTTTTCTTGCTTAGTTTCATGACAAACAGAGAGCATATTTGTTGTAACAGCCCATTTGTCACCACAACAATGCCACCTCACACAAATCAATCCATAGCAAAAATGACGTTCGACGGGCGTTTATCCTTCGAAAACATCGAATACGCGGCAAAGGACTTTGGCAACAGATGCTATTACAGCCCGTGGGCCGTTCTACATCCAAAGTCGGTTTCCGATATATCGTCCGTAATAAAGTATATTTACGATTTGGGCCTAACTTCGGAGTTTACGGTTGCAGCTAGAGGTCACGGCCATTCGCTAAACGGACAAGCCCAAGCCCATCAAGGCATTGTTATTAGCATGGAGTCCCTTCGTACACCATTAATGAATTTTCGAACCGGCAAACAACCTTACGTTGATGTATCGGCCGGCGAGCTTTGGATAAACATTCTGCAAGAAAGTCTTAAACGCGGTTTAGCACCAAAATCATGGACGGATTATCTTCATCTCACCGTCGGGGGCACTTTGTCAAATGCCGGAATAAGCGGGCAAGCTTTCCGGCACGGACCGCAGATCAACAATGTCGACCAACTACAAGTTGTCACAGGTTAAGGGAGTACTCAGCTTTTTGCTAGAAAAGAAAATAGTTGGAGCGTTTTTTAATGCCAAACTTCTGCTTCCGATTCTCGGAATCTAGAAGAAGTGAGATGGATGCTTTAAAAAAATTATTCGGCTTCTGGTCAGATTTTTACACACGAAGAATGCACTTTTACAGCTTCCCTTCGTCTCCGTCCCACTTGAAGAGTCGTATTTTAAAAACTGATTTTGTACAACAGAGTAGTCCACTTTCAAAAAAAAAATATCTAATTAAACCTTATACTCCCTCTGTCACACTTGAAGAGGGTGACTTCAAAACATGATTTTGTCCCACTTGAAGAGAGTACTTTCAAATAAAATCTTAAATCTAATTAAAATCTATATATGTTCCTTAGACTTAAAATTTTTCGTTATATAAATTACGATATCAGTTGATTGAAAAAAAAATGAGTGGGGATAGATGGTTTAAAATGAGTTATACCTTCCTTAAAATGACTAAATTAAAAAGTTGTACATTAACCAAATTACCCTATTCGAGTGGGCATTTCTTAAATTGATTTTTTTGTTGTTGTAAAAATAAGAATAGTTATTTATTGGACAAAAAAATTAAAAAGAAAAAAGTGAAACTATATAGTTTAAAAGAGTTGTACCTTTGTTTGTAGCAAAAAGGCGAAATCCCTCGCCCCCAGGGCCCCCACCCCCCGGCCCGACAGGGATTGGTGGAGGAATGAGTTGTACCTTTGTTGTAATGACTAAAAAGCAAAAGTTGTAAATTCACTAAAGTGGCATCTTCAAGTGGGACGGAAGGAGTACATTTTAACATGTAGCTTTCAAGTGGGACGGAAGGAGTACATGTTAACATGTAGCATTCAAGTGGGACGGAAGGAGTACATGTTAACATGTAGTTATCACTAAATCAGTCACTCAAAAAAATCATACAAACACTCGTTAATTTCTTTTCCCTGCGTCGTGAATAGAGTGTCCCAACAATTAAACGATTAAAAATCTGAATTAACTAAAGCTCGATTATTACATCCAGGCAAGGGAGACGTGGCAACTTGCTCGGAGGAGCATAACAGTGACCTTTTCCATGCTGTACTCGGAGGACTAGGACAGTTCGGCATCATTACCCAAGCAAGAATCGCCCTAGAACCCGCCCCTAAAATGGTGATTTTACAATTTTTTAAATAATTATCACGACGAAAAACACTAAACAAGAACCCCCCTATAAATTGTGTCGTCATCGTATCTTACAGGTCAAATGGATCAGAGCACTTTACACCGACTTCTCCACATTCGCCTGTGACCAAGAGCACATAATATCGTCTACAAGTTCATTTGATTATGTAGAAGGGCTCGTCATCATAAATCGAACCGGTTTGTTAAATAACTGGAGATCGTCTTTCAATCCCAAAGACCCCGTTCGAGCAAACCAGTTCACTTCGGAAGGTAAGATTCTGTTTTGCCTAGAGGTTGCAAAATATTACGATCCTGAAGAGCCGGATCACGTTGATCAGGTGAGACTTTTTAACAGTTTTTATTTTTTTAATCTCTTAAAAAAATGCTCCCGATTTATCCGAAGGTGCTTAAATCTTTACCTTTAGTTACTTTTGCATGCAGGAGATAGAAATCCTACTGTCGGAATTAAATTACATAAAATCAACTCTCTTCATGTCAGAAGTTCCGTACCTTGATTTTCTTGATAGAGTGCATGTCTCGGAGATAAAACTCCGGGAAAATGGTCTGTGGGACGTGCCGCACCCATGGCTTAATCTTCTTATCCCGAGAAGCAAAATTAACGAGTTTGCTCGTGAAGTTTTCGGAAACATTGTTGAAGACACCAGCAATGGTCCTGTCCTGATATACCCAGTCAACAAATCGAGGTATTAATTTCTTAGACAAATGATTACTATCAACTCCAGAAAAGAAAAGAAAAAAAAAAGACAATATGGCTTCACTAATCCAATTTTCATCAAAAATCACAGGTGGAAACACGAAACATCCTTAATTACGCCCGACGAGAATGTTTTCTACCTGGTCGCTTTCCTATCTTCAGCAACACCGTCTTCCACGGGAAAAGACGGCTTAGAACATATTTTAAAACAAAATAAAAAAATTCTAAGTTTTTGTGGGAGGCCTCACCTTGGGATCAAACTGTATTTACCTCATTACAGCACTCAAGACGAGTGGAAAGCTCATTTCGGCAGTCGCTGGGAGGTTTTCCGGAGGAGAAAATCGTCTTACGACCCCTTGGCAATCCTAGCTCCTGGACAAAGAATATTTCAACGAGAAAAGGCCTTTGGATTACAGTGACGGTACAAAAAGTCAGAATATCGTTGGCCTGGTGTTAGAGCTCTAAGTTAGATAGGCAATGCCACTTAGATGTACATTCTTACATAATCTTTTCAGTTCCTTTCTCGGATGCAATGCCACGTATGCGCTTTTTCTACGATGAGAATCTTAGCATTGTGAGCATGGAGAAAGACAGATTGCAATTTCACTATCAATGCCTTCTCTCTCGAGTAAAATAAATAAATATGCACTTTCAGTTCCAAAAAATTACATAAAATACCGTGATAATATAAAAAATGGTTTCAAAATTACAAAAATGTAAGCGGGATAACAGTAATATATTGACAAATGTAGGGGAGGTGTTTGAAATTTTTTGGTTTATGAAGGGGGTAAAGCATATTAATAAAAGTTAAACTTCAAGGTTTTTTTTTTGCAATTTTCAAAAACTTCTGGGTTTTTTCGGAACTCAGACAAACCTCAGGGGTTTATCATAATTATCACTAAAATACTCCGAAGCTAAGATTAACATCCGCAAAACAATAGACATCAGGTATCGCCATCAAACTCAATAGTACAAATGCGATACATCCACAAACATGAACTGTTGGGCTGAAATGACCATTAGAACACAAATACAGAAATAAATATGCACTTTTGATACATTCAGAAAATTTAATGTTGGAATTACATAAAATAGTGGGATATTTACAAAAGAAACCCTGAAGTTCGAGCTAATTAACCAAAAAAAATGGAGGTATTTCAAAATCTAGGGGGGGAGAGAGAGAGAGAGAGAGAGAGAGAGAGAGAGAGAGAGAGAGAGGGGGGGGGGGGGGCTGATTATATCTTAAACCTAAGGGGAAAATACAAATGTAAGGGTGTTCGATTTTTTTTTTTTGCTTATGAAGCGTAATATAGAATTAAACCTGAAGGGGTTTTTCCATATTTTTCAGAAACCTTGAGGTTTTCTCAACTCATTCAAACCTCATGTGTTCCTTTTTAATTATCGCTACAAGTACAACACTAGAACATTAAAATTAACATTCGCATAAAGAAATCAGATATCACCATCGAGCTCGTTGAGCAAAAATACAAACATGTCCGCGAAACAAGAATTGGCGAGCCGAAACCGATTTATTCGAATATAACAAGCACAGAATGATTAATATTGTAGTACTACACTAGACACAATTTAAAAAAAAAAAAAAAAAAAAAAAAAATAAAAAAAAAACACAACAGGATTTTAAAGCCTTAGGGACCAAGAAATACCAGAGGCAACAAAGTTAAAATGATAATTATAACCGCCAGCTCATTTCACTTTGATTCGCTAGTCCAGCCGAGGCCCGGATGATGAATTTCTTCACTTAAATCTTCATATTCCCGAGCACCACGAAGATTCGCCTCAATATCAGTAAAATCACTTGCTACCGGAAGAAAACTGCTTATATCATCTTTAGCTCCAAAACCTCCGGCCCGTATAACTTCATCGGACGTAAATGCCCCTTCTTCAGTACCAACTTCGCCACCTTCGAGACTATCTATTGGTAAATCGGATTGGCCACCACAAGTTTTATCCTCAGAATCTTCGTAGGCCTTTGCTTTACGAAAATGGTCCTCGATATCAGTGAAGTCACTTGCAACAGGAATGATACTACTAAGGTCGTCGGTAACTCCAAATCCTCCAGCCTGGGTAACTTCATCGGCAGTAACAGTAACTTCCATGTTTACTTCTCCGAGGGTACTGCCAGGTGTAAGACCCTCATTGTTTCCGAGCGTGTGAACTTTTGGAATGGCTTTAGAAGGATCAGGTTGTTCTTTAGGGGTTTCATGCTTTGAGATGCTGCAACTCTTATCTGTTTCGCGAAGGAAGATAATCAGTTAACACACACACACACACACACACACACACACACACACGAGAGAGAGAGAGAGAGAGAGAGAGAGAGAGAGAGAGAGAGAGAGAGAGAGAGAGAGAGAGAGAGAGAGAGAATGTTTAACAAACTTGAGAAATATTTAAGATTTAATTATTATGAGATTCAAATTATGCAGTTACGCCAAATAGGTGTGATGATTTTTTAAATGAGTTCGGATTTTCAAAATATTCAAAAATTGCACCACCGAGGCAGAGCGAGTGGATGTTAGATAAGCACCAGAAGTTAGCTTATAGCTTATTTACAAAGCTTATAAGCTCGTTACATCCAAAAAAGCCCTATTTAGTTGGAGGACATATTTAAGAAGCTCGGTCCTATCTCAAATATTATTTTCCAAGCATCTCAAATAAGCACTAGAGCCTTTTGTTTTTTAATCCTTTTTAAATCTCTTCTTTTCATTAAGATTACTTCAAATGTCTTTTTCCATAATATTATATTTTTTAGGTAGCTTTTCGGCTATCAACTATGATCCATCAACTACAAGCTCTGAACCACTTTTCATCTATCAACTAGCTTATCAGCTTTCAACATAGCCTTAGCATAGAAACAAAGTAGCATGAATTCCATGAATTCCGGACTATTCTTTACTATATTTAGGAAAGCAGTTACTCTTACTAGCGAAGAATGCAACTAAAATACAGTACGAAACATATGAATTATGATAACATCCAAATCAATAAGCTGAGCTCCTCAAAAAGCCTTAGTTAGTGAAGGCTTCTGATATCCCATGCAATTGAATCTATAATCAAATAGTTTAAAATTTATATAAAAAAAATCCACTTTTTGCAAGACTTGAAGAATTAAGTGATTCATGGTACTGTTCAAACTTTCACAGCAAAAGGCTCATGTTCATTCAGAGAAGGAGCCAAGATTTCTTATTACTGGGCGACATTAAAATTTTTTGGACTAAGTTTAACCTTTTTAACTTTGGGGGGCAATATTCTTTTTCATTAAATATGTCATGGATAAAAAAAAATTATAGTCACGAAAAAAATTTGGGAGGAGGGACGATGGCCCCTTCCTGCCCCCCTGTCTCCCTCCGCCACTGCAGAGGAGGGATAATCACAAAAACTACCTCTCATGTTAAGGGTGTGCTTGGCCGTTTACTGGATAAGCTAGTTGTTGACTGATAAGCTAGCTTATTCCGTTTACTGGCTAAGCTAGTTGATGGCTGATAAAGCTAGCTTAATAAGCTAGCTGGTTCAACAAGCTAGCTGATGGCTCGATAAGCTAGCTTATAAGTTAGTTTATGGTGTAACAAACGGGACTTTGTAAATAAGCTCAAAAAATAAGTTAGCTTATTTTTGCCAAGCATATACCAAGTCTAGAATACCCAAAATAAAATCTTCCCTTCCGATCGAACAGGTAGGTTCTCGACAAGGGAGGTTCTTTCCGCAACCAGACTAAACCTCAAGAGTAGTTACTGCAATTAAGTAGGTCTCCCGTAAGATATAACACCTGATCGAACACCGTCAGATCGGTCTTGCAGTCTAATTTAGGCTCGGTCTGACGGTATTCCATGATATGAGTCTACCATTGCAATTATCCCTTAATAATTAGACTAGACAAGAGGAATAAAACCCCAAGAAGAGGCAACTAAGATACCTTGTGTATTCTCCATGACTGATTACAGATTAAAGCTTTATAGCAACTTTTAAGAAGAAGTATTCAATCTGCAATGACAGAGTGATATCGAATCTGAGATTATATAACCAAAACAAGATAAACCTAAAACCCTATACTTAATAATAAGTTTTTAATCCAATAAAACGAAAAAAAAAATGTAAAATACTCTCACGGACAGAAATATATAATGAATAAAGCAAATTTAATGAAGAAGGAAGAAATATAACAACTTTATTTGACGAGGAAAAACAGAAGTACCCGCCTCCTCTGCATATGCACAGGCATAAATTAGAGTAATCAGCATATTTCGCAGACCAGAAATAAATAATAATAATAATAATAATAATAATAATACCCGCTTCCCAGTAGTGGAGGATCTTGTACGACAAAAGAAAAACAAACCTCGTTCTAGTTTTCGAAAAAGGTGTCTTCAACCTCGTTCTAGTTAGACAAGTGGCCTGCGTTGCAGTGTAGACGTAGGATCGGAAATCAAACTATGATATTCGGTTCAAACTCGATTGGTAATAACTTTGTTCGAAGTCGAGCAATTGTGGATGTATGAATCCATGTCACATCCCCTTATAAAACTCTTTGATATTTGATTTTTAAATCATGATGATTGATATTTTGTCAACATTCCACTGTCATCATTTCCCCTCAAATTTTATTTTTCATTTAATTATTGGATTCGGTCCATATTTTTAATTTAATTTAATTTCTTATTATACAAGTCTTATCATATAATAATATGCTGGATCTTTGCATAGGTAATTAGTTAAAAATTATAAGATGAAACAATATGCAAAAACTAAAAACAATGGATCAATAAATGACACCCATTTATTTAAAATAAATAAATAACAACAATTGATAAATAAAAAAAATTAATCTATATCTTCCCGCAGGTTTTGCTATCCAATCTTTATAGAGCTTTTGACGTGATTTAAATATATTTTCCCACTCAGTTGCGCCTCTTTCTTTTCTTAGTCTCCATAAGTTATGTGTGAAACTCATTGGAAACCCGCCTTGCATTTTCACCATTTACATAATGATTTGAATTCACGAGTACAATTGTGATTATCTTTTTATCCGGGAACTGGTCAGGGCCTCTCCAAAGCGGAAAGAATGTCGAACTATTATTATTTTCTTTAGATATGTAATGAAAAATTACGTTGAACTTGTTCGCAATCAAAAACCCCGTCTCTGGCATAATCATCCAATATTCTCCTGGCGCAAAACCAGTCCCCGACCACTCTAATGATGAAAACACATCAGTGTAATCGTCCTTGAAAGCTTTTTTGTAATGTGTTTCAAACTGCACCATCTCATCAATTAGTAACCTTCGGATTAATAGCCATTCATCTACACCGTACCCGAGAGCAAAAGTCGTCGCCCGAAACCCACAATTTCCATCACCTTTGACGTTTTTTATATCCTCCACATACGGATGAAAGACTGTTGGGATTTGATCAATATAATCATGATAGTCCTGTGATTTTTGATCTATAACATTATGCTGGCTCAACCCCATGAAATCATATTCTATTGCACCTGAAGTGTTGGTGAAATAGGTTTGTTCGGCAGTATTCTCGTTAAACCTGAAGAAATCATCTATTGCGGTTGAAGGGTTGTAGAAATAACTTTGCCCGACGGCATCTTGATTCATGAACGAGCTCGGTTCACTAGGCACATGGTAGTTCACGTATGCACTATTGTAACTAGGATAATCATCATAGTTCATGAATGGACTCAGTTCAGCAGGTGTTTCGTAGTTCACGTAGGCACTATTGTAACCGGGAGAATCGTCATAGTCCTTTAATGAAGATGGTGTTGGATGCTCTTGGTCTTGGGAGTATCTAAACGAACTGTGCCTTGTAAGCTCTTGGACATAATCACGTTTTACGGAGGGCGCATATGAACTATGCCTCGGAGGCTTATGGGAGTAGCTTCGCTGAAGGGGAGGTTTAGCAGTTGCAAGGTCCGGTTTTTTCAGGTGTTTGGGTTTTGTACTTGGCCGTCCACGAGTTTTTGTTTACACCGCGGGCTTAGCATAACTCATGCTGCTAGGATCCCATATAGCTTTCATCTTTTGAAGCCAACTCTTTTTCACAACTGCTCTTTTCTCTTTGGTGTAAGCCTCTTGAAAGGCATGAATGTGTTCACGAACGTCAGTATCTGGATCATCAGGTTCATTTGGTTCATCCTGGTTCAACAGTGCCGGTTCGAAATCAAGCTTCTTCGAAAATACATTTATCGTCTGCAGTGGAATCGATACACCTGCATCGACATATTGATAGATTTCACATGCACATGGTAAACCGCAACTTGTGCGAATTTGACAGACACAAGATTCCTCCTTTTGCTTTAAAGATTTAACTCGCTTCATCTCCTCTGTTAATACATCTAATGCTTCTATAAAAACTTTTGTTAGTAATAAATTAAATGTTCTATTCCTGTGTAAATGTTTTATCTTATTCATGCTTTCCCCGAAGCTTGCCTTTATTTTTGTGTATTGTATTCGAACTATGTCATCTATAATTCCTAAAAATTTATCTAAATGTGACCTTTCATTATCCAAATGTATTTTCATTAAAGAATGTTGGCTCTCTACCCTATTCGTCGTTCGTTCTCCAAAATTGAGATGTTGATCAATCCAGGCGAACACAAACTTCTCTTTATACTTTTGTAACCAGTTTTCATCCAAGTAGGTAAATACATCTGAAGCATTGATAAAAACAGGTTAGTTTCAATAGATGTACATTTTGATAAAATTAAGAATGAATTTAAGAGATAAGAATAATACTTTGTTTGTCTATCAACTTTGAATGTAACCACGTTCGATTTTGGACATACTTGTCAATAGTTGGAGAATTAATTACGCGATTCCACCAAGAAGTGAATTTATCCCAGTCAGTCTGGGAACCAAAGAATGGTCTGTGGTGCTTTATAATATTCTCATAAATGTGATATCTGCAAAGCAACCAGCTTGCCTCTGGAAAGACATATCGGCATGCCTCCATTAGAGCAAAATCCCTATCCGTGACTATGACATGTGGCAGCATATAGCCGTCTAGTGTCTGTCTAAGACAGTATAACACCCACTTGAAATTGTCGATCTTCTTATTTTGTATGAACGCAAAAGCTATACAAAAGGTCTTGTTTGTTGAAGTTAATCCAACAATCTCAAGAAAAGATAGGTGATACCTGTTACATGCGTTTGTTGAAGTTTATTCAACAAAAAGGTGAGTTTTTTTTTCTAACCATAACAACTTTGAAACATAAATACATGACGCTTGTATTTTTTTCTCATGTGCCAGGCTACAATACAATTCAATGTTTAAACAACATAACAACAATACTTAGATTATTTGTTTTTAATATTTTAATCTTTTGTTCTCATGTGCCAGGCTAAAATACAATTCAATTTTTAAACAACATAACAACAATACTTTAATATTTTTAAACAACATAACAACAAATGACTATGACATGTGGCAACATAACATAACAATCTTAGTTGATTAAATTTTTAAATAATTATATATCATCCTTTGTAGACATCTCATTGACTACATAATATTAAACCGTAGTTCTAATCATGTATACTTTCGGTAATGTACATATATTGGTAATCCATAACAACATGTATACTTTCGGTAATGTACAGATAAGTAAGAGGGCAAAATTAAAATAAAATAAAATATGACAATCCAAAAATTCACTTAAGGGGGATACTTGTTGGTCTTGTACGTGGGATCTAAAATGAGCACATGGGGGAATGCGCGACACATCTTCATTGAAATTGGATTTATGAAGAATAAATCTTGCACTTGATTGGAATCAGGTTCTTGACAAATATGATAGGCCTAGTCACCCGTGTAAATATTTCACCATATAGGGGTCTGTCCAACTCTTTCGGATTTATGTATTTTTTGACTAAAATGCTCCTGGGGTCCCTTAACTTAATTTCAGATAACGATTTAGTCATTTATCTTTTTTTTATCCCAACTAAGTTAGCCTTTTCCGTTGGTCTCCGTTAACTGTTGTCCAGGTGGCTGTTAATTGATGACTATCACCTACATGGCTATAAACATTCCTACGTGTTAAATCCCTAACTTATGTGTCATTTTTCTAACATATTTGTCAATTTTCTGTGTGAGCTCGTCTTGCGTTTTACAAGAACAGCGAGAGCTCGTCTCGTGTTTTCCTGTGTAAAATGATTTCTTGTCCTTAAATCATTTAATAAAACAGTGAATTATCACTCCCGTGCTTGAGTAGCCATCGGATCCAAACCATAAAACCATAGATATATCGTCAGTCCTCAGAACCTTAACCTTTCGATTCTAAGAGACAGTCTCAACAAGGCACGGCATTTCTGCAACACGGATCCAACAAATCCAATATGCGCCTTTGCCGGAACCCTGAGTCGGAGCTCCTCCGTCGCACGCCAAAGCTTCCTAGTCGTCTCCCTCCACCCCCTACACACCCTCGCCGCCGACAGGAGCCTCGCCGGAGGCAATATCCTCAAAACCTCCCACAAACAGTTCATCGGCAGCCCATCCGACCCATCCAGATCCGGATCCTCTTCCGTGTCAAACCGCTCCTCAACCAACTCATCGATCGACTCGGCCGCGCTGAGATCGTCACGAAATAGCTCGGCGCTGCCTCGTCGGCGCCGTTTGCCGGACAACCGGCGACGGCTCACACAGGAAATTGACACATAGGTTAGGGATTTGACACATAGGTTAGAGATTTGACACGTAGGAATGTTTATAGCCACGTATGTGATAGTCAGTAACTTAACAGCCACCTGGACAACAGTTAACGGATACCATTGGAAAATGCTAACTTTGCTTAAAATTAGAAAGATAAAGGACTTAGTTGGGAAAACAAAAGATAAAGGACTAAATCGTTATCTGAAATTAAGTTAAGGGACCCCACGAGCATTTTAGCCTATTTTTTTCGTGCATCGTATACGGTTTGTCTTGTGGAGACATTTTGATTGTCTTTTTTCTTTAATTGAGTAAGAATATCTCGTGGAGCCATATTCTTTTTGGTCATGTCCTCCACTATTTCAAACTCTTTTTTGGACAACCTCTTTGCAAAAGCATGCCCCTCCAAAAATATAGCTGTTTCATGATTATGTTCGTCACATATAACATTAATTTTCCAACCTGAACGTGTTGGGTCATGATTGTATTTTGCTATAAGTTGAAACGGACATCGGCATTTATTTGTACGTGAAAATTGATAACAACAACAGCAAGAAAACAGTGTGTAAAACACTAATAAAATTTGTTCTTGATGTTTTTGAAAGATATAAAATTAAAATTGAAACGGACATCCAGGTTTCTTTGTACCTGAATGTGTTGTCGACTGTGATGCTGACTTGTATTCACCACCACGATCACACATAAGATAAACCTTTTTGACGAAGCCGATAATAGTCTTCTTCGTTCTTTGTGTGACAATAACGTACCCAAGATTGCGTGCTGTAGTTTGCACCCAATCCATCAGCTCCTCACGAGTCCCGAACACCCGGTCATTGTAAAATGATGACATTGTTTGCACTGCGAGATAGAATAATTGAAATGAAAATGTATGAATGTTTGCGTGACTTAAATAAGAAATAAGGATGATAAAAAATAAAGAATCCATAAACGAATTTGACAGTGTCACATTGGTTTTTATCATGTAGTGTCACATATCTATCTTTATCCAATTTTCTTTCATGTGCTTAAGCTGACATGTAAACAAAGAATATATTAGTAATAGTCCACATAGTATGGGAAAAGGCTAAAAAATGTGAATGACTGGAGTATTGGAATAAATAGTTGATTCGGTAAAAAAAAGAATAAATAGTTGAGAGCCTCGTGAGAAGATGTGCCCAAATATCGTGGGCCACTCCCCCACTCTTTTTAAGTAGATGTGTCCAAAAAGTATTGAGGTGACATGTTTTGTGGGTCCACCCACTGATTGTTTTGTGTTAATGAGTGATCGCCCTCATTAATGGGGGTGTATAAACTCTAAAAAGGGTGTACTAATCTCAATCCCCTTGTTCGAATCTAATTCATTCATATAAAGATTTAAGTTGTAACATAATTTTTTGGCTATATATAAAATTCGGTTTGAATTCAGCTTGATTTGAAATAAAAATCGTATAGATGTGTTAAACTGTTCGAGCTCAATAAGTGTTTGGATTGATTAAATCTCGTTTAAGTTCAGCTTGATAATTAATCAGATCAAGTCAGAAGTAATTTCAAATAAATTTAAGCACACATATGTTCGTACTGTTTGAATTGATATGCATTACGTAGAGAAAACAATTTATGATTTTGAAATCTTCAACGATCGCACTGATTTTATTTTATATTTATTTATAGAATATTGTAAAAAGTTTTTATTTTTTTTTTAAAATGTTTCACTTTTTTTTTAACATCGAGACATAACACAGACTTCAATTTGTAGGGATTTAATCATCAGCAAAATACATTTACGGAGATATAACTATTGGAATCGGATTTAGACAATAGTTGATTGTGAAACTATTTATATTTTGGCCATTCCAAATTATTATTTTGTAAATAAGTGTATTTTTATTTTAACTATTTTTGTCTTTTAATGACTTTGTTTGGATATATTGGTTTTCCTTTCTTCTGCTATCACAATGAAGTTATGATAATTCCGTAATTAACTTTTTAATCTAGGGGTAAATCTAAATAAGTTCCCAGGAAAATATGAGAGAAGTTGGGAGAAATCAATGAAATTACTACACATTTAGGGTTTCATGGGCATATTAGTCATTCACTAAATACATGATCTATTTACAACACTCACTCGAATATTATTCATAAATATTTCTTGACTAGTTTGAAGAAAAACTCAATGAGAGAAAAACTTCCAAACTATTTGGAGTGAGCTTGTAACACGCATAACTTGCTGCATCATACTGCTGTTAGGAAAAAATCTGAGCAATATATAATACTTGCTTCCCTCATATCGATCATTCTTGTATGAATATTCATGTGTCACCTCAGTAAAACCTCATGGGATAAAAACTGAGTGATCATAAGAGTATAAGTTTCTCCGTGTGTAGAATACTCTTATAGGAGTATCTATGTGTTGCCTCATCAAAACCTTGTCAAGAAAACCCTGTGGGAAAAACTTGATCGAAGGAAAAAGAGTACAACTACTCCTTCTTACTTTAAATCTTGAGGTCTAATACCAATCTCTGTAATGTCCTCATTATGTCATGAATATGCCTCGTTAAAACCTTATTAGGAAAAACCCAGTGGGAAAAATCCTAATGAAGGAAAAAGAGTACACTATTCATGTTAATACGCCATCCTAGTTGCCTCGTTAAAAACCTTGCCAGGAGAACCCAATGGGATAAAACTTCAACCAAGGAAAAAAGAGTGCAACACGTATTTTTATATAAATATGCTTCAGGCATTTGAAAAATCCTCCGCGAATTAGCATATGTATCATATTCAGTGCAAGTTGCAATCTCGAACTCACATGTTGGTGAGACATGTCATTTCTTCTGGAGATTTCATATTAGTTGTGGTTAAACTCATCAACCACACACATTCTAAACTTGCTTCATGTGTTGCAATAATTTCATAATGATTGGGAGATGTTGCTATTAAGACTTACTGCATAGATTTTCAGTGGCAGTTTTATTGAACTCTTTAGGAGTCCAATTTAAATCATCAACTTATACTGCTATAATTGCAAATCCATTATCCATTTTCTTTATGAAAATTCTGGATCAGACAACATCATTTATATCATTTCTCCCCTTGATCCACACATCATTTGTAGATCACAGATGAAAAATAAATATGCTTCATCATATCTTTTTCTCACCAAACACCGCATTGATTTTATACAAATAGTTGGGAGAACTTCATTCTTCTATTATAGCCTGTTGTGTCGAGATTTATACACCTCAACTGGCGATCGACACAGAGATCGGGCGACCGAGCCAGAGCCATATAGACCAAGGCGGGTTGGCCGATCGAGAATCCCAGGTCAAGTCCCAGTGCCGAGCGATCGACATCTAAGGTGATCGTCTCTTGGCGCTTGGCGATCGACCCCTGGGGCCCAGCCAATGACGACCGCCTTTTGCCACGCAAAGCCGACATGTCCAGTCAGCAAAGGACGAAGCTCGAACAGAGTCCCACACATGCAGATCCGGAAAAGGCGCCGCAAGACATGGATCGTTGACCACAGCCTGTCAAGCATCTACTCACCTACCGACAGACCCGCCGAAAGGTGCAAGTAGGACCGCCCGGGACAGCGACTCAGGATGTGTGCAGACTTCTCATTGGACCGCCTGTGTTGCCATGAACTTCAAGCGAGCGGCCCATGCGGAAAGACGATCGTCCCTTATTATATTATAAGAAAGGCGATCGCCCGTCAGTAAAAGGGCATCTCAGCTCCTATAAATAGAAGGCATCCTACACTCGGACAGGGGCTTGGATTTTTCGGCTTTCACTCTCTTGGCAAAGATATACACTTCGGACATATTTCTCTCTCAGCACCTCTTAATCCTAAGACGGTCGGCAGAGATGAAACCAGAACTCCCAGCAGTTCAAGAACTCAGAGCAACTCAAGTTCTTTCCGGCAAGCACTCAACAGCTAGATAACAGGATCTTTTACACTCATTGTAATCGCATTCTTACATTGATATTTGTACTCAAACGTATTCTTATTAATAACATCTCGCGAGAGCATTCAAGCCCGGGCCTAACAAACCCGGCAAATCTTGTGTTATTTCCATTCCCACGGACATGCTCTTGCAATTTGCTGTTGCTCGACCATTCCAGCAATATCTATCTTCGGATAATATTTCGGGCAACAACAATTGGCGCTAGAGGAAGGGTATCTAAACCTTCATTTTTATTCCTACCGTCTCGAAGAACACTCACTGTTCTCCGAGGCATATACTTGAAGAGACACTCACTGCTCTTCAAAGAAAGCTTTCAGATCATGACTTCTGCCTCAACATCGAAGAAAGCCGCTGGCCGATCCGCCGGATGCCTCATTCCGTCTCAATCCGAGCCCCGGCCTATGGCGGAGGGTAGCCGCGGTGACCCGAGACTCTCGATCCCACCCCCGAGGGACGACCCTAGCCTCTCGCTCGATCAGTTCCAAACCGCGGATAAGATCGAAAAGGCCTTGGCCATCCTACGGGAGCGACGGAGAGCTTTCGACGCGCCGCCCGCTATAACCCCCTCGGCCATCCGCCGCGTGAGCAAACGGAAGTTCAAGGGGATAATGTCCGAGCGATCGCCAGGAGGCCTCGATTCGCAAGAAGAGGCGCTCGCAAGGCGGGACACCTCCGTCTTCAGCCGCCTAGGAAGCGACCCATCATGGCGACCGGGGCAGTCCGGCCCCAGCCACGAGACGACGGATCCTGAGTCCGTCACCAGGAGTTCGGCGTACCCAACTCCCAGAAGGCCGACCAGCCATCTGGATCCTCCTCGCCGAAGAACCGAGGTCGGCGACCGCGGAGTCAGGAGATCGGTACACGATCGCCTCGGCTCCCGCTCTGGAAGCCAAACTGCGAGCGACCAAGCTACAACGATGGCCGCGATGCAACGCTAGCTCGACGACATGAATGCGCTCCTAGAAACTGGGACAGGCACCAAGAGCAAGATCGCCGGGCCGAACGAGCCACTCGCAGTCCGCATCGAGCTCGCCCCCGTGCAGCGTAAGATCGCTCCTCCGAAAATACCTTTGTATGAGGGGAGGTCGGACCATGAGACTCACCTGAGCAAGTTCCGGATCTACATGACCGGATGTGGGGCATCAGACGCGACCAGATGCCGAATGTTCCTGCTAACTCTGGGCGACCTGGCCCACAGGTGGTGCATCTCATTGCCGTCGCGATCCATCAATTCCTTTGATCAACTGGCGAACAACTTCACAGCTTACTTCGCCGCCAAGGTCGCTCGGCCGGAAGGTCCCCATCGCATGATGCAGATCAGGCAAGGGGAAGAAGAGTCCGACGCAGACTACATCGACCGAGTAGATGAGATCATCCTCAACGGCGAGCCCATAAGCGACGAGATCGCCCTATACTCGGTCTTAGGGGGATTCCATGGTCTTTCGCCTATGTTCAGGCATCTTACGAAGGACCTCCCCCCAACCTACGCGATCTTCCGCACCAAAGCCGCAAACTTCCTAGACAGGCAAAGGTTACTTTTTAACCTATGAGCAACGCGATCGGCAACCGAACGACGATCATCAGTCTTCAAACCCGATCACCAGAATCAAGCAACATCCCCAAAAATGGAGGACTCGCTCGCCCTCTACAGTTCATCATCTAACATGATGGACTAAGGCACGAGATTGCCTCCCCCGCACAACGTACACCATCGAGGGTCGACATCTAACATGACGATCCGAGGTAGAAGAGTACAACCATGGTCCTGGTGGTCGATGGAACCGACTGCTTCGGCCATGCAAGGTTCCTTTGGGCTGAGATCGCTCGCCCTTCGTTTAAATATGAGGCGGGCGTAGCCGAAGGACCCTCCAAACAAATCAGTGGACACGCTCGCCCGCCCTCAAAGGTTCATCATCTAACTTGGTGAACCCAGACAATGCGACACGTCCCTACCCCCGTCTCAACGTATACCGTCGAGGATTGCCATCTAACATGACGGTCCGAGGTAGAAAAGAGCTAACAAGCCGCGGACGTGGAGCCGATTAATCCGACGATGCCCCGCGCAAGGACTCCTCCAGACCAAGACCGCACGCCCTTCGTTTAAATACGAGGCGAGGCGCAGCCTTCGGAGGACCCTACCAATTAAATGAGTCACGAGACAGACAATGTCGCTCGCGCATAAGACACAGTCATGGAAGTCGGTCCATCGAACTCCGCGACTGTGCATGGTTCCTCAATGACGAAACTTTCAGCTTTCTACGAGGGATCGGCAAAATTATTTATTGCAGGTACAAGACCGAAGATAGCTCGCCAATCGATCAGATCGCCCGTCTTTATCCTCAACGATCGCCAGAACCACCTCACCCCATGTCTTCAACATCGGAGCAAGTTGGGGGGCAATTGTTGTGTCGAGATTTATACACCTCAACTGGCGATCGGCATAGAGATCGGGCGACCGAGCCAGAGCCATATAGACCAAGGCGGGTTGGCCGATTGAGAATCCCAGGTCAAGTACCAGTGCCGAGCGATCGACATCTAAGGCGATCGTCCCTTGGCGCTTGGCGATCGACCCCTGGGGCCCGGCCAATGACGACCGCCTCTTGCCACGCAAAACCGACATGTCCAGTCAGCAAAGGACGAAGCTCGAACAGAGTCCCACACATGCAGATCCAGAAAAGGCGCCGCAAGACATGGATCGTTGACCACAGCCTGTCAAACATCTACTCACCTACCGACAGACCCGCCGAAAGGTGCAAGTAGGACCGCCCGGGATAGCGACTCAGGACGCATGCAGGCTCCTCATTGGATCCTGCAGTGTTGCCAGCCAGCGGACTTCAAGCGACGGCTATGTGCGGAAAGACGATCGCCCCTTATTATATTACAAGAAAGGCGATCGCCCGTCAGTAAAAGGGCATCTCAGCTCCTATAAATAGAAGGCATCCTACACTCGGACAGGGGCTTGGCTTTTTCGGCTTTCACTCTCTTGGCAAAGCTATACACTTCAGACATATTTCTCTCTCAGCACCTCTTAATCCTAAGACGGTCGGCAGAGAAGAAACCAAAACTCCCAGCAGTTCAAGAACTCAGAGCAACTCAAGTTCTTTCCGGCAAGCACTCAACAGCTAGATAACAGGATCTTTTACACTCATTGTAATCGCATTATTACATTGATATTTGTACTCAAACGTATTCTTATTAATAACATCTCGCGAGAGCATTCAAGCCCGGGCCTAACAAACCCGGCAAATCTTGTGTTATTTCCATTCCCACGGACGTGCTCTCGCAATTTGCTGTTGCTCGACCATTCCAGCAATATCTATCTTCTGATAGTATTTCGGGCAACAACATAGCCTACAATTCTTTCAGATCTAGTGCGTGATTGATCTTATTTCTGTAATATCTGCGATTTTTGATTTTCGGTTAATTTCTTTTTTTTGGGCAGGAATCCGTTTTAACGGCTCGCTTGTGTCCATTTCGTCATTATGAGAATGTTTAATTATGCACTTTTTGACATTCGAGTTCATTTTCATGTTTTGGTCGGTTGATCCGTGTTCTTGGCCATTTTGGGGGAAACCCTTGAACTCTTGTCGTTTATCCCTTCAATTCAGTGGCTTTGGGTCATACTATGGAATTCATTTTCATTGTTGTTGTTGTCGTTCGTAGTTTATTGTCGCGGGTTGTCGTTTGGCGGAGTCGGCGGGTTCGTAGTCAGTTTGTGCCAACCTACTTCGGTCGATTCTCCGCGTTCGTGGGTATTCGAGGCAAGTACCTTGTCCATACATTTCTTGTTTTGTGGATATAATGATTGGTTATTGCCTCGGTATGTTTGTTTGACTGTTTGAGATGAACTTCCAAAAGATTCGGTTTAGCTTCGTCGAAGGCTCACTTTCAAAACGCGTGTTTTTTGTGAATGTTGTGTCTCGTGAATGTTTGAGTGAACTTTATGAATACGCTTGGTGTAATATCCGACTGTAACTTTTCATTTTTACCTGTCATTGTATTATTCGGATAATATGATTATCATGAATCGTTGCATTTAGTATTATGTTGAGGTATTATAG
Source organism: Orobanche coerulescens (assembly GCA_033398695.1). Lineage (NCBI taxonomy): Eukaryota > Viridiplantae > Streptophyta > Magnoliopsida > Lamiales > Orobanchaceae > Orobanche > Orobanche coerulescens. The sequence goes on along the minus strand of CM065807.1, from coordinate 3,688,283 downwards.
ATTTGGATATCATATCGTTGTTATTTCATATGTGATGATTCGATGTTAATAGAGTGTTTCATTTTCGAATTTTTGTTAATGTAGCGTACGCTACACAGCACTATTAACGTACGCTAATCATGTGACTTAGCGTGCGTAAGGTTTCCTCTGTTGCGTACGCTAAGAGGGAATCGCGGCCGATTGACTTGAGACGTGAACCCTTTTAACCGTTAGCATGCATGAGATCTAAGTCGAGCCATCGTGTCGGTGAGAATCTACTTTTATTAGCGTCGTAACCCATTTATCATTAGCGTGCGCTAACGGCTGCGATAATTCAAGGCAGAGCCACCGTAAGCCGTTTACGTCGTAATATCGACCGGATAGCGTCGTAAGTTCAATAGCGAAAGCTAATCTATCACGATAGCGTGCTCTAAGTATGTCGATCTATTTATAGGGCCACTGTTTTCATTTCTTCACAACTCTAAACCGATTCTCTCTCCATTTTATCGTCCCTCTGCACTCTAAAAAGCGATATCAACCTTCACCAACTTGTTTCTAAGCCTTGAATCTTGGAGTGGAGCTCATTCCCTTGGAGATTTGGAGTTGTTTTTGAGCTTGGAATATATTCTCTCATAGCATTGAAGTTGTTCTTCATTTCTAGAGGTAGGTGTGCTTTCTTCTCTGCATTAATTTCTTATGTTGATGTTATAAACGAATTATACTTCACCTAGAGTTAGATTAAACAAGTAAAACATGGTTATAATTAAACTCTTTAAGCACTTTTGATGAATATGTTAAATAAGGGTTTGAGATGGAGGTGTTCTTGATGATATAGTGATTTTAATCATGTTTGTAATTGTCATTACTCACCTTACGGGACGAATTTAGCTCGGTAGGACATTGTTGGATCGGTTAGCTTCTTCATAAGCTGGATTTAATCAAGAACTTGATATCATAAAGTGTTTAAACACCATTTTAGGTATTTATTTACCTTGAGAAGAACTTGATAATGTTAAAGATGAGATTAGATGATCTAGTTCGAAATCTTAGAAGCTTTAACAAATCATATTTGTTCGATTCCACAAGTCTTTGAAGAATGATAAGGATCTTACAACAATAACTTTTCATCAATCTATTGTGTTGATAACTTAGAATGTGGTTCATCATCATGCTAAATAGATAGTGTTCTTAAGTAAGATGATGCTGTTTATGAATAATACTATCATGGTATATTGAGTATCAAATTCATTATGACTATCCTTTTGTAAATAGGAGATGTTGTAGAACATAAGAATTTGATTTAAACCAATTTTATTGGCAAATGGAAGATGTTTTGTTCATGGAATAACAAGAGAATTTCAAGACACTTTTGGTATGGTAATCCGATTTTGGAGGATGAATTAGTCGTATTGAAACCTTTCATTAATCGTTAAGGTATTCATCAAGGGGGAATGAATTATTCGAATAAGTTGCGAGCGTCGTTTTCTACGAATTGATATTAATATTATGTGAATATGTTATTGAATGAATTACGTTTCATTCAAGGTTGCTCGTTCGATTGAGTGTTTAACCGAGGATACCGTCCGTTTGATCATTTGGAGAAGGACTATCTTTCACTTACGGATTTGAGGCAAGTTATCTTGCTTGGTTATAATGATGATTAGATTCTTCTGATGGTTATATCTTTCATATGTATGAATTGTTCATGAAATGTTTGTCGTGATTTGACATTGTCCTTGACGTTATTCCGTTTTCTTCATGGGGTTGCATTCCCAAGTACGTCGTTTGAATCATTGAATCTCGTTGGCCTTATTTTCACTTCGGTGAGTTTTTCTTGATCCTTAATCGGATATGTGATTTGTTGAATTCGTTGTCATGTTGTATCGTGACATATCCTAATCATATCTGCGTTAGATTGGTTATTGTGTAGGATTTTTAGCCGAGGCACATATAGTCATTGGCGGATATTATTCCGCATTGGGTATGCACACGGGACGTAGTTTCGTGAGGCTAATTAGGTACATTGTCCTACGTATATTCTGGATTCCATATACGGGGCGGACATGTGCACGGACACATTTCTGGATCGGGCGTACTGTGATGTCCATCTTTGAGCCTTACCGTAAATCGTCCATAGTATTGGATGCTTGTGACTGATCGTTTCATACGCCCGAGGGGTATGATTGATAGTCGGAATGATTTCTTTGAAATCTATATATGTGAATTGTATATGTCAGAAGAATTGATTATCATGTATATCTGACCCTGTGTTGGGCGAAATACTTGTATTGTATTTTAGGTCGAGGCAAAGGCAAGGCACGGGAAGAGCATGTCGACGGCGAAGGGTTCGAGGGATACTAGTTCGGGGGCCCCCACATCTCTTGTTGTCCGGTTATGTTAAACCGTGTTATATTATTTCCTGTTTCATTTAATTTGCTATTTGGTTGTATTTGACATTTGAAGTATTTTCCATCTCCATATGGTTTATACTTGTTTTTGGATCTGTGTATTGTAAAAGTTGGCCATATTTTATTAAACTCTGATCGGAGTGATGACTATTCGATGTGGTTCGGTATCACAAATAATAATTGTTTAATCTGTTTTGATTATCGCCTGGTGGGTCCCAGCGTGGGATTCACGGCCTTTGTAATAGCCGTTTTTGGGGTGTTACGGAAGATGGTATCGAGAGTTATTTTTTTATGAGACATTGAGAAATGAACTAGTATCAAGAGACCTTCGTGTCACGTGTGACTGTCTGGCGCGACCCTACGAGCCAAATACGGTATGTACTTTATGAGCCATGATTTAATTACTGGCATGATATTGATATCAGTATGGGTCTCTTTGTTGATCATGTTATTTCGAGGAATTGTGACAGGATTTATCTGATTGATAATCCGAGGTAAATGCTGAATTTATTATACAATTGAAATTGTTCGACTTGACACCGATATGATATTCGGTGCGACATTTGTGGTATCGATAATCGTTTCCTTGAATATGTGATTCCTTGTTGCTATTAACTTAGCATGAATTTTAGTATCTTGAATTGTACTTATGATTATCACTATGATTGATTCTTTCAGTATGGAAAGAAACCTGAGAGGTCGTGGCAGAGGGGGACGAGGCCGCGGTAGGGGCCGAATCCCGATACCTCGAGCCAACAGACGCGCGAATGCGGATCAGAGTTCCGCAGACAGTGGTTCGCCTTCTAGGGAACAATCGCACCACAGTGGGCGCGGGGATGCGCGTGTCGATCCTTACATCGTAATGCAGGGCATGATGACACAGATGACCCAGATGGGTCAACTAATGGAAGCTATGCAGAGGGCCGCTACTGGCCAGCAGCAGGGGGCTCATCCTCCTCCTGTGATTGGCGGACCCGTGAGCCGAATTATCAGCGACATCTCACGCTAGCGACCACCGACTTTTGAAGGCTCCTCTGAGCCTGCTGACATTGTGCATTGGATCGAGCATTTTGAGAAACTTTTCCAGATAGTGGACTGCCCGGAAGAGAATCGCGTTTCAGTAGCCGCGTATTACCTTGGCAAAAGCGCTCACACCTGGTGGCTTTCAGTAAGGCCAGCTGATGGTGTTTACACTTGGGAGGAATTTAAAAACCTCATGCTAGACCGTTACTACCCAGGGCCACTCCGCGAGGCCAAAAACCGGAACTATTGAACCACGACCCATCGAAGACGATGATGTATTATACATTCTTTGAGAAATTCCAGGCACTTCTTCCTTTTGCCACGACAATTATCCGATCAGAGGCCGATAAGATCAAATACTTTCTCAAGAGGCTTAAACCCCGAATGAGAATGCAACTGTTGAATCGCCACTGTACTACCTTACCGGAGTTCATCGAGAAGGCTCTGGAGTACGAGCTCACCGCGAAAGAGATTTCCAAGAAACAACCACAGTCCAACAACAAAAGGTCCAAGAACCAGAACCAGACTGAGAGTAATCGGGGGACATTCAGGAAGCCCCAGTCATTGCCAAACCCTTCTGATCGACCACCCATGGCGTCAAATCCCGCCGGATCGCACTCTCGAGCGGTTCCCTCTTCCGCGGTGTGCCACAACTGTGGGGGCCAGGGGCATATCAACTTCAATTGCCCAAAGCCTGCCATCACATGCCATACTTGTGGGAAGAATGGTCACCGTGCTCGTTTTTGCGAGTGGGCCGGACATGATCGGTGGCGTCTCATGCTCGGTTCAATCTTGTCGAGCCGGACGCCTCCGTCGCATCTATCGAGACCACCGGAGTGAATAGGGAATGGGCCGTGGGAATCAAAGTGGTACACACAGTGCCGTCTTTGCGAAACCAGGATTTACGAGATGAAGAAAGGCGACGATCCGAGGCCGGCATGATTTGGTATACTCGAGATCCACTCCCGGCTGTATGTGTTCTTTTTGATACCGGTGCTTCACACTCCTTTATATCTTCTTCTTGTTTAAGTCGTTTGCCTCTAGACCATGTTATCAATTGTGAGCCCTACGTGATTGGTCTACGATGGTAGAAGAATTATTGGAAATCGTGAAGTCGGAGATTGTCCGATTCGTTTGAGCGACCGTGAGTGGTTGTCAAATCTAATTGTAGTCGATCTACCTAAGGATGATATAATCTTGGGTATCGATTGGATGGATCGTCATGATGCAATACTCGGTGTCATAGCGGATGGTTACCGTCACTTGATGATGGATTCGAGTGTATTTTTCGAGGTGATAATCCCGGTCATTCGGGAGAGTCATCGATCTATGAAAGCGGTGAAACCGCTTAATCAAGTGTATTGGTTATTGGTGCTACATGACCAAAGCAGATCGACGATTGAATTGGCGACATTAGGTAGTCGAGATTACCCCGATGTATTTCCAGGGCGAATTACCGTGCTTACCTCCTCATCGTGACGTGGAGTTTATTATTGAGTTAGAACCAGTGCGTCCCGCTCTCAAAAGCACCGTCATCGTATGGCTCCGATCGATATGCAAGAATTGAAGAACCCGGCTTGAGGAGTTGGTGACAAAGGCTATATTCGACCTAGTGCGTCCTTGGGGAGCACCAGTGTTATTCGTACGGAAGAAAGATGGATCTCTACGCTTATGTATTGATTACCGTGAGCTGAACAGGGTAACCATCAAGAACAAGTATCCCTTGCCTCGTATTGATGATTTATTGGACCAACTTCAGGGAGCTGCCGTGTTTTCTAAGATCGACTTGAGATCTGGTTATCATCAGCTGAGGATTCGAGAGTCTGACATTTCAAAGACAGCATTCCGTACTCGCTATGGGCATTATGAGTTCGTGGTGATGCCGTTTGGACTGACTAATGCACCGGCAGTATTCATGGAGTTGATGAATCGAGTTTTTATTAACTACCTGGATCGCTTTGTAGTCGTTTTCATAGACGACATTCTGATTTACTCTCGCGACCACGAGGAGCACGAGCGTCACCTCCACCAAGTTCTCAATACATTGAGGCGGGAACAACTTTATGGGAAATTTTCTAAGTGTGAATTCTGGATGCCTGAGGTTGTCTTTCTCGGGCATGTGATATCAGCCGAAGGGGTGAGAGTGGACCCACAAAAGACGGAAGCCATTCGAGATTGGCTACCACCGAAGAACGTGAAGGAAGTTCGTAGTTTCCTCGGCTGTGAGTTACTACCGACGGTTCGTAGAAGGATTTTCTAAAATTTCGCAACCGATGACTAACTTACTGCGGAAGGACAAGAAGTATTTGTGGTCGAAGCATGTCGACAAAGTTTTGAAGAGCTCAAGAGTCGATTGATTTGGCTGTTTTGGTCTTACCAAAGGAACGGAAGGATTTGTGGTGTATAGTGATGCGTCGAGGCAGTGCAGGATGTGTACTAATGCGGGAAGGGAAAGTAATCGCCTATGCATCGAGACAATTGCGACCCTATGAAGTTAACTATCCGACCCACGACTTGGAGTTAGCGGTAGTGGTGTTTGCTTTGAAAATCGGCGTCACTATCTTTATGGAGTTACTGCGGATCTTTACGGACCACAAGAGCCTAAAGTACATTTTTACTCGAAGGAGTTGAACATGAGGCGAGAGAAGGTGGCTAGAATTAATCAAGGACTATGATATCGAGATCCTTTATCATCCGGTAAAGCAAATGTGGTTGCCGACGCATTGAGCCGTAAGACAGTGCAGAGCGAGATCTTGAGCCGTTTAACGGCCTGAGGGAATTGCAGTTGGACCTTATGAGGCCAGAAATTGAAGTTTGGTTACAGCGTGTTCAGGGACAACTTTGCACCCTTGAGATTTCTTCGTCTCTTGATGTTATGATCAAATCGAAGCAAATTACGGACCCATTCTTATCTTGAGTTCGGGATGAAGTAACTCAGGGGAAAGCCCCTGGATTCGTGGTCCACGAGGATGGATTGATACGTTTTAGAAATCGAGTTTGTGTACCCGCTGACGAAGAGTTGAGGAACTCTATCATGAGAGAAGCCCATGCTACCCCGTACTCTATTCACCCGGGCTCTAGCAAGATGTATAAGGATTTGAAGCAGAATTATTGGTGGGGGAATATGAAGCGTGAGGTTGCCGAATTCGTTTCGAGGTGCTTAACGTGTCAGCAGGTTAAGATTGAACACCAGCGACCCGCAGGAATGCTGAAACCGCTCCCGATTCCTGAGTGGAAATGGGAGGACATATCTATGGATTTTATCACTAGCTTGCCGACGAGTCGTCGAGGAATGAATGCGATTTGGGTAATTGTGGACCGTCTGACCAAATCAGCCCACTTTTTGGAGATTAAGGACACGTGGGCCCCCGAGAGATTGGCCCAGCTGTTTATTAAGGAAATTGTGAGACTACACGGTACCCCCAAGAGCATTATATCAGACCGTGACGGGCGATTTGTGTCACACTTCTGGAAGGCAGTTCATCGTGCGATGGGCACGCAGTTAAATTTCAGTACGGCTTTTCATCCACATACTGATGGTCAGTCGGAGAGAACCATTCAGACTCTAGAGGATATGTTGAGAGCATGTGCTCTTGATTGGAAAAACGATTGGGAAGCCCAGTTGCCTTTGGTGGAATTCACTTATAATAATAGTTGGCACGCTTCGATTCAGATGGCACCGTATGAGGCATTGTATGGCCGTCGCTGTAGGTCCCCTTTGTGTTGGGACGAACTATCAGAATCTCTGGGTACGGAACCCGATATGTTGTTAGCCGCCCGTGAGAAGATCACTTTGATTAAGAGTCGGTTGTTAACGGCTCAAAGTCGACAGAAGTCTTATGCTGACCATCGTCGACGACCGCTTGAGTTCGAGGTTGGTGACCATGTGTTAATGAAGGTGTCTCCTACTCGAGGTGTTTTTCGTTTCGGGAAGAGGGGCAAGCTGAGCCCAAGGTACATTGGGCCGTTTGAGGTTCTGGAGCGCGTAGGTGATCTGGCCTATCGACTAGCCTTGCCACCGACCTTGAGTAAAATTCACAACGTGTTTCATGTCTCCCAGTTGAGGAAATATGTTGCTGATCCGAGCCATGTACTTCAATTCGAAGATATTGAATTAGCAGAGGATCATTAAATGCGAGGAGCGTCACATGTACGGATACTCGAGAGGAGGATCAAACAATTGCGGAACAAGGCGATTCCCCATGAAGGTTCAGTGGTCACGACACGGAGTCGAGGAGGCTACGTGGGAGACCGAGGATAGTATGCGAGCGAGATACCCCGAGTTATTTACCCCTTAGTTTCGAGGACGAAACTCTTTTTAAGGGGGGGAGTATGTAATATCCGACTGTAACTTTTCATTTTTACTTGTCATTGTATTATTCGGATAATCTGATTATCATGAATCGTTGCATTTAGTATTATGTTGAGGTATTATAGATTTGGATATCATATCGTTGTTATTTCATATGTGATGATTCGATGTTAATAGAGTGTTGCATTTTCGAATTTTTGTTAATGTAGCGTACGCTACACAACACTATTAACGTACGCTAATCATGTGACTTAGCGTGCGTAAGGTTTCCTCTGTTGCGTACGCTAAGAGGGAATCGCGGCAGCTGACTTCAAAGACGTGAACCCTTTTAACCGTTAGCATGCATGAGATCTAAGTCCGAGTGCCGTGTGGTGAGAATCTACTTTTATTAGCGTCGTAACCCATTTATCATTAGCGTGCGCTAACGGCTGCGATAATTCAAGACAGAGCCATCGTAAGCCGTTTACGTACGTAATATCGACCGGATAGCGTCGTAAGTTCATTAGCGTCGCTAATCTTTCCCGATAGCGTCGCTAAGTATGTCCATCTATTTATAGGGCCACTGCTTTTCATTTCTTCACAACTCTAAACCAATTCTCTCTCCATTTTATCGTCCCTCTACACTCTAAAAACGATATCAACCTTCACCAACTTGTTTCTAAGCCTTGAATCTTGGAGTGGAGCTCATTCCCTTGGAGATTTGGAGTTGTTTTTGAGCTTGGAATATATTCTCTCATAGCATTGAAGTTGTTCTTCATTTCTAGAGGTAGGTGTGCTTTCTTCTCTGCATTAATTTCTTATGTTGATGTTATAAACGAATTATACTTCACCTAGAGTTAGATTAAACAAGTAAAACATGGTTATAATTAAACTCTTTAAGCACTTTTGATGAATATGTTAAATAAGGGTTTGAGATGGAGGTGTTCTTGATGATATAGTGATTTTAATCATGTTTGTAATTGTCATTACTCACCTTACGGACGAATTTAGCTCGAGAGGACATTGTTGGATCGGTTAGCTTCTTCATAATCGGATTTAATCAAGAACTTGATATCATAAAGTGTTTAAACACCATTTTAGGTATTTATTTACCTTGAGAAGAACTTGATAATGTTAAAGATGAGATTAGATGATCTAGTTCGAAATCTTAGAAGCTTTAACAAATCATATTTGTTGTTCCACAAGTCTTTGAAGAATGATAAGGATCTTACAACAATAACTTTTCATCAATCTATTGTGTTGATAACTTAGAATGTGGTTCATCATCATGCTAAATAGATAGTGTTCTTAAGTAAGATGATCTTTGTTTATGAATAATACTATCATGGTATATTGAGTATCAAATTCATTATGACTATCCTTTTATAAATAGGAGATGTTGTAGAACATAAGAATTTGATTTAAACCAATTTTATTGGCAAATGGAAGATGTTTTGTTCATGGAATAACAAGAGAATTTCAAGACACTTTTGGTATGGTAATTCGATTTTGGAGGATGAATTAGTCGTATTGAAACCTTTCATTAATCGTTAAGGTATTCATCAAGGGGGGATGAATTATTCGAATAAGTTGCGGGCGTCGTTTTCTACGAATTGATATTAATATTATGTGAATATGTTATTGAATGAATTACGTTTCATTCAAGGTTGCTCGTTCGATTGAGTGTTTAACCGAGGATACCGTCCGTTTGATCATTTGGAGAAGGACTATCTTTCACTTACGGATTTGAGGCAAGTTATCTTGCTTGGTTATAATGATGATTAGATTCTTCTGATGGTTATATCTTTCATATGTATGAATTGTTCATGAAATGTTTGTCGTGATTTGACATTGTCCTTGACGTTATTCCGTTTTCTTCATGGGGTTGCATTCCCAGTACGTCGTTTGAATCATTGAATCTCGTTGGCCTTATTTTCACTTCGGTGAGTTTTTCTTGATCCTTAATCGGATATGTGATTTGTTGAATTCGTTGTCATGTTGTATCGTGACATATCCTAATCATATCTGCCCGATTGGTTATTGTGTAGGATTTTTAGCCGAGGCACATATAGTCATTGGCGGATATTATTCCGCATTGGGTGTGCACACGGGACGTAGTTTCGTGAGGCTAATTAGGTACATTGTCCTACGTATTCGGATTCCATATACGGGCGGACATGTGCACGGACACATTTCTGGATCGGGCGTACTGTGATGTCCATCTTTGAGCCTTACCGTAAATCGTCCATAGTATTGGATGCTTGTGACTGATCGTTTCATATGCCCGAGGGGTATGATTGATAGTCGGAATGATTTCTTTGAAATCTATATATGTGAATTGTATATGTCAGAAGAATTGATTATCATGTATATCTGACCCTGTGTTGGGCGAAATGCTTGTATTGTATTTTAGGTCGAGGCAAAGGCAAGGCACGGGAAGAGCATGTCGATGGCGAAGGGTTCGAGGGATACTAGTTCGGGGGCCCCCACATCTCTTGTTGTCCGGTTATGTTAAACCGTGTTATATTATTTCCTGTTTCATTTAATTTGCTATTTGGTTGTATTTGACATTTGAAGTATTTTCCATCTCCATATGGTTTGTACTTGTTTTTGGATCCTGTGTATTGTAAGGCCGTTGGCCATATTTTATTAAACTCCTGATCGGAGTGATGACTATTCATTGTGGTTCGGTATCACAAATAATAATTGTTTAATCTGTTTTGATTATCGCCTGGTGGGTCCCAGCGTGGGATTCACGGCACTGTAATAGCCGTTTTTGGGGTGTTACACTTGGTGGTGTTGTTGTACTTTGGTAATATATATGTATACATTATCTCATTTCGGTGCGTTGTGATTTGACAATTGTGTGTCGTGCTTTGTGTTTGTTAACCTTGGGTGAATTGTTTGGATATCCTTGGTGTGATATGTTATTTGTGTGAATGTGTGGATATGGTCGAAGGTCTACGGTGACACATGGCATGTGACCATGTGGTCAGGATGCAACAAGTGATTGATCCAACCGTGAGAGCCTAAGACAATCTACGGTGACACATGGCTTGTGATTATGTGGTCCGGATGCAACAAGTGATTGATCCAACCGTGAGATGATAAGACCTGCGGTGACATATGGCATGTGATCATATGGTCAGGAGACAACAAGTGATTGATCCAACCGTGAGATGATGTGGCATGTGTTCACGGTGTTATGTAAATGTGCTTTGCTCACCTCGGGAGGGTCCGTCGAGGCCTCGAGGGAATCTATGACTTCACTCTGGATTCACGAGTTGGTGTGGTATTTGTTGTAACACCCCCGAGATATTCAAGGTATATTACAGTGTTGTGGACCCCTACATGGGACCCACCAGGCTAGACGCGAATTACCACAGTAAAAACACACATCACCCATATGAAAATCAAATAACGCGCCCGGTACAACCAGCGGAAAATCAACACCGACAAACATAATTAACTTCAACGAGTACCAAATCACAATCCGAAAGGAAAAACCTAAGTACTCGCGAGTACAATCTATTAGTTTATAAAGCAGACAACAACCATATCGAAAAGAACAACGTAAATAAAAAGACTCAAATGCACATGTCAACGACCCTGGACGGCATCCTCGTACTGTCCCAGTGCCCACTCGTCCAGCTGAACATAACCTGAAATCCATAACAAGAATTTCCCCAAAACGGGTCCCCAAAGAGGTTAGTAATTACGCTAGTACAAGTAATCAAGGCAAACCAATCGCTTACACATTTCATAGTACAATGCACCAAATCATTTTAAAACCAAAACCAGACATTTCTTTTCCGGAAACAAACAGTCAATCAATTTGCCTTGGGAACAGGGCTATACCATTGATCTCGCTCGAGGTCTCTAAGGACCCTCTCGAGCTAGCCATATCATAAAACAAATTACGCACGCGCATCGCCTTGGGAATAGGGCTATACCATTGATCCCGCTCGAGGCCTCTAAGGACCCTCCCGAGCTGGCTAGCGAAACAAACTCGTGAATCCAGGGCTATACCATTGGATTCCCTTGAGGCCCCATCGGACCCTCCCGAGGTGAGCAAAGCACACACAATATACATCACCATTTCATGTTATGCATAAAGGTTTCTAAAAATACTTGCCTTGAATAATTGACGACGCAACGAACGGAAAGGAAAATCACCGACGAACGCTAAGAACCAACGAAACCGAACCTAACGATTCGAAGAATACAATCACAACCATTTCTAAACGAATACGGAAAAGGAATACACCCCGAAAACCCGCCTACGATTCATGTATATTCGTACAAGAACAACAACGAGGGCGGACCACAACCAAACCCTCTCGATTATGAAAATACCACGAAATATACCATGAATCCGTAGGAAAACCAAGAATACTAACAAGATTAATCATATTCATCATGGATTAATCAACAACACGGAACGAATCGAACAATAAAATCGAAAACCCCCAATTTACCCAAAAGTAGGGTTCTTAGAAGATTTACCTTGATTCGGACGGAGGAAGACGATTACGATGATGATAAACTACACTAGTAACACAATACTTGATTCCTCAATGATTTCCACAGGCAAAACTTGAAGAATCGCTCAAAATCTCACTTGGAACACAGCTCTCGGTCGGAGGAGAAAAAATGAGGAAAGTGCCGAAGTGAAGGTCAACCCCCGATTTATAAAACCTGGGCCTTCGTTACGTACGTTAACATGCTGATGTTAACGTACGTTAAACTCATTACGTACGTAACACTTCAGTGTTAGCGTGTGTAATGGCTTGGGAGGACAATCTGTCCAAAAACGCTAGGTTCGATAGCGTACACTACGTCGGATAGTTAGCGTACGCTACAATGGGATTTACGTACGTAACAGAAGGAGTTTACGTACGTAATGGTTCGAACAGAACAATCTGTCCAATATGCTGAAGGCCATAACGTACGGTAGCGGTGAGCTATAACATACGTTATGAAGGTGTCGATAGCGCACGCAAGAAAGCATGCATAACGCACATTATGCATGCAGCAGTTCAACACTGCTGAACGAAGTTAGCTGCACCGGGCGGTCTGAAAACGAGGCGCAACACAAGAAAAGATTCCAATGCGTAGATATGAAATATTCATGACGACGAAACTGAATGTTGTAGGAGAATACAATTCCGACTACCAAGGAATCCGAGAAACGACAAGGAAAGTAAAATTCCCTAAACTTATAGGAAATTACAAAACGGCCCAGACGTCCGAAAATCACGATACGACGTCGGATCAATAAACCGAAACTCACAACACGAACTACTCAACCATACGAACTCGTGCAACCAAAGAAATTACAAAATCGAACGGGTTCTACGAGAATCGAACGTCCATGCAATAATACATAATATTAGACGAAATAATATCAAAACATCTCCGAAACTCGTCCAAATAGAGAAACTCCAAGAATAAAATAGATTCAAATTGTCGAAACGGTTACAAGCGAGTTGCTAAAAATGAAAAATACACCAAAAATGAGAATACCGGGAAAAGAAAAATGCGGATATTACATTTATGTGACCAATAATTGCGTATCTTGGGTGATTATGTTGTGTTGATTTTATGTCCGTCGATGACACATGACGTGGGTTTTGACCCTGTGGATTGTTGTTGGTTTTTATTTGTGAAAACAAAACCTTTGGGCTGTGACCCCTGTTGATTTTGGAAAGAGAGGTATTTGAAAATCTTAAATTGTTTTCCGTTAAAACTCCCGAGGGCATTTTAAACTGTTACAAATTGTTCTCTTGATTTGTGATCTTTTGAATTTGGAAAGCTTTACACAAACTCTTGCCTCGGGAAGTATTTTCGTTATGTTTGAATCTTTGAGGATTCCTGGTTATTGTTATTCTTGAAACATGATTTGTATGACTTGTATTTGCACTTTGTACTTGCACTAGCAAAATAGTGGAATTTTGCTAACTCCCGAGTAATCGGGGGCTGGATGTATGTATTGCATTCAGGTTTTGGGGAGCATAATGAAAGATGATCGATACTAATCACATGAGGACCCGTACATTGTTGTATTGGTTCAGTTGTACTTTATTTCCGCTGCAGTATTTCCCCCGTTGTACGGGAGTATGTTGTATTTGACCCCTGCGTGGGCATGTATTGAGATTGAGTTGTATGTATTTATTGAAAGACCAAATCGGTCTACTGAGTCATCTTAGCCTCAAAGGCATTGTTGAGATGTTCAATTTTGTTACCAGTCTGGTAGATCCTCGAGGAAAGGTTCTATGGCCTTTAATATCCCTAAGTGGATTGGGGGTGTTACATAAATGGTATCAGAGCTTAGGTTGTGGAAACCTAGACTGTCGGGTCAAATTGTGTCTGTTGAGTTTTGTCTCGTCGGATTTTGTGTGGCTGAGTAGTGTCGCGACGCGTCGTCTGAGTTGTTGGTCGTGATTAGTATCGTGTGGCGATCATCATCTTCGTGCGACATGTGGATGTAAGTCTCCCTTCTTTGTGTTGTGCCTCGTGCGGCACGAGCTACTCGTATGGTTAGTTGTTGAGGGGTGGAATCTTTATGTAGATTCTTGGTTTCGTGATGCGTGTTTATTTGACTCTCATATTTCGTTTATATGAGGAGTGTTGTCGCTACTTGTGTCTTTTCGACTGTGATATTTGACTGCTTGTTTTCAGGCAAAAGACATATATTGTCTTGATTTTGAACGATTTGATGCGTGTACTATGATGTGTTTAAGCGAATGACGATACATGTGAGTTTTTGGGCATTCTAGCCTATTGGATTTTTGAAAACCTTGAGTATCTTAGAAAATAAATTTTGAGACGTACTTTTAAAATGAATTATTTTCTCGCGGTACTTTCAAGGAGACTTCTAGTGCCGCAATATGTTTCAAAATTATTCCTCCTTGAGGACCAAAATATTTTGAGATATTTTCAATAATTTAGTAACGCATTTGCTTAGACCCTAGGGTCGAATATTTCTGAAAGTTTTTCACTAAAGAAAAGTGTCCTCATTTTTATCAAATGCAAGATGGTTTTTCAAGGTCTCGATAACGATGTTTGTACTACTTTTTGAAAGGTGATTCTCAAGATCAATCGGTGTCTCCAAATTGTTTTCAAAAAGGTGGTTTTCGTGTTTAAAACCTATCACTTCCTGCTTGTGGTCGGAGAAGGTGTGTATGATGTTAGTATTGTCGTTAAGGTGTTAGCCCTCCGAGTTGTGATTGAGTTGGTGGTGTGAGCGTTGAGTCGTTCGCCACGCATTTGTTGTACTAGCCCTCTGTGAATGGTGTGATGTGGTATTTAATATATGTCGCCTCGTGGTGAATTGCGTGTTGTCGCACATGTGCGAGCGGCTAAAGCTTGGGTTTGTACATTTGTGTAAATGTGTGATTATTTCATGATGTTTTGTGATTATGTGCTGGTTATCGTTCGGGCCGTTGAGATCGCTGAACGATGCCGTCGTTGCTATGATGTTGATATGTGTGTTGCTTTATGATAGTAATCATTGTATGTGTTGCGTGTTATGATTTTCTGTTCTGCTGAGTGGTTGCTCATTCAGTATGCCCAGGAGCAGAGGTCGTGGTCGTGGCGACTGGTTGCGTGATCGGGATCATGCTGCCGGTGATGGTGTTGGTATCAGATTTGCTACTATTCTGCAGCAGGTAGCTGCACAGATGACTCAGTTGACTCAAGCAGTTCAACGTAATACAGATGTAAACTAGAACATTGGTGCAAAAGAGTGGCTTCAAGAAGTGGTTCGTATGAATCCCCCTCGTTTTGCTTGTGCCGCGGATGCCTTGGGTTGGGATGGTTGGCTTTTCCAGTTGGAAAAGATATTCGAGGAAGTCGATTGTCCAGAAGAACGTAAGGTGCCGGTTGCTCAGTATCTTCTCGACAAGGATGCCGCTAATTGGTGGGAGGCTGTTAAGCCTCGAGATCGTGTTGTCGCGTGGGCAGAGTTCCATATATTCATGAGAGATGAGTTTTGTCTAGAACTGATCAGAAATCAGAGGATTAATGAGTTTTTTTTGGCGAAACCGCGAGATGTACCGCTATCTCAAGCTATTATTGATTTTAGCAAACAACTCAGTTATGTGCAGGATTAGGTAAGGACATAGGAAGATAAGATATGTCATTTTAGTAGACGAATGAATCCGGAGATTCGTCAGTACATGGAAGGTCTCACTTGTACTTCTTTGAGAGATTATCAGAATAGGGCGTTAGCCTATGAGTGATGAGTCGATTTTTGATCGTCTCATTCTGTTCTATCGAGTCGCACTTTCATTTGTTTTCGAGTGTTTTTGCCCTTTTTACGCGTGGTATGTTGTGTTTTTGTTTTGTAGGTATCCGGACGAAGATTGTGGTGAAATATGCGCTTTTATGGCCAATGTTGGAGTTTATGACGATCAAGAGCGCGAACGGGGCCTAAAACGACGAAAGATTTAAGCAGTATCGGTCGAATCTCCTAAATACCAGAATCTCCACTCCTAATTGAGATGTATTCTCCTTTGATATAAATTCCTCGTGAAATTAGCTTCGAAACGGTATATCATATGCTAAAATCCGAGGTGAATTGATACAAGAACGAAGGATCATGCCGAAGAAGACCAAAAACCGGACTAGCCGCACTGTGCAACCGGACTAGCCGCACTGTGCAACCGGACTAGGCTGCGACAGGCGCTCGGCTGCATCAGGTAACTCGGCCGTGCCATGGGACACGGCCGGGTCTCATTCCAGCGCGAACTGCACTTTCCGGATGAGAAGGACTCGACCGTGCCTTTTGGGACACGGCCGAGTCACTTTCGGCCATTTCGCCTTTCCCGCATAGTGCTGCACGGCCGTGTCACGGGACACGGCCGAGCCCCTTGACAGACTACTTTCCGTTATTCAGCGTAGTGCGGCACGGCCGTGTCCTAGGACACGGGCCGTGCCACTTTTTGTTTCATGTCACTTTCCTTGACATCTTTGCATATTTTAAGCCTTTGTCTTGATTTTTTGGCTATAAAACAAAGTGGAGTGACCCCTTGAGAGGTGTGCTTGTCTTGTGAAGAAGATATTTTGTGGAAAAACACAAGATAGGGAGGAAAAACACCAAAAGAGTGGGAAAGAGAGAGATTTTCATCATCTTCCTTGTGTGTTCTTGGAGTGAGAAAAATACTTTTGTGAGATATAATAATTCCTTGTATAAATTTGTTGTGAGTTCTTGTAAGAAGATCATCAAACCTTCATCGGGAATTCGATTTCGGCATTTACAAGGGAAGTTTTTACCATGTTTTGTTCTTCAATTTCCATTATTATTGTTGAATTAATCATGTGTGGCTAAACACTTCATATGGGTTTTTAGATATAGCCACACACATGTTTTTGATTGGTAGTTCCTTTTGATTTTCGGATAAAAGTTTGGGATTGTTCCTCTTGTTCGTTCTTCGTTTAAGAACTTTTGAATTAGATCATCAAACCTTTTTCATTATTGTTATTATTATTCGAATCGAGGGTTTTTATCGGTGTTCGCCATCAAACGACCCGAAAGAAACGATTGTGAATGTTCTCGAGCTTTTTCGCGCGATCTTTTAACGATTTACCTCATCAAAAGTAGTCGGTTAATTGATTGTTAGCTAGGGTTTCGTCCCCATCAAAAGAGTATCCCTTAATTTTCGTTGAGAACAATCGTGATTTTTAGAATTTCCGCCATCAAACGGATTTCTTTTAATCGTGAGCAATCGATAATTCTTAACCTTATTTATTTGAGTATCGGAACTAATAATTGATTACGTGTGTGTCGGTGACTCTAAATTCCCATATTAATCTCATTATTGTTATCTCTCATTTATCCGACTATCAAATTGGTGTTGTTATCACTTAGTTCAATTTAAATTTTGTGCATTAGTAATTGTAATCATAATCAACCAATGATGTATTTTAATTTAATTTACTTTTGTTCATTCGACTATTTGCCGAACATTATCGAATTTTAAACCGTTTCCAATTCCTCGAGAGATCGACCTCGGAGTTACTTGCCGCTTACTACAAGAGCGATTCGTACACTTGCGAGTATTTAATTTGAATCCATCAATGAGCTATCCAGATTATCGACTGAGAATATGTCTGAGTCGAAGAAACAGAAATCTATTGGGAACTTTTCAGGAAATCAGGGGAAATCTATTGGGAACTTTTCGTGTCGTCATCCCAAGAAGGTTCTACGATCGCATGATCAAAGGAGGAGGAGTACCCCTGCAGTGAGTAATGTGAGCAGCTTGAAGACATGTTATAACTGTAATCAAGCGGGCCAGACCGCAAAGAATTGTCGTTCAGCGTTAGTCAGCTGTTTCGAGTGCGGCCAGGTGGGTCACCGAGTTGTGCATTGCGAGATGGTAGCTGATAGATTTAGGGATCGAGGTTTCATCTCTTCTCCGAAAGGACACAATGATGCCTAGTGTGGTTTTTGAGGATTTCGGCATAGTCCGAATTGTTTATAGTTGTCCTTGTGGATTGATTGTGTTTGTTTTCTGTTTTCTTGACTGTACATGTTTTCTTATATTGGTGCCTCTTGCTTTGTGATTATTCGGATAATTGACTTGATTGTATTATCGGTTTGATGACGCTTGTCACTTGTTGGTTTTACTATGTCTCTGCTTGTGGCGTTGTGATAGTCGTCGTGGAGCGTGTTTTCATGCTGTATGTTTCTTTGCGTTGCTTGTAACGTTTCGCCATTGGGCGCGAGTTTTCGGTTCTTGTGTATCTCGTTGAGTGTTTCCTGGTGGGATGTTGCTCCTCCCTACTTATTTTAAGTTTCGGGACGAAACTTCTTTTAAGGAGGGTAGAATGTAATATCCGCGATTCTCGATTTTCGGTAAATTTCTTTTTTTTTTTTACAGGAGTCCGTTTTAACGGATGTGTCCGTTTCGTCATTATGAGAATGTTTAATTGTGCACTTTTTGACGTTCGAGTTCGTTTTCATGTATTGGTGTCGATCCGTGTTATTGGGCATTTTGGGGGAAACCCTTGTGTTGGAATATTTATTCCACATATTCTTAAATAGTGATTTGATGATTAAGTTGCTAAACAAAACAAAACAAAAAAAAAGACGAAGCAAAGCAACGAAGCAGACGAAGTCGCAAAAAGCTGGACAAAATACAAAGCTAGCGCACGCTAGACATATAAGTAGCGCACGCTAACGGGTCCCGGTTGCAGATCAGACGAGTTCGAAGTTACCTGAGGACAAGTCATCTGGTGAAGATAGCGCACGCTACTCATGAACATTAACGCACGCTATCGAAGGCATTTTACCATTGCGAAGACATTCAAACACAGAATGACGTATGCAGTGAAGTAAGCCATAGCGCACGCTACCTACAAGGAATAGCGCACGCTAAGGAGTCTGAATTCAAGTTAATCAATCCGTTGGGAAAAGTCTGAAAAAAGTCATAAAGAATCAAACGGTCAGTTTGACAAAATCATACAAACGGATACATGGTTAGCGCATGTTGCGAAGAGTGTTTAACACACGCTAATGTGTACTTAACATACGCAACAGAGAAGCTAACGCATGCTAAGGAAAAGAGACAGTAGCCACTGGACTGACGCTACACGCGATAGCGAACGCTAAAGAAGAAGCCTAGCGCACGCTAATAACAACTGGCAGTAACGGCTAGTTTGTGGAGAAAGGCTATAAATACCAAACCACTTGTTATTAATCCACACAACAACATTGAGCAATTCATATACACTTGAGATATCATTGTAAACATTATAGTTGTTGTTCTTGAGCTTAAATTGAGAGTGATTGAGTGTTATACACAAAATCATACACGAGTGAGAAAAAGAAAAGATACGATTGGATTCGGTGTTATTAGGATCAAGGATCCGGCATTGTTAGAATCGCAATCGCTATCTTAGTGAGGTTTATCTAGTACCGATAGAAAGTTAGAGTGGTTGATTTCTTGTCCAATAGAAAAGGAAAACGGTTTAACTTGGACCGACAAAAAGACAAGTAAGAGAACGGTTTTACTCGGACCGATAGAAGACGAGCTTGTAACGGTTATCCCTCGACCGATAGAAGAGAGTTGCGTAGAAAAAGATACCAAGAGAGAGGACGTAGGCACGTTTGGCCGAACCTCTATAAATCCGTGTGTCGCTTAAATTCCGCACTTTATATTTTCGCTTCCGCACAACGGCGCAAATACCGATAATACAACTGTTGTTGCCCGAAATATTTATCCGAAGATGAAATACTGCTGGAATGGACGGACAACAAACAAGATTGCGGGAGCACTTCCGAGAGGGTGTGAATAACACAAGATTTGCCTGGTTTGTTAGGCCCGGGCTTGAATGCTCTCGCGAGATGTTATTAATACAAATATTCATGGATACAAGTATTAATGTGAGAATCTAAGTACAATGAGTGTAAAAAGATCCTATTAATCCAGCTAGGGGTGGCAATCGGATAATACGGATACGAATATGGCTATATCCATATCCGAATCCGGAACCAGGAATCCGTATCCGTATCCGAATCCGGGAAAATACGGGAAAACCTTATCCGTATCCGAATCCAGAGAATATTATCCGGATACGGATAATATCCGAATCCGAATATGCAATTCCTGGTTTATTTTTCAAAAATAAATGGGTGCAAAGGGATTTGAACCCACAACTCCTCTCTTTGTGGATTTTTAAAGCCACACTCCAACCACTTGGGCTACTTGATTGTTGTGTTAAAGATAGAAATAATTATAGATAACTTAGTATAAACATATCACTTAATTAAAGATCTACTAAGATCTCCAACCAAATTACTTTTTTATTTTTTGAAAATTTGGGAATATCACTAAATTATAGTAGTGATCTACTAAGATCTAAAACCAAATTATATTTATAAAAATTTATATTATTATAAATATAAAATGTGTTATATTTTGTAATTATATATTAAAAATATATTAAAATTATATATTATATATAATTTATCTCGGATACGGATATTTTCAGATACGGATGCGTCTATATCCATATCCGTATCCGGAATTTCTGAATACGAATAATATCCGTATCCGCTTTTTTTCGGATACGGATAATATTCGCTTTTTTCGGATACGAATACAGATATTTCGGACGGATATCGGATTTTTCGGATTTTTTTGCCAGCCCTAAATCCAGCTCTTGAGCGAAGCCTTGGTGTTCTTGCTCTCGGCCGATCGTCTTCTGTGTGAGCGAGGCTGAGAGAGAAGAATGAACCGAGAGATAGCTGTTGCCAAGAGTAGGAGAAAGTCAAGTTGTGTGAAATCCCGTGGGTGCTGAAGTTCTGAACCGTGCGTGAATAGCGAGAATGCGGGAGAGTTCAGAGAGTAAAAATTCCGTCCTTGGACAAGTGCAGGCAGCCTTCTATTTATAGGGGCTGAGGAGCCTTGATTCCTGGCGGGCGATCGCCTTTTGGCTAATAAAATATTGGGGCGATCGTCTTAAAGTCACATGGGTAGTCTGCCTAAAGTCCAAGGCTGCTGCTGGCAGCCAGCTGTGCGGTCCAATGAGGAGCCAGCACGCGTCCGGAGTTACTGTCACATGCGGTCCTACTGACACCTTTCGGCGGGCTTGTCGGCTGGTGGGAAGATGCTGACAGGCTGTGGTCAACGATCCGTGAAATGAGGATCTTGTCTCGGCGCTGCATGTGGGCTCTGTCCTGAGGCTTCGGCTATTGCCGACTAGGTGATCATCGACTTCGAGCGGCATGAGGCGGTCGGCATCAGTCGGTCATCAGAGGTTGGCATCGGCCAGTCACCAAGGGTCGGCATTGGTCGGTCACCAAGGGTCGGCATCGGCCAGTGCCGAGAGATGATCGTCTGCTAGTCGGCCACCAGGAATCGATCGCCAAGTACCGAGAGACGATCGTCTTTAGATGTCGATCGCTCGGCACCGGGACTTGTCCTGGGACCTTCGGTCGGCCGGTCTATCTTGTCTGCGGGCCTAAGACTAGATCGCCCGATCTCTGGTCGGCAGTTCTGACTAGGCTGCTCGGCAATGGCTAGGTCGCCCGATCTCCGAGGCGATCGCCGGTCGGAGAGTATAATTCTCGACACAACAATTGCCCCCCAGCTTGCTCCGATGTTTAAGACATGGGGCGAGATGGCTCTTGCTGGCGATCGTGTAAGATGAGGACGGGCGACCCGTTGAGCGGACTCTCGATTCGGACTTGGGCGATCTAGTCGATTGGCTAGCTATCTTTCGGTCTTGTACCTGCAAAAAACAACATTGGCCGATCCCCCTTAGAAACTTGATGGTTTCGTTGTTTGAGGAATCGTGCATAGTCGCGGAGTTCGATGGACCGACTCCATGATCGTGTCTTGTGCGTGAACGACATTGACTGTCTCGTGACTCATTTTATTGTGAGGGTCCTCTGTTAGGCTGCGCCTCGCCTCGTATTTAAACGAAGGGCGTGTGGTCTCAGTCTAGAGGAGTCCTTGCGCGGGGCAGCGGCGGATGATTCAACTCCACGTCCGTGGCTTGTTAGCTCTGCTTCCACCTCGGCCCGCCATGTAGATGGCGAACCTCGACGGTGTACGTTGAGACGGGGGTACTGACGCGTCGCATTGTCCGGGTTCGCCATGTTAGATGATGAACCTTGAGGGCGGGCGATCGTGTCCACTGATTAGTTTGGAGGGCCCTCAGACTACGCCGACCTCGTATTTAAACGAAGGGCGGGCGATCTTGGCCCAAAAGGACCTTGCATGGCCGAAGCAGCCGGTTCCATCGACTACCAGGACCATGGCTGTAAGTTGGCGGTGGAGGCGATCTCGTGCCTTAGTTCATCATGTTAGATGGTGAACTGTAGATGGCTATCGAGTCCTCCGGTTTCGGTGATGTAGCTTGATGATGGCGATCGGGCTGGAAGACCGTGATCGTCGCTCGGCTGCCGATCGCATTATTCATAGGTTGATATCGGCGACCGGGATGGAGATCGTCATTCGGGCGCCGATCGCACTGCTCCTAGGCTAAGCAGAAACCTTTGCCTGGCCAGAAAGTCTGCGGCCTTAGCTCGGAAGATTGCGTAGGTCGCAGGTTGGTCCTTCGTAAGATGCCTGAACATAGGCGAAAGACCATGGAATCCTCCTAGGACCACGTAGAGGGCGATCTCATCGCTTATGGGCTCGCTGTTGAGGATGATCTCATCTACCCGGTCGATGTAGTCCGAGTCAGACTCTTTTTCCCCTTGTTGGATTCGCAACATGCGATGGGGACCTTCTGGCCGAGCGACCCTGGTGGCGAAGTACGCTGTGAAGTCGTTCGCCAGTTGGTTAAAGGAGCCAATGGACCGAGGCGGCAATGAGATGTACCACTTGTGGGCAAGGTCGTCCAGCGTCAGGGGGAACATTTGGCATCTGGTCGCGTCATATGCCCCACACCCGGTCATGTAGATGTTGAACTTGTTCAGGTGTGTTTCGGGGTCCGATCTCCCCTCATACAAAGGTGTTTGAGGAGGAGCGATCTTGTGCTGCACGGGGGCGAGCTCGATGTGGACCGCGAGCGGCTTGCTCGGCTCGGCGATCTTCTTCTTGGCGCCTGCCCCGGATTCCAGGAGTGCCTTCATGTCGTTGAGCTGGCGTTGCATCGCGGCCATCACCGTGGCTCGGTCGTCTGCGGATCGGCTTTGGGAGCGGGAGCCGAGGCGATCGTGTACCGATCTCCTGACTCCGCTACTGCCGACCTCGGCTATTTGGCGAGGGGGAGCCAGGCACTGGCCGCCTCGGGAGTCCGATAGCCGAGCTCTGGTGACGGACTCGAGCTCCGTCTGCCTCGTAGCCGGGCCGGATCGCCGGTCGCCAAGACGGGTCGCTTCCCAGGCGATCGAAAACAGAGGTGCCCCGGCTGGCGAGCGCCTCTCCTTGCGGATGGGAGCCTCCTGGCGATCGCTTGGTCAGTAATGCCTCGAACTTCCATTTGGACATCCGGCGAATGGCCGAGGGGGTGACAGCGGGAGACGCGTCGAGAGCACTCCGTCGCTCCTGTAGGATGGCCATGGCCTCCTCGATCTGTTCCGCGGTTCGGAACTGAT
Organism: Orobanche coerulescens; assembly: GCA_033398695.1. Lineage (NCBI taxonomy): Eukaryota > Viridiplantae > Streptophyta > Magnoliopsida > Lamiales > Orobanchaceae > Orobanche > Orobanche coerulescens. Next base: position 3,664,528 of record CM065807.1, on the reverse strand, counting down.
CGAGTGAGAGACTTGGGCCGCCCCCCAGGGGCGGGATCGAGCGTCTCGGACCGCGGCGGCTATCCTCCGCCATCGGCTGTGGCTCGGACTGAGACGGAACGAGACGTCTGGCGGGCTGGCCGGCGGCTTTCTTCGACGAGGAGGTAGAAGTCATGATTCTGAAAGCTTTCTCTGAAGAACAGTGAGTGTTTCTTCAGGTATATGCCCCGGAGAACAGTGAGTGTTCTTCGAGACGGTAGGAATAAAAAAATTGAGGGTTAGATTCCCCTTTCTCTAGCGCCAATTGTTGTTGCCCGAAATATTTATCCGAAGATGAAATACTGCTGGAATGGACGGACAACAAACAAGGTTGCGGGAGCACTTCCGAGAGGGTGTGAATAACACAAGATTTGCCGGGTTTGTTAGGCCCGGACTTGAATGCTCTCGCGAGATGTTATTAATACAAATATTCGTGGATACAAGTATTAATGTGAGAATTTAAGTACAATGAGTGTAAAAAGATCCTATTAATCCAGCTCTTGAGCGAAGCCTTGGTGTTCTTGCTCTCGGCCGATCGTCTTCTATGTGAGCGAGGCTGAGAGAGAAGAATGAACCGAGAGATAGCTGTTGCCAAGAGTAGGAGAAAGCCAATTTGTGTGTAAAATCCCGTGGGTGCTGAAGTTCTGAACCGTGCGTGAATAGCGAGAATGCCAGAGAGTTCAGAGAGTAAAAATTCCATCCTTGGACAAGTGCAGGCAGCCTTCTATTTATAGGGGCTGAGGAGCCTTGATTCCTGGCGGGCGATCGCCTTTTGGCCAATAAAATATTGGGGCGATCGTCATAAAGTCACATGGGCAGTCTGCCTAAAGTCCAAGGCTGCTGCTGGCAGCCAGTTGTGCGGTCCAATGAGGAGCCAGCACGCGTCCGGAGTCACTGTCACATGTGGTCCTACTGACACCTTTCGGCGGGCTTGTCGGCTGGTGCGAAGATGCTGACAGGCTGTGGTCAACGATCCGTGAAATGCGGATCTTGTCTCGGCGCTGCATGTGGGCTCTGTCCTGAGGCTTCGGCTATTGCCGACTAGGTGATCATCGGCTTCGAGCGGCATGAGGCGGTCGGCATCAGTCGGTCATCAGAGGTTGGCATCGGCCAGTCACCAAGGGTCGGCATTAGTCGGTCACCAAGGGTCGGCATCGGCCAGTGCCGAGAGATGATCGTCTACTAGTCGGCCACCAGGAGTCGATCGCCAAGTACTGAGAGACGATCGTCTTTAGATGTCGGTCGCTCGGCACCGGGACTTGTCCTAGGACCTTCGGTCGGCCGGTCAATCTTGTCTGCGGGGCTAAGACTAGGTCGCCCGATCTCTGGTCGGCAGTTCTGACTAGGCTGCTCGACAATGGCTAGGTCGCCTGATCTCCGAGGCGATCGCCGGTCGGAGAGTATAATTCTCGACACAACAACAACAACAATTGGTATCGGAGCGGTACCTCCAATACGCAGCTTAACATCCGAGGAGTCGATCCAAAATGGCGTTTCAACTTGCCCCGGTCGAAGGTCTTGCTCTTAACCGACCACCATTTTTCGACGGATCAAACTTCATGACATGGAAGAAGAAGATGCCGATATTCATTCGTGTAACACCCCCAAACCGTTCGGGAATATTACAGCGCCGCAGACCCTCTCTGTGAGGATCTACCAGGCTAAGTACAGAAAACTCAACAACACAATACATGCCGAGATGGCTAAATAACGAACCATTAGACCGATTTGGTCTTTTACCACGACATACACATCAACCATACATTACTCTTTCTCGCAACTCATGCCCACGCAGGGGCTAACATAAATCAACATTCCCATAAAATGGAAATAATAGACACAATGGAAGGACAAAACAACAAGACATCGCCAAAATACTCAACACCGGTCTTCATGTGATTAGTATCGTCGTCTTCCATCATCCTTCGTAACGATCCTGTGAATTGCTCCCCGACAACCTGCAAGTACCTGGACGCAAAACAGACATCCACCCCCCAAATACTCGGAGGTTAGCAAAACTCCACTGTTTTGCTAGTGCAAGTATAAATACAAAGACAAGCCATACATATCATACTCCAATAACATAGAAATCATGAATATACTTCCCGAGATAATTCGCTTGATCAAACAGTTTGAATTATGAAAGATAGGAAATAAAACCATTTTACATCTTACAAAACATTGTACGATCTCGGGAGTTTTGAAAGCATTTGGGGTTTAAGAATTTTCAAGCCTTTCGAAACGCTTAGGGACGCAGCCCAAAAATCATTTATTTCAAAATACGTATCCGATAACAAAATACGGGGTCTACGACCCAATCATAACATTCCATCCACAAGTACAGGGGTCCGTGAATCAACTCATTCACATCACATACTCACAAAAATAACTCGACATGAACTACACCGTGTCAAACATTACCATGTCAACAGTCTCACAGAACGACAATAGAGAGCACAACTTTGCCACTTGACCATACGATCAAACTCAACACACCACAGAGCTACAATACACAGAGCGACCATAGGGCTCACGTACCCTTACCAAATTATCACAGTCAAGGGACAAATCACACACAACACACTTACTGGTGCCATTCCAGCCAAGTACGATACCATTTGAACTGCCATTCTAATCAGATGAAATATGCGCCAAAGATCACAGTTCTCCAACAAAACATTTCAAAGTTAACCATTGGTATGAGACTCACGGCCTCCGTACCCCGCAGAGCCCCGTCGGACATCCCTGGATGGTTAACCCTAGTTCGCGATACGCACACACACGGCAATACGTATCCCTAGAGGCCTCGTCAGACCGTCCCTAGGTGAACATACACATATCATCCACAGCGCCACGAGAAGCCATAATTCGAATACTAGAATATGCATACAAATGCTAGGTACTTCGCTAGAATGGCCACTTTAACCGACATATACTCACAATCAACGTCACACAACGACAAGCAAATAACAATGCCAAACAACACCAAGTGTCCCAACCTCCTTACGAAGGAGTAACAACTAATATCACACAACGTCACATATTCACCGTACAATTACACATCTCAATACACAATCCTCGGCAACTATTTACGGTCTACTAAATTCACTAAAATATGTTCAATATCTTCCATCACACGACAATGATACACATAATCAGAAAACACATTTATTCACAAAGCCTATGAGTTATCTTCGAAGGAAAACCTTTATCAAAAGCATACCGATCCTTTTAAAAGTTCATTAAAACATTCGGATTGCACATAAAATCATTTATCAATGATTCCGTCTACGAAACATGAAAAGTATGGGCAAGATACTTGCCTCGGTACCGCGAGCAACGAAACAACGAACGAACACGGTCGGATAGCCCTCGAACTTCCGAAAACGACCAAGAATTCGACAACCTCACGATCGCTACGAAAATAACATCACCACGGATAAATAACGTTAAACGGAATCCGAATCAATCGGAAAAACAACAAGGATCCGAGGGTTCCTTCGAAGAAATCGGAAATCAAGTCCCGGGTGATAAAATCGATATATGAGTTACAAAATCCGAAGATCATGGCCAAGACAACAAGAATACCATAATAAATTCATCCACCACGGATTAAATCGAAGAATCACGAAGAAACCCCCAAAATTACATAACTAGGGTTCTACGGAAGAATTACCTCGATCCGACGAAGAACAAGGATTGGATGATGATATAATTGACAAGGATCTTCCAAAACGTCTTGGAATTGAGTAGAATCGACCAAGAACCCTATTTCCCGTTGCACCCGTCCGATAGCCGCAAGAAAAGTAAAGAAATGAGTAAAAACGGGCTGCGAGGCCTTATATAGCCGGACACTGCCGGACGCTTACGGCCGTAACTGGCAGTGCCTTACGTCCGTAACTCGGCCCATACGGCCGTACTCGGCAGGCCCTTATGGCCGTAACCGGCATTCGTCAAAACATCTGCCCAGCACCTGCCGGACACTTACGGCCGTAACTGGCACACATTACGGCCGTAGCCGGCCTTCGTCTGGAAGATGCCCAGCGCTCGTACGGCCGTACCCGATCACGCCTTACGGCCGTAACTGGCACACATTACGGCCGTAACCGGCACCTTACGGCCGTAACTCGGCCAGGCCAGGCCCTGCTCCGGCCGTGAATCGGTCGTGGCCACTCCGAAGGCCCGAACGACCCCGAAACCCGAACCTGAGTAAAAATCGGAGATACGGTTACGAAGTACTCACAAAGACGAATCTAAGCGCTAAGAGAACACACGATTCCGACCACCCAAAGCGTCGAAATTCGACAACGGAAGTAATTACCCCAAACTTTGGGAAATTACAAAAATGGCCCAAAACGTCCGAAATACACGATACACGATCGAAACACCAAAACAAAGCTCGCAACATGAACAGTAACATTAAATGAACTTACGAGAAACTCGAAACAACAGTTTCGGACGAGATTTTCAAGAATCGAGCTCAAGTGCGGAAAAGTCGCCAAAAAGCATGGAACTCAACAAAACGACACCGAAACGAACTCGGATGACAAAAAGTGCAGAATTAACCATTCTCAGAATGACGAAATGGTCATGAGCGAGTCGCCAAAACGGACTTTCGCCGAAAAAAAATAAATTACTGGAAATCGAAATTACGGGTATTACACACTACCCTCCTTAAAAGAAGTTTCGTCCCGAAACTTAAAACAAGTAGGGAGAAGCAATGTTCCGCCAGGAAACTCAACGAGATACACAAGAAATGCGTAATTTATGCCCATCTGCGAAACGTTACAAGCAACACAAAGGAATATACGGCGTGAAAACACGCTCCACGACGACTAACACAACGCCACTGGTAGAAACATAATAAAGCCAACAAGTGACAAGCGCCATCAAACGGATAATATGGTCAAGTCAATTATCCGAACAATCATAAAACACAACGAACGAAAAACGATATGATTGACCAACCCAACGGTATATCAATCAAAACGTAAGCGAGTCGCTGAACAAATACGGAATTCCACCGCCCAAGGGTTGGAAGATTGAAAACGAGAATAATTTCCCGAACTTAAGGGAATTACGAAGGAGTCTGAACGTTCAACAATCACGTAACGAGATCAACAAAAACCGAACAATCAAACAATTGAATTACAACGATCGAGACAATGACAGTCGATCGATCATGTACGAACCATAACGAATAACGAAAATCGAATAGCATCCCACTAGTTCACAGCTCGAATCAAGACAATATATACGATCCGGTGAAAACGACAAGATATGCATTTACATAAGATTCACAGGAGCGGAACCGAATTCGGAAAAAGTCACACCGACAATTGGATTAACCCAAAACAACACCGCAACTTGTTCAAACAACAAAAAGTGAAGAGTAGAAAAAGTCCAGAAAATATCGACGAACGCAAATGAGTCGATAGAGTCGAGTAAAACGAAAGCGAAAAATATGGGTATTACACCATATCACCTTTAAAAGAGGTTTCGTCCCCGAAACCTAAACAACGAGAGCGAAGTGCTAGAATAGCAACCTTCCCGAAAATCTTCTCTTGGTCCCGAATCTAATCTCCATGACTGCCTGTACCGTGGTCACGACCGCGCCCTTTGCCCCTCGGCATATTAAGCGGATACTCTCTCAATACAATGGTACAACATCGCAAAATAATGTACCAAATTGCCAACTTGGCTTGATATATCACATAAGACAACTAATAGCAACTCAATAAGAAGATCCACGAGGTATCCTTTTAAATGGTGTCATTTGGAAATCTTTGGATTTGCATGATTATTCAAAATAAAACTTTGAGAGTGTTTTTGGTACCTCGGTTTGAAATTAACTTTGTCAAAACTTTATGAATTTTAATTTTCCACAACTCGTTCAAGTTTATAAAATTTTCAGAAAAGCGTTTTCGAACACACACACAACAGATATAATTTACCACTATATCAAAATACGATCCATTACCATCAAATCCAATCACACTTCAACATCATATGTCCACGTATTTACAGTATCACACAAGCGACCGTCATAAGATAATTAACATTTAAAACTGAAATCCTACCTCTCAGTAATGAGGACTCTCACAACAAGTGCATTTAGGACGACTCAACGTTCATACCACCAACTTAATCACAATTTTGAGCATTATTGACCAAATAATAATGCCGGCATCACTACATACCCCCGAACCGACGATCATGAAATCAAAAAGTCGAAAGCAAGAGCCACGTTTCGAGTAAATTTTTGGTAGACCTCATTTGAGTTTTTAAAATCAAATTTTGAAAACTTGCAAGGCAAGGTGAAAATAAAATATAAGTAGTTAAGTTCTAAAAAAAATTCCGGTCTCGAGGTCATCATACGAAATCAAAAATTTTCCTTTCTTGAAGGGTGTTTAAAAATAAAATTTACGTGACTCTTCAAAATAATTAAACTTTGAAATATCACATTGACAAACTTTCCTTGCGGGATCACACAAAGCCATTACTTCAATAAAACGATTCACACAATATATACACACATTCATACACCGGTATCACTTTTCATTCTAGCACAATACGAGAATCAAACAAGTATGGAGTACGTATTCACCAGGCACATTTAAACTCCACATAATAACATATAATCACACAAGCTCGTATAACACGGGACGCAACAAAGTAGGGAGACTTACATCCACAGATCGCATGAAGATGATGGCTGCACCTCGATACTAATCACGACTGACACCTCAGACGACGCGTCGCGACACGACTCAGTCAGACAAAATCTGACAAGACAAGACAAGACAAGACAAGACAAGACCCGACAACACACAACTTGACCCGACAACCTAGGTTTTCGCAACCTAAGCTCTGATACCATATTCTGTAACACCCCCAAACCGTTCGGGAATATTACAGCGCCGCAGACCCTCTCTGTGAGGATCTACCAGGCTAAGTACAGAAAACTCAACAACACAATACATGCCGACATGGCTAAATAACGAACCATTACACCGATTTGGTCTTTTACCACGACATACACATCAACCATACATTACTCTTTCTCGCAACTCATGCCCACGTAGGGGCTAACATAAATCAACATTCCCGTAAAATGGAAATAATAGACACAATGGAAGGACAAAACAACAAGACATCGCCAAAATACTCAACACCGGTCTTCATGTGATTAGTATCGTCGTCTTCCATCATCCTTCGTAACGATCCTGTGAATTGCTCCCCGGCAACCTGCAAGTACCTGGACGCAAAACAGACATCCACCCCCCGAATACTCGGAGGTTAACAAAACTCCACTGTTTTGCTAGTGCAAGTATAAATACAAAGACAAGCCATACATATCATACTCCAAGAACATAGAAATCATGAATATACTTCCCGAGATAATTCGCTTGATCAAACAGTTTGAATTATGAAAGATAGGAAATAAAACCATTTTACATCTTACAAAACATTGTACGATCTCGGGAGTTTTGAAAGCATTTGGGGTTTAAGAATTTTCAAGTCTTTCGAAACGCTTAGGGACGCAGCCCAAAAATCATTTATTTCAAAATACGTATCTGATAACAAAATACGGGGTCTACGACCCAATCATAACATTCCATCCACAAGCACAGGGGTCCGTGAATCAACTCATTCACATCACATACTCACAAAAATAACTCGACATGAACTACACCGTGTCAAACATTACCATGTCAACAGTCTCACAGAACGACAAAAGAGAGCACAACTTTGCCACTTGACCATACGGTCAAACTCAACACACCACAGAGCTACAATACACAGAGCGACCATAGGGCTCACGTACCCTTACCAAATTATCACAGTCAAGGGACAAATCACACACAACACACTTACTGGTGCCATTCCAGCCAAGTACGATACCATTTGAACTGCCATTCTAATCAGACGAAATATGCGCCAAAGATCACAGTTCTCCAACAAAACATTTCAAAGTTAACCGTTGGTACGAGACTCACGGCCTCCGTACCCCGCAGAGCCCCGTCGGACATCCCTGGGTGGTTAACCCTAGTTCGCGATACGCACACAGATGGCAATACGTATCCCTAGAGGCCTCGTCAGACCGTCCCTAGGTGAACATACACATATCATCCACAACGCCACGGGAAGCCATAATTCGAATACTAGAATATGCATACAAATGCTAGGTACTTCGCTAGAATGGCCACTTTAACCGACATATACTCACAATCAACGTCACACAACGACAAGCAAATAACAATGCCAAACAACACCAAATGTCCCAACCTACTTACGAAGGAGTAACAACTAATATCACACAACGTCACATATTCACCGTACAATTACACATCTCAATACACAATCCTCGGCAACTATTTACGGTCTACTAAATTCACTAAAATATGTTCAATATCTTCCATAACACGACAATGATACACATAATCAGAAAACAAATTTATTCACAAAGCCTACGAGTTATCTTCGAAGGAAAACCTTTATCAAAAGCATACCGATCCTTTTAAAAGTTCATTAAAATATTCGGATTGCACATAAAATCATTTATCAATGATTCCGTCTACGAAACATGAAAAGTATTGGCAAGATACTTGCCTCGGTACCGCGAGCAACGAAACAACGAACGAACACGGTCGGATAGCCCTTGAACTTCCGAAAACGACCAATAATTCGACAACCTCACGATCGCTACGAAAATAACATCACCATGGATAAATAACATTAAACGGAATCCGAATCAACCGGAAAAACAAACAAGGATCCGAGGGTTCCTTCGAAGAAATCGGAAATCAAGTCCCGGGTGATAAAATCGATATATCAGTTACAAAATCCGAAGATCATGGCCAAGACAACAAGAATACCATAATAAATTCATCCACCACGGATTAAATCGAAGAATCACGAAGAAACCCCCAAAATTACATAACTAGGGTTCTACGGAAGAATTACCTCGATCCGACGAAGAACAAGGATTGGATGATGATATAATTGACAAGGATCTTCCAAAACATTTTGGAATTGAGTAGAATCGACCAAGAACCTTATTTCCCTTCGCACCCGTCCGATAGCCGCAAGAAAAGTGAAGAAATGAGTAAAAACGGGCTGCCAGGCCTTATATAGCCGGACACTGCCGGACGCTTACGCCAGAATCGGCGGTGCCTTACGGCCGTAACTCGCCCATATGGCCGTACTCGGCAGACCCTTATGGCGTAACGCATTCGTCAAAACATTCGCCAAAGACTGCCAGGACACTTACACCGTAATCGCACACATTACGGCCCAGAATGGCCTTCGTCGGAAGATGCCCAGACGGCTGCAGTCGTACCCGATCACGCCTTATGGCGGCACACATTACGGCCAGAATCGCACCTTACGACCGTAACTTCGAGGCCAGCCTGCTCCGTATGACTCGCCGCCACTCCGACGGCCCGAACGACCTCGAAACCCGAACCTGAGTAAAAATCGGAGATACGGTTACGAAGTACTCGCAAAGACGAATCTAAGCGCTAAGAGAACACACGATTCCGACCACCCAAAGCGTCGAAATTCGACAACAGAAGTAATTACCCCAACCTTTGGGAAATTACAAAAATGGCCCAAAACGTCCGAAATACACGATACACGATCGAAACACCAAATCAAAGCTCGCAACATGAACAGTAACATTAAATGAACTTACTAGAAACTCGAAACAACAGTTTCAGACGAGATTTGCAAGAATCGAGCTCAAGTGCGGAAAAGTCGCCAAAAAGCATGGAACTCAACAAAACGACACCGAAACGAACTCGGATGACAAAAAATGCAGAATTAACCATTCTCGGAATGACGAAACGGTCATGAGCGAGTCGTCAAAACGGACTTTCGCCGAAAAAAAAAAGAAATTACCGGAAATCGAAATTACGGGTATTACAATTCGAGCCTACGACATCGAGCTTTGGAAAATAATATGTCTTGGTCCAAAAATTCCGACGAATTCCAACGGTATGCTTAAAACTTTCGAAGAATATGACGATTCCGATTGGAAAAATGATCATTACAAATGTAAGGCAAGTCAACTCCTATATTGTGCCTTAAATCCGGAATAACACAACCGGATATCATCGTGTGATAGTGCCAAAGAAATTTGGAAAATGCTTGAGGTAACACACGAAGGAACGTCTCAAGTCAAGGAGACGAAGATAAACATGCTCCTTCACGAATACGAAGTATTTCAAATGAAGGATGATGAATCCATCACAATCATGCTCGACCGATTCTCGGTCATCACAAATGGATTAGCATGTTTCGGAAAGCCACTTCGAGTAGTGAGAAAGTAAAGAAAATTCTCCGATCACTACCTCTAGAATGGGACGGTACGGTGATGGCAATAATGGAATCTAAAGATTTAAATAATCTTGATTTTAGTGCTCTCGTTGGCTCTCTTATCAACTACGAGATTGTTCTAAAATCTCGGAATGCCAAACCGAAGCCGAAGGAAAGATCTATAGCCATGAAGGCTAAGATGTCGAGATCTAAGGAAGAAATCCCGGTGGACGAAAGCGACGAAGACTCGGCATATTATGCCAATAATATTAATAAGTTCCAACACTTATTAAACCGGAGAAAACAAGACATCCAAAAGGGCGAATCTAAGAAATTCGACAACACTTGTCGATTATGTGGTAAACCAGGCCACTTTGCTAAGAATTGTCGTGTAAAACCCAAAGAGGTTTTAATTGCAACATGGAGTGACGAAGATATTGATGATGATTTTCTAAATCAAAATAATCTCGCTCTCATGGCCCGGAGTTCATTCGACGATAGCGACATCGAAATCCAAGTAAGTAACTCTTACGATGAACCTTTTGAAGCATTCGAGTTATTACATACGGACTATCAAAATGCTTTAAGTGAGATCAAATCCCTTAAATCTAAATATAAAACTTTGGAAATTAAAAATTCCAAAATTCTTGAAAAGAGAAAGTTTGTTGAAATCGATCATTCTAAATGCATTGAAAACGAAAATATTTTAAAGGGTGATCTTGTTAAAGTTCAAACCGAGCTGAAAAACTTAACGAAAAAATTCTCTCTCGGAAACGAGGAATTTGAAAACATGCTCTCGGTTCAAAAATACACTTTAAATAAACAGGGGTTGCGATTCAAACCACGTTCTAAAAACGAATCCGTAAATTTCAAAATACCATATTGTGAAAAATATTTGAAAATCGGGCACCATATTTCAAACTGTAAAAGCCCAAGACAGACGATAAAAATAAAGAAAATTTGGGTTCCTAAAGGAACAATTATTTCAAATATCGTCTATGTTTCAAAAGAAAAACCAACTATAGGTTGGATCCCCAAAAATTAATTTTTAACTATTGATATTTTACTCAGGGGGTATCTTTTTAAAACGAATATTTTTGTCAGGTGGAGTATTTTTTTTATTCATCATTTGGTATCATGCATATTCAATAAATGGTATCCTCTATTCAATTGGTTTATTTTTTACATTTTTTGCTGAATACAAAAAGGGGGAGAAGGAGTTGAATTTGATAAAACGCGTCACGAAAGAATGACGAGAAAAATAAAAAGTAAAAAGGAGGAGAAAATAATAAAAATCGAAGAAGTCGAAAAAGGAGAAGAAAGCATACAAAAAGGGGGAGAAACGAAGGAGTTGAAAAATGAGAAACGAAGAAGTCGAAAATGACAAAAGAAGAAAAGATTGGAGAAACTAACAAAACGATCAATGCCGAAAATTTTGAAACGTACAAATACATATATTTATTTTGCAGGTTTTATCCAATTCAAGGGTTGTTTTGTAATCATCAAAAAGGGGGAGATTGTTGGAATATTTATTCCACATATTCTTAAATAGTGTTTTGATGATTAAGTTGCTAAACAAAACAAAACAACAAAAAGGCGAAGCAAAGCAACGAAGCAGACGAAGTCGTAAAAAGCTGGACAAAATACAAAGCTAGCGCACGCTAGACATATAAGTTAGCGCACGCCAACGGGTCCCGGCTGCTGATCATACGAGTTCAAAGTTACCTGAAGACAAGTCATCTGGTGAAGATAGCGCACGCTACTCATGAACATTAACGCACCCTATCGAAGGCATTTTACCGTTGCGAAGATATTCAAACACAGAATGACGTATGCAGTGAAGTAAGCCATAGCGCACGCTACCTACAAGGAATAGCGTAGGCTAAGGAGTTTGAATTCAAGTCAATAAATCCGTTGGGAAAAGTCTGAACAAAAGTCATAAGGAATCAAACGGTCAGTTTGACAAAATCATACAAACGGATACATGGTTAGCGCACGCTACGAAGAGTGTTTAACGCACGCTAATATGTGTACTTAACGTACGCAACGGATAAGCTAACGCACGCTAAGGAAAAGAGACAGTAGCCACTGGACTGACGCTACACGCGATAGTGCACGCTAAGGAAGAAGCCTAGCACACGCTAATAGTAATAACAGCTGGTAGTAACGGCTAGTTTGTGGAGAAAGGCTATAAATACCAAACCACTTGGTATTAATGTTAGGATTCCACAGAAAATAAACGCAGCGGAAGAATAAACGGAATCCCTAAGAGGATCGATCAAGTAACGTATATACAAAAAGAAAAATACGAAGATCAAGGAATCAAAGTCCCATACCTATGATGTCTCTGAAAAACCTTCGTATGATGATGATGATGATGAAGATCCCTTCGTTCCAAGCACCTAAAGCAAGGTGCCTCTACTTCACACGCCGGAACTTGACGGAAAAATCAGCAAACTTCCTTTCTCTAAGAATGCGGCTAGGGAAGCTTGTAAGAATTTTTTCTCTCGATCTTTTCTACTAATAACTTGTCTCTAAGATCAAGTATATGCTGTAGAAAATTTTTCTCACTCTTGAAGCTCTCTAAAGAACGAAATTAAACACTTGAGGAAGGAAGAAGGAGACTTTATAATTGAAAAGACTTTCTTTTCACCATTATTACAAGCCTCACATGTAGAAGATGCTTTTAAAAGCATCTCTACACCTCACACGACCCCACAAGTGTATAATATAATGAGAGAGAGACAAAGTAGAGATGAGGGGGGCCTTATAGGGAATCTTCCAAGAAACGGGTCGAGTTAATTCGGCTCGTGTATTGGATGTTCGTCAAACGAATCCCTCGTGAATCGGATGTCCGTCAAACGAATCCGTTTTATTTCCAATGTGTTTATACTAATTAATTAATCCAATTAATTATTTATATCAAACACAAATATACATTTCTCTAAGAAATATAATTTATGAATTAAAGTAATCACCCAGTAACCTACTTACAATTCATAAGACCGCTATTTGATTTATCCGATAAATCACTAATATCTAATATTATAAGAGAGATTATTAATTCATATTTATCCATCAATGATCCTATTGTGCGACTCCGTAGGTTCGTCTCAGCCGGCATTGGGAGGAACCAATGAGTGCGGGCAGCACTTAGCCAGCCTAGCGGGCCGCACTGTAAACCCCGACTGAGAACGAATGAACGAATCATTCCAGAACCATTATGTCGTGAATACTATATACGTATAGACCCTTCATCATATGTCCCGGTCAAGTCTTCGGGTCACGGTAAAGTCAAACCCTAATGTTGACTAAACTATATACATGTGTTAATGCAAATCAAGACCGACTGATTAATAGTGTATCTAATACGACTATATCAGAATGCTTTGGCCAAAGACTTATGATCTTATTTGCCATTAACCGTATAGGACATTCGCCTGCTCACTAACAGGAGATAGAATCCTTTCTTGGCGTCACAAAAGCGCTACATGCCCGTATAGTCCGCACTTCGAGGTCGACTCAACAATTAAGAAAATGAGTCTAACTACTCTAATGACAAACTAAACGTCACAGGCACATCTTCTACTGAACCCTCAAGTCAAAGGTCCACGTATACTATCACAACCTTTCGATTCGTCATCGACTCTCCGAGAGTGAATACTGTGGTGAATCGAGTATGAGTCGTGTTCGAGTATCTTGGTCCCACCAATATACTTATAACTATGCTATCAAGACGTGCACACGTCCTAGCATCAGTTATACAAGTCTTATTAAAACTTAATGTCCCGTTAAGTTTTATCGACTTGCGAACTAGTTAAGCATTCGAGCTCTAAACACTTCTAGTGCCTATCTCCTTATCTCCATAAGGAGTAGAATGTTCACTCTCAAATGCAAGGACTATTATTCTATATACCAAATCACAATGCCAGTGATATACAATAATATAGAAATAATAATTGCCTTATTTAATATAATATTCATAATTACAATACAATTGATCTCACTCTCTCATCCTCTGAGTGGCATTCGAGGGCATATTCCTAACAATCTCCCACTTTCACTCAATGCCACAAATTATGGTATCTAATACCCATACTCTCCAGATGCCTCTCTAAGACCTTCTGAGATAGTGGCTTGGTAAGCGGATCAGCAACGTTATTTGCTGTGTCTACTCTCTGCAGTGTAACATTCCCATCCTGAACCATTTCTCTAACAAAATTATATTTTCTCGCAATATGTTTGGTGTTGTGGTGAGCCCTAGGCTCCTTAGCCTGTGCAACAGCTCCGTCGTTGTCACAAAATAGTGTCACGGGCTTCTCTGCGTTAGGAACCACTTGAAGTTCCTCAGTGAACTTCTTTATCCAAAACGCTTCTTTAGCAGCCTCCGTGGCTGCCTGATATTCGGCTTGACATGTAGAGATAGCAGTCGAACTTTGCTTGGCACTTCTCCAAGAAACCGCCCCACCATTCAGAGTAAAGATATACCCTGATGTGGACATCTGAGCATCCATGTCCCCCGAAAAATTTGAGTCTGTATAACCCATCACTCTTAGTTCTCCACTGCCGTATGTAAGAACCAAGTATTTAGTCCTCCTTAGGTACTTAAGAATGTTCTTTACAGTCAATGTTCTATACTGGATTTGACTGAAACCGACTTACTACGCTCACAGCATAGGCAATGTCCGGTCTAGTGCAAATCATTGCATACATAAGGCTACCTACTGCCGAAGCATAAGGTACTTTGCTCATTTCCTTTCTATCTTCCTCACTTTGAGGACACATCTCTAAGGAAAGTTTTGCACCATGTTGCATAGGTAGAAACCCTCTTTTAGAATCTTCCATCTTAAATCGCTTCAGGATCTTTTCTATGTAGAGGGCTTGGGAAAGACCTAACATTCTTTTCGCTCTATCCCGGTAGAGACGAATACCTAGAATATAGGTAGCTTCTCCCAAGTCTTTCATTGAGAACTCTTTAGAAAGCCAAGCTTTCACAGAACTGAGCATTCCTACGTCGTTTCCTATAAGTAGAATATCATCTACATATAGTATTAAGAACGCAATTTTGCTCCCACTAACCTTCTTGTAAATACAGGGCTCTTCTTCATTTTGGACAAAATCAAACTCTTTGACTGTCTCGTTAAAACGAAGATTCCAACTCCGTGAAGCTTGCTTCAGTCCATAAATGGCACGCTGAAGTTTGCATACTTTATGAATATTGGTTTGAGATATGAATTCCTTAGGCTGTTCCATGTAAATCTCCTCCTCGAGGGATCCATTTAGGAATGCCGTTTTCACATCCATTTGCCATATTTCATAATCTAAGTGGGCTGCTATAGCAAGCATCATGCGAATAAACTTAATCATAACTACAGGCGAGAAGGTCTCGAAGTAATCGATTCCTTCTCTTTGGGAATAACCCTTTGCCACAAGCCTGGCCTTATAGGTATCAACCTTGCCATCTCCATCAGTCTTTCTCTTATAGATCCATTTGTTTCCAATAGGCACTATGCCTTTAGGACGATCTACTAAAGTCCAGACCTGATTAGCATGCATTGAGTCTATCTCAGCTTCCATAGCTTCTTGCCACTTCGTGGAGTCAATGTCTACCATCGCTTGGTCGTATGTAGAAGGATCATTCTCTTGACTACTTTCTGTCATCTCATGGACACCCAGTTCCTCTTGATGCAGATAGCCATACCTCTCAGGTATTTGAGAAATTCTACTAGACTTGCGAGGTTGTGTTTGTATTTTAGAAGGTTGGGTTCTAATATCTTGCATAGGTGTCTCATTTGGTGTTTCTTTTATTTCTTCCAAAGAAATATTTCTACTCCACTCCTTCTGAATAAACCGATCTTCCAGAAGTGTGCTTGTATAGCAACGATGATCCTATGATCTTCGTGCATGTAGAATAGATATCCCATGGAATCCCCTGGATATCCTATGAAACGACCTTTCACGACCTAGTTTCCAATTTCTCTACTTTAGTCTTCTTGACATAAGCGGGGCATCCCCAAATCCTAATGTGATTAAGACTTGGTTTCCTACCTCTCCACATCTCATGGGGAGTCTTAGGAACGGTTTGGAAGGACATCTGTTCAAGATATGCACAGAGTAAGGAGCGCGTAACCGGATAAATCGGTAGATCGGTATAGTTAAGCATGGAGCGAACCATGTCCAACAAGGTTCGGTTCCTTCTTTCGATACACCATTTAATTGTGGAGTAGCCGGAGGAGTGAATTGTGACACTATTCCTAGTTCTTTTAAGAACTCATCAAATTCGGTACTCATGTACTCACCACCCCGGTCGTAGAAGAGTCTTAACACGGTTACTGCTTGATTTTCAACTAGGGCTTTAAATTCCTTGAATTTATCAAAAGCTTGGACTTATGTTTCATTAAGTACGAATCCATACAGTATGGTCATCGGTGAATGTAATGAAATCAAAGCCGTCTCGTGCCACTTCAAAAGGGCCACGAGGCGTCGGTATGGATCAATCCAAGCTTTTCACAGCCTCTTTCAAAAGTCCTGCGAAGGGTAACTTAGTCATTTTGCCTTGAAGGCAAGATTCACAAGTTGGATAGGGATCGATCCCAATGGACCGTAAGCCCATCTTTCTCCATTTTATGAACCTTGGTCTCGACCGATATGACCAAGTCTAAGATGCCACTTAAGTGCTTGGTTCGTTTCATCCCTACCACGCTTCCTAGTTATAGTGTTCACAGTTGTTTTATTCTTTAAATTTAAATGGTATAAACCATTTAATAATGTAGCAAGATACCAACCAATTTATTTCGAAATAAATACGACAGACCCATCTCCAATAAAGAAGTGAAATCCCTTTCGGTCCATGACCGAATTGATACAAAATTCTTGTGCCCCTAGGGCAAAACAAGTACATCATCTAAAGTAAGAATAAAACCAGATTCTAAATACAACATAAGGGATGCGATATCAGAAGCCTTGTCACTATGCCCACTTCCGACGGTGACCATCACCTCCCCGAATCCGACTTCCTGCCGTTCCAGATCCCGATTCATTGTACAAATGTGAGAACTCGCACCGGAATCAAGTATCCAAGAAGTAGAATATACGATTCTGAGAACAATTTGTTTCTAAAACCAGTAGTTACGTGCACCAAGGCGCATTACGGTCAAGCTTTGGACAAGTACCTCTTCCAGTGGCCTAGCTCACCGCATTGAGGCATACATCCGCTTTCTTGGCCCTCTTGCTCTTTTGAACCATTGGGGCCTTGCCCTTTCCCTTGTCGATCTTGGCTATTGGACCTAATCGCTTCTTGTTCTTTTTCTTCTTATTCTTGGACTTCCAAGTCCCGGAAGAAATCACAAGTGCGACTTCCTTTCCCTTTGTCTTCATCTCGAGATCAGGCGTCGTCGGTTGTTCATTAGCCTTGACTAAGTTACATGCAATCTCATTGCGGTTGAAGTTCATGACAAATTGTGAAAAGGAGTCGAAGTGATCATGGATAAGGTCAGTTTGGAGAGATGCATGCATCTGAAAATCAAGAGCTTCCAATCTCTCAATCATCGAGATCATCTTGAGGACATGGTCCCTAACCCTCTCTCCTTCCTTCATCCTGGCGCCGAATAATTGCTTTGATATCTCATATCTAGCAGTTCGATTATGCTCTCCATAGAGCTCAGCCAGGTGCGCTAAGATGGCTCGTGAAGACGTCATCTTTTCATGGGCACGTTGAAGCTCATTGGTCATTGAGCCTAACATGTACCCTCGTACTCTTATGTCGTCTTTTACCCATTTCTCACGGGCATCGACATCTTCCTGATTGGCTCGGGTTCTTGCAGGAGCCGCTGGGATGTCCGCCTCCAAGACGTATCCCAGCATTTCCATAGTTAGGACAATCCTCAAGTTCCGGCTTGATCCACATAGTTCGGACCAGTTATGACGTTCTTTTCAAGTAGTATAGCGAGTGGGTTCATTGTCATATTGAGAGTTATGTTAACTGCAGAGAATAATTTGAGATTCGTTAGTGTTTGTTTAATTATGATCCGAGTAAAGAATTTAAGGACTTTCTTTATTCATAACTCGGCTCCCACTATTTTATCGGTATTTACACACTCCCATGTTAAATCCGGAAGTCTTGGGTGACTTCATAGTGGTGATCGATTTCTTTACAAAGTTTAATAGAGGGCAACCCATACGGTTTATATTCTATTATTCTTTATAAAGTGATGTCTAATACCAACCCATCTAATAGATGATTCGATCTTCTTTTACCCCTAGTTCACTTGCCCTCAACCCATTCAGTTTCTATGGCTCGCTGAACTATCTAAGTTTAAACCGTCAACTCCTATTAGTCTGACAATTGAATCTTACCCGGCAACCCATACGGTTTATAGGGGTTTGATTTGTCACAACCAAAGGCATCTAATGCACTCTAGGAATTTATCAATTTTCCCCAAAAATATTACCCCGACATACTCGGAAGAATAATATTCCGGTTTAGATTTCAATTTTCCATGAGTTTGACAGAGGGTAGGAAACCTCGTAACCTTTATAACTTAGTGTTTGTAAGTGGGAGTATTAACGCGATTATATGTTACACTTTGCACATTAATCCGTTTATAAGCGCGGTTTGTGGTTTGTCAATCATTCAAAATGAAAACAATAAATAGCAACCTAGTTACTACCAACATATAGCTCATGGACTTTTTCCTAAGTATTGGGTCAAGCCAAATAAAGAAAGGAAAAATATAGTATTGATTCTTCGTCTTCTAGTCGGTCGTCTTCGGTCTTCGTCATAGTCATATGAATAATTACATCATTGAACAATACCTCCTATTATACATATTTTCTAGTAAAAATAAATAGGCTCAAAACGGCCTTTACAACCATATCGAATCGAACAAATCAACAACTAAGTCCACGAGCTATATCATCATCACATAAGGCATTACATACAACATGTAACGGTAAATGAAATTAAATAATCAATTAATATATTAATCCAATTAATATAAAAATTAATCTATTTAATTTTTACAATATTAATCAAATTAATATTTATAATCGTCATTTTAATCCGTTCAAAGTAATCCGGCCAAAACAATATTCTCGTCTAATAATTTCCCTTTAAAAAAAATATTCCAAATATTTTATTAAATCCAATTAAATCTAATTTAAATTTCGGAAATTATTACAACGAAATATAAACACAAAAATGGAGTCCCGGAAATTCCGGTATCGAGGCCCACCCGACCCGATTCAAAATCGGGCGAAAACCGAGAACCGCCCGGACGAGTCACTCTCGGCCCTTTGCCGGAAGGCTGGCGAGCAGCTACGATAGCCCTCGAGTCACTCTCGGCGGCCAGCGGCAGATCCATAAAGCTGCTGCCGGCAGCTGCGTCTTCGTGTGGTATTCGTGTTTAACCCCCGTTTTTCTCAATTTTTCGTCTCGCTTCCAAAACGAAAAAGTTTCTTAACTTCATGAAGAACTTATAAATCAACAAAAATCAAATTTTTCAGATTATAATTCACATAAAATAGTCGAAACTTGACTTACTACGAACGATTAAATTTCTTCGATTATATCTATTATGATTCTAAATCATAAATATCATCAAATAACATTCCAAATGCAAATATGATCGTATATACGATATATTTGACCTTGCTCCGATACCACTGTTGGGATTCCACAGAAAATAAACGCAGCGGAAGAATAAACGGAATCCCTAAGAGGATCGATCAAGTAACGTATATATGAAAAGAAAAATACGAAGATCAAGGAATCAAAGTCCCATACCTATGATGTCTCTGAAAAACCTTCGTATGATGATGATGATGATAATGATGATGAAGAGCCCTTCGTTCCAAGCACCTAAACCAAGGTGCCTCTACTTCACACGCCGGAACTTGACGGAAAAATCAGCAAACTTCCTTTCTCTAAGAATGCAGCTAGGGAAGCTTGTAAGAATTTTTTCTCTCGATCTTTTCTACTAATAACTTGTCTCTAAGATCAAGTATATGCTGTAGAAAATTTTTCTCACTCTTGAAGCTCTCTAAAAAACGAAATTAAACACTTGAGGAAGGAAGAAGGAGACTTTATAATTGAAAAGACTTTCTTTTCACCATTATTACAAGCCTCACATGTAGAAGATGCTTTTAAAAGCATCTCTACACCTCACATGACCCCACAAGTGTATAATATAATGAGAGAGAGACAAAATAGAGATGAGGGGGGCCTTATAGGGAATCTTCCAAGAAACGGGTCGAGTTAATTCGGCTCGTGTATTGGATGTTCACAAACGAATCCTCGTGAATCGGATGTCCGTCAAACGAATCCGTTTTATTTCCAATGTGTTTATACTAATTAATTAATCCAATTAATTATTTATATCAAACACAAATATACATTTCTCTAAGAAATATAATTTATGAATTAAAGTAATCACCCAGTAACCTACTTACAATTCATAAGACCGCTATTTGATTTATCCGATAAATCACTAATATCTAATATTATAAGAGAGATTATTAATTCATATTTATCCATCAATGATCTATTGTGCGACTCCGTAGGTTCGTCTCACCCGGCATTGGGAGGAACTAATGAGTGCGGGCGGCACTTAGCCGACTAGCGGGCCGCATTGTAAACCCGATCGAGAACGAATGAACGAATCATTCCGTAACCATTATGTCGTGAATACTATATACGTATAGACCCTTCATCGGATGTCCCGGTCAAGTCTTGGTCACGGTAAAGTCAAACCCTAATGTTGACTAAACTCTATACATGTGTTAATGCAAATCAAGACCGATTAATAGTGTATCTAATACGACTATATCGAATGCTTTGGCCAAAGACTTATGATCTTATTTGCCATTAACCGTATAGGACATTCGCCCGCTCACTAACAGGAGATAGAATCCTTTCTTGGCGTACAGCAAAGACTGCTACCTGCCCGTATAGTCCGCACTTCGAGGTCGACTCAGCAATTAAGAAAATGAGTCTAACTACTCTAATGACAAACTAAACGTCACAGGCACATCTTCTACTGAACCCTCAAGTCAAAGGTCCACGTATACTATCACAACCTTTCGATTCGTCATCGACTCTCCGAGAGTGAATACCGTGTGACTGAATCGAGTATGAGTCATGTTCGAGTATACTGGTCCCACCAATATACTTATAACTATGCTATCAAGACGTGCACACGTCCTACCATCAGTTATACAAGTCTTATTAAAACTTAATGTCCTGTTAAGTTTTATCGACTTGCGAACTAGTTAAGCATTCGAGCTCTAAACACTTCTAGTGCATATCTCCTTATCTCAATAAGGAGTAGAATGTTCACTCTCAAATTCAAGGACTATTATTCTATATACCAAATCACAATGCCAGTGATATACAATAATATAGAAATAATAATTGCCTTATTTAATATAATATTCATAATTACAATACAATTGCTCTCACTCTCTCATCCTCTGAGTGGCATTCGAGGGCATATTCCTAACAATTAATCCACACAACAACATTGAGCAATTCATATACACTTGAGATATCATTGTAAACATTATAGTTGTTGTTCTTGAGCTTAAATTGAGAGTGATTGAGTGTTATACACAAAATCATACACGAGTGAGAAAAAAAAAGATACGATTGGATTCGGTGTTATTAGGATCAAGGATCCAGCATTGTTAGAATCTCAATCGCTATCTTAGTGAGGTTTATCTAGTACAGATAGAAAGCTGGAGTGGTTGATTCCTTGTCCAATAGAAAAGGAAAACAGTTTAACTTGGACCGACAAAAAGACAAGCAAGAGAACGGTTTTACTCGGATCGATAGAAGACGAGCTTGTAACGGTTATCCCTCGACCGATAGAAGAGAGGTGCATAGGTTTTTATCTTCATCCTATAGAAAAAGATACCAAGAGAGAGGACGTAGGAACGTTTGGCTGAACCTCTATAAATTCGTGTGCCGTTTAAATTCTGCACTTTATATTTTCGCTTCCACACAACGGCGCAAATATCGATAATACAACAACACCTTGAACTCTTGTCGTTTGTCTCTTCAATTCAGCAGCTTTGGGTCATACTATGGAATTCATTTTCATTGTTGTTGTTGTCGTTCGTAGTTTATTGTCGCGGGTTGTCGTTCGGCGGAGTCGGCGGGTTCGTAGTCAGTTCGTGCCAACCTACTTCGGTCGATTCTCCACGTTCGTGGTTGTTCGATACAAAGTACCTTGTCCATACATTTCTTGTTTTGTGGATATAATGATTGGTTATTGCCTCGGTATGTTTGTTTGATTGTTTGAGATGAACTTTCAAAAGATTCGGTTTAGCCTCATCGAAGGCTCACTTTCAAAACGCGTGTGTTTTGTGAATGTCGTGTCTCGTGAATGGTTAAGTGGACTCTATGAATACGGTGGGTATTGTTGTTGTGCTTTGATAATATATATGCATATATTATCTCATTTCGGTGCGTTGTGATTTGACAATTGTGTCGTGCTTTGTGTTTGTTAACCTTGGGTGAATTGTTTGGATATCCTTGGTGTGATATGTTATTTGTGTGAATGTGTGGATATGGTCGAAGGTCTACGGTGACACATGGCATGTTACCATGTGGTCAGGATGCAACAAGTGATTGATCCAACCGTGAGAGCCTAAGACAATCTACGGTGACACATGGCTTGTGATCATGTGGTCAGGATGCAACAAGTGATTGATCCAACCGTGAGATGATAAGACCTGCAGTGACATATGGCATGTGATCATACGGTCAGGAGACAACAAGTGATTGATCCAATCATGAGATGACGTGGCATGTGTTCACGGTGTTATGTATATGTGTTTTGCTCACCTCGGGAGGATCCGTCGAGGCCTCGAGGGAATCTATGACTTCACTCTAGATTCACGAGTTGGTGTGGTATTTGTGTGACCAAGAATTGCGTATTTTAGGTGATTATGTTGTGTTGATTTTATGTCCGTCGAGGACACGTGACGTGGGTTTTGACCTTATGAATTGTTGTTGGTTTTTATTTGTGAAAACAAAACCTTTGGCCTGTGATCCCTTTTGATTTTGGAAAGAGAGGGATTTGAAAATCCTAAATTATTTTCCGTTAAAACTCCTGAGGGCATTTTAAATCGTTTTACAAATTGTTCTCTTGATTTGTGATCTTTCGAATTTGGAAAGCTTTACCCAAACTCTTGCCTCGGGAAGTATTTTCGTTATGTTTGAATCTTTGAGGATTCCTGGTTATTGTTATTCTTGAAACATGATTTGTATGACTCGTATTTACACTTTGTACTTGCACTAGCAAAATAGTGGAATTTTGCTAACCCCCAAGTAATCGGGGGGTGGATGTTTGTATTGCATTCAGGTTTTGGGGAGCATAACACAGGGTCGGCACGAAGGATGATGAAAGATGATCGATATTAATCACATGAGGACCCGTACGTTGTTGTATTGGTTCAGTTGTACTTTATTTCCGCTGCAGTATTTCCCCCGTTGTACGGGAGTATGTTGTATTTGACCCCTGCGTGGGCATGTATTGAGATTGAGTTGTATGTATTTATTGAAAGACCAAATCGGTCTACTGAGTCATTTTAGCCTCAAAGGCATTGTTGAGATGTTCGATTTTGTTACCAGCCTGGTAGATCCTTGAGGAAAGGTTCTACGGCGTGTAATATCCCTGAGCGGATTGGGGGTGTTACAATTTCAATGCATTATAAATGCAGAGAACCATATAAATAAAAATATTTTTTTCTTTGCAGATAACGTTGAGGTTTTCAATAATTTCTTTCAATGTTGACCATTAAATGATGAATTAAGCCTTGATTATATATTAGTTCATTTAGAACTAATAAGATATACGAGTGCAACAATTGCACTGAGATTTGATGCCCCCGAACCATGAATCTCTTTATCATCATTTGGTATAAAGGTGTCCTTAATATGATCATGTGACTGATCAATTATTTTGATGAGCGTGTTTCATACGTGTAAATCACTTTAATCACTTTAAGATATTGATGGAAATTGGTCAACTCAAAATAATATAATTTTAAGTGTATAAATGTACTTCATGATATTTACTAGTAATTTGTAATATTTATCATAAATAAACATGTAGTTAAATAAAATATGAACATATTATAAATAGACTTTAACATCAAACATGTAATTTTTAACATGTAAATATTGAAAGTATTGGGATTAGTACGTCATTTACATTGATAATTTCTCTAATACCAATTTCTTTTCTTCAGAAATTGTATATGTCATTTGTCTCACTTGTTACCTCGGAATCATACACATTTCAAGTGATGGTTTAGAAATTCATAAGTTTATCGATACTTAGAAGATAATAGTGCATAATCTTCAACCCCGCGGGAGGAATTTAGTGGTTCTTCAGGAACTGTCAATAAATTTGGCACTACCTTTTTTTTTCACACGGAAAGTATAATTTATTTCTAAAGATATCATGCATATTTGCACTTTGATGAGACAATAAATCATGACCACTATTTAATTCCAAGAACTTGACATTCGATTCACAGAAAGAAGAAATAAGATAAGCCAAGAATTTGAATGATGCAAATATCTTCAGGATATTTGATCTTTTTATCACTAATTATATAGCAACGACCAATTCAGATCATACTTCAGGTATGACATCATATCTCATATTGATAAAAACTCATAATATATCATAAGAGATAATAAAATATTAAACTACACAATATATAAGATTAGATATTGACATTTAATTTTAAGATTATTATTTTCGTGTCTTTATCATTAACAGTTGATAATATCCACTCCACGGGATAAAATTTATCAGTAATTATCCCCTCCAAGGATAAACTCTAAATTTTATCTACTTCAGCAGATAAATTTGAGCCATGTAATATTGAAGTTTATAATTTAATATTGTTCATTTCCGGGAACAACTATCAGTACATATGATAGGAATATTCGACCACTCACTAATCTTGCTACCATTGGAGCACAATCGGATTATGATTGTTGAGTATATCATATCTTATACAATCTCGATAGAGAATATTCTTAAATCATATTAATATTTTTTTTTTATTTGCAGTATAAGTTATATTTTCCTTCACGGATAATATCATGCTACATCAAGAGCATAATGATTTAATTATGCTATTATATTTATAAGTAACAAATCAATATTCTTCAGGAATATTGTATTATCACATAATTCATGTATAAATAACAATAGTAATATTTTTCAAGAATATTACAATTAATTGTGCTACTTCGGGAGCAATAATTTTAAGATTCGTAACTGAATATACAAAGGGAAATAAAATAATACGAGAATTAAGCATGGCTCGAAATAACTAAATTAAAATAATAGCTTCTTCAAGAGCACTTACAATATTCATCACGAATATTATTTTGTGTTTTTCATTAGGAATTTACACAAATTATTAGATCTCATAGTGTTCTTCATGAACACATCATATTCAACTAGAATATGATGAGATAACGTTGTGTTTCTTCAAGAACTACAACAAATCTTTTATCTTAATAATCTTCTGGATTATTAAGTATTGTTGAATCGTGTTTCTTCTGGAAACAAAAGAGAAATATAATTTGATAATATATTTCGAGTTCATCATATATATTATTTATATATGATGTACACAAAAATATAAATTTAATAACTAAAGAATATATATTTTTCCTCGAAATCATCATATGCAAAAAAAATTTTGAAGGAGTAAATAGAATTAATACCGTTCACCAATGTAAAAAAAAAGACTATTTCTGCTCAGATTTTTTTTTATGTATGCAATACATTTTAGAATCCGATCTTCACCATTGAATTTGTATATCTGTTTATCAGGAAGACACTGTAAAAATTTTATGCTGATCCGACGGTTAACAAAGCGGAAATCGCGATTTTAGCGCGGTCTCGCAGTGCAAAAAATCTGCTCACGTTTTTTTTTTTTTTTTTTCAAAAATCGGAGAGAAAAATTTTTTTTCATAGAGTATCGTGCTGATAACGTGTTATAAATATTGAAAGAAAGAGGAAAATATGAGAGAAGATGGGAGAAACCAGTAAAATTGCGTATATCATTATGAAGGTCATAGACCTCTATTTATAGGTACACAGTTAGGGTATCATGGGCATATTAGTCATTCACTAAATACATGATCTATTTACAACAAAAATGTAATTATATTAATACTTCATTCGAGTTATAACATATATCGTTTGAATTTTTTAATCTCTATACTTCTATCAAAGAGAGTCGCGACATGTATTATTTTGTAAGTTTTTGATTTTTTTTAAAGTATAGCATATATATAGAGATGTATTCATGATTTTTTCAGAAAAACTTAAAAAAAAAAATTCTGGATATGTATTGCTGGAGTTTTATTCAACAACTTACACTCACCTACCAATAGGAAAATTCTTTCTTCATTTTTTATATTAAAATTTTAAATATTTATAAATTTTATATCAAGTTTATTTTTACTGAAAAATATATCATCTATTCGTATTTCACGATCTTCGATTAGACATCCATGTTGAATATAGTAAATTTGATAGATTTACATTAATGGCCGATTGCACAAAAGTCGTTTATATTAGAAAACACGGATACTTCATTTTTGTAAAACTAATTGATGTAAAATAAAAGTAAATTACTCACTTTTATGAAATTAGATTTAAAACTTTATTGCTTACATAAAAAATAAATTGTGATATTTATTTAATTATAATAACTAAAAATAATAGAACATACCACATATATTATAACTTAATCACATACTACTACCGTCCCCAAAATTTATTCCTACTTTTTTTCGGTATGTCTCCAAAATTTGTTCATGCACTCGATCCTAATTGACTTAACACTATGCTAATGTCAAACTCTTTCTCCAATTATAATTAAACTCTATAATACACTCAATAATTTTTTTATTAAAATTCACGTCGAAGATCTCCAAGAACAAATTTGCGGATCGAAAAATCATTATTTTAATAATAAAATATTTTGTCTGATGCATTTTGCACGGGATAACATCTAATTAAGCTTTAATGGTTTATTATTTTAGGTATTGTACAGATAAATTTGAAAATTGTATCTTGAATTCATTTTTAAAGTATTTCCATAAAATTATTCTTTGATAATTATTCAGTATTTAATTAGAAAGTTATCCATGATCATAGGGTATGTTTGATAAAATCAATAACTGCAGGTGTTGGTTTTTAGCTGTTGCAGCCGTCAGTTGTTCAATAGTTCTGACTCTCAACCATTAGCTATTCGAGTAGTTGCCAAAATAATTATTTAATTTATATGTTCGGCACAAACTAACTGTTGAAATAATAAAATAAATAAATAATATTTTAACCCTAAATTTAAATTTTGTAGCTTTTGATTATTAGTTTTTGTGGAACACTACTTCAAAAGCTAGAATTTGTCATTCACCCATAGTATACCAAACGCCACTATTCTTTTTGGTGGTATTTTCATTTAGGGTGTACTTGTCAGTTTAACTAATACGCTAGCTGATAACTCATAGACTAACTTATTGAGATGCTACTCTGAGTATCATTTCAATAGATTAAATTATAACTTAGTTTTATATCATACCAAACAAGACTTTTAGATAAACTCTAAAGATATCCTTAATCAAAATATTAAAAGCTACTCGCGAACGAGACATAGTTTCGTCGAAAAGTGAGAACGACATATATTATGATCTCCAATAGAGTACACTAGTATAACACCCGTGTAATTACACGGGAACGCAAAAAAGACCTCTTATGTAAATATATAATATGTCAATCGTTCATTATAAATTTCATAATACTTCTTTATAAACTACACTATTTGTTCTGTTTGTGATTACGCCATTCTCATCGCAACAAAAGATTTCTAGTTTTTCCTAATCTTCACTCTTGATATGGCTACATAAAGCTAACCATGACCAATACGGGTCTTGGAAGATACATACTGACATGAGAGAGCGTTTGACCTTGACTCTTCACATAGTCATGGCAAAGCTCATAATAAGTGGGAACTGACGTATTTAAAATTTAAATGGTAATCTGTCATCTGACGGGCTTCATATCAATTGTGGTGTTGTGTCAAGATTTATTCATCCCGACAGGCGATCGACTATAAGGCCGAGCGACCAAGTCAACACCAGTCAAACTATGGGCAGCTCGCCTAATCGAAGATATCAGACCACCATCAGGTACCTAGCGATCGACTCCCAAGGCGATCGCCCTTTGCATCTGGCGATCGACTCTAGTGTCCGGCTAAGGATGGTCGACCTACCCTCCGAGCAGAGATGATCGCCCGTCAAAGTCATCGAAGACTGGATCTCAGAACAGCACCCACGTGCAGATCCACATAAGGCACCGCAGCACATGGGTCGTTGACCACAGACTGTCAGCATCTTTCCACCAACCGACAGGCCCGCCGAAAGGTGTCAGTGGGACCGCCCGTGACAGCGACTCAGACGCGTGCAGGCTTCTCATTGGACCGCGCGGCGCGCCAAGAATCCCCGCAGACTTTAAGGAGACAAGCCCATGTGACATAAAGACGATCGCCCGATTATTATAATACAGAAAAGGCGATCGCCCGGCATATCCAAGTCCTATATATAGAGAACCTCCTCCTACTGGAAAAAGGTTCCGAATTCATTCACCTACATTCCGACTTCATTCACGGAAATACAGTAGAACACACATGCCATTAAGCTCCCTGCTTTCTCGCCGGAATCCATCTCAGGACTTCTCTCTCCGAATCTCTCGTCCAAAAGACGATCGGCAGAGGCAAGAAGTCTCCACAAGGCAGATTCCAAGAGATTCATAAGCTCAGGAGCTCAAGCATCCAGCTAATACTCGTCGTGAGAGACTGTCGATTTCTCACCGCCGCGGCTGTTCATATCCTTTGTTACAAGAACTCACAGAGCATCACATCTGGTTCTTCCGGCAATCTACATGCTCACTAGCTAAGATAACAAGAATCTTTACATTCATTGTAATTGTATTCTTACATTAGTACTTGTATTCCCGAATATTAGTATTAATAATATCTCGCGAGAGCATTCAAGCCCGGGACTAACAACCCCGGCAAATCTTGTGTTATTTATCTTTCTCACGGAAGTGCTCTCGCATTTGTTTGCTATCCCATCCATTCCAGCAATATCTATCTCCGGATAATATTTTGGGTAGCAACAATTGGCGCTAGAGGAAGGGGATCTAACCCTCAAATTTTTATTCCTACCGTCCCGAAGAACACTCACTGTTCTCGGGGCATATACTTGAAGTGACACTCACTGCGCTTCAAAGAAAACCTTCAGAATCATGACATCCGCCGGTACATCGAAGAGAGCTGCTCTCCGAACCGCCGGACACCATTTCCCAGCTCAATCCGAACCCCAGCCGACGACAGGGGGAAGCCGCAGCAACGCGAGACTCTCGATCCTGCACCCGAGAGATGGCCCCAACCTCTCACTCGATCACTTCCAAACCGAGGAACAGATCGAGGAGGCTATGGCCATCCTAGAGGAGCGACGGAGAGCATGCGCGTCGCCCGCGATAACTCCCTCGATCGTCCACCGCATGGGAAAACGGAAATTCAACGGGCTACTGAGAGAGCGATCGTCAGAAAGCCCCAATTCGCGAG
The DNA here is from genome assembly GCA_033398695.1 of Orobanche coerulescens. Taxonomy (NCBI): domain Eukaryota; kingdom Viridiplantae; phylum Streptophyta; class Magnoliopsida; order Lamiales; family Orobanchaceae; genus Orobanche; species Orobanche coerulescens. The sequence goes on along the minus strand of CM065807.1, from coordinate 3,634,522 downwards.
AAAAGGCTCTCGCACGACCGGACGGATCCGTATTCAATCGCTTGGGGCGAGACCCATCCTGGCGACCGGGGCATTCTGTTTCCAACCACGAAAAGACAGAATCCGAATCCGTCACCAGGAGTTCGGCCTACCCACCTCACAGCCGAACGCAGGTCAGCCATCTGACTCCCGTCCCGATCGCTGTGGATCAAGATTGGCCGCCTCGGCACCCGCTCCGAGCGCCGAGCCGCGAGCAGCCAGGCCACGGCGATGGCCGCTATACAACGCCAGCTCGACGAGATGAAAACACTCTTAGACACTGGGGCAAACGCCAGCAAAAAGATCACCGAGCCAACCGAGCCACTCGCGGTCCACATCGAGCTTGCCCACATACAACCAACGATCGCTCCTCCCAAAACACCTCTGTATGAGGGGAGATCGGACCCCGAAACCCACCTGAGTAAATTCTGAATCTACATGACTGGGTGTGGGGCATCTGATGCAACCAAGTGCCGGATCTTCGCGTTAACATTGGGCGAGCTGGCCCATAGGTGGTACGCCTCACTACCACCACGATCAATCACCTCCTTTAAGAAACTGGCGAATGACTTCACGTCATACTTCGCCAACAAGGTCGCTGCACTGAGAAGGCCCCACCGCGTGATGAAAATTAGGCGGGGAAAGACGAAACCGACGCAGATTACATTGGCCGAGTAGACGAAATCATCCTCACCGCGAACCCGTCGGTGACGAGCTCGCTCTCTTTTCGGTCATGGGGATTCTACGGTCATTCTCTCATGTTTAGACATCTCACCAAGGATATTCCCCCAACTTACGCGATCTTCCGCGCTAAGGTCGCAACTTTACGGCCGTGCAAAGGCTACTCACCCTCCACCTAGGCGAGGAAACGCCACCTCCTGTCCAGAAGATAGCGATCGCCAAAGTAAAGAAGGCGATCACCAAGCCACCCGGAGATCTCAAGGCCTTCGAGGACATGGAAGCCCATCTCCTCCATACGTTCAACCGAACTCCGGCACATATTTTCTACGCCATCAAGGGGCACGAAAAGCTCAAAAAGCCAAAGGCGATAAGGGACCACGGTCACCTGGACAACAATAAATATTGTGCCTACCATAAGAGTCCCGGCCACAGCACCAACCAATGCCGCGACCTCCTCAAACAGCTCTGGAGATTGTTCGAGGAAGGCAAGTTGGACAGCTTATTGGCTTAGCCGAAGCCCCTACCAATCTCTATACACGATCGTCCGAGTCGAACACAAAACAGGTTGGAAAGCTCATACGATCCGACCCCTGGATCAACCTCGGCGACCGTCTCTACATGCTTCAATCAAGAGAAGGGGACCTCGGAAGTCTCCCCGATCTCCCTCCGTATTTAAAAAACTGAAGGACTCGCTCGCCATCTACAGTTCACCATCTAACATGATGGACTAAGGCACGATATCGCCTCCCCCGCACAACGTACACCGTCGAAGGTCGGCATCTACATGACGATCCAAGGTGGAAGAGTGCAGCCATGGTCCTGGTGGTCGATGGAACCAACTGCTTAGGCCATGCAAGGTCCCTTTGGGCTAAGATTGCCCGCCCTTCGTTTAAATACGAGGCCGGCATAGTCTGAGGGCCCTCCAAAATTAATCAGTGGACACGATCACTCGCCCTCAAAGGTTCATCATCTAACATGGTGAACCCGGACAATGCGACACACCACAAGCCCCATCTCAACGTACACCGTCGAGGTTCGCCATCTTCATGGTGGGCCGAGGTGGAAGCAGAGCTAAACAAGCCGCGGGCGTGGAGTTGAATCATCCGACGCTGCCCCGCGCAAGGACTCCTCTAGATCGAGACCGCACGCCCTTCGTTTAAATACAAGGCGAGGCGCAGCCTAACAGAGGACCCTCATAATAAAGTGAGTCACGAGACACTCAATGTCTTCGCGCATCAAAACATGATCAGGGAGTCGGTCCATCGAACTGCGCGATCGTGCACGGTTCCTCAAGACAGACGACCGTCCTCGAGGATTCGACAAAGTTGAAGACCGCTCACTCAACGAATTATTTTCATCCCCTTACTTCCACTAAGTGAATAAAAACAAGGGGGAAGAGTGCGGACTACCTATACGACGATCGTCCCTATTCAACCACATACGGAGATCGTCATTTTTCAGATGTTGTGCAGTGACCGAATTTGTTGTAAAAGTTATCTTTATGAGTTTATCAATTCATTTGGAACTACCCTCGCAACGATCTCTCCTCACACATTTGTACAAAGTCAAACAAAGACTCAAAAATAACAATCATTCAAGTGATAAGTCAGAAATTCAAACATTCATTTCATTGCTTGAAGGATCAAAATACATGGTCGCCCGAAGACCAAAATGCTACAAAGAGAAAAACTACAAAACTACAAGACAAAAAGCTAAAACAAGCAAGCAAGAGCGAAGAGCCTCAGGCCTCCGCCTGGCCTTCGCCTTCAGCGATCGGCTCGACCTGTGGTCCTTCCCCAGTTTTCGGAGCGACCTCACCGTCCTCCGGATCGTCAGGATGAACGATGTTCGCCGGAGTCGGATACCAGCTCAGATCCACGACAAGCTCCGAGAGATCCAAAATCGGCAAGGAGAAAGCAGGATGGAGAGGATGCTCCAACGCATACGCCTTGAAGTTCTCAGCAAGGGGCCCGACCTCCAAACCTCCTTTCTTAGCTGCTCGGATCGAGTCGGCGAACGCCATATAATAGGCGAACTCGCTGACAAACTCCAAGTTTTGAAAGGGATCAGCCTTGGTCGCCTCAACCTCTATTTTCAGCTGCGCCATCGCCTATTGCGACCCTTGGAGCTCGGCCTCCCTCGCGGCAACCTTCTCCCTCGAATCCGCTAGCTAGCTAGTCAACCGAGCGATCGTCTCCTTCTGACGAGCGGCCTCATCCTCAGCAACCTTCTGCGCCCGGACGGCATTCAGCATCATGTCCCGAAATCGGTCAACCGCCAGACGAGACAACTCGGTTTCCTTCTTCGCCAGCTCAAGCTCGTGGCTCGCCCGCTTGGCTGCCTCCAAAGAGTCCTTCTCCATCGCCACGATCTTATCGGCAAACTCGGCGTTCTCTTTCCGAGCCGCCTCGAGATCCGCCTGCAGGCGAATAGTGGAAGGTCGCCCCTCAAACTCCTGCGCAGCCTGGACAGCCATGGTCGCCGTCTGGAGAGAAAGGGCGAGAACAGCCTGCATCGTACTCCCCGATCGCTGACGAGCGATCGCATCCAGATCGGTCGTCCAGGCCTTCGGCAGAGCAGAAGCGGCCTTGCTGACGTATTGCGGGATGTCGCAGGACTGGCGATGAGATCGGCTGGCTAAGAAATCCAACACCATCGGCGGGCAAGACGGATCTGTGCGACGGATCCTACATCAAAACAACAAAGTTAACACAACTTCTACGCAATTGCAAGTTTCAACCCAAAAATGCAATCTACCTCTCAGCCCTCTCGGGGTCACGACCGAAGTACGGTTTCCCTCGAGGAGTCTCAGCGTCAGCGATCGCCATCTCTCGCATAAAAGCCGCAGAGGGCGGCTCGTTCTCCGGAGGGATAACGGTGATCGGAGGCGCGGCGATCGGCATCTCATTGCCAGGGGCAGAAACCGGAGTTTCTTCCGGCCTCGGCCTTTTGCGATTCGTTCGAAGCCCTTCCTCCGGAACTCCCTCCTCAGCCACGATCGGCTCCACACGAGCCTCCGCCTCCGGAACAATTGGCAGCGCAACAGGTGGGGCCCGAGACGACCTCTTGTGGCGGAGTCGGCCTAGAACTCCAGGATTCGACATGGCGATCTCCTGCGGGGCTCCAAAAAGCGAGGAAAGCGAACCTCTACAGTTGAGACGATCGATCAACAGTTAGATATTTTCCTCAAGTAAGGCGATCGCCTAAGGAAGTGAAGGTCGCAGAAACTCATACCTGATACCGAGAGATGTCTCGGGAATCGGAATAGCAGAGCCGACAACCAACGGCTCTCCTTATTGATCTGGCTAGCGTCAAGATTGTCGTCCGACAAGCTCCGTATCCGCTCCCAGACAACCAGGAAATCAAAGGGCAGCTCCTCGACCGCCGGAATATGAAAACCTGCAAAACCGAAATCAAATTAGATCAGTCCATAATGCATCCGAACGAAGGGAGAGTCTAAACCCTTACCGGGATTCCTCTCCCGAAACTCAGTAGGGATCTCCAGCTCGCTCGAAGGATTGTCGCTCGCAGAAGCCCTCCACTTGCCGGCGACCCAGAACCACTTCGTCGGATCGCCCCGCGCCTTATTCGGGACTCCGAGGATTACCCGACCAGATCGGCCCTGAATATGGTAACCGCCGACCGACCCTTTCTGAGCCGTCAGCTTGAAGAAATGGTTCATCTCCAACGGCGATGGGAGGCGGTACAGGCGGTGACCGCCGAAAAGAGTGAGAGTGCAGATGATTTGGAGCCAAGCGTTCGGCGTCAGCTGAAGTGGCGCCACGTTCCAAGCGGCCAGCAGGTGGGAGACAGCAAAAGATAGAGGGAAGCGCAGCCCGGCCTCCATAATCGCCTCATTCACGGCGACCATACCCACCGGAGGTTGATCGGCTCGCTCATTCTCCGCCGGCGCGAATATATCCACATCTGAAGGAACATGGAACCTCGTCCTCCAGACGGCCAGATCTTTCCTGGTCGCCGAACTCCGGATTTGGCCAAGCGACCATAAAGATCGCAGCGCAGCCCGGTACTGCGACCTTTTGGGAATCTGATAAGGGTAGGCGACTAAGTAACCTCGGAAATCGAATCTCGGAGATGGACCGGCCAACTTCTCCATAATCTCAGCGAAAGCCTTATAGGCCCGGCCGAAAGCGCTATGCTGCTCCCGGTAGGCCCTAATCGCCAGATCTCTCTCTATCTGCGATCGTCTGTCTTCAACAACCGCTTCCTTAGCGACGTCGGCTTCATTAAATAAAGCCTCGATTTCAGCAGGGTCGATTCCGACCCGAATAGCCTCAGCGGCCGTCTCCATGTGGAAGTCGGAAGAAGGTCCTCCCCGGACAGTCGATGTCCCGGCGGCGGAACTGGTACCCACTCCATGTGATGATGACGTTCCGGCCATTCTCAAAGAAAGAAAGGAGAAAAGGATTTTTTCTTACCCAAAGATGAAATCGAACAACGATCGGCACTAAGATCTTCAGAAAAATCTTCAGCAAGTCCTTCTTTCTCCAGTAAGTGCGCGTGAGAGTGAAGACTGCAACACTGCGCCCTTTTATAGGAGATGGCAGGGACTCGTTTGCAATAAGGGAAAATCTCAGGGGTCGGATCTCAAACGTCGCATTTATTGACTCCCTCGAGACCCGCGTACGCGTCTTTTCAAGGACGCGTCAGTCGAGGGGTCATTAATGACCGTTGATATCCTCCAACAGAAGCCCGACACGTGCGCGGAGACTTTTCCACGCCCGTTGCCATTTCCCGCGCAGTTTAGCGGCCAACCAGGTCGTCCAAACACTGAATCTATCAGCTCAAAGACGATCGCCAGTTCAGTTAAACGCAAAGTCGCTCGTCAAAAGTTCAGCGATCGCCAAGAGAACCACCTCACCCCACGTTTCCAACGTATGAGCGAGCTGGGGGGCAATTGTTGTGTCAAGATTTATTCATCCCGACAGGCGATCGACTATAAGGCCGATCGACCAAGTCAACACCAGTCAAACTATGGGCAGCTCGCCTAATCGAAGATATCAGACCACCATCAGCTACCTAGCGATCGACTCCCAAGGCGATCGCCCTTCGGCATCTGGCGATCGAATCTAGTGTCCAGCTAAGGACGGTCGACCTACGCCCCGATCAGAGATGATCGCCCGTCAAAGTCATCGAAGACTGGATCTCAGAACAGCACCCACGTGCAGATCCAGATAAGGCACCGCAGCACATGGGTCGTTGACCACAGCCTGTCAGCATCTTTCCACCAACCGACAGGCCCGCCGAAAGGTGTCAGTGGTGTTGTGTCGAGAATTACACTCTCCGACCGACGATCGCCTCGGAGATCGGGCGACCTAGCCACTGCCGAGCAGCCAAGGCAGAACTGCCGACCAGCGATCGGGCGACCTAGCCTTAGCCCCACAGACAACACAAATCGGCCAACCGAAGGTCCCAGGACAAGTCCCGGTGCCGAGCGATCGACATCAAATACGATCGTCTCTCGGCACTTGGCGACCGACTCCTGGCGACCGACAAGCGGACGATCATCTCTCGGTACTCGACGACTGACCCTTGGTGACCGACCGATGCCGACCCTCAGCGACTGGCCGATGACGACCTTCAGTGACCAGCTAGAGACGACCGCATCATGTCGATAGTCATCCAGTCGGCAAAGGCCGAGCCTCAAGACTGACACCACGTGCAAGAGCCGAGACAAGATCCGCATATCACGGATCATTGACCACAGCCTGTCAGCATCCGTCCACCAGCCGACAAGCCCGCCGAAAGTTGTCAGTAGGGCCGCATGTGACAGTGACTCCGGACGCGTGCTGGCTCCTCATTGGACCGCCACTGCTGCCGCCGTAGCCTCGACTTTAGTGCATCGCCAGCATCTATCTTGGACTTTAGTCCGACATCCCGTGTGATCGCCCCATTATAATATTGGCCGGCAGACGATCGCCCCATTATTATAATGGCCGGAAGGCGATCGCCCGCCAGAAGACAAGACTCGGCTGTCACTATATATACACGGCTCCCTGCACTTGTCCAAAGGATCCGAAATTCTTGAGAATACACGTAAATACTTCAATTCCCACGAGATTTCACACAGCACTTGGTTATCTCCAACTCTTGGCAACAGCTATCATTCGGTACTTCTTCTCTCGGCCTCTCACATCAAGAAGACGATCGGCAGGGACGAAGAACACCGAGCTTCGCTCAAGAGCCGAATTAACAGAGTCTTTTTACACTCATTATATCTAGATTTCTCACATTAATACTTGTATCCACGAATATTTGTATTAATAACATCTCGCGAGAGCATTCAAGCCCGGGCCTAACAAACCCGGCAAATCTAGTGTTTATTCATTTTCTCTCGGAAGTGCTCCCGCAAATTGTTGTTTGTTGTCCGTCTTCCAGCAGTATTAATCTTCGGATAAATATTTTGGGCAACAACAATTGGCGCTAGAGGAAGGGCATCTAACCCTCAAATTTTTATTCCTACCGTCTCGAAGAACACTCACTGTTCTCGGGGCAGACACTTGAAGTGACACTCACTGCGCTTCAAAGAAATCCTTCAGAAATCATGTCTTCCGCCTCCGCGTCGAAGAAAGCCGCCGCCCGGCCAGACGCCTGCCTGGTCCCGGGCCCGAGCCACGGCCGATGGTGGAAGGTAGCCGCCGCGGTCAGAGACGCTCGATCCCGTCCCTGGACGGCGGCCCAAGCCTCTCGCTCGATCAACTCCGAACCAATGAACAGATCGAAGAGGCCATAGCCGTCCTTCAAGAGCGACGGAGTGCTCTCAACGCGCCTCCCGCTATCACCCCTCGGCCCGCCTAAGTCCAAGCGAAGCTCAAGGCGCATCGTCCGATCGATCGCCAGAGGCTCTCGTCCGCAAGAAGAAGCGCTCGCCAGGGAACCTCTCGTCTTCGATCGCACAGGCGGTGACCCGACAGCGATCGGGCGGTCCGGCCTCGCCTACGAGACGACGGAGTTTGAGTCTGTCACCGGGAGCTCGGCCTACCCGACTCCCGAGGCGGCCACCAGCCTGCTCCTCGCCAAATAGCCGAGGTCGGCAGCAGCGGAGTCTGGAGATCGGTACACGATCGCCTCGGCTCCCGCTCCCAAAGCCGATCAGCAAGCGACCGAGCCACGGCGATAGCTGCGATGGAACGTCAGCTCGACGACATGAAGGCGCTCCTGCAATCCAGGGCAGGCGCCATGAAGGCGATCGCCGAGCCAAGCGAGCCGCTCGCGATCGACATCGAGCTCGCCCCCGTGCAGCACAAGATCACTCCCCCGTAAACACCCTTGTACGAGGGGCGATCGGACCCCGAAATGCACCTGAGCAAGTTCAACATCTACATGACCGGGTGTGGGGCATCAGACGCGACCAGGTGCCAAATGTTCCCTATGACGCTGGACGACCTCGCCCACCGGTGGTACACCTCATTGCCACCTCGGTCCATTGGCTCCTTTAACGAACTGGCGAACGTCTTCACAAGGTACTTCGCCGCCAAGGTCGCTCGACCGGAAGGTCCCCATCGCATGCTGCAAATCAAGCAAGGGAAAGAAGAATCCGACTCGGACTACATCGACCGGGTAGACGAGATCATCCTCAACGGCGAGCCCGTAAGCGATGAGATCGCCCTCCACGTGGTCCTAGCAGGATTCCATGGTCTTTCGCCTATGTTCAGGCATCTTACGAAGGACCAGCCCACGACCTACGCGGTCTTCCGAGCTAAAGCCGCAGATTTCCTGGCCAGGCAAAGGCTTCTTCTTAGCCTAGGAGTAGAGCGATCGGCGCCCGAGCGACGACCTCTAGTCTCCCAGCCCGATCGCTATTATCCAGCAGAGCCGGAGGACTCGCTCGCCATCTACAGTCCACCATTTAACATGAGGGACTAAGGCTCGCGATCGCCTCCACTGCACATCATAAAGCCGTGGTCCTGGTAGTCGATGGAACCGGCTGCTTCGGCCATGCAAGGTCCCTTTCGGCCGAGATCGCCCGCCCTTCGTTTAAGTACGAGGCCGGCGTAGTCTGAGGGCCCTCCAAAATTAATCAGTGGACATAATCGCCCGCCCTCAAGGATCATCATCTAACTTGGTGAACCCGGACAAAGCGACACGTGCCACTACCCCCGTCTCAATGTACACCATCGAGGTTCGCCATCTCCATGGTGGGCCGAGGTGGAAGCAGAGCTAAACAAGCCGCGGGCGTGGAGTTGATTCATCCGACGCTGCCCCGCGCAAGGACTCCTCTAGACCGAGACCGCACGCCCTTCGTTTAAATACGAGGCGAGGCGCAGCCTAACAGAGGACCCTCATAATAAAGTGAGTCACGGGACACTCAATGTCTTCGCGCATCAAGACACGGTCATGGAGTCGGTCCATCGAACTCCGCGACTGTGCATGATTCCTCAAACAAGCGAAACCATCAAGTTTCCGAGGGGGATCGGCCAATGTTGTTTTTTGCAGGTACAAGACCGAAAGATAGCTAGCCAATCGACCATGATAGCCCAAGTCCAAATCCAAAGTCAGCTCAGCAAGATCGCCCGTCCTCATCTTACACGATCGCCAGCAAGAACCACCTCACCCCATGTCTTCAACATAGGAGCAAGCTGGGGGGCAATTGTTGTGTCGAGAATTACACTCTCCGACCGGCGATCGCCTCGGAGATCGGGCGACCTAGCCACTGCCGAGCAGCCAAGGCAGAACTGCCGACCAGCGATCGGGCGACCTAGCCTTAGCCCCGCAGACAACACAAATCGGCCAACCGAAGGTCCCAGGACAAGTCCCGGTGCCGAGCGATCGACATCAAATACGATCGTCTCTCGACACTTGGCGACCGACTCCTGGCGACCGACAAGCGGACGATCATCTCTCGGTACTCGACGACCGACCCTTGGTGACCGACCGATGCCGACCCTCAGCGACTGGCCGATGACGACCTTCAGTGACCAGCTAGAGATGACCGCATCATGCCGATAGTCATCTAGTCGGCAAAGGCCGAGCCTCAAGACTGACACCACGTGCAAGAGCCGAGACAATATCCGCATATCACGGATCATTGACCACAGCCTGTCAGCATCCGTCCACCAGCCGACAAGCCCGCCGAAAGTTATCAGTAGGGCCGCATGTGACAGTGACTCCGGACGCGTGCTGGCTCCTCATTGGACCGCCCAGCTGTCTGCCGGCTGTAGCCTTGGACTTTAGGCAGACTGCCAACATCTATCTTGGACTTTAGTCCGACAGCCCGTGTGATCGCCCCATTATAATATTGTCCGGCAGACGATCGCCCCATTATTATAATGGCCGGAAGGCGATCGCCCGCCAGAAGACAAGACTCGGCTGCCACTATATATACACGGCTCCCTGCACTTGTCCAAAGGATCCGAAATTCTTGAGAATACACGGAAATACTTCAATTCCCACGAGATTTCACACAGCACTTGGCTATCTCCAACTCTTGGCAACAGCTATCATTCGGTACTTCTTCTCTCGGCCTCTCTCATCAAGAAGACGATCGGCAGGGACGAAGAACACCGAGCTTCGCTCAAGAGCCGGATTAACAGAGTCTTTTTACACTCATTGTATCTAGATTTCTCACATTAATACTTGTATCCACGAATATTTGTATTAATAACATCTCGCGAGAGCATTCAAGCCCGGGCCTAACAAACCCGGCAAATCTAGTGTTTATTCATTTTCTCTCGGAAGTGCTCCCGCAAATTGTTGTTTGTTGTCCGTCTTCCAGCAGTATTAATCTTCGGATAAATATTTTGGGCAACAACAAGTGGGACCGCCCGTGACAGCGACTCAGACGCGTGCAGGCTTCTCATTGGACCGCGCGACTGAATGCCAGCAACTCCTGCAGACTTTAAGGAGACAAGCCCATGTGACATAAAGACGATCGCCCGATTATTATAATACAGAAAAGGCGATCGCCCGGCATATCCAAGTCCTATAAATAGAGAACCTCCTCCTACTGGAAAAAGGTTTCGAATTCATTCACCTACATTCCGACTTCATTCACGGAAATACAGTAGAACACACATACCATTAAGCTCCCTGCTTTCTCGCCGGAATCCATCTCAGGACTTCTCTCTCCGAATCTCTCGTCCAAAAGACGATCGGCAGAGGCAAGAAGTCTCCACAAGGCAGATTCCAAGAGATTCATAAGCTCAGGAGCTCAAGCATCCAGCTAATACTCGCCGTGAGAGACTGTTGATTTCTCACCGCCGCGGCTGTTCATCTCCTTTGTTACAAGAACTCACAAAGCATCACATCTGGTTCTTCCGGCAATCTACACGCTCACTAGCTAAGATAACAAGAATCTTTACACTCATTGTAATTGTATTCTTACATTAGTACCTGTATTCCCGAATATTAGTATTAATAATATCTCGCGAGAGCATTCAAGCCCCGGGACTAACAACCCGGCAAATCTTGTGTTATTTATCTTTCTCACGGAAGTGCTCTCGCATTTGTTTGCTATCCCATCCATTCCAGCAATATCTATCTCCGGATAATATTTTGGGTAGTAACATGTGGAATAAATACTTTACTATCAAAATTATTCCCCGAATTCCTTTGTTCAATAATATGGTTACGGATTTGGATAATTATTAATGATGTGACATTGCATAATACTGATAATTGATCCATATTTTGAATTAGCATAATTGAAACTCTAACTTAGGATTGAAGATGTGATTTGGAATTTTTGAACACTGATGTTGTTCAAAAAATATATTGAATATACTGGATTTTGACTTTTAGAGGTCACAGAGATTTTGCATATACTATCATAACTGAGATATATCCGCTTGTCTTTTGAAATTATAGACATCACGTAATCGTTTACTATCTCCACAATGTCGTTTGTTGGCGCTAGGATTGCTCTTTCTTCAAAAAATTACTTTATGGAAAGTTACTTATAAGTGAATGGTAGTGCTTTCAACAATGGCTACAATATGATTTTCGGCATTCCGGATTAGTAAATATCAAGAATATCAATCAAGATTTCTCTATCGACTTCTTCACCCAGCTCACCATCTATAATTTTGAGGATTCATTCGGAGAAGTCCTTAATTTATTGTAGATGATGAGATGACATTGTGTGTCCAACAATTAATCTCATATTCTTGGTGAGTCTCATGAGTTTGCAATGATGCCAAAGTAAAGAAGAGCTTATACTTGAATAAACGATATATGCATTGTCCTTTGATACAACTTCATATGTAGAATTATACTAAATAATTGTGGCAAGGGTAATTTCAGTAATATTTGAAATTTAAAAAGTTTTTGGAAATACATAAGAGAGTTTGACTTATAATTTAAAATTAAGCACTTCTCAAATTGCAATAAAAAAATGTAACAGTAGTATATATAATTTAATTACTTGTATGACCTATTATAAATATACCTGTTAAATTAGAAAACTAGGTCCAAGTCCTAGCCTTAAGAAATTTAACAATTTAGATTGTAATATAATAATATCTTGGATAAGTTAAAAAACACACATAAGAATTTTATCCCAATTACAAACGACCTTAAAATTTTAGAAATTTACAAAAGAAAAAACTCAATTGATTTGATTGAGTGAAACGGCATATTTATGCTTATATGATATTTTTTCATATATTTAGCTTCATATTTAAGAGTATTAAAGTCTACATATTTTATATGTTAAAAAAAATAGAAAAAGAGTTGAAATACTTTAGTAATTTCTGAAACTTGTATTACAAAAACTTTCGACGGCATTTGGTTGAAGTGAAACTATATGTATATTCATATTAAAATAGGTTTGAGAATTACAAAGTAAGGAGATTATGAATTATAACTTAAATTAAGTACTTCCCAATTTGCCCCCAAAAAAGAAACAGCAGCACCGTAGTATATATATAAGTGAATTACGTGTATGACTTATTGTAAATATACCAATCGCGGGGTTAACTGAGAAAACTACAGCCACATCCTAGACTAATTAAAATTATCTCCATTTTTTAAAAGCAAAAAAAGGCCCAATTTTGTTTGTAATATAAGGTTAGCCGAGAAAAGTTATAGGGTACTTTTCAGGCATTGAATTTCATATTTAAGAGTACTAAATTCAAGAAATTTTACATTCAAAAGAAGAGAAAAATAATTAGAGTATTTTTAGTAATTTGTGAAACTTGTATCACAAAAAATCTAAGTGATATTTGGTTCAGTTGAAACTTTATATCATTTTTTATATGATATTATTTTCAAATAGTTAACTCAAAATATAGAAGTATTAAAGTTGGCACATTCTACATTGATCAAGAGAAGGACATAAATAGTTGGTCCTTTTTTTGCCAAAATGGTCCAAATGTTAAATGACCAAAAAGGAGATAATTTAATCCTTATATCTGAAAAAAATTACATAAATTATTTGGATATAATTTAAAACATAAAAGCAAATCCAAAAATTTCAAAAATATATAGTTGATTTCAAGAGAAATTAACAAATCTTTTAAAATTAAAATAAAAATAAAAAATCACTTTAAAATCACTTAAAACGATTAACTTTTTTCCTGAAATTCTCTTTGTACAAAAATGAATCTACGGATTAGTATATTATTATTAAATTTAATTTCTAATATATTTAGAAACATCTCTTTGAAAATTCACAAAATTAGTAATTATATAATTTACCAAATATGATTTTTTTTCATTTATTTTTTTATTTTATATTAATTAAATGAAATTTAAAACTAAAATAAACTAATTGATTTATTTCATAGTTTCTTTGATTTATTTATAAATAATAATTAAAACTATTGTTTCTACACTCTTAATAATATTTTTTAATGAGATTATTTCAATTTATTTAATTAATTAGGACTTCGAGTACCTTTTTAATTATATATATTCAATACTTCTTTTCCAATACTCCCAAGTATCTTTCATTTGAGTTGATATTTTTTTTATTGATATACCTAATTATAGTTATCATTACCTTTCCCTTTCCCTTTCCCTTTCCCTTTCCCGAGTTTGAACCAAGCACGCCCTAACTAATATAAACTAATTAATTAGTGGAAATATATAATATTTCCGCGAGATTTTAGGTTTAAATTTTTAATATATAGTGCACACTATTATATTAAATTTCTCTTTATTTGAGATTTATATTTTTTAATTAATGAAATCGTGAAATAATTCTGTAAATGTAATCAATTCCTATTTATTCGTAAGTTACATTCCTTAATTCGTAAAAATTAATAAGGTAGGTAGGAGTTATATGAGGTATAATTATAATGTAATTAATGCAATGATGATTAGGTCAGTAATTGATTATGTGTCAGCTGAAGCATGAGAGACTGACACATAAGCACACAAAGCACAAACAGAAGACATGTGGCTGCCGTCACTTAGACTCAGCGTATTCTGGATTAGTAAAATCAATCCTTAAAAAGAAAAATCAAACAAGTTTTCGTGTGAAGTACCAAACACGCTGCTAAAGAGGTGGAGCCCTTCCAGTCCCAGCGTCTGGAAGGGTGGTATTATACCAGCGCCTACGTGGCGTTGATGTGGCGCCTACATGGCGTTGATGTGGTATATTTTAATTTTTAATATAAAAAAGTAGTAGGGGTGATACAAAAACACCCCTACTATCAAAACCTTACTACATATACAGCATCCGGTACAACCCCTACAAAGCATGGTGTAGATAGTAGGAGTGTTTTTGTATCACCCTTACTATATACCACATCAGCGTCTAGTAGACGCCACATCAGTGCCACGTAGGCGCTGGTATAATACCACCCTTCCAGACGCTGGGACTGGAAGGGTGCCGGCTAAAGAGGTGCCATCAACGTTCAAAAGATCAGTCGATTTTAAATACAAACAAAAGTTGCAAAACCCCCCAAAACCTAAACAGATTAAAATATACGTAAAATTCAATTTCGGTCCTTCTTATGCTTTCTTCTCTTCCATTTCAAGCGAAGACACCCATTTCCTGTATTTTTCAGTAAATCTCCCACAGTTGATAAACCCTAATTTCTTACCAAAATTCACCATCTCGCCGGAGCCGTAGCTTCAAAATGCCACCCCCGATTACTACCCCGCGCCCCGGCTTTGGTTGCCCTAAAACCGACTACCCTTCAGCCCAGAATTTTAAATTTACGGAAAGTTTTGATATCCCCCCGGGCTCAACTGATGCTGCTGGATTTAGTTGCTCGAAATCCGGTAATGGAAAATCAAATATTTCAAGTCGATCCAGGCCTAGACTAACAAAGATAAGGAGGAAACAAACGGTGGCCCCCACATATGTAAAATCTGTAAAAGTTGATCTGGGGTTGAAGGGGTTTAGTAATCTTAATGGCGGGTTTCAGCTTGACCGTAAATTGGGGAATGTTTCTGGGGGTAATGGCGGAGTTTCAATGTCAAATGGGAGTGGGGAGAATGGGGACTTGAATGGGAATAAGGAGCAAGTTGGGAATGGATCGGAATTCGGTGTTAACTCGAATGGTTCTGTATTTGGTTCTAGTGTAAATGGCTGGACAAGCAATCTACAGTCAAAAGAGGCCGATTTATTGCCTGCGTCTAATAATAGTGGCTCAAAGTCTGATGTGGAGAAGAAAACTGAAAGTTTTATGCTTGGAGCCCCTACGACTGCCTCTAACGCTAATCAGAATTTGCCGGCTGGAAGTTCTGTGTTTGGTCCTGCTAAGAGTGGATTGCCTATGGATACAAAATTTGAAGGTGGGAAGTTTGTCTTTGGGGTTTCAGATATCAAGGCCAAAGAGTCTAGAGGATTTAAGACGCAATCAAGAGTTAATGTGTTCAAGAAATCTGAAAGTATGGAATTTGTTTATGGTTCGGATAAGCGTGACTCTGCTTCACGTGTGACGTTAAACCAACAAGATACGAATAATTCTTGTTCGCGGTCGAGTGTTGATGAATTTCAGAAAGCTAACAGTGCAAAGTTTGTATTTGGTGTGAGT
The DNA here is from genome assembly GCA_033398695.1 of Orobanche coerulescens. NCBI lineage: Eukaryota > Viridiplantae > Streptophyta > Magnoliopsida > Lamiales > Orobanchaceae > Orobanche > Orobanche coerulescens. The sequence continues at coordinate 3,618,875 of CM065807.1, read as the reverse complement.
AAGAATGTCTCAGCTCCGATTAATTCGGATACACAAAAGCAAGATTCTTGCAAATATGCAGACAAAAGTGAAGGCACTGGAAACACAGTACCTGATGTGAGGGGTAAAGTTAAATTGGACACTCATTTGAATTTTGTGTTCGGTTCTAATTGTAATGATTCTAATGTAGGCATAGATTTGGACAATAAACTCACTGGTAAAAGTATGGATCCGTCTAATTCTACATGTACCGGTAAAGAAAATGTAGATATTGGAATTCAGTTTCGGAATGCATGTCTGAATGGTGTTTTTCTTTTTGGAGGATCAAAAGGCAAGGGGCCCTTTAGTTCTACTGGAAGTACAAACCTTGTTAATGAGACGAATCAACCAAACGTAGGAGAGCCTGAAGATTTCAATGGTTTTGAACAGCATAATCATAATACTCCGGACATTAGTTCTAAATATCGACATAGTAGTAGTTCAGGTGATCTTTCTGAGAAGGGCCCTGCAGTTAGTATATCAGATGAGATGATGAGATTAAACATTAATGCTTCTGAAGTAGATACTAAGAAGACTGAAAGTTTCACTAGTAACTTTTTAGTGAATACTAGTTCTTTGTTTGTTTTGGGTAATGCAAATAGTAAATCATTGGGGGGCAAAAGATTGAAGAAGAAAACTGGAAAGTTAAAACAAAGAACAGTGGTCCAACAGTTGTTTGGACAAGATCGTGTATATAAAGAAAACAGTTCCTTGCAAAATCATAAGTCTCCTGGTTGTGGTTCACCCATGGATTTTTCACCTTATCAAGATACACATTCTTCTAGTGCACCAGAGGCAGATTCTAGTAATGGAGTAAAAGGAGAATTTGCCTTAAACGAGAAAGATACTTCCGAGAAGTGTGAAAAATCTGATGATGACGAGAACAACTCAAATTTCTCTCCTTCATTACCTGCAGAAGACGGCCTGTCAGCATTAAGACGGCAATACAAGAAAAAGTATAAGTCGAAAGTTGGTTCAAATCAGACAGTCCAAGGCAACAATTCTACAAAAGAAAAAGCTAAGCAAGATGCTATCCCTACAACACCTCATGAAGTGTGTGAGTCTTGGCGAATAAGGTGAGTTTGTCAGTAATAATTGTCCCTTAGTCGAAAATATCGTTTTTTGAGTGGCTTAATTGCAAATTTGGTCATCTAACTATAACGGACTGCAGTTTGGGTCTTGTATATGTGGTAGCAATTTTGGTCCCTTAAGTTTTGAGTTTTTGCAACTTTGGTCCTGTAAGGTTTAGTCCATGCACTTCTAGACCTATAAGTTTCTATTCAGTGCAATTTTAATCACAAATGATTGTTTCAATATTTGACTTATTCCCAAAATGCCCTCAAGTGCCAAAATATCCAAGTACCTATGAATGAAAGTTACAAGAGTGGAATCACTATATTGACTAAAGGGCATTATCGTCAAGGACTGGAATTGCCACATCAAGAAGTTAAAGGACTAAAACTGCCAAGCCCAAGAGTTAGATGACTAAACTTACAATGTAGCCAGTTTGAGTAGTCACCATTTATTACTGATGGAGATTTTTTTCCCTGTTTAGTTTTGAAGCCATTTTATGATTATCATTCTTGTGCACACTCATCGATTGCATCTACTCGAATAATTTCGATATTTGTTTAGGGGAAATCAAGCTTATCATGATGGAAAACTTTCTGTTGCTGAGGAACTTTACACGTCGGGCATCAATTTTGCTCCACATATCAGTACTCCAGGATACTCCATGAAACCGCTTTTACTCTGCTATAGCAACCGGGCTGCCACACGAATGTCCCTTGGGAGAATGAGGGAAGCCATAGAAGATTGTGCAAAAGCTGCTGAACTAGACCCAAACTTTCTCAAAGTTACATTGAGGGCTGGAAAGTTAGTAGTGTTCCCTTGTTCTGTCTTTTACTGTTTTATTTTTCAGTCTTTTCAATACCGTGCCAAAAAAACTGTCTCGATTTTAAAGCACTTGCCTTTTATTTGCTTCACTGGTCTCTCATGTTAATTATAATATCAGTTCCACTGAAACTATTTTGAACATTTTGCTCTCTTTTTTTCTGTAATAATTTGCAGTTGTTATCTGGTGTTGGGAGAAGTTGAAGATGCGATTCAATGTTACTCTAAATGCTTGAATTCAGGAGCCGATGTGTGCTTAGATAGGAGAATCACAATCGAAGCTTCTGATGGCCTGCAAAAGGCAAAGGTGAGATATTATTCTTATTCTCAACTGTCCTTTTGTTGTTATACTGAACCTTCAGTTTGATGTCCATATATTGTTTGAGTTGTTGAAATTGGTGTCTGCTTGTAGTTGTAATTCTTTTTTATACTTTTAGACAAGTCAGAAGCATGCAAAAAAACATGTTTAGAATTCTCTTTATAAGATCATTTTGAACTGCAAAATTGCTCTTCCTAATATGTTGCTTTGAAGCACCTGGCAACCTATGCAACTAATTGAAACATGATATCTTGTTTTTTTGTTAGTATTATCTTGTTCCCAAGGGCTGATACCTAAATATTAGATTACTATACGTGCTGCTTTGTGGCCACTGTCTCGTCCATTTCTACTTTCACTCTTTACCTTTCTGAATGGCTTGTTATCTCGACTGCCTTTATCGTAGACATCCTATGGTAATATTTTTCGTATATAGAGCTTTGCTTATGCTTTCCAGCTGTATTAAGTATGTATATATATGTAATGCAGACTGACACCTAGGGAGATTCTAGTTTCTTGTTTGTGTTTTTTATCCTTTGCTAATAAATGGGTCGAGACATTGACATCATCTTCTTCATTGGCTTCGTTGATAAAATGGATCTGTTTTTGGAGATGTTGAATTCCCCATTAAGTTTACACGTAAAGTTTTGTTCATCTTCATCGGGACCTTCGAGAAGAGCATCATCATTATCATCATCGTTAATTGTACCTTAATCTCAAGTATGTTGGGATCAATGACATGAAGATTATAGTGTCAATTAATGGTCTAAATTTAATTAACACTATATCATGCAAAAAGCAAGTAATGCCGGATACACTTCCTGTCGCAACCTTCATATGAAGGAGAAATGAGATGAAATTCACTAGCACAGGAAATATCATCGAACGGCGATTAGTTGTTATCTTGCAGGATTGATATTGAAAAATCAACATGTACGCCCTGGAACATGACATCTTTCGAGTAGATACGTTTAAAGAAGAAAAACATAATAACATTGCGATTTAAAGATGCATCTATAGCTTGTCTGCTCATGTTTGAAGAGGCAGTGTAGAAGTTCGTTTGACTGTTCATTTTCTTGTTCTGTGTCTTTGTCTTCCTCTCTAACCCAGCAATTGATTGGCTGTTGCTTGACAGAAAGTAGCTGAGTACATGCATCAGTCTGCGAACCTCTTGCAAGATGGAACTGACAATTATGCAACCACTGCTCTAAAGAACATCGAGGGGGCATTGTCAATAAGTCGTTTCTCAGAGAGATTACTTCAGATGAAAGGAGAGGCACTATGCTGTGTATGTGACGATTAGTAACTCACATATTTCACGTTAAACATGTTGAGAGATTGTTAGCTAACAGCCCATATTGTTATGTTTATCCGTACAGCTGCGGATGTATGGTGAGGTGATTGAACTTTGCGAGCGAACTCTCGATATTTCCAAGAAGAACTTTGGTAATGTGAAGTTATGGAGGTGGCACATTCAGGCCAAGTCGCAATTTCATATGGGACGGCTTGAATTGGCTCTTGATTTGATTGAAAAACAAGAAAATATGGCTATCAGCTCCAGGTAAATTTAATTGGTCATTAACCTGTAATGCGTGTTCTGTTTGGAAATAGTAGTATTAATCACAATTTTATAATGTAGGCCCGGAGACGTGACCCAGGAGTCCTCGATTGCTTTAGCTACCACGATACGTGAACTTTTATCCTTGAGAGTACGTTAAATGTTGATTTTTAGTTTCCAACACGAAATCTAAATTATATTTCACTAATTGTTGTTTATGTCGAATTTAGGAATTACTATATGAATATTAAATACAGAAAGCAATACTTGTTTGTTCATCACAGAAATCAGGAAATGAAGCCTTTAATTCTGGAAGGTACACAGAAGCTATAGAGAATTATACCTCTGCTATATCAAAAAGTTTAGAATCACGCCCTTTTATGGCTATCTGCTTCTGCAATCGTGCGGCTGCCTACCAATCGATCAACCAAATTGTTGATGCCATTGCAGATTGTAGTCTAGCCATTGCTCTAGATGAAAATTACCAAAAGGTTTGTTACATGCATGTTTTCTGGAGGATAAAGTTACCGTGTTTAATTTATATCACTACTTTTACCATCCTTCTTTATCGAGATATGGTCGACAGCACCGTCTTAATTCACAGAGCACATAATAATGCAAGAAATATGCATTTTAAGCTCGATGATGGTTATAATTATATCATTTTCATATATATCCAGCTTTGCCTTCATTGGAATACTTTTTCACACAATTTGGTTGCCTTCTGTATGTAGGCAATTTCCAGGAGAGCTACTTTACATGAGATGATTAGAGATTATAAGCATGCGGTTTATGATCTGCAGAGACTGATCTCTCTTCTTGAAAGTCAATCACGAACCAAAACTCAACAATCTGATGTTCGAAGTAAATCAACTGGAGGCAGCGTGAGGGATTTAAGAAAAGCCCATCGTCGTCTTTGCTCAGTTGAAGATAAGGCTAAAAAGGAAATCCCCATGGATCTTTACCTTATTTTGTAAGTCCAGTCATCATATTTTTGGTTAGGATTTATTACAAATACGACCCTTTTAGCTTTAGCCTATGTTAGAAATAGACTGTTATCTTTTGAATTACATATACCCTCTAGACATCATATTTGTTTAGGATTCTTGCAAATACTCTCCTTCAGTTTTAGCCTATTTACACACACAAAAAAAGTTCTCCTTTAACTTACATATACCCTCTGGACATACGTTTATGTTTTACACACTGACACCTATTGAGAGTGAAGTTTGTAAAACAAAACCCAAACTCGAATGGCTATGTGTAATATCTCGAGGATTGTTTTTATCCATATTTGTTCTTAGTATCCGATACAGGATACTTGTCCGTCTTGGTTTTGAAATTATATTATTGACATGAACATTGAAGTCCCTGTGACTTTAACTCTTTATTGAGAGCATATAAAGCTTTATTAATATTTATTTATCTTGACTGGCAGGGGAATGAAAGCATCTGATGCTGAATCGGAGATTAAGAAGGCGTATCGAAAGGCAGCTCTCAAGCATCATCCAGACAAGGTTTCAAGAGGCATCTCTCTTAGTTATATGGTTAAATATTATTCGATATCCTTGCTGTGATCAAACTTTAGTTATGTCGTGTATTTTGTCCAGGTCTTGGTAAGGAGTGATGTAGGTGATTGTGGAACACTGTGGAAGGATTTTGGCGAGAAAATTCACAATGATGCTGACCGGCTATTCAAAATAATTGGGGAGGCATATGCTGTTCTTTCCGATCCCTCCAAGGTATTAGGAATATGGATGAGTTATGCATACTAACCATTAATAACTCTATTTAGGTTAACTACAAAAACTACTCATGAAACTGTTTCTGAACCTGATCATACTTGTCAATACGAGTAATTTCCAGCTGAGTTGGCAATTTTTGGTTGCACGGTTTATCCATTGCGAATTTTTCAAGTTTGTGGAGTTTTCATCAAAATTTTAATTTCCACAAACTTTTGGGTTCAAGATGTAATTTCGAAAATTTACAAAATCCAAACTGTACTCACGTCTCCGGAAACGAGTCGTATAGGACCTGTAACATTTGGAGTTCCTTTCATAAATACTCTTCACCCCGCCGCTTTGACCTGCAGCCGTGTAACATTTTTTAAAGATTTAGTTCATTAATTTAAAAATAATATTTTCTTCTACACGGGCTATCAACCCGCGTTAAGACCCGTTACAGGTCGACCTGCTCCATTGACCCACGGTGCGGGTCCGGGTGTTGAAGTACCCGCCACGCTGTGCCCATTGCCATCCCTAGTCGGTAATACTTTAGGGGGTATTTGTCATTTTTGGAAAATAACCGGAGTGTTTTTGTAGTTGGGCAAAATCTCAGTGGCAGCTCCTGTAATTGTCCTTTTTCTTCCCCCCTCCCCCCCAAAAAAAGAACATCCAGTGCTGTTCTTTTTTTTCCGGTTCCTGTGGTAATTAGATGTCATATACATATCTGTTCAATCGGTGTCTTTGCAGCGATCAAAATACGACCATGAAGAGGAGGTACGGAAAATTTACAGGGAGGGCAACAGAAACAGTAATTCTGGATCTCCATCCACTTCGTTCAGTTCTCCGTACGAAAGAGGAAATTATTCTGGAAGACAAGCCTCCGGTTCTAGTACGTGGTCTGAGAAAAACAATAGGCGTTATTGGCACGAATCAAGATGGTAGAAACCAAGCAGATCTACACACTTGTGAAATATGCAACCTTAAAGGTTGTCTATTCCTCGAGGCAAATAATCCGGATCACCCTGTACAATGGAACGTAAAGGAGATATGACACTTCGCTGGAAAAAATTTTGCAGACACGGGTAATATAGTTCATTTTCGTGCAAAGAAGTCGGGGAAAAGTAATAAAAAATTAAGAAGAAAAAAAAACGATTATTTAGCAACGTGCTATTATGGGAAAGTTACAGTAGAGTATACGTCTCTGTGATCAATATACAATTTCAGAGAGTTTGTGGGAAGGCTTCTTCCTGTTATGCAGAAAAACACATTTTGAAATATAGTTGATTAAAAAATTCGTTTTTTACATATGCCTCATCTCCTATAACACACGCCGTCGAGCTTACTTCCCGCCCCGTTCCAAAATCCCGGAAGTGTAGTGCTTAGTCACATACAACGAATATCTCACCCTAATGCCAACTGCATGGTTTTTATAGTGATTTTTTGAAGTCATTTTATCGTTTCATGTATAAGCACAACATGATCGAGTCTCCTCCAATAAACTTGTTTTTGTTGTAAATATATTATTTTATGGACATTACTTGCAGGATAAGACACTTAATGGGTTAAGATGCCTAATGGGCTTTAGAGTTACACCCTATTTATTAGTATAAATATATCTATTCTGATTGTATTCTTGTACTGAGAAACATACAAATTTACTCTCCTGTCTTGGTATGCCCCCAGATGTAGTCATTATTGACGAACTGGGTTAACAAATCTGTTCTTTTTATTGTTATATTTTATAACACGTTATCAGCACGATACTCTGACAGTAGGTTTTTTTTTCCTTCTCGTTTCCGAAATTCGCAAAAAAAAAAAAAAAAAAAAAAAATCCGCCAGCAGATTTCTACACTGTGAGGGTGCGGAAAAATTGTGTTTTCCGCATCGTTAACCGTCGGATCAACTTGAAATTTTGACAGCAACTTCCTAACATAAATATCTATATATTCAGCGGTGGAGATCAGATTTTGTATAATATTTCTTACTCAATCTCTCACCGAACAGAAGCAGATTTTTACGAGGAAATTTGAAGATCCGGCCTCATCCAACACCGAGTTGCTGTACCGCCGCGCTCGAGTCTTTTTTCGGCCAATTATTGAGAAAATATGTTGCCCATGATAATGTGCATGCTATGGAGAGAAGCCATATTTTAGTATCCCGTTCAAGGATCAAAGATCTGGAATTATTTATGGAGTAAGTAAGCGTACCAAAGCATTTAATTTTATATATATTGAAATTGATTCATAGCATATTTTAATTTGTGAACATGCTTTGATTTTGTGAATTATGAAAAATATATTTGATTGCAAGATGTATTTCATATTGATGTAATAATCGTATTTGTTACAATTTATATATAATATTTATGAGTATATATCGTTGCTCCCGAAGTAGCACGATTGATATATGGTTACGATTTATGATAATCATAAATACTACATATCGTTGCTCCCCAAGTAGCAAGATTGATATTCCTTAGGAATATAACATGCTCTTAAGAGCAAATTAAGTCTATGGAAAATATATTTATATTTATCCATGATCTTTTGTGCAAAATGGCACAAATGATAGATAAAAGTGAAAATTGAGTTCACTATGTGATAGTTCTCACGAGAATTATATTATTATCTAAATTTTATGATTTATGAGAAATAATTGTAATCAATATTATGAAACCAGCAGTTTCATACATAAATTATTATTATATCTAAACGGTATACCATGCCTTAGAACCAGAAGTTCTTATTAATTGCATATTGAGTTTGTTACGTATAAAAGCATATATTGCAGTATTTTTTTCCTGAAGAAAATAATTGAAATCGAGAAAATAAATTATGTTTCTAGAAGAAACTATCTTCGATGTTTCCTGAAAAAACTACTCGAAATGGGGCAAAGTATATACAAATATGCAACTCCAAATGAAATAAGGCGAATATGTTTATCTTCGTGTAATGTATGAATTAATGCCCGGGAGACAGAGACAATGACACCTAACATTATTCATGAAATTATTTGAATAAGAAAAATCTGAAACACAATTTGGGTAGCTCCTGAAGAGCATTTTAACAATGTTATTGCTTGAAACAATGAGTTATTGACAGTACCTCTACATATATGACTTCAAAGACTTCGAATAAAAGTCATTATGATGTCTATATGATCTCTCTCACTAATATTGTCATGTAGCAACAATATAATTCTTATCAGACTTACCGAGCTGATATTTATAATGTTATTAACTAAAATGAACAATAGCATCATATTGTGATATGATCAAACCGAAACCAGCTTTTTAAGAACACACATAGTGCCTGAAGCATTTGTGGTCACACATCCTGAAATAGATGTTGTTACTCATTTGAGCTAAATTAAAAGAGAGAGATAGCATGTAGAAATGTATTGGCCTAGTAATGGCCAAAGTTATGACAATATAACTCAACTCAAAGTTTGCATGATAAAAGGAACAATAATTAGTTTTGTAATGTTCTGACCGAGCAGGTCCAATAAACATTTAGGCCCGTTAGGCCTGAAAAATATATAAATTTATCTAACATCTGTAATAGATGCGGAACTTGTTGTCATTGATCATGCACCTATCGTGCACTAAACAACGTTACAATTAGAGTCACAACGACACTATGCTTATGATGCATACATGATTGAAATTCATTATCATGAAGATAATGTAAACTTTGCATGGTTTATCTAGCACAGTTATGCCATTATCTTAATTTGATATAATTTCAGATATTGTTTGATAATCTGTTGATTACTATGGTTATAGGATAATCTCATACTTAACAAAATAATGTATGCATGATTGATTTCAAATATGCATAGGCACGTTTAGCCATCAATTTGTTAAGAGGTCATGTTACGGCCAAGCTAGTATTATTTAATGGTGCTCACTTTATCAATAATGAGACCATATATCTCCCACGTTCCAGAAGAACGCTGTTAAATATATTCAAGTAGAAATGTTATCAACTTGAAACCACTAAATGAAAGGGTAGTGAATGCCTTTGAGTAACAATATAAAATGTACAACCAGAAGCGTACATCAGTCAAGTTATACGGCCAGAAGCATATAATATTTGAATTTATAGCGAGAAGCATACAATACTTAAATTGTATAGCCAGAAGCATACAATACTTAAACTATATAGCCAGAAGCATATATTACTTAAACGGTGCAGTCAGAAGCGTACGTTACTGAAATTGTACGGCCATAAGCGTACATTAGATTAGTGGTATTATTATAATTATGTCAGTCAAGTTAAATATAACTCTTAGCTGACAGCTACCTATATATTAATTTGTAATGATTTGGGGATTCCAATCATAAACTAATGACCTTGACATGTATTGCATGCTCTGTCCAGCTTGCTAAATCGGGAAATTAAATACTAGATTATTGTATGTACAAGGAAATATAAATGTTGTACTCATCCAGCAGATGGTGTACGGAAACAAATGTGGACCTATCCAACCACCATACAAAATTGCATGGTTAACGGTTGATGTGTCGATTGAATGGTCACATTATATTTTGTTTATCCACATATATGTTGCATCTCAGTAATTAATTTGAGGGTCATTACCCTAAGTAATGTCGTTGAGTATAAATCAGTCTTTTGAATCATTTTATGCCTAAAAGAATTGATGTTGAATATCTCTGACCCTATATGCATGTTTACATTGGTCATAAATAGGCAAATACTAAAAGACTGATTGATTGCATGTTAAATCTCCATTCCCAATAGGGATATGTAATCTTACATGCAACTATAATAGTTTTGTTGAGACCCAAATCCACCCAATAGTATTAGCGTTACAGTCAGTAAATTGGATACGAACATGAGTTTCGGTATTTAAGCTTATTTAGGTGTGTAGTCTATGTGCCGATTGTGCCGCCAAACGTACCAAAATGGGCTCTCAACATTAGATGGGCATATACATTGATTCTTTGAAATGCCATCTATATTAAAATCTTGACAGGTGATCGTCATAACCGCAATATTTGCGAATAATCACTCTAATTAGACAATATTCCCGCCGTTAGGGGGAGATAAGAACGTAACCGTTCCAGAAGAACGACGTGAATTTGTGTGAAATGTTTCCACTATGTCTCATATGATCCACAAATGCACAATGTGAAATTACTGTGCACATGATATGCCAGAACGCATTTATAATCAAGTTAGAGTGAAACGATCATTTATTATTGCTGCAATGCCTGCAAGGATAGACGTCTTTGTATGACGCATGTAAATCCCTGAAAGATGTGTTAGTACGACTATAGCGGCTAGCCAGTTTGGTGTCCCTGCTCAGAAGAGAAGACGACCAATAGGTTCGATAGATTTATGTCACTGGAAGAGGACTATTTCGGCACAACCGAATCCATCAAACATCGCAACCTATTCTGACTCATCTCATGAGACTATCTGAGATCACGGCTCGTCCCAGAAGAGATGATATTGGGGGTCGCTCCCCCAGCAATACCTGATCTTGAGAATATAGAAGTCTCAATAAATTATGCATGCTTAAATGAGATTTGGAATCAGAATGAGATAATCATCGATGATATACTTGTATTTAAGGTGGTCACCGAAATCATAAATAGCGATGTAATCGAACTTTACTCATTTGTTTGAATGTCAACAATGAGATTACTGGTAAAAAGGAAACAAACAATCCAGGTTGAATTTAATTCCTTAATTAAAAGAAAGGTATTTGGGCCTGAAGTTCCTACACCTCCTCATATTAAAATTGTAGGATTCTATGGATATAAGGAAGTGTGATGAGAAAAACGAGATATAAATCTCGCATAGTTGAATATATTTGCTCTCACAGCCTTGAGAGATTGATGAGGATGAATATTCCCTCATAATGGACGTCATAAATGTTCCTACCTTTTCAGTTTGCGAATAACTGAATATGCAACTCATAAATGTGGTAACTGTTTATCTCTTTGGGGATATTAACACAAGAAATATACAGTAGAAGTTCCTGAAGAACTTAAGTACCCTATATAAATGGTTCTTGTTCACTTCAAACAGTCACTTTAATGATTGAAACAATCCAGAAGAATGTTGTAAATCATTTGATTGAGAAATATGAACATAATTGGTGCTCATGAAGAGACCAAAGAAATCCTGAAGTGTGTATATATATTCTAAGAACCATTTCGTCCAGCTGACGATACTGAAGAGATATATGGATGTTATTCATACAATCTCCACGATATTTTTTCTCATACTGCCTATATATTATGATATGAGAAATATTCTCCTTTTTGTGTTGCATAAAATATTTGGGCAAGAAGAGGAAATTTTACTTCCCATGTGAGCTCCAGAAGAGCAAGTCATAATATAGCACATTTATTCACTAAATATCCCCATATATGAAAAATATATTCATGATATTAAAATACAAGATTGTTATCTTGAGGTGGAGATACAAGATTGTTATCTCTATGTTCATTCATATACCTGGAAGACTATTGTCTTCACGGGGAGTGTCAACTTCGAAAGAATCTTGTAGATTGGATCCTGAAGATCAATGATGGTACTCCTTTTCCCTTTGACTAAGTTTATCCCTCTAGATTTTTCTATCGAGGTTTTCGTTCAGCATGAACATTAAAGCGTAATGTCCAAGGGGGAGTGTTGTAAATATATTATTTTATGGACATTACTTGCAGGATAAGACACTTAATGGGCTAAGATGCCTAATGGGCTTTTAGGGTTACATCCCTATTTATTAGTATAAATATATCTATTCTGATTGTATTCTTGTACTGAGAAACATACAAATTTACTCTCATGTCTTGGTATACCCCCAGATGTAGTCATTATTGACGAACTGGGTCAACAAATCTGTTCTTTTTATTGTTATATTTTATAACAGTTTTTTTTTTTTCAATTTTTACCGAGGCTATCATTCAAGGTCAATGGAGGCAAGGGCGGGGGTCCAAGGGGGTCCACGGACCCCTCCGGCCGACGGAAATTTTCTTGCAAAATAGAAGTTTTATATATATATATATGGTTGTTTGACCTCCGCAATCTTCATATGTCTGGACCCCCCGAGTAAATGTTCTGCGTCCGCCACTGAACAGAGTGATGCTTTTGTGGATGATGCGGCTATTCAACTTGTGAAATGGCCATCTCCTTCGGAACTACAAAACTTCTCGCCACATCAACAATCTCAATATGTCGAAGAAGATAAGCACTTAAGTTGAGCACTTCCTAAAAGACACAATGCCTAACTCCTCATTGTAGAACTAGCGACGGCATGGGGAAATGATTGTTCGAACAAAAAAAAAAGGTCGATTTTCTCCCGTATGAAATCAGTATTAGGGGGAGAGAGATCGAGCGAGAGTGATGAACTAGTGAGTTACATGTAAAAAAATAGTTCAATAGCGGGTTAGAGGAATCGATTGAATGAAGTTACAGAAATGTGAAAATCGATAGTCTTGGAATTTATACTAATCCACCTTCCAAATGGACGGTGAAGATTGATTTGATGGTTATACTTTAGATAAGGTAAATCTAGGGGTGAGCAGAAAAACCGTCAAAAACCGATAATACCGAAAAAATCGAAACCGAAAAAGCGAACCAATAAAATATTGGTATGGTATGGTTCTTAAAATTTTGAAAACCGAATTATGCGGCTCGGTTTTGGTTTCAGATATGGATCCCGACTTTAAAAACCGAACCAAATCGATAAAACAGATGACTATTTTGCAAACTTTGAAAAATCAGTTTTTAAGGTCGATTTTTCTGGCTGTATTTTTTTTTTTCTTTTTGGGTAGTTTTCTGACTGTAATTTGTTTGCTGAGATAAATTTCTGAAGAAGAAAAAAAATTGCAGTAGCAACGGCTAATAAACACTCCCACTGAAATATTTAGTTTAATGAAAGAATCAGATTGCAACTTTTTGTTGGTACAAGTTTTGTTCATAAAAAAAAATCCATATTTTTTATGGCATATTATGTGATGTTACAATTATTCTTAATACACTGATGCTATGCTGAAAAACATGAGATAAAAGTAAAAGATTCGAGTACTATTATTACTCGAATAAACGGAACAGTTCAAGTACTCTCTCCCTAAGCTTTCCGTTTCGTATTAATTGGCAGTTTATTAATTTTTCGAGCTAAGAGAGAGTCCATTATCAAAACTCAACTTGGAAAAAAAAAATATACTTGATATAAAATTGATTTATTAGCTCAGCTTTGATCACAGAAGCTTAATTAATAGTTCTGAATAGACCCGGCAATTTACCACACGACACGAAAACACGACACGAAAACGACACGAAAATTTAGTGTTTGGGTTTGCATTTTGAGTACACGAACACGAAAGTACACGACCGAGATTTAGTGTCGGTTTTGTGTTTATCCTTTGGGTACACGACACGACACGAGGTACACAAAATAAATAAATAAATAAATAAATAAATATAATATTTTATATTTAATTTAATAGAAATATATATTTTATGAATTCTACTTATACTAAACTTTAAAATTTAAAAATATAATGTGAATTTTCAAAAATTTCGTGTAAACATTCGTGTTTTTGTTGTCATTCGTTTCATTTCGTCTACTAAAACCTATAAAAATAATATTATAATATTAAAATTATTATTTTTTATAATATTTTAATATTTATTTTATATTATGTGCCTGACACGAAAACACGACACGAATTTGCGCGGTACACGACACGACATGACATGAATTCATTTAGTGTCGTGTATGGGTTTGGACTTTTAGTACACGAAACCCGAAAGTACACGACACGAAAATACACGACACGAACGAATTGCCAGGTCTAGTTCTGAATCAAGATTCATAGTTTTCTTTGCAATAAGGGTAACAACAGTAATAATAATCATCAAAAATTTTCACCCATAGAATCTAGGAACTGTTTCCTTTGCAACAACAATAACAATAGCAATAATGGTAAATATAAGAGAGATATAAATCCGCACTTAATCCCCGAGTAAAAACCATTCATCAGTTTAAAAAAAAAACGAAGCACTGCCGGTAAAATATCTATCTGGCGGTCTGCGGCTGAGCGTATTCCAGAAGCTGACTAACTAATTTATAAGTGCGGCCAGAAAGTGCTTTGGTGTGATCAATCAGCTGCTCGTACCTGAAAACGAGAGAGAACTCCTCAGAGAAAATAAAAGTACCGAATTGCTATAATAAAGAAAATGGAAGTCTGAAAGGGTTGTTATTCTCATCTGTCGATATGTTTTTTGTGCTTGTGTATCAGCAAAACTTACACATTGGTATGATTCGGCTCCATAATGATGGTTCCCGTTTCCGAATCAATCTTAGCTTCAAGCTTCGAGGTCCTGATAAGATTCACAATCCATCTTTCGGCTTCCTCATAGTTCAAATTCAGTTTCTCCGCGAGCACCCTGTCAGAGTACCACCATAAAGCTGTAAAATGCACAGACCATAGGCATCATCACTATCATGAATATGTACACAGTTTTCTACATGCAGATTATGCAAGTTGCGAAACAGAATCTCAAACGATCAAGAAAGGGGACCTCAGGTATTTACTTGGGTTGCAATATTGACTTAATAAAT
Organism: Orobanche coerulescens; assembly: GCA_033398695.1. Taxonomy (NCBI): domain Eukaryota; kingdom Viridiplantae; phylum Streptophyta; class Magnoliopsida; order Lamiales; family Orobanchaceae; genus Orobanche; species Orobanche coerulescens. The sequence goes on along the minus strand of CM065807.1, from coordinate 3,603,763 downwards.
AGCATCAGTCTTATCGCGCACGCACACACACAAGACATATGGACCTAAGTGAAAGGGATTACGGTATCTGTGTATTTTGGCAGTGACCGGCAGGCAAATAAGTAAATCAAAAAACAGTTAAGGGCCACAAACCCCATATCAATGCGCTGATGAATGCGACAGTAGGTTTCAAAGATGAAAAGGCGGGCATTTTCAAGGAATTCATCTCGTAAGGGTACAGTAGTAAAGTTTCCCTCCTCAACTCGCTTGCCAAGAAATGGGTCATTCATTATCACCTGCATTAAGATATAAGGTTTATCAAATCAATAAACGAGAAAAAATCTTAAAGAAAGAATAGCCATGTAACAGGAAACTATTACACAAAAGACTAAAAATTAGAAATTTTGATATATCAATATCGAAGATCGTTTTAAGTCAAAAGAAGTCTCTATCGAAGATATGGCAGATCGAAAACAGATATTTGGGAATGGAAATCCTCAAGCCCATATTCCGTAGGATAAGAAATATTGCAATGGTCATGCCTAAATACGTGATATTTTCAGTATAATCAAATTACTAAATTCTAACAAATGGGGACAATATGTTGGAAACAGAGTGGCTTAATGCGATAATTAAGTAAAAATTAAAATTATAAAGAATCTCTTCAGAGGCACGCATGAGAACCCATTGGAGAAAGGAAGCTTACTTCTTCACACTCTTTCATCTTCTTTTGAGCTCCATCAAAGTCATAGTTGGCATATATGCACGCCAGAAACTCGGTAATGGGGTCTTCATAAGAGCACTGCTCTTGCTGGAGCACCTTTATAAATTCCTTAAACTGCGGCCGCCTTCTTTTGTTGACTATGAATGCAGTTGCCAAGTAGCGTAGCAGATGGGGGGCATTTGTCTGAATGGCGTTCAGATACCTGTAAGAGACTTTACCGGTCAAAATACACAGAAAGACGACATATTCAAAGGATCCTTTGAATATGGGGGAGGAAAGAGTTCAAAAACCATTCCAGCTGTTCAAAATAATTACCATTTTATAAGTATTAAAAAAAAGATGGGCATGCATCATAATGAGAACTGCATGCTTAAATCTCAACTATCATCAAAGCCTAATAAAGAGAAAAATAATACAAGAGAGAATATACGAAATAAGGACCTGATGCTGCTGTCTAATAAATCTAGAAAGATAAATTTTCTTCACATGAAATGAAACAATCAGCTACTTCGTAAATGGACGAAAAAGGAATAGGAAAAATAATACTTTGATTCCAAAGTCATACTTGTCCTGATTAAACAAGTCAATAATCTGTGTCCTCCCATTGTCATGGTTAAAGAAGATGAACAAGCTCCAATGCATTAGCCATATTCTACTTTGGACTTGATTCATTGGTGAGGAGAAGTTCTGCAAAAGGTAAATGCCGTTATAAGTTCAATTTTTATGATGTGGACAAGGGAAGAGTACAAATTACTAAAACTAATCTGCGCCAAACAACCTTAGAGTCTATGATATCCTTCACACGGTTAAGCTCCTCCAATGCAATGTCCCAATTCTGCATCAATATCTCTGCTGCCAGTTTTCCCCATAATGCACTCAAACTCCTGTCACTGTTGGTACACAAGGCCCTGTACTGATACAAATAATCGGCAGCCGCCGAGTAGTTTCCACATTCAAATTGGAACTTGGCATAATGATACAGTGCGTCTATCTGCTCATGACCAATCTGTACAACACATAACATGAATTGATCAGTTAAACTAGTTGATAAACAAGATCTCAACATAAACCCTTCAAAACATGTTTGTTCACGTATTAATATATTTAAAATAAAAAAAACATTCAGTTGCAAGCAGATTACTATTGGACACATAAAAATCCACCCACCATTTGAATGCATTTGAAACTAAAGATGGTCGTAACAAAACTCGAACCTGATAACGATCATTAAGCATCTGAAGATTGTGCTGTTTGTCAGCCCTCAGTTCCTGATATGCACTAGGATTCTGCAAAAAGGCGATCAAAGGAGCTGCTCCCTCTTCCAATGCCTTCAGCCTACCCACCACCTCAGCCCTTCTCTCCACCATCTCTAAGGTATACAGAAAACCAGAAACAGTTTGGAATAACTCAACTCAAACGAAGCTCAACAAAAAATTCCATCTTGAAGACAAATACAAAGAATATTTCAACAAATAACAAAGCAACTTCGCGGAAGCAAAACTGCCACATGGCCAAAACACAAACTATCAACATTAACTTGATCAGCATAAACATTCGGAGAAGAATAAACCTAATCCATTAACTCAATGCACGAACCTGTATTATTTTCATATGTGCGGATCTGCATAAAGTGACACATATGGGCAATTACATACGGAGCTTAAATTTTAAACAAGCATGCACTGCATATTTATATAAGTTCACAACTATAACAACCTCATAAGCTAATCGACCCAAAAAAAGGCTAATAAACTTATCTATAAGATATTAGAAGCCAATCAGAAAATAATTGACCAAAAGTAGGCAATGATGTCAAACCACCATCTCTCAACTAAGAATTCGTAGTAACCTAATATGGCAGAATGGCACAACCTATTTATTTGAAATAATAACAACAAAAGCACCAAATTGATTCCTTCAGTTTTAACCCTCTCCGGGCCAACTATTCTAAGTTTCTCAAGCCAAAAAAAAAAAAAATCCGAGAAGCAGAGGTGAAACTGCAAAATCAATTAGGGACATCACATGTACACAACAAACAATAAATCTGGCAACCCAAACCCTAACGCACATCTCAACACCATTCAAAATTCAATCTCACAATACACAGTGGCAGACCCTGTGGAACGTCGTCGGAGCGGTAGAGGGATTTGTGAATGTCCATGGCGTAATCGACCATATTAGTGTTATTAAGAAGCTTGATCTTCGCCTTCAGAATATCCTCCTCCGGGTATAACCCTCTCTCCTGCAAGAACTCAAGAAGTGGGAAAACGAGGTGCCGGTCAAGCAGCGGTGCTATCCTCTGCGTCAAGTCGTATTTTGCCGCCATTGTTTCTACTTTTCGTTTCCGGTAGTTGTGGTGGTGGCGATAGGCGGTGGGTTTCGATGCGCACTGGATCGATGGGAAAGTTTACTGCTTTTGGTTTTGGGTATTAGGGTTTTACGGGTCAAACATAACGAGAGTGGCGCACACGCTGACACAGAGCGTGGAAATGCGATGCACTCTCAATTTTCTATACTCCCTCCGACCCAGCTAACATAAGCATTTTGACTATATATTGTCAATAATTTTTTTAAGTTTGACTAATAATTAATTTCAAAATATAATGGTAAAATATATAACAAAATTATATTATGAAACTTCACCATCTAAAGTTTTATAATATAATTTTGTTAATTATTTTACCATTATAGTTTGAAATTAATTTATAGTCAAACTTAAAAATTATTGACCATACAAAGTCAAATAGTTGGGACGGAGGGAGTATTTATTTATAAAGTTTTTTAATACTTTATTAGTTACAATACTATTTGGGATCATCTAATTCCCTCCCTCTTTTGCTAATCACCCCCTCTCTTGGATAAAAAAGACCAAAATATCTTTTTTGTCCCTCCCACTTCTTTAACACACACACATATATATATATATATATTTATATATAATAATACTTTGAATATTTTCAATTTTTTACTGATATTTTTTCGATAATTTTTTTACTATTTTATATTTATTTTTATTTCTTTGTGAACGTATTATTATGACTATAATTTTTCTATACAATATATTTATATTTAAAAAAAATATTTACATAGTCATCTATACAAATAATATATATTATTATTCGGATTATATATTATTATCTTGATATATATTATTATTATTAGCTACCAGTTGAATTGTCATTTCAAACTCTTTCAAAAAAATAGTTCAGTAACTTATATCTACCTATTGAATTGTCATTTCAAAGTCTTTCAACAAAATAGTTCTCTAACTTATATCTACCTGTTGAATTGTCATTTCAAAATCTTACAACAAAATAATTCCCTAATCTATACTACCTATTGAATTGTCATGTCAATAATTTTTATTATTTAGTAGTCTAAATTAGTATAAATAGGCAGTGAAGAAGAAGTAAAAATTGTAAAGGATGGGCTGATGCATATGGAGAAATGATACAATCTTGGTTAAATTTGATGACCAGATAATGTAATTGAATAGTTTAATTATCAATATTGATAGTATTTTCCGTATTTATTATTTATTATATTACGTCGTAGTTATTTTTAATCATAAATAATATAAATAAAAATAAATAAGTAAGTAGAAATTTGTAATTTTGATAATAATAAAGTAAAATAAAAATTCAAAGAAAAAAGAACAAATAAATAAAGAATATAAAAAAAGAAAAACAAAACAAAACTAAAGTGCAAAGGACTAGATATTTTTATATTATATTTTTTGTTTATCTTATTTTCTAATAATATATTTTAAAATATTATATAAATTATGAGAAACTTTTAATTTTAAAATATGAAAAACAAAAACAATAAAAAATAAACAAATGATAGAAAAAGAAAAAGAAAAAGAAAAAGTGGAGGGGGGAGGAGGCGGAAAGGGGGGATTAGCAGCCCTCTATTATTTCGAAATAATACAATTCCAAGAGAACATTAAATTTAATAATGTTAATATAGAGCGGCAGTTATTTTTTTGGTGACCGGCTTGCTGGCATGCTCCCCTCGGAAATACCGTCGGCTCCCGATAGACGTCCGGCAATGGACAATTTTTTTTTTTTATCTTTCTGATGTAGTCCTGCGTGCGGCGGGATCGCTGTCGGAGGCCAACAGACTTTTTGATGGTCGCTCAAAAAACAAATTTGTGGGATCATCGGAAAATCTTTGGTAGCCAGCCAATTTATCTATTCAATTATAAAAGAGAGAAAATTTGTTTTGACCTTTTACGTATAGTATTATTTTTTTCTGTCTCAAGTTTAACAACAACTCTTTTGATACCTAAATTGTCGAAATTGACCTTTGCTCCAATAAATTCGAGTCATATATTGTAATTCGAGTAACATAATTTTGAGTCAGCTTTAAAAAATATATCTTACTGGATAAGATACGAGTCCCGTAACAAAATCGGGTAACCCGAATATGATTCGAGTTACCCGTCGGGTAACATGTTTCACTTTTTTTTATATTTAAACATTCAAATTTGTTTTCGGGTTGCACATTCATGATTCGGGTTACAGAAAGGAAACACTGCACATGCACATGTCGACCTTTTTTTTTATGTTACACGTTTTGAAATTTTGGGTAACTCGAATCCGACTCGGGTAACTCGAATTTAGATTCCGGTAACTCGAATGTTCACATCAAAACTGATATCGTATATATTGCAAGTTCACTCGAAATTATGTTACTCGAAATTACAATATATGAGGTCAATTCCGACAATTTGGGTATCAAAAAATTTGTACTAAACTTGGGATAAAAAAATAATTCTATACATAAAAGGGCAAGACAAGCTATTCCTACTTTTAATATAAACAACCGTAATTTTGGGTCATGTATGCCTGAAAAAGATCAATATATCCCTCCGATATAAAAAAAATTCAAAAGAATCTTAGAAAATTCCATTTATTAAAGTTAATATTGACTAGCACTTTATTTTCCTGCAGTCGACCTGTCGGCCTGCCCCCGACGGGGCCGCTGGCGGACCTTCGGCTAGGGCCACCCTTTTTACTCTTTTCGTCGATCGCCAGCCGATCAGCGTGTCAGTGGTACCTTTAGCGGTCGGAAATTTTTTGGTGGCCTGCGACTTGGCTAGTTTTTTATTTTTGGTACGACGTGTCAATTTTCCTTTTTCTTCTTTTTTTTTGTGCGGTCGTCCACGGTCCTCGGCCGACTTACTGTAACAATCATTTTTTTTTGTGTGCATTATGTCGACCTGCGCGTCGGCAGCCCTCTGGTGGTCGGTCAATTTTTTTGGGTGCGTTCGCGGCCGGCAGACCTTAGAGGGTGAAGATATTCTATTATTTTGATTAAAATTATGGTACCATCGTCATCTATTATAACATGAATTGTCACTAGTTCTATAAAGAAAATATAAGAAAAAATTATTAATCGAGTCCAAAAAATCACATTGCTTTGTATAACAAATAGATAAATTTACAATAAATTAATTTGACAAATAATTTAGTAAGCTAAATATTAAAAAAATTCTGAATATTTAGGAATTATTAAAAACATACATAAATATGAAGAAATACTATAATTAAAAATATATTTTTTTTCTAAGTTATCAATTAATAAATTGTTTTACTCAAATATATAACAAATAAAAAGATAATGAATATTTGTATTGAATTTGGGTCGAAATCTTGCGTCATGCTCGAATAAAGTACAAGTTGAGTCATAGAGCTGAAAATATCAATTGAAACATCGATAATGGTTCTTTCTTAATGAGCTTAATATGGTTTTTCAATCATATTATTATTAGATACATCGTTATATTTCGTGTAGAATTTGGGTTGTAATCATTTATCAAGTTTGATTAAAATGCAAGTTGAGTCATCAAGCTAAAATACACCACTCAAGAGAGACATCTAGAATGGTGTTTACATAACAAGTTTATTTTATTTTTAATCCCGATATTGTTAAATACTCATCGTTATATATGACTTTGTGTTGGAATTGAGCTGAAATCATGCATCATGCTTGAATAAAGTGCAAGTTGGGTCATGAAGCTGAAAAATACCATTCGACTATGAAACATCAATAATGATTTTTTCTTAATGAGTTTGATGTAGTTTTTCAATCATATCATTATTAGATACATCCTTATGCATAAATTCATATTAAATTGGGGTAGAAATCATGTATCATATTGGGATTAAATGCAAGTTCAGTCATACAGCTGAAAAATCCCATTCAACGGTAAAACACCGAGAATGATGCTTTCTTAATGAGTTTAATTTAGTTTCTCAATCATATTATTTTTAATATATCACCATACATGATCATGCATTGAATTTGGGTTGAAATCATGCATCATGCTAGAATAAAATGCAAGTTCAGTCATAAAACTAGAAAAGTATCATTCGATGGTGGATCCTCGAGAATTGTACTTTCTTAACGAGTTTTAATATAGTCTCTTTACGTATTTCTTGTTAAGTACATCGTTATACATGAATTCATATAGAATTTGGGTTGAAGTGATAGTTGAATAAAATGCAAGTTCAGTGTAGAAAAGTACAGTTCGACGATGAAACATTGAGAATGGTGCTTTCTTAACGAGTTTAATGTATTTTTTCAATCATATTATTGTTAAATATATTGTTATACATAATTCCGTGTCGAATTTAATTTTCAGTCATGCATTATGCACGAATAAAATGCAAGTTCAGTCATAGAGTTGAAAAAGACTACTCGGCGGTGAAACATCAATAATGGTATTTCTTTAGCGAGTTTAATATATTTTTTCAATCATATTATTGTTAAACAAATAGTTACGCATGATCTTGTGTTGTGTGTAATATGGGTTCAAATCATGCAATGTCCGTACAAAATGCAAGTTCAGTTATAGAACTGAAAATTTTTATTCTACGATACATCGAGAATAAATACTTATTTAACGAGATTAATGTATATTTATAGTTTTGATCTTACTAAATACATCATTATCTACGATTTGACGTTAAACTTGAGTTGAAAATTATTAATCATATGAATTAAAAACTTTTACAAAAAATTGTAAATTCCCCAAAAAGTATTTTCCGCCCAAAAAAATGATAGTCCATCACACCTCTATAACCCAGTATTTTTCATTTTTTTATGGCCGGCGGCCGGCCGCCCAATTAAATTAATTTTTGCCATGGTCAATACTATACTTCATTTAAATTGAACATTAGACTATTTGAATAAATCATAACTTTCTGAACTTATTGTGACATTTCAAAAGGCTAATTTTGTTACAATATTTGATTAGATTGGAAAAACAAAGCTAGCATTTTCATCTGCATCAAAGTGCATTGTATGCCGACTTAAACGACAGTAAAATATGAATGATCATATTGCATCATATGTATTAAGATGCATCACTTTTTATTGTAAAATAATTAAGAAATAAAATGTTATTTGTTGATCGAGTTTTTTTACTGGTAAAATATTTTATTTAATTATGATCAGGTTGTTGAGTATCGTGGAGACCAGATCAGATACATTGTTGTAGATCTCAGAGAAGCACGCTGTTGAGCGGAACGCGAAGATTGCTGTGTATTCAGCTTCTTTAAATCAAGACCTTTCGCGTCCCATGAATTTTAGGAATGGGAACAAGACCGGCATTAAGAACAATTTCGGATGTCTAATCCTGATACTAATTTCATTAATGAAATGTTTCATATCAAGAATGATACGCAGTCTTTTGGGGAACAGACTGTCATTTCAGTTTTGAAGAAGACGATCTACCCTGATGGTTTATTTTGAAACGACGATAATATGGATCGGAGTTAATATAGAATGTTAGATTTTATATTTCAAAACTAATGTTCAGTATTAGTCAAATTTAAGTAGCGGTATCAAGAGTAAAAAGTAAGAAAATGTTAGAGATAATTTGAATAGACAAAAGAGTAAATTTTGTAACAAACCGTAAACATCTTGTATAAAAAAGTGTTTTCAAACATATCGTAGAAATAATATAATTTTTTTGTACAAATAATACTTTGTATCTTATTATTAAAAACACCTTGTAAAATTAGCCATATGTAATATTTAGAATAATTTTATTAGTTAAAAAGATTATTGGCGCGCTCTTGATAATTGCATTGGTGCGTGGAGAGTAACATACTACCTCCGTTCTCTTATAACTCCAACATCTGGATTTTCACGTTTGTCAATGCACAAATTTGATCATTAATATCTCAATTCTTTATTTTTAAAAATTATAAAAAATATATTCTGAAAGTATATTTTGAGATGAATCTAACAAGATCTCACATGACTATATTTTTCATATGTATAAATCACAAAAGATGGTCAAAATAGAGAATGTGAATAGTGTAATAATCAACACGTTCCAACAATAAAAGAACAGATAAAGTACTAGGCAAGATGTTCTTTTTTGCATGCCATATTGACATGACAATGACAAATGGTATGTCAATTGTTGCATTTTTTATTACATAGAAATAAAATGGCCAATTTCTTTTTTTTTTTTATGACCCACGTTTAATTCTGGGGTTGTAGGTCCGATCCCTCATTCCTACTCCCGGTTAAATCGCAGGTTATGCCTCAACAACCCGGTTTTGAGGATGCTTCAACTGAATAAACACACAAGGTCCAAATCCCTGAAAATGGCCAAGTTCCTTTGAATAGAAATATAGTAATGCTTTACATATGGTTAGGGTGGTATACCGTATCAATCGAACTTTTTTGTTATTACCGTATATTGTATCGAAAGTTTCGGTACAACAAAATTCATACTGATACTGTATCGAAAGTCTCGGTATATCGAAATCCAGATATCAAATTTCGGATGGCTTTCGATCCATACGAATCATCGTCTGAAATTTGATACCGAATTTCATTTCGGTATCTGTATATACCGAACGTTTCAAAATACCGAATTACCAAAATATCGAAAAAAATCTTAATATACCGATATATACCGAGATACCGAACATATAAAATACCAAAAATATTGATATACCGATATATATATTGAATTATCGATTTTTTTACGTATTTCGGTATATACCGAAATATCGAAAATAAAAAAATTTCATATCGTTGCCGTACCGAAAATTTTCGGTAATTTCGATAATTTTTCGGAACGATAAATTCGGTATTTCGATATTTCGGTATATTTTGCGACCTCTACATATGGTGTTGCCTGTTGGTATATAAAAGTAGAGAGGACAAAGTATAATGGGGCATTTGATTCGTCGGATTTCGACGGAATTGGGCGCAATTGGAATGGTCGATTCCATTGACCGAATTCCATTGTGATGTTTGGTTACCTAAGGAATCTATATCTATCTATCTATATATAAAAAAATTGAGTTTCATGTATTAATGTGAGCATTTATGTCATAAGTTAGAGTCATTCATATCAATTGAAATATTGCTAATCTCTAAAGCTTTTTTAAAAGCTTTAAAAAGATTTTACAAACCACAATTAAAAAAAATGCAATAATAGAAAACGTATGCATACCTGTTCATTTCCATAAGCTAAATTAATTCAACCAACTAAAACATGTCAAAGTCTCATTATTAAATTTTTAAGAATTTCTATAGTCATACGACACAAAACATGTTTATTGTTTAACTCTTTCAACTTCTTCTTTGAGGTATTTATACTCCCTTATAAACAAATCAAAAAGTCACACAACTCACCCACAAAATAGGTCACACCCACCACCTCCAGATGTGATTCCTCTGCCGCCACGTAACACCATTGTCAACATCAATCGCTTCACGCCAACACCACCGAATATTAATTCAATAGGTGGTGTTTGAAAGCTGGGTGGTTTCGTTGTTGTTTTAGTGGTTCCGACATACCAAACTTGAAATCTCAAATAATTTTCTTATAAACAATTAAACAACTAAAATGTTTCTATTCAAAATAGCCTACAGATACCTACAAACCATGAGATATCCAAAACATTATAAAATCAAATTGTCAATTCCCATCAAATCTTTAAAAGATAAAGATGACATCGAGTTCTTTATAGCCAAAATAATGGATCGATTGCCAAGATGGGTATTAAATATTGGTGGTTTGGTGACAAGGGTGTGGTTACGTGGTGGTTTTGGCCGGTGTTAGGTTGTTAGTCGATGATGGTTTAGTGAGAGAAATGAAACGGTCGTATATGTTTTGTGATGAGAAAAAAAAGTGTGTTTTTGGGCGGAGGATACAACTTACAAGTAATACTGTCAACAATCATATATGATCCATCACTATTTTCTTAAGGCAATTATATTAATAATATACTCAACAACTTTTATCAAAACTCATGCATAATATTTTTAAGCATATATTTGAGAGACGAATGGGCTATAATCTCAACCTACAACAGAATCGAACCATTTTTTGTTCCATTCTAGATTTATTAAAAATGACACTTCTGAAACGGAACTCACATCTAATTACAAGTAAACTTACAAGTAGTTAATTTTAATAGATAAAATAAAATTAAAGAAAATAATATGAAAGGACAATACCCTCTTATTTAACAGTCAAACTAACGGAGTTAGGAAATTCGGATCAAACCCGGATGTTTCACTTTTTGGGGCAATTTCATATATACCCAACTTAAACATAATAATTTCATAATTGCTTAACAAATTCTTTAAAGGCATTGTACTTATGCACTAAAAATTTGTGTTTTGGGGAAATATGGTATTTTGATTTTTAGATTGGGTAAATATGGAATTATTCTTTCACTTTTGGACCAAACCTAAAACTTTTTCAAAATTTGGACTGAAAATGAAATACCCCACAAACCACAAGGGCTAAAAATGTAGCTAACTCTAATTTTAAAGGATAGTAAATTCAAGTCTGTCAATTCAAAATGAAAGGCAATGCAAGGATGATGGACATTAAAAAAATTGATTATATTCCACAAAATAAAGATGGTTTTAACTAATTTTAAAAATTTAAAAATTTAAAAATTCGAGGTTATACAGTTTTGAGAACACACATACCACGAATTACATGCACATGACACAAAATAATATTATTTACATAAAAAACTACTCTATGAACAACTAAGAGTGCAATTTTTTTTACATCTAAAAAATATAAACTACTAAGGAGTAAGAGTTAAATATGTAATAAAAATCATAATATTTGCCATAAGGATTTCAAAGTATAAGAATGTGTGAGAAAAATTAATTCAAATACGTAGCATCATAGGCGTAATAAGTGTTTGATTAAATGGCAACAAATCATTCATTTTACATGATCGTACATGTTTGGTAACTTGACTATATATATATCAATTCGATATCTTAATATGTTATATATGAACCCATTGTTTGAAATCAACCTCATATAGTACCCCACATATTGACACTAGGATGCACCACCGAATAAGCTATATATGATAGTTAGATGCTACTAATTAAAAAGTAGTTCGTAATGATTTCTGTAAACACGAACAAATATTTTGCTTCAGTGAGATATAATCCACCTTATGAAATGCACATGTAATTTTTTATGGTGTTAATATCATGGATAAATATGTCGCACATTTTGAGTACAAGTCATTTTAACCTGTCAATAACTCAATCTAGGCCATACTCGAAATTAAATGTGTTATATAAAAATACAATGTTTTAACTTAGAATAATTTCACTCGAAAAATAAAAACTGTGAATGCTTGGGCCTTGAAACAATATGTAATATAAATATGATATTCGATATTATCGAAAATAAAGTACCCGTGTTTTAGGATGAATAAAGCCCGTGCATCGCACGGGCCATGATGTCTCGTATATATAAAAATTGAGTTCCATGTATTAATGTGAGCATTTATGTCAATTTATATATATATATATATATATATATATTAATGTGAGCATTTATGTCATAAGGTAGAATCATTCATATCAATTGAAATATTGCTACTCTCTAAAGCTTTTTTTAAAGCTTTAAAGAGCTTTTACAAACCACAATAAAAAAAATGCACGAATAAAAAACGTATGCATACATGTTCATTGTCATAAGCTAAATTAATTCAACCAATTAAAACATTTCAAAGTCTCATTATTAAATTTTAAGAATTTCTATAGTCATACCACACAAAGCATGTTTATTGTTTAACTCTTTCAACTTCTTCTTTGAGGTATTATACTCCCTTATAAACAAACAAAAAAAGTCACACAACTCACCCACAAAACAGGTCACAACCATCACCTCCAGTAAAGCAGATTCTTCTGCCGCCACAGCCACCGGAACCGCTGCCAACATCAACTGCTTCCGCCGCCGACACCAATGAATATTAATTCAATAGGTGGTGTTTCGAGCTTGAGTGGTTTCATTGTTGTTTTAGTGGTTCCACTGCCGACATACCAAACTTGAAATCTCAAACAATTTTCTTATAAACAATTAAACAACTAAAACGTTTCTATTCAAAATAGCCTACAGATACCTACAAACCATGAGATATCCAAAACATTATAAAATCAAATTGTCAATTCCCACCAAATATTTAAAAAATAAAGATGATATCAAGTTCTTTATAGCCAAAATAATGGATTGATTGCAAAGATGGGTTTTCAATATTTATGAGTATCAAAGGAATTGAGCTAAGGGTGTCCACATCGTTGGTTCTACCTTCTCGACCACCGAAACCCCACCACCATCGCCATAACCGCCGTCGGCCACTGAAATATCCAGATTTGAACACAAAACCAAAACCCGAGTTTGTAACTTACTTATAAGCTCGAAACACATTCTAGAGGAGACCCGAGATTCCAGCAATGGAGGTTTGTTGGTGGTGGTTTGGCGACAAGGGTGTGGTTACGTGGTAGTTTTGGCCGGTGTTTGGTTGTTGATGGATGATGGTTTAGCGAGAGAAATGAAAGGGTCGTATATGTTTTGTGATGAGAAAAAAAAAGTGTGTTTTGGGGTGGAGGATACAACTTACAAGTAGTTAATTTTGATAGATATAATAAAATTAAAGAAAATATTATGAAAGGACAAAAATACCCTCTTATTTAACAGTCAAACTAATGGAGTTAGGAAATTCGGATCAAATCCGAAACGAATGTTTCACTTTTTTGGGGCAATTCTATATATACTCAACTTAAACATAATAATTCATATTTTCTTAACAAATTCTTTAAAGGCATTGTACTTATGCACTAAAAATTTGTGTTTGGGGGAAATATGATATTTTGATTTTCAGATTGGGTAAATATAGAATTATCCTTTCACTTTTGGACCAAACCTAAAACTTTTCAAAATTTGACTGAAAATGAAATTCCCCGCAAACCACAAGGACTAAAAATGTAGTTAACTCTAATTTTAAAGGATAATAAATTCAAGTCTGTCAATTCAAAATGGAAGGCAATACAAAGATGATAGACATTAAAAAAAATTTGATTATATTACAGGAAAATAAAGATGGTTTTAACTAATTTTGAAAATTTACAAATTTAAAAATTTGAGAACACACATACCACGAATTACATGCACGTGACGCAAAATAACATTATTTACATAAAAAAATACTCTATGAACAACTAAGAGTGTAATTTTTTACATCTAAAAAATATAAACAACTAAGGAGTAAGAGTGAAATATGTAATAAAAATCATAATATTTGCCATAAGTATTTTAAAGTATAAAAATATGTGAGAAAAATTAATTCAAATACGTAGCACCGTAGGCGTAATAAGTGTTTGATTAAATAGCAACAAATCATTCATTATAGATGATCGTACATGTTTGGTAACTTGACTATATAGATGTCAATTCGATATCTTAATATGTTATATATGAACCCATTGTTTGAAATCAACCTCATATAGTACTCCACATATTGACGCTAGGATGCACCACCGAATAAGCTATATATGATAGTTTGATGCTACTAATTAAAAAGTAGTTCGTATTGATTTCTGTAAACACGAACAAATGTTTTCTTGATGATAAATAATTCATCTTAAGAAATGCACATGTAGTTTTTTTGGTGTTAGTATCATGTATAAATATATTGCACATTTTGAGTACAAGTCATTTTAACTCATCAATTACCCAAACAGGCCATACTTGATATTAAATACGTTAGATAAAAATACGATATTTTAACTTAGAATAATTTCACTCGAATAATAAAAACTGTGAATGCTCGGGCTTTGAAATAATATGTAATATAAATATGATATTCGATATTAATGAAGATAAAGTACCCGTGTTTTAGAGTGAATAAAGCCCGTGCATCGCACGGGCCATGATGTCTCGTGAAATTGAAATCTCAACATTCCTTCAAATAAATATTTGATCATTCCTTCTCAAAATGGATGGAATTGAAATTCACTCCATCCCAAAATTTGCAAATGACAAATATTACCTCATTAAATATTAATATTAGTATTAAAATATATATTGAGAAATATTAATATTAAAAATATTAAATACTAAATATTAATATTAATATTAATATTAATATTAAAAATATTAGGTATTTACATATTTTACATATTTTAAAAATATTAACTTTAGTATTAATATTAATATTTAGAAATTTTACGTATAAATATTAATATTAATATTAAAAATATTAAATATTAATATTAATACTAAAAATATATTGATAAATATTAATATTAAAAATATTAAATATTAAATATTAATATATTAATATTAAAAATATTACGTATTTACATATCTATTTACATATCTTAAAAATATTAATTTTAGTATTAATAGTAATATTGAGAAATTTTACGTATAAATATTAATATTAAATATTAATATTAAAAATATATTTCAATCACCAAAGTTAAACATCATCTTTTTCAAATGAAATATTAATTTTATTATAACTATACATAAAAAATAAATAAAATATTTATCAAAGAAAGGGCATTTTTGTCAATCTTTATTATTTCATGCTAATTCCTTAGTTTACCAAACAGACAAATTTCAATTCATTTGACATGTTACATTCCGTTTCCTGTCAATCAAATGTTTGGTCAAACTTATAACATTCCATTCCAATTTTTTGGACATTCCAATTCATTTGACAAATTCCAATCCTTCAAAAATCATTTTGCGAACTAAACGCCCCCTAGGAGTAATATATGGATCGTCATCGATACTTCATTATCCATTGACTTCACATGCATCCATACTTTTCTCGACATTGCTCTCTAAGGTACTATTCGTAATGCTTACCCCATTTATAAGTTTACATTTTATTTGTCCAAGCATATTTAATTTTTTACCATCAACACAATTGCGTTGCTTCGCCTCTACAAACCAAATATTGAAAACAACCGTCATCAGAGGCATAAACTGATGGTAAGTTGTAAGGTGATTGAGGTGGAAACATTCCGACATTGCGGGTTCGAATCCGTGTGGTCAAATCTTTCTTTGAAATATTGCAGATTTGTTCTTTGAGTTAGGTATCGTTGGTCATCTCGCTGCGAGTGCCGAATTAGTCTGCGTCCTCGATTTAATACTGGCGACGATCGAAGCATACGTCTGGTGAGGAGTTTCTACTCTCTCCATGAAAAAAATATTGAAAACAACCTCCCATGACGAGGGATGATAATTAATACCTTCGTAACGAATCTTCATAATAATGGAAAAGCACAACGTAAACCAAAGGTGCGTCTTTATTTTGTAAGCAATTAGCGTCTTTATGGTCATAGGTTGAAGTTGGGCTTAAGTATACTCCGAGGTAGGGCAGCTAGGTTGGGCCAGAAGTAAAAGTTGTTGGGCAGGGCTAGTCTACAGGTACAGGGGGGCTAGATTGGCTCATATATACACTTGCCCCCACTGCCTACTGTGCCTGTTAGTTATTGGTGGTGTTATACTATTATTATTGTCACTAGTCGTCATGCACGCGCGTCTCGCGTGCGAAAGGATTGTGGTCGCATTCATGATTAAATTTTTTTTTTTTTTGATCTAGGGTTAGAAACCTGTACAGTAGTCGCCGGGATAACATTTTGGCCATGATCGCTACTGAGTTAAATTGCGAGATGTGTATCGCTCAGGGTTCTTAAATATCCTCAACTACCGCGCACTTGAGTCGTCACAGTGATTCTTTCATGCTTCCAAATCCAACCGCGAGTTCCACCGAGATCCTGGCTACACCGCCGCTCAATATTTAATTGTTCCACCGCAGTCTGCAGATAGGCCTAACCCTTAGTCAGTAAGGGATAATTGGCGCGAAATTCAATTTCAAAGTGTTGCTATTTCAATTGAGCGCGACCTCCAACTAAATTGAAGGTCGGTGGTAATCACTAAGCAAGTTGGTTTAAAAATTAACCCTTAAATTTTTTGTTTTGATATTATTGTATGCTTTGATGATAATACTCGCTCCGTCCATAATTTTTTTGCCAAAATTTTTATTTCGGTCCATTTTTGATACTTTCATTTTTAGTAATCCGCTTCACACAGTTTATTAATTTTCAATATTCTAACAACTCATTCCACTCAAAACACCAGCAACCCTTTAGTTAACTGAATGTATTAAATCTCATGACAGTCAAAACATGCAAAAAAATTATGGATGGAGGGAGTAATATTTTTCTTGTGGTTGTAGTATACATAGTATTTGCACATACAATGTAGATATTTTCTTTTTGAAATCACATGAAGAATAATTTTTTAGTTTTTTGGAATTAAACTTTTAAATTTATTTTTAAAATTTTATCACCACACAAAAAAATTACTAAAAAAATTGATGCTGGAATTATTTAATCGAGAACCAAAGTACCAAATAGGATCCGAACATATTTCTCTACTGTCTTAACATGATCTGTTAAAACATAATATATATATATATATATATATAATTTCAATAGATTTTATTTAATTTTTAATATGATATAATAGATACATTGAAGTGAGACTTACAATCAATGTGCCATCATATATATATATATATATACGAGGCATTCCGACCCGTGCGATGCACCGGTTTTGTTTTTTGATAAAAGTTTGAACTTTTGCTTATGTTTAAAACTCAATATTTTATTTGATATTATAATTTACGAACGACTTCAAGTCAAAATTATGTATTTTTTCCTTTCTATTCATTACTCAAGGTGATATTTTTAATATGTTGTATTTTGTTATTATAGCAAACTCATTTAATTTATCTGTTCAAATCGGATGTACTAACACTCACCGCAAAAGGGTGTAAATATTGGTTTCTCACTAATTATTCTATATATAGAAAAAGAAAATAGTTTGCGATGCGCGGACCTTATTTCTTTTCAATAATAATTCATTGCACATGATAAATTCAATCTAATATTTCTCAAAGAGCATTTGAAAGCAACTACTTAGCAGAAGCAATCATAAGATGCGCAAAATATATAGTAATAACCTATATGAATATTTTGAAACGTGTGATTTCATAGTAATAATAGCATGATCTTTGTAATTCCATAGTAATAACCTACATGAATATTTTGAAACGTGTGATTTCATAGTAATAATAACATGACCTTTGTAATTCCATAGTAATAACCTACATGAATATTCTAAAACGTGTGATTTCATAGTAATAATAACATGACCTTTGTAATTCCATAGTAATAACCTACATGAATATTATTATTACTTATAGATCGATGATTTGTAACCAAATTTAGAGTCATTTACTCACCTAATTAAAAACTCAATTAATATAGTGTCATTAGATAAAAATTAAAGTCATTAAGACTTAACATTTATAGCACAGGACTGAATCTTTATATATATATTATATATATATATATTATATATATATATATCATATATATATAAGATATGGTAATATATTAATATTATTGGACATTTGATATTAATATTAAATTCAATATAAAGAGAGAGAATCGATAAAATAGTCAAGTGACGACTAACACAAAAAACTACACAATCCCTTATTGTTACGGAAATATTAACAAATAAAAGCATACAACAAATGATTAAACGAACATGTTGACGGACAAAAAAGAATAAGTTTCATCGTTTCATTTTTATATTTTTTGATAATAATATCAATAAACATACGTTACCCACATTGAGAGTTGGGGAATAGTACGTGTTGGAGATTGCTATTGATTTACTGGCCAGTGGTCACCCACCCCCACCACCACCCATCCCTCTTTTTCTCCAGTTCCTTTTTTTTTTTATATATATCACTGTCGTTGAAATGGACCCCCTTTTCTTTCCCAACACACCACCACCACCACTACCCCCGTGGTTGTGCCTTTCCTTCTTCCGGAAACAAAAACAACTGAAACACATTACCTAATTTGCTTCGACTCTTTGTTAAAACTTTTCCACTTTTAGTAACTTTCTTCTCTCTCTCACTTTATGTTGCTTAATATTTAGTATAAATCACGGCCTCCTTTTTCTCTTTCGTTACATAATCGGTTACGTCTGGGCGACAAAGAGGGTGTTGTTGGTGACTGTTGGTAACCGTGAAGTGGGATAGGATAGTGGATGGGATTTTGTTGTAGTCGGTAAAAAACATACTACGAAAATTGATCAACTATGAGTCGAAATGCAAGCATATCGAGAACACCACAATATGGATGTTGATGTCGGTAAAATGAAGTTAAGCTTCAACACGATCTATTTTCTTTTACTCAAATCTGTGAGTACATAAAGAAAAGAGCTGAGGTCTTTGTTAGTTTAGTTTTGATAAAGGGAATGAGATTATAATTAGTTTTTGGATTTGCTTGTTTGAAAGGGCTGTGGTTCGAAGAGTTTTTTTTTTTGGTTGTTTGAAACTGTGGTTGATGGAAATAGTATTTTTCTTGGTCTATGTTGTTGTTGTTAGATATGACAATGGGATTTAGCACACAGAATTGGTGTGGTTTTTTGCTATATTTTTTTTATCATCTGTGGATGGTTTTTATACCTGCTTCAAGCATTAATACTTCGGCAACACTTCATATTCATCAATTATGATAATGGTTTGTATACCTTCATTAACACAGGCCTAATAATGAGGAATAAGTGTATACTTCACCAACACTTCACATTCATCAATTATGAGGATGGTTTGTATACCTTCATTAACACAGGCCTAATAATAAGGAATAAGTGTACACTACAGACTAATCTTTTCGTTTTCTTAAGGCACTCATGATTCCATTCGAAGCACTAATTGTAGGCAATATGTACTTACCATTAAGTATGAACATTAAATCAATGTAATTACTCTTGAAGCCTCCATATTTATAAGGGGACTCAATCTTTTAATATAATAGATATATATAATTTAATAATTAAAATAATTTAATAATATGTTGTTACACCAAAATTGGTATGACACCAAACCTATCACAATTATATATTAAAGATTTTATTACTCCCTCCGTCCCAGCTCAAGTACAACATTTAGAAAAAAAAATGGTGTATTTTAGGTGAGTGATTGGATGTAGTTGATGTGTAAGTTGTGTAGGTATTGATGGTGAATATGTAGTGTAAATTAAAAGACAAAAGGTATTGACGGTGAATGTGCGGTGGAGATTAAAAGTAAGGTGATTGTTTGATTTGATTTGAGATATCAAATAAAATATTGTACTTCTAATGTGATGTTTTTTTGGTCAAATATTACACTTCAGATAGAACGAAGAGAATACTATTATTTGTTGTTACAGTATTTATTTATATTCTCAATATTCGTACGAATGTTGTAATATTCGAGTTTTAGGGGAATTTGGTACTATAAGTCCTCAAAGGATTTTTTTATTGGAAATCAATATGAACGAGGCATTATCCAACCCGTGCGATGCACGGTCTTTGGTTGAATATCTATGTGTTTTGTACGTAATGTTGGGGCAGACGGTTGAATGAGCAGATGACAGAATTTAAATGCTTTTTAGAGAAGTTTATATGTTTTTTTTATTGTTATTGTCCTTTTATTTTAGTCTATGTAATTAGTTATATGAAATGAGGCTTTACTAACCCGTATGTTGCTCCGGGGTTGTTTTTAGTTTATTCAACCTGTGCGATGCACCGATTGTATCTAAGATTTCATAGCTAAAATTTAACCATCTTGTAATTTATACTATCATTTAAAAGTTCATTTTAATCACCTTGTGTATTAGAAGATGCACGTGTTTTGTACGTAATGTTGGGGCAGACGGTTGAATGAGCAGATGACAGAATTTAAATGCCTTTTAGAGAAGTTTATATGTTATTTTTTTATTTTTATTGTCCTTTTATTTTAGTCTATGTAATTAGTTATATGAAATGAGGCTTTACTAACTCGTATGTTGCTCCGGGGTTGTTTTTGGTTTATTCAACCCGTGCGATGCACCGATTGTATCTAAGATTTCATAGCTAAAATTTAACCATCTTGTAATTTATACTATCATTTAAAAGTTCATTTTAATCAACTTGTGTATTAGAAAGTGTATTTGCATTGTGATGTTTATCATAACTTTTATATTTAAATTAGTTTATTTACATTAAAAGTTACGATTAAAATAGTCTCTTCATATATTTACAATTAAAAGTTACAATTAAATCTCCCTTATAATTAAAATAATCTCTTCATATATTTACAATTAAAAGTTACAATTAAATCTCCCTTCCACATTAAATTAAGGGGGATAAGTATTATATAGTATAGATTATTGTTTCTAGTCCTTATGCATGAGCATTGTACGTGTGAAAGAATTGTGGTTGCATTTATGATTAAATTTTTTGGTTTGATACTACTGTACATTTTGATGATATATACGTTAATTTTATATTTTTTCTCAAAATATATTATTTAGCTTTTGATGATGTATGAATTTATTTTAATTTGTACAATATAATGTAGACGAAATTTAATACTCCCTCCGTCCACAGTATTTTTGACACTTTCATTTTTAGTAATCGACTCCACACAACTTATTACTTTTGAACTTTCTAACAACTCATTATTCCACTCAAAATATTAATAACCCTTTCGTTAACTCAATGTATTAAAACTTATGACAATCAAACATGCAAGAAACTCATGGACGGAGGGAGTAATTTATTTTTGTAATATACATAGTTATTCATACATACAAAGTAGGTATTTCTTTCTGAAATCACATGAAGAATAATTTTTTTAGTTTTTGGAATTAAACTTTCAAATTTATTTTTTAAATTTTATCACCACATAAAAAAAATGCTGAAAAAAATTGACACTGGAACTATTTAATCGAGACCCAAGGTACCAAATAGGATCAGAACATATTTTTCTCTACTCTCTTAAAATGATCTCGTAAAATATAATATATATATATATATATAATTCAATATATTTAATATGATGTAATAGATAAATTGCATTTGGACTTACAATCAATGTAAATATATATATATATAATTTAATAATTAAAATAATTTAATAACATGGTGTTACACCAAAGTTGGTGTCACAGCAAACCTATTGCAATTATATATTAAAGATTTATTACCCCCTCCATTCCGGCCCAAGTGAGATATTTAGAAACAAATTGGTGCATTATAAGTGACTGATTGGATGTGATTGATGTGTACGTTGTGTAGTTAATGATGGTGAATATGTGGTGTAGATTAAAAGAAAAAGTATTCGGTGAATGGCGATGAAGATAAAAATAAAAGGTGATTATTTGATTTGATTTCAGATATTAAATAAAATACTGCATTTCTAATGGGACACTTTTTTTGGTCAAATATTACAACGGGTCAGGCCTCCACGAACGAGCCAAAATTTGGGTCGGGCCAAAAAGGCCGGGTTTTTTTGGGCCAAAATTATGAAGCCCAATGCCCGCCCAAAAACGAGCGGGTATTTTGCCAGGTCTAGATGTGATACTTATAAAACTTGTATTTCCATCTTATATTATACTCCATCCGTTCCGTAAGAGTGTGCTCACACTTTATGGATAGTGTATTAATAAAAGTTAGGTAGTTGTGATTTTAAGTGGAGAAGAGTTCCTACTTTTTATTGTAGGGATATGTTAATTATTATTGTTGATTAATTAAAGGATAAAGACCGTGGGCCATCCTTAGTAGTGTTGTAAATAAGTCGAAAAAGTGGAGTAAAAATATAAGTGGTGTTTTCTAAAATAGAATGTGTACACTCTTGTGGGACGGGTGAAAATGGCAAATTGAGCACACTCTACGGCGGGCCACTACAATTACAAATCCTCCAATATTATCTTCACCTCCTTGACTACATATTTATATTGAGCATGTGGCGAAATCACTCGCTTGCAGCCCCAACACCCTGTCAAGCGAGATTGGTGGAGGAATTAAATCGTGGTGACTCAGCGCTAGGTGGGAGGAGCAGTGTCTGTGCGTAGCGAGCTATCACACATTGGAGGATAAAACACCACACTGCCAAGCAAGACCTAACTCCGCGTCTCAGTAGCAATCTGCCACCCAAGAATCAGTTGAGATATTGGCTCATTCTCTATTCCGGGCTCCACGTGAAATAATATGAGAGATTGAGGAGATTCAGCATTGAGAGATTACCTGACAGCAGATGTGCGTCGAGTGTTGCGTCTCTGTGTGTGGAGAAATGTACTATATCCAGTCGCTTTGTGTAATCAGATGGCGAGCGTCTAGGATTTTCAGATGCGGACCGTAAAAAAAAATTAAGAAGAGTGAGAGCCACGAACGAAGTAAAATGAAAGAAGATTGCTAATGTTGTTTGTCACGCATATAATAAATTTGTTTATTCTAAAAAAATGTGAATAAAATATTCATTTAGTGTAAGATTTAGGAGTGCATTTCTTGCGAACTTAATGAAGTTTATTGTTTAACATAGTTTTCGGACATTTGGTAATGTGTTCTGAGAAACTGTCAATAAGATAGCGAAATTAATGGGACAGTGATCCCCCACCTCCTTATTCGGTAAGATATTATCTTAATGGAACCAAATGACTATTATAACTAGATATTGTGTTATATTAGTATGATGTTGTGCAATTTATAATTGTATGGTGTTGAACTATTTTGGATATAAATATTTAATACATTTTTATATATATCGAGGGAGTAAAATGGTCATTTCTGCCATCCAGTCAGTTGATTCAGCAATGCAAGTAAACAACATTTCATCTTTATTCAGACAGACAGCATAATCCAAACAGATAACTTATTCCACTTAGATCTTAATGACTAGGGCTGTTAACGGTCCGAGTGAACCCGAAACCCGGTCATGAACCGGACTGAAATACCCGGGACCGAAACTCACCCGAAAATTAACGAGTTCGAATTCGAGTTCTAAACATTGAACCGAAACCGATAAGACCCGGACCGATAAAACCGAAAAGAAACCCGGTAATAAATTTAAAAAAGGTTTATATGTATTTTATAATTTATATATTTTATACATATATTATTAATACATTTTGCGTGTTTAAAACACAAATAGCATGCTGGTTAAGTAGTTAAGACGATGTACCTTTGAACAAAAGGTCTGGTGTTCGAATAATGTAACCCCATTTATGTGATTTATTTTGCTGCTCTTCCATTATTTTCCTAGTAAAGATCCATCCCATATAGGGCTGTTAGCGGTCCGAGTGAACCCGAAACCAGGTCATGAACCGGACCGAAATACCCGGGACCGAAACTCACCCGAAAACTAACGAGTTCGGATTCGAGTTCTAAACATTGAACCGGAACCCGTATCGATCCGGACCGGATCTACCCGGTAACCTATCGGACCGGATCCGGATCTGGAGAAAACCGGTCCGAACCGGTCCGATAACAGCTCTATTAATGACAGAGTTGGTAAACAGTCCCTTTGTTGGTCCCTAAGTATACTGGATACAGTTTGGAAAGTAGTTTAAACAACAAACTGTACTGATTTTTGGAGTGCGTAGCGGAAGTCTTTAATACAGTAAGTTGCTGTCGATATAGCAACTCGGTCTATTCTCCTGTTAGCTTGGTGCGTACAAGGTTTTGCAGTGTATACTTGCATAACTCACAGTTATGAAAACAGTAACGGGGAAAGGTAAATAACACAGTATTTAAGTGGTTCGAGGTAAACCCCTCTACGTCCACTGGTCCTCCACACAGTAGTAAAACGTTTATTATAAATACTGCGTACACAACTATGTATTTATAATCAAACCTATCCTTGTATCGTTCACACAGATAGATACAAAGACTGTCGTTTCAACCGTTCACACAGATTTGGTTAAAGCTTCCTTCTTGACTTGCTTCTTCACACACAGTTCCAAAGCTTCGTCCTTATTCTTCCCACACAGGTCAGAATAACTTGTTGAGTTCATACAGAGCTCAGTTTTTACACAAAGATAAAAGGTAGGTAACCAGGTAAGAACAACAGCTTTGAATATGAAGTTCTTGGTGATGATAGTCGTTCAGTTGTTTGAGCCTTTGTATATCTCTTTGATCTGAATTGCAGAAAGCTTCTGGAGATATGTTTTGCTCTGATGTATATAATAATAGCTTCTTCACTTGGTAACTTGGGGGTGACTAATCTTCAACACCTTGATGAGATATATATAGTCTTCTGAATAATATATCCGTTGAGATAGATCCGTTGAACAAGATTCTGTCACAACTTGATAGTTGGCTTGAAAGGACCAGGATCCAGATATTGCGGGATTTGAAGATCTCTGACAGCTTCAGATTTAAATACTTTATCCTTTCGGTATTTAAATACTTCTTTATCGAACGGTACTTGACTTTAGTGAATACCAAAGATTCCTTTCCAAACGGTCTTGATCTGTTCGATGTGAATCCGTATCGATTATGGTGTAGGCATATTGGAGTAGTCCGGTCTTGTATGGAAGGGTGTCAGATTGAGATTCGAGACAGCTTCCATATTTGGCGTTTTAACTTAGACTTTGTTCTTTGTATCTAGGTAGCGAGAGCTTCTTTGTATCTTTGGCGGTATGAGAAGGTCTTCGATACAGGATTGCGACTTCGACCGGATTTCGATACAGGGCTTGCTGTATCAAGCTTTGTTGTTTGGTAATTATCAAAACAACATTATTATTCCCAACAATTTCCCCCTTTTTTGATAATTTCCAAAACTTCTTGATCACCTAAGGCTTTGATACCAAAACCTCTTTAAGCTGAAACAATTTCCCCTTTCTTTTCGATAACCACTTGTTGATAATTTGAGAAGACTTCGATACAGGAGTTGATTTATCTCCACTATTTCACTCTCTTTGGAAAATGTTTTGAGCAGACTTCTTGATCTTCTGTCAAATGATCTGGTCTTCAGCACTTAGTCTAAAAGAAATGTGAACTGCTCGCAGGCAATTTCTAAAATGATAGCATCTAATAGGGAAGTGTATTACATCTTAAACTTATGATTGGCGTGCAGGCACAATCTTACATTTGTGATCTAGTTGAGTACAACTGAACCTATGAACTGTTCGCAGACAAGTTCTTACAGCAATAAACAATAAAATAAAATTATCAATCATAATTGATGTCCTGTAGTGTAAATACTGTATCCGCGAATAATACAGCGTTCCCCCTTAAAAGGTACATACAGGTTTCAATTCTTACATATTTATTCGGATTAACACTGTATTCATGGGTCGTACTGTATTCCCCCTTAATTAATGCACACGTCAGCTGTAGGAAGGTTTCATGCCTTCTTTGTCCTACAGTGCTGTCTTGACTGTTCTGAGTGTACAGTTAATTAATGGCAGATACTGTATTCTTGGGTCTTACAGCATTCCCCCTCACTTAATAAATAAAAGCATAAAAACTTACAGGATTTCTGGCTGTAGCGTTCCCAATTCTTGTTGAAGCATAGAGATTAAGTAAATTTGGGTCCTGGTGTGATAGTGCCTTTTGGTACCCAAATTTGCCGGACAACAATTAGTTTGTTGTAGGCTGCTTTTGGTCCATTATTTTTATATCTACGTGGGGCAGGCACGTAGTCGTTGTAATCATGATAATTATAATGCATGAAAAATCGAGAATTATAGTTGTTATTCCAGTACGATTGTCGTCTCGGAGGTGGAGCCATTTTCTTTGGCCTAACAACTTGCCTTCTGGGTCTCCAGTTGGATTTCCAATTCTGTTGTTGATACTGCGCTGCGACCTGTTTTCTTGATGGATAATGAGGCTCCTGTATCCAATACCTAGGCGTGCGGTACTGATAGTACTGCCGTGCGGGCCTTGGATAATTGGGTACAACCTTCCCTCTGGACGAATGTTGGCGCTTATGATATGCTTGTGGAGCATGCTGTTGAGTACGCCTTACAGGTCTGAATGGCTGTTGGTTCCACTGTCTCGAATAGGACTGCGGGGGCGGAATGGCAGCCTTTGCTGTTCGCGTTGCAACGGGTTCCTTCACAGGACTCAGCATTTCTTTCGATACAGGAATGGATTCCTCACTCCTGACGAATACCGTACTAGATTTTTCTTTGTTGGAGAACGAGTTGTACCCTAAGCCACGTTTATCATGAGCATGTTGCCCAGTGCTTAGGATCTCTTCCATTCTATTAGAGGATTTCTCGAAAGAATTCAAGATTGTCTCTAATTCTCCTTCACGTTTCTCGAGAGATTTTACTTTGGCTTCGAGTAGAGCCAAATCATTTGTCTTGCTTTCAAGATGAGACTTAGTCTCATTTAGATCGTGAGCAAGTTGATGATTGCTTTCCATAAGTTTTTCTAAATTGACTTTGCTGTTTTCGCAATCAACTGACATATTTTCGTAATTATCCTTCAGCAAGTCGTTTTCTTCTTTCAGCTCTAAGTTAGAAATTTCAAGCTGGATGTTTTCTATTTTCAATATCTCATGAGCCTTTTGAATGTTATTAAATTCATTCAACATGTTTTCAAAGGTATGAGATGCACTTGCAGGAATAGTTGAGGTAGAGCTTACCTCATCATCATCGCCGTCTTCATTTTCTTCTTTAACTTCGGCCATAGAGCACATGTAGGCTCTATCTTCTAGATCATCATCTGACGAGTCACTATCAGTGACCACCTGAAGACATTCTTCGGTCGTTGTTGATGCGGGCGGAGGTTTTGATTCTCCAATGAAGGCCTTGAGTTTGTTCTTCATCCTGTTTCTCCAGTCATCAAACTCGTTAATGTGAAACATAGATATCTTATTTGACATAAAGGTATCCATATTAGAAGATGGGAAATACAAAGACTGTTTTCGAAAATAAGTGTTTTTAAGGATCTGATTCAGTTAAAAATACGACTGATTCTTTTTAGAATCAACCGCTCCGATACCAATTGTTGGTCCCTAAGTATAGTGGATACAGTTTGGAAAGTAGTTTAAACAACAAACTGTACTGATTTTTGGAGTGCGTAGCGGAAGTCTTTAATACAGTAAGTTGCTGTCGATACAGCAACTCGGTCTATTCTCCTGTTAGCTTGGTGCGTACAGGGTTTTGCAGTGTATACTTGCATAACTCACAGTTATGAAAACAGTAACGGGGAAAGGTAAATAACACAGTATTTAAGTGGTTCGAGGTAAACCCCTCTACGTCCACTGGTCCTCCACACAGGAGTAAAACGTTTATTATAAATACTGCGTACACAACTATGTATTTATAATCAAACCTATCCTTGTATCGTTCACACAGATAGATACAAAGACTGTCGCTTTCAACCGTTCACACAGATTTGGTTAAAGCTTCCTTCTTGACTTGCTTCTTCACACACAGTTCCAAAGCTTCGTCCTTATTCTTCCCACACAGGTCAGAATAACTTGTTGAGTTCATACAGAGCTCAGTTTTTACACAAAGATAAAAGGTAGGTAACCAGGTAAGAACAACAGCTTTGAATATGAAGTTCTTGAGCTGATGATAGCTGTTCAAGTTGTTTGAGCACTGTATATCTCTTTGATCTGAATTGCAGAAAGCTTCTGGAGATATGTTTTGCTCTGATGTATATAATAATAGCTTCTTCACTTGGTAACTTGGGGGTGACTAATCTTCAACACCTTGATGAGATATATATAGTCTTCTGAATAATATATCCGTTGAGATAGATCCGTTGAACAAGATTCTGTCACAACTTGATAGTTGGCTTGAAAGGACCAGGATCCAGATATTGCGGGATTTGAAGATCTCTGACAGCTTCAGTATTTAAATACTTTATCCTTTCAGTATTTAAATACTTCTTTATCGAACGGTACTTGACTTTAGTGAATACCAAAGATTCCTTTCCAAACGGTCTTCAGTCCTGTTCCGATGTGAATGCTGTATCCAATTATGGTGTAGGCATATTGGAGTAGTCCGGTGCTGTATGGAAGGGTGCTGTATTGAGATTCGAGACAGCTTCCATATTTGGCGTTTTAACTTAGACTTTGTTGCTGTATCTAGGTAGCGCGAGCTTCTTTGTATCTTTGGCGGTATGAGAAGGTCTTCGATACAGGATTGCGACTTCGACCGGCTTTCGATACAGGGCTTGCTGTATCAAGCTTTGTTGTTTGGTAATTATCAAAACAACATTATTATTCCCAACACCCTTAGTATAATCTGATCAGGATTGGAGATAATTTTGTCAAAAATCCACGAAAATCTAATGCAATAGTAGGGTGTCTAAATGGTTCCCGTTTCTCGGTTAGAACCAGAACCGAGCCGGTTCCGGTTAACCGGAACCGTATAATCGCTTGAAGGTTCGGTTTTCGGTTCCTTATTACGTAATTTTCGGTTTGGTTGGGCAATCGAACGATTCGAACCGAAACCGATTTAATAATATATTTATTAAATATTATTATACTTATATATTTTATTATTATAATTTTTGTAAATTAAAAATTTAAAACCCTAATATTGTTAAATAAATATTTTATATTTTGTTAAAAATTTATAATAATATATTATATATGTATTAAATATTAATTTTATAATTTATAATTTATAATTTAACCCGTGCAAAAAAAAAAACGGTTCTGTCGGTTTAACCGAACCGGAACCGAAAATAACTTGTCCGGTTTCGTTAACCGAAATTTTATATGGTCCGGTTCTCGGTTCTCATTTTTGGGCAATTGTGGTTCCGGTTAACCGAAAATTTCGGTCCGATTAACCGGAACCGAACCGTTCGACACCCCTATGCAATAGGGTGGTGGAGATGCCCTCGTACAGAAATATCAATTTAATTTTCCCACATCTATACTATATAAAACTTATCACCCTTAATTTAATGTGAAAGGGGGATTTATGTCACTTATTTAAATATATAATATAAAAGAATCTAACAAAATACATAAAAATGATTTAAAAATTATAATTATACCTAACTTCAAAAGATGGTCGGGCCGTATTTGGAGGTTCTGTAAGACGAAACAGCTGTCTCATTTATTAATTTTTATTATCATAATTTCATATTTTCATTTATTAATTTTTGGTTTTAGCAAAGAGATTGCAGAAGGGTATTTTGGGGAGAGAAACACCAGTTTGTAAACGGCAGCAATTATTGGGGTGGAATTACATATGGAGAGACTATTTTAATTGTAACTTTTAATGTAAATAAATTAATTTAAATACAAAAGTTATGATAAACATCACAATGCAAATGACATTCTAATACACAAGGTGATTAAAATGAACTTTTAAATGATAGTATAAATTACAAGACGATTAAATTTTAACTATGAAATCTTAGATAAAATTGGTGCATCGCAGAGGTTGAATAAATAAAAAACAACCCCAGAGCAACATACGGGTTAGTAAAGCCTCGTTTCATATAACTAATTACATAGACTAAAATAAAAGGACAATAACAATAAAAAATATATAAACTT
This sequence comes from Orobanche coerulescens, assembly GCA_033398695.1. Taxonomy (NCBI): domain Eukaryota; kingdom Viridiplantae; phylum Streptophyta; class Magnoliopsida; order Lamiales; family Orobanchaceae; genus Orobanche; species Orobanche coerulescens. The sequence continues at coordinate 3,573,379 of CM065807.1, read as the reverse complement.
CTCTAAAAGGTATTTAAATTCTGCCATCTGCTCATTCAACCGTCTGCCCCAATATTACGTACAAAACACGTAGATATTCAACTAAAGACCGTGCATCGCACGGGTTGGATAGGTACAAAGCTCATCCTCCCTTTCTTTTTTTCTTTTCTTTCTTTTTTTTTTTCTTTTCCTTTTTCCTTTTTCTTTTCTTTTATTTTCTTAAACTAGTGTTTGTCCCGTGGTACAATAGAAAATGAGAAGATGTCAGATAAATAAAATACGGATTTAATATAAAATTGTAAGAATCTATTGTATACTACAAATAAACCATTAAATATAAAAACGTATGTTTACTTATTACTAAATATGTTTTTACAAATAATATTAGCCGCTTGAATGTCTGATTTATATCACTATTTTCAATTATTTCTAACTCGTCACTTTAAAAACAGCTACATATAATCTCTCAAACTAAAATCGAATTCTCAAGGTATATCGTAAGGCACGAAAGAGATTGCGCTTAACTCTTTTCTATATTTGTGAGGTAGTGGAAAAGATTTATGGAATTTTATTATAAAAAAATATATTTATGAATCCATCTCAAAAATATATTCTTATTAGGGAAATTTTGAGAATGCAACCCACATTTTACCCCATATTTTGAGATTGCAACCCACATTTTAAAATAGGGCTTCTTGCAACCCAAACACAGATAATGTGGGTTGCGAAGCCTATTTTATCTGTGTTTGGGTTGCAAAAAGGCCTATTTTATCTGTGTTTGGGTTGCAAGAAGCCCTATTTTAAAATGTGGGTTGCAATCTCAAAATATGGGGTAAAATGTGGGTTGCATTCTCAAAATATCCCTTTTTATTATTTATGAGTTTGGATTTAATGACGGTTAAAAAAATTCGATATACATTTGATTGACGTTTGAATTTGATCCAATCAGGTTCTTAATATACTTTTATTAATATTATTAGCAATCAAAAGATTTAATTAATATAAACTTCGATGATAAATTCAATTCTTCTCTCTTTTATTTTGGTAAATTCCAAACTTTTAGTTTTAATTTGATGGCCTTGAAAGTTAGATTGTCCATCAATTTAATACTACCTCCGTCCCGCTCAAAGGTTTATATTTCTATCAAAAAATAGGCACTTTAGTAAGTTTACATATATCACTTTTTACAATCAAATCAAACAATCACTTTTTACTTTTTAATCTCCACCACTCATTCACATCAATACTTTTTATCTTTTAATCTCCACCACACATTTAATCATCATTACTTACACCAATCATTACCTAAAATACACCAAATATACACCCTCTGTCAACCTTTGGCTGGGACAGAGGGAGTAGTAAATAATTATCACATTAGTTACTGACTGAATATATTCAAGATACTTAGTAGTCTAGAAAATATCTATTTTTTTTTTATCATGAGGTTTCAAAATAATACCTTATTATTATTATTTTTAATATTATTTAGGAAATGACATTATTTTCATACCGTTGTTTCATGTTTCACTAGTACAAAAACAGGCTTTTGCAACGGTTATGAAAACCCATTGCACATCGCACTAGCGTGCGATGCAATAGCTTGTGATACATAAGGTCATATCAAAGGCATCGCACATTGATGCGATGCAGAAGATTGCTTTTGTATCGCATTTTTTCTACAGGTTCGTTGCGAGAGGTTATGCATATACATCGGTTTTTATGTATATGCGACGCCAAAAACAATAATGTTGTTGTTGTTGTGCACTTAATGCATCACGTATTGTAACAAATGTGATACATAAAACAATGTTATATATCAAATGCAGTTGATATTTGATGCATAAGACTATTTTTATGCATCACAATTCTTAAATGTGCGATGCAACTATTTTTTTCCTATGCGCTTTTGTAGTTTAAGCATCTTACCTTGTAACAAATTTGATATATAAAGTAATGTTATATATCACTTGTTAATAAAATTGATGTAGAAGATTATGATTCTGCATCGCGTGTTATGTACGGCTAATGTATAAGATATGTTTTTAATGTCTAATGCATTTTTCTAATGTATAATTTTTTTTTTTATTTGGCACTTTTCACATCATATTTATTTAATGTATATATTTGACCAGAAAAGTACAAGGAAAAATAATTGAAGGCAAAAAAATCACAAACAATCACCAAATTGGAGGAACATGTTCACAAAATTGTTAACAAAGAAGTTTAAAATTCTAAATGAAAGAACATTTAAAGTACTTAATAAGACTTTGAAATATCACCTAAAAAGCATATATATATATATATATATGCTTTGAAATTATTCTCCCCTGACCATGAGGGAGTGATGAGGCACACGTTTGATTTCGACGAACGTTGAGAATTCCTTGTTCATCAGTTGTTTCCATGGTTCGCCATCCATTTGCATATATGCCTCCATCCATTCTCCTCCCCTTAGCTCGAATCTAATAGCTGAAGCCTGAGTAGCACATAATCAAAATAATATCGTACTTGTCAACAATCGCACCTTAATCCCAACTATGTTGGGCCGTCGGTGGCATGAAGATTATAGCGCCAATTAACTGTCTAAAAATTCACGCAAAAAAAAAAAAGGTGGCAAAGTTTTACGCTGGATACCCTTGTGGGGCAACCTTCGTACGAAGGAGAAGTCTAAATAATATTAATGGTAGTAAAATCACAAAAACTGTCCCCCCTCAGGTTTTGCGTATTACACACACATATAAAAAAAGAAAAGAAATCCTTGTTTGAAACCAAATCTTTTAGGTATTTTTTGTTTTCATTTTCCAAATCATGTTTTTCTCCTTTATCTACTATGTTTATGTTATCCATTAATGATTAATAGTACGATTAAGTACAAAAAGTACCCTCGAGGTTTGATATAATTACAAAAAAAAACAGCAAACTTCAAAATTACAGGAGCACCCCTTCATGCGCCAAAAACCATTTCAAAAAAACCCTCTCACATTTATAAGAATATTACAGTTAGCCCTTAATTTTAACAGATTTTGGATTTTTTTTTTTTTTTTGGGGGGGGGGGGGGGGATTAGATCAACTTCAAAGGTACTTTCTGTAATCTTCCATTCCTTAATAACATATTTACAGAGAGTTATTACAGTATACCTGGGTTATGTGTTTTGCAGAGATCACAAACAATGACCTATGAAATATGTAACCCAAACATCTCGAATCTCGTTGATATCCCCATCATTGTATGATTTAATTGATCTGAACATCTGTAAAAAAAATTAAGTAACGTCAAAAGACCGAATACGATATAAATTTGAGACATATGCAAACATAATAAAAGAAAGTTAAAATATATAATCTGTATATACCTCTTCTAAATCTCCCTTCATGTGACCTTGCAGTCTTACCATGTCATACATGCATCTTAAAACAGCATATTCACTATTATTTCCACTTGAATGTCGAGGGATCTATAATATAGGTAAATAATACAACTGTTATGATGGTGAGATTTAACAATTAAGTACCAATATCGTAAAGTACATGGTTGTTACGTCGGTAAGTCGAGTCGAGTCGACCGGGTTGTCCGACAAGTCAAGTTGTGACTAGTCGAGATTAGTCGTAGACTAGTCGACACTAGTCGTCAATATATAAAATTATTATAATATATATATCTGGGCAAAAAAAAATATTGCAGAAAAAATTCTCTAGGCAGACTGCACAGACTGCACAGAAAAAATTCTCTATGCCCAGACTGCACATTGCAGTTTCATTTTGTGTGTTCTAACTCTGCAACTGCAGTGCACATACTGGGCAGAAAAAATCTGGGCAGAAAAAAAATTCAAATTCAACAATCCAACATCCAAGGACTGGCTATTGTTCCATTACAGAAGAAAAAATAAGGTGCTGCAAGTGAATGTGGCTCTAGCAGTGAAAAAGTGAATGAGCAGTGGGCTTTTGAGTCAAGTCTGGGATTGGACACAAGTAAAGGGCACTCTCAAACCTGATCATTTCAGTTTCATCCGGGGGGGTTCCTTTTCAACTAATAATATAATTAATACTTTCCAAAATGTCACATAAAATCCTCCTTGATTACAACTAGTAATGCTTGTAACCTCCTAAGTACACTTTATTAGATTTAGATCGTCATTACATGGAACTTATCTTAAAAACTTAAAAAAAAAAAACATCCAAGTTCAACAGCAAGGCGCTCAAGTCCAGTCGACCTCCTTGCAACGACTGGTGGACTAGTCGCCGACTCGTCGCAACTAGTCGACCGACGTAACAACCATGGTAAAGTATATAATATATAATAAGTAAAACATACATTTATTGTATTCCATTTTAGAGTTTTGCGAGTTCCACCAGCTATATGAGCTCTATAAAACCTAGATACAAAATAAGAGTAATTTGGTGAAAAAGAATAGACAAATAAAGTTAAGACTATCATACCCAAACAAACCAGTTAAAACTTACAAACTGATTGGGCCTTTGATAGCAACATCTTCCAGTGGTGTTATCCCTGGATTGAAGTACAAAGCAACACCCCGACGAAGACATATCACAATAAGCATCCAATGATTACTACAGTCCAAAAAATTAATTCATGTTAGTTAACAAGCAAAGTGACAAGGACTAGTAGGAATTCACAATACAGAAATGGCCACAATACAATGTATAATACAGAAACTCTAAGGTGCCAAACAAAAAGAAAAATTGTTTCTAGCGCAAAGACAAACATTGAATATTATCATCTTATGGCTGCAACAGGCTAAAAAATGATAAGCAAGAATTGACAAATGCAAATCCATAGATACTTCAACACACTGATCATGAAATTTTTTTCAAGTCATAATAGACCACTTTTAGCTATGGAAGAAATTTAAAAGATGAAAAAAATAGCCTATGAATAAACTTTTACCCTAGACCTATTAAGTGTACGTACTTACTCCTGATAGTATGGTGCCAGTAGATATTCCTTAGATGATTGCTGGGTACCTGCATGCCTCAAATACTTACTCAAAACTTGTGAGCGCCTTTTTACCATTTGTAGCTTTTGTGGACACATAAATCCAAAATTTTCAAAAGTTTTCTGTTGCTTGCACAAGAAGTCCAAGAATCTATAAACAAGTATTACAACAAATATGAATATATAATTTAACGTAGTTGAAAAATTAAAAGACTACAATTACATTAGATTTCCTGACCTGATAAAAATATTGACGATCGTCATGCTCAACTGTTTCATTTCAAGAATCTGTTTAACATCGTCCATTGTGACATAAACCTCAAATTGTTCGTTGTCAGGGAATTGATAAATATCCTCATCGAACCCAACTTCAACAATATTATCTTCACCATATGAAACCATCATATCATAGAAGTCCTTGCACTTGGGAGGCAATGACATGAGAATAACTGGATCTATAAGATTATCCGCTCCTTCATTTATGTCACCATCAGGATTGGCAAATGGTTGGAAAGTTGATGCCGCATCAACTACTTTATCGTTGCCTTTATTTTGATTTGCCATTTTTCCTTCTTTTGGTAACTCAGTAGCCTAATTCAATTGGAATAAGTTAATAATGTGGAAGTCAACAATCAAAAAGTGTGTTTGAAAGCTAGATATTTCTGTTCATTTTCCATTCCTTAGTCATTTAGTTGCACAAGTTCTGTTCAGTTTGAGTCTTATTAGTAGTCTTTTGTTGTACTGGAAGCTAGACAGAATTCGTAGGATTTCTACTTATTTCTACTTCTAATCTTATTTCTACTTATTTATTATTATTATTATTATTATTATTTTTGTATTTACCAAATAACCCTAAGCACACATGTGATGTCCAGGAAAGTAGCAGTGATGACATTTCTTCAAGATTGTCAACGGTTCAGATTGATAATAAAGTTTCATCTGCTTTAAAACTACCACCTCTATTTAGTTTGACACAAAATTCAACTGCAAAAAGTGGCAACTTTTATAGAAGACATACGAATGTGTCCGAAAACTTGCCTCTCAAACAAAATAGCCAAGTAAATACACCACAGACAGGTTATATATGGTTCTTTTCCTCTTTTGCTTGTTTATTTTGAAGCTTTAGGTATTGTTTGGTATGACAGAATCAGATAAGGAATGGAATGGAATGGTTCCTTCGATTGGAAATGAAAAAAGCTGTTTGTTTTGCCTGATGGAATGGAATAGAAAGGATTCTGATTCCTTCCATTTTGTTAATTTTCATTCCATAGGGGAGGGGGAATAGAAAGGCACAAAGAACATTTTGATCTTACCTTCGACAAAATGACTTGACTCTTCGGCCATTGTGCCCAAGTACCAATGGCTTCTCCAACTTGGTCATGACCAAAGAATGGTACCGGTAATGGTTCATTTTCCTCTCCATCTACAACAACATTGATCTTCACCTTCACATGGTCAGGGTGCAAAGGTACATTATGTACTGGTTCTCCTGGTTTGCATGGAATAAGCATACCTCTCGCCACTATTCGAAACACGGGATTGCTGATGGCTAGATCACAAGGAACTGGAGCCTGCATGCAATACACCATTATGAGGATCCAACACATTAAAATACACTATTACCCAAAAAGAAGTGTATATGTGATTCTAGACCTATGATAGCTCACAAACAGGCGATATTAAATGCTTACAAGAATTGGGCTTCTTTCAAGAATCATTATTTTACCTCAATTATATCTACCATTACACTTGGGTTGACTGATTGACAACTACTTGGCACCAAGATTGGAGAAGGATTTGCAAATTCAACTTCTTCATCTGGTGGGGGGCGTATTCCCCATGCCTTAAGGATGTTAATGGTCTTCTGCTCCAATTGCGTTTCCATTTCAGCCATAGTTTCAGCTTTTACTTGTGCAGTCAGCTTCTTCGTCAACATGGCTACTTCTTCAACTGTCATCACTCCAATTGGCAACCGACGCTTGGCTTTTCCAAAATATTCCTTGAGAGTAACATTCCCTCCTACTCCTCTCACACGTCCTCCATGCTCAGGATTTCCAATTGCTTGTGTCAATATGTCATTGTGCCTCTCAGTAAATAACTCTCCAGAATCAACCTTCTTCTGCAAATCATACTTGTCATAAAGAAAAAAATTTAGTTAATACACTACGCAAATTCATAAACATTTGCTTCACAATTACTATTGGAAGGAAAAAAATGTTAATAGAAGAATGTTATACTTACAATCTTATCTGCAACCTTTTTTGTATTTTCTCTTTTAAAATTGCCTTGCTTATCTACTCTTCCTTCAATCCACTCCAAGTGTCGAGGCATTGCTGTCACCATTTTTGGAGCCTCTTCAGCGGAGACTCCTGATTGTATGATTTCTTCAATCTGCTTCTTGAAGTTGTGCTGACGCTTTTGACGCTTTTAACCTATACAATACATATTCATGAAACTCTATCTAGGCTGCTCATCTGAATTGTTAAGTACAATGCATTAAGTATTACAAACCTATACGCGATATAATAACCAAAATTAGAATTCAGTCAAATAATGAATATGTACCTGAAATTGATCGTCTTCACGTTTACGCTTGAAATCTTTCCAGTGCTCCTCCTCAATGCAACTGTAATGTACCCATGGAGGGTGTTCTACCTCATTCTTTGTCTTCTTTGTAAAGTAGTTGTTAGTGAGTCTAGATTTGAAAGTCCTCCAGCTTGCATTTACGCCCTTCATTACTTTTCTTTTCAGAACCTTATCCTCACTGATCATGAACTTTTTCTACAAATAAAAAAACTATAGTCAAAGCTAACAAAAAAGTCATTTAAAAGTCATTTAACAAAGGTCAATTATGTAAATTGATTTCTTTTAAATATGTAAATTGGCATTTTTCTTATTTTTTTGCTGACATCTTTTTTTTTTGGAATAAAAGTAGTTTATTTTATTTCAGTAGACCATGAAGATCATCACTTGTTACAAACTAGCAAGCAATTGCTGCTGTACACACACATCTCAATTACAAAATAATCAAAACAGCCTAAACAATTCTAGGATAAGTTCGAAAGGTGCGGCACAAGTTCCTTAGTTTTGAACATGTCTGCTCTTCCAAAAACCCTTTATACTGCAGTTTGGACCAAATGCTGTAAATCTATGGCACTCTCCTGAAAAATCCTCTTGTTTCTTTTTATCCATATGATATAAATCATTTCGGTCATGAGGCCAAGGTATCTAAATGGCAGATCACCTTCCTGCAACTGGACTTGTTCACAGATTTTCCTTATTTTCTAGTCAGAGACACCAGCAAAGTATATGGCACTTTTACTCTTATTGGGAATAAGCCCAGAAGTGCAGCTAAACAGATCAAACTTATCAAAGAGTATTTTCACTGAAGACATATTACCCTTTGCAAACAGCAACAAATCATCTGCTAAGAGTAACATATATCTTAAATCCAAAGGTCGTAAATTCGCCTCACCATCAGGAAGCATAAGCAACGGAAATTACATTAAACAAGAGACCATAATAAGAAAGCACTTCGTAACAAAATATTGATAGTCAAATTATGAGTAACATATATCTTAAATCCAAAGGTCGCAAATTCGCCTCACCATCAGGAAGCATAAGCAACGGAAATTACATTAAACAAGAGACCATAATAAGAAAGCACTGCGCAACAAAATATTTATATGTCTCAATGCATGCAATTTATACAACTTCAAATCATTCACACCATAGAAAGTGGATGAAGTTAATGATGAATTCATTTGAAAATGTAAAGAACTCACAAGAGCCACAAATCATCATACCTGCATGTCTAACCAAATAGTTTCCTTTAGAGATTCATCTACATGTTCCCAGTCATCGATGCTAATAGGAATATGAGTACGTGCACATACTCCAACATATGTCTTGAACCTATCGGCAAATTCTCCAATTGGGCAATGCCGGACATCCCACTCCAATTGAACTGGCCATTTGTCTTCTTGTGCCATGTACTTTCCAGTTGTTGGGCCTCTTTTCTTCAAAATTTTCTTCTTTTCATTCTCATCATTTCCAGGTTCATCATCAAGAGATTCGTGATTTTCAAAAGTCATAGTTGTATATTATCCTGCACATGAAAAGCACCATACACATGATTATTTTCATACTAGTACAATTTAATATTAGATGTCACAAGATATTGACCAGATGTATCATGATTCATCATTCTGTGGTCACCAATATTCATCAAAAACCACTGTTTGCTTGCATGATCTACTCTGATGACAAGAAAGAAAACAGAAGAAATAAGAAAAACTATCCTACTGGTCTCTAATTTGATTTTCTACCCCCCTTCATTTTTCTACCCCCATTTAGCAAACAAGTATTTTCAATAGGACTTCAACAGATAAAACCTTGAATACTTTGTCCTTTTCTGGCTAGGACTGCAACAGATAACTTTGAACCAGAACATATAGCGACACCAAGTTATCAGTATTAATGACCTTATTTGCATCTTCATATAGTTTGTATCCTTAAATAATTGCTGTTCCAATTCCAAGTTCATAAGATTTGAAGAAATACATATTAAGTGAACACATGTGCCTGAACTCCATCTACTGTTGCACTTTAACAATGTGATGAAAGCATTATATAATTGATGATACATTGTCTCGTTTATTTTCTTTTAGTGGCAGACTGACAGTCAGAAGCTTTACTTTTTTATTACTGCACGAGTTTCTTAAGCCAAACCGTATTGGTGAACCTTAAATATATAATCTTAAGAAAACAGTTTTTCTTTTTCTTAGAAAAAGAAGAACAATGGAAGATATGCTGTACGAATTCAAATGTTGCTTGATGCTTCTACGAAATTATGCTCTTAGCCCAAAGTAGCTCACAAAGACCATGTGAACAAATTATTGCTGCATGCAGCAACTGATAGAAGTCCTTGGAAGGGCAACCAACTCATATTCTCATACCTAAAGACATCTGAATTTTTAACTCTAAGAGGCTCGACAAACATATATTGCATGATCAGATGTCTAGGGCTGTAGACAATCTTCGCCTTCAGTCAGAAATAAACTTCACCTTCAGTCGGAAATAAACTCTCTCTTGAAGACAGCAGCAGATAAAAGTACTTGGGAAATGTATCATACATGCCTAGGAATGTTACAAGATCTGCCAGAAGACGGTTCATTTTTTATGAAGAAATAAGAAATAAGAAATAAGATATCTCATTAATGTTTTGTAAAAAAACTTCCAAAAAATCAGTGACAAATGATCAAATAACAAAAATTAACTTGACTTATTGAAATATAGTATACATTGCTAATGAACCATTCGAGCCCTATACTACTAAATTCCAACAACCATCTAGTATTTCAATCTTTTCGAGCTTTTTTACTCTTTGGTAGACTCTCGTCTTCAACCCAGACTCCTTCAGCATGATCGTTACGCAGGTAATACCCACTCAACTCATCTTCATTCTGTGGTAAAGAGTGAGCTGCATTTGGAAAGTCAGAGCTATCATCAATGTCATCATATTCATCTTCATCTACCTCAATACCAACTGATGTAACAAATTGTCTTTTTCCAGGTAGAACTACAGACCACCTTGCATCCATAGGATCAGTAATGTAAAAAATTTGTTTTGGTTGCGACGCCATTATGAATGGCTCGTCGTGGTGGCCTAATTTGGAAAAATCCACCAATGTAAAACCCAAGTCATCCACTCGAACTCCTCTATTAATATCAACCCACTTACATCGGAACACTGGCACCTTAAATTCAGTGTAGTCAAGTTCCCATATGTCCTCGATTACCCCATAATATGACATTCTAGCTTTTTGTGGTCTATTGTCCTTAGCACTGGCAAAATGTAACGCAGATGCTACCAAACTAACCCCACTGTTTTGCATGGTGCTTTTGTCATCCCGACATTTGGTGTAAAAACAATACCCATTTATGTCATATCCTTCATAAGATATAACATTAATAGAGGGCCCGTGCGCCAACCACCTTATATCATCACTAACTTCATTCGACTTGTTCTTCAACTGAACATTGACTTGATCTTTAAACCATTTGATGAAAGAATTGTTATGTTCATTTCGTAACCATCTTTCACTTTTGCACGGATTCCAATGCTTTAAAAAAGCCAAATGTTGCACTATGTAAGAATTCACTGCTGTACTCTGTTGTAAAACATACAAGTGCGCTTGATTTTGGAGTTCACGACCAACCTCAAGAACCTTGCGACCCAATGTTCCCTTACCTTCAATTCTTCCCTCATGACGAGACTTAGGAATTCCAATACTTGTAAGCCGCGATAAGTATTCAGTGCAGAATTCGATGACCTCCACATTCAAGTAACCCTCAACCATACTACCTTCAGGACGATAAGGATTTCTGACATGTCGCTTCAGCACACCCATATTCCGCTCTGGTGGGTACATGTACCTTAAGAAAACTGGCCCACACAGTTTGGCCTCTCTCACTAAGTGAACAACCAAGTGAACCATAATATCAAAAAAAGATGGTGGAAAATATATTTCGAACTGGCATAAAGTAACAACAATGTCGTCTTGCATTGCATCCAAGACCCCGGGATCAAGTACTTTTGAACAAATTTTTTTGAAGAACATACAAAGTTTGATGATAGCATACCTCACATTTTTTGGCAAAATTGACCGAATTGCCACAGGCAAGAATTGTTGTATTAAGACATGGCAGTCATGAGATTTCATCCCAATTAATTTTAAATCTTTCATTGAAACAATACTTCGAACATTTGATGAATATCCATGAGGAACCTTGATGCCATTTAAACACTCACAAAGGATTGTTTTCTCCTTTTTTGATAATGTATAACAAGCTGGGGGCAGATATGTCCGTTTCCCCTTATTTTGTGGAGCTAACTCAGGTCGTATGCCCATTGAAACCAAGTCATACCTTGATTTGACACCATCCTTTGTCTTTCCTGGTATGTTAAGTAAAGTCCCAATAAGACTATCACACACATTTTTTTCCACATGCATAAGATCAATACAATGTCTAACATGTAAGTGCTCCCAATAAGGGAGGCTCCAGAAGATAGACTTCTTTTTCCAAGGATTTTTTTCTTTCGAAGGCTTGTAAGGTTTACCAAACACGGTATTAATTCCACTAACCCGTTCATGAACTTGCTTGCCTGTTAACACACGAGGAGCTGATCTATGGTCGGGATCCCCATTAAATGACTTTCTCAACCTACGATAAGGGTGGTTACGAGGGAGAAATCTACGATGGCCTAGATACACCTGCTTCCCACTTCCTTCAACTCTACTCAATGATACGGAATCTGTGTCATTTTCACATATTGGGCATGCTTTACAACCCTTGACACTATATCCAGATAAATTTCCATATGCTGGAAAATCATTAATTGTACAAAAAACCATGGCCTTTAATGTGAAAGACTCGTCAGAATATGCATCATAAACAGGCACCCCTTCATCCCATAATTTTTTCAAGTCTTCAATGAGTGGCTCCAAGTACACATCTATGTCATTTCCCGGTTGTTTGGGACCAGAAATAAGAAGTGACAACATCATATACTTTCTTTTCATACAAAGCCATGGAGGTAAATTGTAAATGACCAATAGAACTGGCCAAACACTGTATTGGCTGCTCAAAGAACCAAATGGATTTACACCATCCGTGCAAAGCCCAAGCCTCAAATTTCTCGCGTCACCCCCAAATTCTGGAAATACTGAATCAATCTTCATCCATTGCGGTGAATCAGCTGGATGTCGAAGCATACCATCTTTATTTCTCTCTTCTTCATGCCAAACAAGATTTTTTGAATCTTTGGCACTGGCAAAAAGTCGTTTAAATCTCGGAACTATTGGTAAATACCACAATACCTTAGCAGGGGACCCTTTCTTGCCACAATCATCATCATATACCTTATACCGCGAAACTCCACACCTTGGGCATTTTTCCAAGTCTTTGTACTCCTTCCGGTATAACAAACAGTCATTAGGACATGCATGTATTTTATCAACATTCAAGCCCAATGGACACATGATTTTCTTTGCTTCATAGGTGGAACTTGGAAGTAAATTACCTTCTGGAAGCATCTCCGTCAACACTTCCAACAAAGCTGTGAAACCCTTATCACTCCAACCATTTGCGGCTTTTAAATTGAATAGCTTCATTATACCAGATAAACGAGTAAATTTAGTACAACCCGTATATAATGGTTTCTCGGCATCACTCTTGAAAGATAAGTTCCCGTTCACGTCACGTAACATCTCATTTATTCGATCATCATCGAAAGTATTTACCTCATTTTGATCTTCATACTCTAAATCATACTCGGTTTCTTCTATGGGAACATGATTGGTAGTACTGGTACTACCACTTGTTGCCCTTTCACCATGCCAAATCCATTCCGTATAACTTTTTGTCATACCATTACACCATATATGCTCCCTTAATTGATCTACGGTGCACACTTTCCTCTTATTACCACAAATTCTACAAGGACAATAGAATTTCTTCTCTTTTGATTTTTTATGCGCCACTGCCCATTTAATAAACTCCTCAACCCCTTCTTTAAATCCCTCAGAATCACGCTTACCAGAAATCCAATTTCGATCCATAAGTATTAAATAATCACTGTATTATTATCTGCATTAAACATAAATATAAGAATGTTATTCATCATAAAGACAACCATTTTAATCCTTAAAATTAAACCTAAATTTTTTGTTTAGACAAGTTTTGGCAGACTTTAACAATTAGGTGAAAAAAATTGAGAGAAATTCTGGGGGAACGAATGGAGAAAAAATCAACATACCTTGAAAGAAAGAGATTGAGCAAATCCTCATGAAGAAAACAGAGCCTCGAGATTTTCTTACTGAGAACGAGGAAATATTGGACGTGCGACGCAATTGAAGAGCGAATTTTTTTATTGAATAGTCTTCAAGAGTCAATTTTGGGGAGATTTTTTTTAATTGAAGTGGGAAGAAGTTGAAGTTGAGAGTGAACTAGGAATTTGGGGATTATCTGTTCTGAATGGTGCAGTTTCACTTTAACAGTATTGAGAATTAAACTAAAAAAAGCTAAATCAACTCGTGCAGAAGGCAATGTAAGACAGCAAATAAGGCAAACACCAATACTCGTGCAGAAGTTAAATGAACTCGTGGAGGAATCTTGCAAACATACACAAAATTTCAGAAAGAAATGAAAATAATGTCAACCACCAATACCCATCACTGCTATTCAATATATCATCTTCAAACAAACATCAAATTAACACAACTCACTCGTCAGCCACAAACACCCACCATTGTTACATTCTTTCAAAAATTGCACAAGGGATTAGTTGAAAATAATTTATACAATTCCCAAAAATCAGTTATATACCACAGTCTCACCAAAAAGGGAAGCAACATATATAAGAAGATATCATGCCAATGAAAGTTCTCACTGCAGATGATATCACCTTTCTTATCGTAGTTTTTAACAAGCTTCACATGTTACATGGTTGCAAACACTCGACTAGTCATTACTTAGATATATACATATCTATATAATGCATCGAAAGAAAAAGATTTCAAACTAAACCAGTTCACTTAAAGCCAACCTATATACAGTAAACAAATGAAACTTGCAGAAAGGATGAACGTTCTTACGAATTCCCAAATCTCTGGTTCGAAATAAAATTCCAAAGCACGGGGAGTTGATTGCTAATAGCTGGAATCGAAGAAAGCAAAGAACTAGGGTTGGTAAAGGGTTTGATTCGCCGGCCGATATGGCAAAGTATAAAGGTGGGCGATTGAGAGATGAAAGTATTGAGAGATGAGAGTCGATCTGTGTTGTCTGCGTATATACACTATATAATCATATATAATTAATGGTAGTGTACATTTGCATCACACATTAGTAAAACTGTGATGTAAAAGATTTCAACATCAAACATTATTAATACGTCATACTCAGCAATCATGAAAATATTAAAAAAATTAGCACATTACACATCACACCTATAATTATTTGATACATATAATATTAAAAAGTTAAAAGTTGAGATATTATGTATCGACTACTCAAAACAATTCGATGCAAAAGATTTTTAGTAAATTTTCAAACACTTTAGGTATTAGTTATATTTTAGTATATGATGCATAATTTTTCTTAAAAATATAAAATTGACCCCAAATATGCTTACGCATCACGTTTCTTGTCAGTGCGTTGCCAGAGAGGCGATGCAAAAGCCAGTTTTTGTACTAGTGTTTGTATAAAATAGAAAACTGAATGTGAAATAATTTAAATTTACGAAAATTCATACGTAGGTATACATTTTTTTTTATTTCGTTCTTAAATCTTTATATTTCACTTCCAACACGGTATTACTTTATGGTTCGAATTAAGTTGATATAATGACAATATTAGGATTTTAAAATATTTCTATTAGGTAATAATATAAAGTTGTATCCAAGCCCTTATAGCTCAGTGGTAGAGCGTCAGTCTTGTAAACTGAAGGTCTGCAGTTCGATCCTGCATGGGGGCATTTTTATAACATACAGTAACAAAATAAAGTAATTATAACTCTAGCCCATTTGTTTAACTAAATGGTACATGTCACCACACAGCACTTTTATTTTGATTTTTATTTTGACGGGGAACCTGCAATAGCTTTTTCGAGTGCGTACTGAATTTTTTTTTGAACTGAACGTAATAGTTTGCAAATTATATCAACCAAATAAACCGCATTAGGCAAAGAGTGCGTACTGAAAAAAATTTCGAACTGAACGTAATAGTTTGCAAACTATAACAACCAAATAAACCACATTAGGCAAATCCTCTATTAGACCTGGCAAAAATGCCTCGGCCATGGGCGGTAATGCATTTTTGGGCCGGGCATTGACGCTTCATATTTTTGCCCAAAAAATCGGCCCGCATTTGGCTTGCTTTGATTGAGGCCCATGGCCCGCCCGGCCCTTTTTTTTTTTTTTATATTTATGTTATATGTAATTATAATATTTGAAAATTTTCCTTATTGTTAGATTATATTACATCTATCTGTTAATTATTGATGTAATTTTATTTTTTTATGGGACTTTGTGATTACTCTGTAGTATCTCTTATCAATAATAATATTATTTTATGATTTTTATAAGAAAGTAGTAGTGATAAATGATATGATGATCAAATAAAAATAGTTGTATATTTGTCTTTTGATTGTGGTAGTGTAGTAAATAAAGTTATTATCAAATAAAAATAATTGTACATTTATTTATCTAATTGTGATAGTATAGTGAATAATATAATAATTAAAGATCGAAAAATATTTCTATATTTATTCAGAATTAATATTTCAAAAAGAAAAGAGTTGAGGCCCGCGGGCCGAGACGAGCCCGCCCGGGACGGGCTACGGGCCTAATATTTTTGGCCCAAAAAAATTCGGACCTTTTTGGCCCTGCCCAGATTTGGCCCGCCCATTTTTTCACCAGGCCCGTTTGAGCCGAGCCCGCCCGTTTGCCAGGTCTATCCTGTATGACAGGCTCAAGCACACATTTTTGCATAGCTAAAAATCTGTCATAAATGGGAAGGGTTGGTGGTCCAGTGGTAGGACGCCTACTCCCAAGACACTCCTTTGGAGAGGTCTTGGGTTCTAACCCCACCAAAGGAGGTGAAAGAGGAAGTTTTTCTCATTATGATCCTCTAGCTCCCCGGGGCTAGCTCAAGCAACCGCTAATCAATGTTTAATCTCGCGTCAAGCGGCAGTGTGGGAGTATTTCCTTGCTGGGAACCCGGAGGTGCTGACCATCAGTGCTTCTCCCGAATCGTCTTAAGACACAGAGGCACCGCTTAAGGCCTCGCGTAGGCGAAGTGTACGAAGGCGTTGGGAACTCCGGAATTGCTCGAGCGACTCGCGATTTACTTCTCTCAATAGGTTAGGAGTGGTTCGTTGGCGTAGGATTAGGATTAGGCTGTTCGGATCACCTAGTTATCAAAAAAAAAAAAAAAATCTCTCATAAATGTAGTGTCACATGAACTTCGTGTAAGCAACGTGCATAATATATGTAGAGCTCAATTACTTATACGCAATAAATTCATACTAGTAGAAACTCCCTCCATTTTTCTTTCGATATCGTTTGACTTTTTGACACACACTTTTAGGTGCGTTGACTGGATAGTTAAATTTATTATTTTTAAATTTTATTTTTTTGAATAAAAATATACAATCTAAATTTTAATTCACAAAAAAAATTATTTAAAGATAATAATTTTAACTATACGGTCAAAACACCTAAAAATGTGTGTCAAAAAATCAAACGACATCTAAAGAAAAATGGAGAGAGTATGTATTTTGCCCCAAAATTAATTACTTTATTTTCCTTTTCCAAATATACATTTTTTTAAATTTTTACACACAAATTCAAATTTAACTCATTTTTTAATTTTCCTTTATACCCCTTTTAAAATAAAATTGATTTTAACATTCGTAAACAAATTCTATATCCAGTCGTCGGTCACGGCAGTCGAATTTTTCTTCCGGACAAGGGTCGGACTTTCCGATCATCCGCCGGCCGAAAATTAATCAATAAATTTGACATATGACATTTTTATCGATGGTTTTGTATCAGTATGTCCGACCTCACTACTAGTCAACACCAATATTTATAAAAAAAACAATTAATAAATGAAGCTATGTTTTCAATTATCAGATGATAATTCTAGAAATGAACCATTCAAATATAATAAAAAGTAATAATACTATATATCTAAACATGAACCCGTCTACAGATAATCTCAAATTACAAAGTGGTAATTTAAATTACAAACACATAATTCAAATTATTATTGAGTAATATTTATTACTAATGAGCAAAATCACACAAAAGTGATTTATCAAGATGTATTTTGACAACTTGTAAAAACAAATCAACACCAATTAAGAATTAATCAATACTATTTTTTTTAGAACGACGACTGGTATTAAAACTAGCAAAAACTAGAAAGGAAGATTACATAGTTGTTATACTAGCTATAGGTTTTTTTAACCAACCTATCCAACTAACTTTACATTTAGGATTTCTAGAACAAAACCACAAAAAAGATTGAAAAACAATAAAATCCCAAAGAGTAGCCTTCTTAGGAGGGGTTGAGAGAAGATTAGCTGATTCCGAAAACTCCAAATAGCCCACATAAGAGTCCCCCCCACGCCTTCAAGAATCGGCCGAATTTTAGGAGCAACATGAACATCGTCAAGCCAACCATACCATTCCGAAATGTTAGAGCAAAAGGGAATATCCAACTCCCACCACTTAGCCAAAAGAGACCAAAGATCTTTTGCCATCTCGCAATTGGAAAAAATGTGGTTAATCGTTTCAACATCAAATTGGCACGTACATAATAAAGAGTTAACCTCGATGCCTTTCCGATCTAAGTTCACCCTAGACGGAAGTTTATTAAGCTTTAATCTCCAAAGAAGCACATTGACTTTAATAGGGATATGCCGATTCCATCTAGTGGCCTCAAGACTTGACTCTAACATCTTTTCATCCATTAAAACTCGAGAAGAAGCTACCGAATACCCAGCAGTAACATCAATAGACCAGGTCTAAGAATCACTTTGATCCGTGAGAGAAATGTTCCCAATAGCTTCTTTAAGGGCCTCGAATTGATTCAATTCTGCACCTCCCCTAGGAAGATGTCTAAGAACTGAACTCCAATGAGACAAAGGAACTCTATTGGATATTAAACAAGTCCCTTCGTTATCCAAATTATATATTCGAGGGAATTGTAGCTTAGGAGGAGTATTTCCGCACCAAGTATCTTCCCAAAACCGAGCAGAATCACCATTTCCTAGTTTACGAGAACATAGGGAGAGGAGATCAATACCTTTGTCCTTAAGATGTTTAACCGAAGACAAAATTGTGCCCCATGTAGTTTGTTTAGCCCGACGATGCATATCATTAAAGATGCCTCCATTATGACCATAAATACTCCTAATGACACGTTCCCATAAATCCGAAGGTCGTGTGAGAAATCGCCAAATCCATTTGAACAAAAGGCCAATATTAAGACCATAAATACTACCAATACCAAGCCCACCCTTCTTTTTATTCGACAAGCATTTTTCCCACTTGACCCAAGACATCTTACTATCATTTTGATCCGCTCCTCTGAAAAACTTGCTTCGCATCGACTCAAGTTTGGAACGAACAGAAACAAGCATCAAGTAAATAGACATGAAATAAGTAGGAAGATTACCGAGCACCGCCTTGATGAGCGAAAGACGACCTCCAATGGAGAGAAGCCTAGCTTTCCAAGAGGAAAGTTTGGAAATGAAGATATTAGTAACCGCATTCCATTTGGCACATCTATTCATGTTACATCCCACAGGCACACCCAAATATTTAAAAGGACACTGCGAAATTCCACAGCCAATAATATGCGCCATTTGAGAAATCTCCTCATCAGAAACACCCACACCAAGAACTTTGCTTTTGTAAATATTAATCTTAAGCCCTGAAATAAGATAGAAACAGCTAAGTATGCTGATAAGATTTTGAGCGTTAACCCAAGACCATTCACCGAAGAAGATCACATCGTCAGCATACATAAGATGAGAAATATTCGTGTTATCACACCCGATAGAAGCACCTTTAAAAAGACCCAACTCTTCGGCCTTACACGTGAGGGAATGTAAACCTTCCATCGCCAAGATGAAAAGAAAAGGAGATAAAGGGTCTCCTTGACGGAGGCCTTTAAAAAGCTCAAATTCATTGGTCGGAGAGCCATTAACAAGAATAGAGGATCGAGCCTTGTGAAGACAACCCGCAATCCAAGAGCGCCATTTAATTCCAAAACCTATCTTTTCCATAACCGTATCTAAAAAATCCCAACGCACAATGGTATCCTCAAAAACCTATCTCCTCAATGGTATCCCAAAAAGAAGTAAAAAAACGAAAAGTGAAGCCATCAGGTCCTGGGGCACGGTCACCACCAAAGTCCCAAACAGCCCTTTTGATTTCGTCACGAGAGAAAGAAAGTTCCAAATAATCACGATGGGTTTGAGAAAGAGTATTGAAGGATAGTGAGTCAATACCAGTCGGAGGTCCATTATATTTCTTAAATCGATCACGAAAGTGAGTCAAGAACTCCATTATGTTTTGAACAAAATTGAAATCATGAAAGAAAAGAGAACAAACAATAAAATTAATTTTATTTATTTTTCCAACAAATCAAAATATAGCAGTTGGAAACATATAGCAGTTGTATCTTGGGGACATATTGCCTGAGCCGTCTGCTCTTATATGGGGGCAAAATTGTCTTACGAAAAGAACTATCTCGCCTCTACTCTTAAGACTGTAATAGGTTGCCTTTTTTCTTTGTAATTTTTATTGTAATTACATTGTTGGAAATTCAGAGAGACCCAACAATCGTAAGACAATTTTTATTTATATTCTCTGTAATTTCCAATGGCGACGGATGCTGATGCTGCCCCGCCACACCGCCATTATCAAAGCTGCTGCACCTACCATTGCAGTTCAGGCTGAGAAATCCGAGAAATTTTCGGGTGTTGATTTTAAGAGATGGCAGCAAAAGATGCCGTTTTATCTCACTACCATGGTGTTTGCTGTTTACCTCAAGGATGATCCTCCTGTGGTCAGTGAGACGGAAACTGATCGTACTAAGCGTTTTGCTTACGATCAATGGTTTAACGGCGACTTTATGTGCCATAATACAATATTGAATGGGCTGATTGATTCTCTGTACAACGTGTACGGTCAAATCAAGACTTCCAAAGAGCTCTGGAATTCTTTGGATAAAAAGTATAAAACCGATGATGCTGGTGCCAAGAAATTCGTGATCGGACGCTACCTGGATTTTAAGATGACAGACTACAAAACCGTTATCGAACAAGTCCAACAATTTCAATTGATTGTGCATGAAATCAATGCCGAATGAATGATCCTTCCTGAACCGTTTATTGTGGGAACGATAATTGAGAAGTTGCCTCCTAGTTGGAAGGACTTCAAAAATTACCTGAAACACAAACGAAAGGAAATGAGCTTAGAGTATTTGGTTGTTCGACTTAGAATTGAGGAAGACAACCGAAAATCTGATTCTAAGTTCAAGAAAGGCCCTATGGAGGCCAAAATAAATTTGCTTGAACATGGGTCATCTAGCAAAAAGAGGAAACTGAACCATGTTCAGGATAAAGGGAAAAAGCCGTTTAAGGCAAATAAATTCACTGGAAATTGCCACAACTGTGGTAAACCAAACCATAAGGCAAAAGACTGTCGCTTGCCAATAAGTTCAACTGGTCAGCGAAACAAAGGCAAACGAGTTGCCAATGTGGTTGAACATGGCGATGTTGACATGCCAGATCTGGAGCTGTCAGCTATGGTTGAGGAGTTGGACGAGGAGGTCTCATCCATGGTGATTGAAACCAATATGGTGGAGAATCACCACGCCTAGTACGTTGATACTGGGGCTATTCGTCATGTTTGTTCTGGAAAAGACATGTTCTCTTCCTACACTGTTACTGATGGTAGAAAATTACATATGACAAACTCTGCTACTTCTGTGATTGTAGGTGTGGGGAACGTGGTCTTAAAGCTGACCTCTGGAAAGGAGCTCCTTCTTAAGGATGTGCTGCATGTCCCAGATGTCCGAAGAAATTTAGTTTCAGGCTCTTTACTAGTTAGTCATGGGTTTAGACTGGTTTTGAGTTTGAAAAATTTAATATGAGTAAGTTTGGAATGTTCCTTGGTCGAGGTTATCTTGACAGGGGATTATTCAAAATGAATGTAATGTCTGTAAGCCGTGAAGGCAAGAACAAAAGTAATAATAATAATAATGCTCCTTCTTCTGTTTACTTGCCCGAGTGTTTAGATTTATGGCATTCTAGATTGGGACATGTTGGTCTAAAATCAATTAAAAGACTAATAAATCTAGATTTAATTCCAAAAACCTATGTTGAACTTAATAAGAAATGCGAAGTATGTGTTGAAGCAAAAATGGCTAAATTGCCTTTTCATTCAGTGGAGAGGAATACTACTCCTCTAGAATTAATTCACACTGATGCGTGTGACTTAAAATTTATGCAAACTAGAGGAGGTAAAAAAAATACTTTGCCACCTGTATAGATGATTGCACAAGATATTGCTATGTGTTTCTTTTGAGAAGCAAATATGAAGCAATCGAGGCATTTAAGATGTATAAAAATGAAGTTGAAAATCAACTTAACTGTAAAATAAAAGCGATCCAGTAGTGAGAGGAGGTTATTATGTAGCACCGTTTGAACAATTATGTGCCGATTTAGGAATAATTCATCAAACGATTGCTCCTTATACTCCTCAGTCAAATGGAGTTGCCGAAAGGAAAAATCGAATCCTGAAAGAAATGATGAATGCTTTATTAATAAGCTCAGGATTGCCGCAAAATATGTGGGGGGGGAAGCTATTCTTACAGCTAATCACATTCTGAATAAAGTGCCATACAAAGGGAAAGATAAAACTCCGTATGAGTTATGGAAAGGGCGCAAGCCTTCTTTCAAATATCTTAAAGTGTGGGGGTGTTTGGCAAAGGTTGAAGTACCTGAACCAAAACAAGTAATAATTAAATATTTTTATCATTATTGGTTTTAAATTGAGTTAAAACTCATTTTTCTAAAACTAATTTCCAACAAACTTTACGAAAAAGTGAAAGGTAAAAAACAAAAATAAATTAGGAGCACCTAACTCAGAAACATATAGCAGTTGTATCTTGGGGACATATTGCCTGAGCCGTCTGCTCTTATACGGGGGCAAAATTATCTTACGGAAAGAACTATCTCGCCTCTACTCTTAAGACTGTAATAGGTTGCCTTTTTTCTTTGTAATTTTTATTGTAATTACATTGTTGGAAATTCAGAGAGACCCAACAATCGTAAGACAATTTTTATTTATATTCTCTGTAATTTCCAATGGCGACGGATGCTGATGCTGCCCCGCCGCTGCTGCCGCTGTCAAAGCTGCTGCACCTACCATTGCAGTTCAGGCTGAGAAATCCGAGAAATTTTCGGGTGTTGATTTTAAGAGATGGCAGCAAAAGATGCCGTTTTATCTCACTACCATGGTGTTTGCTGTTTACCTCAAGGATGATCCTCATGTGGTCAGTGAGACGGAAACTGATCGTACTAAGCGTTTTGCTTACGATCAATGGTTTAACGGCGACTTTATGTGCCATAATACAATATTGAATGGGCTGATTGATTCTCTGTACAACGTGTACGGTCAAATCAAGACTTCCAAAGAGCTCTGGAATTCTTTGGATAAAAAGTATAAAACCGATGATGCTGGTGCCAAGAAATTCGTGATCGGACGCTACCTGGATTTTAAGATGACAGACTACAAAACCGTTATCGAACAAGTCCAACAATTTCAATTGATTGTGCATGAAATCAATGCCGAATGAATGATCCTTCCTGAACCGTTTATTGTGGGAACGATAATTGAGAAGTTGCCTCCTAGTTGGAAGGACTTCAAAAATTACCTGAAACACAAACGAAAGGAAATGAGCTTAGAGTATTTGGTTGTTCGACTTAGAATTGAGGAAGACAACCGAAAATCTGATTCTAAGTTCAAGAAAGGCCCTATGGAGGCCAAAATAAATTTGCTTGAACATGGGTCATCTAGCAAAAAGAGGAAACTGAACCATGTTCAGGATAAAGGGAAAAAGCCGTTTAAGGCAAATAAATTCATCGAAATTGCCACAACCGTGGTAAACCAAACCATAAGGCAAAAGACTGCCGCTTGCCAATAAGTTCAATGTCAATGAAACAAAGGCAAACGAGTTGCCAATGTGGTTGAACATGGCGATGTTGACATGCCAGATCTGGAGCTGTCAGCTATGGTTGAGGAGTTGGACGAGGAGGTCTCAGCCATGGTGATTGAAACCAATATGGTGGAGAATCACCACGCCTAGTACGTTGATACTGGGGCTATTCGTCATGTTTGTTCTGGAAAAGACATGTTCTCTTCCTACACTGTTACTGATGGTAGAAAATTACATATGACAAACTCTGCTACTTCTGTGATTGTAGGTGTGGGGAACGTGGTCTTAAAGCTGACCTCTGGAAAGGAGATCCTTCTTAAGGATGTGCTGCATGTCCCAGACGTCCGAAGAAATTTAGTTTCAGGCTCTTTACTAGTTAGTCATGGGTTTAGACTGGTTTTGAGTTTGAAAAATTTAATATGAGTAAGTTTGGAATGTTCCTTGGTCGAGGTTATCTTGACAGGGGATTATTCAAAATGAATGTGATGCCTGTAAGCCGTGAAGGCAAGAACAAAAGTAATAATAATAATAATGCTCCTTCTTCTGTTTACTTGCCCGAGTGTTTAGATTTATGGCATTCTAGATTGGGACATGTTGGTCTAAAATCAATTAAAAGACTAATAAATCTAGATTTAATTCCAAAAACCTATGTTGAACTTAATAAGAAATGCGAAGTATGTGTTGAAGCAAAAATGGCTAAATTGCCTTTTCATTCAGTGGAAAGGAATACTACTCCTCTAGAATTAATTCACACTGATGCGTGTGACTTAAAATTTGTGCAAACTAGAGGAGGTAAAAAAAATACTTTGTCACCTGTATAGATGATTGCACAAGATATTGCTATGTGTTTCTTTTGAGAAGCAAATATGAAGCAATCGAGGCATTTAAGATGTATAAAAATGAAGTTGAAAATCAACTTAACTGTAAAATAAAAGCAGTCCGAAGTGACAGAGGAGGTTATTATGTAGCACCGTTTGAACAATTATGTGCCGATTTAGGAATAATTCATCAAACGATTGCTCCTTATGCTCCTCAGTCAAATGGAGTTGTCGAAAGGAAAAATCGAATCCTGAAAGAAATGATGAATGCTTTATTAATAAGCTCAGGATTGCCGCAAAATATGTGGGGGGGAAGCTATTCTTACAGCTAATCACATTCTGAATAAAGTTCCATACAAAGGGAAAGATAAAACTCCGTATGAGTTATGGAAAGGGCGCAAGCCTTCTTTCAAATATCTTAAAGTGTGGGGGTGTTTGGCAAAGGTTGAAGTACCTGAACTAAAACAAGTAAGAATCGGTCCAAAGACAGTTGATTGCATATTCATAGGTTATGCATACAACAGTAGTGCATATCGATTTCTGATTCATAAATCTGAAATTCCTGATATGCATGAAGGAACTGTCATTGAATCAAGAAATGCCATTTTCTTTGAAAATGTTTATGCTTGTAAAGAGAGGATTGTGACAAACTCAAACAAAAGAACTCTTGAAACTGCAAGTAGCTCAAATCCTATAAATCAAGAGCCAAGAAAGAGTAAGAGAGCTTGAAAGGCTAAGTCATTTGGTCCTGACTTTGAGACTTTTGCATTTGACGATGATCCAAAGACTATACAGGAAGCTTATGCTAGTCATGATGCTCCTTTTTGGAAGGAAGCTATTTATAGTGAAATGGATTCCATCATGCAAAATTCTACTTGAAAACTGGTTGAACTTCCGCCAGGATGTAAGCCTTTAGGATGTAAATGGATCCTAAAGAGAAAATACAAAGATGACTGGTCGATAGACAAGTTTAA
The DNA here is from genome assembly GCA_033398695.1 of Orobanche coerulescens. NCBI lineage: Eukaryota > Viridiplantae > Streptophyta > Magnoliopsida > Lamiales > Orobanchaceae > Orobanche > Orobanche coerulescens. The sequence continues at coordinate 3,547,850 of CM065807.1, read as the reverse complement.
GGCCCGAATTGTTTCCAAAGGGTTTAAACAGAAAGAAAGTTATGATTTATTCGATACATATTCAACAGTAACCAAAATAACTTCCATTCGAGTGTTTATTGCTATTGCTGCATTGCAAAATCTTGAAATTCATCAAATGGATGTGAAAACTGTATTCTTGAATGGTGAACTAGAAGAAGAAATTTATATGGAACAACCTGAAGGTTTCATTGCGCCTGGTCAGGAAAAGAAAGTGTGTAAGCTGTTGAAGTCATTATATGGACTAAAACAGGCTCCTAAACAATGGCATATGAAGTTTGACACGATTATGTTGGAAAATGGATTCAAGATCAATGAATGTGATAAATGTGTGTATATTAAAGGCACACCGGAGTCATTTGTCATAGTTTGACTATATGTAGACGATATGTTGATCATGGGTAGTAGCAATGAAGTAATTGTGAATACAAAAAGGATGTTAAGTAGAAACTTCGACAAGAAGGATTTGGGTTTAGCTGATTTAATTTTCGGAATTAAAATTATCAGAAAGTCAGAAGGTCTCATCTTATCACAATCTCATTATGTTGAGAAAGTGCTCAAGAAGTTTAACGCTTTTGACAGCCCACCTGTTAAAACACTTGTTGATACCAGTATTCACTTAAGTAAGAACAGAGGTGATCCATGTAATACCCGCATTTTTCTTTCTTTCTCTTCTGTTTCGTCCCATCGTATCGACTCGACTGTGTTCGTTGATGCTTCTGACCTGGTGTTGTTTCTCACCTTTGTCATTCGAGCGAGTTCTGATATTGTCCCAAATTGATCTATATATCGTTGTGACCTTTTCAAGTTCGGAAAATTAGTCTCGTTTTCGATCTTCCAACCCTTGGGCGGTGGAATTCCGTATTTGTTCAGTGATTGGCTCGCGTTTTGATTGATGTACCGTTGGGTTGGTCAATCGTATTGATTTTCGTCCGTTGTGTTTTGTGTTTGTTCGGATAATTGACTTGATTGTATTATCCAGTTGATGACGCTTGTCACTTGTTGGTTTTATTATATCCCTAACGGCGGCGTTGTGTTGGTCGTCGTGGAGCGTGTTTTCACGCCGTATATTCATTTGCGTTGCTTGTAACGTTTCGCCGATGGGCGTAAGTTACGCGTTTCCTTGCGTATCTCGTTGAGTTTTCCTGGCGGGATATTGCTTCTCCCTACTTGTTTTAAGTTTCGGGACGAAACTTCTTTTAAGAAGGGTAGAATGTAATATCCGCAATTTCCGATTCTTCGATAAATTTCTTTTTCAGCCGGAGTCCGTTTTGACGACTCGCTCATGACCGTTTCGTCATTTCGAGAATGATTAATTCTGGACTTTTTGTCATCCGTGTAATACCCGGTTGTAATTCATTCATTTTCATTCAGTAATTATCAGTCTGTAATTGTCACTCAGTGTATTTTCACTCAATTATAATCATTCATCAATCATGTTCATTCACCGTGTTCACCGTTCGGAAAAACTTCGAGTTGTGTATCATTATTGTTCATTGTTTCAACTTTCCTCTTATGAGTTCGACTTTGTTAGATCACCATTAATTTTTGGTAACTCCAAAAATTCTAAATCTTTGCAATATTATAGAGCATCGAATTAGCTTTCCAATGGTTCAAAGCGGTGAGTCAATCGAGTCCTGAGAGAGTTATGGTCATTTTAGCTCACCCGCTCATTTTTCGATTATTGGCCGATCACGCCGACCGAACTCGGCCGTGTCGTCCGACACGGCCCGTGCCGTACTCGTCCGGAAATGCCGAAGTCTCTGCCTCAGGACCCGACCATGTTGTCTGGCACGGTCGAGTTGAACTCTTCCGGATAAGCCAGAACCGACTGCCTAGACGCCCGACCGTGTTCCAGGACATGGTCGAGTCATGCCGAGTCGCTGTCGGACGGGTCACTATCGGAAGGCCCCTCCGCGCCGCGACCGTGTCTAGCAGGACACGGTCAGTCCTCTTAGGACAGCTGCGCGCCGCGACCGTGTCAGGCGGACACGGTCAAGTCTGTCAGACGAGTCAACCCCTATAAATTCGTTTTTTGAGCATTTCAGCTCATTTCTTTCCCTTTTCTTCACCTACAACCGATAGAGAGAGCTTGAGGGAGGGTTTTTCCTTCACAAATCATTTGAGTGTTTGATTTTCTTCATCCTCCTTCGATCGTGTAGCTCGGATTGTGGATCTAGCACGTGTTCTTCGGATTATAGGGCTTGAATCTTCAAGAGGTAAGAACTCCTTCAACCCTAGTATGATTTTGGGGAGGGTTTGGTGGTGATCTTGTGTTTTAATTCGAATTAACCGATGTTGTTATTAGATTTTGATAGTATTCACGCGACCCATGGTTTTCTTGTTTTTGATTGGGATGAAATCACGTTGTTATACCATTGACCGATTTCATTTCCTTATGCACTCTTGGTGTCCGATGAATTGTCCCAACGGGTAGAATTAGGATTAATTCTTACCTTTCCGCATTATTGAGACTTGTTGTATACCGTTGTTGTGTTAGGAGCGGATTTGGGAGGATTGTTCGGACCAAAACCTATTCCTTCGTTGTTTCCCTTGTTTCATCATGTTCAAGGCAAGTATCTTGCCCATACATTATGTGTTTTGTGGATATTACGGTTGTTAATCGTCGATATGTGCTAAATAAATATTAATAACCATTTTTCAAAAGAATCGGAATATTTATCATCATGGTTTTTGTAAAGGTGACCCGTGTGTGTTGGGAATTAATGTGCTTAGATGAATATGTGAGTTTGTGTGATATTAGTTGTGTCGTTCGGTGCTGTTGAAATCTTGTGCTTCCTTGTGAATCGTATCATTACTTGGTCGTGAGTATATGTTGGATGAACTGGCCATTCTAGTAAGGTACCTCGACTATATATACTGTGATTGACCTTCGAGGCTTGTGGTTTGCAACTGTGATTTTGGAACGTATGTGTGTGTTGTTCCTTCCACCCGGAGTGTCCGACGGGATGTCTGGGGGTCGATACTAAGGGGTACGGCCACGGAAGTGGACTTAGGTGCGTGTGTGGATGAACTTCCACCCGGAGTGTCCGACGGGATGTCTGTGTAATATCCGCATTTTTCTTTCCCTCGTAATTGTATTTCCGGTGTAATTCTCGATTTTAGTGACTCTCGTGTATCCTTCAGTGTAACTTTTTCGTTATCTTTTGATCTGATTCTCGTAATTGTTGTGCGGAACCGTCGTTTCGGGGTTGCTGTGGATTCATTCTATGCTATGATGCGTTTTGAGGTGTTCCGTTTGACGTTTCGTTCATAATCCGGTATTTTGGGTCGTTTATATTCTGTATCTAGCGCACGCTAAATTTTCTGTATAGCGCACGCTAGAAATCCATTGGTAGCGCACGCTACGTTTAATTAAAGCGCACGCTAACGATTTAGCCACAGGAGTGGCGATTTCACTCCCGTGCCTCTGGACTATCGGATTAGCGCACGCTATCTTGTCTAGCGCACGCTATCGGAGACTAGCGCACGTTAAGTTGTTCAAGATGCGCGCTAGTGTGACCGCCCGATCGGCGATTTACTACCGAATTCAATCGATTCTAGTTAGCGCACGCTACGCCGGTATGGTAGCGCACGCTAACGGGTCGAGTGAGGTTTGGGCGGTTAGCTCTTGGACTCGGTGATGTTCGTAGCGCACGCTATTGGTCGATAGCGCGCGCTACCGATAGGTTATTAGCGCACGCTACGCATGCATGGTAGCGCACGCTAACGGCAAAAACCACGGCTTCGGACTCGGACGCTAACAGGAGGGTTGATAACCCTATCCGTTAGCGCACGCTAACCTTGAGGTCTTAGCGTGCGCTAACACTCCCGGTTATATAAACCAGGAGTTGGCCGAGATAATCACAAAATCTCATTTCTTCCTCTTTCTTCCGCGGCGACTCCCGAGCGATTTGAGGCGATTTTCTTCCTCCAATCACTTGAGAGATTCTTGTGCTTGAGTTCTTGGTGTAAGACTAACATCATCCACTTGTGTTTCTCATCCTAAATCCAAGGTAATCTCTTAGAACCCTACTTTTGGATAATTTGGGGGTTTTGGGATTTTCTTCCGATCCGTTCCGTTTCGTTGATGGATTCATGATGAATATGATTATTCTTGTTGGTATTCTTAGTTTCCCTACGGATTCATGGTATATTTCGTGATTTTTACGGAATCGAGAGGGTTCGATTGTGGTCCCCTCGTTGTTGTTTATATACGAATATACATGAATCGTAGGCGGGTTTCCGGAGTATTCCATTTCCATAATCGTTTAGAAGTGGTTGTGATTGTCTATTCAAATCGTTAGGTTCATTTCGCGGTTCCTTGCGGTCGTGTTCAACTCTTCCGTTAGTTCGTGTCATCGTCTAATTAATCGAGGCAAGTATCCTTATGAACTTACAATCTTGACATAGTAGTTTTGTATGAGAAATTGTGTGTGTGTATGCTCACTACGGGTTAGACTCGACGGGGTCTCGGTAGGGTTCCACGTTTGTGGACCGCGAGTTTGCTTTTAACCATGTGGGTTAGATCCGACGGTCTCGGCGAGGATCCACGAAGTGGGTCCGCGGTTAATTGTGGTGCATTTTTACAAATGTGGTTTGATCATTGGCATTTCCGGAAATGAGCGTTTTGGAAACTATGATTTCTTGATGGCATGCATTACTATATGTGTAAGATGTAAAATGTTCATTTGATTACTTGTACTAGCGTAATTGCTAACCCCTCTGGGGACCCGTTTTGGGGAAATTCGTTTTATGAATTTCAGGTCAGGTTCATCGAGACGAGCTGCTACTGGACCAAGATTACGGATGATGGCCGTGCGTGATGATGGTGCACGAGTGATGTTTTAGTGTCTTTTACCTTTTTGTCTTTTGTGGTTTTGAACTAATAGTTGTACTCGAGTACTTAAGGGGTTCTTGTTCGTTTGAATTGTATTGTTGCTTATTATGTTATGTTGGATGATGATGTTATATTGACCGGTTGAACCGGGTGGATTGTTCTGTTTTGCGTCTTTATGACGTGGTGTTAATTTATCGTTTCTGTGAGTCGTTGTGTATGATGTCGTTTCACCTGGTGAGTCCCATATAGGGATTCACGGCGCTGTAATATACCTCGGATATCCTGGGGGTGTTACAGAAAATGGTATCAGAGCACTAGGTTTATGGATACCTAGGCTTGTTGGTTTATTGGGTCTTGTGGTGTTTGGTGTTGCACATCATCGTCACGCTGCCATGATTCCGGTACTACCAGTGTCCGTAAGTTTTCTTTCCTTTGTTCATTAATTTCTTGTATCGTACCCTTGATTCTCGACTTGTAATTGTTCTTTTCTTGTACTGATCCTCGTATGGCTTTTGCTACTTATTTAACTCCGAGATGGATCTTTGGAAGAGGTCGTGGTCGCGGTCGTGGTCGTGGACGGCCGGGACGTGGGGCGGCCGGTGGCGGCCACGTCACGATCTTCGAGGCAGCGTCGGGCGACCGTCATAGCCATGCTTCTTCTCGAGGCGTGCGATCTTGGTATTGCGGCCATTATGCAAATGATGGTGAACCAAATGGCGGCAATAGCTCGTGCGGTTGACCCGGATCAAGCCCATGCTAATCGGGCGGAGCGGACCGTTGGCTCCAAGATGTCATCAAGATGCATCCTCCTCGGTTTCGGGAGCTTGGACCCGATTGGGTAGGAAGGGTGGATCAAGGAGATGTCTAAGGTCTTCGTTGCCACTAATCGTCCCGAGGACCGTAAAGTCCCTATTGCTCAATATTTTCTCACCGGGGGCTACGGGTGGTGGGAGGCCGTTGGGCCCAAAGACCATCTTTGCTTCGTGGCTGAGTTTCAAGAGTTGATGGAGATCGAATATTGCCGTGGCGATCAGACAGCCGGGTACATGCTTTTATGATGCTCAACCACGGGATATCCCGTAGCTCAAGCCATTGCCGATTTTAACAAAGAGTTGGGTTATGTGAAGACCCAAGTTGTCGAGGAGAGTGACAAGATTTTCCATTTCTCCAGACGGATGAAGTTGCCGATCCGGGACTATATGTCGGGGCTCGTATGCACTACATTGAAGGATTATCAGAGTAGGGCCCTTGCTTATGATATGTCGGTGATGGCGAGTGAGGCGGCCCGCGAGAGTAAGAAGCAGAAGTCCGCTGGGAACTTTTCGGGCCACAAGAGTGGGGGTCAGCAGAGATCCCAATCTGCTAACTTCCCCGCCGGCGGTGGTCCAGCTCGTTCAGCTGGTGGTCCTCGTGGAACTACCAGTGCTCCTTATCGTGATGTGAAGTGTTTCAATTGTGGTCGTACGGGCCACATCAGTCGTGTTTGTCCGAGCCCTTTGCTGACGTGTAATCAGTGTGGCCAGTCGGGTCACAAGGCTGCTTTCTGTGCCGAGAGAGAGAAAATTCTTGGTGCCCGGGCTTCCATTCCAGCGCCTAGGGAACCAAGTGTGAATCAGGGATCGTTTATTCCTCAGTCTCCGTCGAGTGCTAGTCGGGAGAGGTCGGGTCAGCCTCTAAGGGGAGCTTCCGGTGTCGGCTCCGCCCACCGCGTGTCTATGAGATGCGGAGAGCCGATGATCCAATGGCTACCGTAGCGGCAGTACCGTTTATATTCTTTCTCATCCTGTCGGTGTGCTTTTCGATTCCGTGCTACGCATTCGTTCATATCTCTACGGATTGTGTGCGCCGTTTGAATCTCGACCGTTTGACGCCTTGTGAGCCCTTCATCGTTAAGCTTCCTAGCGGTGATAGGATCGTTGGTGATCAGGAGGTTCGAGACTGTACTGTGCTTATTTGTGAGAGGACTTGGCCCTCTAATCGTATTGTTGTGAGTAACGAGGGTGAGGATTTGATTCTTGGTGATGATAGGCTCGAGCGGCATGGAGCAATCATGAACTACCGCACGTGAATCATCACCATGTTGGCCGATGATGGCACCGAGCACTCTTTCGCCGGGCGAAAGAGGGGGAACCAGAACTTCGTTAACGCCTTGAAGGCGATGAAACTCCTACGAAAGGGATGTATTGGTTATTGGTGCTATGCCTTGAAGGCGGAGAGTGGTGGAGTCGAGCTTTCGTCGATTCCAATCGTTAATGAATTTCCGATGTTTTTCCCCGACGAGTTACCGGGATTACCACCGGATCGAGAGGTCGAGTTCACTATAGAGTTAGAGCCGGTGCGGCTCCTATCTCGAAGGCGCCCTATCGCATGGCACCTTCGTGAGATGTCCGAGTTGAAGAAGCAGTTGAGTGAGCTTCTTGAGTCGGGGTATGTTCGACCGAGCGCCTCGCCTTGGGGCGCACCGGTCCTGTTTGTGCGGAAGAAGGATGGTTCGCTACGTTTGTGTATCGACTATCGCGAACTAAACAAGGTGACCATCAAGAACAAGTATCCTTTGCCGAGAATTGATGACTTATTCGATCAGTTGCAGGGAGCTGCGGTATTCTCGAAAATTGATTTGAAATCGGGATACTATCAGCTCCGGGTGAGAGAGTCCGATGTGCCGAAAACAGCCTTTCGGACGAGGTACGGACACTATGAGTTCGTAGTCATGCCTTTCGGGTTAACCAATGCGCCGGCGGTGTTCATGCAATTGATGAACAAAGTTTTTATCGAGTATCTGGACAAGTGCGTCGTCGTCTTTATTGACGATATTCTTATTTATTCGAGGAATGAGGAAGAGCATGCCCATCATTTGCGGATAGTATTAGACATTTTAAGAACCGAGCAACTCTATGCAAAGTTCTCGAAATGCGAGTTCTGGCTGAAGGAAGTGATGTTTTTAGGTCACGTGATTTCAGCCGAGGGGGTTCGTGTGGATCCGCAGAAGATTGAGGCCGTATTGGATTGGGCACCGCCCAAGAATGTGAAGGAGCTCCGTAGTTTCTTGGGTTTAGCTGGCTACTACCGTAGGTTCGTCGAGGGTTTCTCAAAACTAGCTCGGCCACTCACGCAGTTGCTCCAGAAATCCGAGAAGTTCGTCTGGAATGACGAGAGGCAGTCGAGTTTCGAGGAGCTGAAGAAGCGTTTGACTTCAGCCCCAGTTTTGGCGTTGCCATGTGGCAACGAGGGTTTTGCCGTTTATAGCGATGCTTGGTCGTGGTCTTGGGTGTGTATTAATGCAAAGACGGCAAGACCATTGCCTATGCGTCGAGACGATTGAGGCCGTATGAGCCGAACTACCCTACTCATGATTTGGAGTTAGCGGCAATCGTTTTGCGCTCAAGATTTGGCGTCACTATCTTTTCGGCTCCACATGTCGATTTTTACCGATCATAAAAGTCTGAAATACATATTTACTCGGCGAGAGTTGAATATGAGGCAGAGGAGGTGGTTAGAGTTGATTAAGGATTATGACCTCGAAATCCTTTATCATCCGGCAAGGCGACGCCGTGGCCGACGCCTTGAGTCGGAAACCGATTGCGTTGCGAACGCTTGAGATCCTTACATCTCGGTCCGAGCTTCGAGGGCTTTGATCGAGTTAGATGTTGAGGTCTTGTTGCCGGAGCCGTCGGGCAACTTCGTGCTTTAGAGATTTCGTCTTTGATCGATGAAATTAAGTCTTGATTAGAGGATCCGATGATTACTCAAATCCGAGAGAACGTTCTTAAAGGAAAGTCTCCGGATTTGTGATTCACGAGGATGGTGTTTTGAGATTCCAGAGTCGGCTTTGTGTGCCGAACGACTCGAGTTGAGGCGAGTATTTTACACGGAGGCCCATGCTACACCTTATTCCGTTCATCTGATACGAGTAAGATGTACAAGGACACGAGGAGAAATTTCGGTGGAATGATATGAAGGATGAGGTCGCACGCTTTGTAGCGAGATGTTTGACTTGTCGCCAGTCAAAATCGAGCATCGAGACCGGCCGGGTTATTGCGATCACTTCCGTTCCGAATGGAAATGGGAAGATATATCGATGGATTTCGTTACGAGTTTGCCGAGATCGAGGTCGGGCATGAATATGGTATGGGTGATTGTTGATCGCGACCAAGTCGGCACATTTTGGGCATCAAGGACACTTGGGCCCCGGAGAAGTTAGCTCGTGTGTTTATTGCGCAGATCGTGAGACTTCACGGTACTCAAGTCTATTGTTTGGATCGTGACGGCCGTTTTGTATCGCACTTCGGGCGGTGCATAAGGCGTTAGGTACCGATTGCGTTTGAGTACCTCTTTTCATCCCCGCAGACGGATGGACGGTCAACGCACTATCCGTGACGTTCGAGGACTTGTTGCGTGCTGTGCTCTCGATTGGAGTAGTGACCGGAGGAACATTTGCCGATCGAATTCACGTATAACAATAGTTGGCACGTGTCGATTCGGATGGCACCGTATGAGGCACTTTACGGGCGCGATGTCGATCACCGATTTGTTGGAATGAGGCGTCCGATTTGGTCGGGACCGAGCCGGATGTCGCTTTAGAGACGAGGCGGAAGGTAGAGTTAATTCGGGAACGGATGTTGGCGCCCAGTCGGCAGTCGTATCTGCGACGTCCGTCGTCGACCTTTGGAATTCGAGGTGGGAGACCACGTTTTGCTAAAGGTGTCGCCGACGAAGGAGTTTTTCGTTTCGGGAAGAAAGGAAGTTGAGTCCGAGATTTATCGGCCCCTTTGAGATCCTCGAGCGAGTAGGTGGGTTGGCATACCGTTTGGCGTTACCTCCGGCCTTGAGTCATGTTCATAGCGTTTTCATGTTTCCCGATTGAGGAAATATGTCCCGAGATCCTAGTCACATCATCGATTATGGTGAGATTGATGTCGCCAAAGATGTTACTTTCAAGAGCGCCCTTTGAAGATTTTGGAACATCGTGAGAAACGATTGAGGCATAAGACCATACCTTTGGTCAAGGTGCGGTGGTCGAGACACGGTGTCGAGGAGGCAACTTGGGAAACCGAGGATAGCATGCGTGCTAGGTACCCCGAGTTGTTTGTTCCTTAAGTTTCGGACGAAACTTATTTTTAGAGGGTAGAATGTAATATCCGCATTTTTATTTACATAGTAATTCAATTTCATCTTTAATTCTAGATTTTATTGACTCTCGTGTATCCTTCAAGGTAACTTTTCCGTTATCTTTTGATCCGATTCTCGTAATTGTTGTGCGGAACCGTCGTTTCGGGTTGCCGTGGATTCATTCTATGCTATGATGCGTTTTGAGGTGTTCCGTTTGACGTTTCGTTCATAATCCGGTATTTTGGGTCGTTTATATTACGTATCTAGCGCACGCTAAATTTTACGTATAGCGCACGCTAGAAATCCATTAGTAGCGCACGCGCTACGTTTAATTAAATAGCGCACGCTAACGATTTAGCCACAGGAGTGGCGTTCACTCCCGTGCCTCTGGACTATCGGATTAGCGCACGCTATCTTGTCTAGCGCACGCTAATGTCGGGAGACTAGCGCCGCGTTAAGTTGTTCGATGGCGCGCTAGTGTGACCTCCGATCTTGGCGATTTACTACCGAATTCAATCGATTCTAGTTAGCGCACGCCTTCTGGGTATGGTAGCGCACGCTAACGGGTCGTGAGGTTTGGGCGGTTAGCTCTGGACTCGGTGATGTTCGGGTAGCGCACGCTATTGGTCGATAGCGCGCGCTACCGATAGGTTATTAGCGCACGCTACGCATGCATGGTAGCGCACGCTAACGGCAAAAACCCCAGCTTCGGACTCGGACGCTAACAGGAGGTTGGTAACCTATCCGTTAGCGCACGCTAACCTTGAGGTCTTAGCGTGCGCTAACACTCCCCTGGTTATATAAACCGAGGAGTTGGCCGAGATAATCACAAAATCTCATTTCTTCCTCTTCCGCGGCCGAGCGACTCCAGCGATTTGAGGCGATTTTCTTCCTCCAATCACTTCAGAGATTCTTGTGCTTGAGTTCTTGGTGTAAGACTAACATCATCCACTTGTGTTTCTCATCCTAAATCCAAGGTAATCTCTTAGAACCCTACTTTTGGATAATTTGGGGGTTTTGGGATTTTCTTCCGATCCGTTCCGTTTCGTTGATGGATTCATGATGAATATGATTATTCTTGTTGGTATTCTTAGTTTCCCTACGGATTCATGGTATATTTCGTGATTTTTACGGAATCGAGAGGGTTCAGTTGTGGTCCGCCCTCGTTGTTGTTTATATACGAATATACATGAATCGTAGGCGGGTTTCCGGGAGTATTCCATTTCCATAATCGTTTAGAAGTGGTTGTGATTGTGCTATTCAAATCGTTAGGTTCATTTCCGCCGGTTCCTTGCGGTCGTGTTCAACTCTTCCGTTCCGTTCGTGTCATCGTCTAATTAATCGAGGCAAGTATCCTTATGAACTTACAATCTTGACATAGTAGTTTTGTATGAGAAATTGTGTGTGTGTATGCTCACTACGGGTTAGACTCGACGGGGTCTCGGTAGGGTTCCACGAAGCTGTGGACCGCGAGTTTGCTTTTAACCACTGTGGGTTAGATCCGACGGGGTCTCGGCAGGGATCCACGAAGCTGTGGGTCCGCGGTTAATTGTGGTGCATTTTTACAAATGTGGTTTGATCATTGGCATTTCCTGAAATGAGCGTTTTGGAAACTATGATTTCTTGATGGCATGCATTACTATATGTGTAAGATGTAAAATGTTCATTTGATTACTTGTACTAGCGTAATTGCTAACCCCTCTGGGGACCCGTTTTGGGGAAATTCGTTTTATGAATTTCAGGTCAGGTTCATCGAGACGAGCGGGCGCTGGACCAGTACACGGATGATAGCCGTGCGTGATGATGGTGCACGAGTGATGTTTTAGTGTCTTTTACCTTTTTGTCTTTTGTGGTTTTGAACTAATAGTTGTACTCGAGTACTTAAGGGGTTCTTGTTCGTTTGAATTGTATTGTTGCTTATTATGTTATGTTGGATGATGATGTTATATTGACCGGTTGAACCGGGTGGATTGTTCTGTTTTGCGTCTTTATGACGTGGTGTTAATTTATCGTTTCTGTGAGTCGTTGTGTATGATGCTGTTCAGCCTGGTGAGTCCCATATAGGGATTCACGGCGCTGTAATATACCTCGGATATCCTGGGGGTGTTACAGTCTGGGGGTCGATACTAAGGGGTACGGCCGCATAAGTGGTTTCCCACCCGGAGTGTCCGACGGGATGTCTGGGGGTCGATACTAAGGGGTACGGCCGCGGGTTACCAGTTGTGGTTTTTCATCTTGAGGATGACAATGTTTTCGTTAATTGTGATATTGTCCGGAGTATCACAATGCTTTGTGCTCGGGGTTGAGAGACATTGTATATCGAGTCTTGGTGCTTGGCTAGAATGGCATAGGATAATGTGTTATGTGTAATGTGTCCTTGTAAGTGAATTGAATTGGATGATCGGGTCGTGGACCCTGTGTTTTGTGACCGGAATGGTTGGGTCGTGGACCCCGTGTTTTGTTAAACGGATTTGCATTTTGGAAAAATGAACTTTGGGGCTGTGACCCTAAATGGCTTTCGAGGAATTAAGAACATTTTCAACTTTTGATGTTTTCAAAACTCCCGAGATTTGGAAATGTTTTCAAAATGCTTACTTGTTTCGTTTCTGCTTTCAAGACTTGAACTATTTTTAACTAAATATATCTCGGGAAGTCTTTCATTATATTCTCGGAATGTGTTGTGTATGGCTCGTATTTGCACTTTATACTTGCACTAGCGAAACAGTGGAGTTTTGCTAGCCCCCGAGTAATTGGGGGGTGGATATCTGTATTGTGTCCAGGTACATGCAGGTTTTCGGGAGCAAGACACAAGATCGGCACGAGGGATGATGAAAGACGAATGATACTAATCACGCGAAGGCCAGTTTTGGGTTCAGTTAGTCGGAGTCCATTGTATTGTCTTTTCCGCTGTCTTATTGTTTGTGGTGGTAATTATCTTACCCTTGCGTGGGTATGAGTCTGAATGAATTTATATACTTTTATTTGTAAGTCAGTGTCGAAAGACCAAATCGGTCTATTGATTCGTTATTTTAATTCGTCAGTATGTAATGTAATGTGTTGTGTTGATGTCTAGCCTGGTGGATCCTCACGGAGAGGGTCTGCGGCGTGTAATATTCCCGGTTTGATCTGGGGGTGTTACATTTATGGTATCGGAGCTTAGGTTGTGGAAACCTAGGCTGTCGGGTCCAGTCGTGTATTGTTGGGTCTTGTCTTGTCAGATTGAGTCTGATTGATGTCGTGTCGCGACGCGTCGTTTGGAATGTCGGTCGTGATTAGTACCAGGGTGCAGCCATCATCTTCGTGCGATCTGTGGATGTAAGTCTCCCTACTACAGGTTGTACCACGAGCTATACGAGCTTGTGTGATTTTGTGTTATGTAGTTAATATTTGAAGGTGCATCGTGAGTAAGTGACATATATTTGTTGATTCCCGTCTTGCGCTAAAATGTAGAATGATATTGCTGAATGTATCCTTGTATAAATCATTTTTCTTACAAGAGTATAAACCTTGGAATTTTAAGTTTTCGAATCCTTTCGGGGAGTCACGTAAAATTTTTAAAATGCCCTCCAAGGGAGGAAAAAGTTGATTTTCGTATGTTGACCACAAGGCTGAAAGTTCTGAAAACTCGAATTATTGATAATTCTTTTCCACTGTGTACTATAAGTTTTCAAAATACGAGTTTTGAACTCAAATGAGTTCTACAAAATATACTCAAGACGTGATCCTTGCTTTTAACTTTCAGTTTTGAATGACAATTGCCTTTTGATGGTTGCTCATGATGTGTTGTAATTATGTGAATCGATGGCTTTGAGATTCGAATATTTTTGTTGTTTAATTGTGACCTTCGATTCCAGTGATGTCGTATATATGTTCGCAATCATGTTGCTAAAATAGAACCATTAGCGCACGCTAAGTGTAAGGCTAACGCGCGCTAATGCAGCATGGGTAGCGCACGCTAAATATGTGTTGTAACGAGCGTTAGTCAGTCTGGGCAGAGGCTATGGAACCGCATTATAGCTGTTAGGTCTAACTTTTGCGGCCAATCACCTGTAGTTGTATTCTCTACGTGGTGTCTAGTGATAACAATCACATTGTGCGTGAATGTGTGTTAAGACTTTTCGTATTGCTAGGTGATATTTGATTGTGTTTGATGAATTGATAAATTATGTCTGCTGCGAGTGTGTTCGAACACGCTTTTCCAAAACTTTCATAAGTTTGTGCAAGTGCGATTAGCCGGCGGCTTCGTATGAACTTTGGAAATTGTTTGAAATTTGCGAGCCGGCCTAAGATTCTCAAATAAAACCTCGACGGTATTTGAAAGAGTTGTTTTAAAGTACCTTGAACATTTTGTAAAATTTTACCGTCGTTGATGTTTGTGAAGTGTTGGGAGAATTTTCGAAAATGATTTTAACATATTGTTGCATTTTCAAATAATTCGAGTGAATGATTTTCAAAATCTTTCACACCATAAAAATATTTTATTTCAAAACCAATGCGATTTTTATTTTCAAAAATATATAGTGAAAGATGAGAAATCTCACTCGATGTAAAGTTCAAACTCGGATTCGGAAATGTTAGAGTATGTAAGAATGATTTGATGATCTTGCATGGTTAACTTGTTAGTTGTTAACGGCGATGATGATACGTAGAGGCATGATGACTTCAAATGATTTCAAATGAGACGGTTAAAGTATGTTGTTTGCAAGTTTTGATGAAACAACCCGAGGTACCAAAAGTACTTTTAAAGTTTATTTCAAATAGATATACAAATCCAAGGATTTTCAAAAGATTTCCTTTAAAAGGATACCTCGTGGATTTTCTTTTCGAGTTGTTATTGGTTACCCCATGTGATATGTCGTGCTGAGTTGGTACCTTAGTATAATATTTTGCGAAGTTGTGCAATCGTATTGAGTGGGAATCCGCTTAGTATGCCGATGGGCAGAGGACGCAGTCGTGACCACGATGCTAATGGCCATGAAGATCGGATGTGGACTAAGAGGATATGGTCGCGAAGGTTGCTATTCCAGCACTTCGTTCTCGTTGTTTAGGTTTCGGGACGAAACCTCTTTTAAAGGTGATATGATGTAATACCCGCATTTTTCTTTCTTTCTCTTCTGTTTCGTCCAATCGTATCGACTCGACTGTGTTCGTTGATGCTTCTGACCCGGTGTTGTTTCTCACATTTGTCATTCGAGCGAGTTCTGATATTGTCCCAAATTGATCTATATATCGTTGTGACCTTTTCAAGTTCGGAAAATTAGTCTCGTTTTCGATCTTCCAACCCTTGGGCGGTGGAATTCCGTATTTGTTCAGCGATTGGCTCGCGTTTTGATTGATGTACCGTTGGGTTGGTCAATCGTATTGATTTTCGTCCGTTGTGTTTTGTGTTTGTTCGGATAATTGACTTGATTGTATTATCCAGTTGATGACGCTTGTCACTTGTTGGTTTTATTATATCCCTAACGGCGGCGTTGTGTTGGTCGTCGTGGAGCGTGTTTTCACGCCGTATATTCCTTTGCGTTGCTTGTAACGTTTGTGATGGGCGTAAGTTACGCGTTTCCTTGCGTATCTCGTTGAGTTTTCTGGCGGGATATTGCTTCTCCTACTTGTTTTAAGTTTGGACGAAACTTCTTTTAAGGAGGGTAGAATGTAATATCCGCAATTTCCGATTCTTCGGTAAATTTCTTTTTCACCGGAGTCCGTTTTGACGACTCGCTCATGACCGCTTCGTCATTTCGAGAATGATTAATTCTCGACTTTTTGTCATCGTGTAATACCCGGTTGTAATTCATTCATTTTCATTCGGAATTATCGATCTATAATTGTCACTCGTGTATTTTCACTCAATTATAATCATTCATCAATCATGTTCATTCACCGTGTTCACCGCTCGGAAAAACTTCGAGTTGTGTATCATTATTGTTCATTGTTTCAACTTTCCTCTTATGAGTTCGACTTTGTTAGATCACCATTAATTTTTGGTAACTCCAAAAATTCTAAATCTTTGCAATATTATAGAGCATCAAATTAGCTTTCCAATGGTTCAAACAAAGGAGTCAATCGAGTCCTGATGAGAGAGTTATGGTCGTTTTAGCTCACCCGCTCATTTTTTCGATTATTGGCGATCACGCCGACCGAACTTCGGCCGTGTCGTCCGACACGCGGCCGTGCCGTACTCGTCCGAAATGCCGAAGTCTCGCCTCGGGACCCGACCGTGTTATGCAGCACGGCCGAGTCGAACTCTTCCGGATAAGCTGAACCGATCGCCCAGGGCGCTGGCCGTGTTCAGACACGGTCGAGTCATGCCGAGTCGCTTTGACGGGTCACTATCGGAAGGCCCCTCACGCGCCGCGACCGTGTCTAGCGAGACACGGTCGAGTCCCTGCCGGCAGTGCGCGCCGCGGCCGTGTCGAGCGGACACGGCCGAGTCTGTCGACGAGTCAACCCCTATAAATTCGTTTTTGAGCATTTCACTCATTTCTTTCCCTTTTCTTCACCTACAACCGAGAGAGAGAGCTTGAGGAGGGTTTTTCCTTCACAAATCATTTGAGTGTTTGATTTTCTTCATCCTCCTTCGATCGTGTAGCTCGGATTGTGGATCTAGCACGTGTTCTTCGGATTATAGGGCTTGAATCTTCAAGAGGTAAGAACTCCTTCAACCCTAGTATGATTTTGGGGAGGGTTTGGTGGTGATCTTGTGTTTTAATTCGAATTAACCGATGTTGTTATTAGATTTTGATAGTATTCACGCGACCCATGGTTTTCTTGTTTTTGATTGGGATGAAATCCCGTTGTTATACCATTGACCGATTTCATTTCCTTATGCACTCTTGGTGTTCGATGAATTGTCCCAACGGGTAGAATTAGGATTAATTCTTACCTTTCCGCATTATTGAGACTTGTTGTATACCGTTGTTGTGTTAGGAGCGGATTTGGGAGGATTGTTCGGACCAAAACCTATTCCTTCATTGTTTCCCTTGTTTCATCGTGTTCAAGGCAAGTATCTTGCCCATACATTATGTGTTTTGTAGATATTACGGTTGTTAATCGTCGATATGTGCTAAATAAATATTAATAACCATTTTTCAAAAGAATCGGAATATTTATCATCATGGTTTTTGTAAAGGTGACCCGTGTGTGTTGGGAATTAATGTGCTTAGATGAATATGTGAGTTTGTGTGATATTAGTTGTGTCGTTCGGTGCTGTTGAAATCTTGTGCTTCCTTGTGAATCGTATCATTACTTGGTCGTGACTATATGTTGGATGAACTGGCCATTCTAGTAAGGTACCTCGACTATATATACTGTGATTGACCTTCGAGGCTTGTGGTTTGCAACTGTGATTTTGGAACGTGTGTGTGTGTTGTTCCTTCCACCGGAGTGTCGACGGGATGTCCGGGGTCGATACTAAGGGGTACGGCCACGGAAGTGGACTTGGGTGCGTGTGTGGATGAACTTCCACCGGAGTGTCCGACGGGATGTCCGGGGTCGATACTAAGGGGTACGGCCGCGGAAGTGGTTTCCCACCCGGAGTGTCCGACGGATGTCCGGGGTCGATACTAAGGGGTACGGCCGCGGGTTACCAGTTGTGGTTTTTCATCTTGAGGATGACGATGTTTTCGTTAATTGTGATATTGTCCGGAGTATCACAATGCTTTGTGCTCGGGGTTGAGAGACATTTTATATCGAGTCTTGGTGCTTGGCTAGAATGGCATAGGATAATGTGTTATGTGTAATGTGTCCTTGTAAGTGAATTGAATTGGATGATCGGGTCGTGGACCCTGTGTTTTGTGACCGGAATGGTTGGGTCGTGGACCCCGTGTTTTGTTAAACGGATTTGCATTTTGGAAAAATGAACTTTGGGGCTGTGACCCTAAATGGCTTTCGAGGAATTAAGAACATTTTCAACTTTTGATGTTTTCAAAACTCCCGAGATTTGGAAATGTTTTCAAAATGCTTACTTGCTTCGTTTCTGCTTTCAAGACTTGAACTATTTTTAACTAAATATATCTCGGGAAGTCTTTCGTTATATTCTCGGAATGTGTTGTGTATGGCTCGTATTTGCACTTTATACTTGCACTAGCGAAACAGTGGAGTTTTGCTAACCCCCGAGTAATTGGGGGGTGGATATCTGTATTGTGTCCAGGTACATGCAGGTTTTCGGGAGCAAGACACAAGATCGGCACGAGGGATGATGAAAGACGAATGATACTAATCACGCGAAGGCCAGTTTTGGGTTCAGTTAGTCGGAGTCCATTGTATTGTCTTTTCCGCTGTCTTATTGTTTGTGGTGGTAATTATCTTACCCTTGCGTGGGTATGAGTCTGGATGAATTTATATACTTTTATTTGTAAGCCAGTGTCGAAAGACCAAATCGGTCTATTGATTCGTTATTTTAATTCGTCAGTATGTAATGTAATGTGTTGTGTTGATGTCTAGCCTGGTGGATCCTCACGGAGAGGGTCTGCGGCGTGTAATATTCCCGGTTTGATCTGGGGGTGTTACATTTATGGTATCGGAGCTTAGGTTGCGGAAACCTAGGCTGTCGGGTCCAGTCGTGTATTGTTGGGTCTTGTCTTGTCAGATTGAGTCTGACTGATGTCGTGTCGCGACGCGTCGTTTGGAATGTCGGTCGTGATTAGTACCAGGGTGCAGCCATCATCTTCGTGCGATCTGTGGATGTAAGTCTCCCTACTACAGGTTGTACCACGAGCTATACGAGCTTGTGTGATTTTGTGTTATGTAGTTAATATTTGAAGGTGCATCGTGAGTAAGTGACATATATTTGTTGATTCCCGTCTTGCGCTAAAATGTAGAATGATATTGCTGAATGTATCCTTGTATAAATCATTTTTCTTACAAGAGTATAAACCTTGGAATTTTAAGTTTTCGAATCCTTTCGGAGTCACGTAAAATTTTTAAAATGCCCTCGAGGAGGAAAAAGTTGATTTTCGTATGTTGACCACAAGGCTGAAAGTTCTGAAAACTCGAATTATTGATAATTCTTTTCCACTGTGTACTATAAGTTTTCAAAACACGAGTTTTGAACTCAAATGAGTTCTACAAAATACTCAAGACGTGATCCTTGCTTTTAACTTTCAGTTTTGAATGACAATTGCCTTTTGATGGTTGCTCATGATGTGTTGTAATTATGTGAATCGATGGCTTTGAGATTCGAATATTGTTGTTGTTTAATTGTGACCTTCGATTCCAGTGATGTCGTATATATGTTCGCAATCATGTTGCTAAAATAGAACCGTTAGCGCACGCTAAGTGTAAGGCTAACGCGCGCTAATGCAGCATGGGTAGCGCACGCTAAATATGTGTTGTAACGAGCGTTAGTCAGTCTGGGCAGAGGCTATGGAACCGCATTATAGCCGTTAGGTCTAACTTTTGCGGCCAATCACCTGTAGTTGTATTCTCTACGTGGTGTCTAGTGATAACAACTGTTGTGCGTGAATGTGTGTTAAGACTTTTCGTATGGCTAGGTGATATTTGATTGTGTTTGATGAATTGATAAATTATGTCTGCTGTGAGTGTGTTCGAACACGCTTTTCCAAAACTTTCATAAGTTTGTGCAAGTGCGATTAGCCGGCGGCTTCGTATGAACTTTGGAAATTGTTTGAAATTTGCGAGCCGGCCTAAGATTCTCAAATAAAACCTCGACGGTATTTGAAAGAGTTGTTTTAAAGTACCTTGAACATTTTGTAAAATTTTACCGTCGTTGATGTTTGTGAAGTGTTGGGAGAATTTTCGAAAATGATTTTAACATATTGTTGCATTTTCAAATAATTCGAGTGAATGATTTTTAAAATCTTTCACACCATAAAAATATTTTATTTCAAAAACCAATGCGATTTTTATTTTCAAAAATATATAGTGAAAGATGAGAAATCTCACTCGATGTAAAGTTCAAACTCGGATTCGGAAATGTTAGAGTATGTAAGAATGATTTGATGATCTTGCATGGTTAACTTGTTAGTTGTTAACGGCGATGATGATACGTAGAGGCATGATGACTTCAAATGATTTCAAATGAAACGGTTAAAGTATGTTGTTTGCAAGTTTTGATGAAACAACCCGAGGTACCAAAAGTACTTTTAAAGTTTATTTCAAATAGATATACAAATCCAAGGATTTTCAAAAGATTTCCCTTAAAAGGATACCTCGTGGATTTTCTTTTCGAGTTGTTATTGGTTACCCCATGTGATATGTCGTGCTGAGTTGGTACCTTAGTATAATATTTTGCGAAGTTGTGCAATCGTATTGAGTGGGAATCCGCTTAGTATGCCGATGGGCAGAGGACGCAGTCGTGACCACGATGCTAATGGCCATGAAGATCGGATGTGGACCAAGAGGATATGGTCGCGAAGGTTGCTATTCCAGCACTTCGCTCTCGTTGTTTAGGTTTCGGGACGAAACCTCTTTTAAAGGTGATATGATGTAATACCCGCATTTTTCTTTCTTTCTCTTCATTTCGTCAATCGTATCGACTCGACTGTGTTCGTTGATGCTTCTGACCTGGTGTTGTTTCTCACATTTGTCATTCGAGCGAGTTCTGATATTGTCCCAAATTGATCTATATATCGTTGTGACCTTTTCAAGTTCAGAAAATTAGTCTCGTTTTCGATCTTCCAACCCTTGGGCGGTGTAATTCCGTATTTGTTCAGCGATTGGCTCGCGTTTTGATTGATGTACCGTTGGGTTGGTCAATCGTATTGATTTTCGTCCGTTGTGTTTTGTGTTTGTTCGGATAATTGACTTGATTGTATTATCCAGTTGATGACGCTTGTCACTTGTTGGTTTTATTATATCCCTAACGGCGGCGTTGTGTTGGTCGTCGTGGAGCGTGTTTTCACGCCGTATATTCCTTTGCGTTGCTTGTAACGTTTCGCCGATGGGCGTAAGTTACGCGTTTCCTTGCGTATCTCGTTGAGTTTTCCTGGCGGGATATTGCTTCTCCCTACTTGTTTTAAGTTTCGGGACGAAACTTCTTTTAAGGAGGGTAGAATGTAATATCCGCAATTTCCGATTCTTCGGTAAATTTCTTTTTCATCCGGAGTCTGTTTTGACGACTCGCTCATGACCGTTTCGTCATTTCGAGAATGATTAATTCTGGACTTTTTGTCATCCGTGTAATACCCGGTTGTAATTCATTCATTTTCATTCAGTAATTATCAGTCTGTAATTGTCACTCAGTGTATTTTCACTCAATTATAATCATTCATCAATCATGTTCATTCACCGTGTTCACCGTTCGGAAAAACTTCGAGTTGTGTATCATTATTGTTCATTGTTTCAACTTTCCTCTTATGAGTTCGACTTTGTTAGATCACCATTAATTTTTGGTAACTCCAAAAATTCTAAATCTTTGCAATATTATAGAGCATCGAATTAGCTTTCCAATGGTTCAAACGGTGAGTCAATCGAGTCCTGACGAGAGAGTTATGGTCGTTTTAGCTCACCCGCTCATTTTTTGATTATTGGCGATCACGCTGCCGAACTCGGCCGTGTCGTCCGACACGGCCCGTGCCGTACTCGTCCGGAAATGCCGAAGTCTCTGCCTCGGGACCGGCCGTGTTATGCACGGCCGAGTCAAACTCTTCCGGATAAGCGAGAACCGACCCCGGACGCGGCCGTGTTCCGGGACACGGTCGAGTCATGCCGAGTCATTTGTCGGACGGGTCACTATCGGAAGGCCCCTCGCGCCGCGACCGTGTCTAGCGGGACACGGTCGAGTCCTCGGCAGTGCCTTGCGCCTGCAATGTCGGGCGTGTAATACCCGTACTTTTGTAAATCTTCTACTCTTGTACTTTGTAATTTTACGTTCGTATAAGTGTTTGGTAAGCTTATATGGATCTTGAAACTCTTATCAATTGGATTTACCCTTTTTCTTGTTCGGATCGTCATGTTTCGGATCCTTGATGCGATTATACTACCTTCGTGTAATGGGTAGCGCGCTACGCACACCTTGTAGCGCACGCTAATTTAGTGAGGGTAGCGCACGCTATCCATTATCATTAGCGCACGCTACTAATGTATTGGAGGCGGGCAGTCCGGTGGCTACTTTGGAAAAGGGAATTCTAGCGTCGCTAGGTATGACCGGTAGCGTCGCTAGATTTTGGTGGTAGCGCACGCTACGTTGCTAGAGTAACGTGCGCTAAAGAGAGCGGTGAGGACGATGGGTTACGGGTGAGCACCGACTACCGTGTAGCGCACGCTATTAGAAATAATTAGCGCACGCTAATTGAAGTCACTAACGCACGCTATGAGCGAGTGTTAGCGTCGCTAATTGTGAGGCTCTTGGATTGCTGGTGAGTCCGATAGCGCGCGCTATTTTTCATGGCTAGCGCCGCTAGTCCCTATTTAGTATAAATAGGACATTTCCGTTCCCAAATCGTCATTTCTACCTACCTTCACCTCCTTGGCGATTCTAGGCGATTAGGCGATTTGTGAGGAGTTCTTGAGTGCAATTATCTAGCAACATCTTTGAGTTTCTAGTTCGGATTTATCAACGTTTAATCCTCTCCGCTCCAAATCAAGGTAAAATTCTCACAACCCTAGATTTTCGAGATTTGGGGATTTTCCATCCGATTTCTTGATCCAACTTGTTGTTGTGTTAGAATATACCGATTACGAGTTATCTACTTTGGATACATGTTTTCCTACGGATTTATTGGTATATTTAGGAGTTCTTGAGTGTTTGGGATATTTGACTTGCGATTCACTATCCAAGAGAATTATTTAGGAACACATGTATCGGGTAGTAATTTCGAGTGATTCCAACTTATTTTCATACCGATGGAGTTTTGATAATTGAATTACGAACTTGTCTAGGTTCGGAGTTGTCGAATCCTTCAATCTTGGTACCTTGTCGCTCGTACCCTTTTCCTCTCGTTTCGTGCAAGTGATTCTTGTGAAAGTTATGTTCTTAAATGTGAAAAGTAATGCATGTGATTGTGAGAGTTGCTTTCGTTCACTCGAGAGGACCCGGCGGGGTCGAGGAGGGTTCCGCTTATGTCGGTTCCGTGAGCGTTTGGGTTAGCCACTCCGAGATGATCCGACGGGGTCGAGGAGGGATTCGCGCATTGTCGAGTCCACGGTTAATCAAGAGATATCATCATTTCCAAATATGTTTGGATAATTGTATTTTCGGAAAATCATTATCATGGCTTTGAATTGGTGCATATGCTTTTATGTATAAGACTTGACATTTCACTTGTAATACTTGCCCTAACCCCTCTCGTTTGGGGAAAATTACTTTTGTGTTTTTAGTCCTAAGGAACTTTACGAGCGGCCGGGACGATACGATGAGGATGGCGAGGCGTGATCTTGTGGCTAGTTGTGTTCTACCTTGTTTGGTCGTTGTTCTCTTGGTCCATTTTATCCTTGTAATAATAAGTGGTACTCGAGTACTTTAGGAAAGTCCTTTTCCACCCGTACAACTTCTTGTGTTTCTTCATGTTATTGTTTGTCCGTGGCTGAACTTCCTTGGTTATATCGAGTTTATTGTTTCCCGAGTAGACTTTGTTAAATGTAATACGTTGTGAGTGAGATAAGCCTAGTGAATCCCAGGTCGGGATTTACGGCTGTGTGATATTCTCCGAATATCTCGGGGTGTTACGAATTTGGTATCGAGCTTAGGTTTATGGATACCTGGTGTCGGATTCTTTGAGTCTAAATGTACTATTCCAAGGACACGGTATCATGTGCCGTCATCTCGCATTTAATCGGTACTCGTAAGTTCTCTAACTTATTTACCCTCTTCATTCACTCACTATCATTCGATTATGGGACATGAGAAGTCCATATTCTACGGCATTGCTTGAGCTATTCTTATGATTTTACCTACATTTTTCTTTAGAATGTCAACTGGTAGAGGACGTGGGCCGGCCGTGGTCGTGGTCGGGGCCGAGGGCGTGGCGCGATCGGTGGAGCGGCCATGTCCCTCGGCTCGGTAGAAGGCTCGGCTACGCCTGGCTTGTCGGACTCTATTCAACCTAGCACCGGTAGTCATCGGGAGCCGTCAACGAGTGCAGGAACTTCTACGAGGAGCCAACCGGATCAGGTGTTGCCACCATCGCAACAAGTGGCGAACCAAATGGCTCTTTTAACCCGTGCGGTGCAGCTTAACCAACCACCTCCTATTCACGACCTTCAATGAGAAGTGGTTACAAGATGTTATTCGTATGCGCCCTCCCAATTTATTGGTGCAAATGATCCGATCGGTGGGAAGATTGGATTAATGAGATGAATAAAGTTTTCATGGCCGTGAATTGTCGGAGGCACGTAAGGTGCCATTGCCCAAGACTTCCTATCAAGGGATGCGGCTAGTGGTGGCAAGCCGTTGCACCCCGAGGATCGTGAGGTTTCATGGGATGAGTTTAAGGAATTGATGGAGGCCGAGTTCTGCCCGTGGCCTGTTCGGGAGGCCAGATACGAGCCTTTATGAAGCTAAACCCCGGGATGTCCCCGTATCTCGTGCAATCATTGAATACAACCGTCAACTCAACCATGTGAAAAATCAAGTGAGGAAGAGAGAGATAGAATTCGTCACTTTGACATGCGAATGAAGCCAAAGGTTCGGCACTATATGTCGGGCTTCGCTTGCGCCACATTGAAGGAGTATCAAGATAGGGCACTAGCCTATGATATGTCCTTCACACCTACCGAAACGACAAGTGAGAGTAAGAAGCAGAAGACCACGGGAAAGTTTTCTAGCGGTAGAGGTGGCAACCCGCGGGGATCGCGATCGGCAAGCTATACAACCAAAGGGTCTTCCTGCATCGGAGGTAAACGGAATTTCGTAGCTGGTGCTAATGCGTCAACCGGGTTGTGACATGTTTTAATTGTGGCGGCAGGCCATATTAATCGTGATTGTGGTCTACCCCATTGAAGTGTTTTAATTGCGGCGGGAAGGCCACGAGCCATGTCTTGTACGGAAGAAGAAACCCCACTTGGAACTCGTGCAATGGCCCTACGCTGGAGAACCGAGTGTTAATCGGAAGTCATCCACGGTCAACCATCCCGGAGTTACGGTCGAGGCGAGAGGCCGTGGTCGGTCTGTTAGAGGAGCTCAGTCTTTGGTTCGGTGCAACCTCGTGTCTATGAGATGAGGAAAGGCTGGAGATCCGAGGCTACCGTGGCAACAGTATCATTTCTCTTTTGTCTCATCCAGTTAGAGTGCTTTTTGATTACGGTGCTTCTCATTCGTTCATCTCTTTGGATTGTGTGCGTCGATTGAATATTGAGGGCTTGTCTCCTTGTGAGTCCTTTGTGGTTAAGTTGCCCGGTGGTGATAGGATCGTGGGAGACAAGGAAGTTATAGATTGTCGGTGTTAATCGCCGAGAGAGTGTGGTTTTGAATTTGATAGTCGTAGACATTGTTGATGAAGATCTAATCCTCGGTGACGATTGGCTCGATAGACACGGTGCGGTAATGAATTATCGCACGAAGATCATATCAATGTTAGCCAAAGACGGTACCGAACACCATTTTGCGGGTACAAGAGGGGATGTCGAAATTTTTGATTAGTGCCTTGAAGGTGACAAAACTTATTAGAAAGGGTTGTGTTGGATATTGGTGTTATGCCATGAAAGTCGAAGATGGGAAAGTTGAACTTTCCTCGATTCCTATTGTAAGTGATTTTCGGATGTTTTTCCCAGATTTAATTACAGGACTACCACCGGGACGAAGTTGAATTTACAATTGATTTGGAGTCGAGCAACCCGATTTCTAAGGCACCGTATCGTATGGCACCTTCGTAAATGCAAGAGTTGAAGAAACAAGCTGGGAGAATTGTTGGATAAAGGGTATATTAGACCCGATTGCCTCGCCATGGGGTGCACCGGTCTTGTTCGTAAGAAAGAAAGATGGTTCACTACGTTTGTGTATTGATTATCGGGAACTGAACAAAGTGACCATTAAGAATAAATACCCTTTGCCGCGTATCGATGATTTGTTTGATCAATTGCAGGGAGCCGCGGTGTTCTCGAAAATTGACTTGAGGTCCGGTTACTATCAACTTCGCATTAAAGAATCCGACGTTCCTAAAACTGCTTTCCGTACGAGGTATGGACACTATGAGTTTGTGGTTATGCCTTTTGGGTTAACCAACGCACCGGCGATATTTATGCAATTGATGAATAAAATATTTATTGAGCATCTTGATAATTGTGTAATCATTTTTATCGACGATATTTTGGTTTACTCTCGAGATGAAGAGGAACACGCTCGGCATTTGCGATTGGTGCTGGAGATTTTGAGGACTCAGCACCTCTATGCAAAGTTTTCTAAGTGTGAATTCTGGCTGAAGGAAGTCATGTTTCTCGGACATGTGATTTCAGCGGAAGGGGTTCGGGTAGATCCCCAGAAAATTGAGGCAGTGTTAGATTGGGCTCCACCCAGAAACGTGAAGGAGGTTCATAGCTTTTTGGAGTGCAGCCGGATACTAGGAGGTTCGTCGAGGATTCTCCAAACTTGCTCGACCACTTACTCAATTACTCGAGTCCGAAAGGTTCGAATGGAATGAAGAGAGACAACGTAGTTTCGAAGAGCTGAAAAGGCGTCTGACTACCGCGCCGGTTTTAGCCCTACCTCAGGGAGTCGGTGGGTATTCGGTTTATTGTGATGCATCAGGACAAGGACTTGGGTGCGTACTCTTGCAGCATGATAAGACGATTGCCTATGCTTCACGGCAACTTAAACCGTATGAGCTGAATTATCCTACCCATGATTTGGAATTAGTCTTTGTAGTGTTTGCCTTTGAAGATGCAGCGTCACTATTTATGCAGTTCGTCATGTCGATTTATCACGACCACAAGAGCCTAAAGTATATTTTTAGCCAAAAGAGCTGAATATGAGACCTCGACGTTGGTTTGAGGTGATAAAGGTTTATGATCTGGAAATCCTTTACCATCCAGAAAGGCTAACGTTGTAGCTGATGCGTTGAGCCGGAAGTCGATATCTCTTCATATGCTTGAGGCCCTTACGCCTCAAGTTAAGATCAGACGGGAGTTAATTGAGCAGGGAGTCGAAGTACGGATCCAACGGGTTCAGGGTCAGATGTGTACTCTTGAGGCTGTTCCGTCCTTGATTGACGACGTCGGGGAAAAACAGGAGAATGACCCAATGCTTGTTCAACTGAAGGCGGACATGGAAAAAGGGAAAGCCCCTGGTTTTATGATCCATGAGGATGGCATTTTGAAATTTCAAGGTAGGATTTGTGTTCCAAATGACTCAGAGCTGAGACAGAGAATACTCCGAGAAGCTCATGCTACACCTTACTCGATCCATCCTTGTAATATCCGCAATTTTCGATTTTCGGTAAATTTCTTTTTTCGTCCGAAGTCCGTTTTGACGACTCGCTCATGACCGTTTCGTCATTTCGAGAATGATTAATTCTGCACTTTTTGTCATCCGAGTTCGTTTCGGTATCGTTTTGTTGAGTTCCGAGCTTTTTAGCGACTTTTCCGCACTTGAGTGCGATTCTTGCGAATCTCGTCCGAAACTATCGTTTCGAGTTTCTCATAAGTTTATTTAATGTTATTATTCATGTTGCGAGCTTTGGTTTGGTGTTTCGATTGCGTATCGTGATTTTCGGACGTTTTGGGCCATTTTCGTAATTTCCCAAAGTTTTGGGTAATTACTTCCGTTGTCGAATTCCGAGCCTTCGGGTGGTCGGAATCGTGTGTTCTATTAGCTCTTAGATTCGTCTTTGCGAGTACTTCGTAACCGTAACCCGATTCGTATTCGTGTTCGAGTTTGGGGTCGTTCGGACGAAATTTTGATGCTGGAGGGGCTGCCCGGACACATGCAACACGGCCACTGGCAGCCTGCTAGGCGCCGTGTCTGCGCCGGGTCGGCCAGGGGCAGCAGCTGCCGAGACACGGCCGAGACACACGGCTGCAGGCCGTTTTATGCGCCGTGTCCGTGAGCCTATAAATATGGCCGAGCGATCGTTTTTTCACTCATTTCTTTTCCTATCCTTCCCTGTCATGCCGGAGTCTTTGGGAAGTCGAAGACATGTTGTTATACTATGAATCCATGAAGTTTTGGAGTTCATAACATCGATTAATCCTTCCATAACTTGCTCCGATCGACCGAATCAAGGCAAGTTTTCTTAAAATCTAGTTTTGGGGGTTTTAGTTGATTTTGTCCGATTTGATCGTTTTAACTCATATTTCTGATGGATAATTGTATATTAAGTAGTATTATATCATTTTCATCATCTTTCCACGGTTTTACCATTTCCGATTCGTCGTTTATATGAACTTTCGTTTGACGCCTTCAAGGTGTCCGGGAAAATGCCGCAGAGATAAAATTGGTCGTTTTGCGATGTTTTCCTCGTGTGATTTGTTGTTTATTTGATGATAGGATACTAGGGACGAATTCCCTACAAAAATCTAGTGTTGAGCCTTTCCGATCGCCGTTTTCATTGGAGTTCCGGATTTCTCCGATCAACCGCATTTTCTGAAGTATTCGTGAGAGATTTCCAAGGCAAGTACCTTGATATACGAATTGTAACTGCGTGAAATCATTGTTGTCGAAGTGTATGAATTTATACGGATGTATAAATGTGTGTGTATATATATATATATATGCATGTATATATATATATAGTTTTATACATGTATATATATTTATATGTTAAATATATGTATGTATATACATATATTGATATAAGCTCCTATATTGGTGAATGACGAGTGATGAATACTAACACTAGACGACGTACTCGACTTGGATTGATGGGTAAACTATATTTATTCTTATAATATAGTAAGGTTATATATATATGTATGTATATATTCGGTTGAGTCGCAATATAGGGATATATGTGTGGTGTTGGTTGGTTATGCTTGAGGGCTTATTGTGATTGAGTTTGATTGATAACGTGCGTGTTATTGTTTATTCGTGTGGTTATGGACTAGCGGAGAAAATTGTGTAACTTGATGTATCGAGTTGATAATTGTGGTGACGTTTGTGCAGTGCTTGATGTTTGAAACAATGTGGATACTTGTTGTGAGAAACGTCATATCCGGAACCTCGAGGGCGGGCGTGCACTCCGGCACAGTGTCTGTTGCAATGTGCGGCTCCATATGGGTGGTGAACGCCGGTGTTACATAATGCGTGTGTCAAGGCGGCTCTTGCGGGAGTGATCGCCGCGCAGTGACATGTTCAAGGAGCGGCCAACATAGTGGAGTGAACGCCGGTACACAGGTGCGCAAGGGAGGCGCCTGGCAGTCTTATTGGTTTCGGGTATTTGAGTGATAGCTAAGACCCCGTTACCGAACGATGTTCGTATCTAAAATCTTTCAAACTCTCTCTTAAACGTTTGTCTTGATATAGACCGCAATTCGCATTTTTGAAAAGTTTGTTTCAACTTGTTTTTAAAGCGTTGGTATCAGGGTTAATTAACCAAGGAGGTTTGACGAAATCTCTGAGGGTTAATTAATCGGGGGTCTTGAGCAGGATATGTCGAATGAGAGATTGTGCCTTTGATTGTATTGTGGTGCTATTCTGTGTATTGGGTCGAGGGCCCTGTGAAACGTTGAGATGATTGATCTCGTGATGATGTTAAATGGATTGGGTTGAGAAACCCGTGAGATGTTGTGATGATTTCGTTTGTGACAGTGTTCTATAAATTGGGTCGAGGACCCCGAATAACGTTGACATGTTTTCGTGTAATTGCTTTCCATATCTTGGGTCGAGGACCCGAGAGCTTTTGAAATTATTTTCTAAAGGTATTCTCATTCAATTTTCAAAATCCCAAGACGGCCCGAGTCATTAATAATATTTTCAAACGATCTTATCAAAATACTTTTCCTTTTATAAAAATGGATTTTCAAACTAGATCTTTTGACTCCTTGGGTTCGTTTAAAGTTTAATTGGTGTTACGTTCCATATAGAGAATATGACTATGTGATTATTTCTCACCTTGTGTATGCGAGTGCTATACTGTGTTGACTATGGGAATGTATGGTTTGTGTTAAGGCTTCGCGGCTGTTGAGTTTTGTGTTGTTATTATTCGTATATCTTGAACATTATGTACTTGCACTAGCAAAACAGTGGAGTTTTGCTAACCCCCGAGTATTCGGGGGGTGGATGTCTGTTTTTGCATTCAGGTTTTGGAGCATAGCACAGGGTCGGCACGAAGGATGATGAAAGATGAACGATACTAATCACACGAGGATCCGTTGATGTCGTATTGGTCTAGTTGTATTTTCTTTTCATTGAGATCTTTTCCCGTTATGTACGGAGTTTATTGTATTTTGACCCCTGCGTGGGTATGTGTTTGGAATTGAGTTGAATGTTATTATTGAAAGACCAAGTCGGTCTACTGGGTCATTTTAGCCTCAAAGGCGATGTTTAGGTGTTTGATTTTAGTTATCAGCCTGGTAGATCCTCGAGGAGAGGGTTTACGGCGTGTAATATCCCTGAGCGGATTGGGGGTGTTACAATCCTGGGACGAGTAAGATGTACAAGGATCTTAAAAGGAGTTTTTGGTGGAATAATATGAAGAGAGATGTCACCGAGTTCGTGTCAAGGTGTTTGACATGTCAACAGGTCAAAATTGAGCATCAACGGCCGGTAGAAGTTGAAACCTCTCCCTATTCCCGAATGGAAATGGGAGGATATTACCATGGATTTCATCACCGGGATGCCGAGGACTAAGTCGGGGATGAATATGATTTGGGTTGTTGTTGACCGATTGACTAAGTCGGCACATTTTCTTGGCATTAAGGACACGTGGGGACCGGAGCGATTGTCCCGGATTTTTATATCGGAGATTGTGAGATTACACGGTACGCCAAAGTCTATTGTTTCCGATCGTGATGGCCGTTTCGTGTCGCATTTTGGAAGGCGGTCCATCAAGCCTTGGGCACCGAATTGAGGTTGAGTACTTCCTTCCACCCTCAGTCTGACGGTCAGACTGAGCGGACGATCCAGACGTTGGAAGATATGCTGAGGGCGTGTGCCCTGGATTGGAGTACCGATTGGGAAGTACACCTACCTTTGATCGAGTTCACTTATAATAATAGCCGCACGCATCGATCAAGATGGCACCTTTTGAGGCATTGTATGGTAGGCGGTGTAGATCTCCACTTTGTTGGGATGAAGCTTGATTTAGTCGGGACGGAACCCGATATGTTGATGGAAACTAAAGAAAAGATTTCCATCATCCGAGACCGATCTAACCGCTCGAGTCGACAAAATCCTACGCCGACAATCGTCGTCGGCCCTTGGAATTTGATGTGGGTGATCATGTCCTACTCAAAGTATCACCGACTAGAGGAGTCTTCGTGTTCGGAAAAAGGGGCAAACTTAGTCCGAGATATATTGGACCTTTTGAGATTCTCGACAGAATTGGGGAACTGGCCTATCGATTGGCTTTACCTCCGGCCCTTAGCCATGTTCACAGTGTGTTCCATGTTTCCCAACTGAGGAGATACGTCCCTGACCCGAGTCATATCATTGATTACGGGGACATCGAGATCGCAGAGGATGTCACATTTGAAGAGAAGCCGGTGAAAGTACTAGAGCATCGAGTAAAACAACTCCGGCACAAAACCATACCGTTGGTTAAAGTTCAGTGGTCACGACACGGAGTTGAGGAAGCGACGTGGGAAACCGAAGAGAGCATGCACACTAGATACCCCGAGTTATTCATTTCTTAAGTTTCGGGACGAAACTTCATTTTAGAGGGGGAGGATGTAATACCCGTACTTTTTGTAAATATTCTACTCTTGTACTTTGTAATTTTTACGTTCGTATAAGTGTTTGGTAAGCTTATATGGATCTTGAAACTCTTATCAATTGGATTTACCCTTTTTCTTGTTCGGATCGTCGCTGTTTTCGGATCCTTGATGCGATTATACTACCTTCGTGTAATGGGTAGCGCGCGCTACGCACACCTTGTAGCGCACGCTAATTTAGTGAGGGTAGCGCACGCTATCCATTATCATTAGCGCACGCTACTAATGTATTGGAGACTGATCCCAGCTGGCTACCGGATCGAAAGGGAATTCCTAGCGTACGCTAGGTGTGACTGGTAGCGTACGCTAGATTTTGGTGGTAGCGCACGCTACGTTGCTAGAGTAACGTGCGCTAAAGAGAGCAGAGCTGGGGACAGTAGGTTCTGGACTGGGCACTGACTACCAGGTAGCGCACGCTATTAGAAATAATTAGCGCACGCTAATTGAAGTCACTAGCGCACGCTATGAGCAGGTGTTAGCGTACGCTAACGGAGCTGGCAGAGGCTACTGGATTGCCTGGTGAGTCCGATAGCGCGCGCTATTTTTCATGGCTAGCGCACGCTAGTCCCTATTTAGTATAAATAGGACATTTCCGTTCCCAAATCGTCATTTCTACCTACCTTCACCTCCTTGGGCGATTCTAGGCGATTCCGGGCGATTTGTGAGGAGTTCTTCGAGCTGCAATTATCTAGCAACATCTTTGAGTTTCTAGTTCGGATTTATCAACGTTTAATCCTCTCCGCCGCTCCAAATCAAGGTAAAATTCTCACAACCCTAGATTTTCGAGATTTGGGGATTTTCCATCCGATTTCTTCGATCCAACTTGTTGTTGTGTTAGAATATACCGATTACGAGTTATCTACTTTGGATACATGTTTTCCTACGGATTTATTGGTATATTTCCGGAGTTCTTGAGTGTTTGGGATATTTGACTTGCGATTCACTATCCAAGAGAATTATTTCCGGAACACATGTATCGGGGTAGTAATTTCGAGTGATTCCAACTTATTTTCATACCGATGGAGTTTTGATAATTGAATTACGAACTTGTCTAGGTTCGGAGTTGTCGAATCCTTCAATCTTGGTACCTTGTCGCTCGTACCCTTTTCCTCTCGTTTCCAGGCAAGTGATTCTTGTGAAAGTTATGTTCTTAAATGTGAAAAGTAATGCATGTGATTGTGAGAGTTGCTTTCGTTCACTCCGAGAGGACCCGACGGGGTCGAGGAGGGTTCCGCTTATGTCGGTTCCGTGAACGTTTGGGTTATCCACTCCGAGATGATCCGACGGGGTCGAGGAGGGATTCGCGCATTGTCGAGTCCACGGTTAATCAAGAGATATCATCATTTCCAAATATGTTTGGATAATTGTATTTTCCGGAAAATCATTATCATGGCTTTGAATTGGTGCATATGCTTTTATGTATAAGACTTGACATTTCACTTGTAATACTTGCCCTAACCCCTCTCGTTTGGGGAAAATTACTTTTGTGTTTTTCAGGTCCTAAGGAACTTTACGAGCGAGCGCCGGGACGATACGATGAGGATGGCGAGGCGTGATACTGTGGCTAGTTGTGTTCTACCTTGTTTGGTCGTTGTTCTCTTCGGTCCATTTTATCCTTGTAATAATAAGTGGTACTCGAGTACTTTAGGAAAGTCCTTTTCCACTGTCGTACAACTTCTTGTGTTTCTTCATGTTATTGTTTGTCCGTGGCTGAACTTCCTTGGTTATATCGAGTTTATTGTTTCCCGAGTAGACTTTATTAAATGTAATACGTTGTGAGTGAGATAAGCCTAGTGAATCCCAGGTCGGGATTTACGGCGCTGTGATATTCTCCGAATATCTCGGGGGGTGTTACAAGGCGGACACGGTCGAGTCTGTCAGACGAGTCAACCCCTATAAATTCGTTTTTTGAGCATTTCAGCTCATTTCTTTCCCTTTTCTTCACCTACAACCGAGAGAGAGAGCTTGAGGGAGGGTTTTTCCTTCACAAATCATTTGAGTGTTTGATTTTCTTCATCCTCCTTCGATCGTGTAGCTCGGATTGTGGATCTAGCACGTGTTCTTCGGATTATAGGGCTTGAATCTTCAAGAGGTAAGAACTCCTTCAACCCTAGTATGATTTTGGGGAGGGTTTGGTGGTGATCTTGTGTTTTAATTCGAATTAACCGATGTTGTTATTAGATTTTGATAGTATTCACGCGACCCATGGTTTTCTTGTTTTTGATTGGGATGAAATCCCGTTGTTATACCACTGACCGATTTCATTTCCTTATGCACTCTTGGTGTCCGATGAATTGTCCCAACGGGTAGAATTAGGATTAATTCTTACCTTTCCGTATTATTGAGACTTGTTGTATACCGTTGTTGTGTTAGGAGCGGATTTGGGAGGATTGTTCGGACCAAAACCTATTCCTTCGTTGTTTCCCTTGTTTCATCGTGTTCAAGGCAAGTATCTTGCCCATACATTATGTGTTTTGTGGATATTACGGTTGTTAATCGTCGATATGTGCTAAATAAATATTAATAACCATTTTTCAAAAGAATCGGAATATTTATCATCATGGTTTTTGTAAAGGTGACCCGTGTGTGTTGGGAATTAATGTGCTTAGATGAATATGTGAGTTTGTGTGATATTAGTTGTGTCGTTCGGTGCTGTTGAAATCTTGTGCTTCCTTGTGAATCGTATCATTACTTGGTCGTGAGTATATGTTGGATGAACTGGCCATTCTAGTAAGGTACCTCGACTATATATACTGTGATTGACCTTCGAGGCTTGTGGTTTGAAACTGTGATTTTGGAACGTGTGTGTGTGTTGTTCCTTCCACCCGGAGTGTCCGACGAGATGTCTGGGGGTCGATACTAAGGGGTACGGCCACGGAAGTGGACTTGGGTGCGTGTGTGGATGAACTTCCACCCGGAGTGTCCGACCGGATGTCTGGGGGTCGATACTAAGGGGTACGGCCGCGGAAGTGGTTTCCCACCCGGAGTGTCCGACGGGATGTCTGGGGGTCGATACTAAGGGGTACGGCCGCGGGTTACCGCCAG
Source organism: Orobanche coerulescens (assembly GCA_033398695.1). Taxonomy (NCBI): domain Eukaryota; kingdom Viridiplantae; phylum Streptophyta; class Magnoliopsida; order Lamiales; family Orobanchaceae; genus Orobanche; species Orobanche coerulescens. The sequence continues at coordinate 3,513,079 of CM065807.1, read as the reverse complement.
GTTTTTCATCTTGAGGATGACGATGTTTTCGTTAATTGTGATATTGTCCGGAGTATCACAATGCTTTGTGCTCGGGGTTGAGAGACATTGTATATCGAGTCTTGGTGCTTGGCTAGAATGGCATAGGATAATGTGTTATGTGTAATGTGTCCTTGTAAGTGAATTGAATTGGATGATCGGGTCGTGGACCCTGTGTTTTGTGACCGGAATGGTTGGGTCGTGGACCCCGTGTTTTGTTAAACGGATTTGCATTTTGGAAAAATGAACTTTGGGGCTGTGACCCTAAATGGCTTTCGAGGAATTAAGAACATTTTCAACTTTTGATGTTTTCAAAACTCCCGAGATTTGGAAATGTTTTCAAAATGCTTACTTGCTTCGTTTCTGCTTTCAAGACTTGAACTATTTTTAACTAAATATATCTCGGGAAGTCTTTCGTTATATTCTCGGAATGTGTTGTGTATGGCTCGTATTTGCACTTTATACTTGCACTAGCGAAACAAAGGAGTTTGCTAACCCCGAGTAATCGGGGTGGATATCTGTATTGTGTCCAGTACATGCAAAGTTTTCGGGAGCAAGACACAAGATCGGCACGAGGATGATGAAAGACGAATGATACTAATCACACGAAGGCGCTGGGTTCGATTAGTGAGTCCATTGTATTGTCTTTTCCGCTGTCTTATTGTTTGTGGTGGTAATTATCTTACCCTTGCGTGGGTATGAGTCTGGATGAATTTATGTACTTTTATTTGTAAGTCAGTGTCGAAAGACCAAATCGGTCTATTGATTCGTTATTTTAATTCGTCAGTATGTAATGTAATGTGTTGTGTTGATGTCTAGCCTGGTGGATCCTCACGGAGAGGGTCTGCGGCGTGTAATATTCCCGGTTTGATCTGGGGGTGTTACAATCCAGTGGCTCAAGTCGAATATTCAAGAGTAATCGAAAGCCTGATTTACATTACAAATTGTACACGACCAGACTTGGCATTTGCTGTAAACAAGTTGAGCAGGTTCACGAGTAATCCGAGTAAAGAGCACTGGAATGCACTGACTAGGGTTTTAAGATACTTAAAGTACACCCTAAGTTATGGGCTATTTTATAGTAATTATCCTGGAGTTTTGGAAGGATATACAGACGCTAATTGGATTTCAGACTCGAAAGACTCTCACTCTACAATTGCGTATGTATTTATTATTCAGGGTGGAGCTATATCTTGGAAATCAAGCAAGCAGACTTGTATAGCCCGATCCACCATGGAATCAGAATTTATAGCTCGAGATAAAGGTGGGGAAGAAGCTGAATGGCTTCGTAACTTTCTTGAGGATATTCCATGCTGGAAAAAGCCTGTGCCTAGTGTTATGATCCATTGCGATAGCCAAGCTGCAATTGGAAGAGCACAGAGCCTTATATATAATGGTAAGTCTCGACACATTCGTCGGAGACATAATACCGTGCGACAATTGATTAAAAATGGAGTTATATATATTGACTATGTGAGGTCAAATATTAATTTGGCGGATCCACTCACAAAAGGTCTGAATAAAGATCAATTTCATAAAGTGCTAGAAGGAATGGGATTAAACCCACATATTGAAAGAACAATCATAGTGGTAACCCAACCTTGAATACTGGAGATACCAGAAACTTGGTTCAATGAGAAAACAAAATTATGAAAGTTCTACTGAAAAGCACTTATAATAAATCCATCTCTATAGAGCAGAATAAGTGCTAAGTCCTGTGATTGTGGTGAGGTTAAGTCTCTGGACTTTTATTGGTTCCTTGTCCTTGGAAAGGAGAAGTATTGCAGGGTACTTTATAAAAGGAGACCACCTATCTAAGTGTGAGGACGAGCCGCCTCGAATAAACACTTAGGAAACCAAGATGTTGTCCATGGCCAAAACGGACACAACTATGAGAACGAAAGGTGATCAGACATTGTTGTGTAAGTGTCGTTGACTCGGTATACACCAAGGAGGATTAGTTCAAGGTACAGTGTCCACTAAGTCGCCGGTATATCTGACGATGTTTTACTAAGGAAGGTTCAAAGCCACAAACTATCTTTCCCCATGCAGCAGTGTTTTACGGAAACTGGGTATGTGAGTCTGCATTCATGCATGCATTTATTTCCACTCATGTGGGGGATTTTTGGAAATTGGTTTTAGAAAAATGAGTTTTAACTCAATTTAAAACCAATAATGATAAAATATTTAATTCTTGGGAATTAAATAATAAATTGTGAATCTACGCTTCGAGAAGATGAACGTAGGATTTTATCTTTCTCAAAACCGATTTCCGGTGAGTGAGGAATAAATTATTAAAGTTGGCTATTTAATTGAAAAGGTGAAGAGTTAACGAGGTTTGAAAACCCATATGATATTTGGGCTGAAAGCTGTCTGATCTAAAAGCTGTCTGATCTATAAGCTGTCTGATCTGGAAACTGTCTGATCTAAAAGCTGTCTGATCTGATAGTTGGGCTGAAAGCTGTCTGATCTGATATTTGGACTGAACCCATATGATATGATATTTGGGGTTGAACCCATCTGATCTGATATTTGGGGCTGAACCCATCTGATCTGTTATTTGGGGCTGAACCTATCTGATCTGATATTTGGAGTAGAACCCATCTGATCTGATATTTGGTCTCGTCTGAAATGAAGCAGGTTGAGAACTTAGCTTCTGGAATATGACTCTTCACATTCCATAATGTAACGTCCGAATTAAATGAGAATATTTATGGAGCTTTAATTTGTTGTAACTCCCCACCTTATGGACCTTTAATTTGTTGTAACTCTTGAGCGGGAGGATTAAAGAGAATTAATGACACTTTAATTTGTTTTAACTCCCACCTGATGGAGTGGATTTAGACCCTATAAAAGGGGGTCTTATGCATTTCATTTCATACAATCAGAACATATTAAAAATACAAGCATACCACATATTGTAGCATATTTCCCTCTTGTTTCGTGCTCAGTTTCCAGCACTTGAACGTCCGCCGGAGTTCTGAGTTTTGGAGAGCACCTAACTCAGAAACATATAGCAGTTGTATCTTGGGGATATATTGCCTGAGCCGTCTGCTCTTATACGGGGGCAAAATTGTCTTACGGAAAGAATTATCTCGCCTTTGCTAAAGTTGTAATTTTAATTCAGCTTTTTATTTTATTAAAACTGTAATAGGTTGCCTTTCTTTGTAATTTTTATTGTAATTACATTATTGAAAATTCACAGAGACCCAACAAAGTTTTTGGGAGTTTTTATTTTATCGTTTCTTTTTTCATATTTTTTTAGATTTATTATTCATTTTCAGTTTTTGTAGTTATTTTAGTATTTTTTTTTACTTTTTCATTTTATAATTCAGTTTTAAAAGGTATAAAATTTATAATAGATATGACAAGAGAACTCTCTCTCTCTCTCTCTCTCTCTCATTATATATATATATATATATATATATATATATATATATATATTCTGGCGGGCACCAACCATCATCGATAGATTTTCGGGAGGTAATCTGGTAATGTGTCCACAAACGGTACAGAGACATGCCGCGGCCGGAAGCGTGGGAACAAAGTGATGTTCGGGCCAGAGTGCTACACCGCTAGAGGTGTGAGCCACCTCTTGATCTCGTACGAGCCACCTCTTGAATCCTACATCGCCTGGGGCATTGTTCAGATTTGACGAGGACGTCAAGAATTTAAGTGGAGGAGATTGTAAGGACACATCCCATATCGAACAAATGTGAGATTTGTTTCTTACATATAAGATGCTCACCCACCACCACTAGGCACCAATATCATCCGTGGACTTTTGGGTGAGCTTGTGGTAAGCCCAATTGATCCAAATGCCCATTGCCTAATGGGCCAGTCTGTGAGCTACGGGCTCTCAGGCTCGGGCGTTACACATTATAAGTGAATGATATGTCTCTCTCTCTCTCTCTCTCTCTCTCTATATATATATATATATATATATATATATATATATATATATGTTATAAACTTGAGAGAAAAAGAGAGAAATTGGAAGAGAAGGAGAATAATGTGTGTATTCTTATGAGGGCCAAAAGCCTTTATTTATAGGTACACATGTAGGGTTTCAGGGGTATAAAGGTCATTCATTAATAAATACATTAATTACAACACTCCCCCTTGAATGACCTTTAATACATGCCGCCTCATTAAAACCTTGTCGGGAAAACCCAAAGGGAAAAAACCCGATCGAAGGAAAAAGAGTACAGCTACTCCCCCTGAAATCGATTACATAAGATCTTTGAGTTGACACATTCCGAACTTGTGTACTAGTCTTCTGAATGTTGATGTCGGCAACACCTTTGTGAATAAGTTCGCCGACTAATCACTTAAGTGAATATTTGATGTATCTACCATTGAGATACAAGTGACATCGTCTTCATACAATATTTCCTCTTGAATATTATGATGTTCATGCCTCATCAACTCCTTCGGAAAAACCCTGTATGAAAAAACCGATAGAGAAAAGGAGTACATAGTATAAATTTGCTCATGTGTTGCATTGGTTGCCTCGTTAAAAACCTTAACTAAGAAAACCCGGTGGGAAAAAACTTAGAAAGGGAAAAAGAGTACAACCATTTGGTCTTCAGGACCTTTTGACCTTCAGTGTCGACATAATCTTCAAGCTAATTTAAAAGTCGCCACTTCTCCCCCTCAAGATAACAATCTTGCACTCCAATACCATGAATATAATTTTCAGACATGGAGAGATTTAGTGAATAAATCTGCTAGATTATCATTATTGCTCTTCTGAAGCTCGTGTGGAAATAAGTTTCATCTTACTTGCCCAAACATTATATGCAACACATAAATGGAAAATATTTATCATCATAATAAATAGGCAGTATGAGAACAAATATGAAATCATAATCCCTAATAGCTACCAATATCGAATCTCGATCTCTTTCATGTAATAAACCAATATGGTTAACACCATTCCACATTCTCCTTCTTGGAGAAATATTAAATTTTGCTAGCATGTTAACTTCATTTTGTATATCAGGCCTGATGATGTAATGCTTCAATAGCATACAAGTACGGAACTTCTGGTCCTCTTATATCTTTGTTATTTTCTTGAGATCTATATGAGTCGGTATCCACTTCAAGTGGTAAGACAATTTTTAGGTAGCTAAGTTGATAAAAACTTTCCATCATGTATGCTCGATCTACAAGTCGAGACAATACTAATACTTAGTTTTATCTAAGTTTTTCATTTTGAACTTGTATTTAGACACGAGTTCAAATAATTCACATATATCCTCTTCAGGAGGAATTCACTTAGTCGGTTGATCCACCAGACTATTTCAAAATGTATAAATATTTATAACTCAAAATCGTACATGTTGCGAATTTCACGTTCCTATTACTATAGGAACCTCAAGTCCGTCAGGGACTTTCATATAGATATTCGCGTCCAATGACCCATAGAAAAATATGGTGATGACATCACTAATTGAATATCTATATTCATAATAATTGTCATATGTATATTAAATGACGAAATTTAGTGCCAACGGGAGAATATATTTTGGGTATGCGCTTAAACCCTTGATATACTAATATCGCTTATCTTTCACCACTTTATTTTATTTTGCGAGTTAAGCTTTGTCTCAATTGCTTATATTTTATTTAGTGCTTCAGGCACTCCACTAGCAATTGTTGAGACACAAAGTGTTGTCGACAACTATCATTCTTATAAACAATTCTTCCATATTCACAAAGTCAATGACAACTTCAACAAAATCAAATATTCAACATTTCCCATAACATTTGATTTGGTCGTCCCATAATCCAATACTGTAATTATTTAGTGCACGTGCAAATTAACGTATTGAGATTCTCATCTTCGGGACGATCCACTTCAGGAGGGTTTTGAAGTGATGTTGTAGTTTAATCTATTTGTATTCCACGGATTTTATCTTTAATACCAATAAAGAATACGTCTCTCACGCTTCTGGCGTCGAGGAGTATCAATAAATATATTTCATTCACATTCGACTTTAATTCTTTATGGTACATATACAACTGGTATATGAGATTTCATCACTCATTTGGCAATCAATAACTTGTTGAACTTCGAGTTCATAGTGCGTACATTTAAATATCCAACCCAATGAGAATTTTCCGACTTTCTCTTATTTATATTTCATATCTCCCTCTAATTTCGGACATAGTTGGAATTGGATTATAAAATCAATCCTCTTCAGGAGGTGCACTAATAACAGAGAGCGTGACCCAAATATTGTGCATTTGATATGGATACTTGAATTTAAAATTCATCGCAACATGATCATTGGATAAAATATTATATCGCTTGTAATTAATTCGATACTCATTGAATAAAGCTCCTTTTAGAGCCGACAATAAGAATATTGCCATATGAAATTATACCAATCCTTCGGGGATTGTCTTTCCATTCCTCAAGTAGAAATTGAACGAATCAATATGACATAAAGTTATGTATTTTTCATTTGAAATAAATACATGCAACTTCAAATGTAAATTGCTCTCCAGGAGCATGTATTTTTCTTCAAAAATATTAATTGTGCTAACTCAAGAACAACAATTTAAATCAAAGATAATCATATATTACCGAAAATATGAAGTACTTATCAAGAGTATGTGATATTCTTCAAAAGGATCAATTATGCTACCTTGGAAGCAACAATTTATAAGCATATACCACCGAGAAGATAAAATACTCTAAAAGAGTATATAAATATTAATTAAAAGTATTAATTGTGCTACATCATGAGCAACAATTTATATCAATATGGTGATAATAAAAGCAATTCAATAACACAAGGCCATATAGAAAATATTCAAAATAATGCCTTTTTTTGTTTAATATTCTTCAGGAATATTGACTTTAATTGATGTGCTTATCATGAATACTATCATAAAAATATGACTATATATCGTTGTGTTTTATCAAGAACATCAACAATTTCTTTTTACTAATCTTCTGGATTATTAAAATTACAAATTCATGTTTCTTCAGGAAACCATGAAAATATATTAATGTAATGTATTAAAAGAATCATTACAAATAATTTTATAACAATGATACAAGTATCATCATCAATATAATATGTAATAACTATCGTTATTACTCTTCTTCCAGAAGAAAGTGCAATAATTATTATGCAATTAATCCAACATCTATAAGATGTTGATGAAAATTGGTCAACTCAAAATAATACAATTTTAAGTGTATAAATGTACTTCATGATATTTACTAGTAATTTGTGATATTTATCATACAATATGTGTGAATTTGTATTAATATATCTTCAGGATATATATCATAAATAAACATATAGTTAAATAATATATAAAAATAATATAAATAGACTTTAACACCAAACACGTAAATTTAAACATGTAAATATTGAAAGTATTGGGATTAATAGACTTTTGGTCTAATAAGTGGTGAATATTATTTACATTGATATTTTTTCTAATACCAATTTCTTTTCTTCATAAATTGTATATGTCATTTGTCTCACTTGTTATCGCGGAATCATACATATTTCAAGCGATAGTTTAGAAATCCATTGATTTATCGATACTTAGAAGATAATAGTACAAAATCTTCGACCCTGTAGGAAGAAATTTAGTGGTTCTTCATGAACTGTCAATAAATTTAGCACTACCTTTTTTTTTCATACGAAAAGTATCATTCTAAAGATATCATGCATATTTGCACTTTGATGAGACAATAAATTATGACCACTATTTAATCCCAATAACTTGGCATTCTATTCACAAAAAAAAAAACAAGATAAGCCAATAATTTGAATGATACAAATATCTTCAGGATATTTGACCCTTTTATCACTAATTATATAGCAACGATCAATTCAAATCATACTCCAGGTATGACATCATATCTTATATTGATAAAAACTCACAATATATCATAAGAGATAATAAAATATTAAACTACACAATATATAAGATTATATATTGACATATAATCTTAAGATTATCATTTTCGTGTTCTTATCATTAACCGTTGATATATCAATTCCACGAGATAAAATTTATAAATAATTATCTCCTACAAGGATAAACTCTAAATTTTATCTACTTCGGGAGATAAAATTTGAGCCATGTAATATTGAAGTTTTTAATTTAATATTGTTCACTTCCAGGAACAACTTGATAGTAATATTCGACCACTCGCTAATCTTGCTATCATTGGAGCACAGTCGGATTATGATTATGGAGTATATCATATCTTGTACAATGAGGATATTCTCAAATCATATTAATATTTTTTATTTGAGATATAAGTTATATTTTCCTTTAGGGATAATATCATGCTACATCAAGAGCATAATGATTTAATTATGCTATTATATTTATAAGTAACAAATCAATATTCTTCAGGAATATTGTATTATCACATAATTCATGTATAAATAAAAATTATTCATTCAGAATAGTAATATTCTTCAAGAATATTACAATTAATTGTGCTACTTCGGGAGCAATAATTTTAAGATCCATAATCGAATATACAAAGAGAAGAAAAAAATAGTACGAGAATTAATCAAGGCTTGAAATAACTAAACTAAAATAGTTGTTTCTTCAAGAGCACTTACAATATTCTTCAGGAATATTATTTTGTATTTTTCATTAGGAATTGCACAAATTATTAGATCTCATAGTGTTCTTCATGAACACATCATATTCAACTAGAATATGACGAGATAACGTTGTCCTTCTTCAAGGACTACAACAAATCTTTTATCTTAATAATCTTCTGGATTATTAAGTATTGTTGAATCGTGTTTCTTCCGGAAACAAAGAGGAATATGATTTGATAATAAATTTTGAGGTCATCATATATATTATTTATATATGATGCACACAAAAATATAAAATTTAACAACTAAATATAATATATTTTTCCTCAAAATCATCATATGCAAGAAGTTTTTGAAGGAGTAAATAGAATTAGTACCTTTCACCAATGTAAAAAAAAAAAAGACTATTTGAGTTCGGACTTTTTTTTATGCATGCAATACGTTTTAGAATCCGATCTCCACCGTTGAATTTGTAGATCCGTTTCTCAGGAAGATACTGTAAAAATTTCATGCTGATCCGACGGTTAACAAAGCTGGAATCGCGATTAGCGCGGTCTCGCAGTGTAGAAAATTGCTCGCGTTTTTTTTTTTTTTTTTTAATATTTTGAAAATCGGAGAGAAAAAACAAATTTTTACTCGTAGAGTATCGTGCTGATAACGTGTTATAAACTTGAGAGAAAAAGAGAGAAATTGGAAGAGAAGGAGAATAATGTGTGTATTCTTATGAGGGCCAAAAGCCTTTATTTATAGGTACACATGTAGGGTTTCAGGGGTATAAAGGTCATTCATTAATAAATAAATTAATTACAACAATATATATATATATATATATATATAGCGGCGGATCCACAGCAGGGCAAGAGGGTTCATCTGACCCCTTGAAAAAAAATATTTTTTTACATATTATATTATAATATCTATATTATATAATACTTATCCTCCTTAATTTAATGTGGAAGGGGGATTTAATTGTAACTTTTAATTGTAAATATATGAAAAGACTATTTTAATTGTAAATTTTAATGTAAATAAACTAATTTAAATACAAAAGTTATGATAAACATCACAATGCAAATGCACCTTCTAATACACAAGGTAATTAAAATGAACTTTTAAATGATAGTATAAATTACAAGATGGTTAAATTTTAGCTATGAAATCTTAGATACAATCGGTGCATCGCACGGGTTGAATAAACCAAAAAAACCCCGGAGCAACATACGGGTTAGTAAAGCCTCATTTCATATAACTAATTACATAAACTAAAATAAAAGGACAATAACAACAAAAAAAACATATAAACTTCTCTAAAAGGCATTTAAATTCTGTCATCTGCTCATTCAACCGTCTGTCCCAATATTACATACAAAACACGTATATATTTAGCCAAAGACCGTGCATCGCACGGGTTGGATAATGCCTCGTATATAAAAAACTAAAAGCCCAACTCCAAGCCCAACCAATAACTCATTAAGCCCAAATGTCCCAAATTGTGGAAGAAAAAAACATGGGACTGCTCTGATTAGGACTTGAATTTAGTTATTTTGTTTATCTTGTGTTTGTTTTGTGGTTTGATGAATTGTCTAAGGACTAAGGGATATCATGTTCAGATTTATGAAATTTTCTAGGTCATGACCGTCAGGTTCTAAATCAATTTTGTGCAATTTTGAAGCAATTTGCATCAGCTTTTCATAAAAATGATAATGTTTATCATTTGAGTATTATCTCTTTTGTTGGAATTTTTTTGATTTTTTTTATCCTGCCCCTTGATCATGTAATCCTGGATCCGCCACTATATATATATATATATATATATATATATACACACACGAGTAGCTTATAATTATAAATATACATAAAGATATAATATACATACGAGTAGCTTATAATTTTCTACCTATAAACTATGCGTGCAAGTTTGATGGAACCCTTACCAAACAAGAGAGAATTTTTTAAGTTGTTTACTACCTATACTATACGAGTAGCTTATAATTCTCTACCTATAAAATATGTGTGCAACTTATTTTCCCTTTGTCCTCCCAAAATCAATATCATATGGGTCTCAAGAGAAATAGATTCTCTCTCATTGTATTTAGTTTGCTTTTATCTTCACTTCTCTCGATTGTGAATGCTAACGCACTCGAAGTAGGTAAGATTAGGGCTGAGAATTTGGGATTGGGAAATCCCGAGTTCCGGTCTTGTCCCGAGTCCCGACCTCGAGTCCCGAATTTCACGGGATTGGGACCGAGATCGGGACTTGAGGTTTTGGTAATTTCGGGACTATCCCGAAGTCCTGATTGAAATTTTTAATTTCAATTATGATTTTCTGCCAATTTTTTGCCTTTTTTTTGCCAATTTTTTTCTGCCAATTTTTTTTTTCTGCCAATTTCTTTTCTTTCGGGTATTTTTGTCCCGATCGGGACATTCGGGACGTTCGGGACATTCCGAGAAATTGTCCTCCGAGACTGGGACCAGGACCGGGACTTACATTTATCCTATTTCGAGAATCGGGACTCCCGAAGTCCCGAACGGGACCGGGACCACCGAATTGATGATTCTCGGGACCGGGACCTCGGGATTTCCCGATTCTCAGCCCTAGGTAAGATAACATCTACTTTTTAGGGCCGGAAACGGGGTAAGTTATCGGAAACCCACTCGTTACTCGTTCAAAAAAAAAAACCCCGACTCATCTCCTCGCCCTAAACAATTCGAGTTGAGTCGGGTTTTATGTACATCCCGAAGTGAATTCGGGCAAAACCCGACTCGTCCAATTCATTACTCGGAAATAATATACGTTCCTTTACATAGCACAGCCATGACATGTATTCTAGAAAGAGTAAATTTGAGCAACTTTTTTATTTTTTTATTTTTTTATCAATCTTTCCATTATTCAATTTTTCAACTGATGATGGGATTATGAATTTATGATATGTAACAGAGGATGAATCTTCATTTTCCTATGTTGTGGGTGCTGATGATGGGCCACAAAATTGGGCCAGTTTGAGCCCAAATTGGACACTCTGTGGAACAGGGAAAAGCCAGTCTCCAATTAAGATCTTTGATTACAGAGTGGTGTTCTGGCCTTCACTTGGTAATTTAAATATAAAATATAAGCCCGCTCCAGCTATGATAAGACACAGGGGGCATGACATTGAGGTATATAAGCTATTGTTGTCCTGAATTTTCTTGTTACTACTGAGTATGACGTTCTGTACCGTCCATGGTACACCTCCATGTAGTGCATTCCTTGTTGGATGCACTATACGTGTCGTGCATGAACGATGCAGATTGATGCACTATTTGGAGAATTGATCTGCACCGTCCATGCACGCCACGTATAGTGCATCCGACAGGGGATGCAATACATGTGGGTGTACCATAGACCCAACCATGATGTCCCAAGATTATTTCTCGAAATATTGGAATGATCCGACCTCGACATACTGATTCTGAATCTCGCTTCGAATTTTCGATCGGAAGTCGTGTGTGACTCGTACAACTATCGAATACAACTATCGTGTAAAATCTAAACCAGAACCGGACCTCAAGGCTTTTTTTATTAGTTTTGAGACTTCTTCGAATTTTTCTTTAAATACTCCAAAATTTTTATATGTAGTTTTTGTAATTATTTCATTTAATTTTATATAATTTGTTTTCGGAACACTATATTACAAGGAATAAATTACACTAAAGATGATATTATTTACCAAATGATTTTTTTTTATTAGCACATTTATAGGTTCTTACTTCAGTTTAATAAAATGAATTATTTCTATCAGGTAGAATGGACAGGAGATGCTGGTGGGATCATAATAAAGGGAAGTGAGTATAAATTACAACAATGCCACTGGCACATTCCTTCTGAACATACCATAAATGGAGCTAGGTCCGTGATCCTCAACTCATTCATCACAAATATTTGTACACTAGAATCTCGATAAATTAATAAGTTTCGGACCATTCAAAAATATTAAATAATCAAAATTATTAATTAATAGAAGTAAATTAAACACTAAGTCCTTTATATCGAAACTAATAAAAAATATTATTTAATTAATATATTTTGATCAATTAATATGGCTACACATTGGATGTAAAAACAAGTCCTACGAATAATTAATTGTGTATTAACATATGGGTTGGAATTGTCAATGAACAATGATGCACATATAATAATGTTGTTTAATTATATTATCGTACATCAGCTAAAACAACTGTATTTAACCATACTGTGAAAAAAAAAGAAAAAGATCCATCATAACAACGTCGTTTTGACTTCAATAATACTGGAAAATGTTCTTGTAGACTTCTTATTTTTTATTCTCGATACAAATTTACAAACTTTAATTTATTTACAGATTTAATATGGAGTTGCATATAGTCCACATCAACTCCGAAGGAAATATTGCGGTTGTTGCCATCTTTTACAAGTTGGGAAAGCCCGATTCTTTCCTTGCAACGGTAAGAAGCAGAGCCGGCCATATGATTTTTGATGTCATGGGCGACAACAATTTTTGAGGACCTTCGACGTTTACGGAACTTATTGTTGAATTTGTCTCGATTTTTTATGTCATAGCTCGAGCACATTATGTATTTGAATTCTTCATTTTGCTCGGCAACAGCTTTCGCCATACCTAGAATCGATTGACGGTGAAGGAACTGATTTGGGAGTTGTTGATCCGTGGAGTATCCGGTTTCCGGACAGATCAAACTACTACAGATATAATGGCTCTCTTACAACTCCTCCATGCTCAGAGAATGTCACTTGGACAATATATAAGACAGTGAGTTGGGTTTTACTTTTTTACATATGTAACAATCTAAATTATTTAAAAAGATAAATACTTAGGCTTGACTTAAATATTTAACAAAATGAATTATTTTATGATAATTATTTTTTTTAACAAAAAAGATAAATTAGTTAATTATATATCATAATGTTGTTTAATAAAAATATTTGTAAAATTATTAAAATTATTCTTTATATATAAATTTATTTTAATAACTATATATTTAGATAATCAATTAAAAATAAACATATTTTACGTGCTTTAATTAAATATCACAATTAAATATAAAATTGAAAATTATTTAGTTACCGGAATGGTTATCTAATATAACATAATTCTAATTATTAAATGAAATTAATTGAATTTAATTAAATTATATTTTAAAGTTACATTTATATATTTAAAATAAAATTAGTTATTTATTTTTTATTAAATAAATTATTAAATATGATTAATTAATTTAGGTAGATATCATAAATAATTATTTAATAAAATATAATTGTCCAATTAATATCCTAATTAAATTCTAATAAAAATCATTGAAATTAACTTAATTTAAATAAAATTATACTATTTTACATTTAAATATATTTAATATTTTTTTATTTAAATAAATAATTGTAAGCGTATAAGTAAGTAATACATGACTAGTATAAATCTTATATTGTGAAAATGATACTATATCACTATATTATAGAGATAAGAATTTACTAAAAATGCTCTAATTGTTTCTTTCTCTTTTTTTTTGGCGAGCTCAATATTTTCTATACTTAAAGGTGAAACAAATTATATTTTACAGTTGTTCTCTACGAAATTTCATCTTTTAAAAGCGATTCATTACATCTTCATTCTTAACGTCGGCAAGTCCTTCTTTTTCAACGGTACAAATTACACAACCGTTCAAATAGTCTTCAGAAATTCGGCCTTATTTCATGTCTTTGATTAGGGTGATACTCTAAAATTCTTTTCCTTTCGATCCAAAGAAGATCATCCAAATCAATTTCCGTAGGCATCAAAAGAGTAGAACTAGGTTGGGAAATATTATCTGCACTTGAAGATCCGGGTGTAGATATTTTTCTTTTTAAAAATCTTTCCATTCTTTCAACAAATTCTAAAAATTAAAATCAACAATAAATAAATTAATTTTATACATACTCTAACTAGTGATTAATATTAACAATTAACAAATAAAAAATTTATATATATATATATATACACCTTTTTTTTCTTCACTAGGGGCATGTCCCCCCATAATTTGTGCATGGGTCTGCCCCTGATCTCAACTACAACCAACGATTCTAAAGTGGTTTTAAATTTTTTTGAGAAAAATATAATCACTCGTTTCGGAGCTCCTGGAGATTTGATAAGCAATGAATGACTCGAATGTGTTTTAGGTGATCTAGACACAACTTAGATGCTCGAATATATAACTCGAATATATTTTGTGTTACTCGATAGACGACTCGAATATGTTACTCGAATATCTTCAAGTAAAGGTAAAAAATAACAAGTTGAACATCAAAAATTTTGCTAAACTTTATCATTCTGCTACTTTCCTTTTGTAGGTGAAGACTGTCTCAGCACAACAGATAAGAGCACTAAAGGATGCTGTCCATGATGTAAGTGCATATAATATAATATAGGACTTATCCTCTGCACTGTGCTGCATCCCAACCGTCCGATCACACACACCCGAACGGATGTGTGTGTGTGCATGTTCCATCCGACGCGCAGCAGTGCACAGCAGGTGCTGTGCACTGCAGGGGATCCAAGTCCTATAATATATACATAAGATATTAATGTAATTTTCTTGAGAAATCTTAATATACTAAACTTCTGATAATATTATAACTTGCCCTTTTCTGTGGAAGTATTTTTGTTAAAATATTTAAAAGTACCTCATTCATTCTTTTAGGGAAGTACAGGAAATGCAAGACCCCTTCAGCCATTGAATCGAAGAATTGTGTACTTGGTTTTAAGGAAAATAATTTGATGAACTAGTTTCAATTGCCTTCAAAATATATACCTCATTTATGTATTTCGGGTTTTTTCTATAATAAGTTAAACGTAAATTGTTATATCATGGACTCGGTCCACGTCCGTGAACAATACATAAAATATGTGCGGCTGAAATGAAATGGATATACCACTTCTCACTTGTTGTCTCTTGTATATATTTATTGTGAGTCCATGATTTATTGTGAGTCAATGATATGTCATGAACTCGAGTCCATGATATAAATTGGGATCTGGATTCTCTGCGGTCTGCGTGACCGTCTTTGTCTGCTTCTTGGCTTGATCGCCACGCACGCACACACACGTGCGGGTGTGTGTAATCAACATTTGTGCGTCTGCGTGGCAGTCTTGTCTGTGAGGATCCATGTCCTATAAAATGTCTATTGGCGGAGCCCTGGATTATGTCTTGGTGGAGTCCCATGATTATGAATTTTTTTTAACAATTTTTTTTTCGATGCATATGATATATTAGAGAAAAGATGGCTCTAAACATATGCAATTTAATTTACAATTAAACCAAACCTAGAACAACATATGAAACTAGGGCCAAGATCATCATCATCAAAAGCCATATAATTTAGTGTGCATAAAAACTCTAATTAAATGAAGAAAGTTCGTAATAGTAGAAATTTGATACCTCAAGTCATAAATTCCTCCAAGGATCAAGAACACATCTTTTCCATATTCATGTCCAGCAGCGGAACCAGAAATCGAAATGACACGGGGCTAAAATCTGAAATAATAATTTTTTTACTGATTCTTTGAGATTCGCCGGGGCTAAAATGAAAAAAACATGTTGATTTATAAGAACAAAACATGACCGAAAATTAGAAAAAATCATTGATGTTTCTGGTTCAGACGGGGCTTCAACCTGGGTTAGCCCACCCCTCGTTCCGCCCTTGTATATGTCACGACAAAAAATCATATTCCCAAATCAACGAACACCTCAACAGATTCAATAAATTCAACGGTTAGCATCATAAGCAAGTCGGCATTCGACAAATTCTCAATAAAAGTAGCAGTTGGTTTCAATCAATATAAATAATTAGTTTATAACCCTAGATTACAAATTTAATTGGAATTAAAAAACAAAAATAAATTAAAAACAAGAAAATCTCTAATCCAATTTGTAATCCTCTCTCCACGTAGAGCAATGTTTCTGCTTGCTCCAATGGGTATCCAAGCAACATCTTCATCAATCAGTTCATCAAATCCCGATCCGGCATTTGCTTGCCGTCGTCTCAACAAATTGTGAAGTATATAGATGAAATCACAATTTATGCACACTAACGTTGCTCCATTTGTAATATACGGACACAAAAGTTAGAGAGTAACAATATAAGGGCATTAACTTCGTACTAACGCAATATATTGATACTTAGGCCAATTTATAAGGACATATGCGCATCGGTATTTATCTTACGTGGATCTTACATGGCGGCTTATGTGTCATTTTTTTGCCAAGTTGGACTAAAATGTGGCAATTTAGGCCCTTTTACCACTCAGATTTCGCCATTTGTACTGAAAGTTGGAAAAAATCCGAAAATTATTTATGAAAATTGATTTTTTTACAAAATAAAATATTTTATTTAATTTTATGATATTTTAAATGGAATCTTAGAATTCAATAATTTTTCCAGATTTTTAAATAATTTTCGGATTTTTTAATGTTTTATTTATTTTTTATTTTTTAAATAATTTTTGGATTCTTTCGACCTTTCCGTATAAATGGCAAAATCTGAGTGGTAAATTGCCACCTTCCAGTCCAACTTGGCAAAAAAAAACAAATAAACCGCCACATAAGATCCACGGAAGATAAATACGTCTGATTATGTAATTGTCCGTATAAATAAAGCTAAATGTCCATAAATTGTGTTAGTATGAAGTTAGTACCGTATCTTGCTACCCTCTAATTTTTGTGTCCGTATATTATAAATAGAGTAAAGTTAGTGGGCATAAATTGCAATTTCACCGAAGTATATACCAGCTCGAAATTAATGCTTTTTTGGAGTAGCAATGGATCTGCTGCACTGGCTATGTATTTCTTTTAAAAGCCACACGTAATATTAGCAATAGTCACGACTCTCAACCAGGGTCGGCCTTCAGATTTTATAGGCCCGTTGCGAGAATTTTTTTTGGGGACTCTTTTATATTTATTTCAGTATGTTAATTATTTATTTTCTATATAATTTTTATAATGTCTATTTCATATATTATGGTTTTCAACAATCAATAATTTATATACGCAGATAATTTTTTCAAAATCACAAATCAAGAAATATAAAAGTTTAATCAGGAAGATAATTATTTAAAATAAAAGAGAAATGACTCCAATCAAATTATAACCAATATTTGCTGGATTGTAATAAGTATGAAAAAACTAATCTGTTATAGTTTTAGCGTCACATATGTGAAGACAGAGACTCGGAAATACTATAAGACGAGAGTTTCGAACTCACCCTGCAATGTGCCTTCATCCGAGAAGGAACATGAGTACACTTGTTGGTACTACGTCTCGATCGACATCTGAAATATACAATATAATAATCATTATAAATTAACTAACTTTACAAAGACAACAAATTGTAAGTAGAATATATTATAATTAATAATTACTCTGATTATCATGATTTATAATTTTTCACCAACTAATCAGATATTAAATTAATTTTGAATTATCAACCAAATTATCAATCAATTTTGAATTATCTATTATATTTTCTATTTATTTTGAATTTTTAGCAGAAATATCAGTTAATTATTATTTATCTTTAAATTATGAACTACTTAGAATAGATTTGATGAGGAAAAGTATCATTTTTTTCTACATCAAGAACAACAATTAAAAAAATCTACCTATTAATTTCAAAATTTCAAATAAACTAATTATTAATTTCGAATTTTAAACTAATTAATACCTAATTTCAAATTTTTTAGAGGAGATAGAGGAGAGAGTCTCGGTTGGAAATAAATACATTAATTCTTTAGCATAAAGTTTATAACCATCCATAATAGGGTCACATATGTGCGCTAATGTTGGAGAAATTTGAAAAAAAAAAAAAATACTTTGTCGAGTAAAGAATTAGGAGTCATAAATGGCGTCACGTATGTGATGCGAATGTTGCAAGTATACTGCAACACATTTTTTAAAATATTGACCTGTTTTTTCCCACCAAAATTTAAGACGTCACAGATTCAACATTTCCGACGCCTTTATTTCTTTATAGCTTAACATAATTATGTGGAGATTAATACTCCGACGCTATTATAACTGAGTAGCGAAAATTCTAGATTATGGAAATTGGGGAACAATTCTATGATCTTAGAAACATTTTCTCGACGCCATATATAACAATAATGATTTTTATTTAGGATCCGAGAACAAATTAGTTGAATAATATTTCGAAAAAACCGAATGACAAAATTCAGAGGACATCGAGCACATTTATTATCCATTGCTGACTTTAGCCGACGACGCCGGCGGGCCGTCGGCCGTTCTCCGACTAGTCGTCCGCTGATGTGTTATTTTTTGTAGTGAAAAAAGAGAAAATTAAACAGGATGATTCTTGAATTATGGTGTGTGTAACAATAACGGTATTGTTAATAAGGCCGTTTCACAGTCCAGAGAACATTTAGGCCCGAATCTCTGTCCCTCTCATTCAATGTTTTTTCGACCAATCCATCATCTCTCTCTCTCTCTCTCTCTCTCTCTCTCTCTCTCTCTCTCTCTCTCTCTCTCTACAGTAACAGCCGGTTACGAGTTACATGCAATGGATTTCTAACGATATTTGAGACGTTTTTTATTTATGTTTTCAAGTATTTTCCAGATAGTGTGCTGTGTGCTGTGTGTGTGTATTTTTAGAACCCCGTTTCTGTAGCAGCCCAAAGACCGCCGCCGGCGGCGGTTGCGCCACCACTGTCCTGACACGGTCCGTGATATATACTATCATGGGTCGCATGGTATGTCCTGCTCTCTTCATCACATGGCTCGGGATCGTTTTCCTTTCATCTCCCATGGCCGTCAAAGCTGATGATGATCAATCTGAAGTGGGTAAGATTTTAATTATACCCCACTTCTCCCCCGCCGTCCCCCCTCCCCCCGTCCGCCCTCCCCCGCCGCCCCCTTCCCCCTCCCCCACCCCATCTTAGGCGGATCCAGTATCCGAAAACTACTGGTGCACCGACGTACCACAGAAAAAAAAAGGTAACAGAAGACCATTTTTTTTAATTTTTCATTTTCTTAAATAAAAAACAATCAAAACTACGCCGTTTTGATAAAATTTTCGGTGATTCGTACACCACCAAGCAAAAGCAATGAGTGGATCCGTCTATACACTCCATCCACACATTTCTGTGTAGTAGTACCCCGTCCTATTCTTTCGTTAAAGATTTATGCGCATAGATCGAAAAATTATGTAGTCCCTCCGTCTCACCGATCTTGGTTCATATTCTTTTTTGGGTCGTCCCAAGATAATTGGTCATTTTTTTTTATGACATATTTATCTCTCACAACTTTAAATAATATATATTCATACCATCACTTTATGCACTACTTTCAGCTTTCCTTAAATCCCGTGTCGAAAAGAAAATGCTGAAGATGAGTGGGACGAAAGGAGTAAAATATATGTTGATGCATAAAAAGCACCATTTAAAAGTTTTACAAGTTTAATTATTTAAACTAAATTTATGTTAATACACATATATATATATATACAATAATATTTTATCAATTAATAAATAAAGTATAAAATAAAGTAATCAAATAAATATTATTGTTTAAGCATATATTTAGATTATTGTATTAAAGTACGTCAATTTTATACTTTTTGATTACAACAATGCTACATGCACAACCAATTTATACAACCAAACTTTACAACACATCATCTCACCATACATTTATTACTAAATTCATTAATTATTCCATCACCTACTCCACCACCCACATCATCAATGGTTCAAAATAAACACAACCGTTACAACGGTTGTGATTGTATCATTTTTCTTTTGATTAATCTTTTCGATCACCCTCATATTTTGAATTAATCATTAAACGGTATCTCGACCGTCTAGATTCGCTGGGATATTTAAAATACTTCATAGAAAAAGAGGAAAATTATGTTTTTCTTTTTACATTTTCTCTTTTTCTTTTTGCCTTTCAGAATTTATTTAATTCAGTTTCTTAATATGTAATGAATTAGTTAACCGAATAAAAATTAAATTAAATGATAGGTATTTTTGGTATTTGAATTGATATTAAAAATTAAATTATTGCTTCTGTTTTATTACAAATAGAATGACTATTTTTGTTTATATTTTGATTTTTTTTAGTAGAAGAGTCCACCTTCAAAACAAAATATAAATATTCAACTAAAATTTACACAATATTTTCTTAAATTATAATTAATTGTTCTATAACTATAATTCATACAATAGTAATTGTTATATATAAATATATAAAAGTTTTATTTCTTGTTTCTTTGTTTTTTTGGAGGTGGACATTATTTTTTTAGCACCATGTTTGTGTTGATATCCACATGTTTAATAAAACACGATTTAAATCTTTATTTCCTTGTCGTTAGTTTCGACGAATTTCTATAGCTTTTTGATAAAAAAAAATTCATTTATTCAGTGCACTGCACCATTTAATTAGGTCGATAAATTACATATTTTTCATATTTGTTGATTTCAATCCGCACAATTCAACCCTAATAAGAAGAATATACAAACTGAAACGACAAATATGAACAAATATGTAGTATAATTAAAATGTATTTTTTCTTATCGTCAAGTCAGAAAAACTTGGTCTTATAATAGGTCGGTACTAAAATTACATATTTTTCCATATTTGTTGATTCTAATCGCACAGTTCCATCCTAAAAAAAAGAATATACAAATTGGAATTGACAAATACAAAAAAATATATAATTTTAATATCGGTCTAACATCAGGCCAAATTTTTCTAACCTGACGGTAGCAAAGCCCTTGTTTCGATTAGGGCTGAGATTTTTACCCGAAGAACCGAATTTTAATAAGAACCAAACCGAAAAATTCGGTTCCGGTTCCGGTTTTTTTATTATTAACCGTTCCGGTTCTTAATTCGGTTTCTTTTTAATAGTTCGGTTCCGGTTCTTGTTTCATGATGTTAGAAAAAACCTGTTTGGAACCGGTTCTATATATTATATATATATAATAATAAAAATAATATTATATATAAATTTTTACATAATATAGGCATTAAGTAAAGCAAATTAAATGCATTTTGTTCAAAATATTACACATTAAATTCGGTTTCTACTCAAAATTCGGGGTTTTTTACAAAATTCGTTTTTTTTTTTGCACAATTCGGTTCCTAAAAGAACCGAAAAACCCGTTTTTTACACATTAAATTCGGTTTCGGTTCCTAATTCGGTTCCTGAAGATTTTTCGGTTTCGGTTCCTAATTCAATTCCTGAAAAGTAGTGGTCAAAAACAGAATCGATTTATGTATTTAAAAATCGGTTCCGATTCTTTAATTTTTTACCAAGAACCGAACCGATCCGAGCCCTGCTTTCAATTGTTATTTTAATTTTATAGAAAAAAAAAAACATCTCTTGATTTTGGAGTTTTTTTTTTAAATTAGGAATAATAATTACTGACACCAATAGATGTGTTGTTGTAATAATAACAGAGGATGAAATTCCATTTACCTACGATCCCAACAGTAAAAAAGGACCAGACAATTGGGGAAACCTAAGACCTGAATGGGAGACCTGTAAGAATGGAAAACTCCAATCTCCAATTGATCTTAATGAAGACAGGGTGGTGGTCTTGCCTGCATTGGGCCGTCTGCAAGTAACACACAAGCAGGCTCCAGCTATGATCAGGAACAGGGGCCATGATATTATGGTACGCGCCGCCATATGTATTCTCTCGTTCCTACTTGAAAAGTCCGCTTTCGGAACACGATTTCGTCTGAACGAAAGCGTTCACATTCGAAGGTCGAGGCTTGTTTTTATTGTCGTGCCCACTTTCCGAAACATGATTTTGATCGGGTTTTAGGTAATGGGGGCGCAGATCAGTATAAAAGAGTCGAACGTATGTGTGCTCAAACTTGTTTGAAATTTTATCGAGCTGTAGATACTTTGTTTGAGCTGTTCGAGCCAAGATACGAGTTTTGGTCAAGCTGAACATGGATCGAGCTCGAGTAGTTTAATTTTTTTACACACAATCTGTATTTTTTTATTCAAATCGAGAGATCGACACGAGCTTTATGTCTTATCAAACAAAAATTGTGTTCAAGCTTGATTTGTCATCATATCAAGGAATTGAGTTCAAACAATCTTTTTATCAATCAAGCACAAATCGAGTATCGAATAGCTTGATCTGATTCTCAATGATAATTTTTTTATTTTAAGATTTAGTTTGCCTTAACAATCAATGACCAATTTTTTTTTTCAGGTTGCATGGGAAGATGATGCAGGGGGTATCGTGATAAACGGGACGGAATACAAATTACAACAATGCCACTGGCACACTCCTTCCGAACACACGCTGAACGGGAAAAGGTGCATATTAAACACTCTCACCTGGTTTATATATATTCATCGAAAATAAAGGGTTCGTCGAACTCTTTTACCACTCTCTTTAAATTGCAGATTCAAGATGGAGCTTCATATGGTTCATAACAATTCTCGCGGACAGACTGCCGTCATCAGCATCATGTACAAGTCAGGACGTCCAGATCCGTTTCTTGCAACGGTGAGTGATCTCTCTCTCTCTCTCTCTCTCTCTCTCACACACACACACACACACACAAAATGTCGTTTAGCTATTCGATCCACCGGGCAAAAAGATCTTCGTAGCTCGTCTATGATTCACATGTTGTGCTAACGATATGAGTTTCTCGATCTCACACAGCTTCTACAGAGTATTCGAAACATTGATCGTGAAGGAAAGAGTGTGGGGGTTGTTAACCCACGAAAAATCAAGTTTGGGAAGGGAAAGTATTTTAGATACATCGGGTCTCTTACGGTTCCCCCCTGCACAGAAGGTGTTATTTGGACGGTATTGAAAAAGGTGAGTGTCTAAAAATCGAAAGTTTTTCATGTTTTTTCGAGATTTATGAAGGTTGTCTTGTTCGTAGGTTAGGAGAGTTTCATGTGAACAAATAGGAGTATTAAGGAGTGCTGTTCATGATGTAAGTTCACTCTCTTCTCTATCTTATTATTAATTCTTCTTTTCTCTTCTTACATATACTCATTTTGAGAGCTGATTTATTTAACTGAAGGGTTTTGAAAGAAATGCTAGGCCGACTCAGAGCTCGGATGGGAGATCTGTGTATATGTATCGTCCCTTGACTCAATAAATGCTAATTCGACTACAGACTATTGGTTCTAAACGAAAGAAACTAACGAACACGATGTTGTGTCGACTTAATTGTGTGGTGTATCGGCTTGACAAACTTCCGAATAATACTGATCAACATCATTTGATGCTTTACGATATGAACATAAAAATCCATTCTAACCACAAGAAAATTAAAGAACACGAAATCGGGTGGATTTGCAGGCATTGCAAGGCTGAACACAGTTCATGAGAAAAACCATCGGACTTGATAATTAACCAAAAGAGGCGAATATTGAGAAAAAGGATAAAAACGGAACTTACATTATAAGAAAGTCGGATACATAATACTCGGAACAGCGAAAAGATTCCTAAGTTGGAAGTTCCCCAAAATTCAAGCAGCAAACCAGAGGGGAAAACGACGCAATTAGAGGAATTACAGTACACACATGATAAGCTACATTGTGAGCTGCCCTAAGCGACGAGGAAAGGCAAAACAGTTAGCATGAAGGTTTCATAGTTGAAAGTCGCCGAACCAGACAATATGGTATCCTTCTCTTTGAATTTGTCAGTCAAACCCTACAAACCAAAACACAAGATTCTCAACGAATGTACTCACTTAAAAGTCAACTACAACAACGAAGAAAGTCAAACTTCACATTATTTCGAAGGGGCACCGTAGCAGCACGCCACAATCCGACATGGTACGGTGAGATTGGCTGCACACCATCGACCCATTAAACAATCTGATGTAGCATGGTGCGACTGGATGTACACAGCAGCCCCACATCAAATTATGGGGACCACTTGTGCAGCCAATCAAACCGTGCCATATGGAATTGTGCACATTGCTATGCCGCCCCATGCATTCCGTAATGTGTGGGGGGTGGGGGGTTATGGCCTACCTTAACAGTGAGACAGCACCTGAGAAAATATAAGGCGCGTTAGAGATTAGTAAAAATTACATGTAACATAGCGAAAAAATAGAAGGAATGATAATAAGTCATAAACATACTCGATGAAATTGTCATATTCAAAAGCCCGGTTTTTGCCACCACTATTATCAAACTTGGAAATGAGTAAATCCAGAATAGGAGGTGATACTGAAAATCCAAGACCAAGCAGTGCATCTCTCAGTTCCGACGAATCGATCTTGCCACTTTTATCCCTATCGTATCTCTCAAATATTCCCTGCATGAACAAAAAGTTAAACATTCTTCATCAGATTTCAAATGGAGAACATGTCATATACGTATATCGAAAAAGAATATGAATTTTGTAACTAACCCTCCATCCCTGAAGACAGTAAAAAACTTGAGTAAATTCCTTTGGACCTGTTACGAGATATACCAACAAATCAACATCATCATCTCAACCTATGAAAGGTCTGGTTTTGGTTATAAGGTGTTACAGCAGTGGCGTAGCCAACAACGGACTGAAGGGGGCCGGAAGAGGGCCGAAGCTTAAAATCCTTACCGATTTTTTTTTCAAAGGTAAATTTAAATTATATTCCTCAAATGTGGGAGCCCGGGCCCTGGATGGCACCCCTAGCTACGCCAGTGTATTACAGTAGAACGAATTAATACTCGATAAATTAATTCAATCAATAATATGATACTATATCTGTCTCACTTGATGACCGAAGAGTCTACTTTAGCTAAAATATACTCCCTCTGTCCACCAAGTTAGTGCAAAGTTTTCTATTTAAGGGCGTCCACCAAGTTAGTGCATAATTCATTCTTTCTATTTTTGAACACAATTCTTTCCTATTTTACCCTCATTTCATACACCTTTTTCAAAAAAAAAAAAAAATACATGGCCCATCTTTTTTTAATTACGAATTACTTAATGCTCATTAACTAACACATCATACCTTTTTATTAAAACCCGTGCCACTCTCAAGTGTGCACTAACTTGGTGGACGGATGGAGTATAACATTTTAATTTTAGTCATTTGAATGAAAGTACAAAATTGTTTTAAATCATCTATTCTCACTTAATTTTTTGCTTTTTTCCCAACTGTGTTAGATATTAATATTTTATATTGAATGTGGACTCTTCTATCGAGACAACATAATATTTTGAAGAGTAATACTACACACAAAAATGCACGCCCTGCTTTGTAAGGGTTGTACCCCTGCTTTGTAGGGGTTGTACCCCTATTTTGTAGGGGTTGTACCCCTGTTTTGTAGGGGTTGTACCCCTGTTTTGTAGGAGTTGTACCGAGTGCTTTATAGGTAGTAGGGGTATTATATA
This sequence comes from Orobanche coerulescens, assembly GCA_033398695.1. Taxonomy (NCBI): domain Eukaryota; kingdom Viridiplantae; phylum Streptophyta; class Magnoliopsida; order Lamiales; family Orobanchaceae; genus Orobanche; species Orobanche coerulescens. Next base: position 3,487,077 of record CM065807.1, on the reverse strand, counting down.
ATATTATAATAAAAAATTATAAAGCACCCGGTACAACCCTACAAAGCAGGGGTACAACCCCTACAAAACAGGGGTGTGCATTTTTGTGTGTATTTTTGCGTGTGTAGTATTACTCTGTTTTGAAAGTAAACAACTTTTCAAGTGGGATAGGGAGTATTATTTCATAGTACCGACTTTGCATAGGAAGAAAAATTATCACTTCATAAATTAAAATCTATTCAAATTAATAGATTTATATAGTCAAAAAGTCATTTAAGTCATGGATATGTTACCCTAAGGGGGGAGGGAGTGGGGCTCGGGTAAGGGGGTCGGGTACCCTTACCCGAGCGGTAACATCGCCGCCGCGGCATCGGGTAAGGCGGGCGGTGTTACTTTGCGGCTCGAAGCCGATCGGGGTGGGTTGAAAATACGAGCCGTCGCAACGGCTAGTTTAATAAAAAAAAATAAAAAAAATTTCCCTATAAAATCAAACTTTCTCAACTCATTTTTTCAAAATAAAAACACACTAATCTCTCCAAAACAAAAAATAATTACTAAAATGTCTTCCGATTCTTCCGAATTCGAATGCATTATTCCGTCTTCGTCCGACGAGATATCCACGGGTAGCTCGTTGCAACTTATGCTTCAAGCGGCTCAAGACCTTGAAGACACGGCAAGCTCTAGCCGAACTAGCGTAAATCGTCAACGGAAATAGGTCTTCAAACGTTGGAGAATGATTGGTTCGTTGAAACACCAAAGTACAACGAAGAGTACTTTAAAAAAAAATTCGAATGGAGAAAAGCATGTTTTTGCAAATAGTGGGCGACATTGAAGCGAGATACCCATATTTTCAAGAAGGCTACGATGCGCGTTCGAAAAAAGTTTCACGGCGAAACAAAAAATCACTTCGGCCGTTAGGCAACTCGCAACCGGCAATCCCCCCGATGAGTATGATGAATATTTATGCATGGCTGCAAGAACGTCACGTGAAACTCTTAATTATTTTTGTGAGGCCATCATTGAGTTGTACGGTCGAGAGTACCTACGTAGGCCGACAAAGACACGACCTTGCTCGCATTTTGCGGGCCCATGAGGCGAAGCATCACATCCCTGGAATGCTTGGTAGCATCGACTGTACACACGTCAAATGGAAAAATTGTCCTAGACAATTGAGAGGGCAATATACGAGAGGTGACTATGGTGTTCCCACTATTATGCTTGAAGTCACCGCGTCACATGATATGTGGATTTGGCATGCTTTTTTTGGTCCACTGTGGTCAAACAACGATATCAACGTATTGAATCGGTCGACTTGTATCTTACGGTCGAAATGGAACGGCGATGAACAGTTCATTCAACGTGAATGGACGCTTTTACAAGCGGCTACTATTTGTGAGATGGAATCTATCCTAAGTGGTCCACATTTGTTAAAGCATACCCGTATCAACCGACCCAAAGGAAAAGAGATTTAAGAAGTTACAAGAGGGCGAGAAAGGATGTCGAGCGAGCTTTTGGTGCTCTCAAAGGAAAATGGAAAATTCTCGATCGGCCTCTCCGAGCTATGACCAAAGCGAAGATTGCCAATAATGTTCATGCGAGTGTAATTTTGCAAAAAATGGTTATAAAACGTGAAGGAGGGCAATCTCACCGGTTCATATAATGGATGAGCCGGTCCGGCCGATGTTCGACGACAATGTGATAGCGGAGTTACTAAACGAAGTTCTCCATGACCGACTTCGATATGATCTCACGGAGCACGTAGCACGTCAATACTTGCCGCATCTCGATGATTAGTGGGTTTTTTATTTTAATCTAGTTATTTTTAAGTATTATGTTATGTTTCTTTTTTTTAAGTATTATGTAATATTTTTATTTTTAATGAAATGGTATGTTTTTATTTTAATATTGTATGTGATTTTATGTATTAAAAATATAAAAAAAAAAAAAAATCGGGTAATATAGGTGACCATTCCCTCCACTTAGGGTAGTGTTAGAGTAGAATTGGGTAGTTTTGAGTTGGAGGGTTTTTATTGGATAGAGGTGAGGTGACACCTAGGGTATTAGGTGACCACTCCCTCACCCCTAAGTGAACACTCACAATTGAAGTCCTAAAACCATTCATATCTCCTTCCTTAGGCACTCTGTTCTCTTCTACCATGAAAAAGTACTCAATTCGTTTCTGATAGTTGTACCTTTTAAAATTGGACTTTAAATATTTTTATTTGTTTTATATAATAATCGATAAAAAAATATATCAATGTATTTGTGTTATCAATGAAAGATTAAAAGGTACAACTATAAAAAAAAAAGACAAAAATGGACAATCCAAACACAATGAAAGTTTAAAAGGTACAACTATAAAAAAAAAAAGGACAAAAATGGACAATCCTTTAGAGACAGAGTGAGTAATATTCAGTAAAAAATAAAATTTAATGGGTCAAAATCATTTGCAATCAGTAAAATTCAATTATAATCGATAAAGTCAATATCTCCATATAATAATTTACACTACAGTAAAAGTCAGTTTCAATTAGCAATAATCAGTGTAATTTTACATAGACAATACATTTCTATGTAAAATAAGATCTCGTGAGAGATGATTTCAGCGAAATTAAGAATTTCGTGGAGTTGTGAAATACGTACCGATCTTCCTCACGTTACTGTTGGTGAAAAGATACATAAGCAGATGGACGGTCCTCATTCCGAAGCTCTCATTATACGACGACAGAAGCTGCTGGAGCTCCTTATCATCAATAAAACCACTTCCATCCCGATCCGCCATCTGAAAGTGAGCGATCACGTTCGGATCCGTGCCAGGTGGAAAAGCGGATGGCGCGGGCGAGGCGAAGGTGCTTCCGTACGGCGCCGGGTAACCGCCATAAGGCTGGATCGGCGCGCCGGGGGGAGCTGGGTACGGTGAGCCGAGTGGGGCGTGGGGTGAGGATTGGTTAGGAGGTGGTGGGCCGGATGGCGTGCCGCCGTAGTGATAGGATTGGGAAGGATGTGGCGGCCCGCCGTAGGCGCCTTGGGTATAGGGTTGTGAAGGCGGTGGCGCGATGTAGGGGTAGCCGGAGGGGTTGGTGTTGTGGGGGTAGTTCGACATGATGGAAACTGGAAATTAGAGCGACTTGAGTGAATTTGTGTGTGGAATTAGGTGCATCTTATAGCGGTGGTGGGGTTATAAATTCGGGTCTCGGTTTTGGTTGATATTACGACTGTGCCACTCAAGGGATAAAGTTCATGATCTTTTCCGTTGTTCTGTTTTATTAAATTTTAAAATTAATGCCAATATTTTTTTTTTAAATTGCTTTATTGAGTCATAGAGTGTATAAATTAATGCATTAAAATATGTTAGTTCGATTAACTTACTTTGTATCTATTCCAAATTTTCATGCTCTTGTCTAGAGTCGAAGCCAGGGCCGGCCCTGTGAATTTGGAGGCTTAAAACGATAAATTTTTTGAGGTCCTAAAAAAAATAATTTAAAATTAAGAATTCAGAGTAAAGTACCAAAAGTTTAAAAATCTAAACATAAATAGTATTTCCATTTCAAAGTATCACTGAAATATGACACGTATTGCATTTTTAGATATATTGTGGTCTTTTAATATATTGTTTAATTGTTTTTTTATTAAAATTAGTTGAAATGTCAGGTATTGTGTGGGACAATAATTAAAATGGGTTAATGGTCCAAAACTTGGCTGGACTGATTTTATGATGGGCTGTTAGGTTAGCACATTTTTTTTTTTATCAAACCTATATATAATTTTTTAAAATTTTGGAGACCCTACAAAATGTGAGGCCCTAAGTCCAGACCTCACTCGACTTAGCCCAGGGCCGGCCCTGGTCGAACCCATACATTTAGCTTAAATAAAGATTTCTAACTTCTTGCATTAATAGGCCGTACAAATTAATATTATCAGTACTTGCCGTAAATTTCTACTTAATAGACGGATAGACGGATTAAAACCTTGAACTAGGTCCACGTGAGTTTATGAATGGAGAGCTATCATAGACGGATTCTTCAAAATTCACCAGTATGCAGTATCGGATGCTGTATGGGTGCGGGTGCGATTCGCGTGGGATTCGCACGGGAATCGCCACGTGGCGAATCCGTGCAAAAAAAAAAAAAAAACGGACTCGCTTATCCTTGCAGAGGATACGCGTATTCGATGCGTGGAAGGGGCGTGAGTGATTTTTTTTTTTACTGATTTTTTGTAATTTTTAAAAAGTAAATCAAATAAACTAAAATACAAAAAGTAAATTATTTAATAAGTAATTACTTTTACCTTTAGCAGCATTCACGAACAGCGTCAGAAAGCTCCGCTCCTCAAAGCCATTTTGAATTGTTTTTTGTATGACTTGGTTTTATGGTGATATTTGAATTGTTGTTTTTTATATTTAACAAGTGTTATATATAATAAAATATAAAATAAACAGACGTATCCTTGCCGTATCGCATCCTAACATTTTCAAAAAATCGTATTCCCGCACCCGTATCTGCCTGCACCCGTACCCGCACCCGCCCCTCGCACCTGTACAACATAGGTGGAGAGCCTACGCCCCTAAAAGGCTTAAATTGCCTAACTAATTTATTTAACCTAGATGCACGATGTTAGGCACTTAGACATGTGGGAGTGGTTGCCTAATACCCCGTGCCACATCACTTCTATCCAATAAAAAACTTCCAACTCAAAACTACCCCAATACTACCCTACCACTACCCTAACTAGTGGGGTGAGTACTTCTAATTCCAATTTTTTTTTTAAATACATAAAATCACATACAATATTTAAAATAAAAACATATCATTTCATTAAAAATAAAAAACATTACATAATACTTAAAAAAAAATAACATAACATAATACTTAAAAATAACTAGATTAAAATAAAAAAAACCACTAATCATCGAGATGCGGCAAGTATTCACGTGCTACGTGCTCCGTGAGATCATATCGAAGACGGTCATGGAGAAATTCGTCTAGCCTAACGTCCGATGTGATTTTTTGTTTCGGCGTGACTTTTTTTAGCTCGCGCGTCATAGCCTTCTTGAAAATATGGGTATCTCGCTTCAATGTCATACACTATTTGCAAAAACATGCTTTTCTCCATTCGAAATTTTTTTTAAAGTAATTGTCGTTGTACTTTGGTGTTTCAACGAACCAATCATTCTCTAAAATTTCAAGACCTATTTCCCGATGACGATTTACGCTAGTTCGGCTAGAGCTTGCCGTGTCTTCATAATACTGAGCCGCTAGTTGAAGCATATTTTGCAACGAGCTACCCGTGGATAGCTCGTCGGACGAAGAAGGAACAACGTAATCGGAAGAATCGGTAGACATTTTTTTTTGGAGAGATTAGTGTGTGTTTTTTTTGAAATGTAAGGGTAATTATTTTTTTTTAGAGATGAGTGTAGGTGTTAAATAGGAAGAATTTTTTTTTATTTGGGCTAAAGTAGCCGTTTTTTAACGTCCAAAAGCTCCCCCAACGTATACTTTTCAAACGTTCACCTGCGGGTTCCGAGCTCGCTTTGCCTACTCGATTTGCATACCCGAAGTACACGGGACGGTGTACCCGAGCGGGTTCATGAGCTCGATGGAGTACCCGAGCTCCACTCCGTCCTCCCTTAAAACGGACATAAAATCTAAAATTAAGTAATATTAGGAAATCAGGGCCGGCTATGAGGCCAACTAGGCACAGCCTAGAACCCCAAATTTTGACAAGCCCCGGATCCTAATAGAAAATTATATTATATTGAGTTTATATAAAAAGAGAACTAAATCACAAAACATCCAAAAATTGACAAGATATTTTTGAAAAGTTAGATTTTGAGAATTTGATTAATACTTTTGCAGCGAAAAAGGCTATAAGAATAGTTTTTGTTTGATTTGAATATATTTCTAATCTCTAGTTATAATTTATACTCCCTCCATTTCAAATTAACTAGAAGATTTTGATTTTTTTGCGGTCAACAACTTTAAAGCTTGACTACAAATTCATTTCAAACTATAATGGAAATTATTTAATGAAATTATATTATGAAACACGTAGTAAAATTTGAAAATTGTTTACCGTAAAAAGTGATGTATCATTTAGAAAAGAGAGTATATTTTTATAGATTTGTATTTTATAATATATATATATATATATAATAGCATTACGGATTTTAAGCACTAAATTAATTCTCTCTCCTATGTTGCATTCTCTTAATTTTGGGTTCCTATTTATCTAAAATCTTGAATCCCACATCAATTTAGAATGATACTTAACCAATGGACAACCTAAATCTATAGAATTCAATATCTTGAATCTCACATCGATATAAAATAGAACTCCACCAATAAATAATATAAATAAATACCTATAATTCAATGTGTATTTTTCAACCACATGGTTAGTTTACACACAAGCTTAAGAATATTATTTTTATTGTGCTTAATTTAGCCAATTATTAAGTTGGACATTAATTAAATTTACATTAATTTTACATTAATTTTATTTGTCTAAAATTTGAATCTCACATCTATTTTATTTAGTAATTTTATAATAATTAAAAATATATGTAATTGCGTTACGGATTTGAAGCATCACATATTTTATAAATTTTCATAGATTTGGGTAATTTATTAATATAATCGATATGTATTTTACCATCATAATTCTCATCGCCAATTAATTTGACCAATTATCGATCCGGGCTAAATATATAGTATTATTTGTATTGAAATATAATTTGGTCAATTATTAAGTTGGCCAAATAAATATTTTTTTAATTAAAAATAATAATTTGGCTAACTTATTGATGTTTAACTTAATCCGTGTATCAATATATAACAATTTGAGCAAATTTAAATTTTTTGAAGTCAAACTTAACAATCAATTATTATAACAACTTAAATTTAATTATTTAGATTTTATAAATATTAGTAGATTTGGGAAATTAGTGCATATAGCTATATAGATTTGCAAGGGGAACATGTGTTAAAATTATTTTTTTAATTGAGTTTGAGATGAGTATAGACATATAATATCTAAATGGGTTTCAAATGGCTGAACCCTAGCTTTATTGTTTCAGGTATCACTATATGAGTTTGGGATGAAAACGCGTAGTAAATTTACTTTTAAGTCAGATGTCGGATGAGGAGGGTTATATAAATTATAAACGGGTTCGAGTGGCTGAATCCTTACGTCATCTTTTTGGTTTTTCGTTGTTTTTAGCCGCGGTGAGGAACTCCGAATGGCTGAGGCTAACTAATAAATATAATTGGCAAATTTTTTGCATTAATAAATTTGATTAACAAATATGATTTTATTATATATATATATATATATATATAATACCGTTACGCATCCGGAGCATCACGTTAACTCTCTCACATGTGGTACTTTTTATATTCTAGATTCGTATTTATTTAAAACTTTTATCACATCTTGATTTTAAATGACACCCCGATCAATGAATAACTAAATAAATATTTAATATAAATATGTATTTTAGTCATAATTATTTACATCACCACGTTAATTTGGTCATCTATTGAGTTGGCCCAATAAATTATTTTATTCTTATTATACAATTAAATTTGACAAATTATTAATTAAACCTCACTGGCCCAAATATGTACATATTTATTTTTTAATATCAAATTTATATATACATAAATAATATTTTTATATTTTTTTAATAAACTCGATTCTATTCACTTACAAATAAATATATAAAGTATCTAATAACAATATGGATTCGAAGTACCATGTTAACCCTCCCCTCTACATGAAGTTTTTTATTTTTTTTATTATTATTTATCTAAAATCTTATCCCACGTCAAAGTATAGGTATAAAAATTATAAAGAATTTTGATTGTAAATTCTAAAATTTTACTAGGAATTTAACTTTTAATCTTTTGTCATTTATAATATTTATTCTTCACCTTTACTTTACAATGTTTGAGTTTTCATTGAAATGGATTAACCAATTACTATAGCAACTTATGTTTAGTTATTTAAATTATATAAATTTAAATACGTTGAGTAATTAGCGGATATTATATAGGGTCTGAGATATAAACGGGTAATAAAGTCATATTTTAATCGAGTTTGATGAATATGAGTATAAAGATTTTAAACAAATTTGAATATTTGTACCATACTTTCATTGTTTCATGTGTTACTATATGAGTTTTGAACTGAAATAAGTAGTAAAATTATCTTTCAGTTGGGTTTATGACGAATACAAGTACATAAATTCTAAAAAAGTTCGGGTGGCTGAATCCTATACTCATTATTTCTGTTTGTTGGTGTGTTTCACTGCGGTACACTTGCAAGCGGCTTAACCCTAACAAAATATTGAATTATTTTTTGATTTTTACTTATAAATTACAATGTAAAGTGATTATCCGTCGAGTTTCGACGAGCTATACACTAGTGCATATATATATATATATCTTATCTTATATACTAAAAGCTTAAGTAGTGTTATAAATGTAAGTGGTCATAATAAATGGCTCACAAATTGAAAGTGAAATGTGGAGGCTTCATGTGTTAGTACTTTAATTTAATAGTCATGCATAAGGATAAGTACATAGGAGATGAAGTGTTTGGTGTCATGAATGCATAAATTAAACACACCAATTAGTGTTAGTCTTTTTACCTTCCCGTCCATGAGTTACAAATATTTTATCAACTATATAATGTGTCAAAAATCACACACAACAAACCACAACTTCCTCCACACCGCGTGCACATTGGGCTACAACTTATTATGGTGGTAAAGTAAGCATCGTATCGTCTTACTTATTTAGCATATTGATTTATATTGTTTTATGTAAATTTCACGTGCGTTTTGTGTGTGTAACAATGTAGGACATAAAGATGGTGCTTAGGAGGTTTGGTAGTAACATCATCTTCTCTAATGGTTTAAGAGATCCTAGACATCGTTGTCTTATCAATTAAGTGCTACATGCACGAACATTTTTACTTTGATCGAAAATGCAATATATTGATTAACTATATTTAAGTTACTAACGATCAACTATATCTAATTGTTTTTTGTAGCACGTCAAGAAGCATTAAAGAAAGAGATCGAGAAGTCACAAAATTGTATCAAAAACAAAACATGAAAAAGGCCAATGAACAACAACGACAAAGACAACAACAACAAGAACAACAACAAAAACAAGAACGACGTCACGGCCATCAGTGGGATGAATACTTAGCATTCATATTAATATGCGTTATAAATTAAACATGCAATATTTTACTTCATGTAATACTGATAAATGAGCTAATACTATTGATTCGTTAGCAAGTAAGTTTATTGAAAATAATGTGACGAGCATTCAATTTTTAGTCAATAATTATTACTACACTTTGTTGGTGCATTTTAATATTTTTGCTCTTAATATAGTTTTTTGTCTTGCGGTGTGTTAATGTCACTTTTTTTAATTAAACATCTTGAAATATTGTGTGACTTTGATACTTGATATGACTGTGTAAGTTATGTCGATGTTACATATTGAAAATGGTAGTATATAATAAAAATATTTTCACACTATCATCTTTATCCATAAATGGTGCAAAGCAATATATTATAGATAAAACAAATACGTATTAATGATTCGGGTAATCATATCCACAATTAGTATCGCCAATTAAGCGATTATGTTATTTTGAGAATTTATTATTTATATAATTTTAATGTAGTTTAAATCTTACATAATAAGTAATACCATTTATATAATCTATTGTAAATTAAATTTAAATCTTACTCAATTAGTAATATCACTATGGAGATTAATTGATTATCTTAATATGATTTTAGTTTCATTTGTAGAATGACAAACAAATTTGGCAAAATAAAATTGTTATATTAGTTATTAAGAGTAGAAAAATAACATGTTGAGATTGATGTCTTCAAATATATTTATATATGCAATATAGTACAAATTAAATATACAAACAATATTGGACCAATTTTCAAAACAATAAAAAATATTGAAACTTAAATGGTTTTTGTGCATAAAATAAAGTTCGAGTAATTGAGCGTAGTAATGTGGAGCTACCGTATTTGATATGATAAACCAAAAGCATAATTAATTGTCACAAGCTAGATCTCAAAATATAGAGAATATCCACTTTGTTATGATTTTATATGAGGGTTACATTTTTTTTGAAAGAACTGTATGCGTTTAACCTCTCTTTGACATTTAGTATGTAACTTATACATATTAAAAAGTTACATGGGAAAAGACTCTTTTAAATGTAGCATCTTGAAAAAAGTCTCTTCACATATACTCTTTTAATGTCAATAAACTATTTTAAATGTGTGTCATGCTTAGAAAATGTGTGATACTATCACAACTTAGATATATAATGACGAAAATAAGCGCCAAAGATTACGCTATGAACACTTATAGATGACGAAAATTAGTGTTGAACAATACACTATGAACATTTAGATTAAGCCCATGTGCATCGCACGGGTATAAATGACTCGGTCTAAATATAAAAGTCACCAAACAACTAATTAAACTCATTCATCTTAGGTCGCGTTTGGTATGATTATGGGGTTAGAATAGGGTTTGGATTTGGTATAGATTGAAAGAAATGGAGGAGAGAGAAAATAAATGATTATATAAAATGTTGTTTGTTTTATAAATGTTATAGGTATTGGATTTGAATTTTAGTAATATTGTATTATTATAATAATAATAAAAACAAAAGTTGAGAATTGTTTTTATATGCCCAACAAAAATATTCAAAGCAATGGGATACAGACAATAGTGGTGCAAGTAAATGAAAATAAAGAAAAAGACAAAAAAGTTAAGAAGTCTATCATCAAAACCCACGTATCACCCTCATAATAGTGGACACCAATGTCTATGGAAATCATGCAGTGTGTCAACACCCATAGGCCTAAAACAAACATTTTTTTTCTTTGATTTCTTTCCTCAAATCTCACACCCCCATAACAAACACACTCTTAGGCTCATGCGATGCTTACAAAAGTTGTGATACCATCACAACTTACAAACATAATGACTAAAATAAACACCACACATTACACTATGACCAATTAGATAGAGCCCGTGTGCAACGCACGGGTCTGAATGACTAGTATATATAACACTACTTAAGTTGTTAGGTAGCGGATATTCCAAATAAACGCGTAGAAATAATGGAGACAACTCATGCAACTTATGCAAGTTACTAAGTTTGTAATTTGGAGTATGTCAAGGGTTACAATTGTAAATGTCAGTAAAGTATCTTGACCCTTGATCGTCGGTTACGCGTCTGTGCGCGCGCCAAATCGAAACACGACGAGGGCCAACTGCAAAATGAATAAGTCAATGCCAAAACAGGTGTTGACTTTGTCAGTCCATCGTTTTCTTTTTTATTTTAATATGCTCAATTGGGCCCACTTACAAGAAAATGTACCTAATTGACCAATACTTTTTTATTCCCTTCAATTCAATGTAATTAAAATATGAATTGAAAGTGAAATACTGTTCCCTCCGTCCAATTAGTATTAGTATATTTAACTGTTTTTTGATTTTTTTTTTTATTTTGATCATAAATTTATGAAAAGATATATTTAATTATGATGTGATATTAGTAAAAATAGATTTATGGTGAAATTTAATTTTCAAAATATTGTGATTTTATAATTTTTATAATTATAAAATTATAATCAATCATAGTCAAAGTGTTGTTAGCTTGACGAGAAAAAAGTCAATTGTGTCAAGCTTAATAGGACGTAGGAAATATTATTTAGTTAGTACACTTCCGCACATGGTGTGTAGGTAGAAGTTGTAGTTACTTCCTTGCTGGCATTGCCCAATCAGTGGATACTCCGATCAAGATTGATGATAACATGTTAGCATGGATCGGTTGGGCGTCGTGCTCGAGTGTTGGTGCATATCGACCTTAAAACTCCTCGAATGGTAAGATGATTGAGAGAACTTGATGGAGCCGTTTATCAATCTTGTATACGAGCGTCTTCCGAATTTTTGTATTTTTTGTGATATGAGAAACCCATTTAAGATAAAATTACCGTTGGCGCCATAAATATCAAGGGCGTGATTGTTAGTAGCTATTGATCAAGTTCTTCCTAGTTCTGAATTTAAGAGCATGGATGGTGTTTCCCTCATGAAAGGGGGCTCAATACATTTATAAGGTACTACAGTAAAACCTCTCTAAAGTCATATCCTTGGTAACATAAAAAAACATTCTTAAATTGAGGTTATTCCTAAATAAAGTTTTAAGAAGAATTGTTTTTTTAATTTTAAAGTGTATGTATAATATATAAATATTATAATTAGTAGATACATGTATGTAATGTGTTGTAAACTTAGTAATTAGGCAAGAAAATTGTTTATGCTTTAACCGATAAAGAAATCATTGAAGGAATTAGGCAAGAAAATGAGGAAAATAATTCGGAGGATGATAGCATAGAAGTACAAAAAATTTCATGTGAAGAAGCTTTAAGCTTACTCGACAAGTTGGAAATATTTTGGATTCAACAAGAAGGTGATCATTTGGACGAGATAATGGGCACACGCAAGTTGAAGGATATGGTTACAACACAAAAGATTAAATCTTTGTCACAATCAACCTTGAACAAGTATTTTAGATCAACTTAAATCTATTGTAAAAATTATATAAATATATATATATATATTTTTATTATGATTTATTCCTAAATGGAGGTGTATTTTTTTACGTTGGGATTTGAAAATATATGAATTATGACAATATGGAGTTTATTCCAAATTATAATTAGTCTCAAGTTGGGACTATAAATTTTTATTTTTAAATAGAATTTATTTCTTAATAGAGTATTATTTTTTGAGAGGTTTTACTGTGTATATATACATTAGGCATAATAAAGACAAGTTTACCTTTGAAAAAAAAGTTTACCTTTGAAAAGAAAAAGTCCAAACGATATGATTTAATTCTTTAAAAACTCTAACTCAAATCTCACATTGTGAAAAACTAACAAAAAAAAAAAAACTTAAAACCATAAATGTGAGAGTAGAATTAGAGTTAATTTTGGAACGTATCAAAAATTAACTTTAAATCTCGTCATTAGTCATACCTAATCGCTTCGTCGACCAAATAATCATCAGCACTGGCCTGTCGAAATCCGTTACCACAGCCATCGCAGTAGGTGAACTCGTCCTCCCGTCCTCCATATCAATCCAAATGGACCTAAGGTTTTACTATTTTATGTACTAACATCTCGCAATTATTTTTTGCTAATCCATTTGTTAGAGTCCATATTTCAAGTGTATAATGTTCTGAACATTATTTATATGTGTGCTTTTAAGCTTTATTAGTTTCGAGTTTGAGTGAAATCTGTAATAAATGCACATATTTTTCGGTTGAGTTTTGTATTTCGTGATTCACTTGTATTCAGTTTGTTGGATATGCATATTCACGTCTCCGTCATGATTTTTAATTATTTTGTTGAGCCTTGATTTGTAGTTAATTTTGGAGACGTATCCTCCAGAATCGCTTTCGTATCGTTGATGTTGTCGTTATCATGTAGAACAATAGCGCTTTGAATTATTGTCGGAATGTTTGTGTAAGCGCATCATAGCTTTACATTGAATCAGAGTGTAGTGGTTGTTAGGGGTTCGTTTTTCCACGACGCCCGACTGCTCTTGCTGTCACCTGCAAGTTATGTCCGTAAGTTACTAGGGATGTCAATTTTATTCGTACTCGATCCTATCCGTCAGATAAATTCGTATTAAGGTCGGATATCGACCGAACCCATAATTTTACGATCGGGCTATGGGTATAGTATATTACCTGATTACCCGTCCCGATTACCCGACTCCCGTACTTATTTGATTTATATAAGTATATTATTTATAATAGATATTATATTATATTATATTATATATTATATAAATTATTACATAAAATATAAAATTTTAAATATTTATTATTCTAAATTGAATTTATTAATTACATTATATGTATATATATGATATATATTAAAAACTATTTATATTTTTAAATATAGGATATACGAGTACCCGAATACCCATTGGGTAACCGATTATTGGATGCACAGTACCCGAACCTGATCCAAATTAAATGGGATAGGATATGGGGGAGGAATAGCCGTACCCTACCCGACCCATTAACATCCTCTAAGTTGCACATTATTACGACCATAAGTACTTGAATCATTACGATCGTGAATCGCTATAGTACGATTGTATCCTACTGTGCACCATTTCTTGAGGATTCAGGGGTCCCTAATACAGTCATATCTTTCAGTAGTTAAGACTGTGTTCAGACTGTTATGGCTGTAACACTGTGCATGTATAAAAACTGCGCATCGGCTCATTTTATTGCATGTACCTTTTCTTCTCAACTTTTGTGTGAGTGGATCACTGCAAAAAAAACAGTTTCTACCGATGCCAAATGCTGTTGGTAAAACAGAAAATGGCATCGGTAAGTGTTGAGTATTGGTCCGAATCGGGTGGCAATATTATTACAATAATTATAACAAATATAGCTATTACACGAATCTACTCGGGATAGGGATTAGGGATTACACAACTTCTAATTAAACAAATCAAACAAAAACAGGAAAAATAAAATGAAAAACAGTGAGAATAGAAAGTTCAAACCACACGGCCGAAGCCGTCGGAAAAATCACTGTCGGAAAATCCGGCCGGCCTCCTCCGTCCGTAGCCACGTCCTGGACTCACAAGACCCGCGGCCAGCACCTCGAACCGAACCCACCGCCGGAACCGGAAGCAACCTCCGATGAATCAAAGCACCAAGCAAGATTCAACCGATCCAAAACCCCAAACCAGAATCGAAGCACAAAGCTACCGAAAAAACCCCAGAAATATCAGATCCCGATTCTCACAAAGCTCACCCACAAAACCCCTCAAATATTTCACAGAGAAAACCGAAGGATTCAAGGGAAAGGATATATCTTGCTCTCTTTATTTCGTTGTGCTTTCATCTCCACCGAAAACGGGATTTATAGGAGAATCGGAACAACCAAACGAAGAGAAGAAATCGGGAGGATTTTCTTTCCATCAAGAGCGAGTCAAAACCGAGGAGAAAGGAAAGAAAATCGGGGGAGAGAAAGGGAGAGAGTGAGCGGCAGCGGGGTGAGAAAGAGGAAATTAGGGGTAGGGTTTGGGTAGAGGGTTTATATATGTAGGGTAAATATAAACCAATGGCGAGGATTAAAGATCTGAGATGAATGGCCAAGATTAATCCACAATAAATTTGCTTCCAAAAAGAATTCGGGCGGTCCGATTTTAAGTGGGTCAGGAGATAGATTATTTTGGGCCCTCATTATTTTATTCATTTGGGCCACATAATCCCAACAATTCTCCACCTGGGCCAAATGAGTCATCGGGGTACATAAGGGAGACGGAGGTCATCATCGCCGGACATCACCTGCACACAAAACACAAAGTAAGTACAGTAATCACAAAGAAAGCAATCACTAAGAAAGCGGGACTATCACAAAGATATAATAATTCACTAAGAATGTAAAGCCATCACAAAGAAGGCAAAGACTAAGAGTTAGTCTTGAGTTCCCAAGTTCAAGATATCGGTGCAGGACACAAACTTCTCCAAAGGCAAGCATTTGGTGCCCATATCTGCAGGATTGAATTCTGAAGGAATTTTTCCAAGATCAAGTTCACCTTTTTCAACAATGTCACGAATAAAATGAAATTTAACATCAATATGTTTAGTGCGATCATGAAAGACAGGATTTTTACAAAGTGAATTCCAGTTGACTATCTGAAAATACCACGACTTTTTCTTTCGAAAACCGATTTCGGACGAAGACCCTTTAGCCATATGGCTTCTTTAAATGCCTCGATTGTAGCAACATATTGATTGATTGTAGATAAAGCAACAACATTACAGAATCGAGATTTCCAACTAATGCAAGAGCCACAAAGGGTAAACACATAAGAGGTCGTGGATTTTCGATTGTCACGATCATTAGCAAAGTTAGAATCCACATATCCAACAAGTTTAACACCATCACGATTTAGAAAACTTTATACCAACATCCACAGAGGATTTCAAATAACGGAGAAGCCACTTCAAGGCTTCCCAATGAGGCATACCAGGATTAGACATGTATCTACTCAAGCAACTAACGGCATAGGCTATATCAGTGCAGTACTAACCATGAGATACATGGTGATCCTATAGCATTAGCGTAGGGAATTTTTTCCATTGATTTTTCTTCTTCACTAGATTTTGGAGATTGATCTTTGCATAACGAGAAAATGGGCGGCAAGAGGCACGAAGCGAGTTTTGCGGCGGTCATAGAAAATTTTTCAAGTATTTTCTCTATGTAGGAAGACCGATTTAGAAACAAAGCAGTTTTCCTATCTCTAACAATATTCATGCCTAAAATTTTCTGGGCGTCTCCAAGGTATTTCATGTCAAATTGATCACTAAGACAAGACCTAACATGATCAATTAATTTTATGCACGGACTCACAAGTAACATGTCATCCACATAGATAAGCAAGAAGATAGGAACAGTGGAGTCTACTTTAAAATAGAGACAAGGGTCATACGAACTACGTTTGAATTTTAAAGAAAGCATGTAAGAGTCAAACTTCTTGTTCCATTGCCTTGGAGACTGTTTTAGGCCATAAAGGGCCTTTTTAAGAAGGCAAACGTGATCAGGTTTCTTAGAGTCGACAAAACCTTCTGGCTGCCTCATATAAATTTTCTCATTTAATTCACCATGAAGAAAAGCTGTTTTAACATCCATTTGTTTTAATTCCCAATTAAAGTGAGCAACTAAAGCAAGCATGATACGCACGGTGGTGAATTTCACAACAGGAGCAAATATCTCAGTGTAATCAATTCCTTCCTTTTGAGTGAAACCTTTAGCAACCAACCTAGCTTTAATTCTGATATTCTCTACTTCATTTTTAACCTTAAATAACCACTTAAAGTCCACAAGAGAACAATGTTCAGGTTTTGGAACAAGAGTCCAGGTTTGGTTAACATGCAGGGAATTCATTTCATCATTCATAGCATTTAACCAATCAGAAGCATTTTCAGATTTTAAAGCATCTTTGTAGCTTTTAGGTTCGTTATTATCTAAAGATTCAAACACATTGCAAGCATGGGACATCATATGAAAATCATCAAAGTGATGAGGCCTCCTAACATTATCTCTTCTAGGCCTATCTCTAGTCAATTGATAGTTGGTTAGTTCAGTACTTTCATCAACATTCTCAATTACTTCATCACTAGAATTCCCGGAATGATTTTTATTTTCAGCATGCAAAGTTTCATCATTTTCAGGCTCCACCTCACTTAAGGTAGGGTAGTTAGAAACAAATTCTGGATTAGGCATGTGCACGGGTGCGGGTGCAGGATGTTCAAGACAAGGAAATTCATCTTCATTAAATATGACATCCCTACTAATTAGCACCTTAAACCCTGGTTCGCCCTTAAGCCATAACCTAAAACCCTTAACTCCCTCCGGGTAGCCTAAGAACACACATCTTATCGATCTAGGTTCTAATTTATCTTGCTTTTGATGAACATATGCAGCACACCCAAATACACGAAGATTTGAGAAATCAATATTACTACCAGTCCACACAGATTCTGGATAGTTTCCATTCAAAGGGACAGATGGAGATCTGTTTATAATATAGGCAGCTGTAGATAAAGCCTCACCCCCAAAACGTTTTGACAATCCGGAGCTGACGAGCATAGACCTTACACTATCAAGGAGGTTCGGTTCATGCGCTCGGCAATTCCGTTTTGTTGAGGGTGTAGGGTCTTTGTCTATGCCTTTGAATACCACTTTCCGCACAAAGTATCAAACAAATTATTGCAAAATTCCGTGCCGTTGTCGGTTCTCAAAATTTTAATTTTCTTAAGTCGATTTTCAATTAAAATTTTCCACGTTTTGAGCGTGTCAAACACATCGATTTGTTCTTTAGGAGAAAGACAAAGACTTTCCTGGAATAATCATCTATCACAGATAAAAATATCGGTTTCCGCCGTGTCGGAACACCTTGGCAGCCCCCACACATCGGCATGCGGACATTCAAACACATTTGAACTCTTAGGGGAGTTCGGGAAGGTGAATGGGGAAAGTTAGCACGATGTTGCTTACCATACACAATTATCACAAAATGGCAAGTCGGATATTTTATCATTCCCAAAACAACCATTTTTGTGCAATATTTCAAGACCTTTACCACTAATGTGACCCAACCGTTTATGCGATTTGATTTTATCTCCAATCTGCATTAACGGAAAAGTTACTTACATGGAACAAATGTATAAATTCATTTTACGAATGGCGACAAAAAGGTTTTGGGACCTCTCGTAACTTTCATAGCACCCTTAGCCCATGTACCTTCAAAACCATCATCTTCAAGACATGCACATGACATTAAATTATGAGCTCGGTGAGGAACATGCCTAACATTTTCCAAAGTTATCGAATTTCCAGATTGAATTTAAGGCACACAGTTCTATTCGGAACATTTCGTTTTACATGATCCGGCATAGACACATATCGATTTTTCAATTCACGATAGCTAGAAAAAAGTTGTTTATGCGGAGTCATGTGAAATGTGCATCCGAGAATCAACTTGACCAATCATTTTCACCAAGGTCGGATAACACGAGTTCACGAGAAGAATGCATAGCATCGAAATCATAAACACATCACCCGATTTTCACCGACTAAGTTAGCTGATCGATTCTTTGGTTTTTCTTAGGTTTAGTGCAGTCTTGAATATAGTGACCATACTCACCACAATTGTAACACTTACGATTATTAGGTCTAGGTTTAAACCGAAATTTTTCATTGCCCTTTTTCTTGTTGGCTTGGTTATTTTGAGTGTTGGAAGACTTTTTATTTTGAAAGCGTTTTTGAGGTCTTCCTTTGACAAAATTAACCTCGCCAAGATTTCTAAGGGCAGCACCTTTATTGTTTTTCAAATCTAACTCTTTGCTCTTTAAGCCGTTTACAACAATATCTAAGGTTACCTGATCTCTACCATATTTAATGGCAGATTTCACATCACTATAAGAATCTGGAATAGCATTCAAAAGGACAATCGGAGTGTAATCATCTATGTTTTTATCTCCCGTTAACTTTATATCTTGAACCAGTTTTGTAAACACGTCTAAATTGGCATCAATGTCTTTATTAAGATCAAGCTTGTATCGGAAAAAATTTTCAAGAAGAAACAATTTATTGGGCAGCGAAGTTTCAGTATACATTTCTTCTAATTTTTCCCATAACTCTTTAGCCGAACCATGTTTACCTAATTTTCTTATCACAGAGTCAGAAAGGTTCAAGATTATCGCAGAATAAGCAAACTCATCAAGTTCAGCCTTTTTATCCGCCGTCACATTAGAAGCGAAAGAATTATCAATAACTTTGAAACATTTTTGTTGAATAAGTATGCTTTTCATTTTCTGTTGCCAAATGACAAAATCACCTTTTCCATCAAATGGTGCCACAGAGAAGGCAGAGATTGATCCCATTTTAATTTTCAAAATGAACAAAATTTTTGAAAAATTTGTGGAAAACACAAACGGGAGAAAACGGTTTATTTTATCAAACCTCAGAAACACAAAGTAATCAATCACACAGATGATTAAATTTAAACGAATCTGGAAAAAACCAATACCAGGCCCCTACAAGATCCGAGGACACTTAAGCAGTCCAGGCAGGAGGGTTTAAATGCCCGATTATGAAAAATTCCAGATTCAACACGAAGTAAAAAAAAAATTGCAGTAATAAACACACAGAATATTACCAACAATGCAGCAGAAGCAAAAATAACAGGGCCGAGACGGTCAACCCAGAAACACGAAGGACAGCGGGCCGAGACAGTCTGCCCCAAGAAAACACGAAGAACAGCGAGCAACACGAAGAGCAGCAGTATCCGAACAAAAAATATCACAAAGAAAAAAAATCACCAAGAACAACGAATGGAAATATCACAAAGAACAACGAGCAAGTAAAAAACAAAAAATAAGGAGAGAGTTTAGCCGATATACCTGAGCGATCCGGGTTGACCCGATTCGGACAGATCCGAACCAAAGCTCCGGTACCAATGTTGAGTATTGGTCCGAATCGGGTGGCAATATTATTACAATAATTATAACAAATATAACTATTACACGAATCTACTCGGGATAGGGATTAGGGATTACACAACTTCTAATTAAACAAATCAAACAAAAACTGGAAAAATAAAATGAAAAACAGTGAGAATAGAAAGTTCAAACCCCACGGCGGGTCGGAAAAATCAGCGTCGGAAAATCCGGCCGGCTCGAGTCCTCTCCGTCCCGTAGCCACGTCACTGGACTCACAAGACCCGCGGCCGGCCACCTCGAACCGAACCCACGCCGGGCAGGAAGCAACCTCCGATGAATCAAAGCACCAAGCAAGATTCAACCGATCCAAAACCCCAAACCAGAATCGAAGCACAAAGCTACCGAAAACCCCCCAGAAATATCAGATCCCGATTCTCACAAAGCTCACCCACAAAACCCCTCAAATATTTCACAGAGAAAACCGAAGGATTCAAGGGAAAGGATATATCTTGCTCTCTTTATTTCGTTGTGCTTTCATCTCCACCGAAAACGGGATTTATAGGAGAATCGGAACAACCAAACGAAGAGAAGAAATCGGGAGGATTTTCTTTCCATCAGAAGAGTAGGTCAAAACCGAGGAGAAAGGAAAGAAAATCGGGGGAGAGAGAAAGGGAGAGAGTGAGCAGACGGCGGGGTGAGAAAGAGGGAAATGAGGGGTAGGGTTTGGGTAGAGGGTTTATATATGTAGGGTAAATATAAACCAATGGCCAGGATTAAAGATACCAGATGAATGGCCAAGATTAATCCAGCCTAATGGGCTGCTTCCAAAAAAGAATTAGGTAGGTCCGATTTTAAGTGAATTTGCAGGAGATAGATTATTTTGGGCCCTCATTATTTTATTCATTTGGGCCACATAATCCCAACAGTAAGAAATTTACCGACGCCAATCCGCCGTTAGAAAAACGCTCGACGGTAATTTTTACCGACGCCGCTATTTACCGACGCCATTTTTGGCGTTGTTAAATTAAAAATAAAAAAATCTAAAAAAGTCAGGTCAGGACTCAGGCGGGTCACGTCCGGGCTCAGGCGGGTTAGGTCCGGGCTCAGGCGGGTCATGTTCGGTCAGGCCCGGGCCCGGGCGTGTCGGGTCCGGGTGGGTCAGGTCCGGGCTCCATTTAATTTCAAATGGTTGAGAAAGATTTTGGTTTATAAACCACATAAAACACTATTGTTTTTTCGATGTGGGATAGTGTAAAAAATTTACCGACGCCATTTCGGCGTCGGTAAACGGCGTCGTTAATTGTGAAAAAAGAAAAAAAGATAATAATAAAAATTTACCAACGCCGAAGTGGCGTCGGTAAACGGCGTCGTTAATTGTGAAAAAAAAAATAAGTCTGCGAACCGGTCGTCGGCAATGGCGTCGGTAAATTAATTAAATAACGGGCGTCAGTAATAGCGTCGGTAAATTATAAGTTTAACAACGGCGGGTACAGGGGTCGGTAAATGGCGTCAGTAAAAACTGTTTTTTTTTGTAGTGGATTCATCTAGAAAGGGTGGGCTTAGAGACTAGGATACGATTCTAACATCAATCTTCCTCTGTTCTTATTCAGATCAAGGTAAATTTTTCTAGAATCCCAGTTTCAGATATTTTGAGGGGTTTTGACCAATCTCTTACTTTTATTTCGAGTCAGTGGTTGTTGTTGTGGAATGATGATTATGGTTTCGTATCCATTTGAATCCCTTGAAGTGTTACGGGTTTTATATCATGGTTTCTTGAGTTTATATGATAATTGGATCGATCCATGCTCGTAATGTGCTTGATAAATCACCTTAGTGGGTCTTGAGGGGCGTTTCTTATTACTTCGATCGCGTCGTGTTGATTTTAGCATTGTTGTCTTGTAAGGTTAAGAGCTTTGTGAAGGGCTCGAACCAAATCCTTTTATGTAGATGTTCTCGTCATGTTCTTTGTTTAATTTTCACAAAAAGACATTACTTAATTCCATTATATTATACTTCATGATATTTATTGTGGATCATGAACTGTAGATTCTGATGTGAGTTGTGAGTGGTTGCCTATCCGAGGATGGATTCGATGGAGCCTCCGGGACTTGATAAGGGGATCGTAGTGGACGTAGTTTTTTCACTCGGGAATGGTTCGACGGGACTTATCGGATATGTGCTAGCTAAGGGGTGCCCTGGTCACGGAATATGTTATGATGATGTTATATATTTTGACGAGATATGAATATTCTGGAATATTATTACAAACATTTGAAACTTGAAGGTGAATATTTGAAATGTTTGGATGTAATATCATGTGATTATGCGCATGCACTAGCGATTCCAGCGCTAACCTTTTTAGAGAAAATGTCTTTTACGCATTTCAAGTAATTGTCCATTCGGGGAGGATGCAAGGGGCACGCATGAAAATGACATGCAGACAGGATGTTATGATGCTCATATTATGGTCGTTTTATCTACATCGGTCTCATGTTAGTGTGTTGGGTTTAAGAGTACTTGAATACACTTTTCGTATAGTTCATCGTGGAAGTCTCCTGCGTGGACATCTGGGTTATTTTATTTTGGTCGTTTTGGATTTTTACAAAGCTTAACATTTTGATCGAGGCGATGATCTAACTATCTATTATATATTGTGTTAAAGTTGCATATTGTGTGTGTGTGTATATATATATATATTTATATATAGTTATGTTTATCTATGTGTGTGGTCTTAGCTTGCAATTGCATTGGTAGACCTTTATGAGAGGTGTTTTGGCATGTAAACAATGCTAGATGAATAGGAGTGTTAATAGATCATGGATTTTCAGTAGTGCTTTTGGTATAGGACAAAGAGTTGATGAAAGGAGAAATTAGATATTTATTGGGTATTACTAAACACCGTCCAAAATTACTAGCCACCGCCCTATAAGATTACCTTTTTATCCATTTCAAGTCTTTCATTATTTCTAAACACCACACCACACCAAAATCTTTCAAGCTCAAGTTTTTCGAATATAACACACAATCAAATATATATCGTCAATATTATCGACAACTACGAAAATGGACGAGAATTCGCATCTGGAGGTAATTTTTCGGAGAAAATGACGCAGACGTCTGATTATTCCACCTGTTCCATGGTACAGGCGTCCCCAGATTCCGCCTGGACCATGGTAAAGGCGTCTGGTGCGGACGCTCCGTCCTAGGTCTAGGCGTCTAAACCAGACGCCTGAACCATGGTCGGGACGTCCGATTCAGACGCCTGTGCCATGGCTAGGCGTCCGATTCAGACGCCTGTGCCATGGCTAGGCGTCCGATTCAGACGCCTGTACCGTGGCTAGGCGTCCAAGCCAGACGCCTCGGCCATGGTCGAGGCGCAATTTTGGGCCTTTGGACCTTTTTTGCATGATTTTAAATATTAATAATAATATTATTGGTATTATTATTAACATTACACAATTAAAAATTTCAGGTTATATTGGAAGAATTTGAAGGCGACGGTGTTGATTATAGTGGTTATTTCGTTAATGACGAAATATTCGCTAGTGATTGTGATGCGATTGGTTGGGCGAAAAAAATTGCTCTTCAAATTGGTTTCGAGTTGATCATTTCATCGTACAAGAATAAAGGAAAGACAAAGCTATTGAGATGTAACCGTGGTGAACGGTACAGAGGGGTATTAAGAGATTTGGATGTCATTGAAAGGACACAAAGACGAAAGCATGCAAGTGTACATTTCAGATAAAGGCCGAACAATTGCATGACTTGAGTGGTTGGATAATCAGACCGATCTCTGCGAGTAAGGGTATGCACAATCACTCATTTATTGTTTATCCGGAGGGGCATCGTCAAATGAGTGGACTGAGTAAATCGGCCAAACAAGTTGTTCGTGAGATGAGTGCTACTCAAGCCAAGCCGTGTGCCATCTTGGCGGCCATTCAGAATAAATTTCCCGAGGACAAACCGACTAGACGACATATCTATAATTATAGAGACCACTTGAGGAAGCATGATTTTGAAGAAAGAGATGTCGTCGGTCAGTTTCACCATTTGGCTGTGACGAATAACTACGTACATTGGACGCAGGCCGACCCAGATACAAATGCTGTTACCCACGTGTTCATGGCACATCTAACATCAATCAACTTAATCCGGACCTACAGATGGTTCATTGGCATGGATTCCACCTACAAAACGAATAAGTACAAGATGCCATTTCTCGAGATAGTCGGGATGACTCTTTGTAACAAGAACTTCCTAATCGCCTATGCAATTATGAAAGATGAGAGATCGAATCGAGCTATGCATGGGTGTTACAGAAGTTGAAAATTTTGCTTGGGTTTGATGTTCATCCGACGGCTATTGTTACGGATCGCGAGTTGGGATTGATGCGTCCTATTGAAGAGATATTTCCACAGAGTGCCCACTTGCTTTGCACATGGCATATTAATAAGGATGTTGAAGACAAGGTCTACAGAATTTGTGGAAAAGATAAAGAAATGGGCCAAAGGTTTAAAAATGGAAAATGGAAGAAAATCATGGAAGCGGCGACCGAAGAGGAATATGATCAAGCGGTGCAACTCATGAAGGATACATGGAGATGGAATCCTAAGGTGATATCATACGTTGAGGGTACATGGCTAAAATACAAGGAGATGTTCGTTGTTGCGTGGACGAATAAAGTTATTCATTTTGGAAACACAACCACTTGTAGAGTTGAGAGTGCACATGCCGAGTTAAAGCAATGACTTAATTCTTCCACCGGAGCCCTCGATACCGTCTGGACCAAAGTGAACCAGGAGATTGAATCACAACTTACGCAGATCAGATACACACTTGAACAGTCTAGGTGTCGTACAGGCGTGGTGTATTCTGGTTTTCCGTTCAAATACTTGCGCTGTCGTGTTTCCCATCATTGTCTGCGATTACTGTCGAATGAATTGACACGTATGAGAGAATTAAGTGATCAAGTGTACGATCGTTGCGGTTGTTCACTCCAAACCACCCATCAGATTCCTTGTACGTGTGAGCTCAAGAGACATATGGAATCGCGGACCCCATGCAGTGTTAGTCGTCTTCACATATTTTGGCAAACACTTATTATTAGTGATGGTGGGGACACGACCAAATTTGTCGATCCTTCTACCGGTGCTGAATCGGAGGACCAACAGTACTTTCAGGCCCTTGTCGATGAGGTCAGACAGAGCGATCCTGCAGTTGTCCGTAACGTATCACTTATGATCCACGATCATCTTCACCCTGATCAAACGCGTTACGTTGAACCACAAGTGAATACGGCAGTTAAGGGTCGACCAAGAGGAAGTTCATCGACTAGACGCGATCCTAGTGGTTGGGAGTATAGCCAAAGGGGTCATGGTCGTTCCCGCTCATCCAGTGGTCGTGGCCGCAGCTCTTCTGCATCAGTCCACAATGCCTCTTCATCAGGTATGAACAAATTTATTAATACTGTGTCTTTTTTTATATTGGACTAGGATACTTATGTATTACATGTTAAATAAAAAGATAATTTTTATTAGAAACAAAAATAAAAATAGTCTTCTTGACTAATTTTTTATATTTATATGTTACAAGTTAAATAAAAAACGTTAGGAATAAAAATAAAAATAGTCTTCTTGACTAATTTTTTATATTTATATGTTACAAGTTAAATAAAAAACGTTAGGAATAAAAATAAAAATAGTCTTCTTGACTATTTTTTTATATTTATATGTTACAAGTTAAATAAAAAATGTTAGGAATAAAAATAGTCTTCTTGACTAATTTTTTATATTTATATTGTTATGAGAAATTTTTTTGTAGATGTATTATTTTTTGAAGTTTTTCAATGAGTTGTATCCTTTTAAGTTCGATAATATGTAATATATTGAATATGTGTTTGCAGATGGACACCACCGAGTGGAGATTGGTAACTATCACCATATCGACAAGATACCGGGAATTATTTTGCCATTTGTTGAAGGTTATCTCGATGTCCCCGGAGACGGTAATTGCGGATTTCGTGTTATCGCCGACTACATATTTGGCGACCAAGATAAATGGCGTATTGTACGTGTATGCATTGCAAATGAAATTATGGCTAACTGTACACTCCACCGATCGATCTACTATGATGGGATTGAACCTGAGGTTCGACGTATTACATGGGATGGTGGTGCGTGTGGATCGGATCATTGGATGGTTGTTGCTGAAGATTTATTCCCTATTGCTACTGTTTTCAATGCCGCTGTCATACTATTCGGATTCAGAAACGGTAGATCTTTATTTGCATGTCTCACTGTGCTGGCGTTGAAAGCACCCTCAACGGCAACACGGCCTAGCCAAGAGATTGTCATTTGTCATTTAGGAGATACGTACAAACATTTTATTCGTCTAGATTTAATGCCTAATTTTCCTGTACCGCCCATAGCGAGTAACTGGTTTAGATTCCATGATAGTAGTGTTGGTGTCTGGGAGAATTTGTATACGAGCAGGAGAGAAAAATGGAATAGATTAGTCGGTATGATGTAAAACTTTATTTGTTGTATGTTCCTTAATTAATAAAATTTTCGTTTTTTGTTGATCTTTATAGTTGATAGTTGATTTTCTTTTATATTGATCTTGATAGTTGACAGAAAAATTTTCGTTTTGTAGCGAGAAGAAAAAAACAAACAAAAGTAAAGTGCCAAATGCAAAAGCGAAAGTGCCAATCAATATATAAAATACAAAAAAAAAACGCCAAACAAAATACCGTCTTACACAAAACAAACAAAATATAAAATACAAAATCGGTTGGCCAAATGCCAATCCCTCATGTACTCCTCGAGCATCGTCGCCGCTTCTTCCGCACAGTGCAGGGAAGGTGTAAATCTGATCTTTGGGTAATAGCGATGGATCGACTCACCCACTGTAAAAAATAGAGACAATATAATACAATGAGTAATGTATGATGAAATCAAACAAAGTACAAAGTTAAAGAACATACGTAATCGGTGCTGGAACGAGAAGGGATCACTGATCCAGGTGCTGCACCGTCGTTCAGTAGCTGAGGGTGCGAATACCGATAATAGCACTCAATGTAATCATCGGCGCAAGCAGCCTGATCATGAGTAGCAGCCTGATAGTCAGCGAGAGGAAGCCTGTATGCACCCGGAAACATCATCCAAGAATCAGATGACATCCGAATGGGATAGTCAACTCGGTACAATCTGCTCGACCACGCCCGAACCGCTTTCTCCGGTCTAGTGATCGGGAAAGGGATGGTCTGCACATAACCGAGCTGCCGTAATGCCCGACCAGGCATGTATGGCTCGATAATATCCCGATATCGTAGCCATCCAATGAATGTGGTCCTCGGGACATCCCTCACCGGATCAGGGCCATAAGGCAACCATTGTATCTGTGTACATGTAATCAACAAGTTGTACAAGTTATTTTTAAATGAATTGTGAGATTGTTAGAAGGAATCGTTATACCTCTGCGGCTGTCAACTGATCAATGCGGCGACGCAAAGACTGGAGTCGGTGCTCGTCCCTACCCTCGGGCTGGACACTCCATGTAGAAGCTCGAGGCTGCATGGAGTCAACAATCATACGCTCTCGATGAGGTCGAAAGCAGGGAAAATACTCATAAATCCAACCTGAACGAGGGTAAGGCATCCACAAATCTCCATGGAGTCGCCGCGACTAGCGATACCGAGCTGACGGTACATGAAAGCCAATGCGTCCGAACCCCATGAATACTGACCGGTAGTATCCATACCGTCCCTCACCTCCAATATGCAGGAAGGCCTAATCCGGTTACCACTCTTGTCAACAAACAAGGTGGATCCAAATAACAACCACATCCAAGCTACGGCCTGGGTGCCCTCCACTCGACCTCCATCGCGACATGACCTGAAAATGGAGTCCATAAGTACGCCGCCACCCCCCAGTGAGTACTCAGTAGCTCTAACCGCGATACTCCAAGAACCTCCATCACATCCACATGCAACTGTGTAGATGTACTATCAGCATCAACCAATCGCCACTCGACAGGAATGCGAAGGATCTGCCACACATCATGTAACATGATGGTCATCTCTCCGAACGGAATGTGAAAAGAGTTTGTATCGGGCTGCCACCGCTCAACGAACGCAGAAATCAACGGGGAGTCAATATGTCTGAACATGGCGTCCGTCAGGTGGGATAACCCAGTCCCACTGATCCGACTCACTAAAGAGGGTGAAATCACTGAGCGCCACTGACTCAAGCTCTAACAAGCAGCAGTCCTGGTGTGACACTTCAGCAAACCTCTCATATCTCCTGTCCAGATACGCGCGGCTGTAATATCCGTATTTTTCTTTCCCTTGTATTTTCGTTTTTGGTGTATTTCTCGATCGTAGTGACCCTCGTGTACTTTTCAGCGTGTCCTTCCTGTCAAACTGTTGAATTGTATTCTCGCTATTGTTCATTGTTTCAACTTTCCTCGTATGAATTCGACTTTGTTAGATCACCATTAATTTTTGGTGACTCCAAAAATTATAAATCTTTGCAATATTATAGAACACCGAGTTAGCTTTCCAATGGTTCAAACGGTGAGTCAATCGGAGTCCGGACGAGAGAGTTATGGTCGTTTTAGTGGAAGGCGTCGGTGTCGGGCACCGTCCGAGAACTATCGGCCGATAGGGGGCCGATAGACTCTCTGCCCGGCGATCTGTATAGGTATCGGCCGATCACTTAGGAGCCTTTCGGCCGATAGGGGGCGATAGACTCTAGTATCGGCCGATCACGTCCGAAGCCTTTCGGCCGATAGGGTGGGCGAAAGACTCAACCGGCATTTACGTATGGGTATCGGCCGGGCCTATCGGCCGACCTATCGGCCGATAGGTCTGGCGTGCTACACTATAAATGTGTTGGTCCGAGCGTTATCGCCTCATTTCTTCCTTTTTTCCATCTTTCGAGAAAGAGAGAGAGAGAGATATAGAGGGGGAGAATTCTTCATCCGGGGGTCGATCTTCATCATTTCTTTTCGGTTGTGAGGCTCGGATAATCAATCTAACGCGAGTTCTACGAATCTTAGTTCTTGAATTTCCAAAGGTAATGTTCTAAAACCCTACCTTTTTGGATAATTGGGGATTTTGGGGTTTTGTCCGATTCTTTCCGTTTCGTTGATGGATTCATGATGAATATGATTATTCTTGTTGGTATTCTTAGTTTCCCTACGGATTCATGGTATATTTTCATGGTTTTGCAAAATCGAGAGGGTTTGGTTGTGGTCCGCCCTCGTTGTTATTTTTGTATGAATATACATGAATCGTAGGCGGGTTTCCGGGTGTATTCTATTTCCGTGATCGTCTAGAGTTGGTTGTGATTGTGTTGTTCGAATCGCTAGGTTCATTTCCGCCGGTTCCTTGCGGTTGTGTTCAACTCTTCCGTTCCGTTCGTGTCATCGTCTAATTAATCGAGGCAAGTATCCTTATGAACTTACGATCTTGACATAGTAGTTTTGTATGAGAAATTGTGTGTGTGTGTATGCTCACTACGGGTTAGACTCGACGGGGTCTCGGTAGGGGTTCACGAAGGGGTGGATCCGCGAGCTTGCTTTTAACCACTACGGGTTAGATCCGACGGGGTCTCGGTAGGGGTCCACGGAGGGGTGGATCCACGGTTAATTGTGGTGCATTTTTACAAATGTGATTTGATCATTGGCATTTCCGGAAATGAGTGTTTTGGAAACTAAGATTTCTTGATGGCATGCATTACTATATGTGCAAGATGTAAATTGTTCATTTGGTTACTTGTACTAGCGTAAACGCTAACCCCTTCTGGGGACCCGTTTTGGGGAAATTCGTTTTATGAATTTCAGGTCAGGTTCATCGAGACGAACGGGCGCTGGACCAGTACACGGATGATGGCCGTGCGTGATGATTGTGCACGAGTGACGTTTTAGTGTCTTTTACCTTATCATGTCTTGTGGTTTTGGACTAATAGTTGTACTCGAGTACTTAAGGGGTTCTTGTTCGTTTGGATTGTATTGTTGCTTATTATGTTGTGTTGGATGATGATGTTATATTGACCGGTTAAACCGGGTGGCTTGTTCTGTTTTGCGTCTTTATGACATGGTGTTGGTCGTCGTTTATGTGAGTCGTTGAGTATGATGCTGTTCAGCCTGGTGGGTCCCATATAGGGATTCACGGCGCTGTAATATACCTCGAATATCTTGAGGGTGTTACAGAAAATGGTATCAGAGCACTAGGTTTATGGATACCTAGGCTTGTCGGTTTATTGGGTCTTGTGGTGTTTGGTTTTGCACATCATCGTCACGCTGCCATGATTCCGGTACTACCAGTGTCCGTAAGTTTTCCTTCCTCTGTTCATTATTTCCTTGTATCGTACCTTTGATTCTCGACTTGTGATTGTTCTTTTCTCGTACTTACCCTCGTATGGCTTTTGCTACTTATTTAACTCCAGTATGGATGCTGGAAGAGGTCGTGGTCGCGGTCGTGGTCGTGGACGCGGCCGGGGACGTGGGGCAGCCGGTGGGCGGCCACGTCACGATCTTCGAGCCGGCGTACCGCGACCGTCATAGCCATGCTTCTTCTCGGGAGCGTGCGATCTTGGTATTGCGGCCGTTATGCAGATGGTGAACCAAATGGCGGCGATAGCACAGCGGTTCGTAACCTGATCGTGCCCACGCTAATCGGGCGGGCGGATCGTTGGCTCCAAGATGTTATCAAGATGCATCCTCCTCGGTTTTCGGGAGCTTCGGACCCGATTGGCCGGGAAGGGTGGATCAAGGAGATGTCTAAGGTCTTCGTTGCCACTAATCGTCCCGAGGAACGTAGAGTCCCTATTGCTCAATACTTTCTCACGGGGACGCTACGACCGGTGGGAGGCCGTTGGGCCCAAAGACCATGCTTCGTGGCCGAGTTTCAAGAGTTGATGGAGATCAATATTGCCCGTGGCCGATGTGCTCGGGTACATGCTTTTATGATGCTCAACCACGGGATATCCCCGTAGCTCAAGCTATTGCCGATTTTAACAAAGAGTTGGGTTATGTGAAGACCCAAGTTGTCGAGGAGAGCGACAAAATTTTCCATTTCTCCAGACGGATGAAGTTGCCGATTCGGGACTATATGTCGGGGCTCGTATGCACTACATTGAAGGAGTCTCCGAGTAGGGCCCTTGCTTATGATATGTCGGTGACGGCGAGTGAGGCGGCCCGCGAGAGTAAGAAGCGAAGTCCACGGAATTTTCGGGCCACAAGGTGGGGTCGTGAAATTTGATCTGCTAACTTTTCCGGTGGTGGCCCACTCGATCCATTGGGTTTCCCACAGGTGCCAGTGCCCCTTCTCGAGAGGTGAAGTGTTTTAATCTGGCCGGCCTGTGCCACATCACCGTAATTGCCCGAGTCCTTTGTTGATATGTAATCGGTGTGGCCAACCGCCACAAGGCGGCTTCTGTGCCGAGAGGGAGAAAATCCTCGGTGCCGTTCTTCTCACCCAAAGACCTATGGAGCCGAGTGTGAACCGGGGCTCATTTGCTCGCCGCCTCCACCCAAGGCCGGCCGAGGTAGGGGTCGGGGTCAGCCTGTTAGGGGTGGAGCTTCGATGTCGGCTCCGCCCACCCGCGTGTCTATGAGATGCGGAAAGCCGATGATCCAATGGCTACCGTGGCGGCAGTACCGTTTATATTCTTTCTCATCCCGTCGGTGTGCTTTTCGATTAGGTGCTACGCATTCGTTCATATCTCCGGATTGTGTACGTCGTTTGAGTCTCGACCGCTTGACGCCTTGTGAGCCCTTCATCGTTAAGCTTCCTAGCGGTGATAGGATCGTTGGTGATCGGGAGGTTCGAGACCTGCTCGTGCTTATTTGTGAGAGGACTTGGCCCTCTAATCTTATTCTTTGTGAGTATCGAGGGTGAGGATTTGATTCTTGGTGATGATTGGCTCGAGCGGCATGGTGCAATCATGAACTACCGCACGAGAATCATCACCATGTTGGCCGATGATGGCAGAGCACTCTTTCGCCGGCGAAAGAGGGGGAACCGTAAACTTCGTTAACGCCTTGAAGGCGATGAAACTCTGCGAAAGGGATGTATTGGTTATTGGTGCTATGCCTTGAAGGCGGAGAGTGATGGAGTCGAGCTTTCGTCGATTCCAATCGTTAATGAATTTCTGATGTTTTTCTGACGAGTTACCGGATTGCCACCTAACGTGAGGTTGAGTTTGCTATAGAGTTAGAGCCGGTGCGGCTCTATTTCAAGGCGCCTATCGCATGGCACCTTCAGAGATGTCCGAGTTGAAGAACCGGTTGAGTGAGCTTCTTGAGTCGGGTATGTTCGACCGAGCGCCTCGCCTTGGGGTGCACCGGTCTGTTTGTGCGGAAGAAGGATGGTTCGCTACGTTTGTGTATCGACTATCGCGAACTAAACAAGGTGACCATCAAGAACAAGTATCCTTTGCCGAGAATTGATGACTTGTTCGATCGATTGCAGGAGTCATGCGGTATTCTCGAAAATTGATTTGAAATCGGGTACTATCACCGGGTGAGAGAGTCCGATGTGCCAAGACACTTTTCGGACAAGATACGGACATTATGAGTTTGTAGTTATGCCTTTCGGGTTAACTAATGCGCCGGCGGTGTTCATGCAGTTGATGAACAAAGTTTTTATCGAGTATTTGGATAAGTGTGTCGTTGTCTTCATTGACGATATTCTTATTTATTCGAGGAACGAGGAAGAGCATGCCCATCATTTGCGGGTAGTGTTAGGCATTTTGAGGACCGAGCAACTCTATGCGAAGTTCTCGAAATGTGAGTTCTGGCTGAAGGAAGTGATGTTTTTAGGTCACGTGATTTCAGCCGAAGGGGTTCGTGTGGATCCGCAGAAGATCGAGGCGGTATTGGATTGGGCACCGCCCAAAAATGTGAAGGAGGTCTGTAGTTTCTTGGGTTTAGCTGGCTACTATCGTAGGTTCGTCGAGGGTTTTTCGAAACTAGCTCGACCACTTACACAGTTGCTCCGTAATCCGAGAAGTTCGTCTGGAATGACGAGAGCGGTCGAGTTTTGAGGAGTCAAGAAGCGTTTGACTTCAGCCCCGGTTTTGGCGTTGCCATGTGGTAACGAAGGTTTTGCCGTTTATAGCGATGCTTCGGGACAGGTCTTGGGTGCGTATTAATGCAAAGACGGTAAGACCATTGCCTTTGCATCGAGACAGCTTGAGGCCGTATGAGCTTAACTACCCTACTCATGATTTGGAGTTAGCGGCGATGCGTTTTGCGCTCAAGATTTGGCGTCACTATCTTTTCGGCTCGCATGTCGATTTTTACCGATCATAAAAGTCTCAAATACATATTTACTCACGAGAGTTGAATATGAGACAGAGGAGATGGTTAGAGTTGATTAAGGATTATGACCTCGAAATCCTTTATCATCCGGCAAGGCGAACGTTGTGGCCGACGCCTTGAGTCGGAAACCAGTTGCGTTGCGAACGCTTGAGGTCCTTACATCTCGACCGAGCTTCGGAGGGCTTTGATCGAGTTAGATGTTGAGGTCTTGTTGCCGGAGCCGTCGGGCAACTTCGTGCCTTAGAGATTTCGCTGCCTTTGATCGATGAAATTCACCAAGCGATTAGAGGATCCGATGATTACTCAAATCCGAGAGAACGCGTTCTTAAGGGAAAGTCTCCGGGTTTGTGATTCACGAGGATGGTGTTTTGAGATTCAGTCGGCTTTGTGTGCCGAACGACTCGAGTTGAGGCGAGTATTTTACGGAGGCCCATGCTACACCTTATTCCGTTCATCCCGTACGAGTAAGATGTACAAGGACACGAGGAGGAACTTCGTGGAATGATATGAAGGATGAGGTCGCAGTTTGTAGCGAGATGTTTGACATGCCAAAGAGTTAAAATCGAGCATCGGCCTATCGGGTTATTGCAGTCACTTCTGCTCCTAATGGAAATGGGAAGACATATCGATGGATTTCATTACGAGTTTGCCGAGATCGAGGTCGGCATGAATATGGTTTGGGTGATTGTTGATCGTCGACCAAGTCGGCACATTTTCTCGGGCATCAAGGACACTTGGGGCCGGAGAAGTCAGCCCGTATATTTATCGCACAGTTGTGAGGCTTCACGGTACTCAAGTCTATTGTTTCGGATCGTGACGGCCGCTTTGTATCGCACTTCGGGCGGTGCATAAGGCGTTAGGCACCGTGTTGCGTTTGAGTACCTCTTTCCATCCTCGGTCGGATGGACGGTCGAACGCACTATCCGGACATTCGAGGATATGTTGCGTGCTTGTGCCCTCGATCGAGCAATGATCGGGAGGAGCATTTGCCATTGATCGAATTCACGTACAACAATAGTTGGCACGCGTCGGTCGGATGGCACCGTATGAGGCACTTTATGGGCGACGATGTCGATCGCCGATTTGTTGGAATGAGGCGTCCGATTTAGTCGGGACCGAGCCGGATGTCGTGTTAGAGACGAGACGGAAGATAGAATTAATTCGAGAACGGATGTTGACCGCCCGAGTCGATGAAGTCATATGCCGATGTCCGTCGTCGACCTTTAGAATTCGAGGTGGGAGACCACGTTTTGGTCAAGGTGTCGCCAACGAGAGGAGTTTTCCGTTTCGGGAAGAAGGGGAAGTTGAGTCCGAGATTTATTGGACCCTTCGAGATTCTCGAGCGAGTCGGTGGATTAGCATACCGCTTTGGCGTTACCCCGCCTTGAGTCATGTTCATAGCGTTTTCATGTTTCCCACCGAGGAAATATGTTAGGATCCTAGTCACGTCATCGATTATGGCGAGATTGATATTGTCAAGATATTACTTTTGAGGAGCGTCCTTTGAAAATTTTGGAGCATCGTGAGAAACGACCGAGGCATAAGACCATCCCTTTGGTCAAAGTTCGGTGGTCGAGACACGGTGTCGAGGAGGCAACTTGGGAAACCGAGGATAGCATGCGTGCTAGGTACCCGGAGTTGTTTGTTTCTTAAGTTTCGGGACGAAACTTATTTTTAGAGGGGTAGAATGTAATATCCGTATTTTCTTTCCCTTGTATTTTCGTTTTGGTGTATTTCTCGATCGTAGTGACCCTCGTGTACTTTTCAGTGTCCTTCTGTCAAACCGTTGAATTGTATTCTCGCTATTGTTCATTGTTTCAACTTTCCTCGTATGAATTCGACTTTGTTAGATCACCATTAATTTTTGGTGACTCCAAAATTATAAATCTTTGCAATATTATAGAACACCGAGTTAGCTTTCCAATGGTTCAAACGGTGAGTCAATCGAGTCGGACGAGAGAGTTATGGTCGTTTTAGTGGAAGATCACGGTGTCGGGCACCGTCAGAGCCTATCGGCCGATAGGGGGCCGATAGACTCTCTGCCGGCGATCTGTATAGGTATAGCCGATCACTTAGGAGCCTTTCGGCCGATAGGGGGCCGATAGACTCTAGTATCGGCCGATCACGTCGAAGCCTTTCTAGATAGGTGGGCCGAAAGACTCAATCACGGCATTTCAGATGGTATCGGCCGGGCCTATCGGCCAGCCTATCGGCCAGCCTATCGGCCGATAGGTCCTGCTGTGCTACACTATAAATGTGTTGGTCTGAGCGTTATCAGCTCATTTCTTCCTTTTTTCCACTGCTGCGCGAGAAAGAGAGAGAGAGATATAGAGGGGGAGAATTCTTCATCCGGGGGTCGATCTTCATCATTTCTTTTCGGTTGTGAGGCTCGGATAATCAATCTAACGCGAGTTCTACGAATCTTAGTTCTTGAATCTCCAAAGGTAATGTTCTAAAACCCTACCTTTTTGGATAATTGGGGATTTTGGGGTTTTGTCCGATTCTTTCCGTTTCGTTGATGGATTCATGATGAATATGATTATTCTTGTTGGTATTCTTAGTTTCCCTACGGATTCATGGTATATTTTCATGGTTTTGCAAAATCGAGAGGGTTTGGTTGTGGTCGCCCTCGTTGTTATTTTTGTATGAATATACATGAATCGTAGGCGGGTTCCGGTGTATTCCATTTCCGTGATCGTCTAGAGTTGGTTGTGATTGTGTTGTTCGAATCGCTAGGTTCATTTCCGCGGTTCCTTGCGGTTGTGTTCAACTCTTCCGTTCGTTCGTGTCATCGTCTAATTAATCGAGGCAAGTATCCTTATGAACTTACGATCTTGACATAGTAGTTTTGTATGAGAAATTGTGTGTGTGTGTATGCTCACTACGGGTTAGACTCGACGGGGTCTCGGTAGGGGTTCACGAAGGGGTGGATCCGCGAGCTTGCTTTTAACCACTACGGGTTAGATCCGACGGGGTCTCGGTAGGGGTCCACGGAGGGTGGATCCACGGTTAATTGTGGTGCATTTTTACAAATGTGATTTGATCATTGGCATTTCCGGAAATGAGTGTTTTGGAAACTAAGATTTCTTGATGGCATGCATTACTATATGTGCAAGATGTAAATTGTTCATTTGGTTACTTGTACTAGCGTAAACGCTAACCCCTTCGGGACCCGTTTTGGGGAAATTCGTTTTATGAATTTCAGTCGGGTTCATCGAGACGAGCGGTATTTGGACGATTACGGATGATGGCCGTGCGTGATGATTGTGCACGAGTGACGTTTTAGTGTCTTTTACCTTATCATGTCTTGTGGTTTTGGACTAATAGTTGTACTCGAGTACTTAAGGGGTTCTTGTTCGTTTGGATTGTATTGTTGCTTATTATGTTGTGTTGGATGATGATGTTATATTGACCGGTTAAACCGGGTGGCTTGTTCTGTTTTGCGTCTTTATGAC
Source organism: Orobanche coerulescens (assembly GCA_033398695.1). Classification (NCBI taxonomy): domain Eukaryota; kingdom Viridiplantae; phylum Streptophyta; class Magnoliopsida; order Lamiales; family Orobanchaceae; genus Orobanche; species Orobanche coerulescens. The sequence continues at coordinate 3,450,220 of CM065807.1, read as the reverse complement.
ATGGTGTTGGTCGTCGTTTATGTGAGTCGTTGAGTATGATGCTGTTCAGCCTGGTGGGTCCCATATAGGGATTCACGGCGCTGTAATATACCTCGAATATCTTGAGGGTGTTACAGCGGCGACATGCCCACCGAAACTCGGGATAACGCTGCCGTCGATAGGGCCACCAGGCATCTCCTCAGAAACCATCCAAGATGTCTCATCCTCTGCCCTACGCCGTTTACTACTGGTAGACCCAGAAGTCACAAACCTCCCCCCTCTCCCCTTCCGAACCCGGCACGAAAATGAAGAAGAATCATCACCGCCCTCCTGATCGTCGGCCTCATCGTGCCAATAATACTCGCTCGAATCCTCAGTACCAAAATCAGTATAAGGTACGTCCTCGAATCCCCTACGCTCTGCCTCCCGCTGTCTACGAACGGAAGCATCAACACCACGAGCTCTGGTGTGACGCGCTCCAGAACCCATCAACTCTGTTACTAACGGCATAGATTTGCTCGCTCCTCCTCTCATCTGCATTTAGCAAACAATACAACTAATAAGTAATAATCATACAAAGAATACACATTATTTATTATTAATTGAAAATTTTATTTTTTTCCAAAAATATGGCTGGGGCGTCCGGAACGGACGCTTGAACCATGGCACAGGCGTCTGGTCTGGACGCTACTTCCATGGTCCAAGCGTCCGAGGCGACGCTTATCCAGCAACTAGCGTCCGTCTGGGCGCTGGGCATGGTTTGGGCGTCCGCGTGGGCGTCATACCTGGTGGCGTCGCCGTGGACGCCTGCGCCATGGACAGGCGGAATCGACGGACGCCTTTGCCATGGCGAGGCGTCATCGTCGGACGCTTGTCAAAAAATGACGGCCGCGGCCTCTGCCGTGCACTCCGGCACGGCGGCCGCGGCCAATGAAACAGTAAAACGAAAAAAAAAATTACCGGCGCTTTTCCTTTTCCGGTCATGGCGGCGGACTACGGCGGTGCAGCGGCAGACGGCGGCTACGCGGCGGTAATATGGCGGCGGACGGCGGCTGTGCGGCGGTAGTGTGGCGGCGGTAGTGTGGCGGTGGTTCGGCTGCGTCGGGTGGGTTGTTTAGAGAGAAAAGTATTGTTAAATTAGGATCCAAAATCTAATTAATATGAATTAAGGGCAAAAAGGGAATATTCTAGGGCGGTGTCTAGTAATTTTGGGCGGTGTTTAGTAATCCAGTATTTATTTTCTGGAATGAAAGTAGAGTGTGATATATAATCACAAGGTAGATGCACTTATACATGGGCGGATCTCATAGTTAGAGATGTTAAACAGGCTCGGGCCCGGCGGGCTGGCCCGTTTAACCTGCCAAAAAACCGGATTAGGGCCGATATTTCCTAACCCGTTTAAATCTGGACTTTTTTGGCCCGGACCGTTTAGCCCGAAGCCTGTTAGGGCTAGCCCGAAGCCCGCTAGGGCTAGCCCGAAGCCCGAAATATATATATATATATATATATACACACACTAAATTTCAACTTACAGTAATACTATATTTATATAACATATATTAATATTATATATATAATATATATTAATATTACATATGTAATATATATTAATATTATATATAATATATCTTATTACTGTATTTGTTAATATAGTGTGTCTATATATATGTATATACATAAAAGTGTATTTTTTGTTATATATATTATAGTATAGTTGTTACTATATATAAAATATATTGTTACTGTTTTTTTTTGTTTATGACTTATAAAAAAAATAAAAAATAGAGTTTTTAAATATGTAGCCCGTTTAGCCCGTTTAGCCCGACGCCCGTTAGGGTTAGGGTTATGGCCGATATTTCCTAGCCCGTTTAAATCCGGGCTTTTTTGGCCCGGACCGTTTAGCCCGAAGCCCGCTATGGCTAGCCCGTTTAACATCTCTACTCATAGTGGCTGATGGTGCACCTGCACCACCAATTTTTTTTTTTGACATTTTACATTCTTAGTACATATAATAAATATCGTATTACAATTATATAAATTGTTTTGTGTCCCAGTGATTGAAAGAGTCTTTTGAAGTTGCTTGTTCACGTGTGTGTACCGGTCCACCAGGGTTCGAGTCCTTGCATCTGCGTTTTTAGTCTTTTAATTTTCTTTCCCTTTTTTTTTTTTATGTAAACTGCAGACTTACAATAGAATATGTAATAACACATTACAATAAGATGACAGGCAAACGGGCAACAAGTTGCGCCGCAACCCCCTTTTGAATGGTAAAACCAATCCTACTAAAAATGAAGTTATGTTTCTTGAGGACCGAAAAATTACTTTGCACCACCCGTTGAACTCTGGACAAAAACTTCGCTGCTTCAGGAGCTAAGAAACCAAATGTATCAAAGGCAAAAGGGATGAACACGTGTTGATTCTCCAAGCAAGCTTTCTCGTGTTTAGCCACTTTGCTCGATTCAGCTTTCAACGCAGCTTGTCCTGCAATAAACCCATTGTCCCTGAGCCCAACAAGAGGGGACACTCCAGTAAGATCTACACAAGCATGTTTCGCCCCAGCCCACCCAAACACAAGTATATCAGCTGGTCGTAAAGTAGACCTCCCTTCAAGCGGATCCGTCAAAAAGTTCACGGGGGCCTCTTTTTTAGAAGAAATACCTGCTCTCTTAAGAACATCATATAAAACATCCCTGACCAAATCATGCCTATATTTGAAACCAGGTAACTCATTGCAATGGACCGCATGCTCGCCAAAAGAATCCAAGCAAACCTTGCGGCAGACTGGGCAAGGCTCATCAGCTAGAAACAAAGGGATCATAAGCCGGTACTTAAGGATAGTCCGGTACTCCAGGGCCGACATATGTTGGCCTAGACCTTAAATGGGGGTAACCGTCAAAAAATTCTGAGCATGAGGAGCACGGAGACATTCAAACACCTCTTTTTGGCGAGGGGATAAATCAAACTTCCCTCCCAAACTCTTGACGATTTCACTAAATAGGGCACACGCCAGAACATTCTGGGCTTTAGAGGGGGCGGTGTCCTTATTAGAGAAGCCGCTAAGATCGAAATCAGGAAGGGACATGCGCAAGCGATCCATCGCATACCCATAATCAGAGTCAACTCCATCAATAACACATCCCTGAAGAATGTGGTCCTGCAAACTCCAAGATTGAGCCCTCGAGGCCACAAAAGCATATGTAGATACATCCTCAGCAAAACATAAACCCAAACCACCAAATCGAGTCGGAAGTGATGCTAGCCTCCATTGAAAATCCCCAAAAAAAGGACCACCGCAAACCACAATATCTTCTATCGCCCTCCGAAGGCCATTGTCAAAAATAAACGACTTCCCCATATACATAGGTTGGCACGTTCTAAGACCGAACAATAGTTTTGCGACACCCATACATGAGCGAAGCAACAGGAGCTCGGATTGAGGGTCCCGTAGACTTGGGAGATGACTCATGAGCTCCACAGCTCGAGATGACCTGTTCGCCGCCAAACTACTAATAAACCCAGCGTCCTTGCTAACAGCACCTCCAAGGAGTTTTACACCCAGCGACGGTCTCCCAATTCCACGAGGGAACAACCCATCCTGCACCTTCACCCCATTGCATGACGGCCAAAAAACTTCTGTTTTCTTAATGTTGAGTTCAAGGCCCAGGTGGGGCCCCTCAGTCCTGATAATATCTAAGGCTTTAGCTACCTCTATAGTGTCACCGATGAACGTACCATCATCCAAATACCAAGCATGGAAAAGAAGTTTGCAACAATCCCTGATCCGGTGAACCAATGGGTGCAAAACTAAAGCAAAAAGAAGAGGCCCTAAGGGGTCCCCCTGCTGAACTCCAGTGGTGGACCAAATAAGGTCATTACCCACATATAACCTCGCCGACTGACCATATAAAAATTCCACCCATAGGGAAATAGACGGGCATCGAGTCCGAACCTCGTGTAGGAGGGTAGTTCGATCCACCAAGTTGAAGGCATTAGAGAAATCAACAGTAAGCATAGCCAACGACCCATCCGAGTGAAACACATTTAAGAATCTATTCGCACTATGAACCACGGCCTCAGCCCCTCTTGGGACTCCTACCCCAAACTGAAAATCACAAAGGTATTTGGACATATCCTTCCTGACACCCCTCATAGCCACCTTCGAGACAAGCCTCCTCCAAAATGCGCCTACGGCAATAGGCCTAATCCCATTGTCCGGTTTGAGCAACGACGTGAGGGGTGCTGAAGCAACAAACTCCGCCAAAACCTTAGGGCACCTCCCCGCCAACAATAAATTAACCACCACGGAGATAGCCTTGAGAACCTCGGCGGCAATCGGCGACCCCTCTCCACAAAATGCATCTAAAATGTGTTGGGCTCTCAATCCGTCTCGCCCACAAGAAGTCCCTTTCGGGAAGGATTGAATACACCCACGAACGATATCAACGTCCACAACAAGAGGGGGCTCGGATAGCAAAGAAGCAGGCATAACCGGAGGGGGCAATGTAGGATGCTTAGCCAACAACGCTGTCAAAGTATTCGTACCTAAAGGTGCAACCCCTGAAGAAGATAATACCTTAACAGCAGCAGTGAAATGCCCGTCCGCAACTTTTCTCAAACATTGTTTAACATTGGCGCACACCGATGAGCTATCGGACCCAGATATCAGCTTATCCTTTCCTGAGACCACCCTTAAGGGTTGGGCAAAAAGCGACAGAATAAGATCATTAAAACCATCCCCACTCCAAGCTGCCAACGCCCTTTGAATACTAAGGCATTGCAAAGACTTCCTATTACCCGACCTGCGTTCCTGACGGTTAGAAGGCCTGATAACACGCAACGTGCAACGTGGTAACAACAAAAGTTTTACCCATGCCTCAATAGACGTTGGCATAGCCGCCACCTTACCCAAAGCAGCAACTAGAGCATGAGAAAAAGCCATGCGACAAGAATGAGGGATGCTCTTAACAGTTGTTATAGGTAGCGAGAACACACGGTCAAGGAGAACCTCATCCGCCACCATCCCTCCCAAAGGTACCACTGCCCTCTCAACATATGGCCTAGTGATCCCTACAATAAACTCCTCCACATCACCCACAACCCGCATGAACCGAACCAACCCATCAGTATGATGGCATGACCGACTTCGGGCGCATATAAACGCATACACACCCCGCACAACCACTGATCCGAGACCTTTAAAGCCTCCCCAACTGAAACAAACAATTCACAATCCGTGGAAAGCGCCTCTCTCAAGGCACCCCTCCGATCGTCTGAGGACAAATGGAGACGCTTTATATGCGCAACCAACCGAGGAAATCCCTTGGACCCCGCCATACCATCTGGGCAACAGTGGAAACCTCTAAATGGACATGGCCAAACACCCCCTGAAGAACAAACACTTGCCTCCATGGATGAAACCCAAACAGAGAAACCCCGTTTCACGGACTGAGAAAGTCCAAGAACCCTAAACCAAACACATATTTTGATTGTTTGACCAAGACAGTCAAAGGATCAGAATAAAGAGGATTTGTTTGGTTGAGGCACTATACCGAACACTTGGTGTGCAATCTGGGAATACAAGGAAATGAAGGAAAGGGAAATCTTCATTGAAGGCGAGTAATCTTCATTGAAGGCGAGTATTCTTCAATGAAGGAAAGGGAAATCTTCACTTGATGTACAATTATATGAAAGTTTTCGAAAGTTTTCCCCTTTCTCCCAACTTGTTTTATTTTCTTTCAAAAAAGACTCTCCCCCTAATTTGGGATTTCATTCCCTTCTTATTTGGCATTTACTTTCAAACTTTTATTTTACTCCTATTCTTTCAAGTTTAATTACCAAATTTATATATTTTTTCTTGCAATACATTTTAATGAATTATTGCAATCGTTAATTCATTACTTTAACATTATAACAATATTCTTTGAATAATTTGCATTTATCATTTTCGTCATATATTTTTTAAAATCTTTGGCAATTAAAACAAAAAAAAATTGCACTATTTTCTATTTTACGTACACATATCTCAAATCAATCTAAATATTAAACTAAATTATTTAAGCACAAAACTCGGTATTTCTATTAATAAAATGCTAAAACTCTAGACAAATAAAGCAAACACACTCAAGAAGAGGTATTGAATTTTAGTTTCGTATTTTTTTTATAAGAATAGGCGCCACCAATAGTTTAGGTGTAGATCCGCGACTGCACTTATCTGCAAAGGAATCGGACGGAATGCGAAACTCCTCCGCTATATTCTCGTCCACAGGATCTCGAAACGCAATGCAGCTGGCGTAAATCTTGGAGCCAACACAATGGGGTAACTGCGCGGGAAGGGCGAAGGATTATACCCAGACGGGATAAAATTGGACGTCGACGGGCAAAACGCTGGTGAAGAGCTGCTGCTGCGGCGACGTCAGGTTTGAGGGAGGGTATTGGTCCGATAGAGACGGCAGGTACATGGTGGCCATGTCGTGGTAGCCGCGGCTGCCGTCGAGGGTGCGTATTTCCGGCCTGATTCCGCACGCGACGAAGGAGCTACGCAGTTTTCGGGTTACGTATTGAGGCGGTTGGATTGCATGATATGATATCTGATCTGAAAGTTTTCGATGATCGAAAACCTCATATTCTCAAGATTTCTGAATTAATGATGATGAATTTAGATATGCTGTAATATTGCATGAAAAATTGAACTTCAGTTAAGAGTTTCACTGAGTTTCTTACAATAATGTTCTTCAGCTTCAACTTTAGTGTATCATCTTTCGCAAGAGTGTTTCAAACAGAGAAATGCTATATCACGGGACAAGAGGTGCGAAACAAGTCCCGATTCCACCTGGCAAAATTGAGGGAGTACAAAGTGGACCCCAATTTTAGATTAAAATAATTTAAATACTTTTTATTTGTTTACTTTAAAATAATTTCACTGTGGCAAAATTAAGAAAGTACAAAGTGGACCCCAATTTAAAATAATTTAAATGCTTTTGCAGCAAATTGCATATGCATGATTAATAATTAAAAAAGAAGTTTTGCTTTTTGTTTTTTTTACCTAAAAAACTTGCTTACGTTTATCTCTTCCAACCCATCTCCCTCTCTCTCCTCCTCCTTCTGCAGCCACCATCACCACACTTTAGATATTTCTCCAGCCACCATCACCACAACAGGTGCTTAAGTTTTATTTCTTGCAAAAAAAAAATAACTTACATATTTTATAAAAAAACAGAGTTTCAGAGTTATGTGACCGATAAATATCACTTGTTACACTTGTTTTTGCAAATTATCCAAAAAATAATGCAAACTGACCCAACAGACTGAATTGAATCTGTCCAAAATGCTATCAAAAATACGCTCGAAGTGGTTGTCAAAAACTGAGTTTTATCTGCACGGTTGTAACACCCCCAAACCCTTCGGGAATATTACAGCGCCGCAGACCCCCTCCGTGAGGATCTACCAGGCTAAATACAGAAAACACATTAACACTATACATGCCGACATGGCTAACTAACGAACCATTAGACCGATTTGGTCTTTTACCACAACATACACATCGACCATACATTACTCTTTCTCGTAACTCATACCCACGCAGGGGTTAACATAAATCAACAATCCCGCATAGGGGAAAGTAAACACAACGGAAAGACAAAACAAGACATCACCAAATACTCAACACCGGTCTTCATGTGATTAGTATCGCCGTCTTCCATCATCCTTCGTAACGATCCTGTGAATTGCTCCCGGAACTCGCAAATACACGGGCCTTGTCTGAGACATCCACCCCGAATACTCGGGGTTAGCAAAACTCCACTGTTTTGCTAGTGCAAGTATAAATACAAAGACAAGCCATACATATCATACTCCAAGAACATAGAAATCATGAATATACTTCCGAGATAATTCACTTGATCATAACAATTTTAGATTACGAAAGATAAGAATAAAACCATTTTACAACTTACAAAACATTTTACGATCTCGGGAGTTTTTGAAAACGTTTGGGATTTAAGAATTTTCAAGCCTTTCAAATGCTTAGGGACATAGCCCAACAATCGTTTATTTCAAAATACAAGTCCGATGGCGGATAACAGGCCCACGACCCAATTATAACATTCCAATCACAACACAGGGTCCACGACCCAAATCACCTACATCACATACTTCCAAGAATAACCCGGTGGAAGTTACACAATATCGACATTACCATGACAACGGTCTCACTCAACATACCACAGAGCTACAATGCACAGAGCAACCACAGGACTCACGTACCCATACCAAATTATCACAACCAAGAGACAAAGCATTCACAACACGTTTATTAGTGCCATTCCGGTAAATACGATACCATTTGAACGCCATTCTAATCGACGAAATATACGCCAAAGATCACGGTTCTCAACAAAACACTTCAAAGTTAACCTTGGTACGAGACTCACGGCCACCGTACCCGCAGAGCCCGTCGGACATCCACGGGTGGTTAACCATAGTTCGCGATACGAAACTCACGGCAACGTATCCCTGAGGCCTCGTCAGACCGTCCCTAGGTGAACATACACATATCATCCACAACGCCACGGGAAGCCATAATTCGAATACTAGAATATGCATACAAATGTTAGGTACTTCGCTAGAATGGCCACTATAGTCGACGTACACTCACAACTAATGTCACACAACCACAAGCAAATACCAATACCAAACAACACCAAGTGTCACAACCTCCTCATGAAGGAATAACAACTAATATCACACACATTACGTTCTTACCGAACAAGTACACATAACATTACGTAATCCCCGGCAAAGGATTACGGTCTATTAAACTCACTCAAAGTGATCGTAGCATCTTTCAACATACAAAACCAACACATATATTCCGAGAACACATATATTCACGAATTACAAGAATTATTGTTGAAAGACAACATTTATCGAGAACATACCGATCCCTTTTTACGTTCATTAAACATTGGATTTCGCATAAAATCATTTATCGATAATTATGCCTACGAAACATGAAATGTATGGACAAGATACTTGCCTCGGTACCGCGAGCAACGAAACAACGAACGAACACGGTCGGATAGCCCTCGAACTTCCGAAAACGACCAAGAATTCGACAACCTCACGATCGCTTGATTCGGACGAAGAACACGGATTAAATGATGATTTAATCAAAAAGGATCTTCCAAAAAGCCTTGGAATTGAGTAGAATCGACCAAGAACCCTATTTCCCGTCGCACCCGTCCGATAGCCGCAAGAAAAGTGAAGAAATGAGTAAAAACGGGCTGCCCAGGCCTTATATAGCCGGTCACTGCCGGACACTTACGGCCGTAACCGGCGGGACTTACGGCCGTAACTCGGCACTTACGGCCGTACCCGGCAGGTCCTTACGGCCGTAACCGGCATTCGTCCGGAAGCTGCTTGACACCCGTACGGCCGTAACTCTCGACTCTTACGGCCGTAACCGGCATTCGTCAGGCCATGCCTGCCGATCACTTACGGCCGTAACCGGCACCTTACGGCCGTAACTCGGCAGAAAGATTCTCTGCGGCCGTCTCGGTCGTGGCCACTCCGACGGTCCGACGACCCGAAATCCGAACACGAGTAAAAACCGAGATACGGTTATGAAGTACTCGAAAAAGACGAATCCAAGCGTTAAGAGAACACGATTCCGACCACTCGAAGTGTCGAATTCGGCGACAGTAATTACCCCAAACTTTTGTAAATTACTAAATTGGCCCAAATCGTCCGAAAATCAAGATACGTGATTGAATAACCAAACCGAAGTTCACAACACGTCTAACAAAGTTAAACGGACTTACGTGAAACTCGAAGCAGTGATTTGAGCGAGATTCGCAAGAATCGAGCTCAAGTGCGGAAAAGTCGCTAAAAAGCTCGGAACTCAACAAAACGATACCGAAACGAACTCGGATGACAAAAAGTGCAGAATTAATCATTCTCGGAATGACGAAACGGTCTTGAGCGAGTCGTCAAAACGGACTTCTGCCGAAAAAAGAAAATTACCGAAATTCGAAATTGCGGATATTACAACGGTCTCCAGTGCATCTGAAAGAAATATGAGGCAACTTAGATATGCAACGGAAAATAAAGAGTAAGTTCACTACAGGTTACCATTACACTAACCTTAGTAGTCCACATCAACCGGAGCTTCGTTTAGGTCATAACTCCATCTATTCTCCTGCGATACCTAGAACATAAAATTAAATATCATTGTAATAACATGCATGTTAAAAAAATGACATGACAAGATGTATAAAGAAATGCATACTTACAGTAACATTCACACTTTCTTGTGTGAGCACCTCATCAAATCTTCTTGCATGAGTGACAAGATTGCCTTGAGCTCGTGGAACCTTTTTCTTTGAATTCCTTCTGACAATTTGCTCAGATATTGATTGTTTTCTCTTAGTCGGCGGCCGTCCTATGCGAGGACCTTTTGGAGGATCACCGACGATATTTGATTGGTCTTGCGACATTTCCAATTCATTTTCCATATCATTACCCATCGTAGGAATATAAGGTACACATTTTTTGTCATGTAACTTATTCTCCGTAATAAATTCTCTCAACTTAATCGCCATCCTATTAGTCATAACAGCCGAATACATGGCCTCATCGGCGGCCTCGTTGAATAACTTCAATAAAGTGTCATACCGACGCCATTCGGGCTTGCGTTCCCAATTAGTATAACTCACCTTAATTTTTGTGTGACTCCTTACTAAGTTTTTCATCCACCGTCGTAGAATGTATTTTTTGGGAACTACGTTAAGCTTCTTTTTTGACCAAACCGAGATCATATGACTACACACCATACCCTTACTCTCAAACAATCGGCAATTACAATTAGTTTCTCTTGACTCCTCATCAAAATGAACAAGGAAAGAAACTGTTTTAAATGTTGATTTATTTTTTCCAACAAGAATGTCCTGTTCAATTTCAAAATGTGAAATACCATTTACCATTGGCCCAATGGTCAAATTGCACCCAATCTTGTCACCTACTTGTTCTCGAAATTGCTTGCATTTTGCAATTGTGTAAGCTTGGTGAAACTGGTTCTCAAACCCATAAGGAGACACATTTTGAACTTGTAAATTCAAACAACGTGCATCCTCCTCGTCTTCTTTTTGCACCTTCTTACGTAAAGCATTCTCATATTGATCTACGAATTCCTTCAATGTTGTGTTGGAATGGACATAGCCATCAAAGAATGCGTTAATACTCTCGCTTCGTTGGGTTGTTGACATCCCCGCCCAAAAAACATCTTTCACAAAAGCCGGTACCCATCGGTGCCTCTCCTCGTACAATCCTTGTAACCAATCATTGCCCTTTAAATCATATGTATTGATGAGATTGTCCCAATTTTGCTCAAATTCCTCCATGCTCAAGGAATCATATACCGCACACTTCAATTTGTATTTAATTGGCTCATATTGGTTGTAGCCCCTTAACTTTTCCGGAATTTTTTTCATAATATGCCACAAACACCAACGATGTCGTGCATTTAGAAAAACTTGACTTATGGCATTTTGCATGGCTCTACATTGATCGGTTATGATAGCGTTAGGGCTACAATCAAACATGCAAGAAAGCCAAGTCTCGAACAACCATATGAATGAAGTTGTGTCCTCCCGTGAAACCAAGCCACAACCAAACAAAATTGATTGCCCATGATGGTTAACACCTACAAATGGTGCAAAAGGCATATCGTATTTGTTAACAAGGTAAGTAGTGTCAAAAGTGACAACATCGCCAAACTCTTTGTATGCCTCTCTACTCCTCGCATCGGCCCAAAAGACGTTCCTTAATCGGTCATCCTCATCAAGATCGATGGCATAAAAAAAGTCACCATTGTCTTTTTGCATTTTGACAAAATATTTATGCATTGCTTCTGCATCTCCTTCTTTCAGCTGTAAACGCCTAACTTTATCCTTGTAGTTACGTGCATCTTTTTCTAACCAAGTCAAATTGTCAGCCCCCCCAACCTCCATTGCACATGAGGTAATGGTTTTGCTTAATTTGATTCCTATGCCCCATTCAATTCAATTGTCCTTCTAGCGTGTGGTGGGATAGTCCTATAACACTTGAGATATTTCACTTTCTCCGGGTCCATTTCGTGGTTGTGGTTTAGTTCAATCGAATTCAACATCCATGTCCCGTCAACTTGCAAAGAGGCATTTATTCGGGCTTTACAATCTGTTTTAGTTGTTGGATGCATCTTTAGGGGATTCAAGCAATTACTCCTGGACTTCCTACCCCGATGACAACCATAAGTTACATTATGTTTCAACCCACCTTCACGCTTTTTAGATGATGCCAAGATCACACCAAAGCCTTTAGCTTTTGCATAACTGACATAACATTTTAGAACTTCATTTTCTGAATTGAATATTGTTCCAACCTTAAGTTCTAAAAGTTGTTCATCCTCCATACCCATGGCTCTAGAAACAATAAAAAATTAATAAATCAGTCACTCAAAATTGAATAACCAATAAGACAAAACTCGGGTTTAATATCACACTTAACAATGTGCATTTTCAGTATGCCTCTCTATATCATTACCAATCATCCACAAAAATTATTGAAGCCCCCAAAATGATTTTTATCTCCATTCAATAAAAAGATTAGGGTAAAACATGATTACCTTTGAATTTCATCATCGTTGGGAAGCAGTCGGAGGTGTTGATGTGTCGGAGTTGGTGATGCATCATGGATGGGGCTATTTGGGAAATGGTGCTGCTCAGGAGATGATGATGCATCAGACATGATTCTGCCCTGAAGTTTAGTGTTACTCGAGGAGCCGAGGAGGTGCAACATCAGCCACGATGGTGGTGGTGTGGAGAGAGAGAGAGAGAGAGAAAGAGAGAGAGAGAGAGAGAGAGAGAGAGAATGAGTCGTACTATTTTTTTTAAGCATGTGACTACCGGAGATGGAGGAGAGAAGAGAAGAGAGAGATGGGTTACAAGAGAGAGAAGGGAACTCCCGTGAACAAAAAAGTCAAAAGTAAATCTACCTATTTTTTAAAGTAAACAAATAAAAAGTATTTAAATTATTTTAATCTAAAATTGGGGTCCACTTTGTACTCCCTCAATTTTGCCAGGTGGAATCGGGACTTGTTTCGCACCTCTTGTCCCGTGATATAGCATTTTTGTTTCAAAATATATTTCCAGAAATTAAACTAACCACAAAATATTAAAAAAAAAATCAATGGAAGAAAAACTAAAAAAACGAATATACAGGTGATCGTAGCCCAAATTCTGACCCAGTATCTCTTTCGGCCAACAAACACTTTACTGTTGTGGCCCAAGTAACTGGATTTTATCGTAATATGAATATATGATTACGATTAGGGCTTGGGTGTCTCAAAACACTTTACTTTTTCCTGACGACATTGTGTTAGTGGCGGAGTCGAGGAGGGAGGTGAACTCGAAGTTGGAGCTATGAATGTCTAAGTTAGAATCCCGCTGCGTGTGGTAAATGCCCAAGACAGAGATCTCCTGCAGAATCTTAGCTTTAGTGGCGCCAACGAGAAAGATGTAGAGGTAATGATTGCGGATCAGATCGTTCCCCGTACGGATGAGTTCAAGTATTTGGGTTCGATCATTCAGAAGGAAGGTGAGTGTGGAGATGATGTCACTCATCGCATCAAGGCGAGGTGGCTAAGGTGGAGGGCAGCGACAGAGGTCCTGTGCGACAAGAAAGTCCCTCTAAAGTTGAAGGGTAAATTCTATAGAGCGGCAATCCGACCTGCAATGTTGTATGGCTCCGAATGTTGGGCGATGAAGAAGTCGCTTGAGAGCAAGTTGGAAGCGGCTGAAATGAGAATGTTACGCTGGTCGTGTGGTCGCACAATGTTAGATAGAATCTCGAACGGGCTCTTCAGGAATGCGCTAGAAGTGGCGCCCATTTCAGCGAATAATACTTTACTTATTTCTAATAAGTCACATTAAATATTGTACTACTTGAGAACATGATTTCGTCATTATAATTCATTATCTCGTACAATGCTATTCATTCGCATTTTACTTCAAATAAAAATTTATAAAGATAGTCACAAACAAATATCTGAAACATATGAATAACTAATACTTTATAACATGATATTAGCTATTCACAAAACTTTATAATTGAGATATATTAAGAGATTGACTAATCACAAATCTTCATTAGAGAAATCAAATGGACTAAGGGTATGTTTGGTAAAATTAAGCTAGCTTATAAGCTAGCTTACAAGTTGAGCTTATTTAGTTCTGTTTGGAACACCTAAAAATAGCTTATAAGCCAAATTATAAGCTAGCTTATTGAAACGCTACTCAAAGTAGCGTTTCAATAAGCTAGCTTATAAGCTATAAGCTAGCTTATAAGCTAAATTGCCAAACATACTTAACCGTTGGTACGAGACTCACGACCGTCGTACCCCGCAGAGCCCCGTCGGACATCCCTGGGTGGTTAACCCTAGTTCGCGATACGCACATTTATTTCATTAGAAGTGATTTGATGAATGTGTCAGGTGTAAGCATTTTTTAATAATTCACACAACCAAGTTTAACAACATAATTTACCAAAACAAACTTTACCAACAAATTAAAATAATTGTACACTAAAAAAATTATACACTAAATGATTTAGACATACTCGTTCGAAAACTATACTCTAAATGTTAGACTTATGATTAAGAGAATCAAAATAATTCACATACTCCAATATATTCTATATTTTAGCATAACGTTTTTTAAAAATAAAAATAAAATTTTAACAATTACCAACATTATTTCAATAATTCACAAAACCAAGTATAACAACATAATTTACCAAAACAAATTACCTACACTTTATAAACAAACTTTACCAACAAATTAAAAAAAATATTATACACATAAAATAAACATTGTGACAAAATTTAAACAACAAAATACACAATAAAATTCACATTACCTACAAATTATAAAAAAAACTTTACCAACAAATTAAAACAAAACTACAAAATTTACAAATAAATCTACATAAAAAAATACAAAAATTTTACATAAATTTTATAACAAATATTCCATAAAATTTATAACACAACTTACATAAAAGTTTATATCAAAATTTATTAAAAGTTTCCGGTGGTAGTGCGGCGGCGGCTAAGCAATTTCTGGTAGCAGTGCGACGGCGGCGGCTAAGCAGTTCTCGGCGGTGGCTAAGCGGACTCCTAAAGCGTCGGCTAAACAAATTTCGGCGGTGGCTACAAAGATTCCGGCGAGGAAGAGAGAACATCGGATCTACAAAATAAATACATAGATCTATTAAAAAACACATAGATCTATAAATTAAAAAAAAAAGACATAGATCTATAAGAAATACTAAGATCTACAAAATAACTATACATATCTATTAAAAAAACCATAAAAACTATTTTTAAAAAAAAAAAAAAAACCTCAAAAGATCCGACGGCTACAAATATTCCAGCGGCTACAAAGATTCCGGTGTTGGTTCGTTTTTTGAGATGCAATGTTGCTGACAATGTGACTATCGTATCATATGGAAGTGCTATTTATGTAGATCCCTTTGTATGAAGTTTAGTTGGGGTAGGTCAAAAGTTAAGAACAAATTAAGCCACAACATAATTTGAAGAAGGCAACCCTTCGATGGCAATAGTACATCGAAATAGAACAAATGAAGTTATTATGGGATGAAACTTTTGGATGGTTGGCTCCTTAATAGAGCTGTTATTCGAGCCGAGCCGAGCTCGAGTACTTGATACTCGAGCTCGGCTCGAGCTCTTAACGAGCCGAGCCGAGCTCGGCTCGATAACACTAACGAGTAAAGAGATGAGCTTGACTCGACTCGTAAACGAGTCTAACGAGACTAACGAGCCTATCGAGCCGAGCCGAGCCCAACGAGCCTAATGTAATTATAAGAAAAATCTTAGTTATCGAGCCTAACAAGTCGAGTTCGAGCCGGCTCGTTAATAAATCGAGCAACAAGTCGAGCTCGAGCTCGGCTCATTTAATATTCGAGTCGAGCTTTAACGAGCCTTAACGAGCCGAGCCGAGCCGAGCTTTCGAGCAGCTCGTTTCGCATAACAGCTCTACTCCTTAATGAGCATGTGCCACACAAAAGCAAGAGACTCTTGATGATTTATACATCTCACTTAATGACAGATCCATTTATACTACTCTTGATGACTCCTAATTTGTAGTTAAGTAAAAGACGATTTATACATCTCACTTAATGGTTTCTATATTCATTTGGCTTTCTCATCATTAAGACTCCTCATTAAAGCTCAATATTAAATCATTAGGACTGAATCTTTTAATATACGAGGCATTCTGACCCGTGCGATGCACAAGTTTTGTTTGCTATTACAAAATCAAACTCTTATTTGTGTCAAAAATTTATTTTTATATCATATGTATGTTAATGGATCGAAGTATATACAAACGTATTAAGTCAAAATTGTTTGGCTCTCTTTACGCTCTCTCTTCCTGCAGGACAATATTCATGATGTAAACTTAACCAAACTAACTCAATAGTGCTCTTTATATTAGTGACTTCCGACTTCCATCTAATGTTTGACCCAAACTAATGGAGCTGTAATATAAAAGGTATACACTCAATTTCTTTTAAAAACCTAACCAAAGAAATAATGATAAACTGTACATTAAGAGATCGAATTGAGAGATTTAATATTATCCATCAGCATTCTTTAAGAGCTAATCCACCCGACACATCCATTCAAGAGCCGTTTAAACCAAAATTACCCGTTTAAACCAATTACCTAATCCACCCGACAGATCCATTCTGCTGCCTTCAATGTATACAGTGAAATAGAGTCCGTCTTGCTCAGTTTCTTGATCTCACCATGTGAATAATTTGGGAAGGCACGCTCTATTCAAGAGCCGGTGAAATTGAGATTCTAGAGGCTAATTAATTCATTCATTGAAGCTGCCTGATGGCTATTAAGAACAGATGTCTTTCGAACGTTAGGATCTTCAATCCAGCAGACTCTTGCTCAACCTGTGCACTTGACCGAAAAACTTGTTTATCAACAATCGGAAGGAACAATATAAACCAACAATAGGTAACTGCATACTATTACAATTTATTACCAAATCTAATTTTGTTCTTAAGGAATCCAACTGTGCATCAAGATCGGAGTTACCAACAACATCAAGCAGATGCTTCATCATGAAGAAAGATCAAACATGGTATTCAGATAATTCATATTACACTTGAACCGAGTGCCATAAGGTACTCAATGCAGCATAGCAATTATCTAGAAAAAATAGTAAGCGTACATCTTTAGGCAGTGAAATCCTTCTGAAACAGCAAATATATGAAGAAAACAATAATACTTCTCCCTCATAGACAACTGCTTATATATAGATGACTGAATCATGTTTCTATTATAATCCAAACCCTGCATGTAACAGTTTGAATCCATAAAGAAAAAACACGTCAAAACTAAATAATAAAGAACATTATAACAGTTATAAATCAAAATCTGAGAACAGTTAAAGTGAACTGAACCTCAACTTTTACAATTTCGATTAACAACATAAGCTAATTAAGCAAATATTTAGCTTCTTAACGAAAACATAAGCAACTATGTAAGTGATATGAGACAACAGTTAATTAACCGGGTTATATATCATTTGTGTATTAATTTGCATTATGTAATTGGTGAAGACAGTAAAATGGACTATATATAGTCATGAGAAACGCTAGCTTGTAAGCAAATGAAAATATGGAAGAGTAGTTTAATCGTTCATTTATTGTTGAAATTCAATTATTGCACACCAAAAAATAGACGTTAAAATCTTATGATAAAGAGATGTGTCTTTCTAAATTCTTCAAACATTGATTGGAAGTAGTATAGATTATTATGACTCTACATTTTATATATTAAAATTATGTATTTGGTATAATGACATTTAAACTTTAATACTCCATATTAATTAAGAGGACTTAATCTTTATATATATAAGAAGATAAGATAATTTAATATGAACTAATATTAAATGTAAAAATATCCATTAATATCATTAAAACTCTACAATAAATTTAAGGAATCAATCTTTATATATATAAGATAAGATACACCCTCCTCCACGAAATGAGTACCCGTATTTCTTTTTTCATCCGTCCACAAAATAAATATTTTTTTTGACAAGTGTACCCCATAACATTTTAATTAATACTCTCTTTAGTAGTATTCAATTATTCCATTTAGGGGTGGCAAAATATACCGAAATACCGAAAAATTACCGAAATTGTCGAAAATTTCGGTATACCGAATTTTCGGTACGGTATGGTGCCGTACCAAAAATTTTCGGTACGGTAACAGTATGAAATTTTTTTATTTTCGGTATATACCGAGATACCAAAAAAAAATCGGTATTTCAATATATATATATCGGTATATCGATATTTTCGGTATTTTTTTTATTCGGTATTTCGGTATATATCGGTATATCAAGATTTTTTCGATATTTTGGCAATTCCGTATTTCGATAAGTTCGGTATACACCGATACCGAAATAAAATTCGGTATACCGAAATTTTGGTATGGACCGAAAGCCATACTGAAATTTCAGTATACCGAATTTTAGTATACCGAAACTTTCGATACGATATCAGTATGAATTTTGTTGTACCGAAACTTTCGATATGATATACAGTATCAACGAAAAATTCAGTACGGTACCATATACCGCCCCTAATTCCAACAACACTACACTCAATGCTTTTCTTAAAACCCCTGCGATGTAGAGGGAAGATTGATTTTGGAGACGATGGTGGACTTAGTCAGCTCGAAATCAAAGATCAAACATCGTTTCTGTCACGCGCACTACTCTTATCAATTTCCAGCTACCTTCTTCTTCTCCAAATTTTCCACTTTTTTCTCATTTATCTTTCCTGGGTTTGATTTACTCCAGTCTTGTGCAGAGAAGCTTGTTGCAGAGATGGCTTATGCTGCTCTCTTCTCACTGTCCCAAACAATTCTCCAAATCCTCAATCATGATCGGTACCCTCTTTCCGATAACGGCACACAGCAAATCGAATCGCTCCGTAAACAAGTTAGTTTGCTGCAGGTATTTCTCGAGAAGTTTCCGAAGGAAGCCAACGGCTTAGAAACAAGAATCAGAGACGCCGCAAATGAAGCTGAAGAGCTTCTTGAGCATTTCATGTACGATAAGATTTCGTCTCATTACAGTAAGTCGATCAGAATCACATCGAATGTTGCTAATCCTTATGATTTTCATGAGCTCAAGACGGTGACGGAGGAAATCAGATCAATTTCTAGAGAGACGGTGGGCGTCAAGAGCCTCATCGGAAGGGAATATGTGGCTAATTCTTCGCCAGCGCCAGCACCTGCTGTCGGCAGTGTCACGGTGAGTTGGTCTTCAATATTTTCCCCTGAAATTGATTACGATGAATTAAATGAATTTTGAAACTAAAAAATAAAATAAATAACTCATCTAAACCAGAAAAAGGGATTGAAAATTTTCTTCATTATTAATGGACAATGATACATTTTATTGCGATTGGTTTGGTTGATACTTTTTTTGATTGTTGGTGATGTTGTTTAGTGTAATTGTTATTTATGTATTATAATGGAATAAAACAAAATGACTCACTAAAGTAGCTGCACTTCTTTTTCTCATGAAGTATTAGTCATTCTATGCAATTCTCGATGCAATTTTCATTTTGGATCATCCGGAAACAGCCTCTCTGTGTTAAGACAGGGGTAAGACTGCGTACATTCGATCCCCTTACCCCGCTTTTTGCGGGAGCCGTTGAGGCATTGGGGTAATGTTGTTGTTGTTGTTGTTATTTCTGGATTTGGGGAGAAATTCGGGTTGTGCACAAACTTATTGTGCATCCGTTTCCCAGAATGATTTGTCTGTCACGGTGGGTCTAGACGAGGATTTGGAGAAACTGAAGGATTTGCTTTATGGAGGATGGTCGAAAAGCCAGCAGAAACGCCAGATTATTCCAATTGTCGGAATGGGAGGTATTGGAAAGACTACACTAGCTAGTCATGCTTATCAGGATCCATTGATCATGGAGAGCTTTCCCGTTCGTGCTTGGGTCAGAGTATCACAAGATTATAAGGCTCAAGATATTTTCTCAGACCTCCTGCAGTCCTTTGAAGAAAACGATGCTGAAAGATGTGGACGCAGCAGTGATACCGTGCAAGATAGAGTCTATAAATACTTGAAGTGGAGGAAGTACCTTATTGTATTGGATGATCTATGGAGTTTCAAGGCATGGGATGATTTCAAGAACATATTTCCTGATGACTGTAATGGAAGTCGAATCATGATAACCACAAGGTTATATAATGTGGCTTCTTATGCCGACTCTTCCAACCATCTTCACCAGATGCGTTTCATTGATCCGGTTCAAAGTTGGAATTTGCTCAAGAGAGTGGTGTTTCCAAACAAAGATATCCCATCTGATTTGGAAAGCATTGGATATGATATTGCAAAGAGGTGTGGAGGATTGCCCCTTGCAGTTGTACTAGTTGCAGGTATCTTGTCCACAGTCAGCAAGACTCGGCTGTCATGGGAGGAAGTTGCAAGAAACATAGATTTAGTAGCTGATAGGGAAGGGCAGTTCGAAAAGGTAATCTCTTTGAGTTACACTCACTTGCCTCATCATTTGAGGTCTTGTTTCTTATACATGGGTATCTTTCCAAAAGATTATGAGATTCATGTGTCGAGGCTTATCAAGTTATGGGTAGCAGAAAGATTTGTCGAACCAAGAGCCGGGAAAAGCTTGGAAGAGGGGGCCGAAGAGTACTTGGAGGATCTTGTGAAGAGAAGTCTAGCTTTGGTGATTAGGAGGAAGTCTACTGGCAAAATTAAAATTTGCAATGTCCATGATTTGGTGCGTGACTTCTGCAAGAGAAAAGCTCAGGATGAGAATTTCCACGGTCGTCGAGAACTTACAATGTGCCTTGACAAAACTTATAATGGCTCAATCCTCCGTTCTGTTGTGTGCTCCCAAGCTAGTGAAAGTTCATTAAGTGCTCTACAAAATTTCAGATTGCTTAGGGTATTGGATATGGTGGATGCTAATATCCAGTCGCTCCCTGATCAAATATTTGAGATGTTTCATTTGAGGTATCTTGCTTTCGGATGTCCAGTGAAGATTCCGGCAGCCATATCCCGGCTTCAGAATCTTCACACTTTGATCATTTGTCCAAGGAAGAAATTCAAGAACTACTCGATGGATGAGCTATGTTTACCATTGGAAATTTGGACAATGCCACTTTTGACGCATCTTGTCTCGTTCTTTGCTTTGTTACTCAATCCAGAAGGAGGAGGAGAAGATTCTCTAGAAAATCTGCTTACACTTTCAGCAGTAAAAGGGTTGATATGCACCGAAGAGATGACAGAAATGATTCCCAACCTTAAAAAGTTGGGAATCACTTATTTTGGAGACCAACACCAAAAAGACTATCGTCTCCACAATCTTGTTCTTCTGCATCAACTCGAAAAGCTGAAACTAGTTATGCAAGGCTACTCTGTTGCTCGGCTAAACGCCAACCCTGCTTTTCCAGAGACTCTGAAAAAGCTAACCTTGAGTGGTTGGCTGTTCCCTTGGAAATATATGGAAATTATTGGTGCTCTGCCTAATCTTCAAGTGCTCAAATTGAGATGTTTCGCCTGCAAAGGCGATACGTGGGAAACTAATGAAAATCAGTTTCCTAATCTGGAATTTCTACTCATTGATTCATCTGATTTAGAAATCTGGGTTACTGAAATGAGCCACTTCCCAAGACTCAAGCGCCTAGTGCTCTATAGTTGTGCTTCGTTGAGAGAGATTCCAAATGACATTGGAGAAATAGCAACACTTGAACTGATTGAGGTTGATCATGCAAGCGAGTCTCTAGTGGAGTGTGTCAAACAAATCCAAAAGGAGCAGCGCGACAACGGAAACGACACCCTTCAAGTTCGTTGCGTGCGCCCTCTGGTAAGCAGCCGATTCTCCTACCATGATTCAAATTAATTTTTTTACATTTATATCTTACATTATCTTTGTTTTTGGTGTTGCAGCAAAAAATCGTTATACGGATACCGCTCCATTGCCAAAAATGCAAAACCAAGGCCTTGAAAATTGCTGTCCAGGATTCAGGTGATTACAGACCAAAGACGCTTTATTTATAGGCGACGAGTAATGCTATTTGTATGTTATTTTTTTTTCCCTCCTCTTTATTTTCACTAATCCTACACATTACATGTAAAGGTGTGGAATCGGTGCAAATAGACAACGAGACGAATCAACTGGTGGTGATTGGAGTTGAGGTGGATGTAATAAGATTGACCAGCTCACTCAGGAAGAAAGTTGGCCATGCAAGCCTTGAGACTATAGAGGAATTGAATACTTAGAACCATATGTTAATCAATTGTGGAACTAGGCTGACAAACTTCAGTTGAATTCTTTGCTTATAATTCGCAAGCTTTCTAAATCCATGGTGATCAGGGCTGTAAACGAGTTGAATCAAGCCGATTACTATAAAGTTCGAGATCATCTCGTTAGAGTAGTTGTGTGTTCGAACTCAGCTCGAGCTCGATCCGAGCTTCTGGCATATTGTTCGAGCTCGGTTTGAGGCTATAAATTTATTTGAGGTTGTGGGTTCCAATAATATTGGCAACATATTTTGGTAGTAATTTCATTTGAATCGGTTTGGCCGGTTCACCGGTTTGCACGGTTTTTGCCGGTTCTTACCGGTTCACACCTGGTCAAAACAAAAACATGATTTTAATATAAACTGGTTAGCAGTTGAACCGGTCGAACCGGCCATTAAAAAGGGAAATACCCATAAATTAATCCAACGGCCATGAATGATGATGATATTTGTGCCGTAGGGTCTTCACCCCACACATCAAAGGAGGTTATGATTATCAATTACATTTAGCTATAAAGTGGGTTTACTTGCTAAAACACTTTTCAAATACGTCCGAAATCACGTTTCAGTCGTCGGAAAATATTAAAACGGCGCTGTTTTTCTCCACGTGTACTCTAAAATTGACGATTTATGGGCTCGATGTTTAGGTGGATCTACGTGACACTTTTTTTGGACGTTTTTGGAAAATATAAAAAGGTACGGGACGTAAAAAAACTATTCCCACTTTGAAATTAAAAATAATAAAATAAAAATTTCAAACATCAACATTTTCTTTAAAAAAATCAAAAAAAATAAAATTTGAAAAATAAATAAATAATCGACTATTTTTTATTGATAATAATTATTTTCATTTTTTATCACTTTTAATTTAATAATTAGACAAATTAGAAAGTATATAAAATTAAAAAAAGAAAATAATAATCTGAAAAAAAATCTTGCTTCTTTAATAAAGTGTCAAAGACAAAAACGAAGTCTAAAAACTAAAATAAAAAACTAAAAAAGCATGATTTTTTTTCAGATATTATTTTTTATTTATTTTTAAAGTTTTATATATTTTCTAATTTGTCTAATTAAATTAAAAGATATAAAAAATGAAATCTGAAACATTAATAAATTATTTATTGAATTTTCAAATTTTCTTTTTGATGATTTTTTTAAAAAAAATCTTGATTTTTCAGATTTTTATTTTATTATTTTATTTCAAAGTGGGAATAATTTTTTACGTCCCGTAACTTTTTATATTTTCCAAAAACATCCCAAAAAAGTGTCACTTAGATCCAACTCAGCACCGAGCCCAGAAACCCCCAATTTTGGAGTACACGTGGATAAAAACGACGTCGTTTTAATATTTTCCGGCGACCGAAATTTAAATTGGGACGTAAATTGTACAATTAGCTAAAAATTTGGACGTAAATGGAGAAAATAATTTTTGTGGGATATTTTTTTTAAACGGTAAAATTTGACGTAAAAAGTTTTATTCCCATAGATGGATACTTTTCGTTTTCCGATATTTTTTTTCTATTAATTATTATTTTTATATAATCTTACTAGGACTTGCTTAATGCATGCTAGTACCTAATTGACATTGGATCTCTTTGGCAAAAGTAGCTATTGGAGTAGCTGCGAACTGTTGTACTAACTGTTAGATGTTAGTTTTTAGATATTAGTCGAAACAAGTAAAAAAATATTTTTCTAGATTTCCCGGATTTATGTTTATATTCATAGAATTAAAAGTGAAAATATTATATACCAAATGAATAATAAAAAACAAGAAGTTACAGCATTACTCACTCGTCCGAAAGCCATCCCCGGTCGAAATACAAACTTGCGCTTACTCAGCTCGGTGAAGGCAACAAAGGTAAGATATTAATGTCTTACACATCAAAGTTTCAAAATTTGACAAATATTTATTGATGGTAATAATGTCAAATAATTGTACATGTATATTCCTGTTTGTCTGTCATTTATATGTCATAGTTAAGGTTTCCCAAGAAGTGAAGGCCTGTAGAATGCATGAGTTTGTGCAATCTCGATTCGGTCACGTGGATCGTTCAAGTTTTCGTCCCTAAGTGCTTGAAGAATTGCTTGTGCTCCTTGCTCTCTGCGCGCGCGCACACACACAGAGAGAGAAGTAAATCATAAATGTCGTCATATAGTTGAATAGACCACTAGCACTTTTTGTAATCATCCTTAAATAAAATAAAATAAAATAATAAAAATAAGAATCAAACTCTATCACCAACCGTAAATAAAATTAACTTCATTTGGGGCAGTTTTAGAATTTTTACGAAAAAAATTGTTACCTGGTAATGAGAATTTTATACAATGTTTTCAGGATGGGACACAGCTCGACCGGGGCGACCGGCTTGTTTGCATCAGGGTGCAACACATTTAAACTATCCTGGCTCAAAAGTTCGTAAAATGCTTCGATAGCAGAAACACCCTGAAGTTTTCTTTTTTCCAAGAAAATATCTATTAGTATAGTTAATATGGGATTGGTTCAAACACGAACCAGAGTCCTTAAAATGAAAACGTAAGTCCGGTGCATATTTCGTGCATATGTAGTATGGAACTGCACACATGGTATATTGTAATGCATTCATTTTTTTTTGGATTCACTGCACACATTTAGTACGGATTCACTGTACATTAGAAGAAAGCAGGATTCCGTACTAAATACGCACACACTCACGTCACGTTCCATTTTAAGTATTTTAAGTACTGATTCACATTTGAACCAATGCTTGGTCAATGTCACCCTTAATTCAAGGATTTTTAAGATAAAGTAGACCTGAATAGTTCCTTTGCCGCTAATGCTGTCACCCATGTCGAGGCTGAGTTGTCCCTTGGCGATCATCTGACCGTACCATGCGTTCCGACCTTTTAAGAGGGTTACGTACGTATCAGCAAGCAACGGCCCGGCGAGCTTCTCCGGTTCTTCAGCCAACAAATGAGTGATGAATATCATTTCCGACGTACAATGTGCAAAATATACTGATTTGCCTGTCGCGCTTTCGTTCGTTAGAGCTGCCACCATGCCTAAAGAAAATAATTAAGGAATGAAGCATCAGAAAATGGTATTCTGAACTCCCTGATATGTTAAAGTGGTATAATTACAAAACTACCTCTGAGGTTTAGCCAAATTACAGAACGAAGGAAATAAAATATCGGGTTCTTTTTAGAAACTACAAACACCCGTGGCCACTGAGCTATCCCCAGTCGTTCCCTTGACGTTGAGGTCTACAATTATCTTACATTTTGGTTTACTAGCAGAAGTTGCTAAAATCTTCAAATATTCGTAACTTTAAATATTACAGATAGCCCCAACTCTTGTCTTACATCTCATAACTACATCCCTCAGTTTTTCAAAAGATTTAAAATAACCAAACAGAGGGTGAGCCCTGCAGGTCAAGAATTCGAGTCGTGGAAACAGCCTCTTTGCAGAAATGCAAGGGGGGAGGCTGAGTACGTATACGACCACCCTCTCCCTACCCCCGCACCAGCCGGGGATCGCTTTAGCACTTTGTAACAAATAAACGAACAAACTATGCGGGCTATTTGTGATATTTAGCAAAGTTGAGGGGGTGTAATTGTAAGATATTTGAGGGGGTGAGAAAAAAAAAATTTACCAGCTCCAATGGCATAGACATTTTTCAAACCTCCCATAACTTCGTGCGTGACGAGGTCACTGTTATCCCACACAATGAAGTGAGGGTGTCTTAAAAACTTTGCAAGAGGTAGTCTCCATTTTTCGGCTCCGCATATACGGGCATTAGCGTATTCCCTGTCATATATCTCCGAAGCAATATTTGGCCCACCGAGATATAGGATGTTCTCGATGGGGACTCCGGCTGCCATACAGATGGAATGGTGTTATATAGTCAATAAAAATGAAAGTACAAAAGATAGGGATAATTACAAAAACCACCCCTGAGGTTTGGGTACTTACAGAAAAGTCCAAAGAATTCAAATTTACAAAAATTCCAAGATTTTTTTTATTACATTTTGAAACTTGTGTTTTGTCAAAATTCCAAACACGGGTAGTTTTAGTAATTATCCCTAAAACAATTCTTTCTTGGAATATTCATATCATGATGACTGCCTGTTTTTGTGAGAGACCTGTTTTTCCTTCCTCTATTACAAAGTATGAAGCCTCACTAACAAGATGACATGAAAATGACGTATCTGGGGAATTTTCGACACTCATTTTTTTTTTTTTTTAAAAATGGCCTTATAAATCAGCCTCACAACTCACGCACCAAAAGAGATATGCGAACCCCGACCTCTACCCACCAGCAGAGGTTCCGATACGGCGGTACCACTTAAGTAGAGTATAGATTAATAATATTATTTGAATTACTCTAAAAAGAGTCTCTGGCCGGACAATGCACAATATAATCTGGGTATAACAGCAAAATATTCTTACTTGCTTGCTTGATCATTTGTGTAGGAGTAATAATACGAGGACACGGGCCTAATTCCGCCTCTATACCCTTCGCCAAAGATATTATAATCGGGCTTGTGATCCTCTCCTTCCAATACTTTCTAATCTCTTCAAACACTTCACGTGTCTCGGTCGAAGGCAATCCATTGATCACAATATCAGCATCCCAAACAGCCTCCTGCAAATTCGTCACGACCTTCATCGGGCAGAGAGGCGTATCGATCATATTCAGACAAAAGCCGTCCTTCAAAATTTCGTCGGCGTACAGAACCCGATCGCCCAAACGGGCCTCCACGTATTTTAAGTACGCGCATCTCCTTATCAACCGCCTCAACACGTCTTCCCTTGAATTGATGACTTCAAATAAGTGTTCGGCCGTGGCCCGGTCCACGGCCCGTCCGGGCCGTCGCCATATTCGGATTTGAACCTTATTCCGGAACTGGCCGTAAGTGTCTTGAAGCAAAGCTGCAAATACGCTGCCCCATGCGCCGGCTCCAATACCGACTATCTTTAGAAGGTCGCTGTCGCATTTGCCTATAAACTTTCGAAGCTCGTTTAGCTTATCTTCGAAACCGTTCTGGTTTTGTATGGGCCCGTTCGGGCACGAGTTGTTGTTTGTGACCTCAATGCTGCCAACCATCTTTTGCGAGTAGAAGTGAAACTGTAACGAAATATAGGAAATGCAGTTTTAAAAAGATTTACTTACACTTATTGTTTCTTAACTATAGACTTGTACATGAGGCACACTCCTAACCGTCTCAGTCTGACCGTCCGATATTTATACTTTTTGGTAGTATTAAAAATGATACTTTTCAGTAAAGGAATGATACTTTATTACGGAATTAATAAAGTATCATTTTTTAATACTGAAAATTATTATCATTTCGAATACTGAAAAATATCAATGTGGGATCGTTGATAAAATCGGACGGCCTGATATAAATTTTTTGATCTAATTTCACTAATAGTCTCAAGAATATCCAACACACACCGCATAATGATTACTAGTGAAGATTTTCACCTAAATCTGACCTAATTTGTGATCTCTTAATTAGGTCCGGTTCCAAACCCTCCAAATTCTACAATTTTCTTAATCCCACACATATCACAGAGAAAGCACAATAGAATAAATGATTAATTTTCATATATATATATATATATATATATATACATATACCCAAAAAAAAAAATATAGAAGAAACATTGTACACTCCGCCATAGTTTGTTCATCTACCAAGCAGATAACCGGCAGGGGGGGGGGGGGGGGGCACCAACCTTTACTTGACGATTATTACAGAGAATGAGTCAAAATTTGAACAACCCCTTTCAGCTAAAGAGCATGATTAAGTTGCATGCGACTTGTGAAGCTGGGCTGCTCACAGCAATTCTGTTTCATACGAAAATGTAAGTATTACAAATACACATTTTATGTATGTGTTCTAGTGAGAGAAAGCTAGAGAGAGAGAGAAGGCATTGATGGAAACAGTTGGATGGATTGGGGTAGGGTGCCAAACTATATGCATTTAAGGTTGTGGGATGGAGCCAGCCAACTTCTCAAACGGTCATTTAATTTTAGAGGGCTGAGTTGTGGAATTAGAGTTTGAGTAATAAGACGTGTATGGAAATGTTGAGGGATAAGTTAGGAAAATTCTAAAATATCTATATAGGGATGGTACCTGCATATATGTTCACCACTAGGTTTATGATGAAGATTATTTACTGCATATTCCATCAATCCCTGTCGGGCTGGGGGTGGGAGCCCTGGGGGCGAGGGATTTCGCCTTTTGCTACAAGATTATTTACTGCAGATCTAGTAGTAAATATACATACACAAATGACACTCAACGAGTTTAAAAGAAGTAAAGTTAAAAGTGTATTATCATGTATTTTTTATAAACTGTCTCTAAGGCCCTGTTTACTTCACCAGTTTTCTAGAAATTTTTTTTAAGAAAACAGAAAAAAATAAAAATACGTTCAAATTAGATATTTTCTAAAAAGAAAGTTAGAAAACTGGAAAACACGGTTTTCCAAATTATAACTGGACTTTAGAAAATTATAGAAAACAGTCCTAACTTGTTTTCTAGATTTAGAAAATTAGAAAACACGCTAGAGTTGTGCTACAAACAAGCTAGACACTCTTCGAACAATCGAACCTCAACAAATATACATATTTTAACATTTTTTTAAATCTATGAGCCACACTAGTAGTTATGAATACGTTACATAATTAGTATTTTTAAATGATAAAAAAAATCTAACAAGCAAAATAAAACATCAAATAGTATAAATATTATTTATTTGTTAATTATCCTTTTACTGTGTTCATGTGATTATTTTTAATTAAATAAAAAATAAAAATCTTGTTCCTATATTTAATAATCTAACTTTATGAACTAATGATCACTTAAAAATAATAAGAGGAATAAATAGTGTATAAACATGATTATAAAATATTACAATATATGTGTAATAATTAGTTATATGTTAATGTAAAAAGTATGTATATAATTTATGAAACTAAAAAGGCAGAAAACTGATAAATTCTATTTGCATATTTGGAACATATTTTCCTAGTTTTCAACAGTTTTTTAGAAATTGAAAACTCAGAAAATTTTAAAAAATTTTGGAGAAGAAAAGTGGAAAAATTTTGTACTAAACATTTTCATACCCATAACATTACTGAAGAGAGTTTCATATTTTATGGAACTAGAGAAAATCCGTGGAATTCTAGTTAAACTTTTACAATAATATTATGAAAAATGCGTCTATCACATATACTTAGGTACTGAATTTTTTGCAAATGATGAGACTTTCACAATGGTTTCGGAATAAGGATCTCATGCTTAAGTTATGTTGTATTTAAATCATGTTTAAATGTATTATTATATTTCAACGGTAACTATATGAATATTACTGCACTCATATAGTTATAGGAATACTATTGTACCAATCGATTGTTGGGGTATAAGGGTTTTTATGGAGATCCGGATTTTCTAATGGATCGTATAAACACTTTCCGAACTGATATTTCTACCATATGCCCGGGTTACAAGAAATTCAGCCTAGGATAATTCAATGGAACACTTACGAATCTAGGCACAAAAACGTAAGCCAAATTCTTTGAGATTAGGTTTGATAGAAAAACAGAGAGCTGGGAAAAGGCATATGTAAGACTCAATAGGAGAGTCTTATTTATACATGTCGATTAGGGTTACATTGGGTCGATTTTTAGGTTTTACAAGAGCTTAGTGATCAGAAATTAGGGTTGACGGATGGTTTACCAAAACTGACGAAATTAGTCAATTTCACCATAATCTGCCCCCGGACCCCCGACATAATCGTACCGGCTTATAATTCGATCTTATATATGTGTGCACTCCGCACATACCCGAACATATATTAGAATACAAATTATAAAACCACTTAGCTCACATATTAGTTCCAATTACACAAAATGAATGGTGACACTAAAATCACCAACATCTTTATATATATATATATATAATATCAAAGTACTCATATTATATTTGTTTAGGTGCAAGTGCTCATTATATGGGGTCGACCCGAGTTTGATGATCCCGGGGCTGGTTTCATGAGAGGTGCTTAGGCTATTGTTGTCACCGACTGCAACCAAACTAGTGACAAGATCCCAGCATTGCTCGGTGATATGGCCCACAAACTCGTGATATTTACAGAAGCGAGTCTGGTCCACTTCGGCGGGATCTCTCCTAATCAGCCTCAATGCATGGAGGATAATCGAAGATGGCCGCAGCTTTGATATAATAAGTTTCAGCAAAATTAGCCTTCAGTCCGTCCCTGTGCTCCTTGGAGGCCCGATCAACCTATTTAGATTCTAAGGGGGACTCTTTTCGTTTATTGCAGCGGGTTTCCTAACGGCTCTCACGCAGGGGTTCACACATGTCTTCCTTTTCTTGCTCGATCTTCTCTATTCTATTCTAATTGCATGATGAGGATGAGAGTTGGTATGACCCCTCAGCGGTAATATAGGAGTTGGCACGCTCCAAATCTTCGATAACTATGGAGGGTGTTATGGCACTCATCCAACTGTAAAATGAATTTTTCAATAGACCGTCCTCAGTTGTAACAGCCAAGGCATCATCGGAATTGGACTCAATCTCCATAATTTGCTTATTAAACCGAGATATGTAGCTCTTCAGGGATTCAGTCGGTCCCTGCACAATACAAGCAATGGAAGAGCAAGGAGCGACATATACCTTAGATACGCATGGAGCTGAGGCCAGCTCTTGACAGAATGGTGAGGTAAATAGTAATGCCACCTCGGAGCTCGTTCTTTCAAAGTTAAGGAGAACATTATACGACATGCAGACCGATCCAAGAATTGTATTGCCCTAGATGGGCATTTGAATTGGTCTCCCCATTATATAGTGGGATTTTGGGGATCTTCATCTTCTTCGGGAGAGATTCCACCAAGATGGTGAAGGCAAAGGGGTTCTCCCGGCTGTCAAACCGTCCCGAGGTCGAGGGTTGTTGGTGCTGCTATTTATTCTCAAGCTCGGCAAGACGTCGCTTGATATATTCAATATCGATCCAGTTTTCGGATGGTCCCACGCATTGAACGTCGAGATAGGAAATTAGGATCGATGGTCGGTGCCGGTAGGGTGTTCAAAAATATCCGATATCCGATGTCCGATCCAAAAAATTTGAAAATCCGAAGTTCCAGATATCCGAAAATTCGGATATCCGAAGTTCGGATATCCGGAACTTCGGATTCGGATATCGGATAGTGGTTTTCAAAAATTTCAGATATTCGGATATCCGAAATATCCGAAACATATACTTTAATTAAAAAATATTTTTTTTAACTCTTTAGGTTTAAGTGTCTTTAGACTCTTTAGTCTTTACCCGGCGGCGGCTCACATTCACAATCTGCTCATGTTCTACAAACTAGGGTTTGACTTTTAGTTTCTCTCTTCCACCACCGTTCCAGTCCACCACGCTCCGTTCCAGGCTTCCAGGCATTGAACAAGCATACATCTGAAACCAGAGACACCGCCCGGCGCCAGTGGTGTTCATCAACGATCGGGAGTCCGGTTCATCGATGATCGGAAGTTGTGTTCATCGACGATCCGCAGTCCGTTCCAGGAATGTAGTTAAATCTTAATTAACTTTTTAGTTCATATTTCTAGGAGAATACAGATTTCTCGGCGCCGGTGGTGTTCATCTGAAGCGTATGCAGAGAAAAATGGAGCGTATGCAGTCACTAGTTTCATCTGAAGCGTATGCAGTCCCTAGGTTTTTTTAAATAAAATAGAGCTCATCCTGACTTATGCAGAGAATATAGAAGATAGTTTTAATTGAAAGAAATTGAAAAAAATTATTTAGTGTAGCTGAAGTGTAGCTAAATTGAAAAAATTTATTTAACTAGGACTAAATAATTATTTAACCATTTAACTGTCATGAATCTGAAGTGTAGCTGGTTTATTGTAGGGCTGAGAATTTCCCGTCGGGAAATCCCGAGTCCCGGTCCCGTCCCGAGTCCCGACGGGAAACGGGACCCCGAGTCCCGAATTTTTCGGGACCGGGACCGGGACCGGGACCTTAAACTTTGGTAATTTCGGGACTCGGGAGTCCCGAAATCCCGATCGGGACTATCCGAAGTCCCGATTGCAAATTTTAATTTCGGGACATTTCGGGATATTTCGGGACATTTCGGGACATTTCGAAAAATTATCCTCGGGATCGGGACCGGGATCGGGACTTAAATTTATCCCAATTCGGGAATCGGGACTCCCGAAGTCCCGATCGGGACCGGGACCGGGACCATCAAATTAGTCCATTTCGGGATCGGGACATTCGGGACTCGGGATCGGGACCTCGGGATGTCCCGATTCTCAGCCCTAGTTTATTGTTATTAATTGAGATGGTGATTGAAAGTAGAATATTAGCTTAATCTTTAGTGTTTAACTTTTTATAACATGTTCAGTTTCATTTTCAGATTGTAGCAATGGACTTGGTTGATGAAATTAGTTCAGAATGTGAGTTTGTATTCGAAAACGAAGTAGTTACAAAAGACAAAGGGAAGACAAAAGCAGACCCAAAACGAAAACCACCACGCGGACCCGCTGTAAGTGAATCTCCTTCGGAACCTGCTACAAGTAAAAAAAATCTCAATGGTGGGATCATTATCAAAAATTGAGTCCCGACGTTGCGGAATGTCTTTATTGTCATAACAAAATTAGCTGTGCATCTAAGAGTGGGACAACCCCTTTAAAAAATCACATACTTGGTTGCAAAAAGTACCCAACAAATGTTGATAAAAAACAGAAACTAATTGATCTTGAGTCTGGAACTCGTGTAAGGGACGATGGTTGGTTTGAAACCTAAACAGTTCCTAGGTTGTGGGAGTTTGACCAAGAGGTAATTAAGAAAGCTCTTGCTATGATGTTTATCGTTGACGAGTTGCCATGTAATTTTGTAGAGCGTGAGGGTTTTCATAATTTTTTGCAAAGTTATTAATCCTCATTTTATTCCTCCTTCACGCTCTACGGCAACAAGAGATTGTTATGCTCTTTTCATTGAGGAAAGAAAAAGATTATTAAATATCTTTTAAAACTTATCCTCAAGAGTGTGCCTCACCACAGACACATGGACTTCGGGTCAAAATTTAAGTTACATGTGTTTGACGGCACATTTCACTGATGATGATTGGCACCTACATAAGCGGATTATTGATTTTTGTCCCGTTGTTGGTCATTTGGGGGTAATAATTGGTAGAGCGGTTGAAAAGTGTTTAATTGAATGGGGCTTGAAGAATATCTTGACCATAACGGTAGACAATGCTAGTTCGAATGATGTCGCAATTCATCATTTGAAGAAGGTATTCAATCATTGGGATTGTATTGTATTAAAAGGAGTGTTTCTACATATGAGATGTGCGGCACACATCTTAAACTTGGTTGTGAGAGATGGCTTAAATGATGTGAGTTTGTCCATAAAGAAAATTCGAGCTCTTGTAAAATACGTGAGGTCTTCTCCCGCAGGACTTCTATAGTTTAAAACTTGTATCGAAGAGGAGAAAATTGAAAGTAATAGTCTTGTTTGTATGGATGTAGATACAAGATGAAGTTCAATTTTTTTGATGCTTCAAAGTGCCTTAAAATTTAAGAAAACATTTTCTAACTTACTTTTGAAAGATGTCAATTGTGAGAAAGAACTCAAAAAGTGTGAGGGTGGGTTGGTTAATGAACTCGATTGGAGTGATGTAAATGGTCTGCTGCCATTTTTGAAAATTTTCTAAGATGCTACGATAAGGTTTTTGACTTCCCGTTATTTGACTTCAAACGCTTATGTACATGAAATTTTCGGAATCGGTCAAGTGATTGATTGATTTACTAGGCATGCCGACACGTCCATTAGAAACATGGCACAAAAAATGAAATCAAAATATAAAAAGTATTGGGGGGATGTTGAGAAACTTAACCAATTTTTGTTCATTAGTGTTGTTCTTGACCCTACACGGAAATGGCAATATATTGTATGGGTCGTGGAAGAAAACTTTGAGAAGGAAAAAGCGTGTTGTTTTCTTTTGAACTTGGATTGCAACATGTGTGCTATGTTTGATTCCTATAGTTCTTCCATGCCTAAAAGAGAGACGGATGAGGTCACATCTAGATCTACTACTTCTAATCCTAGTATTGTGGGGCAATGGGGTAGTCATGGATATTGAGGAGATTATGACCAAGCGGTTTGAAATGGCTATGGGAAGTTCGGAAACCAACTTGAAAAAGACGGAATTAGACAAATATCTAGCGGAAGATCGGGAACCTTTGACATCAAATTTTGATATATTGAAATGGTGGAAAGTCCAAGAATGTAGATATCCCATACTTGCGAAAATGGCCTGAGATATACTTGCTATTCCGGTTTCTATGGTTGCTTCCGAGTCGGCTTTTAGCACCGGAGGAAGGGTGCTTGATTCTTTCCGAACTTCTTTAAGTTCAAAAATGGTGGAAGTGTTAGTTTGTGCACAAGATTGGTTACGTGCTTCTCGTACTCCTATTATGATTGATGAGACGTTGCATGAAATAGAGAAATGGAAGAAGAAAGTATGTTTATAATGCTCATATTTATTTCCAATTGGCAATTGTACTTAACTGTTTTGAAGGACTTAACTGTGGTCCAACCAAGCATTGTTATCGATGAAACAATCGACGATAGTTTTGAATTTTTTTATTGGTAAGTTTTAATGAATTCGGCTCATTTTTTATTTAGGAGATGGTTTTTCGACTTTAAATTAAGTTTGAAGTCTTACTTTTTATTAAGTTATTATTTGGTATTGGGCTCAAGTTAATAAGCTAACTTATTATTTATTAAGTTATTAAGTTTGGTTACTTACTTTTTATAATTTTTTGTAAGTCGTCTGTGGGTGGATTTAACAGGAATGCTAATGATGGAGAATCATAGAGAATTGAAGACGTTTTGAATTTTGATTATATAATATTTTGACAATGTTTAAGTTAAAATGTTATTTGATTGTTTGAACCTTGGATGGATGTTAAATTGTCATTTACTTATGATAATTTGTTGTTTTTAATTTATATATAATTGTTGTAAAAGTTAGATAGAAAAAAATATCAAATATTTTGGATATGTTCGGATATCGGATATCAAAATCTAATATCCGAAAGTTCGGATATCCGAACTTTCGGATATTCGATTTTGAACACTCCTAGGTGCCGGTTTCGGCCCGGTCCCAACTCTGAATGCTCCAAGTCGGGATTGTATTTTCATCTCTCCCCATGCTCTCCCAACTCTGAAAGCGTTCAAAAATAGAGGGTGTGTGGAAATAGTGCATTTTTTAGAATGATTAGGGCTCTCGCCATGTTCCCTCGGATTCGGAAACGACCTTCCCTTTATCCCGATGGTGGTTACTAGCTGGGTCGTCTGAAATTGGACTTCAGCATGATCCCCTTTGGGCCCTTTCCCGGTTCAGTTATGATGTAAGGGTGTGTGCTTTGTGAATTATGTGCCATGAGACGCCCTACCTTTAACAAATGCAGTTTTAGAGGCACTCCGACATTCTGGCCGAATTGGTTTTATCAGTGTTGAGCAGTGTTGGGGATTTTTGTGCTCTGGAGGATGATCTGATGAACTTCTTTGAGACATATTTGGAAAAGTGAAATTAGGTAGGATCTCTAAATTTCCGGCCAACAAGATCTGATCCTGATGTGAAATCAAATGTCTGGATAGATTATGAACTTTCTGGACAGATTTTAGAAGGCTAGAATAACAACTCCCATAAAGAATATTAACTAGAACAAGAACATGAACTTGGATCAGCAAAGTTTGCTGTCCAAAATTCACAAAACAGAACAGAAATAAGAACCCACTACTCTAATCTCTAAAGGAAATGAATCCACCAAGATTAAAGGGAAAGGGAATACTTCACACCACCAAGATCAAAGATCTATAAAGGAAATGAAAATTTTGAAGAAAATAGAGGGTTAAACTCTCTCAATTTGTATTAATCAACTCTGCCCTTACAATGGAGAACCTCTCAATATATATAGAGAGTTTTACACCTTTACTCCTAGGCAAAAATAAATAAACAGCTGGAAATGTAAGGATAAAGTCAACCAATAAGAAAAACAAATCTGATCTGCACCAGCTGGATCTACTTTCACCACACCATTTGTCTTTTTTTGAAAAGCTGATTTGGTCTTTTGTTACCCAAATCTGGTAGGAGCAGATATGCATGTGCATGTAATTAATTTATTGAAAGCATTTAATGATAGAAAAGACTTTAGCCAGCCATTGGAGTAAGGTGAATCCTTTCTTGTAATTAGGATCACCTAATAAACTTCCAAAGTATGATAAAGAAGGTAAGACCATCATGGCTTGGTTTGAATTCATTAGAATTTCTTTATCAATAATTGGTGATTCGTTGCCTTCGGGTACACCCGTATCATCCTCCCCCTCTAAATTGGGACTTGTCCTCAAGTCCTCAAGATAATCATCTTCAAAGTACATCATTAGATCTCCAACATTAAAGGTGCTTGAAACAGAGACATCTCCTGGAAGTTCCACCTTGTAAGCACTATCACCAAAACGTTCTAGACCTTAAAAGGACCCTCGACTCTTGGCATCAGCTTGTTCTTCCTTTTGGAGGGAAATCTTTCTTTTCTTAAGTGAACCCAAACTAAATCACCAGGTGCAAATGAGGGCTGCTTGCGATTCTTGTTTGCTTTAGCCTTATACATCTCATTTGCCTTCTCAATTTTGGCTTTGACTTGTTCATGCATCCTCTTGATCTCTCTTGCCTTAGTTTCAGCTTCATCACTTGCCTTAGGTTCATAGAGCGAGGAATAAGATCAATAGGTGTGAGAGGGTTTACACCATAACGAATTTCGAATGGACTTTTGCCGGTTGAGTAATTTGGAGCTCGGTTGAATGCAAACTCAGCATGAGGAAGTTTGAGATCCCAATCTTTCAAAGTCTTCTTGATCAACGTTCTTAGGAGCATCCCAACGGTTCTATTAGTCACTTCTGTTTGCCCATCAGTTTGTGGGTGGTGGGAAGTGCTAAATAGGAGCCTTGTGCCTAAGAACTTCCATAAGGTCTTCCAAAAGTAGCTCAAGAAGTTTGTGTCTCGATCCGATACAATAGTTCTTGGAATCCCATGAAGACGTACTATCTCTTTGAAGAAGAGGGCTGCTATGATGGATGCATCATTAGTCTTGGTGCATGGTATGAAATGTGCCATTTTTGAGAAACGGTCAGCGACTACCATGATAGAATCCTTCCCCCTTTGAGTTCTTGGTAATGCTACAATGAAATCCATGCTTAAATCTTCCCAAGACTGATTTGGAGTAGGAAGAGGAGTGTATAAACCTTTGTGGAATGTAGACTTGGCTTGATGACATGTAGAACAACGAGTAATAAGAGCTTGAACATCTTTTATCATATAAGGCCAATAAAAGTGCTCATTCAAGATCTCCAAAGTCTTAGTATTACCAAAGTGACCCGCCAAACGACCACCATGAGCTTCTCTAATCAACAAGTCCCGAATAGAGCCTTTGGGAATGCACAACTTGCCGCTTTTGAAAAGAAACCCCTCTTAAACAATATAAGGCCCTTTAGATGTATTTGGAGAAGACCACATAATAGGAGCAAAATCAGGGTCAGCTTCATATAACTCCTTGATAAACGAGAATCCAAGGATTCTAGCTTCCAAAATGGATAACATAGAGTGCCTCCTAGATAGAGCATATGCCACCACATTTGAGGAACCAGCCTTGTGTTTAGATACAAATGAGTACATTTGTAGAAATTCTACCCACTTTGCATGCCTCGGGCTGAGCTTATACTGGCCATTAATGTACTTGAGACCCTCGCGTTCAGAAAATAGAACAAATTGCCTCGGTTTGAGATAATGAGACCAATGATCGATAGCACGCACAATCGCATAGAACTCTTTATCATAAGTGCTGTAATTAAGCTTGGATCCATTGAGTTTCTCACTAAAATAGGCTACTGGACGCTTTTCTTGAATGAGAACAGCCCCAATACCGACACCACTTGCATCACATTCAAGCTCAAAAAGCATATCAAAGTTAGGTAAAGCAAGTATAGGTGCTGAACTAAGCTTTTCTTTCATAGATTCAAAAGCTTTTTGGGTAGCTTTAGGCCAATCAAAAGTTCCCTTTTTAAGACAATCTGTGATAGGAGCAACAAGTGTAGAGAAATTTTTGATGAACCTTCTATAAAAAGAAGCCAAGCCATGAAAACTCGTACCTCCGTGATGGAAGAGGGAGTAGGCCACGACTTAATTGCTTCCACCTTGGAAGGATCCATAGAGATTCCTTCTTTACAAACCACATAACCAAGAAACACAATATTAGGCACCATGAAATCACATTTCTCCAACTTGCCATAGAGTTTGTGCTTCCTTAACTGCTCAAACACCTTTCTCAAATGATCAAGATGCTCTTCATGGGACTTTGAGTAAACAAGGATGTCATCAAAATATACCACAACAAATCTCCCAATAAGAGGTCTTAGGACTTCATTCATCAACCTCATGAAAGTACTTGGAGCATTATACAAACCAAATGGCATAACAAACCATTCATAAAGACCTTCCTTGATTTTAAAGGCTATTTTCCACTCATCTCCATCCTTCATTCTGATTTGATGGTACCCACTGTGAAGATCTATCTTGAAAAACACACAAGAACCATGTAATTCATCCAATATATCATCCAATCTAGGAATAGGATACCTATATTTGATGGTAATGTTGTTAATGGCTCTACTATCAACACACATACGCATAGAACCATCCTTTTTAGGCACCAACAGGGCTGGAACAGAACAAGGGCTCATGCTAGCTGTCACATAGCTCTTAGCAATCAACTCATCTACTTGTTTTTGTAATTCTTTAGCTTCATTAGGGGAGCATCTATAGGCTGTCTTGTTGGGAAGAATTGACCCTAAAAGCAGGTCAATTTAGTGCTCTATTACCCTAATTGGAGGTAAATCGGGTGGTAATTCATTAGGGAATACATCAACAAACTCGGTTAATAAAGGTTTCACCAAGATAGGCACTTTATCACACTCTCTTGCTTCTTCATGTTCAAGGATCAGCAAAGCAAGAATATTAGCAGCATTATTTAATTCCTTTCCAACTTCAGTTTGATTCATGAACATAGCCCTCTCACTCTTAGTCTTCGTTTCAACTGTAGACACTTCATTCGGCCTTAAAAGAGCAAGTGTGATTTTCTTGCCTTTTACATAAAGTGAGTATGTGTTTAAGTGCCCATTATGATAGACATTTTTATCAAATAACCAAGGTCTACCAAAGAGCAAATGGCATGCATCCACAGGAACAACATCACATGTAATCTCATCATGATAAACCGTACCAATGGAAAAAGGAACAATTACTTGGCGAGTAACCTTCACCTCATTTCCTTGGCTAAGCCATTGGAGTTTGTATGGATGTGGATGCCTTGTTGTGGAGAGCCCAAGTTTTTCCACCATATAAATTGAAGCTTCATTTGCACAGCTCCCTCCATCAATTATCAAGCTACACACCTTGCCTTTGATGGTGCACCTTGAATGAAAAATGTTCTGCCTTTGAGATTTGTCTTTAGGAGCTTCTACCGTGTGCATAGCTCTCCTAATCATCAACATGTCACCACAATCAACTGCTACCATCTCCTCTTCACTAGACTCATCATAGATAGGCTCTTCTTCCTCTTCGGTTTCAACATCTTCTTGCATTTCTTCAATTTCTTTCAATGTAAGAGCTCTTTGGTTGGGACATTGAGCTTGGAAATTACCAAAACCATGACATTTGAAACATTTCTTCCCCTTAGGATCTTTAGACCCTTCTCCGATCTTTTCCTTTCCTTTAAGAGACTTGGAGGCAGATTCGGTCTCCTTAAAAGTGGTGTTCTTCAAAGGAAACATAGGCTTAGAATAGGGCTTGTAAGGAGTCCTATTCATAGCTTGTTTCTCCACCTTTATAGCCATCTGCAACTCAACCTTTTCAGCAATAGTGGAATTTAGACCCCCGATAAACCTTACAATGGTGTGTTCTTCAGCCTCTCTCACATTAGTACGAATTTTGAGTTGTTCAAACTCTCTTACGTAGTCCATAAACACTTTAGATCCCTGCTTTAAGTTGTTCATTTGGATGTAAAGTTCTTGCTTATAAGCATGAGGAACAAACCTTCTTTTCATGCATTCTTTGAGCTTGGACCAAGTCTTGATCTTCTTCTTCCCTTCAAGCTGCCTCTCATGCTTCATAGTATCATACCACAAAGAAGCATACTTCTTAAGCTTGATCACATCTACCTTTAGGGCTTTCTTCTCATCATAGCCTTTAACTTCTATGATCCTATCCATGGTTTGAACCCACTCAAGATAGTCATCAGGGTTTGAGGAACCTTCAAAATCTGGTGGATCAACTTTGATATCTCTTGAATCATCTCTTTGCTTCCCATTATGTCTCCTTCTTGGTGAGAAAACATCATAATCACTTGAGGATATGCTGCTATCATTAGAGTCTTCACTTGAGTCATGGTTCTCTCCATTACCACATTTCCTTCTATTTCTTCTTGCTCCTCCTTCCTCCAACATTTGAAGAACCCTACCCATTTGCTCTTGGAGAGCCTCAATTTGCCTATCTCGATGTTCATTCTGAGCTTCTTCAAGAGTCTGATTTCTAGGTATTGCCATTTTCAAAGTACCAGGACTGTAATTTGCTTAAAAATAAAGAAGATAAATGTGGGTTGTAATTTGCTTAGAAATAAAAAAGATAAAGGTAAAGCAGTAGAACTCGGGCCTCCTAAATGAATGAACTGGCCCTCCGTACCAAAATTTGATGTGAAATCAAATGTCCGGGACAGATTATGAACTTCTGGATAGATTTTAGAAGGCTAGAATAACAACTCCCATAAAGAATATTAACTAGAACAAGAACATGAACTTGGATCAAGAAAGTTTCTTTGTCCGAATTCTAAAGCAGACGAAATAAGAACCCACTACTCTAATCTCTAGAGGTAATGAATCCACCAAGATTAAAGGGAAAGGGAACACTTCACACCACCAAGATCAAAGATCTATAAAGGAAATGAAGATTTTGAAGAAAATAGAGAGTTAAACTCTCTCAATTTGTATTAATCAACTCTGCCCTTACAATGGAGAACCTCTCAATATATATAGAGAGTTTTACACCTTTACCCCTAGACAAAAATAAATAAACAGCTGGAAATGTAAGGACAAAGTCAACCAATAAGAAAAACAAATCTGATATGCACCAGCTGGATCTACTTTCACCACACCATTTGTCTTTTTCTGAAAAGTTGATTTGGTCTTTTGTTACCCAAATCTGGTAGGAGCAGATATGCATGTGCATGTAATTAATTTATTGAAAGCATTTAATAATAGAAAAGACTTTAGGCCAGCCTTTGGAGTAAGGTGAATCCTTTCTTGTAATTAGGATCATCGAATAAACTTCCAAAGTATGATAAAGAAGGTAAGACCATCATGGCTTAGTTTGAATTCATTAGAATTTCTTTATCAATAATTGGTGATTCGTTGCCTTCGGGTACACCCGTATCAGATCCTGAAGTGGTGTTGACGGCAAGACCCTCTTTCTGGTGCCAATTTGTTGATGCCTCTTTTGTTCAACA
The DNA here is from genome assembly GCA_033398695.1 of Orobanche coerulescens. Taxonomy (NCBI): domain Eukaryota; kingdom Viridiplantae; phylum Streptophyta; class Magnoliopsida; order Lamiales; family Orobanchaceae; genus Orobanche; species Orobanche coerulescens. Next base: position 3,408,195 of record CM065807.1, on the reverse strand, counting down.
AAGAAGTTAAGTGATTTCTATGGAGGAATAAATGAATCTAAGTTGTTTGAATAAAAGAATTAGACAAAATGCGTAAATGCCAAGTTCTTGCTAATTTTTGTGAGTAGGGTCGAGTTGGATGTTCAGGTAGGTTCTTGTTATATTTATGTGTCTGAAGTGTGTGAGAGTGTAATTCTTTATGTGTAACTTTTTCAAAAGTCTTTTCTTATCATTTATTCTTCATAGAAGACGTTGGCCAATCAGGAGGCGGAAAATTGGAGAATGTTCAAAGATTCCATAACACGTCACAAGGAGGAAATGAATGTTTCAGAGACAGGTGTCGACATATGAGGAAGCAGTTGGAGATATTGCAATAAGTGTTCTGTGTCTGTCATCTCTTGTAGCTCTCCGTTGACGGGCCGATCTGGACTTTTCCTTGGGATTGGCTTTCGTACTCTCCTTTTTTGGTCGGTCCTTGACATTTATGTTGCCCGTGTTCTTCGAGGGTTGTTTGCTCGGTCCTCACGTTGGTCGGTCTCCACATGGCATTCTTGCTCGGTCCACGAGCCGAGCCTGTCAAGTTGTTAGGTTCGGGTCGGTTTGACAGGTCAGACTTGAATATTGACCGCCATACCCTGGTTGGGAACCACGTAGGTGCTGAGCCGGGTGCGGAGTGTGCGTGGATGTCAGGTCGGGTCAACTATCATTAATTATACTTCCACGGAAAAATTGAAAAATTATTTATAAGATCCCTCAAAAATTAAAGTTGAGTATTTTATCATTAAAAAAAGTTGAATAGTTGAGTTGTGGTTAATGGGTGCAAATTTTTCATATCAAACCAAATTAAGCATTATTCCACTACAATGAGGTCGGTTATATGGATATATGAGGTCGGTTATATGGATATAACGTTTCCAATCACCGCACGCTGGATCATTTTCTCTATTACGTTCATCCGTGCATGACTCTCTTAATAGTTTCCCTCCAATTCTTCTTCAGTCGCCTTCTCCTCTTTGATCTCATTGGGTGCAAATTTTTATTAGAGTTAATTACATAAATCGTCCTTGTGGTTTGTCGGGTTTCACATGTTTAGTCCCTATACTTTTTTTTTCAGCGGGTCATGTCCTTGTGGTTTTTGATCCGTTACGGATTTAGTCCTTGTGGTTTGCCGGGTTTCACAGGTTTAGTCCCTATACTTTTTTTTCAGCGGGTCATGTCCTTGTGGTTTTTGATTTGTTACGGGTTTAGTCATTTGACCTATAATTCTGTTAGTTGATCGTTAATTTGAAGGGTATTGTCGTCTTTTCATATATTTTTATTATTATTATTATTTGAGTACGTTGCAAAAATCGTCCCTATGGTTTGGTCGAATTGCATATTTCGTCCTTATGGTTATTTTGATGGTCTTCAGTGGATATCCTACGCCGTCCCTATTTCTGAATTTGGACAAACCATGAATGGGCGGACTTATCGCGGTGTTCTGAGCTATCAGCTGGGTATTCTCCTGTTTTCGGTATCTCGGCCGTGCTCAGCCTGTTCTCGGGTCTTTCATGGCGACGTCTTCGGCGATCATGCCGTGTCCTGCTCTGGTAAATGTGCCAAGTATCAGGACTTGTGTGAGGCGCGGGGATATGGTTTCTTACCCTTCTCGTTCTCTTCGATGGGGGAGTTGGAGACGGGTGCTATTGCATTACTAAAATGGGTTCAGAATATTTCGGTGTCTCAGGATGTTGGGAGGCGTGCTGCAGCTCATATTTTTACTCGAGTTGGTTTTGTTATTGCAAAAAGAGTGGGGCCCCAAATAGTATCTCGGCTTTCCACTAATTTCTTGTAAAATGTTATTCATCTAATAAAATTTGTTTTTTAAAAAAATAAAAAAATAATCATAATAATAATAATCATAAAATAAAGAGCTAATTACAACGTACTCAAATAATAATAATAATAAAATATGAAAAGACGAAAATACCCTTCAAATTAACGATCAACTAACAGAATTATTGGTCAAAGGACTAAACCCGTAACGGATCAAAAACCACAAGGACATGACCCGCTGAAAAAAAAGTATAGGGGTTAAACCTGTGAAACCCGGCAAACCACAAGGACTAAATCCGTGACGGATCAAAAACCACAAGGACATGACCCGCTGAAAAAAAAAGTATAGGGACTAAATATGTGAAACCCGACAAACCACATGGACGATTTATGTAATTAACTCTTTTTATTATAATGGAGGAAAAATAAAAATGTATTAACGAAGGGGTTAAAAACGTAAATTGGCGAGAGTGGTTGAAGCCTCGCCCGGTATCGCGATTTTAGTTTGTAGCAAGTTCTAACCCTTGATCCCCACCCCACTATATACAGTGTGTGTGTGTGTGTGTGTGTCTGCTTTGAATTTGCAGAGACAAAAAATGGCAGCCGAATCAAACAGCATTGAAGAAATACTGAGACCGTTTTACCGAAGAGCTTCAGAAGCAGAGGTCTTCATATCTCAAACTCGCTAAAAATCTTGATATTTGCCCCCCACCCCTCAAATCTCTCTCTCTCTCTCTCTCTCTCTCTCTCTCTCCGCGCGCGTGTATCTTTCCTTGATTGAATGCTAGTTTTGACGGAAATTTAACGATAGGAGTTTTTGTGCAGACTCTCTTACTGCGGAATTTCGTGCAATTTTTTTAATATAAGAACTTTGGTGCAATTTTAGCTAAACACCGAGGATTTTTATGCATTTTGCCCTCATTAACTGTCGTTTTGGTCTTTTTCTTTATGCGACTGTGATGGTACTTTCTTCAATCATGTTACTCGTATTAAAAAAAAAAAAAAAAAAAAAAAATCCCCACTTGAATTCAAGAAAAAGATATTCAGCTTTAAATATTTGCATTTTTTTTTTTTCTGTATGAAGCTAATAATGTTATTTGATCCTCTCAGCAGGCATTATTAGTATGGAGATGACCCTTCCACAAATTAGTTGAAATGTATAATAATGCACTAATTCGTGCAAAATACAATGCACCTCAAATTATTTAGCAGGATCACATGAACTTTTCAAGTATACATTAATGTCATTCATTAGTATTGAGCAACGGGAGGACGTTTTACCTTGTGAATTCTTACATGTCACTATGACCTATGTTGCACACGGAAAAATCTAAAAATATAGGATAGGGGGACAAGAGTTTTTGTACATGTATGTACAAAAACATGTCTAAAGCGTTAAATTTGAATAGGCGGGAAGAGTTGATGCCATTTGCGAGGCGTCTTGTAGTTGGAACTCGAAGTTGGACGGCAGATCTGGTTTATATCGTCCGTATTGGATGTGAGAGTAGCACGTCGGAATTTGACGTCTAGTGCGAAATAAATTATAACATGGTCAGGATATATTGTATACATGGGATTACAAAAACTACGCATGAGGTTTGTGGTATTTGTCATGTCATGTCATGTCATGTCCAGACCTGTGTCCATATCCATGTCCAAGACGTGTCCGACGTGGCTACACCTCCTGTTTTAGGAGTGTCCGTGTACACTGACCGTTGTTGACGGTGGCATATGAGCCATGATCTACACTGGATCTGGTCCCACGACTTAATGATATCACGAGTTGCCATGAATCCTACGTAACTCGAAGTTACAAGGTTCGATTCTTGGTACTGACATAAAACCCGGGACCAGACCCAACCTATGTTACCTGGACTCGGGTACGGATGTCGGGTACGGCTGCGGAAGGGGAATTGAGGAGTCCGGGTAGCATATGAACCAACATAAGATCATGAGTTGTTGTTATGGCTCATGCCATCATCACGAGAAAAAGGGTACATCTTAATGGTACAAGGAGTTGCATGAACCCTACCTAACATGTAGGCATAGGGTGTGATTCTTGGGGATAGCATACAATCTAGGATCATGAGTTGGTCACGGCTCATATACCTGTGTCAACAACCTTAAAAACATTCGGTTAAATATCTGACGGGACCTAAGAAGAGTTAGGTTTCATAATCTCGCGAACTCCTTAATGTATTGCTAAGTAATGTGGCACTCGGTTTCTTCATCTCACGTTCGTAGAATGTATTTTTAACTTTTAACAAAACACCATAAGATATCAACGCAATATAATATTGATAATGCTGCAAAATCTATGTACTCATTCAAATACTTGATCGGCCGTTGACCTTTTTTGTGTTACTCTCTTAATTTATTTTTGCTTGTTGCGAAGGATCGTCTGACAAGACTTGAAGCTTCATTGACTAGAAACAAAGGTATGTTCGAAAGGCTTTTTTTTTGTTTCTTAAATAAAATTTGTAATAAGAAGTAGTCTTCTAATTCTTGTCCCCTCTTTTAATGGTGGTCTTCAGAAACTGGGAACGATGAACAGCTTAAGTTGGTTAGCGAACTCAAATCAGAGCTAGAAGACGTGAAAGCCGAGCAAGTTGCAGAAAGAGAGAAGGTGTATATATATATATGATTAGTGTGTCATAAATAAAAATTACAAGGTCTGATGACTATCCGTGTCACAGGCTATGAAGGAGGTGGAGCACCTTGCTACCGAAAATGCAAAGCTGCAATATCGGATAATCCACCTCGTTCGAGCATTAAAGGAGGCTGATGGCAAGTTGGCTGCTAATGAGGTATTTAGTTGTTATTAACTTCTCTTCTGATCTTTTATCGGTCTTTAAGTATTTGCTTTTGTATTCCTTTTATTCCAACCATCGAAAGGTGGTTCGTCCTTTTTTTTTCAAGTAACAGTGGTTTAACAACTTTATCTCATTTGTCCCTTTAAGAACCAGATAATGATGTTATGATTAGCATAGTCTTTTTCAACATTAGGACGAAAAATTAATGGTATTTTTTGAAATATATAATATTATTAACTCTTCAGCCCTTCGAAAATTAAATTTCCTAAATCATGCACCATGGGGTCGTATGCCAAACATGCTTGACATGACGTCATTGCTCGTGCCACGCATGTGCTCAAGGCTTGCTCAACGTTAATCATTCAAATATTATAGGACTTCTTAGACATTTAATCATTTATTCCTCTAAATTGTTGAAGAACATTCTCGTTTATATTTAGTATGTGCAGCGCCCTTCCAGTCTGGAAGATAACATCTTTCATCGCCTACTTTTTTACTTTAAGTAATTTTCCGGAGCTGGAAGGGCGCCGCTAGTACGTTAGCTTTTTTATCTAATATACATCTCATAACAACCATGGGTTTGTGTCTACTTAATGCAGTGATCTTGTAGTACCCCTCACACCAATGACGGGCGTTGGATTTGTTTCTCGGAATGCTCATTTTTGCAAAGCTTGGGATGACTTACCTTCTAGGGCGTCGAGTTTCTTGATGACCAAGCGCATTTTTTTTCATTTGTATTTTTTTTTTTTTTTGCGGATATTCTGCTAATTTCTTGGCTCGGGGGCTTCGCTCCCTTACATAATCTACCCACCCAAGTTTATTGTGATCAGAATATGTGTTTTTCAGCTATTCTTAGAAAAAAAACAAGAAACTGCTGAGTCAATTTTCGCACTTCCTACGGAAGTATGAACGAATACATAATCATCAGCATTTTTAAAGAAAAATAAAGAAGAGAAATGGCTCTCGTGTTAGAATCCAACAACATTAGACTTTTAACATATAGATACTATTGCTATCTTTCACAGATATTTAGACATATATTCACAAACATAACAAGGTAGAAATAAAGCAAATGACTTTTTGAGTTGCTGTCCGAAATCAAAGCTTGAATGCTGCATCACTGATCAATTCTCTCGATTCTATTTCCTATAGTTGTATTGTATTCACAGACAGAAGTAGAAAACTTCTGATTATATCGTATTTGCAGGTGAAACCGGAACCCCCTTCTTTTCCTTTGCTTTTTGCCTGCAATGATAATTTACTCAAAAGAAAAAACAACATAAAAATTAAAAATAGAGAGAGAGAGAGAGAGAGAGAGAGAGAGAGAGAGAGAGTTGTAAGTACATTGGAGGGAGCTGTAAGTACATTGGTCCCTCCAATCCCAGACGTTCTAGCAGCTCTTTCTTCCGAAGTCTATAGTATCGTGGCAGCTTCTGATTCTTCGCCATAATCTTGAGATCATTCAGTGTCAATCTATCAACATCCTTAATGCGTAACAAAAATTTTGTTCCGACACCAGCTTCCTCAGCCATGCCAACCAATGGATCATGTTCCATTTCCGACGGCTTCATTTTCTTTTCCTCTATGATCTGAGAACCGAAATATGATTTGCTCTTATTTTGTTGTGATGAAATTAAACTAACATCAACTTTCGGCCCACCATCTATCTTAATCTCGCTGAACGCTTGAGTTTCATTCTCGGTTATCTTTTCTCCAGACGACGATTTAATATGTATTTCCTCTGCCTTACATTGCTTCTGTGGTCTTCGGCCTTCTGTCTTTAAAGAAGAAATTGGCTTGGCATGATTAATCTTTAAAGTCCCGATTCCATTCCTTTGTTGTACTTGAGCTTTGCGTTCCAAATTCATCTTTGCTCGACTTGAATGTTTTGTTCTGTGATCGAATAAGAATAACCTGAGGCTATCATTCATTTCGACTCCCTGATCCTCCACTGCTTCTGTTATTTCTGTAATTTTTGACGTCTCTCTTTCTATTTTCACCAATGGCTTTGTCAGGAATAGTATATTTTTGTCAATGTCACGATTATATATCCTTGCTTTTCGTATCTTAATGGAAGCTCCGATTTTTTGTTTCTCAATTTCCATGTCCAAGACTTCATCTGCAGGCTGATAAGACTCTTAAAGAATTACTGATAGCAATTTTGGAAAGTTGGAGTTTTATTTTAAGCAACCATTTGATGTATATATCACTTGAAAAGATAGCTTCTCAAATTAGATGGTTGTATTTCTATTATTATATATATATGGGCGATTTACATTTTAGTCCCTATTGTTTCAGATATTACAATAAAGGACAAACTTTGTACTGTCCAGAAACTATATTTACAACGAAGGACAAAAGTCAAACTTTCAGATGATGTCACTGGAGAGAGAGTACTGATATTCCGAATTTCGCCTCACGTGGGTGGCACATGCTGGACCTCATTGTAATATATATAACACTTTTGGACTTCAGTGTAATAAATTTTCAAGCTTTCTAGAAAAAAATATTTTTTCCAAAAAAGAAAGTATTTTTTGGAAAAATATATATTATTTTTCAAAAAAATAAAAAAAAATCTGGGGAAAAAATTATATTTTTGAAAAAAACATTATTTTATGGAATTTTTTATTTTTTTCGAAAAAATTAAAAAATATTTTCTGGAGAAAAAATTATTTTTTTCGAAATAAAATTATTTTCTCGAAAAAAATTATTTTTTCGAAAAAATAAAATTATTTTCCGGAAAAAAATAAAAAAATATTTTTTCGAAAAATTTAAAAAAAAATTCTGGAGGAAAAATATTTTTTGGTAAAATAATATTTTTTTGAAATAAAATTATTTTCTGGAAAAAAATATTATTTTTTTGAAAAATAAAATTATTTTCTGGAAAAAAATAAAAAAAAATATTTTTCCGAAAAAAATAAAACATATTTTCTAGAGAAAAAGTTATTTTTTGGCAAAATAATATTTTTTTGAAATAAAATTATTTTCTTGAAAAAATATTATTTTTTGGAAAAAATAAAATTATTTTCTGGAAAAAAAATAAAATAAGATATTTTTGCGAAAAAATAAAAAATATATATTTTCTGGAAAAAGTTATATTTCGAAAAAAAAATTTATTTTCTGAAAAAAGAATATTTTTTATAAGAAATGTATTAGCCAAACACTTTAATAACTTATAAGCTATTTGTTTCATATGAAATGTATTTTAAAAGAAATGTTTTATTCAAGTAAATAGAGGGGCATTTTCGTCTTTTTAATGGAAGTCAACACCAATTCAGATTTTTGTCCTTCGCTGTAATTTACGAAACAATAGGGACTAAAGTGTAAAGAGGCAATCTAATAGGGTAGTTGACTGTAATTTCCCCTTATATATATATATATATATATATATATATATATATAATAGGGTAGTTGACTGTAATTTCCCCTTATATATATATATATGTGTTATTATATAACATTGAGTTGTTGAGTATAATCTTGCTTACCTTAACTATTTCGGCAATCTTTCTTTCGGTTTCTCTCAACTCCAAATTTGAAGTTGTCTCATTGTTTTCATGTTCAAGCTCGACTTCCGACTTAGTGATAACCTCCTTATCGGTGTTATTCCTCTCATCCATTTTTCTCGAACCAGCATTCTCAATGCAAGTAGTTGAAACTAGAGCTTCCTGCATGGGGCCGGGTGGCTGAAAGAAGACAAAGGCACAATAGTCTTAAAACCACTGGCAAAAAATCCAAATATAGGCTCAATGGAAGTGTCTTACAATTTTACCTCTGGCTTAATGGAAATTCTCCTTCTCGACTTCACGGGAGCAGATTTTGGCATTCTCTTCCCCTGTAGTCTATCGAACTTGATTATGTCCGTTTTCTCGGTTGTACATATATGAGAAAGAAGAAGGATCTATATGAAAGAATTTCTATTGGTGATACAAAGTGAACTATAAAGAAAGATAATTATTCAACTATGCTAATGGAGGGTTTTGTGAACTCTTAAAAAAGTGATTCTCAGCTTCTAGTCGGAGAAAATGGTGAGCTCGTGCATTCTAGATTTTCGTATTTTCAACTAGGATAGTTCGGAACTACTAACAAGAACTTTATTCATGCTCCAAAGTACACTACGTTGATTTCAGAACCACAGTATTGAGTGTTTAAACAAATAAAATAAATAAATAAAATGAATAAGGAGAGCCTGCAGTAGGTTTCTGAAAACCCACAAATCTCTGAAAATGCAAGGAAACCAAATAACAGGATCATAGTTTTTTTTTTTTTAAGAAAATCCACTCGGTCCAGCCTCGTCTCCGTCCAAGAGTGTTAAATTCATGGACTTTGATAATATTTTCAACCCACCCCAATTTGTTGGGCTGGCTAAGTACGCCATTGCGGTTTAGAGTTTGTGAAAAAATTACTGTACGGAAAAGATTTAACTAATAATACAATTTATCAGACCTTAGAGAGAGAGAGAGAGAGAGAGAGAGAGAGAGAGAGAGAGAGAGAGAGAGAGAGAGAGAGAGAGAGAGAGGTGTAACAACTAATAAGTGAGATGGCCGTAACAACTAATAAGTGTCTAATTTTCATGATGAAACAAGGTTTTCGAATGATATCTCTTTAGAAACGCATAATATTGTAGAGCAGGATAGCTGATCTCAAGTTACCGGTCCGGAATGATTTAATTTCCTCTCTTTAAGTTTCACAAGCACGTTCTCTCTCTCATTTCCTTTCAGCTGATTGGTGCATCTCTTTTGTTCTACTTTCTCCTTATATTCTGAAGTTCTCGATTCTAGTTTCTTCTCACTAAGTCCATCAGCCGGTAGGACAGCAGGCATATGTATCGTACTGCTTTCTCTCTGTTAAATGTTTGAAAGAACCAAAGGCTGTAATAACACATCCATATGATCCGACCACTATTTCCAATATAACATCTAACAAAGCCTACCTGCTTGCTTTTTACCAAGAGGTAATTTTCCAGCAAAGGCTTCAGTAAATCATGTAATCTTTGAGCAAGTTTCTCAGGTTGTTCAATCCCAACAGCCAGATAACGCACGTCTTCTGTAATTTCCTTCTTTAAGCCCTCTATCGCAATATCAAGACAACCGATCTTTTCTCTTAAAGCCACAGAGCACAATTTCGACCAGTCCTCGTCATCCCACGCTATCTGACATTGAAGCATCACTATATCTTCTTCGAGTTTCGTGATTTCTTCATCTGCTTTGTCTATCATTATCTTTAGCACTTGTACACAAGATTTCTCATTCAACGAATCTTCTTCCATCACATCTTCCAATGATAAAATAAATAATACATAAATATAAGGTCCTAGCACCCAAAAAACAAAGAGATGCATAAAATGAAAAGGCCAAAACTTAACCGCACATACCCGGACTATAAACAGTACCATCACTGAAATACCCGACATCTCCAACATGATATGTGCTTTCAACTGCAAGTTAACATTAATTGAAATGTCGAGATGGATAAAAGTCGAATTCCAATATACATTCCTAATTTGATTGCTTTCTATAGAACTGATCCACTTACAGAACATGTGGTGATCTTCACCATCTGACAGCTCCCAAAGAGACAAATCCATTACTTAAAAACACTTCAGTCTGAAATATATTCACAAACTCACTTTAGTGCGTCCATCCCTTTGTTTAATCAAAATGGATAGCGAGCAAATGACAACATATCACTGCTAGGTTCGTATACATTATTCTAAAACTCCCTAATATGATCGTAGAGAGATATGGATTTTCCAGCATTTCTCACAAATATCCATTTTCTTATTGTGACTTTACACTCGGACCAATTTCTCGCATTCGCCACTCTCCTTACAAAATCAATCGAAAAACAATCACATGTGTTGATCGCGGTTTCAGGGACATTTGTTGATCAATTCGTATGATCTTACATTAGGCCTAGTCCATACAGACTAATGGTCTTGGCACTTTCGATGAACACCTACTTAACCTAGAGGTACGGGGTTCCAGTGAAATATAATAAATTGAGAGAAGGTAGTTGTGTGAGATCATGAGTAGATCGACAATTTTCCTCAAACCACCGTCAAACAACTTGTTGACACGCTTCAACAAATGCCAAATACATAATTACGTAAATGTGAAAGAATCAATTACGCACCGATAAGGCAGTCAAAATAAGAAGTTATAGCAACAGAAACTAAGTACCCTCAACATTCAAGGTTTCAAACCAACACTCTGGTCCTTTTGTTTCTCTTTGCAATTCAAGAAATGAAAAAAAGATGTGTATTCTAATATAGGAAGCACGCGCAGGTAAGGACACGAGAATCGGACACGAGACACGACAAGAGAACTTGCTCAATGCTTATTTTAAGGTAAAATAAGATACGACGTGGTGACAAACACCGGTGAAATTAATTCTAAATTTGAAGTGTTCCATGCTTTATAGATTCTAATGCTCTAATACTCTATAGAAGTGTTTGGGTTAAAAATAAACAGGATTTCGGAGAAAATAACAGAAGCGCGCACACACAGACGCATATATATATATATATATATAGAGAGAGAGAGAGAGGAAGGGGGAGGAAGATAAATTACAAAACATACAAGAAGCTTTTTTCACATTGCAAAATCCTAAGTAACACTAACATGAATGTTTAAAGATCATTTGCCTTTTCAAAACATCGAAAAAGAAAAAATCTAGCTTTTAAAATCTTGAAGCCTGAAATACTCATCGCACCATGTTGTACTATGTGCTTCAGAGGCTGTACTAGTAGTTCAAAAATTACGCTCTGTCGTCAACATTTCACATAATCAAACATATGATCCATGAATATAAACAAAACACAAACTCGAAAATCACGCATAAAGACCAGTAAAAAGAATCCAAAAGCATGCAAATGATAGCCAAAGGTTCTTCGAGAAATATCATCACCCTTACCACGCGAATTAAAATCGTTCGAATGAAGAACAAACTTACTGAAAGTGAAAACGAATACGAAAATCGGATTTTTTTTTTAAGAGAAAATGCATCGCCATGATGTACTTTACAGAGTACCTGAACTCTTCAACCACAGATGGATAGTGCAGAAACGTTTTCACTGTGGAGGAGGACGACGACGACGATAAAAGCTAACCGCAGTGAGGTAGGGGCATACGTGCAAATATATAAAGTTTTAGGGCGCAAGCTGGAGAAAAAGGAGTTAATCACTTATTACGGCGTTGCTCTCCGGTGTTCTCCGATTTCACCTAAAGTCGTTACGGTATTTCTAAATGGAAAAATGAGTTAAAATAGTAATGTACTTTATCCGAATTTTCAATTATAGTAACCTACTCTATTTTTTTATAATCTTAGCAATGTATATCATTTTCGTTTTTAATCAACATCAATTCCTAACACCGTCCATTTAGCCGTGACGGAAAGATGATATGGAAGACATGTGACCCTAACGTGTAAGAAATCATGACTTAAAATAATAATGTACTTTACCCGAGTTTTCAATTATAGTAATCTACTCTATTTTTTTACAATCTTAGCAATGTACACCATTTCCGTTTTCAATCTTAGCAATGTACATCATTTCTTTTTTTACGTGTATTTCTACATGGAGTACTCGGAGTCCGGAGACGATCTGAGCCCGAAGGCTAACTGAGCCCGAAGGCTAAATGTTCTGTGTACTGGAAGTACAATTTTTTTGTTGTCTGTATGACATGATAAATCACATCATAATTTATAATACATGCCAAATAACATGTGACCTCCTGGGAAATCCTTGTTCTATCTGTGGATGATTTTTTTTTTTCTGATTCCTAATTTATATTGCACGGGAAAGAATTTGAAGAGGTACTCATAATTGTGTTGGGCAAGACATTTGGAAAGGCCGGGAGTAAATGAGTTTAACTGTGTTAATAATGTTTAGGAATTAATTAGGATTAAGAATAATATTATGGTGGAGAGAAACGGACAAAAACTGAGGAGATGAAATGTCTGCTATTATTATAAATGGGTTGGACTAATAAATGGGTTCTCAATTAAAATTAATTGTGAAGGAAAATTGACAACATAATAATAATAATAATAATAATAATAATAATAATAATAATAATAATAATTTACGGATATTACACTTGACCTATTACCTTCATCAACCATGTCGAAAGAATTTGCAAGGGTCTTTTCTATAATTCTTACATCCAAAAAATTGCCGCCCATGATTCTTACATCCAAAAAAAATTTGCATGTGTTGATTGAAAACGGAAATGATGTACATTGCTAAGATTGTAAAAAAATGAGTAGGTTACTATAATTGAAAACTCGGGTAAAGTACATTACTATTTTAAGTCATGATTTCTTACAGGTGAGGGTCACATGTCTTCCACATCATCTTTCCGTCACGGCTAAATGGACGGTGTTAGGAATTGGTGTTGATTGAAAACGGAAATGATGTACATCGCTAAAATTGTAAAAAATAGAGTAGGTTACTATAATTGAAAACTCGGGTAAAGTACATTACTATTTTAAGTCATTTTTCCTTTCTAAATCGAGCTTCTGGGAAGAAAGCACCCCCACCCCCCACCCCACCCACTTAATCATGTTTTTAGATAGAGTATTATAATACTTTTTTTATAAGAGTGATGCCACGGTAAAACCTCGATAAATGAATATTCGATAAACGAAAAACCTCGTAAAATGAATAATTTTCTCCGGTCCCAACTCTTTATAACATGTTCAAAATTTCTCTCAATAAATGGATAATTTCGCTAAATGAATATTTTTCTCCAGTCCCGACCATATTCATTTATCGAGGTTTTACTGTACATGTACTCATATGTGTACACATATTTGTACACACATGCATCTAATTCATCCATTTAATGTGGGACTCATTGATTTATTGTGGGACTACATTAAATGAATAGATGAGATGCATGTGTGTACACACATTTAGCATTGTTCTTTTTATAATTACTAAATCAACACTCATATTGCGTTCTTTTCTTTTCTTTTTCTAATCGTAATAATTTATTATTTCGTACTATCTATATTAATATATTTAGTCACATATTTTTGGTATTATAAAAATAAATATTAGTATATAAAGATATTATATGCCATGCATCATGTGATGCTAAGGTCCAGTGTTGTTTTTCTGGCCGAGCTGTTGCTACCCAAAATATTATCCGGAGATAGATATTGCTGGAATGGATGGATAGCAAACAAAGTGCGAGAGCACTTCCGTAGAGAAAGTAAATAACACAAGATTTGCCGGGGTTGTTAGTCCCGGCTCGCGAGATATTATTAATACGAATATTCGGGGATACAAGTATTAATGTTAGAATACTATTACAATGAGTGTAACGATTCTAGTTATCTTAGCTAGTGAGCGTGTAGATTGTCGGAAGAACCAGATGTGATGCTATGTGAGTTCTTGTAACAACGTTGATGAGCTGTGACGGCGGCGAGAGATCGATAGCCTCTCACGGCGTGTAGTTGCTATGTATCTGAGCTCCGAGGCTTGCGAATCTGAACTGTGGAGACTTCTTGCCTCTGCCGACCGTCTCCTGGTTGATAGGTGCTGAGAGAGAAATCCTAAGGTAGATTCCGTTGAGGAAGCCGGGAGCCTGAGAGTATGTATGTTTGTATGTATTTCGGGATGATTTTCCAACTGAGAGGAGAACCGATTTCTGCTATGAGTGGTATTGAGAGGAACAAATCGTGAACCTTTTTCCAGTTGCCGGATGTTCTCTATTTATAGGACTAGGACACGCTGGGCGATCGCCTCTGCTGTATTATAATAAGCGGGCGATCGTCTTTTAGCGCATGGGCTGGTCCCCTTTGAGTCTGCAGGGTTTGTTGGCAGCCAGCTGTGCGGTCCAATGAGAAGCTTGCACGCGTCTGAGTCGCTGTCACGGGCGGCCCCACCTTGTACCTTTCGGCAGGTTTGTCGGTAGGTGATAAGGTGGTGCCAGGCTGTGGTCAACGATCCGGGAATCGCGGTGGCTGTCGCGGATCTGCACATGGGAGCTGCTTTGAGATTCAGTCTTCGTGGTCTTTGATGAACGAAGGTCTCAGTACGTGGCGTAGGACGATCGTCTTAGGTCGGATATCAGATACGGTCGCTGGATGCCAAAGGCGATCGCCTAGAGAGTCGATCGCTAGATGTTCGATGGTGGACTGTTATCTCCACTTAGGCGCGTTCGCCGTAGCATGATTGGTTGTGGACTCGGTCGCTCGGCCTTGCAGTCGATCGCCTGTCGAGGTGAATGAATCTCGGCACAACAATTGCCCCCAAGCTCGCTCCGATGATGGAAACGTGGGGTGAGGTGGTTCTGTTGGCGATCGCTGAATTATGGCGAGTGACTTTGCATTTTACTGAACTGGCGATCGTCATTGAGCGGTTTGATTCTGAATTTGGACGACCTGGTTGGTCGCTGAGCTGAGCGGGAAATGGTAACGGACGTGGAAAAGTCTCTGCGCACGTGTCGGATTCCTGTTGGAGGATACCGACGGTCATTTATGACTCCTCGTCTGACGCGTCCTTGAAAAGATGCGTACGCGGGTCTCAAGGGGGTTAATAAATGCGACCGTTGCACTTCAACCCCTGAGACTCTCCTTAATTGCATATGAGTCTCTGCCATCTCCTATAAAAGGACGCAAGGTCGCAGCGTTAAAACTCTTACGCGTTTTTTTACTGGAGAAAGAAGGATTTTGCTGACGAATATTTCTGAGAGATCCGACTGCCGATCGTCGATCGATTCCATCTTTGGGTAAGAAAAACTCCTTTTCTCCTTTCTTCTTTGAGAATGACTGGAACATCATCATCACACGGAGCAGGCACCAGCTCCGGCGCCGGGGCACCGACTGCCCGGGGAGGATCCTCTGCCGACTTCCATCTGGAGACTGCCGCTGAGGCTATCCGGGACGGAATTGACCCTGCGGAAATCGAGGCTTTGTTTAATGAAGCCGACGTCGCTAAGGAGGCGGCCGTTGAACACAGACGCTCGCAGACGGAGAGAGATCTGGCGGTGAGGGCCTATTGGGAGCGGCATAGTGCCTTTGGCGAGGCTTATGTGGCCTTTGCTGAGATTATGGAGAGGCTGGCCGGCCCGTCTCCAAGATTCGATTTCTGGGAGTATTCGATCGCTTACCCTAACCAGCTTGCTAAACGGTCGCAGTTTCGGGCTGCGCAGCGATCTCTGTGGTCTCTTGGCCAAATCAGGAGTTCGGCGACCAGGAAAGACCTGGCCGTCTGGAGGACGAGGTACCACGTTCCTTCAGATGTGGATCTATTTGCGCCGGTGGAGAATGAGCGAGCCGACCAACCCCCGATGGGTATGGTCGCCGTGAACGAGGCGATTATGGAGGCCGGGCTGCGTTTCCCTCTATCTTTTGCTGTCTCCCATCTGATGGCCGCTTGGAACGTGGCGCCACTCCAGTTGACGCCGAATGCTTGGCTCCAGATAATTTGCACTCTCACCTTGTTCGGCGGTCACCGCCTGTACCTCCTTCCTTCGCCGTCGGAGATGAACCACCTGTTCAAACTGACGGCTCAAAAAGGGTCGGTCGGAGGCTATCACATTCAAGGCCGATCCGGTCGGGTGATCCTTGGAGTCCCGAACAAGGTGCGGGGCGACCCGGCGAAGTGGTTCTGGGTCGCCGGCGCGTGGAGGGCTTCTGCGAGCGACAATCCTACGGGCGAGCTGGAGATCCCCACTAGCTTTCGGGAGAGGAATCCCGGTAAGGGCTTAGACTCTCCCTTTGTTCGGATGTGTTCTGAACTAATCTAATTTGATTTCGTTGTTGCAGGTTTTCATATTCCGGCGATCGAGGAGCTGCCCTTTGATTTCCTGGTTGTCTGGGAGCGGATACGGAGCTTGTCGGACGACGACTTGGACGATAGCCGGATCAACAAGGAGATTCGTTGGTTGTCGGCTCGGCTATTCCATTTCCCGAGACATCTATCGGTAGCAGGTAATTCTTTCTGCGACCTTCAATTTCTTGGCGATCGTCTTGCTTGAGGAAATGTCTAATTGTTGATCGACTGTCTTCATTGTAGAGGTTCGCTTCCCTCGCTTTTTGGAGCCCCCACAGGAGATAGCCATGTCGAATCCTGGAGTTCTGGGCCGTCTCCGCCACAAGAAGTCATCCTGGGCTCCTCCCGTTGCGTTGCCTATCATCCCTGAGGTGGAGCCTCGCGTGGAGCCGATCGTGGCTGGGGAGGAAGTTCCGGAGGAGGGGCTTCGAACGAACCGCAAACGGCCGAGGTCGGAAGAAACTCCGGTTTCTGCCCCTGCCGGCGAGGTGTCGATCGCCGCGCCTCCGATCACCATTATTCCCCCGGAGAATGAGCCTACTCCTTCCGCGGCTTTCTTACGGGAGATGATGATCGCCGACGCTGAGACCCCTCGAGGGAAACCGTACTTCGGTCGCGACCCCGAGAGGGATGAGAGGTAGACATTGCTCATTGAGTCGAACCTTGTTGTTCGCGTAGGAGATGTGTTAATTTTTGTTGTTTTGATGCAGGGCCCGTAGATCTGACCCAACTTGCCCGCCGATGGTGGTGGACTTCTTAGCGAGCCGATCTCCTCGCCAGACCTGCGATATCCCTTTATACGTCAACCGGGCCGTTTTCGCTCTGCCGAAGGCCTGGACGACGGATTTGGATGCGATCGCTCGTCAGCGATCTGGGAGCTCGATGCAGGCTGCTTTTGCCCTTTCTCTCCAGGCGGCGACGATGGCTGCCCAGGCCGTGCAGGAGTTTGAGGGGCGTCCTTCCACTATTCGCCTGCAGGCTGATCTCGAGGCGGCTCGTAAACAGAACGCCGAGTTCGCTGACAATATAGTGGCAATGGAGAAGGATTCCCTGGCCGCAGCTAATCGGGCGAGCCAAGAACTTGAGCTGGCGAGAAAGGATGCTGAGCTATCCCGGATGACGGTCGATCGCTTTCGGGACCGGATGACAAATGTCGTCCGGGCGCAGAAGGCCGCTGAGACGGAGGCCGATCGACTGATGGTGACTATCGCTCGGCTGAATAGTGAGCTGGCGGAGTCGAGGGGGGAGACGGCTGCAAGGGAGGCTGAGCTCCAGGGCGTGCAATAGGCGATGGCGGAGCTGAAGGAAAAGCAAGAGGCGACTGAGGCCGATCTCTTTCGTAATGTGGAGTTTGTCAGTGAGTTCGCCTATTATATGGCGTTCGCTGACTCGCTCCGAGTTGCTAAGAAAGGAGGATTGGAGGTCGGCCCTCTAGCCGAAAATTTCAAAGTGTACGCGCTGGAGCACCCTCTTCACCCTGACTTCTCCGTGCCTATCTTGGATATTGCGGACATCGGCGTGGACCTGAGCTGGTATCCGACCCCGGCGAATCTTATTCATCCCGATGCTCCGGAGGAGGGGGAGGCTGCTCCGCAGGCTGGCGAAGTGTCGCGGACGGATCCGGAGGCTGAAGGCGAAGGCCAGGCAGGGGCCTGAGGCACTTCTCTTTTATTGTTTTAGCTAATCGCCTTGTAATTTGTAGCTTTCTTTTAGTAGTACTTAGGCCTTCGGGCGACCATGTATGTACCTTTGAGATTCCAAGTAATAAAATGAATGTTTGGTTCTTCGATTTATCACTTGAATGGATGCTATTTTTGAGTCTTTTGCTTGACTTTGTACAAATGTGTGAGGAGAGATTGCTGTAAGCGTAGGTCTACGTGAATTGATAAACTCACATAGATAACTTTTACAACACATTCGATCGCTGCACAAACATCTGATTAATGCCGATCGCCGTATGTAATTGAATAGGGACGATCGTCGAGTATATATCTCCGCACTCTTTTACCCCTTGTTTTTATTCACTTAGTGAAAGTAAGGGGACAAAAATAAATCATTGAGTGAGCGGTCTTCAGATTTGTCGAATCCTCGAAAGGAGCCGTCCATCTCGGTCTTGAGGAGTCGTGCACAATCGCGGAGTTCGATGGACCGACCTCCATGATCGTGTCTTATGCACGAGCGACATTTCGTCTGATGGCTAAGTTCTCGTGACTCACTTAATTGGTAGGGTCCTCCGAAGACTGCGCCTCGCCTCGTATTTAAACGAAGGGCGTGCGATCTCGGTCTGGAAGATTCCTTGCGCGGGGCGTCGTCTGATTAATCAACTCCACTTCCAAGGCTTGTTAGCTCTGCTTCCACCTCGGGCCGCCATGAAGATGGCGACCCTCGACGGTGTATATTGAGATGGGGGTAGGGACGCGTCGCATTGTCCGGGCCCACCATGTTAGATGCTGAACCTTTGAGGGCGGGCGAGCGTGTCCACTGATTAGTTTTGGAGGGCCCTCAGACTACGCCGGCCTCGTATTTAAACGAAGGGCGGGCGATCGTGGCCCAAAGGGACCTTGCATGGCCGAAGCAGTCGGTTCCATCGACTACCAGGACCATGGCTGCACTCTTCTACCTCGGATCGTCATGTAGATGCCGACCTTCGACGGTGTACGTTGTGCGGGGGAGGCGATCTCGTGCCTTAGTCCACCATGTTAGATGATGAACTGTAGATGGCGAACGAGTCCTTCGGTTTCGAAGTGTTCGTCCAGGCAGTAGCCTTCGGTTTGATGAGGTGGGAAATCGGGGAGAGACGTCCGAGGTTCCCTTCTCTTGATCGAAGCATACGGTCGCCGAGGTTGATCGAGGGGTCGGCTCCTATGAGCTTTCCAGCCTGTTCGCGTTCGACTCGGGCGATCGTGTTGGGAGATTGGAGGGGCTCCGGCTAAACCAATAAGTTGTCCAACTTGCCTTCCTCAAACAATTTCCAGAGTTGTTTGAGGAGGTCGCGGCATTGGTTGGTGTTGTGGCCGGGACTCTTATGGTAGGCACAATATTGATTGTGGTCCAGATGAATGTGGTCCCTTATCGCCTTTGGCTTGTTCAGCGGTTCGCGCCCTTTGACGGCATAGTAAATGCGGGCCGGAGTTCGGTTGAACGTATGGATGAGATGGGCTTCCATGTCCTCGAAGGTATTGCGATCTCCGGGTGGCTTGGCGACCGTCTTCTTGGTTTTGGCGATCGCCGTCTTTCGGACAGGAGGTGGTGTTTCCTCGCCTAGGCGGAGGGTGAGCACTCTGCTGCCGTAAAGTCGGCAGCCTTAGCGCGGAAGATCGCGTAAGTTGGGGGGATGTCCTTCGTCAGGTGCCTAAACATGGGTGAGTGACCGTAGAATCCCCCCAGGACTGAATAGAGATCGAGCTCGTCGCTGATGGGCTCACCGGTGAGGATGATTTCGTCCACTCGGTCGATGTAGTCTGCATCGGATTCGTCTTCCCCCTGCCTGATTTTCATCATGCGGTGGGGGCCTTCTGGTCTGGCGACCTTGGCGGCGAAATACGACGTGAAGTCGTTCGCCAGTTTCTCAAAGGAGATGATCGATCGTGGTGGTAGCGAGACGTACCACCTATGGGCCAGCTCGCCCAAAGTTAACGGGAAGATTCGGCATTTAGTTGCATCTGATGCCCCACACCCAGTCATGTAGATCCGGAACTTACTTAGATGGGTTTCGGGGTCCGACCTCCCTTCGTATAGAGGTGTTTTGGGAGGAGCGATCCTTGGTTGCACGGGGGCGAGCTCGATGTGGGCCGCGAGCGGCTCGGTCGGTCCGATGATCTTTCTGCTGGTGCTTGCCCCAGTGTCCAAGAGTGATTTCATCTCGTCGAGCTGGCGTTGCATAGCGGACATCGTCGTGGCCTGGCTGCTCGCGGCTAGGCGATCAGAGCGGGAGCCGAGGCGATCTAGTACTGACCCCCTGGCGTTCGGAATGGGGACCAAGAGGCTGATCTGCCTTCGGCTGGGAGTTGGGTAGGCCGAACTCCTGGTGACGGACTCGGAATCCGTCGTCTCGTGGTTGGGGCCAGATTGCCCCGGTCGCCATGATGGATCGCGCCCCAGGCGACTGAACACGGAACCGTCCGATCTAGCGAGAGCCTTTTCTCGCGACTTGGGGCTTTCTGACGATCGCTCACCCAGTAGCCCCTTGAATTTCCGTTTGCCCAAGCGGCGGATGGCCGAGGGAGTAATAGCGGGAGTTGCGCATGCTCTCCGTCGCTCCTTTAGGATGGTCATAGCCTCCTCGATCTGCTCCGCAGTTTGGATCTAATCGAGTGAGAGGCTGGGACCACCCCTCAGATGCGGGATCGAGAGTCTCGCATTCCTGCGACTTTCCTCCGCCGTCGGCTGGGGCTCGGATTGAGCCGGGACTCGGTGTCCGGTGGTTTGGAGAGTGGCTCTCTTCTATGCAGAGGTGGATGCCATGATTCTGAAGGTTTTCTTTGAAGCGCAGTGAGTATCACTTCAAGTATATGCCCCGAGAACAGTGAGTGTTCTTCGGGACGGTAGGAATAAAAATGAAGGTTTAGATCCCCCTCCTTCTAGCGCTAATTGCTACCTAAAATATTATCCGGAGATAGATATTGCTGGAATGGATGGATAGCAAACAAAGTGCGAGAGCACTTCCGTAGAGAAAGTAAATAACACAAGATTTGCCGGGGTTATTAGTCCCGGGCTTGAATTCTCTCGCGAGATATTATTAATACGAATATTCGGGGATACAAGTATTAATGTTAGAATACTATTATAATGAGTGTAACGATTCTAGTTATCTTAGCTAGTGAGCGTGTAGATTGCCGGAAGAACCAGATGTGTGTGAGTTCTTGTAACAACGTTGATGAGCTGTGACGGCGGCGAGAGATCGACAGCCTCTCACGGCGTGTAGTTGCTATGTATCTGAGCTCCGAGGCTTGTGAATCTGAACTGTGGAGACTTCTTGCCTCTGCCGACCGTCTCCTGGTTGAGAGGTGCTGAGAGAGAAATCCTAAGGTAGATTCCGGTGAGGAAGCCGGGAGCCTGAGAGTATGTATGTTTGTATGTATTTCGGGATGATTTTCCAACTGAGAGGAGAACCGGTTTCTGCTATGAGTGGTATTGAGAGGAACAAATCGTGAACCTTTTTCTAGTTGCCGGATGTTCTCTATTTATAGGACTGGGACACGCTGGGTGATCGCCTCTGCTGTATTATAATAAGCGGGCGATCGTCTTTTAGCACATGGGTTGGTCCCCTTTGAGTCCGCAGGGTTTGTTGGCAGCCAGCTGTGCGGTCCAATGAGAAGCTTGCACGCGTCTGAGTCGCTGTCACGGACGGCCCCATCTTGTACCTTTTGGAGGGTTTGTCGGTAGGTGATAAGGTGGTGCCAGGCTGTGGTCAACGATCCGGGAATCGCGGTGGCTGTCGCGGATCTGCACATGGGAGCTGCTTTGTGATTCAGTCTTCGTGGTCTTTGACGAACGAAGGTCTCAGTACATGGCGTAGGACGATCGTCTTAGGTCGGATATCAGAGACGGTCGCTGGACGCCAAAGGCGATCGTCTAGAGAGTCGATCGCTAGATGTTCGATGGTGGACTGTTATCTCCACTTAGTCGCGTTCGTCGTAGCATGATTGGTTGTGGACTCGGTCGCTCGGCCTTGCAGTCGATCGCCTGTCGAGGTGAATGAATCTCGGCACAACACGAGCAAGCCTGAGTATTCGAATCTTGAGCTTGACTCGAACTATTATGCAGTCGAGCCGAGCTCGGCTTGAAACATTACTGAAAAAAAAGCCCATCCAACTCGACTCAAATGCAAGTCTAATTTAATTATAAAACGAATCTTAGCTATTGAGCCTAACCAGTCGAGCTCGAATAAACCAACTTCAACTCATTGCACTATATGAATCAAGCCTTAACGTGTCGAGTTGAGACGAGCTCTCGAACAACCGGTTCATACAACAGCTACGTAAGAATTTCCTTTCCGTGGGTTTCGAGAACGAGAAGTCAAGGTCATGACATTGGTAACTTGTGCATACAATGCTATAAATGGCAATAACAAAAAGAAGGGGAGAAGTTACCAAATGAAGGAAATATTGTGACATATAATCCAAAATAGGAAATCGAATTCATCATAAAGGAAACGAGACTTTTGACTTGAAGAAGAAAAATAGCATTGGTCCCCAATTGCAGTCTAGTAGTAGTAGACTGCACCTATATGACGTAACCTAATCCTCAATAGCATGATGATGACTTCCTCCTCCTAGTCAATATTATATCATAGTTCTAAGAAGTCACGAGTCACATGTCAATTTTAGATAACATTATGACAATGTGAGATAATTTATGTATTTTGTAATTATTTTTTAGACATTTAAAGTTCGAAAAAAATTCGTATTGTCCTTTTGAATTTAATAGAATTCTTTTTTGTTGCAAGTTTAACAATAACTCTTTTGATACCCAAATTATCATATTTGACATTTACTCGACGACATTCGAGTAACAAATTCGAGTCATCTACTCGATTAACACGAGTCACATGTTCGAGTCATCAAAATTGCATTCGAGTCACCATTTGAGTGACTCGAAACCTATTCGAGTGACTCAAAACCTATTCGAGTGACTCATATACATTCGACTCACCTATTCGAGTGACTCAAGTACATTCGAATCACCTATTCGAGTGACTCGAATAGGTGACTCAAATGTATATTATGTGACTTGTATGTAATTAAGTGACACGAATAGGTGACTCGAATGCAATTTAGATGACTCGAGTACGTGATTCGAATGTGTTTTGTGTTAATCGAGCAGGTGACTCGAAGGTGTTACTCGAATAGGTGAGTCGAATGTCTTCGAGTAAAGGTCAAATCTGATAATTTGAGTATAAAAAAGAGTTGGTGTTAAACTTGAAGCAGGAAAGAATTCTACTATATTCAAAAGGACACAATGGAGTATTCCCACTTTAAAGTGAGAAAAATGCATAATACACCCTTGTGCTTTATGAAATCTGCACAAAACACCCTTGTATTCTTTAAACTGCATAAAACACCCTTATATTTTAATAAACCATGCAAATAAGACTCATTCCGTCAAAACTAACGGAGAGTGAAGTTCACTAGCCCTCTATGCAACTGGTTCATGTTTTTACGCATTTAAAATGTAGAAATAATTCAAAATACCCCTAACTATTAGTTCTAAACAACATACTCACTGTGAGGATGCACCTGTGGACGATTGAAGGTGTGAAACAACGGTATAATTTGTTCACGCGAGAACTTCAAACTATTATATCAAATTTGGTGATATTCTTAATGTTGGGATTCCACAGAAAATAAACGCAGCGGAAGAATAAACGGAATCCCTAAGAGGATCGATCAAGTAACGTATATACGAAAAGAAAAATACGAAGATCAAGGAATCAAAGTCCCATACCAATGATGTCTCTGAAAAACCTTCGTATGATGATGATGATGATGATGATGAAGAGCCCTTCGTTCCAAGCACCTAAAGCAAGGTGCCTCTACTTCACACGCCGGAACTTGACGGAAAAATCAGCAAACTTCCTTTCTCTAAGAATGCGGCTAGGGAAGCTTGTAAGAATTTTTTCTCTCGATCTTTTCTACTAATAACTTGTCTCTAAGATCAAGTATATGCTGTAGAAAATTTTTCTCACTCTTGAAGCTCTCTAAAAAAACGAAATTAAACACTTGAGGAAGGAAGAAGGAGACTTTTTTAATTGAAAAGACTTTCTTTTCACCATTATTACAAGCCTCACATATAGAAGATGCTTTTAAAAGCATCTCTAAACCTCACATGACCCCACAAGTGTATAATATAATGAGAGAGAGACAAAGTAGAGATGAGGGGGGGCCTTATAGGGAATCTTCCAAGAAACGGGTCGAGTTAATTCGGCTCGTGTATTGGATGTTCGTCAAACGAATCCCTCGTGAATCGGATGTCCGTCAAACGAATCCGTTTTATTTCCAATGTGTTTATACTAATTAATTAATCCAATTAATTATTTATATCAAACACAAATATACATTTCTCTAAGAAATATAATTTATGAATTAAAGTAATCACCCAGTAACCTACTTACAATTCATAAGACCGCTATTTGATTTATCCGATAAATCACTAATATCTAATATTATAAGAGAGATTATTAATTCATATTTATCCATCAATGATCCTATTGCGCGACTCCGTAGGTTCGTCTCAGTCGGCATTGGGAGGAACCAATGAGTGCGGGCAGCACTTAGCCAGCCTAGCGTGCCGCACTGTAAACCCCGACTGAGAACGAATGAACGAATCATTCCAGAATCATTATGTCATGAATACTATATACGTATAAACCCTTCATCAGATGTCCCGGTCAAGTCTTCGGGTCACGGTAAAGTCAAACCCTAATGTTGACTAAACTCTATACATGTGTTAATGCAAATCAAGACCGACTGATTAATAGTGTATCTAATACGACTATATCCGAATGCTTTGGCCAAAGACTTATGATCTTATTTGCCATTAACCGTATAGGACATTCGCCTGCTCACTAACAGGAGATAGAATCCTTTCTTGGCGTACAGCAAAGACTGCTACCTGCCCGTATAGTCCGCACTTCGAGGTCGACTCAGCAATTAAGAAAATGAGTCTAACTACTCTAATGACAAACTAAACGTCACAGGCACATCTTCTACTGAACCCTCAAGTCAAAGGTGTACGTATACTATCACAACCTTTCGATTCGTCATCGACTCTCCGAGAGTGAATACCGTGTGACTGAATCGAGTATGAGTCGTGTTCGAGTATACTGGTCCCACCAATATACTTATAACTATGCTATCAAGATGTGCACACGTCCTAGCATCAGTTATACAAGTCTTATTAAAACTTAATGTCCTGTTAAGTTTTATCGACTTGCGAACTAGTTAAGCATTCGAGCTCTAAACACTTCTAGTGCCTATCCCCTTATCTCCATAAGGAGTAGAATGTTCACTCTCAAATGCAAGGACTATTATTCTATATACCAAATCACAATGCCAGTGATATACAATAATATAGAAATAATAATTGCCTTATTTAATATAATATTCATAATTACAATACAATTGCTCTCACTCTCTCATCCTCTGAGTGGCATTCGAGGGCATATTCCTAACAATCTCCCACTTGCACTCAATGCCACAAATTATGGTATCTAATACCCATACTCTCCAGATGCCTCTTTAAGACCTTCTGAGATAGTGGCTTGGTAAGCGGATCAGCAACGTTATTTGCTGTGTCTACTCTCTGCAGTGTAACGTTCCCATCCCGAACCATTTCTCTAACAAAATGATATTTTCTCGCAATATGTTTGGTGTTGTGGTGAGCCCTAGGCTCCTTAGCTGTCTGGCAATGACTCCACGTTGTCACAAAATAGTGTCACGGGCTTCTGCGTTAGGAACCACTTGAAGTTCCTCGGTGAACTTCTTTATCCAAAACGCTTCTTTAGCGACCTCGTGGTTGCACGATATTCGGCTTGACATGTAGAGATAGCAGTCGAACTTTACTTGGCACTTCTCCAAGAAACCGCCCCACCATTCAGAGTAAAGATATACCCTGATGTGGACATCTGAGCATCCATGTCCCCCGAAAAATCTGAGTCTGTATAACCCATCACTCTTAGTTCTCCACTGCCGTATGTAAGAACCAAGTCTTTAGTCCTCCTTAGGTACTTAAGAATGTTCTTTACAGCAGTCCAATGTTCCTGCCCTGGATTTGACTGAAACCGACTTACTACGCTCACAGCATAGGCTATGTCTGGTCTAGTGCAAATCATTGCATACATAAGGCTACCTACTGCCGAAGCATAAGGTACCTTGCTCATTTTCTTTCTATCTTCCTCACTTTGAGGACACATCTCTAAGGAAAGTTTTGCACCATGTTGCATAGGTAGAAACCCTCTTTTAGAATCTTCCATCCTAAATCGCTTCAGGATCTTTTCTATGTAGAGGGCTTGGGAAAGACCTAACATTCTTTTTGCTCTATCCCGGTAGAGACGAATACCTAGAATATAGGTAGCTTCTCCCAAGTCTTTCATTGAGAACTCTTTAGAAAGCCAAGCTTTCACAGAACTGAGCATTCCTACGTCGTTTCCTATAAGTAGAATGTCATCTACATATAGTATTAAGAACGCAATTTTGCTCCCACTAACCTTTTTGTAAATACAGGGCTCTTCTTCGTTTTGGACAAAATCAAACTCTTTGACTGTCTCGTTAAAACGAAGATTCCAACTTCGTGAAGCTTGCTTCAGTCCATAAATGGCACGCTGAAGTTTTCATAATTTATGAATATTGGTTTGAGATATGAATCCCTTAGGCTGTTCCATGTAAATCTCCTCCTCGAGGAATCCATTTAGGAATGCCGTTTTCACATCCATTTTCATATTTCATAATCTAAGTGGGCTGTTATAGCAAGCATCATGCGAATAGACTTAATCATAGCTACAGGCGAGAAGGTCTCGAAGTAATCGATTCCTTCTCTTTGGGAATAACCCTTTGCCACAAGCCTGGCCTTATAGGTATCAACCTTGCCATCTCCATCAGTCTTTCTCTTATAGATCCATTTGTTTCCAATAGGCACTATGCCTTTAGGACGATCTACTAAAGTCCAGACCTGATTAGCATGCATTGAGTCTATCTCATCTTCCATAGCTTCTTGCCACTTCGTGGAGTCAACGTCTACCATCGCTTGGTCGTATGTAGAAGGATCATTCTCTTGACTACTTTCTGTCATCTCATGGACACCTAGTTCCTCTTGATGCAGATTGCCATACCTCTCAGGTATTTGAGAAATTCTATTAGACTTGCGAGGTTGTGTTTGTATTTCAGAAGGTTGGGTTCTAATATCTTGCATAGGTGTCTCATTTGGTGTTTCTTTTATTTCTTCCAAAGAAATATTTCTACCTGCCCCTCCTTCCTGAATAAACTGATCTTCCAGGAAGTGTGCTTGTATAGCAACGATGATCCTATGATCTTCGTGCATGTAGAATAGATATCCCATGGAATCCCCTGGATATCCTATGAAACGACCTTTCACAGACCTAGTTTCCAATTTCTCTACTTTAGTCTTCTTGACATAAGCAGGGCATCCCCAAATCCTAATGTGATTAAGACTTGGTTTCCTACCTCTCCACATCTCATGGGGAGTCTTAGGAACAGATTTGGAAGGACATATGTTCAAGATATGCACAAAAGAAGGAGCGCGTAACCCCCACGGATAAATCGGTAGATCGGTATAGTTAAGCATGGAGCGAACCATGTCCAACAAGGTTCGGTTCCTTCTTTCGATACACCATTTAATTGTGGAGTAGCTGGAGGAGTGAATTGTGACACTATTCCTAGTTCTTTTAAGAACTCATCAAATTCGTATTCATGTACTCACCACCCCTCGACGAAGAGTCTTAACACGGTTACTGTTTGATTTTCAACTAGGGCTTTAAATTCCTTGAATTTATCAAAAGCTTCAGACTTATGTTTCATTAAGTACACGAATCCATACCGTATGGTCATCGGTGAATGTAATGAAATACTGAAAGCCGTCTCGTGCCACTTCAAAAGGGCCACAGACGTCGGTATGGATCAATCCAAGCTTTTCAGCAGCTCTTTCAAAAGTCCCTGCGAAGGGTAACTTAGTCATTTTTCCTTGAAGGCAAGATTCACAAGTTGGATAGGGATCTGATCCCAATGAACCTGTAAGCCCATCTTTCTCCATTTTATGAACCTTGGTCTGACCGATATGACCAAGTCTAAGATGCCACTTAAGTGCTTGGTTCGTTTCATCCCTACCACGCTTCCTAGTTATAGTGTTCACAGTTGTTTTATTCTTTAAATTTAAATGGTATAAACTATTTAATAATGTAGCAGTACCAACCAATTTATTTCTGAAATAAATACGACAGGACCCATCTCCAATAAAGAAGTGAAATCCCTTTCGGTCCATGACCGGAATTGATACAATATTCTTGTGCCCCTTGGGCAAAACAAGTACATCATCTAAAGTAAGAATAAAACCAGATTCTAAATCCAACATAAGGGATCCGATATCAGAAGCCTCGACACTATGCCCACTTCCGACGGTGACCATCACCTCCCCGAATCCGACTTCCTACTTCTGCCAGATCCCGATTCATTGTACAAATGTGAGAACTCGCACCGAATCAAGTATCCAAGAAGTAGAATATACGATTCTGAGAACAATTTGTTTCTAAAACCGGTAGTTACATGCACGAAGCGCATTACGGTCAAGCTTTGGGCAGTACCTCTTCCAGTGGCCTAGCTCACATGATTGAGGCATACATCCGTTTTCTTGGCCCCCTTGCTCTTTTGAACCATTGGGTCCTTGCCCTTTCTCTTGCCGATCTTGGCTATTGGACCTAACTGCTTCTTGTTCTTTTTCTTCTTATTCTTGGACTTCCAAGTCCCAGAAGAAATCACAAGTGCAGCTTCCTTTCCCTTTGTCTTCATCGAGACCAGGCGGTCGTCGGTTGTTCATTAGCCCACTAAGTTACATGCAATCTCATTGCAGTTGAAGTTCATGACAAATTGTGAAAAGGAGTCGAAGTGACTGCAGGATAAGGTCGATTTGGAGAGATGCATGCATCGAAAATCAAGAGCTTCCAATCTCTCAATCATCGAGATCATCTTGAGGACATGGTCCCCAACCCTCTCTCCTTCCTTCATCCGGCGCCGAATAATTGCTTTGATATCTCATATCTAGCGGTTCGACTATGCTCTCCATAGAGCTCGGCCAGTGCGCTAAGATGGCTCGTGAAGACGTCATCTTTTCATGGGCACGTTGAAGCTCATTGGTCATTGAGCCTAACATGTACCCTCGCACTCTTATGTCGTCTTTTACCCATTTCTCATGGGCATCGACATCTTCCCGATTGGCTCGGGTTCTTGCAGAGCCGGGATGTCCGCCTCAGACGTATCCCAGATTTCCATAGTTAGGACAATCCTCAAGTTCAAGTCGATCCATAGTTCGGACCGATTAGGACGTTCTTTTCAAGTAGTATAGCGAGTGGGTTCATTGTCATATTGAGAGTTATGTTAGCTGAGAGAATAATTTGAGATTCGTTAGTGTTTGTTTAATTATGATCCGAGTAAAGAATTTAAGGACTTTCTTTTTCATAACTCGGCTCCCACTATTTTATCGGCATTTACACACTCCCATGTTAAATCCTAAGTCTTGGGTGACTTCATAGTGGTGATCGATTTCTTTACAAAGTTTAATAGAGGGCAACCCATACGGTTTATATTCTATTATTCTTTATAAAGTGGTGTCTAATACCAACCCATCTAATGGATGATTCGATCTTCTTTTACCCCTAGTTCACTTGCCCTCAACCCATTCGGTTTCTATGGCTCGCTGAACTATCTAAGTTTAAACCGTCAACTCCTATTAGTCTGACAATTGAATCTTACCCGGCAACCCATACGGTTTATAGGGGTTTGATTTGTCACAACCAAAGGCATCTAATGCACTCTAGGAATTTATCAATTTTCCCCAAAAATATTACCCCGACATACTCGGAAGAATAATATTCCGGTTTAGATTTCAATTTTCCATGAGTTTGACGGAGGGTAGGAAACCTCGTAACATTTGTAACTTAGTGTTTGTAAGTGGGAGTATTAACGCGATTATATGTTACACTTTGCACATTAATCCGTTTATAAGCGCGGTTTGTGGTTTGTCAATCATTCAAAATGAAAAACAATAAATAGCAACCTAGTTACTACCAACATATAGCTCATGGACTTTTTCCTAAGTATTGGGCCAAGCCAAATAAAGAAAGGAAAAATACAGTATTGATTCTTCGTCTTCTAGTCGGTCGTCTTCGGTCTTCGTCATAGCCATATGAATAATTACATCATTGAACAATACATCCTATTATACATATTTTCTATTAAAAATAAATAGGCTCAAAACGGCCTTTACAACCATATCGAATCGAACAAATCAACAACTAAGTCCACGAGCTATATCACCATCACATAAGGCATTACATACAACATGTAACTGTAAATGAAATTAAATAATCAATTAATATATTAATCCAATTAATATAAAAATTGATCTATTTAATTTCTACAATATTAATCAAATTAATATTTATAATCGTCATTTTAATCCGTTCAAAGTAATCCGGCCAAAACAATATTCTCGTCTAATAATTTCCCTTAAAAAAAAATATTCCAAATATTTTATTAAATCCAATTAAATCCAATTTAAATTTCGGAAATTATTACAACGAAATATAAACACAAAAATGGAGTCCCGGAAAATCCGGTATCGTGACCAGATTCAAAATCGGGCCGAAAACGAGAATCGCCGGACCGAGTCACTCTCGGCCCTTTGCCGGCAGTGGCGGCGGCTCTGATAGCCTACCGAGTCACTCTCGGCGGCCGAGCGGCAAAGAATGAAGTTGCCGGCAGCTACGTCTTCGTGCGGTATTCGTGTTTAACCCCCGTTTTTCTCATTTTTTCGTCTCGCTTCCAAAACGAAAAAGTTTCTTAACTTCATGAAGAACTTATAAATCAACAAAAATCAAATTTTTCAGGTTTATAATTCACATAAAATAATCGAAACTTGACTTACTATGAACGATTAAATTTCTTCGATTATATCTATTATGATTCTAAATCATAAACATCATCAAATAACATTCCAAATGCAAAGATGATCGTATATACGATATATTTGACCTCGCTCCGATACCACTGTTGGGATTTCATAGAAAATAAACGCAGCGGAAGAATAAACGGAATCCCTAAGAGGATCGATCAAGTAACGTATATACGAAAAGAAAAATACGAAGATCAAGGAATCAAAGTCCCATACCAATGATGTCTCTGAAAAACCTTCGTATGATAATGATGATGATGAAGAGCCCTTCGTTCCAAGCACCTAAAGCAAGGTGCCTCTACTTCACACGCCGGAACTTGACGGAAAAATCAGCAAACTTCTTTTCTCTAAGAATGCGGCTAGGGAAGCTTGTAAGAATTTTTTCTCTCGATCTTTTATACTAATAACTTGTCTCTAAGATCAAGTATATGCTGTAGAAAATTTTTCTCACTCTTGAAGCTCTCTAAAAAAACGAAATTAAACACTTGAGGAAGGAAGAAGGAGACTTTTTTAATTGAAAAGACTTTCCTTTCACCATTATTACAAGCCTCACATGTAGAAGATGCTTTTAAAAGCATCTCTACACCTCACATGACCCCACAAGTGTATAATATAATGAGAGAGAGACAAAGTAGAGATGAGGGGGGGCCTTATAGGGAATCTTCCAAGAAACGGGTCGAGTTAATTCGGCTCGTGTATTGGATGTTCGTCAAACGAATCCCTCGTGAATCGGATGTCCGTCAAACGAATCCATTTTATTTCCAATGTGTTTATACTAATTAATTAATCCAATTAATTATTTATATCAAACACAAATATACATTTCTCTAAGAAATATAATTTATGAATTAAAGTAATCACCAGTAACCTACTTACAATTCATAAGACCGCTATTTGATTTATCCGATAAATCACTAATATCTAATATTATAAGAGAGATTATTAATTCATATTTATCCATCAATGATCCTATTGCGCGACTCCATAGGTTCGTCTCAGTCGGCATTGGGAGGAACCAATGAGTGCGGGCACCACTTAGCCAGCCTAGCGGGCCGCACTGTAAACCCCGACTGAGAACGAATGAACGAATCATTTCAGAACCATTATGTCATGAATACTATATACGTATAGACCCTTCATCAGATGTCCCGGTCAAGTCTTCGGGTCACGGTAAAGTCAAACCCTAATGTTGACTAAACTCTATACATGTATTAATGCAAATCAAGACCGACTGATTAATAGTGTATCTAATACGACTATATCTGAATGCTTTGGCCAAAGACTTATGATCTTATTTGCCATTAACCGTATAGGACATTCGCCTGCTCACTAACAGGAGATAGAATCCTTTCTTGGCGTCTGACAAAGATCGCTACTGCCGTATAGTCCGCACTTCGAGGTCGACTCAGCAATTGAGAAAATGAGTCTAACTACTCTAATGACAAACTAAACGTCACAGGCACATCTTCTACTGAACTCTCAAGTCAAAGGTCCACGTATACTATCACAACCTTTCGATTCGTCATTGACTCTCCGAGAGTGAATACCGTGTGACTGAATCGAGTATGAGTCGTGTTCGAGTATACTGGTCCCACCAATATACTTATAACTATGCTATCAAGATGTGCACACGTCCTAGCATCAGTTATACAAGTCTTATTAAAACTTAATGTCCTGTTAAGTTTTATCGACTTGCGAACTAGTTAAGCATTCGAGCTCTAAACACTTCTAGTGCCTATCTCCTTATCTCCATAAGGAGTAGAATGTTCACTCTCAAATGCAAGGACTATTATTCTATATACCAAATCACAATGGCAGTGATATACAATAATATAGAAATAATAATTGCCTTATTTAATATAATATTCATAATTACAATACAATTGCTCTCACTCTCTCATCCTCTGAGTGGCATTCGAGGGCATATTCCTAACAGTTAAATCGTGAAAAAAGTTTTAATAAATATTAAATCTATTTATCTAAAGGAAAAATTAATTTCGGGGTAATAATTTTAGAAATTAATTTCGGCCATTTTGGAGGGGGGAAAAGATCGAAATTTTTTATTAGATTAGGCGCCTAAATGAAAGATTAAGGAATTACGTTAGGGACATAATGGACACAAAAAAAACCTAGAAAACGACAAAAAAAATGCATGGAACGACCAATTTTTGGCCAAAAAAAGGCTGGTGGCCGGCCACCAAGTGGCCGAAAATATCACTACCCTTATTTGAATTAAAATTTAATATTTTATCAGTTTAATATTTTTATTTGAACGGTGCATATATGTTTATCATATTGCGCTCACACATTCCGAGGATGAATTGAGGGTGAAAGTTGAGTTGGTTATGGATATAAGTTTTCTGCATATTGAAAACATTATTGAAAACTAACTTTAGATCTAATATGATGGTTTAACATGCAATTAACTCTTAAATTAAAAAATAAACTTTGCATTTAAGAAAGTCTTTTAGAGTTTACAATAAAAGTAAAACTAAAAAAAAATCATTTTCTATTTGATTGTCTTAAAATATACTGTACTAAACTTTCCAGTTTTTATATTGGAATGGACGCGTAATAGCAATTTTTCCCTTAGATAAATAGATTTAATATTTATTACAATTTTTTCACGATTTAACAATACCACCAAATCGAAGTTGATATAACAGTTTGAAGTTCTCGCGTGAACAAATTACACCGTTGTTTCACACCTTCAATCGACTAGAGGTGCATCCTTACAGTGAGTATGTTGTTTAGAACTAATAGTTGGGGGTATTTTGAATTATTTCTACATTTTAAATGCGTAAAAATATGAACTAGTTGCATAGAGGGCGAGTGGACTTCACTCTCCGTTAGTTTTGATGGAATGAGTCTTATTTGCAGGGTTTATTAAAATACAAAGGTGTTTTATGCAGTTTAAGAAATACAAGAATATTTTGTGCAGGTTTCATAAAACACAAGGGTGTATTATTCATTTGCCCCTTTAAAGTTAGGTGCCTTTTTTTGTTAAGACTAGAAGTTTAATTTTGACTATAGTATGTGGAAGAAATACGCAGTTTAATATATAGATTAATATAAGAGTTATAATCATTTATTTGAAAATATACAGTGATATAGTCTAATATCTTATAATATTTGTTATATTAGTAGAAAAATGAATGGGTGAAGCAAAATTGTGATGTTTAATTTAATTTGCGTTTTACTTTTCTGGTTTCAAATTTCAAATTTTTTGTCTGCATGGGCAGATCAACTGGTTCTTGGGTGGCAGATTGCTACAAGGACGCAGGTTCGAGTCCTGACAGTCGCAATGTGGGAGGTTTATCCCTCCAATGTGGGGGATAGCTCCTTGTGGGCACCAGACACCGTTCCTCCCACCTAGTGGGCCGTTGAGTCATCATGATTTAATTCCTCCACCAATCCCTGTCAGACTGGGGGTGGGGGCCCTGGGGGCGAGGGATTTCGCCTTTTTTTGCTACAAAATTGTGATGTTTAACCATTGAAACGGCATCTTCGCCGAAATTTAAACATTCATATAGGAACTAGAAAAGCAAAATCCACCAAATTATCTCAAGCGATTATCAATCTCGTTTATTAGGTTTCCTGGATTTTTCAAGGATGATCAATTTCAATCTCAAAACTAATAGTTCCTTATGATCCGAATCTTTTCGGCAATCCGACTGTGGCGGAGGCAGAGGCTACGATGGAGCTGCAACGATGGACATTGACAATACTCATCTTGTTCGTGATCGGTTGATTTTGAGATAGAGAAACCCATTTTTGATGCGATCCCAATCACATTAAAAAATTATTTTTATATAATTTTCGAGTTGTTATTTTCTTTTTTTAGTTATTATTGTATCATAATATTCATATTTGTCTTGATATGTCATTGAAATTCTCGAGTTATTGTAATTTGAGTCGTATACTTGTTTAATAAATCGAGTCGTACTTTTTGTATTACTACATCGAGTTATACATTTATCATTTTATAATTTGGACTTGTATCAGTCTCAAATGTCGAAATGAAACATAAAGAGAAGTGTTGAAACAAGATGTCATTCCCACACATAGGTGTAGCGGCTTCAATTTTCGTAATTTGGCAATAACGTTAGATATGATGTCTGATTTAGATGATTCTTATATCCTTTAGAAAGACGAGAAATATACCTATCATATGGTCCAATAAATCCAGTTGGACAGTTTAAGAAGTGAACCCATTACAGGTGGAAACAACACGCTGCAATTTTCAGAATCGATATCGTTTAGTATTATGATCGTAACTCTTTCATTCAGACTCCAATTGAGCCCATTCAAGTTCAAGTTGCTATAGGAATTTAAGAGAGAAGGCTACGTTAATATAAAATGTCCTAATCGTTAACTCAGACGTTTGGACGGTAATTTCTGGATTGGTCACAAGTAGATTTTCAACTGTCAATTTGCAACTTGAAGTTCATTTCACACCTACCACCCCAAGATTTGTTCAACTCACATGGTTTTTAGACCAACAAATCAAACTACTATGTATTGAATTATCTACCATTCCAATAAGTGAATCACCTAGAAATGTCCTTGTCCGCGAAATGATAGTTTTTGCTAGCATTCCCTCACTTTGTAAAACAACATCTTGAGCATATTTTCTTCAAAGGCTAAAATGTTCATGGGTCTCTTAACTTAATTTCAGATAACTAGTCCTTTATCTTTATTTTGTCCCAACTAAGTCCTTTATCTCTCAAATTTTAAGCAAAGTTAGTCTTTTCCGTTGGTCTCCGTTATAATAATTAATCATATGCTGATTTTATGCCTACGTGGCTATAAATATTAATACGTGTCAAATCCCTAACCTACATGTCTATTTCCTAACCTACGTGGATCCCCTTAGGCCACATGGTGAAAGATCTCAAAATTTCCAGCAAATGGGATTCTCCGAAGGGTCCTTGACAAATCCACCTTCTTCAAGCTGGACGGCCACAGAGGAAGAGCCGGACTGGAGCAACTGACGCGGCTGACCCTCCGACCGCCTCCAACCCCAAACCCTCACCGAGAAGACTGGCCCAAGAAACTCCGACCGCCGCCACACTCGAACTGTTAACAAAGGAGAACTCTGCCGCTGCTGGAGGACCAAGGGAACCGACCTCCGAAAGAGGAATCGAGGGCACCGACACACGATTAACAGGAACGTTGACCAACACACCGCACCGATTTGAACCATCAAACCCGCACCCCGCTGAAGCGTCGTTTGAGGATGGAGCCGAAAAAGCAGCCTCGATGGAGGACCGATTAGAGATCTCAAAATTTCCAGCAACAACCATGGTGAAAGATGAGATCTGTGGTTTAAATGAAGAAGATGATAGTCAGCATCTGATTTGGCATCAATGTGAGCAAATTAACAGTCACCTGGACAACAGTCAACGACGTTACAAAAAAAGCATAACCAAGGCTAACTTTGCTTAAAATTTGAGAGATAAAGGACTTAGTTGGGACAAAAAAAGATAAAGGACTAAATAGTTATCTGAAATTAAGTTAAGAGAGCCCAGTAGCATTTTAGCATTTCTCAAATTATCTAAAATCTTTCTAAAATTTTAAAATTGCACAAGTACTTGTACTTGTTAGTTCACTTCAACCGAGGAGTGTCAAGTTTCCAAGACACATTTGTTTCCGATCATTTGCGACGATCAAAATCTTATCTTTTTTTTTGTTTCTTTATTTTTTATTGATCAATATAGATCGATCCGCTCTAATTGAGGATCCGAGTTTATATCAATTCCGGGCTTAATTATGCTGATGATTTAAGAATCCGACTAAAGAATGGTGATACTGAATTTTGAAATTATAGAAATTACATATAAAAATAACAATTAATATTGTAAGGTCAATAATATGCAATTTTTGAAATTGAATCTGATAAAAATCTTAAATACTAAAAAAGAGTATTTTACATTAAATATTAAACAGATTTTGATGAAATTATATATACTTATATGGGGAAATGCTTAACTAACTGAAATACAATTATTAATTTTACATGAAATAAAAAATGCATTTTCTACGCTTAATCGATTTCAATCATTTTGACAGTTGAACTTGCAAACTCACAGGGGTTCATAGTAAGCCCAAGAGTGCTCTATCCCAAATAAACTGTGTCGCTCCAGATTGGAATCGGGTGTGATTCTTTAATGGGCCGCCACAAAATCCAAATTTGATCAGAAGCCCAACATTGCATTCTGCGCACAAACCTTTTCGAATTTTATTTTATTGTTTAGCAAACCGGATGTTCTCGGTGCGATGCATCACACAAAATATTCTCTTATTAGAAAATAATTTATTGATCTTTATTTTTTATGATTTTCTACGTAAGTATTATATTAACGTAATATTAATAAAAGACTTATTGAGTGTATTATGGGGTGTAATATAATTCAAGAAAGAGTACCACATTAGCGGAGTGTTAAGTCAATTAATATCCATTACATCTTCGACATACCGAAAAAAAATAAGAACAAATTTTGGGGACGAAAGTAGTATGTGATTAAGTCTTAATATATGTGTGTGTGTGTGGAGTGTATATTTTATTATTTTTAGTTATTATAATTAAATAAAAATCATAATTTATTTTTTATGTAAGCAATATGAGTCTGAAATCTAATTTCATAAAAATGATTTAATTTATTGCATCAATTAATTTTACTGAAAATTAATATTCATAGTTTTTCTAATATAATATTTTTTGCAATCGGTCATTATTGTAAATCCATCAAATTTAATATATTCATATGGATGTTTAGTTGAAAATTGTGAAACAAAAATTAATTTGATATATTTTTCATTAAAAAACTTGATATAAAAAATCATAAACATTTAAAATTTTAAGCTAATAAAATAAAGGAAGAATTTTTTTATTGGTAGATGAGTGTAAGTTGTGGAATAAAATTCCCACAACACATATCTAGATTTGTTTTTTGGAAATTTAAGAATACATCTCTATGTATAAGCTATATTTTAAAATAAAAAATCAAAAAACTTACAAAGTGACATGTGTCGCGATTAAGTATAGATTAGTATTTTGCAATTAATTATCTCCACATTTAATTGTCAATCCAATTGGCAATTACTAATCAAATCAAATTTATAAAAAATATTTAAAGCTCAATAATATTTCAAACACGTTTGAACAAATTTGTATTCGACGGCTTGTTTGAAATGATTTACCCCAACCTTAAACTCTCAAATTGTTCATTTTTTTAGTTATTGAAGTCTATCTTTGTTCATTTTTTAACTATTGTAAATGGGGTTTGTTACATTTTGAAATATCATCACAATTATTATGATGTAATTGGACCCTTTGCATTTGTTTGCGCCCAAAATTAAAAGCATTTATCGAGTGTCATAAGAGGAAAATAGAGCTCGGATAGTTTGGTTTTCCGAAAAAAAAAATATATATAGAACTGAAATTAAAAATTTATTATGTAATTTGGGTTCGGTTTCGGACCTTTTTTTCTATAAACCGAGCTTTTAGGAATCAGAGTATTTTTCTCAAGAAATCAAATATTCGAAGCAATGTTGGTATTTTAAATTTCTCAGAAAGAACCGAGGAGAATCGAATTTTTTCAGTTACTTCGGTTACTTTGATTATTTTCAAATTTCCGTGAGAAAGATATAGTAAATTAGGGTGTTATAGTTTATATAGTACTAGAGATTACTCGTAAAAAAAAAAAGAGAAAACAAAAGAAGTTGGCCGGTCCCTAAGGTCCGCCGGCCGCCGACGGTGGCCCGCGGGAAAGCAGGCCGGCGGCCTCGTGTATATAAAAAAAAATTGTCGGTCGCCAGACGTCCGCCGACGGCCTGGTGTAAAAAAAATCCGGTCGCAGGAGGTCCAACGGAGATCTCCGTAAAAAAAGATTCTTTTTAAACTACTTGTCCTTTTAATTTAAATTAGTTTAATATACTAGGAGTATTTTTTAAAACTTATTGTTGTTGGATATTTATTATTATTATAAGTATTACTAAATTCAACACAAAAAGAAAGAACGAGGAGAGGAGTACAATAGTCTTTTCCGATGCCGACTACGATGACTGCCAAAAGATACCAATGTTCTTTATATACTATAATTTTTAATTTATTTCATATTTAGTTTGTTCACGACTAATTTGATTTTGACGGATATTTTGTGTATTTTCAAGCTAAGAAATTATAAAATTCTTAATAATATAACGTTTTTCATTATTCTAAATTATCAGTTTCATAGTTATTATTGTAAGATGTTAACTTCTGACTATATCATTTACTCAAAGAAAGTGGCAGTTGTCGGAGGCCCGCCCACCATTATTGGTCCGCCGGAAAGTAGGCCGGCGGTTGGCGCTAAAAGAATAATAAAAAAAATTAGCCGGCCATCGAATGTTCACCGATGGCCCGTCGGAAAGCAGGTCGGCAGCCTGGCATTTAGAAAAAAAAAGAAAAAATTGATCGGCCGGTGGTCTGGCGTAAATAAAAAAAGTTGTCCGGTCGCCACGGCCTGGCGTTTTAAAAAAAATAATAACAAAAAGAAATGGTTGGCTGCTGTATATGCAGCCATTAGCGTCGGCTGACAGCAGTAAGCATTCTCGCTTAAAAAAGAAGAAATAAAAAGAAAAAAAATTGACCGAATGTCGGCGATGGCCCTCGGAAAGCAGGCCTACGACCAGGTGTAAAAGAAAAAATACGGGTCGTCGGAGGCCTGCCTAAAAGGAGGCCGACATGCGTTTAAAAAATAAAGAAAATAGAAAAAATAAAAAACACTGGTCGGCCGCTGTTGGTCCGCAGGCAATCGGCGGCGGCTCTCTCGGAAAAACTGATCGGTCGGAGGGTTGTTGGAGATTTCCGTTTTTTCGAAAAGTAGTTGTCTTTTTAATTTAATTTAATATTTTAAGAGTGTGTTTTAAAATTTATTGTTGAATATTTTTATGATATTATTATTAGGTATTATTAAATTCAATACAAATAGAAAGGTAGGGGAGTGGAAGAGTACAATTAGGGCTGGGCACAAATGGTCCGGACTCGATTTTTACCCGAACCCGGATCGGACCCGGAACGGACCCGAACCGGACCTGTTAATTAGGTCCGGGTCTCGGGTCTGTATTTTGTCTAAATCCGGGTTCAGGGCCGGATCGGGTCAAAACCTGGATAATCCGGGTCCAGTCCGGAACAACCCGGTAAAAAAATACATAAAAAAGATATTTTTTATTGTAATTTACCCTCGCTGGTAATAAAATAATGATGACTAATGGCTCGATTATGATTGCACATTATTCTAGTTAAGTTTATTTATACTAAAGTATTGTTGAACTTGGGAGTTTGGTGACTAAATGAAGATATTAAGATTGATAATTGTATTTTATGGGAGAATGTAAAAAAAAGAAAGCATTTTATATGTAATAAAAGGACACTTAATATGCAAAAAAAAAAAAAAATTACAAAATCGGGCTAGAACCGGGCCAGCCCGGACCGACCCGATTTTACCGGGTCCGGACCGGGTTGGCCAGATTCCGAACAGGTCCGGGCTTTGGGTCGATAAAGTCCGACCATTTATAATCCGGTCCATTCCGGACCGGGTCGGTCCGGGCCGGGTCGGACCCGGTGCTCAGCCCTAAGTACAATAGTCTTTTCACGTTCGCGCTACCACCAAAAACACCATTGTGCTTTATATTATGGATGTAAAAAATTAGAAATGAAAAAAGTTATACAAAATTTAGTAGGGTCTATATTTATGGTATTATGAGTTATATAGGTATGTTTGGATGACCACTTAATCTAGATTATAATCTTAATCTAAATTATAATCTTAATCTAATTTGACTTTCAAAATCTTGTTTGGATTGTGCTAATTTAATCTAGATAATAATCTTAATCTAGATTAAATTCAAACGCTTTCGAATATAGTTTTCAACCCAAAGCTACAGATTTTATTTTTTCATTCCAATTTTACCCTTAATGTGTATATATATATATATATATATATATATACAGATTTTATTTTTTCATTCCGATTTTGCTCTTAATAAATATTTGTATAAAATTTGTATACTAATATAAGTGATAACATAACAAAACCTAAAATACCATTAGAAGTTGAAAACAAAATAAATAATAATATTGCATAATATCAAAGATTAATAAGCAACATAAGAGTTAATATATAATTATTAAGGTTGTTTTGTAATATTATAATATAACAATAAATATAAAAGATGTATCTTTATGTCATTTTATAAATTTCAGTTAGTATGATAGCTAGTTTTGCCAAACACTTTTAAATACAATAATCTAAATTATCATACTACAGCTAGATTATCAATTCTCAACTAGATCATCTGATATAATCTAGATTATTGGTTTTCAACTAAATTATTAACAATCAGCTAGATTATCAGTTAATGCATCCAAACATACTCATAATATATTGTTCCGTTGTTGACATTAATTTTTGATATTACGATTATTGAAATTATAAAATTATAATAATCGAACATGAATTCGAAGTTTATTTTGGAACCTAACTCAAAAAAATTTAATGTTCTCCCTCAATACCCGAATCAAATCAAATCTAAATTGACAGTTCGATTCGAATTTTCAATTATTCATGTTCTTAGTCCGAGCCCTAGGAAAAAGTACCACAATAATTTGAAAATCAGGTGCAACTTATTGTGAGATATTGACTTTGACTCAACACCACATATCCTTGTTTTTTTAATAAACATGACATGAACAAATTAAGGAGTAGAAATAGCCTTAGGGTGGTGGCAACGGGTGCGGGCTCGGCGGCGGGTTGCACCAACCCGGGCGGTGAACATCGCCGCCACCACCGCGGGTTGAGTGCGGGTTAAGGCCTCGCGGGTAATAAAGCCGGAGCGGGGTTGGAGGGGGTTGGAGCCGTTCATGACCGTTGGGGGAGTAGGGGCCAGCTTTTTTATAAAAAAAAATGAATTTCTGTGGTGTGTGTGTGTTGTATATATGCGATGCGTGTGTGTTATATATATATATATATTTGCAGGTATTTGCTAGGAAAGAAGAAACACAAGAATGGAACATTTTTGTATTTTTTTAATATTAGAATTAATTAGAAACTTTCCTTTTAAACCCTCAACTATTTAATGTTTCACATATAAAATTTATAGTTTCTACTAACTACAATTTTATACCCTATTTTAATAACAAGTTATATTTATTAATATTTAGTTGTATTAATAAAATATTATGTGTTTTTATTAAATTGTTTGATATAATTTTAAATAGAAAAAGATAAAAAAAATAAAAAAATTGAAAGTGGTGAGGGTTGGTGAGCCATGGTTGCCACTAAAAAATGGTGAGTGGGGGTTGAGTGAGGGTTGAGTGAGGGTTGGATGAGTTGGAAGAATGTTATTGGTGGAGAGTGGGGGTAGATAGGGGTAAGTGAGGCACGGTTGCCACCACCCTTATTTACTATAACATGTCAAACCAACCACATTATTCTCCCTCTCTTCAATTGATTGATATATTTTAAGATTAATTATTTGGAATCGAGCATGAAATCAGAATAATGAAAAAAAGAATATAAAGAGAACAAATATAAATAGTTCTATATTTTCACCTGTTTTAGATTACGTGTGGTTCGTGCAACGTTCGAATGTATTCGACCATAAAAATACTCTCTCGATCCACTAAAATTTACTTATTTTTTATTTTAATTGGTCTCTCTAAATACATATTTGACTATTAATACTCTTAATTTTAAAAATATATACAAAGACAAATTTAATAAATTTTTACATAATTTTAATTTTTTTTTATATTTTGATTGCATTATAATCGAATTTATAATTCTAATAAGAAAATCAAAATAAATAAAATTTTAATGGACTGGGAGCTTATTATTTATACCCTCTTTTCATTTTAAAGAAATCTCATGCAACAATTTAGTATTCAATTAAATTAACATGAAACTAATTAACAAATTAAGCAAAAAATTACTCATTTTTTACATATATATTTCTTTTTTTTTTTTTTTTTTGCCATTTTTCATCCCAACTACCTCTCTCACACATACTACACATTACTCGGTACACACTGACCAGATACCATCACGTAGTGCGTCTGCACGGATGCACTACATATGGCGTCGTGGGCCAGTGCGGATGTGGCTAGATGGAATATCAATCTACACCGTCCATATATATCACGTGTAGTGCATTCGACATGTGATCTACTATATGAGGTGTACCATGAATCTAACCACACTCCGGCCAACCCCTCCAATCTCTCCACCCACTCCCCTCCCCGACACATACAAAGACACTGATCACACCATGAAAATAGTCGTGTAATAACAGAACAGAAACACACACACACACACACACACACAAATCCCAAAAAAAATACTGTAGAATGATCCAAATGAAATGAAATCATCCCCTCCCCCCAAAACGAGGAACCAGATTCCAAGAAGAAAAAATCACTCCAACAATGTCTTCATCCACATCAAGACAACACGCTGTCTTCATAACCTGCCTGATAATCCTCTGGTACTCGACCAACATCGGAGTCCTCCTCCTCAACAAATTCCTCCTCTCTAACTATGGCTTCGCATTCCCAATCTTCCTCACAATGTGCCACATGTCGGCCTGTGCCGTCCTCAGCTACGTATCCATCGTGTTCCTCAGGATAGTCACGGTTCAGAGGATCAAATCCAGGTCCCAGTTCGTGAGGATCGCGACGCTCAGCGTTGTTTTCTGTGGGTCTGTCGTCGGCGGCAATGTCTCTCTCCGGTACCTCCCCGTGTCGTTTAATCAGGCGGTGGGTGCGACGACGCCGTTTTTCACCGCCTTGTTTGCCTATATGATGACACGCAAGAGGGAGGCATGGGCTACCTATACTTGCCTTGTCCCTGTTGTTGCTGGTGTTGTGATTGCCAGTGGGGTATGTGTTTTTTATTTTTTTATTTTTTTATTTTTATTTTATTTTCATATTGAAATGTTAAATTTAATTGGGGTTCTTGTGATCTGTTGAGAAGATTTCATTTTTATATGTGTTTTGTGTGTAATTGATATACTTTATAAGCAAGATCTGATTTTTTTTTTTTTAAATTTATTTATATTTGCTTCATTTCAATCTATCAACATTTGATTTTTATTGGTAAATTTCTATGTTTGTCATTTTTGTTAATGTGGTCTCCCGGTGGCCGTTTTATGAAACAAAGATCAGATCCGAAAATCTTGTTTATCTAAAGAAGCACATTGTAACGTATGCGGTACCTACGAAGCACGGACACTTCGAATTAGGAATTTTAGCCATGTCGCCTCGTGTTCGTGCTTCCTAGTTCTGCATCAATTGTTGTTTCCATTTCAAGAACTTCGACTTTATTTTTTCTAGATTTCCAATTTTTTTTGGGGCATTTCTTGCAGGGTGAGCCGAGCTTCCATTTATACGGATTTATAATGTGTATAGGCGCAACTGCGGCAAGGGCTTTCAAATCCGTGCTTCAAGGCGTCCTCCTCTCTAATGATGGGTAAATAACTTAGGGTGT
The DNA here is from genome assembly GCA_033398695.1 of Orobanche coerulescens. Classification (NCBI taxonomy): domain Eukaryota; kingdom Viridiplantae; phylum Streptophyta; class Magnoliopsida; order Lamiales; family Orobanchaceae; genus Orobanche; species Orobanche coerulescens. The sequence continues at coordinate 3,363,592 of CM065807.1, read as the reverse complement.
GTTTGGCATTCTACTGATACGATAGCTGTTGACTGATAAGTTAGCTTATTGAGATGCTACTCTGTATAGTATTTCGATAAGATAGCTTATACGCTAGTTTATGGCGTACCAAACCAAAAGAGATTTTCAAATAAGCTCATAAAATAAGCTAGCTTATAAGCAAGCTTATTTCTGGCAAACGTACACTTAATCTTCGACATATATGCTTCATAGCTGCATATTCTGAAAGGTGACCGTACTTTTATTCGCTGATCCTACCGAGTTTTCAAGTACTCGAGTATCACCCGTGACATTCACGCTGATCTAATGGATGTTTGTTTCTTTAGTTCTTTGTTTGGATCCGTATTTTTCTTAAACTAATCTTAGCGTAGGTGTGTTTGCAAACACTAAAAAAAAATAACAATTTTTAGCTTTTATGGGAAAAAATGAGTCGAGAATCAATTTTTTTTTCTTGGGTAATTTCTGAAAGCACTCTCGATAAATGTTTGACGTTGATGGTCATATATGAACCGGAAAAGTTGATATGTGATGGATGATCAGCTAATTTAAACAATATACACTTGTTGTAACTAAACTAAATGCAGGGAAAAGTTGAACTCGATGAATTTGATGCTGTATATGGCCCCAATTGCTGTAGTAGTTTTGCTACCCGCGGCTCTTTTAATGGAGCCCAACGTATTGGATGTAGTCGTTTCGCTTGGAATGGAAAATAAATTCATGTGGATGCTTCTTTTTATTAACTCAACCATGGCTTATGGAGCTAACTTGTGCAATTTCTTGGTCACTAAGCATACAAGTGCTTTAACACTTCAGGTCCCCCCCTCTCCCTCTCCCTCCCCCTCCCCCTCCCCCCCTCCCTCTCCCCTCCCCTCCCCTCCCCCTCCCCCTCCCCTCCCCCTCCCCTCCCCCTCCCTCTCCCTCTCTCTCTCTCTCTCTCTCTCTCTCTCTCTCTCTCTCTCTCTCTCTCTCTCTCTCTCTCTCTCTCTCTCTCTCTCTCTCTCTCTCTCTCTCTCTCTCTCTCTCTCTCTCTCTCTCTCACACACACACACACACACACACACACACACACACACATGTTATGTTAGCAAGAAAGTTTTGTTCTTTATTTAACATAAGACATAATAACTGTTGATGTGAGCATCTAATTAAACAGCATAGTGTTCATCTCAAATTTACCCACATTGTTGAAAGGAGTTATTCTTACTATCATATAAATCTGCATTTTTATGACTGCGTGATCGATCCAAATGATGAGTCAAGACGGTCTTTTAAAACTAGGGAAAACAATGCTTTTCGTCCCTGTAATTTGCACGATTTTTGCTTTTAGTCCCTACGAAAATTAAAATATTATTTTGATCCCTGTAATTTCTAAAACGTTCTTTTTTAGTCCTTGTCGTTAACCTCCATTTATTTTTAAAGGAAAAATAATGCTTTTCGTCCCTGTAATTTGCGTGATTTTTGCTTTTAGTCCCTACAAAAATTGAAATGTTATTTTCATCCCTGTAATTTCTAAAACGTTCTTTTTTAGTCCCTATTATTAACCTCCTTTTATTTTTAATGACTTAGCAAACACAAAGGCCACCAGGTCACCAATTACTATAACAACGTAATCAATTGTAAAAACTCTGTTGGAAACTAAAAACCACATAATTAGTAAGCTTATTGCTTACTACCAGTAATACATGTGTTAATTTTTCATAACTATGGTGACACAACTGGCTTTTGAGAATAATAGTATATGTCCAAATAGCATAATAATGCAGTAACAAATTCATGAGTACAGTAACCAGAAAATTCATCTTTTGACAAATAGTAATACTTGGGTTGTTTTGGATGTTTTGTAGTTGCCATTATATTAGACTGTTTGATATTTTTTGGGCTGATTCAAGTACTCTTGTGATGGCGGTGGTTTACCTTTTTAGCTAATACTACAAGACCACAAAATTCTGTTTTTTTTACTGCACTGGGACATATTCTATTTGTCAAATTGGGTTACTGCACTCATGAATTTGTAACTGCCCTATTATGCTATTTGGACATATACAATTAATGGCAGGGACTAAAAAAGAACGTTTTAGAAATTACAGGGATCAAAATAACATTTCAATTTTCGTATGGACTAAAAGCAAAAATCACGCAAATTACAGGGACGAAAAGCATTGTTTTTCCTTTAAAAATAAACAGAGATTAACGGCAGGGACTAAAAAAGAACGTTTTAGAAATTACAGGGATCAAAATAACATTTTAATTTTCGTAGGGACTAAAAGCAAAATTCGTGCAAACTACAGGGACGAAAAGCATTGTTTTCCCTTAAAACTAAATCTTAAATTAAAGAAAAAAAAATATACAAGAATGTACCAAAAAATAAAAATAAATAAAGAAGCTAAAAAAAACTCAAAAACCTAAAAAAAAAATAAGGATCCTGAGAAAACTAAAAGAACTAGAAACTGGAAATTAAAAACTCAAAAATTGAAAAAAAAAAAAAAATCTGAAAAAACTAAATTCGGGTTCCGTCCGTCAGACGACCTGAGACAAATTTTTGCCCATTTCCTTTCAGGTATTAGGCAATGCTAAGGGAGCTGTGGCCGTCGTTATATCAATACTCATTTTCCAAAACCCTGTGACCTTTATCGGCATTGCCGGTTATACAATGACGGTCATGGGAGTGGTTGCTTATGGAGAATCTAAGAGGAGATACAAATGAGCTTTACCTGGAGCTATTGTTTACGAGGGAACATTTTCCGGAAGAACGTTTGCTCTGTGCGTGTGCGCGCGCGCGCTTTAACTAATTCGTATAGGATTTATGTAGTTTGTATCAGAGAAGAGATCTTGAGATTACAGAGGATATTATTAGGAAGTACAGAGGCTATTGAGGTTGTTCTCACATGTTTATGTGATGTGCTACAGGAGATAATTTTGGTAGCAGCAGCAGTGCTTGCACATTGTGGTGCACAATTTAACTGAGATATAGAGTTACCTTTTTTTTTTTTCCAATTTTCGAGCTCCGTAATAAAGTGTGAAAAATTTAAGAAGCCAGATAGATGGGTAACTGGTCCAAATATGATTGTCAAAATGGTGGATCCGCAACCACGTGTGGGGCCTACCACCACCTTTGCGCAATCATGTTCGGACACATCACCTGTCTGCACGCATAGTTGTTAAAGGCGCGCCTCAGGCGATAAGTGCGTATAGAAAAAAACCATCGCCTCTTGAGATCAAAGGCGGGCAATGTGGGCGACGGCGCGCCTGTGTGCTTTTTACCCGTGCCTCAGTGCGCCTAGGAGCGCCCCTGTATCATTAGATTTTCTTTTTGGAACACTTTAAAAGGTTGTTTTTTATTGTTTAGATATTTTATTTATGTAATTATTTACCTTTTTTGGATAATTATATTTTCTTTTCATTATTTGTTTATGAGTTTTATAAAAAAAAATATTTTCTTCTGCTGCGCCTAATGTTTTTATCACGTATGCATCACGTTGCGCCTTGCGGCCTCGGGCACTAGGATCCCGTATCACCTTGGTGTGCCTTTCTTCTTTAATAACTATGACGGTAGACCTGAGCACGATTCAATAACAATTTGTGTGAACAGACAATTCACGGTTCACCAAAATGATGAACCTTAACCTCGACCAAGGGTTGAAGGTTCGGGGCCGGTTTATGAACAGGCAATCTTGTTCTGGTTTCAGTACCGATTCTGGTCCGATTCCAACCCTCTTTTGAGAAAATCAATAAGAAATATTCTTTCTGGGAAATAAAATCTCTAAAGGTATAGTACTATGTTATTGTTATAATGATATATATGTTATTGTATTAAGTTTTAAGTTCCGTCTTTTATCTAAATGTTGAAAATAGGAATAACTTGGTTCGAACTTAATAAAAATAAAAATATACCAAGACTATATATAGCAAAAAAGCTAATTCAAATCACCCGTGTATTTTCTTCGACAATCCTTTCGTTCCTTTGTATCCTTATTATTAAAATAACAAGAAAATAACCCCAAACTAAAAAAAAAAATCCCGTGACCTTCCACAGCACGGATGGGCCAAAAATGTACGTCAAAAAAGACCAATAAAAAATCCTTCACACGTGTTCCGGACCACTTGGGAGTAGATCATACCCATCGTGCTGTTTGGTAGTGGCAGTCCGTGTGTTGCCGACAGGAATGCACTTCAAAACAACTGCAATGGGCATGCTAACTGCGCCGATCACAACACTGTACATCCATAGTTGCCGGTTTAATGGAACAGTGCTAGCAAATGTTCCCAAGAATTCGACTATAATGACTTGGAATACTACTGTGGAAACAATGATCCCTATGAACACCCAGTTCCCAAACACACCGCGGAAAATGTTTATCTTCTTCATGTCACGGCTGTTTATTTCGTTGAAAACCTAAATACATAGAAGTAAAGAGAGGTAAAGAGAAATGTATGAAATCAAATGTACATACTGCGTAATTTCAATCTTGAATTTCTGAAATGCGTATATCCATATAGATACTCTTGCTGAAACGTGACAGTTTTATACTAACTACAGTAGAATCTCGATGAATTAATAACATAAATTAAATAGTATTTTTTGTCGGTCCAGAAATACATGACTTATTGTTAAATTTCGTTGGTATTTAAAGAGATCTAACGGTATAAAATGCTTCATTTATTTTTCAAAATTACAAAATTGCCCCTTGAAGAGCTGCAAGCATGCCCTATAGAGGTTTACATTCACCTAACAAGTATCTTGAGGGTGCAATTTATAATGAAAAACAAATGTGAGGAGGTATTTGTGATTTTGAAAAATTATTTACTGAACCACAGAGGCAGTTTTTGTTGTAATGAACTGTTTTAATAATCACAAACAGATGTGTATAGGGAAAAACAGATGGGGTAGAAAAAAGTTACCTGACAAAACACAAAGGTATTGAATATGAAGGTGTTGACTACTGCAGTAGCATCAGAACCACTAAGCCCTAATATCTGCTTCCCATCAAAATTGAAGACTAGCAGAATAGCTAGTTGATAAATGCTCTGACCAATGATGTTCCTCCACATGGTCCTCGTGATGAAACTTTCGCTTCTCCCGACAGGAGGCCTCTGCATTAGGCCATCGTGTGGTGGTTCAGTGGCTAGAGCAAGTGCACCTAATGTGTCCATAATTAGGTTCACCCAAAGCAACTGCACAGCCGTAAGGGGAGCCGATCCTGCAACCGGCAGCCAAAAAATTAGGAAAAAAAATACACGTGGTAAAAAAAATTGTAAATTACAGTTCAATGGATTTGTTGTATTTCCAGAACTTCTTTATTTTTTTATATATTACAAAATAACAAAGAAGTTTGGAGTATTTACAAGAAAAAAAAAACACTAAAGAAGTTCTGAAAGTACAACAAATCCATTGAAGTTTGATTTCTTCATTCATAAAGAAAAAAAAATAGAAACCTACACTCATAAAAAAAAAAATACAGTCCCCCCTTAAAGTTAAGGCATAACCAAACCTCATTGGATGGTTTGTAATTCTGAGACTTCTCAGTGGTAGTTATTGTGATTGTCCCTAAAATGAATACTAAGTGGTCTACAAGAATAAGAAAGGATGATCATATGTAAAAAATTACCCGAGGCGCAAGCAGATATAAAATTGATCAGGAGAGCGACAATGTTAACAGTCAACTGGAATTGCACAAATTTCTGAATGTTGATGTACACGGCACGTCCCCATTTCGCAACATTCACAATGGTTGCGAAATTGTCGTCCAGCACAATCACATCTGCACTTTCTTTCGCAACCTGATAGAATTATGCTCAACATTGAGACTAAAATCAGAGTCGTGATATTTCAAACGCTGAGTGCTTAGTGGTTTATAACCAAACATGTCGATGATATCGAATTAGGCTTCCAGTAAATCAATCTAAATGGCAAATTTATATTTAAGTTATAATAATTTCAACTCTAGAATTCAAATATATATATATATATATGCAATGCGAGAACATCATACGCAAAAACTGGTTATACAGCAGGCAGATTATAATTAGACATACCTCTGTTCCAGAAATGCCCATAGCAAGTCCAATATCTGCCTCATGCAAAGCAGGAGCATCATTCGTCCCATCACCAGTAACTGCAACAACCTCTCTAAGCACACTCCTCGCGGTCTTTACCAGCACGTGCTTATCGGTTGGTGATGACCGTGCCATAACCTAAAAATTATTCAAGTTCTTCTATTTCAAATTAAAACATGAAAAAAAAAAAAGCAAAAAAAAAAAATATTTGTCGCGCATATTATAAAAACAGGTACGTGTTTATCCACCTTAAGTTTTGGAATTAATTGGCTCATCTCATAAGTAGTCTTCTGACGAAAAACAGGGCCTTCTATAGCAAGATCATCGCCCGTAAGTATGCCACATTCTTTGGCAATGGCTTTAGCCGTGTTAATATTATCACCCGTGATCATGCGCACGGTAATTCCAGCGGCTAGGCATGTTTTAACTGCTTCGTTCACCCCAGGTCGAACAGGATCCTTAATTCCAACAACTGCAATAAGCGTATATCCGTTTTCAGGTATATGTTTCTCACTATCGATGTCCTTATAAGCTAAACAGAGAGTACGCAAAGCCTCATGAGCAAATCCATTAATGACACCCGAGACACGACTTGCTTCTTCATCCGACAAAGGAACACGCTCACCATTGGAATTAACAAACCCGTCACACATTCTTAATACAATCTCAGACGCACCTTTGCAAAAAGCTCGGGTTCTGCCATCTGGAAGAGCTACAAGCACAGACATCTTTTTCTTTTCAGAATTAAAGGTTTCGACCTTTAGTATCTTGCACACCTGGCGTTGCTCGTCAAAATCACCACCCAATAGCAACCCGTATTCTAATATAGCTTTCTCTGTTGGTGTGCCTAAAATTGATATTTTTCCTTCTTTATCCTTAACAACTTCAGAACCCGTATTATTAAATATTCCTTGTAAGAGAACGTTTAATACGTTCTCTGATATACCGGTACCTAATGTGTCCCTGCCTTTAGTGGAGTTTACTTCTTTTGTTTTACCACAAATACATACTTTACTAACTACCATATGGTTTGTGGTCAATGTACCCGTTTTATCAGTGCAGATGCAAGTAGCCGACCCCATCGTCTCACATGCAGAGAGATGTCTCACCAGTGCCTTGTCGTTCATTAATTTCTTCATGGCAAATGCAAGGCTTAAAGTCACAGCCAAAGGCAATCCTTCCGGAACGGCAACGACTATTATAGTCACGGCAGTAGCGAAATAATTCAAAATCTTGAGCGCATCGCTTGAGGACCATTTTGTAAGTTCGTGATGATTTCCCTTCTCGACCAAAAATCTGATGATCAAGACTAAAAAGGTCAAAACGGCGAAAAGCAGCCCGATTTTACCAATAATTGTGGCAACACCATTTAGCTTCACCTGCAGTGGGGTCTCGTCCTCACCCCCTCCACTTAGAGTTTCCATTAACTTTCCCCATTCGGTTCTCATGCCAACTGTTGTCACAAGCATTTTAGCCGACCCATCTTGAACTTTTGTTCCCGCTAAAAGGAAAGGTCTTTTTTCGGATATATTTGTCGGCACACTTTCGCCGGTCAAACTCGACTGATCAATCAACAAGTCATAACCCGATATGAATATTCCATCAGCCGGAACTTGGTCCCCAATGGATAAATGAACAATATCTCCAACAACCAAGTCGTATATCGAGACTTTCTGTCGAACACCATCTCTAATGACCTGAATAAAAATCTTTTTCTTCTCCTTATCCAATTCTTTAAACTGCAAGGACTGTCTGTAATCACTAACAGCAGTAACCATGACGACCAAAACTATACTGATTATGATTCCCAGTCCATCGTACATGCCCTTCGGCCAACCTTCAGTGGCAAGTCCAACTGCAATCGAGACTAAAGCGCAAATGATAAGTATGACAAGTGTCAAATCGTGTAAAGCTTCCCACACAAACATCCAAAAGCTTTTGGAAGGTTTCTCAGTGTAGCGATTGGGACCGAATATGCTTTGTCTGCAGGAGATATCACTTGGGTTCACTCCTTTATCTAGTGAAACATTCAATTTATCAGCAAGTCCTTCGACTCCTTTGAGTTTTCTTAATGTCTTGATGTCGTACGAACAAACAATAGACGCGAGTTTATCAGGGTGGATTTGGAATCCTGCAAGTCTTGCTTCTTCCTGTAGCCCATTTTGAATGTCGGTTTCTCCATCTAATCCAAGGGGTTCATTCGAGTCTTCTGAGGGTGAGGTCTTACCATGTGCACCTACTGTTTAAAGGAAACATTAGTCGTGGAATATAAGAGTGTGCATGCTATGATTACGTTATAGCAACAGGAGTACAAATATACCGTCGATGAACCTGAGAGCTGCTGTATAAGCCACGAAACAAACTCGTATATTTTCCTGGAAAATGAATGGGAAAAAACACTATTAGATACAGAAGCGACGAAGAAAATTTGGAATATCTTGAAATAATATTATGAAAAGCAAAAGCCGCAAAACGCAAAGACAATCAAGTGCAGCTAGAAGACCAAACCACAACAAAAACATAAAAAGAAAACAATATAGAAGCAAAAACTTGTATCAGATCATCTTCGACAATCAGACGGTCCGAGAATGATACTTTCCGCTATAAGAAACGGTACCTTTTATGCGTGGGGGTGGGGGCCCGAAAGCCGAACTCGGACCGCAAGACTTGGCCCGAAGCCCCACCATTTCGAGCTTCATAAAAAGAATTGCAGTCGAGCCAGGGACCAAATCACAACAAACGAGTCGGTCCGAGCTCGAGCCTCATATTTCTAAGGCCCAAAAGTCCGGACCGGACCTAAACATTTCGAGACCGCCACTTGTCGACATTCTATTAGGTGAGATAATAAGGAAAAATATATTTTCCTACATAATATAGAAACTCAAAAATCATTGTTTCTCTTATCATTTAATCCATTTATCTCGACTCCTTTCCTATCTCTATTCCGAGCAAAGTCAAAACCCCAAAGTTGAAGAGTCGAAGTGTCAAACTCCCATTCCCAGTTCCCAATTCTTCAAGTTTCAAACCCCAACTCTCAGTTCGTCAAATTTCAAACATAGAATTTTAGACCAAGAAAAGCCCAAAAGCCCGAAAGCTTGGACCAAACTCAAACCTCGTGGAGCTTTCTAAGAACCAGCTTTGTAAAAGCTCGGCCCGGCCCGAACCGAAGACTTCGAACTTGAACTCGAGTCTGAAAAATTTACGCTCGAACCTACCCGCCCCCAGGACTAGACTACTTTCTAATTTCTAGAATTATCTGCAACTTATAAAGTATCACCTTTAATACTGAAAAAAATGAAAAATATCATTTTCCGAAAATAGTGACATGATTGACAATAGTGTACCTCTAAAGAAAGTAGAGAAATGCAAAATTTTCTTGCAACTAAATGTTTAAAGAAAAAAAACACAAGGCACACAAATGTGCATACCGTGCTGTACTTCGTACTACAGGAGGAAATATTATTTCCAACTTGGCCTATCTTTTAATTGGAACTTATATATGACGGATTGATGTCACTGTCATCCATGGGCATTTATTGCATCATTGCACCATTAAAACACTCGCTATCCATTGAGGAACGTTTATTGGAATCCCTGTGGCCCACACACTTGTACAAAATTAATGCACTTTTATTTTCGACAACGAATAATATTTGATTCCATGAATATTTATAGAAAAATGATCTATAGACCTACAAATAGGCCTACAACTATGATTGGTGAAATTAAAAATTTAATTGGTTAATATGAAGAGAAAAAAAAAATGTTTGAAACTTGTCAAAATATGAATTGTGTAGATCTATTTGTATAACCCATATTTATAATAGTAGGTCTAGGTTGTATTACAAATTATAAAAATAAATAATGGAAAATAATTTTTTTAAAAATATTTTTAACAGTAAGTACCAATAAAATTCATCTAGAAAAAAGATTAATTTGTACTTTTAATTCTGATAATATCTTTTTAGCTCCGCATTTTTTTTCTGTATATCTACGAATCTCTAGTTTATTCCTTTTTACACTATAATAATTAGTCGATTTTTCCGCCATTGCTTTCAACATAAATTTATTAAATTTACTCATGATGAATGTGGAGCTTTTACCGTCCGTAACCGACTAGAATTAGTATAATTCCTACGTGAAAATCTGAAAGAAAATCAAATCAAATAAAAAGAAGAAGTAACGTTACAGCTTTCCCGTCCATAGTCAAACGCGCGTACAAACCGCAACAATGGAAAATCAAGGGAAGCCGTTATGCTTCTTTCTATTTTTAGTTGGCGAATCGTCAGCCGTATAACCAACCAACCAACCAATGAGCGAAAATTCCCTAAACTACCCCGCGTAAAAAGAGGTAAACCACGAATAAACCCTCCAAGATCTTAGATTCACATCCCAAATCATTAACTCTTACTCAGATTTTTCTCAGAACATGAATTCGTTTAAGAAGAAGAAGAATAAAAAATTCAAAAAAAAAAAAAAAAATTAGCATGATTTTGGATCCACGAAATCGGAGATTTCTCGCCGGAGAATGATAATAACAATAGATTAAACAAGAAAAATGAGCAAAAGACGCTGAAAAGTAAATCTGATAAGGATCTTATGAACTGCTTCGTCCTCCCGAGTTCTAATACATCCTAACTTTATTTTTCAGATTAATTCAGAAAAAAAAAGGTTGTAGAGAGAAAACAAGGATTACACGTACTCTGAGTCTTCTCATATGCTCCTTCGCTTCGGATCGCTTCTCGAGATCGGCGGCGTAACGAAATCTACGGCTGCGATTTAATACCAGTTTCCAGACGGCTCCTCGCCACCTCCTCAGCGCTTCCTCCGACCGCCCCTTCTCCGGCAAATCGAACTCCGGCGGGATGAATTTTTCCATTTCAGATTCCTCTCTCCCTAGCTCTCTCTCTCTCTCTCTTTCTCTGACTCTCACCCTCCCCCCACCAAAGTACTACCGGTAGCAGATAAGGCTTGTCTCAGAGCGTATATGTATACTGGAGTCTAGGCATATACGTATATGTAACTGTAAGTATACACACACATCAAGCGCTAGTAGTGGACTGGAGACTGGGAGTGTAAAAGGCGAGCAGTGTGGGTAGAAATGGAAACATATTCCGACGCGGTATAGGATATTCCCATTTTTGCCCTGACTTTTTTCACTTCTTTTATAAATTGCACGTCAATACAATATGAATAATTAGGGGAATTTTTTTTTAAAGGATTGTAAGTAGTGGGTGATAAAAGTAGAACGGTAACTTTTTGTGCTGGCAAAAGTAGTATTATAATTTTTCGAGCTGGTAAAAATAGGATCGTATTTTTTAAAAGTAGCAAAAATAGGCATGTAACTTTTTAACATAGCAATTTAAGACCAAATCAAGTCCACATTGCCCTCTTGGGGGCTCAAATTGCATATGTGGGAATTCTTATTAATATAAACATATTTTTAAATTCTACATCATTTTTTATTAATTTTATTTTTTTAAAGTTAGATTCTTATTATATTTTTTTATGTTTTATGTTCTAAAAATAAAAAAAAATTCAAAAAAATAATACTTTCATGGGAATTTTTTATTAACATATTTCAGAAAAAAAATAAAAAATCTAAATTAAAAGGGAATTTGTATAATATATCACAAATTAATGGGTAATTTATAAATATGTCTCATTATAATAATATCATAATTATATATCTTATTATCAGTTTTTAATTTAAAGAGAGACCAATATAGTCTTGTTATATTAATTAAAAATATTTAATTTTAAATTTAATAGTTATAATTTTTAAAGTTAACCATTAAAAATATTTTTTTTTCTTAGAACAGGCCCACGAGGAGCAAATTTTTAAATTTAACCATTAAAAATTGTTTTTTGTTTTATTTTTAGAACATAAAACATAAAAAATTATAATTTTCGCGAGTGAATACCCTGTTGGAAATTCGTTCGTAGAAACTTGCTAGGCGAAAAAATAAATTACAACTAAAAAATAAAGTTATAACTCGAAATTCAGAAATTACAAAACTGGAGATAGAATTGAAAATACAATGAAAAGGAGATGAAATCTGAACTAATAAGAACCAAACTAGAAATACAAGGATATAATCGAAACAACAAAAGTAGAAACGAAACCAGATTGATGTAGAAGTCGAAACTAGAAACGAAACTAGAATTATATATATATATATATATATATATATATATATATATAACAATAAGACAAATATACTTAACGGAATGACTAAAATGAGTTTATTTAGATTTTTATCTTGTATTTTATATTTTAATTGTTGCAAAAGATTACTTTTATGCACAGTAATTAAACAGGTGGAATGTCCAAAAAAGAACAAAATATGTGCAATTTTAAAAAAAAAAACGACAAGATTAGTTGTCGAGGAACACATTTTTCATTATCATGTCAAAAAAATCTTTAAAAAATGACATAGAATTTAACTTTTAAAAAAATAAAATTAGTAAAAAATGACGTAGAATTTAAAAGTATGTTTATATTAATAAGAATTCTCACATGTGCAATTTGAGCCCGCAAGAGGGCAATTTGGGCTTGTTTTGGCCTTAAATTGCTATTTTAAAAAGTTACAGACCTATTTTTGCAACTTTTAAAAGTTACTGTCCTACTTTTGCCAGCCCGAAAAATTACAGTCCTACTTTTGCCAGCTCGAGAAAATTACAGTCCTACTTTTACCACCCCCTAAAGTTACGGTCCTTAAAAAACAATTTTCTAATTTTCCCGAATAATTAGTGCCTCTCGAATACGACTTTGCTAGCCGTTTTCTATATTTACTCCGTACACTTGCGGATTGTTTAAAAATATAGCGAAAAATATCTTATTGATGTTAAAATGGGAGAATTAACCCTAGGTGTTAATGATGAGCATGTTCTATGAAATTTCATGATGATATTGAATATTGCAATGTTATTGATAGTATAAATTCGTATGGAAAGAAAAAAGTCTTGCAGTCATTATCTTCAGATCCGTTAGAGTTTGCTCTTGTGAACTCATGCTTTTCTAGTAACTCAACCTTGAGTTTGATGATTCTGACTTGTTTGATTACGTTTGTGAATTAAATTCCCTGCAGGAAGAACCACAAATCAATAAATTCGACGATTTTGACAGAGAAACGGAACAAGAGGAGCATGCAGTAGTTACTGAAATCAAGCTGATGGGCAACTCGACCGTGTCAAGTGACACGGTCCAAAACTTATGGTACGTTTCCACTCAGTCAGGTATATCACAACAAAGCCTGGACCTTAAAACCCTTCCAAAACACCTCAAGTATGCATTTCTAGATTGTAATAATACAAATCCGGAAATTGTATCCTCATCCCTTACCTCTACTCAATTAGATAAATTGCTTCGTGTGTTGAGAGCTCATAAATCGGCTATAGGATGGTCTATCTCAGACTTGAAGGGAATTAGCCCTTCAATATGCATGCATAGTATTTTGCTTGAAGAATATTATAAACCTAAAGTGCAAAACCAAGGAAGACTTAATCCTATACTGAAAGAAGTGGTAAAAAATGAAGTGCTCAAACTGTTAGATGCCGGAATAATTTATCCAATTTTCGATAGTGAGTGGGTGAGTCCTACGCAAGTTGTATCTAAAAAACGGGGGATGACCGTGACTAAAGATGAGAAAGATGAATTAATTGCTATGAGGGTAGTTACGGGATGGCGAGTGTGCGTAGACTACAGGGCTTTGAATGCGGCTACTCGCAAAGACCATTTCCCTCTCCCCTTTATTGATCAAATGCTTGATAGATTGGCGGGGCATAAATATTTCTGTTTTCTTGATGGCTATTCAGAATATAATCAAATCTACATAAGGTCGGAAGATCAAGAAAAAACGACTTTTACATGTCCTTATGGAATTTATGCTTATCGTAGGATGCCGTTTGGCTTATGTAATGCCCGAGCCACTTTTCAGCGTTGCATGATGACTATCTTTCATGGTTTGATTGAAAATATAATGGAAGTATTCATGGATGATTTTTCTGTGTTTGGTAATTCATTTGATCATTGCTTGCATAATCTCACTTTAGTTTTGCAGCGCTGCGAAGATACTAACCTCGTGCTTAATTGGGAAAAATATATGGTGCAAGAAGGGATTGTCCTAGGCCATGGAGTGTCTGCTACATGTTTATAGGTGGATAGAGCAAAGATTATCGCCATTGAACCCCCCCTCCCCGAAGAATGAAAAGGCCATTAGGAGCTTTCTTGGTCACGCTGATTTTTATAGGAGGTTCATAAAAGATTTTTTGAAAACCACTAAACCTTTGAGTAAATTGTTAGAAAAAGATACTGCATTCATTCTTTCTAACGAGTGTTTGCAAGCATTTGAAACTCTAAAAAGGCATTCTCGAGTGCTCTTATCCTAGTAGTACCGGATTGGTCTCAACATTTTGAGATCATGTGTGATGCAAGTGATTATGCGGTTGGAGCTGTGTTGGGCAACATCGTGAGAAACTACTTCGGGTTATCTATTACGCAAGCAAGACATTAGACGGAGCCCAGCAAAATTACACAACAACATAGAAAGAGATGCTGACTGTGGTATTTGCTTTTGATAAGTTTCGATCATACTTGATTGGGACAAAGACGACTGTACATACAGACCATGCATCTATCAAATATCTGTTTGAGAAAAAAGACTCCAAGCCTCGCTTAATTCGGTGGATTCTCCTTTTGCAAGAGTTTGATGTGGAAGTTCGGGATAGGAAGGGCTGTGAAAATATGCTGGCTGACACTTATCTCGCCTTGAATACCAAAAAGATGAGGAGCCCGAATTTGAAAAGATTAAAGAGGAATTTCCGGATGAGCAGCTTTTTATAGTCGAAGCAAAATTTCCTTGGTATGCTGACATTGTAAATTTATTGGTTGCAGGTGTTTTACCTCCGGACTTGTCTCATTACCAGAAGAAGAAATTCCTCCACGATATTAAGTTCTGTATGTGGGATGACCCACGCCACTACTTTTCAAGAGATGTGCAAACACGATAGTGCGGAGATGTGTGCCGCAAGAAGAGTGGGAAGAAATTCTACAACAATGTCATTCTTCACCAACCGGAGGACACTTCGGAGCAACTCGAACATCATCAAAGGTGTTGCAAAGTGGGTTTTATTGGCCTACATTATACAAAGATTGCTATCTCTTCATTCAACAATGCAATAGATGCCAACGAGTGGGGAATATTTCAAGGCGTCATGAGATGTCCACGACCAACGTAATTGAGGTTGAACTTTTTGACGTCTGGCGCATTGACTTCATGGGTCCCTTTTCCTCATCATTTAGGAATAAGTATATTCTGCTAGTAGTCGAGTATGTATCTCGATGGGTCGAGGCAACTTATTCTCCAATGAATGACGCACAAATAGTGATGAAGTTTTTAACGAAGAACATTTTTTGCCAGTTTGGAACCCCAAGAGCATTAATCAGTGATCGGGGATCACACTTTATAAATAAAATCATGGATTAACTCCTTCAAAAATATGGGGTCCGATCAAAGAAATAATTGGCCTATCATCCGCAAAAAATGGACAAGGTGAAGTGGCTAACAAAGAGATTAAACTAATACTGGAAAAGACGGTGAGTACATCCCAAAAAGATTGGTCGTTAAAGCTTGACGATGCACTTTGGGCTTATCGCACGGCATATAAAAAAACTTTGGGTACATCTCCCTACCAACTCATATTCGAGAAATCATGTCATCTACCTCTAGAGTTGGAGAATAGAGCGATGTGGGTGATAAAAAGAATAAATCTGTATTTTGAGACCGCTGAAAAGAAAAGATTGTTAGAGCTGAACGAGTTGGAGGAATTCCTGGATGAATGCTATGAAAATTCTCGAATATACAAAGAGAGATAAAAAATATGGCACGATAAGATGATCTTAAAACGTGAATTTGTGCCGGGACAACAAGTACTTCTTTATAATTTAAGATTAAAACTATTTCCCGTAAAATTAAAATCAAGATGGTTAGGGCCATTCGTGATCAGGAAAGTACTTCCACCCGGAGTGGTCGAGCTCATGAGCAGAAATGGTGAGCTATTTAAAGTTAATGGACAACGAGTCAAACAATATCATCATTCAAATCAAAAGAAAGCCGTGTCCGTAATAACTTTAATCGAGTCACAGAACTTCCTATTTCAGGCGTCCGGCTGAAGACGTTAAACTTAGCGCTAATTGGGAGGCAACCCAATGATTCTTGTTAGTTTATTTTGTTCTTATCCGCACTTTATTTTTATTTTTACTTGATGAGGAACTGACCGGTTCAACTGTAGGTGTCCAATTTGCAGGAAAAAAAAAACGGAGACCAAAAGTGCACTTTCTAGGCTTGTATGGCACGGTCCGTGTCATTTGACACGGTCGGGTCAGGCAGACAGATGCTATTTTACTTTCTGGGCAAGTACGACACGGTCCGTGCCATTTAACACGGTCGGCTCAGGCTGACAATTGATTTTCACTTTCCAGGCATGTATGACACGGGCCGTGTCATTTCACACGGTCGAGTATGGTTGGCAGAAAGTTTCGTGAAAACTTGCACAGGTGAGACATGGGACGTATCATTTGACACGTGCCGTGTCAATCGGGGTTATATAATGGACACTCGCCCGTGTCTCACTTCATCTTCTTCTCAAAAAAAATTTTCTTCCCCATTCCGAAAACCCTAACCTCCATACCC
Source organism: Orobanche coerulescens (assembly GCA_033398695.1). Taxonomy (NCBI): domain Eukaryota; kingdom Viridiplantae; phylum Streptophyta; class Magnoliopsida; order Lamiales; family Orobanchaceae; genus Orobanche; species Orobanche coerulescens. Next base: position 3,346,844 of record CM065807.1, on the reverse strand, counting down.
CTACAAATCCTCAAAATCAAAGAAAAATTGTGCTAAATCAAGCATAGAAATAAGATTTCTATCATTATTCCACAACCTAAGAGCTTCAAAGTACTAGAAATCGGACGTAATCATCCCTCTTTTAGTCGCGAATTTTTTCAAGTTTCTTCATCATTTTACTCCGAATTCAAGGTATATCTTACGATTTTGGATCATTTAATTATTAAGTATACTAAGATTGTGTGAATTATGAATTCTTGATCAATTTAGGGTTCATGAGCGATTTTTTTTTTTTGGGATTTTTCATGAAGATTGATGTGTTGGGTGATTGAATTACATGTTGGAAATTCTTGTTATTAAAGGGATGTTATATACGATGAAGACAATTATTTCAAGAAGATTGGTGTTTTGAATTTCACATGTAGTTATTTTGGATGAAAAATGGATTTTAGGGTAAATGTGTAAATTGTTATAAGTTGGGGGGAGATTGTATCATTGAAAATTATTGACCCATGATAGAATATGTGGAACAAATGATAATTGAGAAATTCTTGCAGGAAAATGGCTAGAGGACGAGGACGCGGAAATGCTCAACAAGGACGCGGTAATGCTCAAAGAGGACGAGGGAGATAGACGATCGAACCAGAGCAACCGACAAGAATGCCGGCCCAAGGGGCTGTTGAGACACCGGAAACGTACGGAATTGAACTTCCGGAGAGCCGACAAGTGCGGTGGGAGATGTTGGAGCAGAAAAAAATGCTTCCAACTAGATGGCCCGACGATGAGTGCATGACATCATTGGGTATCAAAGACGGCGTGATGAAACTACTGGAAAGGGTAAAGTGGGATTGGATGATGACACAATATTGGCCCACCTATAGATGCCTCACACTGGAATTTCTAAGCACTTTAACGGTTAAAAGAGATCCGATCACTCGTGAGCCAACCACAATAGAATTTCGTCTGTACAATGAGAACGAAAAGCTATCTCCAAGAGAATTAGAGAATATATATGACACCAATTTTCTTCTAAATGTTGCACTTGGGCTGGACGGAAGGAGTAGTTGTGTTCTTTTTAACAATAATGATACATTCACAATCAATTTTAACAATAAAATTTCATAAACACAATCCTATCACACATTTAACATTCAATCTATTATTTATTCCATCATCTACGACTCTATAGAATCACGGAGTCGAACAGATACAATTGGTGTGGTTGTACCATTAATATTAATATGACCATTTACCTTTTATACACACTACGAGGCTTCGTTCAACCCGTGCGATACACGGATTGTGTCTAATTTTTCATAAATTAATGGTTGTTATTACTTCATTTTACTTCATTTTAAAATAGTACATGTGAAGAGTTTTTTTTCAAGATGTTATAGAGTATTTAAATGAGGCTATGTTCAACCCGTGCGATGCACAAATTATATCTAATTGTTGATTGCGTAATGTTTGAGTAATTAAATTGCTGAGTTGTTATCGTGATTACTGCCTCACGCAGTGAAGTATGGTTCTTTTTTAAGTGTTACCCGAGCTTCTTGATCTACATCAATCTCATCTGTTCCTTACCGTTCAACACGGGAAACTAAACAACAAAACCATTCCAATCCCATCTCTTAACCGATTTACATACCATACGTAAACAATTACATTTCAGTTTCAACTACTTTTGATATCAACCTCAACATTACTCTCAAGCATGACAACACCAATCATTTGTAATCACATTCCACAATGCTAAAGATCCATGAAGAATGTTTCCTTGTATCAGTTTAAACAACCATACTTGATAAGATCATCAAACTTGTCTTGAATAAAGTAGACATTCTATATCTCACATTTTAATAAGTTAACAATTAATAAGAAACTTGAAAATGAACATCAACATCTCAACATAATTCTAGGATTCTTATAAATTCATCAAATCACCAATCCGTGAGCACATATTACAACTATTATATCACACATTCACACACCTAACAACGTCATCTATTACATATAAAAGCCCATTTCTTATTAATTACAATAATTACTTGACCTTTATGCATCTAAATTCACCATGTCAGCAACCATATTCCACAAAAGTAGAAGTCATATAGAAAATAAATTTTCATTTCGCAACAATCAAGCTTCACCTTGATTAAGTAAACACTTGCCTACTCTCGTTTCTAGCCACTGCCAAATCCAAAACACAATAAAGTAAAGATAAATTAAGCATAGATGTTCGCGACTTAAAAATATTTAAACTTAAATAACATTGTTGACTTATGAAAATTATTTATGAGTGCTTACAATCCACAGGAGAGTTGTCGAGTTACTCCAGAATCTCAATGCCGACGTCCAAATGTTGTCTCCCTTGCAAATCTAAATCTTTATGGTGCTGAAATTGAATGACATGAACCCAAATAGATTTCTGTAAGCAAATATCAATATATAGACTCAATGTAGATGAAGTCTTCATATGCTAAAAAGCATTGAACTTTAACATGTACACTTACCATTATGGTATTGGTATTCGACCATCATTGTTTCAATCTTTCCAAGCCCTCCACTTCCTCATCTATACACATTTTTATAAGAGATTCAAATCATATCACCTTATTAAGGAAGGTTTAATCGCACGAATGGTGTGCATAAAAATGGTGAAGAGTAAAGAATAAAGAATGGCCCATATTCATTGTTGTCAACAAACAATGTTCTACATTTTAGTTTCTTTAAACCTTCGGTGATATCAGGTCTACTATCAACTGCTTGAAGATAACGCCACATATTAATGCTCTGTATTTCGTCCAATAACTGCAATGACAAAAAAAGAACTCTAAAGCTTTATATACAACTCAATTAAAAGCAGATTTTAGCAAACAAACTTAATACCAGGAACTTCCTTTCTGCATGATTGAACCATATCTGATTATGGGATTTCCAGGAACTTCCTGATTTCTGCATGATTAAAATCTACATATATATAACTGAGACATTACAAAAACGATCTCATGGCAGGAAATAGGAATGTACCTTGCTGAAGTATCTCTGAAGTAAACATTCCCACAATGAGCTTCATGCCTCATTTATACGTCCTACAATTGGTGAATTCAATCAAAGTGTGTGTTATTTATACTTATAAATGATGGCTTTTAAGTGTGAGATGGTAATTGTGGAATGGTTCGCATTCATCTTCCTCCTCACATTCAATTGGATTGCATTAGTTTTGGTTGTAAATGTGATTGTAACTTGAGAATGGTTCATATTCATCTTCCTCCACATTCAATTGCTACAACCACCCTTCGTATTCATCTTGAATGTATGTAGATGTAAATTCGTGTAATTGATATAGTATAGATGTTGCTTAAACTACCTTGTACCGTACAACAATTTGTGCACAAAACTCTTGCGCATTAAATTAAGGGATACAAGCTTTATATAGTATAGATGACCATGCCTCACTCATTTTAAATATACTCTCTTTTTGATGTACTTTATTATATAGTTAAAAAACTTTCACATATATATATATATATATAAAAGACAAATCTTTTTTCTTAGTAAATATAAAAGACAAACTTAATAAACTTGATAGGGAAGTATAAAAGGACAGAAGATGGAAGTTAGCTCTATTTCCAAATAGGGGAATTGACAATTAATATACTCTATTGGGGGTAGACGAAGAATAATATTGGAGGCCCATGCCTCATTGACCATTATATGCAAATGCAAGCCAACTACAAAAATAAAAGCACATGATATTATAAATTTGTACCCCATTTTGAATTTTACAGAAAATAAATAATATCTCTGATTTATGGAAAATATTTTTTAAATTACAAAAAAAAAAGTCAAATAATTAACGAAAAATATATTATTAAAATTCACTTCTAAAGTTTACACATTTAGCCATAAAAATATCCAGAATGTTGTGGAGATTCGGGATATATTGGTGGAATAATTAAATATTGAGTGCTTCAAGTGGCAGTGTGGGAGGCTAGATCTCGGTGGGACCCTGCGGTTGAATTTGATGAGGTCTGATATAGAACAATCACTTGAGGGGACAATTCTTTATGCACAGTAATTAAGGATATTTAAGAACTTTGGAGCCTATAGTTTCTTAAAAGAAATACAGGACATAAAGTCACTCAAAAAAATTGAAATTGGCCTTACATACTTTAAATAGTAACTATGATTATTATAGATATATATATACACTAAAATGAATTTGTATGTCGTGGCTCAGTTATAAGTAAAAATTACACGCATATATATATATATATATATATAATTGGGTTCCGATGAGAATATATTGTTTTATTTAATAAATAAGAATACATCTATATCATTAATTTAATTAGTTTTAATGATTTAGATTAAATGTATGGAATGAGAAAAAGATCATTTTTATATATTAATAATGTGTTTAACAAATGAAAAATCAGTCATTGCTTAAGAAACAATCCAAGTATTCATACAATTCAGACCATTTATCACATGCAACCAAGGTCTGAAATATATTTTTATTTCTCAAAATAACTCTCTTTCTCATTTGATCCATATATATATATAGTGTAACTTTATTTTCAGAACCCTGTTAAATGCGAGAACTGCGAGAACCACCTTTTATACTCCTAATAATACATAATGTACATCATGTCAATGCATATAAACCCTACTGATCATAACCCCTACTATATAGTAGAAGTTATCATCAGTAGGGGCTATTATAGTAGGGATTATCACCAGTAGGGTTACCTCCCGTAATAAAAATTGTATTTTACTATAATACCCTTTTGAATTAATAATATTTTTTAATATTTGAAAAAATCTCATCGATTTAGAAGATTTCTCGCAGTTCTCGTACTTAAGAGAGTTCTGAAAATAAAGCCTATATATATATGAACTGATTCAAATGAGAATTAGTACTTAAAATAATTTCGTACTGAAATACATACAGTGAGTTCGAAAAAATGAATATGTTTTAAAACATATTCATTGTGCAGTGAATCAATATTAGACATGCGTTGGATTCAGTTCTCATTTTAAGGGCCGATGGTCATTTGAACCAACCTATATATATATATAGGATAGGATTCAGGGAGAAATGGATTTTTTGGGAGAAAAAAATTGACGAACAAACGCTTAAAATCAAAGAACATATACTTAAAATCAAACAAATAGGAAATAAACGAATAAGTTAAAAAAATTGCTCCCTCTAGGATCCCAACACACGTGCTCCATTCGCCCAGTAAGAAAATACATCAATCCTAGATCATTGTGATTAAAATGGTGTAAATTATTCTTCTTTCTCTCTCTAAATTTTCTCTCTCCAATCTCTTTCATATAAATATATAGAGAGAGAAAAATTGCATGATATATTGATACCGTATTCCGTACACTAAAATCTCGATAAATGAATGTTCGATAAACGAATAACCTCGTCAAATGAATATAATTTTTACCGGTTCCAACTCTTTATAATATGTTTAAATTTTCTCTCGATAAATAAATAATCTCGCTAGATGAATTTTTTTCGATCCCGATAATATTCATTCATTGAGATTTTAATGTAATGTGTTTTCAATAATGGTCTTATTTAACTAAAAGAAAAAAGAAAAAAAAAAGTTTTCAAATTGATGTCTGGTTGTTCTTCTGTTTGGTCCACAATCTCACCCCCTTTGTCAATAATTCCTACTTGATTTACGGTGGGACAAAAAAGAAAATGTAATACTCCTATTAAAATAAGAAAAGTCATATTTTAAGAAATAAATTTACCCTTTTAAAAAAGATTACATTTCAATTTTTTTATTTAATATTTTTATTTATGCATGACTTTAAATTATTTATCAATTAATCAATAAGGGTAAAATTTTAAAATATAAAAACAAAAAAGGTATTACATGTATTTTACATTTGCCAAATAATCCCTCTTTATTTCTTTAATTGTCTTTTCAAAATGGATAACAAAACTAAAAATATATGATATAGATAAATATAGCATTAGAAGATTTTTTCTCTTTCATTTCAGTTTCTAATTTTTAGCACATATACCACGCACACCGTAAGCATTTAATACGTGCTCAACTTGCTATACATGGAGAGGATAATATATTTGTACATATTTTTAATCGGTACAAAGATAAACTCCTTCCGTCACTGAAAACTATATTACATTTTACGATCTTGAAATAATGATTTTAGTTATATATATAAAATTATAAAAAATACTCCCTCCGTCCCAGCCAAAGGTTGACAGAGGGTGTATATTTGGTGTATTTTAGGTAATGATTGGTATAAGTAATGATGATTAAATGTGTGGAGGAGATTAAAAAGTGAAAAGTATTGATGATGAATGAGTGGTGGAGATTAAAAAGTAAAAAGTGATTGTTTGATTCGATTGTAAAAAGTGATATATGTAAACTTACTAAAGGGACTACTTTTTGATAGAAATGTAAACCTTTGGGCGGGACGGAGGTAGTAATATTTTGAAAACACACATTAGAAAAAATCTGACAAATATGTATCTGTAGTAGTTTTATATAATGATTACAAGTTGTGGACATTTTTTGTGATTGACCGAAAAAGTCAATTATGATATAGTTTTCAGAGATAGAGATAGTATTTTTTTTTTATACCGAGGTTCCAACGTTATATCTAACTAGTCATCGGGATAACAGTCTCGACCCCACAGTACTTCTATCAGTTAAATCACGAGATGTGCATTTAGCTCTTAAATTCTTAAATATCCTCAACTACCGCGCACAAGGAGTCGTCCTCCAAGTGATTGCTCTATGTTGGACCACCTCAAATCCAAGGGCAGGGTCCCATCGAGATCTGGTCTCCCACAGTGCCGCTTGAAACATGAAACAATCATTGAGAGACTATTGTACTTGGTGGAAACCTACACCTGGATAGATTGAGTCAAGCATGAAGCAATCACTTGAGAGACGATTCTTTATGTGCGATGTTTGAGAATATTTAAAATTAAGTGAGTCGAACACATATCTCACGATTTAATTGATAGGCGCCCTGAGAATTGTTCAAGTATAAATTTGAAACTTGAGTATAAAAAAAAAAAAAGATGATTTAGAAAAAGTTCGAGAGATTTCTTTCAAAATTTTAAGTTGATTTTTCAAAGAAAATTAAGTTGTGGTGGCTCCCATTGTTTCCTTCCCAAATGGATAACTTTCGTTGGCAGTACTGTTACATATTGTGCTGTATTTGATGGTGTAGTTAATAAACTAAGTTTATTGAAATTATGTTAGTAGTGTTTCAATAAATTAATTTATGTGTTACTTTATGGCATACTAAACAGAATTTTCGTCTCTCCATTTTAACTAGTAATACCCAATGTATGGGTTTTAATTAACATTAGAGTTAAATAATTAAAAGAAAAAATATTAAGATCAATATAACACAGTGTTAATATTGTCCGAGATAAATGAAAATAACGATTTTTACAAATTGCGGAAGACCTCCCTGTAGACGACATTTCTTTTTGTGGTAGATTTGTTGTTCTCTTTGTCACCCATCAAAGTTTTGAGACCCTTTGGATGAGTAACCCTTGACAAAGCCACATATAGTTGACCGTGACAAAAAAAACTGGCTTCCTTAGAAATAGTCCAACGTGAGTTAAAGATTGACCTTGACTCTTATTTATGGTCATTGCAAATGACACAATCAAGGAATATTGCATTCTTGTGAATTTGACTGGTAGTCTGGGATCAGAAGGTGTCAACGACATTATAGAAATTAGTGCTCGATGTCCTGTGTTACTTCATGTTAAAATCTCAGCTACAATGACATAGTTCCCAAGCTTTGTCACGACCATTCTTGTACCATTGCATAGTCCAATTGAATGGTCGATATTTCGTAGCAACATCACCGGAGTACCTACTTTCAAATTAAGTTCATGGTGTGGAACCCCTAAAGATCTAATTTCATTTAAAAATTTAATCGTGTGAAGTGCATTTATGACATCAGTTGTCTTGTTTAAATGACATGGTTCGTCCGAACTTAAATATAAGCACCCATCTCCAGCTAATTGTGCGTTCATGTACTGATTCACTTCATCAACGATGTCTAGTGTAGGTACCAAAACCAACCTTCCTTTAAAGTAAGACGAATCTTCAGTGTAAATGCGAGAGGATGAATATGTGCTCTCAACAATTAATGGAATAGGATCCTCGAAGTCTTGCATCAAAAAATCATGAGGAATGTAGAAAAAATATTGTTATCCTGAAATTTAGAAATTGTAGTAATCTACGTAAAGTTTCCTTGTAACAATGTTGGTGTTTGTCTCAAAAATCTGCAAAGCTTTTAAGCACAAATCTCAAATTTGGAAATTCTTCTTTCGGATCTCCATATATGAGAGTTCATCCACAAATGTTGATCATGAAGGGTGCATTAGTTGTTGGATATGACATATCATTGAAGGCAACAAAAAACTTAGGCATTCTATGGGTCTGTGTTTCGAAACCCATGTTTTTTTTTATTTGAGCATGGATCATGTCTCTCTATAAATAAAAAGAATTACATAGTCAAGTAAATGAGAGACATCTTTATATATGGAAAACGTAATCACAATGTAATAGAATCCTACTGTTTACATCGTGAAATATGCATTCAATTATTTTTATGTCTCTCCCAGCAAAATCAAGCACATCATATGATCTGACCAGACGCAATCTCATGCTCCATCTGAAATTTCTGGGTTCCAAATCTCTTATACTGCTCCAAATCGGCATGTTGCCCATCTTTTGTTAATATATTTCTATGGTGATCGTTTCTGCAACTATAGGAAGAATGGAATGGACCTGATGTATATTCCTTGACTGGGGGCTCCTTTTATACTGTTTTTCATTTTAATATGCCGGTTGTAAGGTACTTTTACGTTAGTGACTAAAGTAGTGGACAATATGGTTGTTGTGGATAGGAAGACATAAACAGTTTTTTGTTAAACCGCCACTCCTAATAAAACCTCTAATTTTTTAAAAAAAAAACACCAATTCTAATGAGGCAGTTTTTTTGATAAATCGTCATTGCAAACTACTATACAATAATCTGCTAGTGAAGAATGTGGCTGTGATGATTTATTATAATCAAGTTCTATATTTTTATCTTCAAATTTATTGCTTTTATTAATATTCTTATTATTTTTTTTTTGCGATGATTTTATTCATAAAACCGTCATTAGACCTATTATACACTAATAATAATTTTGACGGGAAATCCCGTATTTTTATCTTCAAATTTATTGCTTTTATTATTTTTTTTCTTTAATTTTTTTGCAACGGTTTTATTAAAAAACCGCCAATACACCTATTTTTTCTTTAATTTTTTTGCAACGATTTTATTAAAAAAAACGCCATTATACCTATTAAATTTGGGTGGGAAATCTTCTTCCCAAATGCCTATATTTTTTTAACATATATAAAGATATATAATCCGCTTTTAATATTTTTATAGGTCAAGAAACATAAAGATATGATTAATATATCCCTATCTAATAAATAAAACTGATTAGTGTTATCTCTCGTATCCATTACATTGCCATATATTATGAATAGTGGGAATCAATTTTTTAATACCAAAGCATAAAATTGATAAGTTCTATATCCTCATTCATAAAACTATAAGTTTTTGGTACCATTTTGATTAAAAAGACTAAAATGTCCTCTCTTTTGTTGTATTGTTGACTTCTCACTTCTTTTTATTTAATTTAAACTACTTTTCTTCTCTTTTTTCTTTTTTACTTTCCTCCTCCGATCGATATTAATGTCCAACAACCAAAATTTAATTACAAACATATACATCAAAACAACACAACCATTTTATTTTTGACAAAGGGTCTCTCAAAAAATCTTATAGAAATCACAAGATTGTTCGAAAATAAAAGTTGACGTTGAAATAGGACTTCATTTGTTGTGCTTCTGAGTTCATAAAGAAGGTATGCATCATTATTTGAACGATGAAAAAAAATTTCAGATCTGTTCTTACGGACACGATCGCTGCACACGATGGGAAGCCACCGTGTGCAACGATCGTGCGCAACGACCTTAACATCGTGCGCAACACTAACGTGTACACGATCGTTTAACACGATCGTCTACAATCGTGTGCAGCGATCGTGTTCATGGACAGAAACTTGCACACGATCACTGCACACGGTAGTATACGACCGTGTGCATCGGTCATGTCCAAGGCAGACCGTTTTATAATATTGTTCACTCATTTTTCTGAACAGTTATTCATCTTTTTGTAATCAGATGTCGTGGCAGCGTATTTTGATACATCACGGTGGTCATTGGGAGCGATCGACATATGTAGACGGGGACTCCTTTTTTGTCTATATCGACACGAGCAAAGTTAGTCGTGCAAACCTCGTGGGGTTATCAGAGAGGGTTTGGGTGGTCCAAATGAGTCCGATTACAAATTATGGTACTTGACACACATGGCCAAAGGAAACAAAGTAAAAGTCCTATTACGGGGCGATACCGAGATACTTCGATTACTAGTAGAATACAAGGAGGATCCTGAGGTCTATGTTGAGAACAGCAGCTCCTCCACTCCCGAGGTTAATATGGGATGTAGCAGCTCGAGAGTAGAGCCCGGCAACATAAATTATGACATGCCTTCCAAATAGTATCAATACGAGGAAGATGAGGAAGACGAGGAAGATGAGGAGGTGCATACATTCGAAGATGAAGATTGTTGTAAAGACTTGCTTCAGTCACTATCTGCGGAATTTCTTGCTTGGGTTCGCCAACCAGCCCAAATGGATAGGATTATGAGTCGTCGGAACTTCTCATCCGACCATCAATCTGCGAGCGAGCATGAGCATCTACAATCAATGCGTAACTGGATCATTCCATTTCCGGACCCCGGTAGTGCCGGGACTTTGGGTTGGGTCGAGCAGTCTCCACCGATTACCGGTCAGCTAGAGGTGGGGTCCACCTTTCGTTCGAAGACAGAGTTGAGGATAACTGTAGGAATGTATCATTATGAAAACATGCTACATTGTATCACTGATCGTTCCGCCGATAAACGTATAGTGTTTGTTTGTAAGAGTGGGCGAAAAAATTGTCAGTTTAGGTTGTGTGCTATTGAGGGTGCAACTATTTAGAGAATTACTAAGTTGACTTTGGAGCACAGCTGTCACCCTGATTTGAACCGTGCTGCCGCACGATCGGTCACTTCTGAGGTTGCCGCCCATTATTTTGCTAAAAGATTGACCGGTGAGGGGGTCACTTTGAGGCCAAAGGAGATGATTGCAGAGATGTGTAGGGAGTACGACATTGACATGCTATACAGTTTTGCTCTCCGGACGAGGAATATAGTGATAGAGAATACATATGGCGGCTTTGATGAGTCGTATCAGAGGCTCCCATCTTATTTGTATTTGTTAAAACAGCGTAATCCACGGACAATTTATGATTTGTAGACGACTCGTGAGGGAGTGTTTCGCCACATGTTCGTTGCACTCGGACAGAGTATTAGGGCATTTGATACGTGCCTTCGACCGGTGATTATAGTTGATGGGACCCACCTGAAGGGAAGGAATAAAGGAACTCTATTTGCGGCCGTCACATTTGACGGGAACGAGAAAGTATTTCCTCTTGCTGTTGGTCTCGGTCCGATAGAGAACGACGAGTCATGGACTTATTTTCTGTATAACCTGCGCAGATGCTACAATCCGATGGAAGATTTACTGATTGTGAGTGACCAACATAAGAGCATTCAGAATGCTGTTCGAGCCGTCTATCCGAATGCATTCCACGGGTTTTGCTATCACCATCTTGCAAAAAATCTGACCTCCTACGGTGCGCATGCTATAGGATTCTTTAGAATCACGCCTACACGCATCGAGAAGAAGTTTTTGAAAACTACTTTTCGAAACTACATATCGAAAGCCCTAATGGGGCGCACAGGCGCCTTTCTGAAATTGGGCCAGAGAGGTGGGCTAGGTCGAAGTGTCCGGTACAACGCTATAACTTCTTGACATCCAATGCTGTTCAATGCTTTAATAATCGTATGTTGTGGGTGAGGCATTTACCTGTTTGCTCGTTACTTGAGATATTTCGCCTAATTTTAGAGAATTGGTTTGATGAGAAGCGGGGAGAAGCTACGTCAAGAGACCATGAGTTGACAATCCACACTTTTGAAAAGCTTTCTAACTCTGTGCAAGCCACTATGACTCTTACCGTTCGAGCTACCACCCTACTTGTTTATAAAGTCGAAGAAAACAAAGTTTCTTATGAGGTCGACCTTCGAACATGGACATGCTGTTGTCGTGAGTTTGATTTGGATCAGATTCCATGTCGTCATGCCGTTGCTGCTATAAGGTAATTGTCTATGCTGTTGTGTGTACATGGATGGTGGCCATTCAATGTTTTTGTCTATGCTGTCGTGTACACGGTCATGGCAGAATGCTTACGATCGTAACCCACGATGGGCACGATCGTAACCCACGATGGGCACGATCGTAACCCACGATGGGCACGATCGTAACCCAATGGGCACGATCGTAACCCACGATGGGCACGATCGTAACCCACGATGGGCACGATCGTAACCCCACGATCGCCATGATCGTAACCCACGATGGGCACGATCGTAACCCACGATGGGCACGATCGTAACCCACGATGGGCACGATCGTAATCCACGATGGGCACAATCGTAACCCACGATGGGCACGATCGTAACCCACGATGGGCACGATCGTAAACCACGATCAACACGATCGTAACACACGATCGGCACGATCGTGTTTTGCCATCGTGTGGAAAACAGGTCAGGTCTGGATTTATCCTGCACCTCATCAATATCAAAAATACATTATCCTATACAACATCCTTGACATAATTGCTTATTGTAACAGGCGCGCCGGCAATAGTTTGTCCGTGTACGATTTTGTTAGTCCTTATTTCAAGCAACAAGGCCTTAGAGAGACTTATAAGGAGCATATTAGTCCCATCCCACATCCTAATGAGTGGAATGTCCCACCGGAGATCTCATCCATCGTTTGCGTACCTCCAGAGGGGGTACGATAAGCCGGCCGACCAAGGATGAGTCGCGCACGGTCCGTTGTTGAAAATTTGCCCACAGGTGGACGGCCTCAGGTGTGCGGTAGGTGTAAAGGAACCGACCACAATAGAAAATCTTGCAAAGCATTCATTCCCATAGGTGGTGTGGATTTGAATATCCCTAAAGAAACTCAAGGAATCGATGAACAAACGAGGCAAAGGCGCCGGCAGAAGAAGAGGTGTAGCATTTGCCGTAATGATGACCATGACATAAGGGGGTGTCCATACCGTGAAACTTAAATTGCTTATGTATTTTTATATTTTGTGACTTACTAGCAACAATCATGTGCTGATATTTTGATCCTCGATGGACCATGTATTGATTCAGTATTCTGATTATTAGTTGAAATGCATAATTTTGTGTCTATTTTCTTTACCTTTGAATTGAAATTTAAGTGTTCAGTTATGTAAAGCAAAAAAAGGTGATTATGGAGCCAAACATTAACCATAACAAAGTAGATCACTTCAAAGAGCAATAGTTTACAGCAAAGGGATATCCAAAGCATATAACTTTACAAAAAAAATTTAATCACCATCACATAAAAATATCTAATAATAACATAAAAAACACGATCACTTGAATCCCTTTTCCCCCATCTGCTCTTGTATCTTTAGTCTTGTATCACCATCTTCATGAACTTCCTCTTCTAAAATAACTTCTTTGCTTTTCTTCTCAGAAATCTCCAAATCATTATCATCACCACCATCTAGTATGACTGGAGTGTAGCAGTGTTTTTAAATAGGCCCTCTTTCATGGAACACATTAATTCGCAATGATAGTCACTACACATACAACAAAATCAAAAAACTCACTCTGAGCATTGAGTATCTTCCTCTCGGCCTAGTTCTGTATGGTGGGTTGGGGGGAGGTATCCTCCATCTTCTTTTTGGTGGTGGTGCTTCGATTCCTCCTAAATCGCTTTCTCGTAATCGGCCGCTCATTTCGCGTATTTGATTTTAATGGATTTTAACTGATGTTAATTGATTAGGGTTTGTAGTGAAAAGGGGGGCTACGGTAGGGAACATGTATTTCACTCTCAGTCAATGAAGATGTACTTATATTGAAAAGGGGGGGGGAGACCGACCCACGATGAGATTTTATAATAAAATAATTTGATGTTGACCTTTGCAGTAAACACGATTGTGCAACGATCGCCGGGATCGTGTGTTCGAATCGTGTGACACATTGGCAACCAGGTGTCACGTTGTCTTTGGTGTCAAATTGGCACTGTATCCACGTATGCACACGATCGTGTACACGGTCATGTCCACGATGGAACACACGATTGTGACCCACGATCGTGTCCACGATGGAACACACGATCGTGTGCACAAGAACATCATGAATTTTCACCAATTTCTCAAATTACTCGTCAATTTAGGTGTTGTTACTTATATATTAACAATTATTTGTTAATGATACACTTATTTAAAAAGTTATTGATTGAATTAACATAATATATTGCATATCATGTGTCGTCTATCTATTCTCAGTGTATTAGTTCGTACGGATAAGTTCAATCATCTGGATGAAATATCTCATATATTAATGAATTACAACGAAATGACAAATAGGAGTTTGTATAAGAAACTATATAGTAATTAATGTTTGAACAAGCGGTGTTTGAATCACAAAACATCATTCTAGATAACACAATAAATCAAATTTGCAAAAATACCAAAAGTTCATATGCACACGATCGTGACCCACGATCGTGTCCACGATGGAACACACGATCGTGTACACGGCCGTGCCCACGATGGTACTCACTGTCGTGTGCACACGGTCATGCCGGCCATCGTGCGCACACGACAGCATCAACCCATGACCGTGGGTATGTTGCACACGATCGTAACACACGATGTCCACGATCGTGTGCATCCATCGTGTGTAACACAGAGGCAAAACATAAAGATTTAACAACACAACACGATCGTGACCCACGATGGTCAAGATCGTGTCCATCCATCGTGTGTAACACAGAGCCAAAACATAAAGATTTAACATGACACATTCACATTGCCAAAACTGTCTAAATACAACATAAATATTTAACAACACACCATAAACCATTCTACATGTCTAAAGACAACATAAAGATTTTAGCAGCTAAACCATATCGATATTTCTTAATATATTTTTCATTAAGTTCCTTGATTTGGTGCCTTGCTCCTGGGTTTGCAGAGACGAGTCGATCCAAGTACATGCACGCGAAGGGGCCACAACTGTGATTGTCGTTTTGTATGAACTGTAGCTCTCGTGGCATAATTTTGAAACTCATCTCCGTGTCATACTTCTTCTTCGATTGGTTGTTCAGCCAATACCCGGATTGAGCTAGCACACGAAGCATCAGACGCATAATCGGTCGCAGTTGGTTGAATCGGTATCGACCATCTTCGTGGTGGTGTGACAAGGAATCGTACAACTCCACGGTCCATGTTATGATGTCAATCTTGATAGTCACCCAGTGGCTCTGGTCGAGGCAACAAATGGCAATGATCTATTGAAACAAAATATGTAATCATATAAGATCATCACATCAAACATAGCGAATCATTTATAAATCGTCAATTATTTATAAATATAAATTTCAAACTTACTTCGTTGCAATTTAACCATGGAACCGCATGTGGTGTATCAAGACCTGTCATGTAGTCCTCGATGCATTTAGGAATTTTCCACTCCTTGTAAACCGGCTTCCCCGTCACCTTGATACCAAGTGGATCATCCGGATGGAGTCTTGCAAACTCGTTGGCCAAAACTAACTACAAAAAGTCAAACCACAAAATTAAAAAAAATCGATATCACACCAATGATATACAAGTGAGTAGGTTATAGAACTTACGTAAAATAGGGAGCCGACAAGTACAGTGCCAACTCTACCGACACCAACACTACGGACTCCCCTCCGAAGCCTCGCTCGAGTCGCAAGCACATAACAGTCTATCACCTCGGCATCAAAGTCTTCACGGCTAGACTCTATACGGTCAAATAACGCCTGGGTGAGAGCATGCCCAGTCTCCAAACACCGGACAATAGCATCACGTGGCTGCTCCCTCCTAAACTGTAGGTACAACTTCTTCAGAGCCTCGCTATTTCTTGGAGGCGCAACCACAAAAGGCTCCCGAAGAGCAGCAGATGGTCGACTCACTCGCGGTGGAAGACTACGCTCACCCAAATGCTGCGTTCCGGCACTCTCACCATCTTCGTCACCCTCGATCCCTCTCACAACTATAACGATCAGAGTCAGACAGTGGCCGCTCGATCTCAAAATCGGCCGCTGACCAAATGGAGGTTGCCGCCAGACCACCACCCTCACTTCAAACATCGCACCGTAATGATGCTCGTCCCGAAACCATCGAACATCGTCCCATATCAATAAACGGCGCCTCAAATGGCTCATACTGATGCTCGTAATCAAGGGGCTGCTGAGTCCGCTCAACAGAATGATGAATCTGAGAATGGTGACTGTGCTGGACCTCAGAATGGTGGGTAGGCGGATGCTGAGAATGGTGACTAGGCTGATGTTGAGAATGGTGACTCGACTGACGCTGAGAATGATGACTAGGCTGACGATGAGAATGGTGACTGTGTGCTGCGCCAGAGACTGAGTGACGTGGAGGGTCAGGAATCCTCCGCTGGGCGCTGCTAACAGATGCAGAATGACGAGGCCTATCATGGCTCCCAGCTGAGTAGTGTACCGGGCTCCTAGAACGTATATGCATAGGTCCGAAGAAATCCACGATCCCAGAAAGCACCCGGCGAGAAACTCGAGCAATAAATCCGGACTCAGAATCGTCGTACAAGATCGCCTTCAAACGGCGATCGAAGTACTCATCCCTGCTCGTGTCCTGTGTGTGGTCCGGACAAGGAAGTCCGTAGATACAACACACCCTCTCTGGGCCGCCTCCTGTTCGATGTCTCGCACCATCTACCGGTGGGGTACTCACGGCGTCGCTTCGACACTTTATGTGCCGACTCATATGTAATCAATTTTCCAGCAGCCTTCTTCAACCTATCCATAACTTTCTTCCTCGGGATCGGCGCAGGCTCATCCTCCTTATTCTTCACAGCTATTCTTACAGGCTTAATGAACTTAACGTCATATGGCGAGCCATTCTCAAAGCTCATGTAATAGTACTCAGCCTCATCCTCCTCCAAATGCGGTAAAGAGGGAAGTACTCTGTGCTCCAAAATTAGTTATTAAATAATACCATTAGATGGGCAATCACATAACGTTTAAGAGATGAAGTCAGGAGAAAATACGTTTACAAATTTATGTACCTTATCGTCGAAGAAATGAGTGAAATCACAAAACATCTTCCTCGTAGTCCACATCAAACACCGGGGGACTTGGACAGTTTTATCTCGAATACCACACAATGCTCCCAATGCAGGAATCATCTCATACGACGATATTTGTAAAGCCCAAACAGGACCATAGAAGTGATAGTCCTTGTGCTCTTGTCCCTCCTTCATGGCAACGTTGCCAATGCAGTAAGATAAAACCCCAAAGGCATAAGAACCCCAAGGAAACATATCTCACTGCTCGAAATCCTCCACTAATGCCCATGCCCATGTCTCGACCATCATGTCGTCACGGCATAGGATAAAGTAGTAGTATATAAGCAAATTGGCAACCTTGACATAATCTCTTATGTCTCTACCAAAATCTCGAGCATTGAACCTCTTCCGCAGAACACTAACCTTAATATTTTTGCCATGGAGTATTCTGTGGAAAATACCGTCAGACGGAAGGAAATGGTCGTCCTGGGGCTGGAAGGTAGAGTTTTCAAAATGGAGTCCCGTGATCATGGTAAAATCACGGGCCGTAAAACGAATGGTCCTCCCGCAAACCTGGAACCACGACTCATCCGGGGGGATTTGATCACCCTCCAATTCACGGGCAATCAAGTGATGTAGGGCAGTATTTGAACTCCCATTCCTCCTAACTTTAATCAAGCGCCCCAGGACCCCCTCGGTCAAGCTCTCGATAGCTCGATCAGCAACTGCGGAATTGCGGCCCATACTTCTTAATGTCTCAATGATCACTTTAAATACCGCCTCCCGTATGTAAAGATTCACTTGACGTGTAACAAAACGCAATGTAGGTCTCTTCCATACGCAACCAGTCTGCAATATGGACATACAACTCATAAGAATATGATAGAATGCTTAAGAGAACGAAAAAATTACGCCTTGCACACGATCGCAGCACACGATCGATGTCCGTCGTGTGAAGACCATCGTGTGCCACACGACGGTTCACACGACGGCAACGATCGTGTGCTCGCGATCGTGTGCAAGGCAGAGCTTTTGGTCTTCTAGCACACGACGGCACACACACGATCGACGGCCGTCGTGTGTAACCATCGTGCCAAGAAAGACCATCGTGTACATGATGGTCTCATCTTCTTCAAAGACGATCGTGGGAAGATGAACAACCGTCGTGGCACGATCGTGTGTGAATGAAAATACACTAACCGGCTGCTCATCGATTTAATTGCTCTTCGGATGGAGTGTCACTAGCGGAACTTCTGGCGTCTTCAGATTCTCTGTGGTAGTCGGAGGTCGACATTTTCTGGTCAGCGAAGGGTTTCACGACGGGAGAGTTTTTTTGCAGAGAGGAGGAGAGTTTTTTTGCAGAGGAAAATATTGAGTTGTGGAACCGTTTTTTATTGTTGTTTCATTTTAATAATCTTCCTTTTTCTTTTTTATGTTTTTTTTTCTTTTAGTGGTAGACTTTAAGGGTAATAAAGTCTTTTAACACATTTTGGTATCAAAAACTTATAGTTTTATGAATGGGGATATATAACTTGTTACTTTTATGCTTTGGTACTAAAAAAGAGAGAGCCCTTACGAATATCGTATTTATGATTAATTGCATATCTCGTCGACCATCAATCCAATTACTAAGACGATGCATCAGACAATAATTTAAAGGGCGACAAATATTAAAATTCGAACTAGTAATCTAATTGCATGTAAAAGAAATAATTATTGTATATCATATTATTTTAATTTGTATAATTGATTATAATCAAT
Organism: Orobanche coerulescens; assembly: GCA_033398695.1. Lineage (NCBI taxonomy): Eukaryota > Viridiplantae > Streptophyta > Magnoliopsida > Lamiales > Orobanchaceae > Orobanche > Orobanche coerulescens. The sequence goes on along the minus strand of CM065807.1, from coordinate 3,327,731 downwards.
AAATTTTAATCATAATACTATTTTTTAATGTATAATTAAATGGCTCACCGTGGTCGATAAAAACGTTACACCAACAGACCATAGTCAAGATTCGTACAAATATTGTGGGTAATTAGAGGACCGGAATGTTCAACATACCATTGACACAAGATTAAACTTTTGAATTCGGAGGAGGATTTTATGTTCTCTTTAATCGGGAATCATCAGACGCCATCGTAATCCGACAAGACATCGATCGATTCAAGACATCCTGCGATTTAACTTGGTGGCGAATGAACAATGTCAAACTGTTATCTTGCATATAATTAGATGTAGTTCAAAACCGAGCTTAAAAATATTAAACTTTTGAAAGAGAGAGCCACTTTTCACCCCTTCCAATATTTTCTTACAAATGTCACATCATATTTTTATAAATTTTTTCCCTAAATGCCCCTCTCCTTCTATGTATCTCCAAATTTATTTATTTATTAATCAATCATATAAAAAATTAATAAAAAAATTCAAATTTTATTTATTTCTATTTTTACTTTTTTAAAAAAGTTTTAAATTACAGGACGTGGTTTTCTAAACAACTATTAGAAAAAGAATGAATATTACAACTAACACATAGAGCTGAAAACGAGCCGAGCCGAGCTTTTATATGGCTCGGTTCGATAAGCTATTATTTTACCTGAGCTCGAGCTCGGGCTCAAACTCGAGACGAGCTTTATATTTTGCTCGAGCTCGGGCTCGTTGGTAATACTAAAGGTTCGAGCTCGGCTCGAAAGCTCGAAACATTCCCTTGGAGATATTAAGCTCGGACTTCAGGCTCGAAAATTAGGTTTGGATATATACCTAGGGTTTCTTAAATGTATTTACAAAACACCCCCAACTTTAGTTACTTTCCTAAATGTAAATAAAAAATCTCATAAAATTAACATGAAGATTTGACTTTATATTAATAATTTCTAAGTTTGACTAAGAATTAATTTCAAAATATAATGATAAAATATTTAACAAAATTATATTATGAAACTTCACCATCTAAAGTTTCATAATATAATTTTGTTAAATATTTTATCATTATAGTTTGAGATTAATTTATAGTCAAACTTGAAAATTATTGACCATATAAAGTTAAAATGCTCATGTTAGCTGGGACGGAGGGAGTATATAAATATGTATAATAATATTAACGAGTCGCTCGATAAGCTAACAAGCCGAGCACTAGATAGTTCGAGTTCGGCTCGTTAATATTATCGAGCCTTAAATCATGTTCGAGCTCGAACTAAAATGCCAGAATCGAGCTTTTATTGAGCCGACCCGAACAGCTCGTTAAAAGCTCGTTTCGCTTGCATGCCTACTACCACATCTCAACCAAAGGTAGTTGTGGCAAACTAGAGGTGCCCAAATATTAGTCCGCATTTGAGTTCGGGTCGGTCAAACCTAGACTCAGATTCTGCCTGTACACATGATATTTATAACTTATAAGTCTGGACCCGTCAAGTCACACGTCGATTCGTGATTTTTTTTCTTAAAAAAATAGGTTTTTAAAATTTTATTTAATTATTATTTAATACACAAAAAGATAAAAAATGAACGAAAGGAAAAATAGAAAAATGAACTTGCTTTTTTAGTTTTAAGTTTTTACTTAAATTTAAAGTACCACGTATCCACGTGAGGTATCAAATTCGATGTCGTCATCGTCTTGATTGTCGATTTGACTCGCTTGACTTGATTGTCAGTTTGACTCGTTTGACTATACTCGTTCGATGGTGTCTTTTTTGATAGAGGTCATCATACCTATTTTCTTGATCACATAATTCGACTTTTGTTGCGTCTTTAGGCATTATCTGAGCTTCAACATTTTTTGGCGTCATGCACGATCTCCGCTCGTCCAACATATAACCCAATTTACTGAAAGCGCTCTTAACAGAGACTATGGACGCGACCACTGCAAGAATATCTTGTTTCATAATGGAGAATATTTAAAATTTGGTCGGATTATTTAAAAAGAACCAAATTTTAAAACAACTCAGTGGGTCATCGGTGCAAAATATCAAGACCTAGTCTTCACCAATGTACCTAGCATTCGGGTCCAACCCGAATCCCACGAGCTGGCACCGGATTACACGGGTCCGAGTAGGCGGGTCGACCCGACAAATCCGGTCAAGTGGGCACCTCTATACCCAACATAGCTGAACCCAATGGGTTGACGGGTCGACTCGAACCCGGCTGATCCGGATCCAACCCATAAAATTCGGGTTATGGGTCCAAACAGGACCTGGACCCAACTCGATTGGGTTCGAGTCTAGTTTTTTAAGACCTATGACCTATCGGGTTGAGTTTAATTTTTTTTTCTCGAAATTTTGTATGCACATGGTTTAGTTCTTGATCGGATTAAACTTGACAGACTTGTAATTGAGCTATGCATGTCTTCAACCTTTGGTGTTTGCTGTTTCTTTTATTATTTCATTTCTAGCTCATTCTTTGGAGCTTAAAATTTTGGGCATAGAAGGTCTATGGTTTGGCTTACTCTTTTTTTTTTTTTTTGGAAAATCAAAACGTCGAAAATCAACGGTTTGAAAAATGTCAAAGAAAATCAACATTTTGATATTTTTTTAACCAAGAGGTCAAAAGCCCTGTTCTTTTGTATTTATCTTTCAATTTTTCGATTCGATTCGCCCATTCAGCTTCGATTCGATTCTTCTTCTTCTTCTTCTTCTTCTTCTTCTTCTTATTATTATTATTAATAATAATTATTATTATTATTGTTATTATTACTAATAATATTTACTATTATTATTGTTGTTGATTACTATTATTATTATTTACTATTATTATCAGTGTTAATATTATTATTATTAATAATATTTATTATTATCGTTGTTGTTGATTACTATTATTATTATTTATCATTATTATCAGCCTTATTACTATTATTGTTATTATTATTATTATAGTTATTATCGTTATTGTTATTAATATCATTAATATTATTATAATTTGCCCTTATCAAATAGATCTCAACTTATTATTTATAATTTATTATATTATTATTTTTATTATTATTTTATTATATTTATTATTTTTATTTTTATTACTATTATTATTATAATTATTATTATTTACTCCTAATATATATTTCAGTTCAATTTAGTTCAGGTCCATTGGGTTCGGTTCAGTTCAGTTCAATTCAGATCCATTCAGTTCAATTCAGTTCAGCTTCATTCAGTCCAAAAGAACAGAGCCTGAGACACTTACCAAGAAGACACAACTGAAACTGAAGGAGAATCACCTACGTAGACTTTAATTTCTCACGAAAATATGTAGACAATTTAATTTTAAGTAAAAATTTAAATACAAGCCCATTTTCGTTCATTAATTTCATTTTTATTTTTATTTATGGTCGACAAAAGGATAATTACATAATTTTTAAAAAAAAATACATTTCTAAAAAAAGGGGTCAACCAGTAATCGGTCGGGTCTGATCTGGACCTGAACTCGTACCCCAGCCCATACATATCCAGGCCTAGGTCTGACAGGCCTGTGACCCATCGGATTGGATCCGAATCCGAATTTGGGCACATCTAACTAAAGTCTAAATCAGCACAGAAAAACCTGTAATTGTCTGCCTATTAATGGTTATTTTCTACACCATCCTCATACCTGTAAGAATTGTCTCGGTCATCTATTGTCGTCCTTTTCAGTTCTCAGTAACATCGAGGATGACGACTTTATCTTCCAAGAACTCTCGAAGCCGAGATGGATTTTCTTATGGCTCTTTGACTACTGTTTCAACCGTTTTTTGGTCAACGTTAAAAATATATAGAGAGTATAAGAAATAAAAACTATAATGTATGGATCAATTGCAGTTGCTTTATGTAGACATGGATTAACCAAGTTTATGAGGCTAAAATTCAAATTTGAAGTATTAAAAAACCCCATGTACTAAGAGCAAAGAGCTAGTTGAGAATCCGAAATTGGTAGTGTTGCAAATAGAAGATAATAGTTGAAAAAGTTAAACGAGAGTGTTTGGTGAATAAGCTGTAAAAGAAGTTGGCATATAGAAATCCTAAAAACGGCCCCCTTCTTTTAAGTCAAAATCTGGCAATCGCCTTTTTTTTCTTTTAGTATTTGCAAACATTTCCATGACATGGAAGAGTCGATAACTGGTGAATAATGATGGTATTAATTTAGGACACTGGAAATCAAAAGTATCCCTCGACTGGTTCCTTCTGAAGCCAGAACTCATGGTGGAAGGATATCCCAGTAGATATTTACTATCAAATGCATGCGTGCATGCCGCCTCATAATGTAAAAGTAAAAACAAAATATCGAACACGAAGTATAAACTGAATGGAATTTCCGAAAGTTAAATGAGGTTGCTGAATTCGGTTACGCTACTCATGTTTTACCATCATACTCTTCAGCTTTTGCAACCAGCTCATATATTGATCCTGCTCTTTTCTATGTAGGTGGATGAGAAGGGAGTTGGCGAAGTTCTCTTCGATTCCTCTGGCCGCTAGATATTGTTTCAGCTCGTGTTGTAAGGAAGGATCCAAATCACTGCCAAAAAAAGGCATAAAAGAAAAAAGTTTGAGAAGGGCATCCAACAAAGTTTGAGAAGGGCAAGTAAGTAAAAAAAGGAACGAGGATAATTGGGTCCAAAGTTGGTAACTAAAGAGGGTAATATGGAAATCCATTTTGAAAATACTATCTTTGTTGGTTATTCTCTATGAAGCACCGACACTCTCCCAAAGCCACGGAACTCGGTAGACACGACTTGGACACGCGGGACACGTTCCGACACACGTGTCAAAGAGTACTAGAATTTTTATTTTGTTTTTAATAACTGGACATGCTGATAACACGCTTGGACACGTAAAATGGACATTTACGGTGGTTTTATTTAATATTGGACTTTTTTCTAAAAACATACTACCTCCGTTCTTTTATAACTGCAATATCTGGACTTTCACGCTTGCCAATGCACAACTTTGATTATTAATATCTTCAATTCTTTATTTTTAAAAATTATAAGACGTTGATATTTTGAAAGTATATTTCGAGATGAATCTAACAAGATCTCACATGAGTATATTTTTTCATATGTATAAATCACAAAAGATGGTCAAAAGAGAGTATGTGAACAGTGTAATAGTCAACACGTTGCAATAATAAAGTAACGGAGGAAGTATGGGCTTTGTTAATTTTACAAAAAGGACTTTCAATTATCTCTCAACTGGAAAGGGATGCATTAATGTATGTTTTTTTATCTCTTTGAATTCTTAATATCTACAATATTTTGAATTCTTAAAAGTAAAATGTGTCCACCTCATGTTTTTGCACAAAGAGATGGAATTTCCTCGTATTTTTGCAGACATTCCCAGAAAGGTTTTAAATCTTAGACGTGATTCCTCGTATTTTGCCGTATTGCGAGGAATCACGTTCATATAAGTGATTCTCAAAAAGAATTTTATTTGACATAAGAGTAACTGAATCAAAAGCAATGTACCGAAACTCTTGCAAATGCAGGTATTTGTGAATCATTTTCCATATCTATGTGGACAATTCACAATTAGCAAACCTTGATGAAATTTGCGCAAAAGTTGTATGTTATATGAATAATAAAATCATCCTAGAAGATGAAAAAAAATTATCATAACAAATGTAAAACGAAATTAGGCCAAACTTGCAAGCTGAACAAATTTCAGCAAAATGTAAAACCCTGAGAATTTTGAAAATTCAGACTCTTGTAATAAAGATTAAAGCAAGAATATGTGGTAATATATACATTAAATAATCGTTTTCACGTCAAATATTTAAAGTCACAAAGCCTATCTCCAATCTCAACATAAACAAAAACACAATAAACAAATCTCAAACAGAAGATACCTGAATAAGGGACCTCTATAAGTCGAAGAGTCGATGCACGATGAGGATTTGATATAATGTGCATTCCGAATGTGGAAATCGGGTTCTCCTTTGTTAGAGGCCACACAATCAAACTGCAAGATAGAGCTCAAACCAGGCTTCTTTAGACAGATTTTCATCAAAGCTTCTCTGGGCAACCTTCCATCTCCCTGGAAGGTATCACGGCCCAACAATGCTGAAATAGCTACTTCTTCGCCCGACAAACATTTTTTCCTCAAGACCACGTCTTGGGTCTGAGGAGAATCCCACTCTAGTACAAAATCCCTGAAGGATCCAATTTTCTCGTCCTACATCAATATAAATATATACTTAAAGAGGTTAAAAACGTCGATCAGGAGACGACGAGTCTTCAATTAAAAAACAAACAAATTCTTACACAAAAATGACAATTTTCTCGAAAATTTCATAACAAAAGATAATTTGGTCAATAACATATCATACATAATTTGTTTGTTATCAGTTGTCATGAAATTTGAATTAGGGTTAAAAATACAAAAATTACCCTTGCGGTTTGACCTAATTACAAAGAAAATCAGCTAACTTTCAAAATTACAAAGAATAATCCTAAGATTTAATTCAGTGTTAAATTAGAGGGCCGACCAATATTATTACAAATGTAAATGGGGTTTCGAAATGTTTTTTTTTTTCGTATGAAGGGAGTACTATAAGATGTTTTCTTTTCTGCAATTAGACCAAACCTCAAGGGTACTTTTTGAAACTAACCCTTTGAATTATGCAACAAACAATTATTCTTTTTCTCATTCATTGTTGTTGTTGTTGTTGTATTGCACATATGACTCATATTACTAAATCTTTTAATTCGTGCATAATATCTTAATGCGGCATTCTCGTGTTCCATTTCAGGACAAGAGTAGGTCTCCGATGATATGGTTTTACGGATCAAGGATCCTCTAAAATTAATTTCAAAAATAAAGTACAAAGAGATAAAACACTCTAAAAGACCTAAAATACTAATAAAGGAACCTCGAAAAACTGAAAAAAAAAAACTAAAATAATAAATAAATAAATAAGAATAACCCTACATACCTGAAAAACTGTAGAAGAAACTAAAAAAACTAAAAACTGAAGAAAAACCCCCTAAAAAACTAAGAAAAAAAATAAAAAATGAAACAAAATGCCGACTGACCACGGGACGGAATAGGATCCGTGTGTCGGTCTTATACAAGTTTTTGCCTTAGGCGATAGTTGCCGAGCTATTTCAAAGCCTGGCAAAGAATCATCAACCACACAAAACCCCTTTCTCATTCTCAGAAATCATCTCTTTAGCTTTAAAAGAGAAAAAAAAAAAATCAATTCGGCAAGCATCCATGATCCAACTAACAGTTATTCAGCTAACAACAAGTAATCCCCAGCAGAACAAAACACCACAAGCACCGAAACAATCAATAATACCTTTCTCCTTCACTTTAAAAGCAAAAAATAAACGCCAAACACACGGTTAAAGATCAATGATTCAACAACCAGAATACGCAATTGATTCCAGTTGAAACACGGGGAAATCCCTTTTCTGGATGCAAATAAATGAACAATGAAAGAGGAAGAAATCGACCTGGTATCGCATAGAGGAGAGTTCGTGGTTGAGCTCAGACTCCAGAATTTTCAGCAGATCCAAATCTTGAATAGCTTTTCGAGCTCTGTGGATGAATTTTGTCACTCTCGGCATAATTTTTTTTGGCCCCTTTCCGTATCTGTACAATCGAATTTAGATATGGTGTTTCTTTTGAAGGGGTTAGGGTTTTTCTTTTTAATCAAATTAGTCTGGCTTAAGAAATCTTAAATTGCATGTAAAAGAACAAACTATTCGAGTTCGGTTCGTATCGATTCGATTTAAAGTTCTGTCAAGCTCGAATCAATCACTAACTAAATCAAGTCCAAACACAATTTTTAAAGCTCGATAAATTTTAAATATATTTGAACAGTCATATGTTCGACTCGGTTGAAATGATTTACAATCTAATTCATGCACATGAGCAGCCGCAAATTTAATACACCTTCAATCTAGACCTAAGTGATAATATTATCTGCCCCACCAAAAATAATTTAATAAAATTTCGAAAAATACTCGTATTCTTTTGGGAAGAAATTCATTTTTACTAAATTTGAATATTATGTTATTTCATATCCGTACTCGTTTTCAATATTTAGATTGAATTTTATTTTATTATTACTACATCAGGATATTTTCGAAAATTTATTATGATATTTAGATTGAATTTTATTTTATTATTTCTATATTAGGATATTTTCGAAAATCTATTATGATATTTAGATTGAATTTTATTTTATTATTACTACATTAGGATATTTTCGAAAATCTATTATGATATTATGTTCTAATGTTTGATAGCAAATCCAAGTAGTAACTAAAAATTTCATAAAATCCTTACATACCTTAAAAAGTCTCCACGAGTCTCCATATGTCTCGAATGAATATATTCCCATAGTGTTTGAAGTATCGACTTGAATATGAGTGTTCACAACAACATATAAGAACCCATTCTTTTATTTTTATTAGATAATATAGTTATTGCATGAGGGGATATAAAAGATATATTCAAACATGTGAAAATTTATAAAAACAATAATTGAATTTGCAACAAAGTTAGATAGAACTAACACAAATAACAATGTTTATTCCACCAAATGAAATTGATGATCTATTGAAATAGATCATTTGATGTTAGTCGCCATAAAATAAGTCTTTGCATCTAACGGCAAATAAGTTGAATGGTTCATTCACGAGCGCATGCAGTCGGCTCGACTCAATACTACTCGAACTCGGTTAAATTCAAATTTTCAGTTGAGTTTGAGATGTTTGATCTCACAAACAAGTCGAGTCCGAGCACTCTACATGTTGGAGTTCGTGAGCTCGACCAACTTGTAGATTATATTTGAATTTATGGATATATCCGAGGTTATAATTTAAATATGATAATACAACAAGATTTAGAAAAGTTTAAGTTGTAAGGTACCGACATGGTAGTATACATGAATGCATATTCACCATTGAAGACCCAATGATGAATATACATGCATGTATAAGTACATATTTGGGTATTTTGGATTTTTCTCAAGTTTAATTACCTAGAAACTCTAGATTTTATCGAACATGTATTGATCGAGTATTGATGCGTAGATATTGAGCATGTCTATTTACTTTTGAAGTTGAGCTTAAATAGTATTTTCTTGGCTTGTCGAGCTAGAATTGTGAAAGAAATCAATCATCTTCGATAAGTTGGATGCTCGACTCAACTTGAATGACATATATGCATCACACCTGGACAGATGATAAAATACGTTCTGTTCAAATATCGAAATTTGGACCCAAAATATATGCACCGCTCGCTAGTATAATAGTATCAGGCACGTATCTGGTGCTTAAGTCGATTATGAGTAAAATAGTACTCATATATCAAGTTAAATGAATACAACAATACCCACGTGCTTCGCCAAATAAATTAATGTACTCGTATAATAGTAATAATTGCACCAAATCAAAAAAAAAAAATTATAGCCTGATCCCGATTGATTGCCTGATCAAAAAAATTAATTGCACAAAGAGTTCCAAATTGAAAACCTGTTTCAACTCTCCTGGAGTGAAGAAGCGAGCAAGATCCCGATTGATTGCCTGATCCACTTTCTCACTCATAGGCCCCCGCCACGTCCGGGACGGATCTACCTTAAGCCTGGTGGTGAAAAATTCTCGAACAAAAAAAAAAAATTATACTAAAGCGATGTCGTTTTAACGCCGTTTTGATCAAAACGACGTCGTTATGGCTTTTTTTTATTAAAAAATGTGAAAAATTCAAAAAAAAAAAAAATTACCCGTCCGTTAATTTTCGAAAATACTCCAAGGCCACCCTGCAATTCTCAAGATTCTGCAGCAACTCAATTTTCTGTCACTGTGCGGAGACATTCCTCTTTTTTTAGCCAGACAGCCTCAAATCTTAAACCTCTTTTGGGCCTTGTTTTAGTTTGGGCCGGTCCAAAAAATTGTAAGCATTTTAGGTCTACCTGAAATCTACTCATCTTGGTTTTCATTAAGTACGTGTTATAAGTAATAATAAAATTTAAATATATAATATTTTTATCAAATAAATGATCGATATTCATCATCAACAAATCCGTCACAAATCATTACATCTCAGATCAATCAAAATTGAGAATGTCTCTCATGCATATCACGAAAGTCATCTACCAGCGAATCAACGCTGAACTTTAGCAATTTCCTTCTCAATATACATTACCAAAAGATGATTAAGAAAGTCATCTTCCATCTTATTGCGACGTATAGTCTTAACAATATTCATAGTTGAAAAGGATCGCTCAATTGTAGCTGTAGAGACTGGAAGTGTGAGAATAAGTGTCACAATTCTAAACACAAGCAGATATATTTTAGAGTTCCTAGTTTTTCATCAACCATTGGCATAAATCAGATATAATTTTCAATGTTCTAAAATCAGGAAGTTGCCGCACATGATCAAAATGTTCAAATTACGTTCTTAATTTTAGCATCTCATAAACTACAAAGTCTTTTGGATAAATTTTGTGTACCAATTTACAAATATCATCAATTCTGAAAGAAATGCGCATCTCCCTTGGATCTAATGTCGAACTAAGAATAATCAACTCCACTATATTGTCATTAAACATATTGTTCAATTCTTGTCCAAACTTATTTTTTTAGAGAAGGAAACACAAGTAATATATATAACATAAAAAGGTTGAGGGGCCATGGCCCCCCAACTGGACAAGTTTCATATCTTTGCGAAAGTGGTGTGTAGATAAACTGCAATTCATTAATTATATTTGGTGCATATATACAAATTGAAGGATCATTCATTCAAGGTGTGGGGTTTTTCATGCTTGAAGAGTATCTGACTAATGAGGAGGGACTTGTGACTACAAACAACACATGGACTTACAACACCCCAATCCTCGACAACATTCCCATACAGTTCAATGCTAAGGTGCTCAACACCGGAAACCACCCAGACCGCGTTCTCTCGTCTAAGGGTACACTACTACAAAAACAGCGATTTAATCTGGTATTTTTAACAATGATTCAAAAAACCGTTAAACGATGGAAATTTAACGGTTTCCGCGGAACCATTTATTAAATCTGCACATTCAATGATTTCAATGGTTAAGAAAGAGCAGATTTAATTATGCAACAATGGATTATAGGAAAACCATTGTTAAATGCACATACGTTGGATTCTCTTAGAACCGCTGTTAAATCTGTTCTAGAACCGCTGTTAAATGTGCAATATATTGAATATTAAGATATTTTTTTATATATTAATATTAAAAATTATATTACAATATATATTAAAAATTATAATACATACATATTATTTTATGAATTATATTATATTAAATGTGCAATATATTGAATATTAATATATTTTGTTATATATTAATATTAAAAATTATATTACATTATATATTAAAAATTATAATACATACATATTATTTTATGAATTATATTACATCAAATGTGGAATATATTGAATATTAATATATTTTGTTATATATTAATATTAAAAATTATATTACATTATATATTAAAAATTATAATATATACATATTATTTTATGAATTATATTATATCAAATGTGGAATATATTGAATATTAATATATTTTGTTATATATTAATATTAAAAATTATATTACATTATATATTAAAAATTATAATACATACATATTATTTTATGAATTATATTATATTAAATGTGCAATATATTGAATATTAATATATTTTGTTATATATTAATATTAAAAATTATATTACATTATATATTAAAAATTATTATTTTATGAATTATATTACATCAAATGTGGAATATATTGAATATTAATATATTTTGTTATATATTAATATTAAAAATTATATTACATTATATATTAAAAATTATAATATATACATATTATTTTATGAATTATATTATATCAAATGTGGAATATATTGAATATTAATATATTTTGTTATATATTAATATTAAAAATTATATTACATTATATATTAAAAATTATAATACATACATATTATTTTATGAATTATATTATATTAAATGTGCAATATATTGAATATTAATATATTTTGTTATATATCAATATTAAAAATTATATTACATTATATATTAAAAATTATAATACATACATATTATTTTATGAATTATATTATATCAAATGTGGAATATATTGAATATTAATATATTTTGTTATATATTAATATTAAAAATTATATTACATTATATATTAAAAATTATAATATATACATATTATTTTATGAATTATATTATATCAAATGTGGAATATATTGAATATTAATATATTTTGTTATATATTAATATTAAAAATTATATTACATTATATATTAAAATATTTTGTTAAATATTAATATATTTTGAAAATAATTCTGAAAATATTAACAAACATATACATATAATATATATATATATTATATATATTTATATACATATATATGGTTTATTGTACACTTATATAATATAAATCAATATTAGAACAACAAATAACTTTGGCTCATTGGTTTGATATCCACCTCCATCTCATTGCGGTCACAGGTTCAAATCCCGTGAGTAGCGGAAATGCACATTTATACATTTTGGGGGTGGGTGGTGGGCGGGGAGGGTGCGGACTGGGCGGGACTATAATATATTTTTTAAGAAAAAAATATATATTAAAAATATAATTTCAATTTATTAAAAAAAATTATTTAAAAAAATAAATAAATTTAACAGCGGTTCCAGAACCGCTGTTAAATGTTGTTTTTGTAGTAGTAGTAATACTAGTCTACAGATCTTGTCTGAATGTAATAACATTAATGCTTTCTATATGATGTTGATGATGAGTTGGTTTTGTGGTGCAGCTAGGTGGCGAACCTCCCCTGCTTCTAGCAGTTTCAGTACACTGCGTTACGAGAGCAGCTGTGGTTGAGGCGAGAAAACAACTCAAAGCTTGGGGATCCACGCAATTCCAATTTCCAACACGACGTTCCGGCTACGTTGCCCGTCGTTAAGCACCACTGCGGTCTCCATTAGCCGAGACGTACCTACAAAGCTTGCTTGCTTCCTCTTGCCTTGAAGCTGCCCTTCGTATACATAGAGTTGCTATAATTCGTATCATGTGTAAATCTTGATTATGATCATTCATAGTCACTAAGAAATTATTTGGAAGTCGAGACAGTGAGTAATAGTACGAACAAGTTCCACATAACTTGAATATTGGTATTTAGGGTTTAGTAAAATAATTTCACAAATTTTATGTTAGCTAGTTCGAGGCATATCCCTACTTTCATTTGTCTATGGTCATCAATTCAACTAACAATTTGACAATTATTATATATCCAATAATAATTATCATTATTGCAAAAATATCCTAACATTGCCGCAGTTTGTGATATTTAACAAAGCTAATCATTATATATGATTGATGAGGATAAGGTAATTACATTGCATTTAAATGCGGTTTGATTGTATATTTGAATAACAATATATGATGATGATGATGAGGAGGAGGAGGAGGAGAAATTGCCACTCTGTATCTGAATAGAAATTGAAACGCATTGTCCACAGGGCAACTCAACTGATTTTTTGGTAACAAATTTGCTACAAGAAATTGAAACGCACCACGAGAAACGTGCATTAGTGGGATACTATGTATTTCCGCTTGGTACTATCTTCAAGTTGACTAAACATCTCTTGATGTTTTTAGAAGCACAATGAATTGAGTGGAGCACTACAGTAGCATTCAACACACTCTAATATATTGTACTAGTATTTATTGATATCAATTTTGTAGAAAATCATAATCCTCATAGTGGGCCCACCCCAAAGAAAGAGATTGGTGGAAGAATTAAATCGTGGTATTTCCACAGTAGGTGGGAGGAGCAGTCTTGCAGTGCGCGAGGCTATCACGCGTTGGAGAGATAAAACTCCCACATCATGCGCTGCCGGACTCGAGCATAACGTCAGATGTAATCTGGCCCAAGCCAGGTTGATTTGTCAATGCGGACTTATTGATATCAATTTTGATTTAGACTATATGCCTATAACGAGTTGATCATTTAGGTTAAGTTGGGTGTATTGATATAAATAATTTAAGATAATCTATCGTTTATTTTAATTATTATATTTGAACTTGTTTGACTATCTTGTCCTTTGAGTACTAAATATCAAGCTATCATATAATTCATATCACTCGAGTATACACTTCCTATTATCTATTATATCATTAAAAAAAGGAATATTATAATGATATGAATGGCATGCTGAGATTTATAAATAGTACTAATACATTTCAAGAGTCAGAAAATGATCTCCAACATATTTTTTTGTTAAAATTCGACACGTCCTTACTTTAATGGATATTATAGATAATTCAACATATTTTGTTTGAAAAAAAATCAAATTTATATCTTTTCGAGTTATATAACTCTAAAAATTTGTTATTATGCAAATAACAATTCATAATTGAGAATCATAAATATATTAGTAGTTTTAGAATTATGATTTGTGATTATTTTTAGTGGCATGCTATCGTTTATATCAACAAAATTATCACTTTTCAATATTCACTTGTTATTTGATTTTTAATTTGAATGATAAATTGTTTTAGTTTTTTTTTTCATCTAAAGAGGATCTATAGTGGTTCTGGTTTCCCACTTCCCCCCATGTGGTGACTCGAACCCCGACCTATCAATTGGAGGGGAATCGTCTTATCAACTAAACTACGCTTCATTGTTCGATACATTGTTTTAGTTGACTTTAGTGGGACGGTCCGAAAAGAAAAAACAAGACAACTTTAGTACTTATTATTAATAAATTTTAAAATTAAATTTATAATTTGTAATACCCGGTTGTTCGCCGGTGTTGCGAGTCATGCGGTTGGTACGACTTTCTGGCTGGTCGCTAGCGGAGGAGTCATGATTCGACTGATCTCACACTTGGCTGAGTCTTTTATCACTTGAATTTTTCCTTCTGCATTGTTCAGGCAGAAGAGACGTGGGGACCCATGGGGTTGGCCCAGTTGTGCAGGCGAAGTGGTTCGCATTAGGAGTATTCCTGTAGATGTTGTTTTCAGGCCGTGATGGATAGTTCATATCCCGAGTTGTTTGCCTTTAGTTTCGGAGACGAAACTCTTTTTAAGGGGTGTATGTAATACCCAGTTGTGAATTCATTATTATCATTCAGTAATTGTCACTCAGAAATTTTTCACCCTTTAATAATCATTCACCATTCATGTTCATTCATTTGTGTCCATCGTTCGGCGTACTTTGGAATTGTGTATCAGTTATCGTTCATCGTTCAACCCTGTTTGAGAATCAAGACGAGAATATTATCATAATCGTTGTAATTGTTCAGTAAGTTGATGTTGATCCTGGAGTTCATATCATTTCGAATTTACTCTTTCTTGTTCGGTTCGTGCTATTTTGGACCAACTCTCGTAATCACTGCTCGAAACCGCCATTTTGGGGTTCCCGCAATTCCATTTCGTGTTATTATTCCCAAGTTTTGAGTTCTATCACGTTTATTCTCTTTCCGAGTCTTTTTTCATCACTTTTTGGGCACGAACAGTGTGCGCCGCGGCACAGGGGAGTGTGCGCCACGACACACACCTTGCAGGATCGAGCCTGGCGCGGCTGTACCACGCGCCGCGGCCCACTGCTGTAATATCCGCGATTTTCGATTTTCGGTAAATTTCTTTTTTTTTTTTGACAGGAGTCCGTTTTAACGACTCGCTTGTGACCTTTTCGTTATTCTAAGAATGATTAATTCTGCACTTTTTGACATCCGAGTTCATTTCGGTATCGTTTTGTTGAGTTCTGTATTCTTAAGCGACTTTTCCGCGCTTGAGTTTGATTCTTGCGAATCTCGTTTGAAACTGTTGTTTCGGGTTTCTCGTAAGTTCATTTAACGTTGTTATACGTGTTGTGAGCTTCGGTTTGATTATTCGTTGTCGTATCGTCATTTTTCAGACATTTGGCACCGTTTTGTAATTTCCCAAAGTTATGGGTATCCGTCGTCATACCCATTTCTGAGATGTTATGTTGCTGTCTCTCTGAGTCGATAGCGCACGCTACGCTTATTGGCTAGCGCGCGCTAAGGTGCTGTAGTTAGCGCACGCTACAGTTGTGGTAGCGCACACTAACAGGTAGTTGGAGGCAGTCCATGAGCTACTGGACTGGGACTCGTGTCTCGTTAGCGCACGTTAAGGTTGGTAGATAGCGCGCGCTATCGTCTGTTTAGCGCACACTATTTGTCCTGTCTAGCGCACGCTACCTGGTAGTTCAGGGCAGTCCAGGAGCTATTGGACTGTGTCTGAAGGTCTCGTTAGCGCACGCTAACACTTGTAGTTAGCGTACGCTAACAATGTATTTTGGTCAGGGAGTTTTATTTCGGTGCCTCGATAGCGCACGCTAATCTTAAAGATTAGCGCACGCTAAGCTCTCCAGTGTATATAAACTGGACAACAGTCGTGAAATATCATTTCCACTTCATTTCTCCTCCTCTCCGCATGGTTGAGCCAAGGGCGACTAGGGATCGCGATCTTGGCCGATTTTGCTCAATCCAAAGGTGTTTTGGAGCATCCTAGGTGATTATAACATCATCTAATCCATTGTTCTTCGCCGAATCAAGGTATTTTTCTTGAATCGCTAGAGTTGGATTTTTGGGAGTTTTGTTCTTGATTTCGTTTTCTATCCAATTTTGATGAACCGATTGTTGTTAAATGATGTAGTTAAACATATCCTATGGATTGTATATCCATATTCCGATTTGGAATTTCGTTTTCATGTTTTGGTCGGTCAATTCGTGTTCTTGGCCATTTTGGGGGAAACCCTTGAACTTTTGTCGTCCGTTCTTTCAATTCAGCGGCTTTGGATCGTGCTATAGAATTGATTTTCATTGTTGTTATTGTCATTCGTAGTTTATTGTCGCGAGTTGGCATTCGGCGGAGTCGGCGGGTTCGTAGTCGGTTCGTGCCATCCTACTTCAGCCGATTCTCCACGTTCGTGATTATTTGAGGCAAGTACCTTGTTCATACTTTTCTTGTTTTGTGGATATGATGATCGATGATCATCTAAATGTGTTCGTTTGGTTGTTTGAGATGAACTTTCAAAGATTTGGTTTAGCCTCGCTAAAGGCTCCCTTTCAAACTCGTGTGTATGTTGTGATTGGTTTTCGTAAATGACTGTGTGAATCATATGGATATGTTTGGTGTTGATGTTGCGCTTGGTAATGCGTGTGTACGTATATTGCCTCTTTTTGGTGCGTTGTGGTTTGACGTTGTGTTTTGCTAAGTGTTTGATGCCTCTGGGTGAATTGTTTAGATATCTTTATTGTATCATGCTATGTGTGTGAATGTGTGGATGTGGGCGGGACCTACGGTGACACATGGCATGCAATCATGTGGTCAGGATGCAACAAGCCATTGATCCAACCGTGAGAGCCTAAGAAAAACTACGGTGACACATGGCTTGCTATAGGATGCAACAAGTGATTGATCCAACCGTGAGCGCCAAAGAATACCTATGGTGACGCATGGCATGTCATCATGTGGTCAGGAGACAACAAGTGATTGATCCAACTGTGAGATGCCGTGACAAGTGTTCACGCTGGTGTGTATATGATTTGTGAATGTGTTTTGCTCATCTTGGGAGGGTCCGACGAGTCCTCGAGGGAATCCAATGGTATAGCCCTGGATTCACGAGTTGGTGTTGAATTTATGTCCGTCGAGGACGCGTGACGTGGGTTTTGACCATGTGGATTGTTGTTGGTTTTTATTTGTGAAAACAAAACCTATGGGTTGTGACCCCTGTTGATTTTGTAAAGAGAAGGATTCGATAATCCTAAATTGTTTTCTATTAAAACTCCTGATGGCATATTAAATCATTTTGTAAATTGTTTCCCTTGAGTTGTGATCTTTCGGTTTTGGAATGTTTTACCCAAACTCTTGCTTCAGGAAGTATTTTCTTTTTGTTTGGATCTTTGAAGATTCCTGGTTATTATTATTCTTGGAACTTGAATTGTATGACTCGTATTTTGCACTTTGTACTTGCACTAGCAAAATAGTGAATTTTGCTTACCCCCGAGTAATCGGGGGTGGATGTCTATATTGCATTCAGGTTTTGGGGAGCATGGCACAAGGTCGGCATGAAGGATGATGAAAGATGATCGATACTAATCACATGTGGAATCATACGTTGTGTATTGGTTCAGTTGTACTTTATTTCCGCTGCAGTATTTTTCCCCGTTGTACGGGAGTTTGTTGTATTTTGACCCCTGCGTGGGCATGTATTGAGATTGAGTTGTATGTATTAATTGAAAGACCAAATCGGTCTACTGAGTCATTTTAGCCCTAAGGCGTTGTTGAGATGTTGATTTTAGTTACCAGCCTCGTAGATCTCTGAGGGAAGGGGTCTACGGCGTGTAATATCCATGAGTGGATTGGGGGTGTTACAACTGTTGGCCGTGCCGCGTTACTAGCCGGGACCTGCTCGTAATTTTCGGCCGCGGGCCGCGGCACACTCAGTCCGGGTCACGGCATGCGAGTCAGTCTGTAACACCCCCGAGTTATTCGGGGTATATTACAGTGCCGTGAGCCCCGCCGTGGGACCCACAAGGCTATTCATACGCGGAACTGTAAAATTTGACCGAAAAGGTCTAGATACAATGAAAAGAAGGACAATACAAATGGTATTCAAATCATAACCAATGTAACTATATACATCACCACACAAGTCAATACCTCGGCAACACAGGCCGGAACATTAAGGAAACTGAAATACAATACTCGAGTATTTAAAATCCATTCCAGTACAACAACACTGAATGGAGGAATCCAAAAATATAACCGAAGACAAGACACAGTATCACACTTGCCCATCATCTTCATACCGACCCTATACCTGCCTGTCCGCTCTCCTGGAACCTGAAATACATAAAAAGTATTTCCCCCATAAAGGGGTTAGCCGTCGAATAGCTAGTGCAAGTATATCAAGTATGAAATACAATACTCCTCGACAATAAAGTAAATGTAACCGTCAATTCATCAATTCAAGACTAGTATTCCGGAATAACTAAATCTCATAGCATCACATCAATACATATATGAATATCGTGGAACCGCACGAGAGGTTACGGAACCATCAGAGGACTCGGCGGTCCATCCCAGAGTGGTTCGTTCATATCATCCGTGGAATCGCACCAAGAGGCTACAAAACCCTCAGGGGACCCGTCGGCCCACCCCAGAGTGGATATAAATAATCATGCCATTAATATATCTTACTTTCAAAGTCGAGAACGTACAATCATAAATATATACTTGCCTTTGAGACATCGAGAAATCCAACGGAAAAGAGTATGAGTTCGGTAGGTCCAAGAACGCACTTCCGGTACCTAAATGATTCGTAAGGGATATGATAATCAATAATCCATACTCATAATTCACGAAGAAACTCCCGAAACCCGTCTACGATTAACGAAAATACAAGGGTAAACAACTAGAGGTTGGAAAATCACCCAAACCCTCACAAGCAGGGACGGAGCCAGGAATTTTTCCAAGGGTGGTCCTATTTAATAAACAAAAAAAAAATATACGATAATACGACAATGTTATATTCATGCCAAATTTTGATCAAAAAGTAAGCATACATTTTCAAAAGCCGTAATACTAACCTTTACAGATTCAACAAAAAATTCGACGCGTTTTCATTTTCTGAAACATATCAATGATATCTTCATTCTCGACGTCTGCAAAAACTTCCTTTTCAATATAAGCTACCAAGTTATCGTTCATCCATTGATCTCCCATTCTATTACGCAACCTATTTTTTACGATATGCATAGCAGAAAACGCCCTCTCAACCGATGCCGTTGCAACCGGTAATGTCAATGCTAACTTTATAAGCAAGTAAACCAACGGGAACACCTTATCTCTATTTGTTTCAACCATTTTTCGTGCAAGATCACCAATTCCGTTTAGATTTGAAAAATCTGATGAAGTCCGCATATCAAGAATATAGGTTTCAAGTTGATCACCAAGTATCATAATCTCCATCTCAGAATAATCATTTGGATAAAAATGAGCAAGACGAATCAGTTTACTTTTATCAAAAGCCAAAAAAGAGTTTCTCGGATTGAGGCATGCCATGCAAAGAAGCAACTCAGTGGTAGTCTCATTAAAACGGTTATCCAATTCCATAAGTTGTAGATCAATAACTGCATAAAATAACTCAACACGGTAGTAGTGTAAGTTTGACATCTGTGGAGCTTTTCGACGTGACCGTCGAGGAAGTAAGAACATATCATCCATCTTGCAAACATCAATATCATGTTTTTCACAAAACAAAGTAGCTTGCTCGAGTACCGAATCCCAACCATCATCCCTCAAAGTTTGAAGTTGCTTCTTTCAAAGTCCAACCAAGTTCATTGCATTTACAATATCTTGTTCTTTTCTTTGCAATGCTTGAGACAACTCGTTGGTAATACCCAATAAAGTCTTCATCAAGTGTAGACAAAATACGAAATCAAAAGACTGCAAGGATGTAGATAGATTAAGAGCTTCACATTTTTGTTCTTGTGTTAATCCGTCTTCCTCTATCATTTCAAGCACATCTATCACAGATGGAAACATAAGAATCATACTCACCATTGTACCATAATGTGATCCCCAATGCATGTCACCCACTCTCCTCAGAGAAGTTTCTTGATTGAGACCTCGACCACTTGGGATCTCGCCTACATCAAGTGCCTCGATAACTTTGGTAGCTTGTTGTTCTCGGAGACGGTCACGACGTTTGCAAGAGCCTCCAACATCATTGACAACATTGGTTAGTAACAGAAACAGACTAACGATTTTCATATGCTTTTTCGCCACCGCTACAAGAGTAAGTTGAAGTTGATGAGCAAAACAATGAACATAATACGCACATACATTTTCATTCAAAATTAATGTTTTGAGACCACCAAGTTCACCTTGCATATTACTAGCCCCGTCATAACCTTGCCCACGCAAATTTGAGATACTCAATCCATGTCTTGAAAACAAATCATCAAGTGTCGCTTTGAGTGATATAGATATAGTATTCGGGACATGTTCAATACCAATAAAACGCTCAATAATATGTCCTTTTTTATCTACGTAACGCACCACAACGCTCATTTGTTCTTTGATTGAAACGTCACGAGATTCGTCGACAAGGACCGAGAAAAAATCATCGCCAAGATCACATACAATGAGCTTTGTTGTTGCCGTTGCTGCAGCATTAACAATATCCTTTTGGATATCAGGTGAAGTCAACTTTAGATTCTCAGGTGCATTCTTAAAAGTAACAGCCTCAATGCTTTTATTATGATCTGCCAGAAATTGCAATAACTCTATAAAGTTCCCTCTGTTCTTTGAAGTCTCACCCTCATCGGATCCTCTAAATGCAAGGCCCTGTCTTAAGAGAAATCGAACACAATCAATTGACGCATTCAGTCGGATCTTGTAGTCTATCTTGCTTTGCTCAGAATGTTTGATGATTACATTTTCAATGTGTTGTTTGTTGGACAATAAAGCAACACACTTTGCCCAAGCTTGGTTGTGAGCACTATTAACACTTCCAACATGAATCCTTAACTTCTCTTTCCTCGACCAATTCTTGAATCCTAAACCAACAAATGAGTCACCACCTGCTTGAGCACCAACATTTGGTTTGAAGAGATAGCACGATAAACAATATGCAGCATTTTGGCTTACACTATATTCCAACCAAGAAGGATATTCATCAAACCAAGCAGGGTTAAATCTTCGTTGTTTACTCCCAAAAAGAGTGTAAGGAAATTCGTGGTTCCGAGGTTGGCAAGGCCCTTTTAAGAGATATGATCTTCGAACTTCATCTCTAATATTATGATTATAATCCAAAATCCTAATTCGCATTCCAGGGTCTGAGGGAAGATCTGTTAAATTGACTTCCACACGAGTTTGTTTAGAATTATCAACATTACTCGTCTCCGAATCAACGATTGCTTTTCTTTTTGGTAAAAACTTATCCATAGTAATTATATATCCTAAACAATTTGCAAATACAACAACAATCAATAGAAATATAGAATTACAATTTATAAAATTACAACTGAATAATTACATAAACAAATGCAAAACAAAGTGTTTATATAATATCAATAGTTAGATCAACACCTTACCTAGGGCACTGCTCGTCTCAGTCGTCTGCTCCTACCGGCTACCGCACTCAGGAACTGGAAGTCTGGAAGGAACTGTGCTATCGACTCTACAAGGACAAGGTGGCACTGCTCAGTCTGCTCCTACCGCACTTCTCGAGCACATCAATGCGTAACCTACGCGGCTACGCCTCCTTTTTGTTGATATCAACTGTGCGCTCTCTGAAGTCTGATGCGAAGCCGAAGAGTTGAAAGACTTTTGGGTTGGGTTGGGTACATCTATATACTGGGCTAAATCCCATTTGAGGAGGGTGGGCCTGCTGTGCTAATCTATTTCCTGTCTTAGAGTTGAAAGACTTTTGGGTTGGGTACATCTATATACTGGGCTAAATCCCATTTGAGGAGGGTGGGCCTGTGCTAATGCTGGGCCAGGCCCAGCTCCGTCCCTGCTCACAAGTCCGAACACGGCACAAACCAATCCATAAAATCGTAGGAAAAGCATGTATACGGGGAGAATATATCATAATCTCAACATTCTCAAGCCTCAAACTGGATAAATCGAACGAATCTAAGAAAAACCTTAAAATTCCCAAAAATAGGTTTCTAAGGATTTTTACCTTGCTTTGGAAGACGGAATGAGTTAGATGCTGTGAAATCTTTGTTATCCAACCAAAGATGTTGTTATCTGAAGAAAGATCGCTTCCAAACTCCCCGAATCGCCCAAACTCGCTGCTCCCGATCGAAAATGTTAGAAGAATGTGAAAAATGACGAAATGGAAGTCAACTGTCCATTATATACTCGCTCAGTCTAGCACACGCTACGTTTAAATATTAGCGTGCGCTAACGGGTCACCCGGTAGTCCAGTGACTACTGTCCGCAGACGTTAGCGCGCGCTACTCAACATCCTTAGCGTGCGCTAACTGGTGTCCTGCCAAAGTCCTGGCCATCGATCACCGATAGCGTGCGTTAACACTGTGCACTAGCGCGCGCTATGCAACACATATAGCGTGCGCTAGCCGCTGCTTAGCGTGCGATACCTGCTAGTCCAGAAAGTCTGAAACCTCACTGCCTCTGCCGACTCAGTCTGTTAGTGCGCGCTAAGGCTCAAAACTAGCGTGCGCTACTCATGCAGAATTAGCGTGCGTTAGCATAGGCCTAGCGTGCGCTACCTCCCTGACCCAGAACACTTCCGAAAGGTCTAAACAGCACGATCATGATCCAAACAAGGCATGAGACTCTAGATCAATACCGACACCATCACAAAGAGTTTACAGAGCGACAAAACAGGAAGAACGGTAAGGTCAAACAGTCAATAAAAAGTACGGGTATTACATTCTCCCCCTCTAAAAAGAAGTTTCGTCCCGAAACTTAAGAAATAAAAAGTTCGGGGTACTCCGATCGCATATTCTCTTCCGTTTCCCAAGTCGTCTCCTCGACTCCATGTATCGACCATTGCACTAAAACCAACGGGATGGTTTTGTGCCAAGGCTGCTTCTCACGACGTTCAAGAATCTTCACTGGTTTCTCCAGATAGGTAACATCCTTGGTTACGTAAATCTCACTATAGTAAAAAACATGACTTGGATCCGGCATATGCCTTCTCAACTGAGAAACATGACAAACAATATGAACAAGACCAAACACAGGGGGTAACAATAAGCGATAAGCTAAGTCTCCAACCCTGGAGTAGGACATGGTCTCCAAAATCGAATTCCAAAGGTCGACGACGAGTATCGGTATACGATTGATATGTTGAAGGGCATCTCAAAATACGAAAAGAACTCAACTACAATTGTCTGTTCTGTATTCAACAATACCAAGAATTCTCAAAACATTATCATAACTCATAAGTGTAGCATGAACTATCTGTGCCGAATCCTGTCCGTCGGATCGTACCGATAAAGCTCAATATGGACGAAAACCAATAACACACAAAACAATGACAACAAGTCCCGAAACACTGACGTACAATCCGAACGCTTACACTGTCAATAACAATGATCAACCCATAAACCAACCGAGAATATCATCGACATGATAAACTCCAATGCTATCAGCGAAAGATCCACAATAATCGAGAATACCATCAACATGATAACCTCCAACACGATCAATAAGGGACCAACAACGACCGAGAGTACCATCAACAAGGTAACTCTAAACGATCAACAATAATGGATCTCAAAGAAATAACCCCGACTGTCGAACAAACCCCTCGGACGTATGAACAACCAGTCGCAATCAGTCAAACATATCCAATACAACATGGACTATGAACGACCACAATAATAAGGCTCAAGAGGGACATCACAGTACACCCGATTCGGAAATATGTCCGTGCACATGTCCACCCCGTATACGGAATCCAGAACATACATGGGACAACGTACCTCTACGTCCTGTGCGCACGGTCCAATACGGAAACATCCACGCATGACCATCGTGTGCCTGGATAAAAATCCTACACATAACCAATCGGCATGCAGATATGATTCCAGATATGTCACGATGCAACATGACAACGAAACTCAAAGGATAACACCTCCAATATCCATACGACTCACCAAAGTGAACGATGATACATGAATAATGAAAGATCGACACGACCAACAATATCCAACACAACCATCCTGGGACCACAATCCCTAAGGATCGATTAACACGAACAACAATCTGGAAATCCTCAACCCTCAACGATCACAAAATTACCGAGTTTACAAGAATGATAGTGTGCTGCCTTGAGTCGGCCAACACGACAATAATAACTCACGGATGGGCACCGTCCTCGGCGATCCCAATTCAATACCTCGATTGCCTTAGAATGGCCAATCGATAACGATACAACGGATAGGAGATGTTTTCGACAGTCCCAATTCAATAAACCAATTGACTTAGAACGGCCAATTGATAGCAACAATACAACGGATGTCTCGGCACCTTTAATCGGTTACCGATAACGAGGATGATAATCGAATATGTCAATGCCTTCAATCGGCCAATACAACAGCAGCAGAGAAACACTGATATCAATAACGACGATTCACAACAATATCCCATTGGAACATCAATCAACAATAACAATCGATACGTCGATACCACGAACCGGCTATCGACAACAATATAACCAACAAGTACCGTAATGCCCTGAACCGGCCATTTACAAACAACAATAATGTTTGGCATAACTTGCCGAAGGATATCGTATCAAACAATCCCCTGATATCAACAAAATCATAAATAGACCAAGTCTCGAAATGATACACACATTCAAACACATATATGATAACATAAATCTCATTGACTAATACAAGTATAAAACTTGCCTCGATATCAAAACCACGAACTGTTACCAATTCAGTTGCTTTCGTCTACGAGTTCCTCAGTCCCGACCAAAGTAATCTACGAACTCTTCAATCTCAAACGTAACATAACAGTCATAATCCACGTCCACAATACGAGCCGAAATCCGATGATCATATCAGCAACCAATTCGAACCAATAATAAGGGTCTAAAAGTTATCGATTCCAAACTCGATTCTTAAATGCGAATGCCGAATTGACAAGTTCCCTTCTCGTAAATCCATTGTTAAAATTTACCTATGATCGTTATCAATTCGAACCATCCAATTTGTTCAATATAATAGATAATCATATTAAAAAGTTATCAAACAATCAAATCATTCGACTTAAACCTTTGTTCCATACGTACGGGCTTCCAAATTCAGGGATGAATAATAGCCTCAGCAAACTCGTAATTATATTCGTATTCCTATATGAATATTATTTCAAAACACATAATTTTAGCCCTAGATATGAATATTCCATTTTCATATTCAAAGCACCAACACTTCTTATAATTATTCATCATCTCGTATAATTCAGGAGTCCCTCAAGCATGTGGATTAATCCGCAATCACGTCCATAATCGACCAAACGACATAATTCAATGTTCCAACATCTAAGCCTACATATAACTCATAATCTAAGGCCTATATCATCATAATATCAAGAATCACAACAATATTGCCAAGGACAACATGATTCCCTGACCATGTTCACGACAGTATAACATAACCTAACATATAAGTCATCATGTCATTATCTTCTTCAACAAACTTCTCGTGGAATACCAAGAATCATCCTTTAAAACGAACCACTATCAAAGGGATACGAGAGTTACCTTGAATAGACAAATCAAGAAGAAGAACCATTGAACTCCATTCCAAGAATCATGAATAACTTCAAGAACAAGGCTTTAATCCAAGCTCTCCATCTTAATCTTGTTAAAGACCATCATCTCAGAGTGTTTGGGAACCTCAAATACTTCCCAAAGCTATCTCTATTAACTGGATGAATGAGAATGGACAAAATGCCTCTCAGCACCCATCTGTCCCCTTTTATAAAACACATTACCAGCGTGCGCTATCCTTCCTCGATAGCGTGCGTTATCGGGCAGTCCAAGGGCTACTGTATTGCTTCGCACATCATCTAACGTACGTAATGCCCAGGTATTAGCGTACGCAAATCGGTGTTGACTTGCTACAATAAAATGCTCAGTAGCGTGCGTTATTCCTCGACCTTAGCGCGCGCTAATCGTCGTTGACCCGACAATCCGTAACTTCCCAGAAGATGCCCGGGTCCTACACGCCGAAAGCAACCAATAAAGCCAAGATTCCACGTTGACGATCTGAAATTAGCATGCGCTACCAACATGCATTAGCGTGCGCTAATCGCCGATAATAAACAGTTTGGGCCTACCTGTCGGCCACCTTCCGGACCTTATCCAGAATATCTTACGTACGTTAGGGATCCTCCTTAGCGTACGTAACTAAAACCTCTTAGCATGCGCTAAGTGTGCATCGTAGCGTACGCTAGGCATACCTTGTAGCGTACGCTAACGTGGCTGTACTTAGCCATTTCCCGCTATTCTTGTCCGTCGTCTTTATATACTAGATGTATATACACGACATATTGAATACATATATACAACCTGATAATATTCTCATATGATATACCCAATATCAAAAGTACGATAACTTGATACACGATATCTTCAAGTGTAATTGTTGACCAACAATGACAATTATACCAATACAGCTGTCTCAGTCTTCAAATTATTTTATCCATACTGTATAGACACTAAGCTATCTAGTATATCTCATATAATATAACGCGAAAATTTATACTGAAATTCCTGATATTACATAGTAGAAATCGGGATATTGCCTTAAAATAAGTTTCGTCCTCGAAACTTGCAATCTTGTCACAAACAACAGATCAATCTAAAATTTCCAAACTCATCACGAAAGCAATCAAACACCGCCATAAGCGAATAACCAAAACAGTATACTTACAAGTACGTGAAGCCGATGATCTTCCGTGATACTAGCATGCGACTCCCAAACAAAGTCTCAACATAATACCGATACACCAATATCGTAATTAGCAATTTAACAAAATCTCAAGGAGGAGTTTACGTCCGTGACCACGGCCACGACTCTGCCTCCTTTCAGCCAAAATTCTGAAGGGCACACACGTGCGTAAGTATAATCCAAATCGCACATTCTCGAAGTGACCGATTCCCAAGAACACCAAGCTAAAAACGAAACGATTAAGAAAAATACAAGAAGAGTGAGAGGACTTACAAGTACCGGTCGCACGGTGATGATGGCAAAGTGGTGATACTGCAGGAAAATGATGACTCAATCGACCCAAACGACCGACAGCCTATGTATCCATAAACCTAAGCTCCGATACCATATTCTGTAACACCTTCGAGTTATTTGGGGTATATTACAACGTCGTGAGCCCCGCCGTGGGACCCACACGGCTATTCATATGTGGAACTGTAAAATTTGACCGAGAAGGTCTATATACAATGAAAAGAAGGACAATACAAATGGTATTCAAATCATAACCAATGTAACCATATACATCACCACACAAGTCAATACCTCAGCAACACAGGCCGGAACATTAAGGAAACTGAAATACAATACTCGAGTGTTTAAAATCCATTCCAGTACAACAACACTGAATGGAGGAATCCAAAAATATAACCGAAGATAAGACACAGTATCACACTTGCCCATCATCTTCATGCCGACCAGATACCTGCCTGTCCGCTCTCCTGGAACCTGAAATACATAAAAAGTATTTCCCCCATAAAGGGGTTAGTCGTCGAATAGCTAGTGCAAGTATATCAAGTATGAAATATAATACTTTTAGACAATAAAGTAAATGTAACCGTCATTTCATCAATTCAAGACTAGTATTCCGGAATAACTAAATCTCATAGCATCACATCAATACATATATGAATACCGTGGAACCGCACCAAAGGCTACGGAACCCTCAGAGGACTCGTCGATCCATCCCAGAGTGGTTCGTTCATATCATCCGTGGAATCGCACCAAGAGGCTACGAAACCCTCAGGGGACCCATCGGCCCGCCCCAGAGTGGATATAAATAATCATGCCATTAATATATCTTACCTTCAAAGTCGAGAACGTACAATCATAAATATATACTTGCCTTTGAGACATCGAGAAATCAAACGGAAAAGAGTATAAGTTCGGTAGGTCCAAGAACGCACTTCCGGTACCTAAATGATTCATAAGGGATATGATAATCAATAATCCATACTCATAATTCACGAAGAAATTCCCGAAACCCGTCTACGATTCACGAAAATACAAGGGTAAACAACTAGCGGTTGGAAAATCACCCAAACCCTCACAAGTCCGAACACGGCACAAACCAATCCATAAAATCGTAGTAAAAGCATGTATACGGGGTAGATATATCATAATCTCAAGATTTTCAAGACTCAAACTGGATAAATCGAACGAATCTAAGAAAAACCCCAAAATTCCCAAAAATAGATTTCTAAGGATTTTTACCTTGCTTTGGAAGATGGAATGGATTAGATGCTGTGAAATCTTTGTTATCCAACCAAAGATGTTGTTATCTGAAGAAAGATCGCTTCCAAACTCCCCGAATCGCCCAAACTCGCTGCTCCCGATCGAAAATGTGAGAAGAATGTGAAAAATGACGAAATGGAAGTCAACTGTCCATTATATACTCGCTCAGTCTAGCGCACGCTACGCTTAAATATTAGCGTGCGCTAACGGGTCACCCGGTAGTCCAGTGGCTACTGTCCGCAGACGTTAGCGCGCGCTACTCAACATCCTTAGGTGCGCTAACTGGTGTCCTGCCAAAGTCCCAGTTCACTGACTCAGCCCGATAGCGTGCGTTAACACTGTGCACTAACACGCGCTATGCAACACATATAGCATGCGCTAGCCGCTGCTTAGCGTGTGATACCTGTTAGTCCAGAAAGTTTGAAACCTCACTGCCTCTGCCGACTCAGTCCGTTAGCGCGCGCTAAGGCTCAAAACTAGCTTGCGCTACTCATGCAGAATTAGCGTGCGTTAGCGTAGGCCTAGCGTGCGCTACCTCCCTGACCCAGAACACTTCCGAAAGGTCTAAACAGCACGATCATGATCCAAACAAGGCATGAAACTCTAGATCAACACCGACACCATCACAAAGAGTTTTCAGTGCGACAAAACAGGAAGAACGGTAAGGTCAAATAGTCAATAAAAAGTACGGGTATTACACAGTCAGTCCCTTTTTCAGCAGATTTTGGGAGAGAAGTTCATTTCATCCTCTTTCTCCTTCATTCTCTCCGTGGGCGATTTCTGGGCGATTTTCTGAGCGATTTGGCATCTTCAATCTAAGAGTTATCATCCTCCTCAAGCTCTTGGTGTAGATTAACAACATCTACTTGGATTCTTCATTCTAAATCTAAGGTAATTTCTTCAAACCCTAGATTTCGATTTGAGTTGGAGTATGATGTTTTGGATGTTATAATCATGTTATGTGAAGGGATATGCGTATGATTATGAATTTTATGAATTATCATTGGATTGTTGGAGGATTATTCATGATCACTTTGAATGTTGATTTTGGAATTGGGGGTTTCGATTAGATGTCGTTGGAATCTCGATTTGTCTTTCTTTTGGATTATTGAGTGTTTTGAGGATGTTTTGTTGGATTGAATCACTCATTTGGAGGTTGGTTTTCGATACAATTGGGATTGGTTGTAAATAATGGAAGAATGTTTGCAACGTATTTGTCAAAATGCCCCAATGAGTTTGGATTTGTTATATCGACTTTTTGAGTTGGTTGTGATCATGCTTGATTCGTATATTAAGCGAATTATTGGTACTTGTGTTATTCAAGGTTGTTCGAGCGACTGATAATTTCATAAAGTACGTTGATCATGGAAGGACATTCTCGCCTTCGGTTTGAGGCAAGTTTTATACTTGTTCTAGTCAATGAGATTAATGTTATCATATATATGTATGAATGTGTTGTATCATTCCGAGATGTAGTCTCTTCGTGAATTTCGTTGATATTGAGGGGTCGTTTGATACGATACTCTTCGGCAATTATGCCAAATAATTATTGTTGTTCGTTAATGGCGGGTTCAAGGCATTGGGATACTTGTTGTTAATGTCATTGTCGATAGCCGGTTTGCGGTATCGATGTATCGATTGTTGTTGTTGATATTGATATCGATTTAAGACATTGTTGTAATCATTGTTATTGATGTTGGCGTTTTGCTATTGATGTTGTATTGGCCGATTGAAGGCATTGACGTATTCGTTTCTCATCTCCGTCATCGGTAACCGATTAAAGGTGCCGAGGCATTCGTTGTATCATTTTTATTGATTGACCATTCTAAGGCAAGCGAGGTATTCAATTGGGATTATCGCGGATAGTTCCCATCCGTTGTATCATTTTTATCGATTGGCCATTCTAAGGCAATCGAGATATTGAATTGGGATTATCGCGGATAGTTCCCATCCTTCGTGTCATTGTTATCGATTGGCCATTATATGGTGATCGAGGTATTGAATTGGGACCGCCGAGGACGGTGCCCATCCGTGAGTCATTGTTGTGGTGTTGGCCGACTCCAGGCAGCACACTATCATTCTCGTGAATTTAGTAATCTTGTGATCGTTGCCGTTTGTGATTAATCGTGTTTTGGAGGCTAGTCTCGGCTAGTGCTCGATGGGTAAGTTTTGGGGCTTGAACCTTCGCGGTTGGTTTCCCAACACCTACATTTCAGTAGGTCATGGTCACTGAGTGATCTCATTATGGGTAAGTCTGGGGCTTGAACCTTCGTGGTTGGTTTCCCAGCACCTGCAATTCAGCAGGTCACGGTCATTGGATGACCTCATTGTAATACGGCTTCGTGCCGTGGCTTCGGCCATCATTGTGAAACGGCTTCGTGCCGTGGCTTCGTCCCTCATTGTGATACGGCTTCGTGTCTTAGCTTCGACCCTCATTGTGATACGGCTTCGTGTCGTGGCTTCGGCCCTCATTGTGATACGGCTTCGTGTTGTGGCTTCGATCCTCATTTTTACAGCTCTGGGCTGTTTTGGCTTCGGGCCATTGTGATGATTGACAGGTTTGGCTGAGTAACTTTCAGATGATTGTGATATTTGGCAGCTTCGGCTGAGCAGCTTTCAGGCCTTTGTGAAGTCTTGGTATTTTTGTTGGAGCCTTCGGGTATTGTGAATCATATTTAATTCAGTTCTGGTTTGGTTCATCTTCGTGTAATTCATTGTGGTGTTGTATATCGATGATTCACTGTTGGGCACTTATGTTCTAACCTATTGAGCAGGTATTGATCATATGTCGTGGGCATAGTGTTTCACGAATGCTCGGTTCTTACCTTGGTTTGTGAGCATCTCGTATTACCATTGTCGTACTGTTCATTCTGTTTTTTGGATGTATCATGTTGTACATGTATTTGATGTTCATTATCTGGATGACTGACATCGTGGGGGCGGAACATGTTTTCATGTTTCAGGTGCTTGCGAGGAGAGAGTTGAGACACAGGGGCATGACGATGGCGACGAGGCATTCGAGCGATACTAGTCCTGAGTTGTTCTGTATTCATGTTGGTCAGGCAGTTGGATGTGTTCTCCAGTTTGTCAATCGATGTCATTATGTATTACTCGAGCAAGGCTCGTGGGTGTTGTTGTATTTTCATTTTTGGCCATGTAGGCCCATCATTGTCGTCGAAATTCCTTATCGGAATATTGTGTCGGTTATCATTGTAAGGAGTGTGGTTTCCCTTGTTGGTTAATTTGATGTATTTTTAGTCGTGTTCGCCTGGTGGATCTCCTGGTGTGGGATCCACGACACTGTAATGACCCAATAGGATTTGGGGGTGTTACAGAAGATGGTATCAGAGAGTTGGGTTATGAGATACCCTGATATGTGAGTTATGTGGCTCTACCGACGCGGTATTAGTGGGACTGTCAGGTTATGACAATCTGGACAGTCGGGTTTTGTGAGTCGTGATAGTTGGACGATTATATGAGTCATTCTTTCATCGAGTCGTCGTCAGTAAAGACTAGTATCGCAAGACCTCGAAGCTTCATATGACCTGTGTAAGGACTCGATTCTCTTTAGGTTCATACATTCATTATGTCATTGATTATACATATTTGTTGAAACCTGTATGTGACCTTTGTGTTACGAATGATTCATGATTGTTGTTCTCCAGAATGATGAAGACTGTCCTCACTATAGCAACACGAGTCTTTTCTAGAGCGCTTTGTCCTCACTCACGCGCACCTGAGAAACTTCCCAGGGGGTCACCCATCCCATAACTACTCTAGGCCAAGCAGGCTTAACTTTGGAGTTTCTATGAGATGGCTACCAGAAAAAAAGATGCATCTTGTTGGTATGAGTAGTCCAAATAAATTCATTTAACCACTTTCTAGTGCAGATCTCACAGGTCAAATCGCAAGCCGCGCCTCGCGTATTTTTAAGCTCATACAGGCAGGATGCTGGACCAAAGCCCAACAATCC
The DNA here is from genome assembly GCA_033398695.1 of Orobanche coerulescens. NCBI lineage: Eukaryota > Viridiplantae > Streptophyta > Magnoliopsida > Lamiales > Orobanchaceae > Orobanche > Orobanche coerulescens. The sequence continues at coordinate 3,294,709 of CM065807.1, read as the reverse complement.
TCCTCCCAGTACCTGCCAGCATCTGAGCCCCATAGTTTAGAAACCTCCGCAAACTAGATTTGATCACACATCCCTCTAGCGGCTGGATTCATTCACACAGTCCTCCAACACTTGACATCAGCATCTGTTCCAGCTCCGTTTACTTCTGCTGCGCCAGTATCTCAGTTCCAGTATACTAGATTTGATCACATAGCCCTCCAGCACCTGACAACCTCCACATCGCCAACATCTTAGTTCCGGCCAACTGGCAACATTTGTTGCGTGCCCGCCTCTTAGTTCCAATACTCTGGCAGCCTCCACCGTAGGATACTTCCAGGGAATCCGCACCCGTGACCTGCTCCGATACCAATTGTTGGTCTCCAGAATCATGAAAACTGTCCTCACTGTACCAACACGAGTCTTTTCTAGCGCGCTTTGTCCTCACTCACGCGCACCTGAGAAACTTCCCAGGGGGTCACCCATCCCATAACTACTCCAGGCCAAGCACGCTTAACTTTAGAGTTTCTATGAGATGGCTACCAGAAAAGAAGATGCATATTTTTGGTATGAGTAGTCCAAATAAATTCATTTAACCACTTTCTAGTGCAGATCTCACAGGTCGAATCGCAAGCCGCGCCTCGCGTATTTTTAAGCTCATGCAGGCAGGATGCTGGACCAAAGCCCAATAATGATTATTTGTTTTGGAGCATGTGGGCTATGTATTGGCTATGAATAGCATGATTGATGTGTTTGTTTATCTGTTGAGTATGTATACTCGTGTTTTGCTATTGACTTAGCATTCTGGATTATCCGTTGAGGCGTATTTGAACTATGTTCATGATCGAACGTTATTCTTTCAGTATGGTAAGAGGAGTCCGAGGACGTGGCAGATAGGGTAAAGGCCGCAGAGCGAGCCAGAACCCAGAATCTCATATTTATGCGCGTACAAATGCTTAGATGGATCAGAATTCGGCTGGCGGTGTCACCTACGCGATCAATCCTCCTTCGGGACGTCATACTCGAGAAGTTGATCAGATTGAGAGTGGACGCATCGACCTTTTCTTGCTTATAAGTGGCCTGATGGCCTAGATGACTCAGAAGATGCAGATAGTGGAGACCATGCAGACCTCGATGGTTCGTGGTCCACCGCAGCAGGGATTCCAGGTGCCATTTCATGGACAGACTGGAGGAGTGAATCAGATTATTGGCGATATCTCTCGTCAGAGGCCGCCTACTTTTGAGGGTTCGTCGGAACCAGTTGATATTGTTGATTGGCTTGAACATTTTGATAAACTCTTCGACATGGTTCAGTGTCCGGAAGAGAGTAAGCTGGCAGTAGCGGCTTACTACTTGAGTAAGGTCGCTTATTCTTGGTGGCTTTCTGTGAAACCCACCAATCGTGATTGTGTTTGGAGCGAGTTCAAGACTCTCATGTTAGAGAGGTATTATCCGGATCCACTTCGTGAAGCCAAGATGTCTGAGGTTTTGAACCCCAAATCCGTCGAGTACGAGGGTGTTATTGTCATTGCTGAAAAGTTTAAAGGACTTCTTCAGTTTACTTCGTCTGTTATCCGTACTAAGGTGGATAAGATCAAGTATTTTAGCAAGAGGCTAAACCCACAGTTGAGGATGCAGTTGTTCAATCCTAATTGTAATTCACTTGGTGAATTCATCGAGAAGGCTCTTGGAGCAGAGCTTTTGATCAAGGAACTTGCTCGGAAGGACCCTTCAGCTTCTTCTGGTGGGAGGACTAGGAGGCCGGTTCGTTCTGAGGGACATCGGGCTCCGACGTACAAGAGGCGTTTTCTAGTTGTCTTCATGCTGGGAAAGCATCTTCCTCTCATACGACGAGTTTTACTGTTGTTTGCTTTAACTGTGATTCAGCAGGGCACGTTAGTACTCGGTGTACGGTGCCAGCTATTATTTGTTTTCTGTGTGGGAGGCAGTGACACCTACAGAAATACTGCAGGAGTTCTAGTGCCGGTAGATATCGAGAGAGCTCACGGGCCTCGAGAGATTTTGTTACTCCAGTCCGTACTTCATCCAAGGGGTCTTATCAGGCTTAGGGAGCCTGAGGTAAGGACATTCATCACTGGTATTGAAGCAAGTTAATTCTTGCTCAGTTAAAAGGATAATCATTCCTTTCGTTGTTGTTCATTCATACATATAATTCATTCATAATACATCAATCATGTTGAGACTTGAAATTATCAAACTAATCATTCAATTCACGAGGAACGACGGTTCCAACTATTTCATTTGAGCTATCACTCATTGCGTTATTATTGCACCTCGGTGAGTCATTCTTGATCCTTGCCGGATTTCTATTCATTATCATTCATTGTGGCCACTCTTGTTCTTGTGACCTTCCGGGATCATATTGAACAGTGAGTCCATATTTGGGTCTTCCTTGAATCGATGAGATCGAGAAGATCGATGATCTGGAGAATATCGATGTTGGGTACATTTGAGATGTAGCATTGATTTGTATTTTTTCCTTTCCTTGTTTTTCGGATTAATGTTTAACTTAATCTGTATTGTAGTATTGTGGTTGTGAACCATTTGTTGTTGATTTATCTTGTAATTATAGTAATTGAGAATCTTGAGATTTGGGTCGTTTGATGTGTTTTTCTTCCCTTTTGTGTTGTACCTGAGATTTTGTGATAATCTGGGTAATTGTTCATTGTGATTCGAGACGTCAAGTCATGAGGACTTGGGCATGCGATTGATATGGTCCCGAGGACTATATGTGCGTTGTTTCTTTTCTTTTGAGGCGTGGGTCGGTGCTTGTATGGGCGTCCGATGCTGATGAGAAGCGGGGTGTGTATGCCGGTGTTGCGAGTCATGCGGTTGGTACGACTTTTTGGCTGGTCTCTAGCGGAGGAGTCATGATTCGACTGATCTCACACTTGGCTGAGTCTTTTATCACTTGAATTTTTCCTTCTGCCTTGTTCAGGCAGAAGAGACGCGGGGACCCATGGGGTTGGCCCAGTTGTGCAGGCAAAGTGGTTCGCATTGAGGAGTATTCCTAGAGATGTTGTTTTCAGGTCGTGATGGATAGTTCATATCCCAGGTTGTTTGCCTTTAGTTTCGGGGACGAAACTCTTTTTAAGGGGGAGAGTATGTAATACCCGATTGTGAATTCATTATTATCATTCAGTGATTGTCACTCAGAAATTTTTCACCCTTTAATAATCATTCACCATTCATGTTCATTCATTTGTGTCCATCGTTCGACGCACTTTGGAATCGTGTATCAGTTATCGTTCATCGTTCAACCCTGTTTGAGAATCGAGACGAGAATATTATCATAATCGTTATAATTGTTCAGTAAGTTGATGTTGATCTTGGAGTTCATAACATTTTGAATTTACTCTTTCTTGTTCGGTTCGTGCTATTTTGGACCAACTCTCATAATCACTGTTCAGAACCGCCGTTTTGGGGTTCCCGCAATTCCATTTCGTGTTAATATTCCCAAGTTTTCAGTTCTATTACATTTATTCTCTTTTCGGGTCTTTTTTCATCACTTTCTGGGCACGAACAGTGTGCGCCGCGGCATACACCTTGCAGGATCAAGCCTGGCACGGCTGTACCGTGCACCGCGGCCCACTGCTGGCCGTGCCGCGACACTAACCGGGACTTGCTCGTAATTTTCGGCCGCGGGCCGCGGCACACTCAGTCCGGGTCGCAGCACGCGAGTCAGTCAGCCACTTTTTCAGCAGATTTTCGGGAGAGAAGTTCATTTCATCCCCTTTCTCCTTCATTCTCTCCGTGGGCGATTTCCGGGCGATTTTCTGAGCGATTTGGCATCTTCAATCTAAGAGTTATCCTCCTCCTCAAGCTCTTGGTGTAGATTAACAACATCTACTTGGATTCTTCATCCTAAATCTAAGGTAATTTCTTCAAACCCTAGATTTCGATTTTGAGTTGGAGTATGATGTTTTGGATGTTATAATCATGTTATGTGAAGGGATATACGTATGATTATGAGTTTTATGAATTATCATTGGATTGTTAGAGGATTATTCAAGATCAATTTGAATGTTGATTTTGGAATTGTGGGTTTCGATTAGATGTCGTTGGAATCTCGATTTGTCTTCCTTTTGGATTATTGAGTGTTTTGAGGATGTTTTGTTGGATTGAATCACTCATTTCGAGGTTGGTTTTCGATATAATTGGGATTGGTTGTAAACAATGGAAGAATGTTTGCAACGTGTTTGTCAAAATGCCCCAATGAGTTTGGATTTGTTATATCGACTTTTTGAGTTGGTTGTGGTCATGCTTGATTCGTATATTAAGCGAATTGTTGGTACTTGTGTTATTCAAGGTTGTTCAAGCGACCGATAATTCCATAAAGGACGTTGATCATGGAAGGACTTTCTCGCCTTCAGTTTGAGGCAAGTTTTATATGTGTACTAGTCAGTGAGATTAATGTTATCATATATATGTATGAATGTGTTGTATCATTCCGAGACGTAGTCTCTTCATGAATTTCGTTGATATTGAGGGGTCGTTTGATACGATACTCTTCGGCAATTATGCTAAATGATTATTGTCGGTCGTTAATGGCCGGTTCAAGGCATTGGGATACTTATTGTTAATGTCATTGTCGATAGCCGGTTTGCGGTATCGATGTATCGATTGTTGTTGTTGATATTGATGTCGATTTAAGACATTGTTGTAATCATTGTTATTGATGCTGGCGTTTTGCTATTGATGTTGTATTGGCCGATTGAAGGTATTGACGTATTCGTTTCTCATCTTCGTCATCGGTAACCGATTAAAGGTGCCGAGGCATTCGTTGTATCATTTTTATTGATTGACCATTCTAAGGCAATCGAGGTATTGAATTGGGATTATCGCGGATAGTTCCCATCCGTTGTATCATTTTTATCGATTGGCCACTCTAAGGCAATCGAGTTATTGAATTGGGATTACGCGGATAGTTCCCATCCTTCTTGTCATTGTTACCGATTGGCCATTCTAAAGTGATCGAGGTATTGAATTGGGACCGCCGAGGACGGTGCCCATCCGTGATTCATTGTTGTCGTGTTGGCCGACTCAAGGCAGCACACTATCATTCTCGCAAATTTGGTAATCTTGGGATCATTGCCGTTTGTGATTAATTGTGCTTTGGAGGCTAGTTTCGGCTAGTGCTCGATGGATAAGTTTGGGGCTTGAACCTTCGCGGTTGGTTTCCCAACACCTACAGTTCAGTAGGTCACGGTCACTGGGTGATCTCATTATGGGTAAGTCTGGGGCTTGAACCTTCGCGGTTGGTTTCCCAGCACCTACAATTCAGCAGGTCACGGTCATTGGATGACCTCATTGTGATACGGCTTTGTGCCGTGGCTTCAGCCCTCATTGTGATATGGCTTCGTGCCGTGGCTTCGGCCCTCATTGTTGGAATATAAAACGCAGCGGAAGCGAGTTGGTGGTGATAATTTAATAAACAGTTTTATAAACTAACCAACGCAAAAACCGGATCTATTTAGGCTTGTCAACTAATTAACTAAACAGATTAATAAACAATTAAATAAACATATTTACGCATGGGATGTAACACCCCAAACTAGGCGGATATTACAGTGCCGTGAATCCCCAACTGGGACCCACCAGGCAAATGAAAATGATAAATTAAATAATATAATTGTAGTACCGAACCACATTATATTACCAATTACTCCGACGAGGAGTTTAAGTACAACACACCAGGACTAAACCGAATACTAGTATATTTTATATGGAGATAAAATACACCACCCTGAACAATTAAACATCTCAAACGGAATTTGCAGCGGAAAATACAAATGACGGAATAATGAAATAGTGAAATGGTCAAACAAACGAAATGACTAGGGGCCCCTACTAGTATCAGGACTCCCACCGTCGGCATGCTCTTCCGTGCCTTTGCCTTGCCGTGACACGAAAACAAAATCCCCAGCGAAGTCGATTTACGAACAACAATCCTCAAGGATTGAAAATACACAATCATGAATTAGCGAAGTTATGAAATATTCTTAGTTATGAATTACGGCTGAAGAGGAGTATCATAGTACGCCCGTAATGTTACATGCAAGTGTACAAGACGAATGACCGGACACACCGTCCTTGTACCTAATTAGTCTCACGGAGGTAAGCGTTACCGTGTGCACGGTCAATGTATCGGTGAACCCAAAACATGACCATCGTGTGCCCGACTAAAAATTCCACACCACACGGCCACGCAATATGAACCCAGAAGGTCATATGAACGAGAATGACCACAATGAATACCAATGAATAATAATTCGACAAGGCCAAGATGACTCACCGAGATGAAAATAATAGTGACTTGATTGATAACCCAATGAAATGATTTGGAACCGTCGCTCCTCATGAATGAAATGATTATTCGACAATTACAAGTCTCAATATGATTAATATTATGATGAATGAATTATGATTATGAGCAATCAACAACAAAAGGAATGAGTATCCTTTTAACCGAGTAAGAGTTAACTTACACAACACCGATGAAGAATGTCCGTCCACGAACAACGTCCTAAATGAAAAGTCGGTCGCTCGAACAACCTTGAATAACAATAATTACCAACAACCGATCAATACACGAATCAAATACGATCATAACCGATTCAAACGTCGATACAACAATATCCGAACTCGTAGATGTACTCTAACGAAAACGTTGAGAAATTCTTCCCGTTGGTTAAAACCAAACCCAATTTATCGAACCAACTCCAAATGATTGATTCAAACCAGCAAACACTATCAATGACATCAATAATCTCATAGAAATCCACAATTCAAGTTTACGACAACAACAATCGGAAAATCCCCAAATTAACTGAAGTCAACCCTAAGGGTTCTTGAAATAATTCCGAAAATAGCCATTAAATTCGTAGGAATACATTTATCCAAGGTAGATAATCCATATATAATGTATTCCAACAATAATCCAAGCTTACACGAAGAAATCGGAAGGAAAAACCCAAAAATCCGAAATTCTAGATCCAAGAGATTAATACCTTTGATTTGATGTTAAGGGGATGATGAAGTGGTGATAATCCAACTCAAATCCTTGAATATGATGATAGGTGATAGCAGCTCGAAGAGAACACTCCAAGTCGCCCAAAATCGCGCGAAGTCGCTCCAAAAACGAAGGGAAATGACAAATGATGAAACTCATGCTAACTGTCCAATATATAGTCACTCCAGGTTAGCGTGCGCTAGCCCTTGTGCGTAGCGTGCGCTAACGGGTAATTTGGGTAGTCCAGTACCCACTGTCCGAAAACGGTAGCGCGCGCTACGTACCTTTTGTAGCGTGCGCTACAACCATACCATTAGCGTGCGTTAATACCCATGGTTAACGTGCGCTAACGAATTATTAGATGCCCAGTACTGGAATCCAGAAACCGTCTGTCCTCTGATCTGACCTCGGTAGCGTGCGCTACAACCAATAAGTAGCGTGCGCTACTACACCACTTGCGTACGCTAAAACTACTCATAGCGTGCGCTATGAATTAATCCAGTGCAGTCCAGTAGCCACTGGACTCAGCCTGATCCGTCCTTAGCGCGCTCTACACCACATTTTAGCGTGCGCTACTACAACCCACTAGCGCGCGCTACTTACCACTCGTAGCGTGCGCTACTAATAACTCACCTGCAGTCCAGTACCTTTTGGACTGCAGCCAGGGTAACATTAGTGGTAGCGTGCGCTACCTATACTCAATTAGCGTGCGCTAAAAAGAGTACGTAGCGTGTGTTACACCTCACGCACAATCCACAATGAAAATGACGATGATGATAAACACGGCACGAAACTCTAATTAGATTAGTGATGAATGACGATTGATACACGATACAATTACTCTGAATGATGAATACCATGATTGAATATGAGTGACAAATGATCATTAATGAGTGAAATTACTGAATGACAATTACTGAATGATAAATACTGAATGATAATAACTGAATTACAACCGGGTATTACATACACCCCCCCTTAAAAGAGTTTCGTCCCCGAAACTAAGGGTCAAACAACTCGGGATAACTCTCCCGCATACTATCCTCGGTTTCCCAAGTAGCCTCTTCGACTCCGTGTCTAGACCACTGAATTTTAACCAAAGGAATCGTCTTATTCCTCAACTGTTTGATTCGCCGCTCTAAAACTCGCATAGGACGCTCTTCATATGAATGATCGTCGGCGATCTCGATTTCATCGGGCGAAGTATGTGACTCGGGTCGGCAACATACTTCCGCAATCGAGAGACATGAAACACATTATGAATTCGGCTCAACGCCGGAGGTAAAGCCGGTCGATAAGCTAACTCGCCTACTCGATCCAAAATCTCAAACGGTCCAATGAATCTCGGACTCAACTTCCCCTCTTCCCAAAACGGAAGATACCACGACTGGGATACCTTGACCAACACGTGGTCACCGCCTCGAACTCTAATGGTCGGCGGCGGTTATCTGCATATGATTTTACGCCGACTCTGAGCGGTCAACAAACGACTCCTGATCAAAGCTACCTTCTCACGGGCGGCTATAAGCATATCGGGCTCGGTGCCGATTGATTCTGATAGGTCGTCCCAACACAACGGAGATTGACAATGACGACCATACAAGGCCTCGTAAGGTGCCATCTTAATCGAAGCATGCCAACTATTATTATACGTGAACTCGATCAATGGTAGTTGGGCTTCCCAATCGTCTTTCCAATCGAGGATGCATGCCCTCAACATGTCCTCTAATGTCTGAATGGTTCTCTCTGATTGTCCGTCGGACTGAGGATGAAAAGCGGTACTGAGATTAAGCTGGGTTCCCATAGCACGATGAACTGATTTCCAAAAATGTGACACAAAACGTCCGTCACGATCGGAAACGATACTCTTAGGAGTACCGTGCAGTCTGACTATCTCTTTGATGAACAGTTGAGCAAGTCTCTCGGGACCCCACGTCTCCTTGATCTCAAGGAAATGAGCTGATTTAGTTAAGCGGTCCACGATCACCCAGATCGTATTCATGCCACGACGACTCGTCGGCAAACTCGTGATGAAATCTATAGAAATGTCTTCCCACTTCCATTCGGGAATAGGAAGAGGTTTCAGCATACCTGCCGGCCGTTGATGTTCAATTTTGACTTGTTGACAGGTTAAGCATCTCGAAACAAATTCTGCGACTTCTCGCTTCATATTACTCCACCAGTAATTTTGTTTCAAGTCCTTGTACATCTTGCTGGACCCCGGATGAACAGAATAAGGGGTAGCATGAGCTTCTCTCAAAATAGAGTTTTTCAACTCGTCATTCGCCGGTACGTACAACCGATTCTTAAACCTCAAAAGTCCATCCTCGTGGACCACAAATCCAGGGGCTTTCCCCTGAGTCACATCCTCACGGATGCGCAACAATGAAGGGTCTGAACTCTGATTCTCTCGGATTGCCTCCTCGAGTGACGATGAAATCTCTAACATACAAAGTTGTCCCTGAACTCGCTGAAGCCAGACCTCGATCTCGGGTCTAAGGAATTCTCTGAAGCTCCTTCGGGTATTAAACGAGCAAGCATCTGCTCCTGAACGGACTTACGACTCAAGGCGTCGGCGACAACGTTCGCCTTGCCCGGGTGGTAAAGGATCTCAATATCATAATCTTTGATTAGTTCTAACAACCGCCTCTGTCGCATATTTAACTCCTTCTGAGTAAATATATACTTTAAACTCTTATGATCGGTGAATATCTGACAGGTAACGCCATAAAGATAATGACGCCAAATCTTCAAAGCGAACACCACGGCTGCTATCTCCAGGTCGTGTGTCGGATAATTAACCTCGTAAGGTCTCAATTGCCGTGAAGCATAGGCAATAACCTTCCCATTCTGCATGAGTACACATCCGAGACCCTGTCCGGACGCATCACTATAAACCACAAATCCTTCTGTTCCTTGCGGCAAGGAAAGTACAGGTGCTGACATTAACCGGCTCTTGAGTTCCTCAAAACTCCGTTGACACGCATCAGACCACGTGTATTTCTTATCCTTTCGCAAAAGGTTCGTCAGGGGTTGAGCGATTCTAGAAAATCCCTCTACGAAGCGCCGATAATAACCCGCTAATCCGAGAAAACTTCAGATTTCCTTAACATTCTTCGGAGGTAACCAATCTCGGATAGCCTCCGTCTTCTGAGGATCGACACGAACTCCGTCTGAAGAAATTATGTGTCCGAGAAACGTCACTTCGGACATCCAGAACTCACATTTGGAAAACTTCCCATAAAGTTGTTCTCGTCTCAACACGTCGAGCACTTGATGAAGGTGAAACTCGTGTTCCTCTCGGTCACGAGAATAAATCAAAATGTCATCGATGAAGACAACAACAAACTGGTCCAAAAAGTCGATGAAAACCCGATTCATTAACTCCATGAATACCGCAGGTGCATTAGTCAATCCAAACGGCATAACCACAAACTCATAATGACCATAGCGTGTTCGAAACGCCGTCCTCGCGATATCCGACTCTCGAATCCATGAATCGATGATATCCAGATCTTAAGTCGATCTTGGAAAATACTGAAGCTCCCTGAAGTTGATCTAAGAGATCATCAATACGGGGTAAGGGATACTTATTCTTGATTGTCACCCTGTTCAACTCCCGATAATCGATACACAAGCGAAAAGAACTATCCTTCTTCTTGACAAATAACACTGGTGCTCCCCACGGGGACGCACTCGGTCGAATATAACCCTTCTTGAACAACTCCTCGAGTTGGTTCTTTAATTCCTACATTTCGGTCGGGGCCATCCAGTACGGTGCCTTCGATATCGGGGACGTACCAGGCTCCAACTCAATCGTGAATTTCGCATCCCTCTGTGGAGGCAAACCAGGTAACTCGTCTGGAAAAACATCGGCATATTCCCTCACTACCGGAATATCCGTCAACATTACTGATGATTTCTCGGTTTTGGTCATATAGCACCAATAACCAACACACCCCTGATTGAGTAACCTCACTGCTTTCATCAAATTAATGACCTTACCAGAACAGCCGGGATTACCTCCCTGAAACGCACATTCAACCCCATCGTCTGAAATGATAGTGATCATACGCTTACAGACACTAATGATGGCATCATGACGATCCATCCAATCAATACCCAAGATGACGTCGTCCCTCGGCAAATCTACTACGATTAGGTCCGCTGGCCATACACGACCATGGCCCGAATCGGACAATTAATCTCACGATTACCGATAATTCGTCTACCATCGGGTAGGCCCGATGACATAAGGCTCACAACTAGTAGCACTACCCAGGCGTAGTCTACTCAAACATGACTCGGAAATGAATGAATACGATGCACCGGTATCAAAAGGGTACACAAAGTTGAGATAGAATATCGAGTGTACGAGATCATCCCGGCCTCTGGATCATCGGTCTTCTTCATCTCATAAATCCGGCTTGCTAGTCCGTGCCGACGCTCCGTCTGGCGGCTATAGGTTCCACCTTTAGTCGCTCCTGTCGTTTTAGGCAGCCCGATTGAGTGGCTCGATTACGAACGGATGACCGCTTAGGGGCCCGAGATGACGTCCGAGTAGGTTTGGAGTCCCTACGGCAAAAACGGGCCTTATGCCCGGCAATCCCACAATTATGACACGTGATAGTCTGTCTCGGATACTTGGTACCGAGATGACCAAGATCCCCAGCTAAAATAGGTGATGGCGGGCCGCTCGAGACCGAGATTCGCGGGTTTAGACGACACATGAGGTCGCTCGGAAAGCAGAGCCCGCGGGGTTTCTTGAAGGTTGTCGACCGCCTTGGTCGATTACGATTCTTCGATTTCTTGCTAGCAGACGAAGGTTGCTGCTTAGCAATCTCTTTAGCAGTAAGCTCATAGGTAAGAGCTTTCTCAATGAATTCGGCCAACGTGGTGCAATTATGATTAAGCAACTGAAGTCTCATACGGGGTTTCAGCCTCTTGCTGAAATACTTGATTTTATCCGCCTCTGAATGAATGATGGATGAGGCGAAAGGAAGAAGTTCCTGAAATTTCTCGGCAATGGCGAGAACATCCTCGTCTGCTGAGGGGTCGGGGGTGAGTAATTCTGACATCTTGGCCTCTATGAGTGGGGCCGGATAATACCTCTCCATCATGAGAGTCTTGAACTGGTCCCAAGTACATGATCCTTCGGTGGGCTTCAACGACAACCACCAAGAATGTGCGCTCTTACCCAGGTAGTAAGCCGCAACAGAAACTTTATGTCCTTCGGGACACTCTACCATAGCAAACAACTTCTCGAAATGCTCGAGCCAATGAATAATATCCGCCGGCTCAGACGAGCCCTCAAAAGTAGGTGGCCTCTGGCGAGAGATGTCGCCGATGATATTGCTCACGTTCCTCTCTTGCCTCTGAGGTGGCGGCGGAGGAGCCTGCTGATTTTGATTGACGGAGTTATGCATCGTCTCCATCAGCTGTGCCATTTGAGTCATTTGGGCCATCATGCCCTGCATAAAAGCGAGTGGGTCAACCCGGACACCTTCTGACTGAGCCGTGTCCCGGGTACGACTCCCCGTTAGTGAATGATCGCGTCCAGGTGAATGAGTGGCAGCGTCGCTGCTCGATGAATTAGCATTATTTCTCGCGTTAGCACGTGTATTCACGCGAGCTCTCGGGATTCGGCCCGCTCCACGGCCTCGTCCTCCACGTCCTCTTCTTGCCCTCTCCACACTGAAGTAGGAAAGGCACATGATGATTATATTTCCCGCATGAATATCACGTTATGATTATGACATGAGATGATGAAAATGAGCATACGCGCTCTAACACAATGATTACATGAATGATTAACTGAGATGACCTGATTATCTTGAACAAGTTAACATGATTAAAGATTTGATCTTCCTGATCAACAACTGAATAATGAAATGAATTGAGTGATTAATGAGTTAACCTGACCGTCCTGGTCAAAATGACAATGATGATTGAGGATTGTTAACTGATGAATTATGAATGAATGATTATTGCCAGAAATTATACCATGGCATTAGAAATCTTGCAGTTCTTGGTCTGATTGGCTCGGCATTTGCACAGGTCACACGTGACGCGAAAGTCCAATGATACTAGTCCGATGACGATGATTTCAAATGAGACATGACTTGGAGGGTAGTATTCAAAACCACGCTCCGATACCAACATTGTAACACCCCAAACTAGGCGGATATTACAGTGCCGTGAATCCCCGACTGGGACCCACCAGGCAAATGAAAATGATGAATTAAATAATATAATTGTAGTACCGAACCACATTATATTACCAATTACTCCGATGAGGAGTTTAAGTACAACACACCAGGACTAAACCGAATACTAGTATATTTTATATGGAGATAAAATACACCACCCTGAACAATTAAACATCTCAAACGGAATTTGCAGCGGAAAATACAAATGACGGAATAATCAAATGATCAAATGATCAAACAAACGAAATGACTGGGCCCCCTACTAGTATCAGGACTCCTCGCCACAAGATGCTCTTCCGTGCCTTTGCCTTGTCGTGACTGAAAACAAAATCCCCCAAAGGGCCGCCATACGTAACAACAATCCTCAAGGGTTGAAAATACACAATCATGAATTAATCAAGTTATGAAATATTCTTAGTTATGAATTACGTCAAGAGGAGTATCATAGTACGCCCGTAATGTTCGTGCAAGTGTACAAGACGAATGACCGACACACCCGTCCTTGTACCTAATTAGTCTCACGGAGGTAAGCGTTACCGTGTGCACGGTCCAATGTATCGGTGAACCCAAAACATGACCATCGTGTGCCCGACTAAAAATTCCACACACCACACCGCCACGCAATATGAACCCGAAGGTCATATGAACGAGAATGACCACAATGAATACCAATGAATAATAATTCGACAAGGCCAAGATGACTCACTGAGATGAAAATAATAGTGACTTGATTGATAACCCAATGAAATGATTTGGAACCGTCGCTCCTCATGAATGAAATGATTATTCGACAATTACAAGTCTCAATATGATTAATATTATGATGAATGAATTATGATTATGAGCAATCAACAACAAAAGGAATGAGTATCCTTTTAACCGAGTAAGAGTTAACTTACACAACACCGATGAAGAATGTCCGTCCACGAACAACGTCCTAAATGAAAAGTCGGTCGCTCGAACAACCTTGAATAACAATAATTACCAACAACCGATCAATACACGAATTAAATACGATCATAACCGATTCAAACGTCGATACAACAATATCCGAACTCGTAGATGTACTCTAACGAAAACGTTGAGAAATCCTTCCCGTTGGTTAAAACCAAACCCAATTTATCGAACCAACTCCAAATGATTGATTCAAACCAGCAAAACACTATCAATGACATCAATAATTTCATAGAAATCCACAATTCAAGTTTACGACAACAACAATCGGAAAATCCCCAAATTAACCGAAGTCAACCCTAAGGGTTCTTGAAATAATTCCGAAAATAGCCATTAAATTCGTAGAAATACATTTATCCAAGGTAGATAATCCATATCTAATGTATTCCAACAATAATACAAGCTTACACGAAGAAATCGGAAGTAGAAACCCAAGAATCCGAAATTCTAGATCCAAGAGATTAATACCTTTGATTTGATGTTAAGGGGATGATGAAGTGGTGATAATCCAACTCAAATCCTTGAATATGATGATAGGTGATAGCAACTCGAAGAGAACACTCCAAGTCGCCCAAAATCGCCCGAAGTCGCTCCAAAAACGAAGGGAAATGAGAAATGACGAAACTCATGCTAACTGTCCAATATATAGTCACTCCAGGTTAGCGTGCGCTAGCCCTTGTGCGTAGCGTGCGCTAACGGGTAATTTGGGTAGTCCAGTACCCACTGTCCGAAAACGGTAGCGCGCGCTACGTACCTTTTGTAGCGTGCGCTACAACCATACCATTAGCGTGCGTTAATACCCATGGTTAACGTGCGCTAACGAATTATTAGATGCCCAGTACTGGAATCCAGAAACCGTCTGTCCTCTGATCTGACCTCGGTAGCGTGCGCTACAACCAATAAGTAGCGTGCGCTACTACACCACTTGCATACGCTAAAACTACTCATAGCGTGCGCTATGAATTAATCCAGTGCAGTCCAGTAGCCACTGGACTCAGCCTGATCCGTCCTTAGCGCGCGCTACACCACATTTTAGCGTGCGCTACTACAACCCACTAGCGCGCGCTACTTACCACTCGTAGCGTGCGCTACTAATAACTCACCTGCAGTCCAGTACCTTCTGGACTGCAGCCAGGGTAACATTAGCGTGCGCTAATGCTGAGTGGTAGCGTGCGCTACCTATACTCAATTAGCGTACGCTAAAAAGAGTACGTAGCGTGCGCTACACCTCACGCACAGTCCACAATGAAAATGACGATGATGATAAACACGGCACGAAACTCTAATTAGATTAGTGATGAATGACGATTGATACACGATACAATTACTCTGAATGATGAATACCATGATTGAATATGAGTGACAAATGATCATTAATGAGTGAAATTACTGAATGACAATTACTGAATGATAAATATTGAATGATAATAACTGAATTACAACCGGGTATTACATGGGAGTCGGTAATTTTTACCTTTGACGCGAAGTAGTAGAAAAATCTCTTTTGGTCGATTTATGTCTTCTTCGTGTTCCTCTCCGACCTTCTTGTATTTCTACCTCAAGATCTTCTAGAGTATATCCCGCCTACGTCCGGATGTCGTGTGGGCAACAATCTACCGGACTAAACTTCAACAGCAAGGGATCGGCCGAACCACTATATTTCCAAGAAATTCCTTACGAAATTTTCCTCTCTATTTTTCTAAATATTTATGTATTTTAGAAAAATTTTGTGTTAGCTAAATTGTGGAATCCAAGACACAAGTCAAGATCCACAATTAAACACACAAGGAAAAATCAAAATTCTTGAGCAAAATTAAAGCATAAAATCGGCCACCCTTGTGTCTCTATTTATAGGTGTTTTGGGCTACTCTAGGGACCTTAAGGAGGATATGGTAAGGACTCCCAATAGATATCTTCCTTCCATTATTATGACTCTTCCTAATATGAAGACTCTATTAATATCAACTTAGTCCACTAATAAGTTAATATTGCACTTCCTACCAAAATTCCAAATTACGAAATTGGGCTTCTTTTTAAATTAATTATTTCCCGTGTTTAAGATATTTCATGTCCATTAATTAATTTAAGCTACTGACAGCTTTTAATTAATTAATGTGTTATACATGAGTATACCACTCGACCTTTATTATTATATCGGAAAATTAATTCCACCTACAGGGTTTAATATAATTATCCTTTCGAGTGCCTCAAGGGACATGATCAACCCGACTGGTCGGGACACGATTTCTAGCTATAATATTAATTATCATATAAATAATAATATTGCCCAGAATATCGAGCATATTGAGTCAATCATTGTGGCTCTCACCCATGATAAATCAAAGCAATAAATATTAAATATTAATCAGTAGAATTAAGAAATAATAATTATCCGAGATGTACGTTCTTCTTATAGTCAGTATAGAAGAATCTATCTCACCTCGATCCTGTTCAACGTATAACGAATACGCTAATATATGCTAATGGTCAAGACCAACCAATCTCAAGCATATACTACAACCTCTCACATAACGGTCTAATGTTATATAGGTTGTGAACTAAATATTACTATATAAGGAACCGATAATGTGATGTTCTGTGTGACACGACACACCACATTATCTACAATATAAAGTAATTTAGACTGCATTTGCATAACCATAGCATGAATAAATATGCAAAACATGTGATAAATGAATTAAATATTCTCATAGATAAAGACCAGGAAATTAGGTAATACAAGCATAAAGTATGCTTTGACGTATACAACCCTAACAATCTCCCACTTATACTAAAAGCATGCTTTTGAAGTATACTATCTAGACTATGTCTATCTATCTCCCACTTATACTCAAAGCAATGCTGCCATACATCTCAAACCCATTCCTTCCACATGCCCTTCAAATGACTTTGAGGGCAACCCTTTCGTGAAAGGATCAGCTAGGTTGTCTTCAGATGCTATCTTGGAGACAATAATCTTCCTTCTCTTCACAAAATCTCGAATGATATGATATTTGCGCTTGATATGTTTGCTTGCTTTGTGGGCCCGTGGTTCCTTTGAATTTGCAACAGCACCGGTATTATCACAATACAGTATAATACTCCTGGGCAAATTAGGAATCACACCCAAATCCTTTAGGAAGTACTTGAGCCATACCGCCTCTTTCCGCCTCCGAGGCGCTACATATTCGGCTTCCATGGTAGAGTCCGCTATGCATTTCTGCTTCACACTCCTCCAACTGATGGCTCCACCTCCCAAAGTGAAAACATATCCGGAAGTTGATTTCGACTTTTCTTTGTCCGCACTGAAATCCGAGTCAGTGTAACCCAAAGGACAAAATGTATCTGATTGATATACAAGCATATGCTCTCTAGTACTTCTCAGGTACTTGAGTATATGCTTGACAGCAATCCAATGTCCCGGTCCTGGGTTCGACTGATATCTCGCCACCATGCCTACAGAATGACAAATATCAGGTCTAGTGCAAAGCATAGCATACATGAGGCTTCCCACTGCCGAAGCATAAGGGACCAGCTTCATTTCATCTATCTCCTTCTGTGTCTTAGGACACATAGCCTTAGATAGTTGAATTCCATGTCTGTAAGGTAAGAAACCTTTCGTGGAATTCTCCATGCTAAATTGCTTTAGCACCGTATCGATATAGGATGCCTGAGATAAGCACAACATCATTTTCTTGCGATCTCGAAAGATCTTAATACCAAGGATGTGCCCAGCTTCTCCCAAATCCTTCATATTGAACTGCTCAGACAGCCCTACCCTTACGTCTGATAATACCTTCACATTGTTTCCAATTAGAAGTATATTATCTACGTATAGTACACGAAACACCAGCACATTTCCATCGCACTTTTTGTATACACAAACCTCACTAGGACACTGTTCAAAACCATACGATTGAATGACCTCATCAAATCGCATGTTCCAAGACCTTGATGCTTGCTTAAGACCATAAATGGCTCTCTTAAGCTTGCACACTAAGTGCTCCTCTCCTTCAGCAATGAATCCTTCAGGTTGGCGCATATAGATTTCCTTATCAAGACTCCCGTTCAAGAACGCAGTCTTGACATCCATCTGTCAAATCTCCATATCCAAATGCGCAGATATAGCTAAGATAATCCGGATCGATTTAAGCATGGCTACTGGCGAAAAGGTCTCATCGTAGTCGATGCCCTCCTTCTGAGTGTAACCTTTCGCAACAAGCCCTGCTTTGAAGGTTTCAACCTTCCCTTTCGATCATATCTTACGCTTGTAGACCCACTTACTTCCAATGGGTTTTACTCCATTGGGTAGCTTTACTAGCTCCCACACTTGGTTAGAATCCATAGATCCCATTTCGGATTCCATTCTTTGTTTCGAGTTGACATTCTTGTCTTGAACTGCCTGTTTGTACGTACATGGATCCGTTTCATCCTGGTCCGGGGAGTGGTACGAAGACGCTCCCACGCCGATGAAACGTTCGGGTTTACGAACAACCCTCCCACTACGACGAGGTGTGTCCTTGGTTTGCGTATCCACAATAGTGTCGATACGTGGTACACTAGGTGTTTGCACAATTGGTATTGTCGAAATCTCGCCCCTAAGTTCTTCTAGAATGACCTCACTCCTAGGCTTGTGGCTTATCACATAGTCCTCCTCTAATAACCGTGCATTGGTGCTAACAATGACCTTCTGGTCTTTAGGACTGTAGAATAAGCCACCCTTCGTTCCCTTAGAATATCCTACAAACACTCGTACTTCTGTACGAGATGCCAACTTATCAGCTTCCTTGTTCAGCACGTGTGCTGGTGAACCCCAAATCTGAACATGTGCTAGACTGGGCTTGCGCCCATTCCATAGTTCTGTGGGTGTTTTTGGAACTGATTTCGAAGGCACCAAGTTTAGAATGTACGCCGCTGTTTCCAAGGCATATCCCCAGAAAGAAATAGGCAAATCAGAATAACTCATCATTGACCTAATCATCTCTAATAAAGTATAATTCCTTCGTTCAGCAACACCATTTTGTTGTGGTGTACCAGGCGCTGTGAGCTGGGAAGTAATCCCCTCATGTGCCAAGAAATCCAAAAACTCTCCACTAAGGTATTCGACACCACGATCAGATCGTAATGACTTGATACTCTGCCCATGACGCTTCTCCATTTCAGCCTTGAATTCTTTGAACTTATCAAAAGATTCAGACTTATGTCGCATCAAATAGATGTATCCATATCTCGAATAATCATCTATAAACGTGATGAAGTATTCGAAACCACCCTTAGCCTGGATGTTCATTGGACCACATACATCGGTATGAACCAATTCCAACACCTTTTGTGTACGATTTCCTTTGCTTTGAAAAGCCCTTTTAGTCATTTTACCTTCTAGACAGGATTCGCAGGTTGGAAATGACTCAATTTGGAGCGAATCCAATGGGCCATCGCTCACCAATCTTTGAATCCTTCTAAGGTTAATATGACCCAATCGTAAATGCCACAAATATGTTGGATTTATGCTCGAAGGCTATTTTCGTTTATTAGGATTAGTCAAAGAATTAAGTGATTTATAAGTATGCAAGGGAGCTGGTGCAGCATTAATGATATAAAGTCCTTCATTATAAGTACTCATGCAAACATATTCGCCGTTTCTTTTAATAACTGCATTATCTTCAAAAGAAACTGAATATCCATCACGACGCAATTTAGAAACTGAAATCAAATTCAATCTAAAATCGGGTACCAATAATACATTATTAAGAACTAAAATCCTATCATCAACTTTTAGCTACACGACTCCCACTGCAACAGCCTTCAGCCTGGAATAGTCGCCCCAGCTTATTGTAATCTCATCCGCACTAAGTACCTTGGTTACTTGGAACCCCTGCGAGTCATAACAAACATGGTCAGTGGAGCCCGAATCCACTATCCACGAAGTGATGGAACAGGCAGCCAAACATGTTTTGACTACTAGTGCATGAGACGTAGCTTTCTTAGGGCAGTCACTCTTGAAATGTCCTTTCAGACCGCAGTTGAAGCACTTGCCCTTCGGATTTTTGTTCGCTTTCGGCTGAGGAGCCTTTGACTGAGGAGCCTTGTCCTTAGCTTTGAAGGTCGCCACTTGCTTCTGGCCAACCTGCTTTTTCTTCTTTCCCCATTTGGGTTTTGAAGAAGAAGCACCGGTTGCCGCAAGAATTTGATGATAACCTTGTTTGAAGAGACCTTCGGCAGATTGAAGCTCTGTCAGAAGTTCCGCCAATGTGTAAGTCCTAAGATTCATATTGTAGTTGAGGCGGAACTGCTCAAAGCTTCTTGGTAAACTGCCCAAGATAATATCGACTTGCGATTCCGCATCGATAGTGGCGCCCAGTATGCTCAGTTCGTTCAAATGAGACATCATTTTAAGAACGTGATCCCTTAGTGGGGTCCCTTCCGATATTTGGGTTGTCATCAATACCCTCATCGCATTTTGCCTAGCCGCCCGGTTCTGATGACCAAACATCTCTGTGAGATTTTTCATCATTTTCGCGGCTGAGCCCATCGTCTGATGCTGATGCTGCAATACATTTGTCAATGAAGCCAAAATGTAACAGCGAGCCATCTCATCAGACTTTTTCCATTTCCGGAATTCAGACAACTCTTCAGGAGTGGCATCCGGTTCTGGTTCCAAAGGACTCTCCTCAGTTAAAACAAATTTATGCCCCTCGGCAGTCAAGACAATATCAAGATTTCTTTTCCAGTCGGCAAAGTTAGTGCCATCAAGTTTGTTTTCTTTGAGAATAACTAGTGGATTGAAAGACATCTGAGAATAAAATTAAAACACCATTCATCACATAATTCGACGCAAAATATATTGAAAAAACCTTAAAACAATATATATGCAATCAACCAACACCTTGAAAAACCGCACATGCAAGCCACGATAGTGTGGACGTTTACATATACCTTTTCAAGTAGATTTTAACGTCTTTAATTTTACTATCTAGCCAAGACACATTTTGACAAGTAAAATTAATAGTTGGTTCCTCTTGGCCATGTATTTAATTAACATAGACTCCGATGGGGAGCTTATTAATTAATACACCTAAGTGAACACCATAATTTAACAAACCTTAGAATATTATTTAATGATAATAGTTCTACAGATGGAGAGGTCCTATCATAAAAAATAATATTCACCTTTTTGTTATCAAATTTGAAGTTTAAAACCAGTGAGCCAATAATTTAGCACATCCGATGTGGAGGAAGACTCTAATGTCAATGCGCATGCTAATTATTTCACAATTTAAACCAATTATGGAGGCCAATTTGATTTTGAAAAATCAATTTTAAAATCACTTAGTTATTTTGAAAAATTAAGGTTTTTAATTTTCTCGTCCTAACATGCAAGGAAACATATCACGCATACATCCACACATGCCATACATCAAAACAATAAAAACCAACAAATAATAAAATTGGACAATTATATCCAATTATCATGGCTTTTAATTCCTCGTTTTGAATAACGAGAAAATCTTCGGCTCGTTTGCTCCCACTGCTTCAAGCATCTCGCGGAAAAAGCAGATTGAACGACCGACCGGACAACTTGACTGTTGCCCATTGCCCATTGCCCAGGCCATTGCCATTGCCCAGGCCATTGCCATTGCCCAGGCCATTGCCCGTGCCCAGGCTGCCGACCAGCTGCCGGTGCCCGGTGTGGCGGCAGCTCTTCTTTAGTCACGGCCGAGAGGCTAACTGTGGCCGAGTCCCGATCGGCATTCTGCCGGTCTCGGTCGGTTCGTGTGATCGGGACTCCTTTTCGCGCTGGACTTCTTTCTCTTTCGTACTTTTAGTGTTCCAATTCGATTACAATTTCATTCAAAATAAAATAAATCGAATTTACATCAAATTACAAGAAAAAATAAATCATATTCTACCCGTGGATTTTCTCACGGTAAAAACTTATACATGCCACAAAAAAGGGCCAAATTACCAAAACGCGTAAATAAATAAAACATCACATAGCCATGATAATTGGATCATATTTTCCTGCAAGACAAATTCTAGCAAAATATTCCAAAAAATATTACTTTACGAATATTTAATTGCTAGCATATTAATCACCAAATTAATTAAATTGAACAGAACCTAAAGACCGGCTCCGATACCAATTGTTGGAATATAAAACGCAACGGAAGCGAGTTGGTGGTGATAATTTAATAAACGGTTTTAAAAACTAACCAACGCAAAAACCGGATCTATTTAGGCTTGTCAACTAATTAACTAAACAGATTAATAAATAATTAAATAAACATATTTACGCATGGGAGTCGGTAATTTTTACCTTTGACGCGAAGTGGTAGAAAAATCCCTTTTGGTCGATTTATGTCTTCTTCGTGTTCCTCTCCGATCTTCTTGTATTTCTACCTCAAGATCTTCTAGAGTATATCCCGCGTACGTCCGGATGTCGTGTGGGCAACAATCTACCGGACTAAACTTCAATAGCAAGGGATCGGCCGAACCACTATATTTCCAAGAAATTCCTTACGAATTTTTCCTCTCTATTTTTCTGAATATTTATGTATTTTAGAAAAATATTGTGTTAGCTAAATTGTGGAATCCAAGACACAAGTCAAGATCCACAATTAAACACACAAGGAAAAATCGAAATTCTTGAGCAAAATTAAAGCATAAAATCGGCCACCCTTGTGTCTCTATTTATAGGTGTTTTGGGCTACTCTAGGGACCTTAAGGAGGATATGGTAAGAACTCCCAATAGATATCTTCCTTCCATTATTAGGACTCTTCCTAATATGAAGACTATATTAATATCAACTTAGGCTCTGTTCTTTTGGACTGAATGAATCTGAATCGAATCGAATCAAGGCAATCGAATGGATCTGATCGAATCGAATCGAATCGAATCGAATCGAATCAACTGAAAGATATATTAAGGGTAAATAATAATAATAATGGTAAATAATAATAATAATAGTAATTAACAACAACAATGATAATAGTAATATTATTAGTAATAATAACAATAATAATAATAATTAAGATTAATAGTAATAATAATAAGAAGAAGAATCGAGCGGACTCGAATCAATCGAATCGAATCAATCAACGGACTGAATCGCCCGAATCGAATCGAATGGACAATGGCTCGAATCGAATCGAATCAAAATCAAAATAAGTCCAAAAGAAAAGGGCCTTAGTCCACTAATAAGTTAATATTGCACTTCCTACCAAAATCCCAAATTACGAAATTGGACTCCTTTTTAAATTAATTATTTCCCGTGTTTAAGATATTCCATGTCCATTAATTAATTTAAGCTACTAACAGCTTTTAATTAATTAATGTGTTATACATGAGTATACCACTCGATCTTTATTATTATATCGGAAAATTAATTCCACCTGCAGGGTTTAATATTGTTGTAACCCAAAATATTATCCGGAGATGATATTGCTGGAATGGTCGGGTAACAAACAAATGCGAGAACACTTCAGTGGGAAAGTAAATAACACAAGATTTGCCGGGGTTGTTAGTCCCGGGCTTGAATGCTCTCGCGAGATATTATTACTATAAATACTTTGGAGTACAAATATTAATGTTAGAATACTATTACAATGAGTGTAACGATTCTAGTTGTCTTAGATATAGAGCGTGAAGATTGCCGGAAGAACCAGATGTGAAGCTCTGTGAGTTTTTGCTTTTTGGTGTTCTGTATATGTGAATGAGTTTTTCCAGTAAGTCTACTGTTCTCAGAATGTATCTCTCTCTGTACGTTTTTCACTACCCTTTGGCCACTGTTGGAGGCCTCCTATTCATAGGAGAAAAGGTTGCTGGGTCCTCTACGGCGATCGCGGGCGACCGCCGTTTTCTATATTAGAATAAGGTGGGCGATCGTCCCGTCACGTGGGACTGTTCCCTTAAAGTCCGAGGCTGCTGCTGGCGGTCAGATGTGCGAGCCAATGGGAAACCTGCACGCGTCCTGAGTCGCTGTCTGGGGAGGACACACCTTGTATCTTTCGGCGGGCCTGTCGGTAGGTGTGAGGTTGGTGACAGGCTGGGGTCAAAGGCCTTATCTTGCGGCGCCTTTTGTGGATCTGCACATGGGTCTATGTCCGAGATTCGGTCTTCGAAGACTTTGACGGGTGTCGGATTCACATGCAGTATGGGACGATCGTCTACAGTCAGATATCATTGGCGATCGCCAGATACCTACAAACGATCGCCTTGGACGCCGATCGCTAGGTGCTTGTTCAGCGTATGTCTTCTTTGGCTGGCTCCTGACCATCATGCCGATCGCCATCGAGGCGTATAAATCGCCGCACAACAATTGCCCCCAGCTCGCTCCGATGTTGAAAACATGGGGTGAGGTGGCACTGTTGGAGATCACCTGTTCTAGATGATTGGCTCGTCTGCTTATGACAAGGACGATCTGATTTCGAATCCGGACGATCTGCTTTCGAATCCGGACAATCTTCTTATGCGCTGGAAATAGCGGGAAATGGAGACGGGCTCTTGAAACATTGCAGGGACACGCGTCGCGCTTTCGTTGGGGGAGTCCGACGGTTTTGTCAGACTTGTCGTCTGGCGTGCCCTCGAAACGACGCGTACGCGGGTTTCGAGGGCTGCATTTAATGTGTCCCCCTCCTGACGGTTGCACTCCAGGCCCCCGGGATTCCACCTATTTACACAAAGGTCCCTGTACTCGCCTATAAAAGGGCTAGGGTCATTTCAGTTTATCTCTTTATGCGCCCTTACCTTTTAGACGAGACTCTGCCGAATTTCCTTGAAGATTCTTGTGCCGATCGACTTTCCTTCTAGGTAAGAACAAAAATTTCATCTCCCTCTTTACTCTTCGAAATATGTCTGGAGGAGGATCCAAAGTTTATGAGACCGGCAACTCTTCTGCCGCCGCGACATCGCCTGCCCGGGAAGAAACTTCCGCGGTTCTCAACATGGAGACGGCCGTTGAGGCCATCCGTGCGGGAATAACACCTGCAGAGGTTGAAGAGCTCTTCAATGAGGCCGACGCGGCGAGATCAGCGGCGGTGGCGGGGCGGAGGGGCTCGCCGGTGGATGAGGATGAAGCGGTAAGGCTGTACTGGGAGCAGAAAAGCGTGTTCGGCCCCGCCTATTTAGATTTTGCTAAGCTTATGGAGAGGATTGCCGGACCATGTCCCGAGTTTGACTTCGAAGCATATTTTGCCGCCCACCCCTATGAGCCCGTGAAGCGGATGTCATTCCGGGCCGCGGACCATTCCTCATGGACCCTTGGACAGATCCGGAGTTCGGCGACCAGGAAAGACTTGATTCGCTGGAGGGAGAAATTCCACATCCCTTCTGATGTTTCATTGTACGTGCCCTCGGAGAACGAACGTGCCGACCAGCCTCCTGAGGGTATGGTCGCTGTCAATGAAATGATCCTGGAGGCCGGATTGCGGTTTCCCTTGCCGTTCGCCGTGTCGTATTTGCTGACAGCCTGGAATGTGGCGCCGCTCCAGTTGACGTCGAACGCTGGTGCAGACACGCACCTTGACATTGTTTGGCGGTCATCGGTTGTTCCGTCTGCCTTCTGCGCTGGAAATGAACTACCTTTTCAAGCTGACCGCGCAGAAGGGATCGGTCGGTGGCTACCATATCTAGGGTCGCATGGGTAGGGTGGTCCTTGGGGTGCCGGACAAGGTTCGGGGCGACCTGGCAAAGTGGTGCTGGGTCGGCGGAGCATGGAGGTCGGCATCGAGCGATAAGCTGGAGGAAGAGTTGGATATCCCCACCAGTTTTCGGGAGAGGAATCCGAGTAAGGGTTTTAACTCTCCCTTTATTTGGATACACCTTGAACTGATCTAATTTGGTTTCTTTTTTGCAGGCTCCCTTGTTCCAGCGATCGGCGATCTACCGTTTGATTTCTTGATCGTCTGGGAGCGAATTCGCGGTCTGCCGGACTCCTACATCGACGTTCGCTCAGTCAGCCACGAACTTCATCGGTTGGGAGCTCGATTGTTTCGCTTCCTTCGTCATCTGAAGGTTCCAGGTATAAATTCTACTTCCTCTTCCTTGCTTAACGATCGTCTGATTGAAAGAGATGTTTAACTTGTTTGTATTTCTTCTTTGGCAGAGATCCATTTTCCCCGCTACGCCGAGCCACCGAGAGAGATCTCAATGTCTAATCCCGGTCTTTTGGGTCGTCTTCACCAGGGCAAGAAGACGGGTCGTGCCCCAGCAACGACGTCCCGTCCTGTCCCTGCGGCGAGACCTACTACGGTGCCGGTCGTCGAGCCCGAAGTTCGGGAGGAAGAACAGCTCCAGCGCAACCGCAAGAGGCGGAGGCCGGAGGAGTCCCTGCCAACTACTGACGCGGAGGTATCCATTTTGGAGCCACCGGTTGCCGCGCCACCCATCTCTGCTGTTCCGATGGCGGAGGGGTCTAGGCCATCAGCTACCATTCAGTTATTATGGGGCATTTTTATATCCTCCCATAGCCTTGGATTCTTGTAATCCACCTCCGACCGCAAAGGTGGTGATAGGAAACGTGAACGGAAGCACCCATTGGATATTGGTAAAACGATATAATATTTATTTTATATATAATATATTTTATGCAATTATAACTAACTATTATTATTGACCTTTAATTTTTGCAGTTGGAAATGATATCCGGGGATTATCCAGTAACTCCAGTCTCTAATTTCTGGCACACTAATAAACATACATCTGCAGCAGGCTTAGACTTACAATTTGCAGCTTCGATACGACTCTACAAAAAATTACAAGCAGAGTATGAACCGGAACGTGTACGTATATTTCAGGCTGAAAAACAAAAACGGCAGCAAAAAAGATACTAATATACCAATCGTTTCATATTGAATTTTAGTTTTTTCATTTTTTACCATTTCCGTCGTGTTTCATGTTTTCCATTTTTTACCATTTTCGTCGTGGTTCATCTTCATTGTTGTGCATAAGAAATTTTTTATCATTAAAAGATTATCATAAAAAATGAGTTGTTAGCAAGTAAATAAAAATAATTGGATTGGACCGAAATATTAAATAACAAGTAAACACTAAAGAAAAACTAATATTTTTTAAAATTACAATTAATACTATAAAAAAATCACCATTTTTTAAATAAAAAATAAAATTAAAAGTGTGGCGGCCTGCCAATGCGCCCCAAACTGCCCCCTAGAAAATATAGCAATTAAGTCTGGGACGGAGTGAGTAAGTAGTATAAATAATAATGATACCCGGGGATTATCCAGTAGCTTCAGTCACATCAATTTCGCTCGACAGCGGCTATGCTATCACAAAAACAACTAATACTTTTAAAAATATTAATTAATACTATTAAAGAAAAATAACTTTTAAATAAAAAAATTAAAAAGTGGGCCACCCACCCATCAAGTCACTTACAGTAGAAACTCGATAATTTAATACTCGATTATTTAATAAACTCTCTAAGATAATAGTTTTGCCCGGTCCCGACTCAGGGATAGGGTGCTAAATTAATAATTCACTAAAATTATAAGATAATACATTTTTGATAATTTCTATAGGTCCCATATAAAATATAAATTAATAATTCCTTATATATTGTACATATTATAGGAATAATTTATGAAAGTTTTTTAAAAAATTACTCAATTGTATTTCTTTTTTGTTGGAATCAATTTCATCTTAAATCGCATCTCTAATTTTCCTTATCACCGTAAGAACTTCTAGTGTTGTATTCTCATATAGGCTCAGCAATAAATTATTCAATATGATGGCCGCTTTAATGTTCGCATATTTTGATTTTGTATTTATAGAAAAAATATACACTGATATATTCAACACAGGACGCATAATAAGATGAGAGATTGAAGAGTTATTTTAAATTGGACTCTTCATTTTAGGGGTGAGCTCGGTTCGGTTTGGTACGGTTTCTAGCTAAAACCGATACCGAACCGTATCTTATCGGTATCTAGTATTTGAGTACCGAAATGATTCGGTTTTAAATCGGCTCGGTGTGATCGGTTTCGGTGTCGGTTCGGTAGCGGTTCGGTGTCAATGAGCTGATTAAATGGGCCACTTAAGTTGGGCTTGCACCAAGCCCAAATTGAACTACTTGGGCTAAATCAGACAATTGTAAGTTCAAATAGAAGGATTTATACATAATTAATCCACTTCAAAGCTTGAATAAAAATAAAATCTACTTCAATAACATGATAATAACTAAGGATTCAAAAAGTCCAATATCAGATTAAACAAAAGTCTTGAATTTCCTCCTCAAAGGTGCGTCCATCAATTCATAACAACTCGCATGAAGAAAAACAAAGTCTGCAGAATAGTCATCTGTTTTATCGGTTCGGTTCGGTTTTTAAAGTCGGGATCCATATCTAAAACCGAAACCGAACCGCATAATTCGGTTTTCAAAATTTTAAGAACCGTACCATACCAATATCTTATTGGTTCCGTTTTTCGGTTTCGGTTTTTTCGGTATTTTCGGTATTATCGGTTTGTGTCGGTTTTTCTGCTCACCCCTACTTCATTTGATATGTACATGCATTGTACAATAATTAAGTGAAAGTTTGAAAGTTGTTTGTAAATTAAGTATTTAATTATAAATTAACAAAATATTAATTAATATATAAATTAATAATTATTAATTTGTCGATTCATTAATAACTCTTTTAATTAATAAATTTTGATTGTCCCAACAGTATTAATTTATAGAGTTTTTACCGTATTTGTTTTTAGCAATTGTGCTTAATTCCTATTTTTTTTTTTTTGATGACCCAGGTTGAATCATGGGGGTTGTAGGTCCGATCCCTCATTCCTACCCTCTTGCTAACTCGCAGTTATGCCAAGGCCGGTTTTGAGGATCTTGTTGAATAAGCATCTGAATAAACATACAAGTTTAAATCTCGAAGAAGCGGAAGCTCACGCGATTCGAACCCACGCCGCACGCCACCGCCACAAAGATATCATCCTCTTCACATCGAAATGCCTGCGGATGCTTAATTCCTATTCTTAATCCAACTCAAACCCTCAATCCAACCCTATTCCTATCCCCAACCCAAAAATTTGTTTAATATAAAGGGGCGGAGGTTAGTTTATGTGGCAGACGATCATCAAATTCAAATTGAAACTCCTCTGAAGAAAATTGATGGCGATGGCGGCGTGGAGCAGTAAAGGCGGCGCGTTCGAATACGCTTGCGGTTTCTCAAGAGACGAATCGATCATCCCGGTGTACGCCTTCGGCTACGTACCTCCGGGGGTGGATTTGGTGGCGGAGGTGAGAACCAATTTCTACGCGAAATCGGAGAAGGAGAAGAAGACATGGCTGGGGTCAGAGAGGTTCGGAGCGGCGGGGAGCTCAAATCGCCTCCGAGATAAGCTGGCGGCGCGGCTGAGGGACTACTGGCTGTCGCCGCCTCAAATCGAGGCGTCGCGAGGCTCCCCGCGGGTCCCACGGTGGTGGATCTGGAGATCTGCAGCCTTGTGGAAGCGGAGGAGGAGGCGATGAGGCCGGCGACGCTGCGGCCGTTGGATCTCGCCCCGCTCGTGAACCCTGACCGGAGAGTGGAGGAGCTCTTCCAGCTTCATCCGGAGATGGTGGATTATGACGGCATGGACAACAGTTCGGTGGTGCTGGCGAGTAAAATGGACGTGATGAGGTTTCTCTACAAACTGTACGATGCGGGGGAGGGGTTGGTGAGGGTGGATGACGCGGAGGAGGGGACGGCGGTGATGCCGGATTGCGGGATGTGTCGGGGGAGGCCCTTCTCGGGGACGTTTGTGGCCAAGCTCAGATGCGGACACCGTTTCCATTATCACTGCATGGTCTGGAACATCAAGGATCACCGCGCCTGCCCAATCTGCGCCCGCCCGCCCTACGACCTCTGCTCGCTCCCCCTCCACGAACAGCTCCTCGCCACACTATGACGACGACCACCACCACTAGGGAGGGACTTATTTTCTGTCACTATTGGTAGAATTCAGATGCTTATCTAGGTAATTTTTTTTGAATTGGTAGATTTCATATGGGATGCAGTTGGTAATTTCAGTCGTTAAAGCTTATCTTGATTTAATTGGAGACCTTCATTCACATATTATAAGGAAAACTATAGCTTGAGGGGTTGAATGTAGAGTGCGTTTATGCAATGTTGATGCCATACAATTAGATATAGAGTCTTGCTTGACTGTGTTGGCAAGGTTTATTGGCACTGCATACAATTGCATAAGCTATTCTTATGTTTGTGATCATCGAATTTGTATGATTTGGATTTAGTGCTTGAACATCTAACATGCGTGTTGTTGTCTGTCTTTCTCGTGTTATTTCTATCTCGAGTAGTCAGTTATCTTTAGGAAAAGTTGTCTTAATTAAGTCTTTAATAAATTATGAAATTGGTGATTCTGTATACTGCAAGTGTTTGTGGCAAGGATATGTCAGGCACTGAAGAAAGAGAACAAGGGAAATTGTCATGGAGGATTCTGAAAAGTCCATGCCAACAGCACAACTGGAGGTTGTTTCCAGATCTCCAGATCATGTCCTTTTCGCATATTCTATAAATGAATTCCATGTCCATATTGTGATAGGTTCATCACGTGTTCCTTTTGCATGAGGTAGTTGTCAAGAAAAAACAAGGAGGAATGATGCCCAAGAAACCACCGCCAATTATGAAGGTATCTTGATGCCTTCCTTCCATGATTTTGTCCTTTTATCCTGAGGTTTCTTTCTAAGATTGCCCCATATGATGCCAAGATCATGAACGAGCCTATTTCGGCTCAGCCGATTGGGCCTTGGGAAAGGTACTCGCTTTTGGGATTTGCAGCATTTATACTTTTGTAAACTTGTGATTGTGGAATTTGATATGTAACCGAGTTGGTGGTCACCAGTGTCTTATGATCAGCAACGTGCAGGGAAGCCCAAAGAACCACTTGAGGCTCTGCGGCCAAAGTTACAGGTGACTAGTTACATTCACTCGAATTATATCTATGCATTTAATGAGATTTTGGAAATTTCTTATGGCTTCTCCATGATAGTTTCTGCTGCTAATATTTGCTAACAAGTATCTGATGGTTCAATAGCTTGCTTCAAGATATTGTATAAAATATGAATTGGATCTTATTTCTTTTTGCAATCACCCCAAATTTTCCTCTCATTTGCTTATATAGAAGTGATATCTTTGGACCTCATTTGTGATTTGCCCTATTCAGATCACAAGATAATAATTAGATGTAATATTTATAATTTTGAGTATAATGCGTTCAAATGAGCAGCTGCAAAACATCAAATTAGAATTTTATTTAAAAAAATTACAACTGCCGTCAAAAAGAAATTATATAATTGACCGTCACAAATAATATTATACTGTATAACGAATTTGGAATTTGTAAGCTGCCCATTTATAAAAAAAAAAGAGACTAAACTAGGAGGATCAAGGCCGTGTTGATTTTATCATTGAAATTCATCAATAAATTTGTCCTATTTTTCATATTCCAACCATAAACAACTCATCAAAAAACCATAAACAACAAACAATACTATTAAAAAAAAAAATCAAATTCTTAATTGCCTTGGTATATCTATAATCAACTATACATCATTAAAAGCATTGAGAATACTCTACTAAAAAAAATCATATTCTTAAAAGCATTGAGAATACTACTCTACATCCATTACAACAACATCAACAACAAACAATTTATTTAACTACTAAAACATTTAGTTGATCAAATCCATGCAAAGAAAATAACACAGAAACTGGCTTACGGAGGCGGGGTGGCAGCGACGTGGATGACGACGCGGTGGCGCTCAGATCGAAATCGGGCTACAGCGGTGGGAGGGGCGGCGACGTGGATGAAGAGGCGAAGGGGTGCCGACGGTGATTGAAATCGGGCTGCGGCGGTGGGAGGAGAGGCGACGTGGATGACGAAGCGGAGGCGCTCAGATCGGAGTCGGGCTGCGGCGGTGGGAGGGGAGGCGACGTGGATGACGAAGCGGAGGCGCTCAGATCGGAGTCGGGTTGCGGCGGTGGGAGGGGCAGCGACGTGGATGAAGAGGCAGAGGGGTGTCGGGGGTGATCGGAATCGGGCTGGTTAATTACAGTCTATATTAACCAGTTTGTTTTTTCTATTGTAATTAATATAGACCGTAATTAACCAGCCCGATTCCGATCACCCCCGACACCCCTCTGCCTCTTCATCCACGTCGCCGCCCCTCCCACCGCCGCAACCCGACTTCGATTTGAGCGCCTCCGCGTCGTCATCCACGTCGCCTCCCCTCCCACCGCCGCAGCCCGACTCCGATCTGAGCGCCTTCGTGTCGTCATCCACGTCGCCTCCCCTCCCACCGCCGCAGCCCGATTCCGATCACCGTCGGCACCCCTTCGCCTCTTCATCCACGTCGCCGCCCCTCCCACCGCCGCAGCCCGATTCCGATCTGAGCGCCACCGCGTCGTCATCCACGTCGCCGCCACCCCGCCTCCGTAAGCCAGTTTCTGTGTTATTTTCTTTGCATGGATTTGATCAACTAAATGTTTTAGTAGTTAAATAAATTGTTTGTTGTTGCTGTAATGGATGTATGTAGAGCAGTATTCTCAATGCTTTTAAGAATATGATTTTTTTTAGTAGAGTATTTTCAATGCTTTTAATGATGTATAGTTGATTATAGATATACCAAGGCAATTAAGAATTTGATTTTTCTTAATAGTGTTGTTTATGGTTTTTTGATGAGTTGTTTATGGTTGGAATATGAAAAATAGGACAAATTTATTGATGAATTTCAATGATAAAATCAACACGGCCTTGATCCTCCTGTTTTAGTCTTTTTTTTTTATTATTATAAATGGGCAAATTCCAAATTCGTTATACAGTATAATATTATTTGTGACGGCCAGTTATATAATTTCTTTTTGACGGCAGTTGTAATTTTTTTAAATAAAATTCTAATTTGATGTTTTGCAGCTGCTCATTTGGAACGCATCCGGAGCCAACTTCGCCGGAGTTCCAGTTCTTTTCACCGCCGTCGCTGAAGTTGCACCGCCCGTTGATCCAACACCATTGCCGCGCCGTTGTACCGGAACCCTAGCTCCTTCCGGCGCCGATTTCGTCGGAGCTCCGGTCTTTCTTGCCCGACGACCGCCGGCAGCTCCGAATCTTCTCTACTCTCTCTTTCTCCAACTTTCTCTCTCTAGGAAAATCCTAGGTCTATCTTGAAATAATGTTATTTTTGTTTTTGATGATTTACAAGTTTTCATATGATTTTTGGTGATTCGTGGTATATTTGGGGTGATTTCCGATCGATTTGTATGTATTAGTGTTTTAAATCTAATTTTTCGCATGTTTGCATACGTGGTTACGAATTTATAGTTGTTACGATTTATTCATTTCGTACTGGGTTACCATGTTACAATATTGTCATTTTGTATCACTATGCCTTGATTTCGTGTTAAGATTTTATCATTTCGTATCAGTATGAAGTTACGAAATTCGAATTTCATAAAACATTTGTGCCGATTTGAAATTTTCGTATTGGAGATTTGGTATACATGTTACGAATTCGTAACTGTTACGATTGGTAAGAAATTGTAACTTCTTACCAAGTGTAACTAGTACGAAGTTACGAATTAATGACTTCGTATTAGTGTAACCGTAACTATTTTCAGCTACGAATTAGTAAGGGCGTCACTGCTTACACTCTGGTATATTGATAAGAAATTGTAACTTCTTACCAAGTGTGACTAGTACGAAGTTACGAATTAATGACTTCGTATTAGTGTAACTGTAACTATTTTCAGCTATGAATTAGTATCTGTTTTAATGGTGTTCTAGTATATTGATAAGAAATTGTAACTTCTTACCAAGTGTAACTAGTACGAAGTTACGAATTAATGACTTCGTATTAGTGTAACCGTAACTATTTTTAGCTACGAATTAGTATCTGTCTTAATGGGGTTCTGGTATATTGGTAAGAAATTGTAACTTCTTACCAAGTGTATCATTTAAACTTAACATGTTACTATATTGAACATAACGAAAAACAAATACTCCCTCCGTCCAGTTTTTAAAGTCCCATTTGCTCTCAAATGTTTGTCCACAATTTAAAGTCCCACTCTACTTTTTGTACCATATTACCCTCTTTTCTTTATTTAACGAGACATCATGGCCCGTGCGATGCACGAGCTTTATTCACCCTAAAGCACGGGTACTTTATTTTCGATAATATCGAATATCATATTTATATTACATATTATTTCAAGGTCCGAGCATTCACAGTTTTTGTTTTTCGAGTGAAATTATTCTAAATTAAAACATCGTATTTTTATAAAACGTATTTAATATCAGGTATGGCCTAGGCTGGGTTATTGACAGGTTAAAATGACTTGTACTCAAAATGTGCAACATATTTATCCATGATACTAACATAAAAAAATTACATGTGCATTTCTTAAGATGGATTATATCTCACAGAAGCTAAACATATGTTCGTGTTTACAGAATTCAATACGAACTACTTTTTAATTAGTAGCATCGAACTATCATATATAGCTTATTCGGTGGTGCATCCTAGCATCAATATGCGGGGTACTATATGAGGTAGATTTCAAACAATGGGTTCATATATAACATATTAAGATATCGAATTGATATCTATATAGTCAAGTTACTAAATACGTACGATCATCTAAAATGAATGATTTATTGCTATTTAATCAAACACTTATTACGCCTACGATGCTACGTATTTGAAATAATTTTTCTCACACATTTTTATACTTTAAAATCCTTATGGCAAATATTATGATTTTTATTACATATTTCACTCTTACTCCTTAGTTGTTTATATTTTTTAGATGTAAAAAAGTTGCACTCTTAGTTGTTTATAGAGTATTTTTTATGTACATAATGTTATTTTGCGTCATGTGCATGTAATTCGTGGTATGCGTATTCTCAAAATTGTATAACCTCAAATTTTTAAATTTGTAAATTTTTAAATTAGTTAAAACCATCTTTATTTTCCTCGGATATAATCAATTTTTTTTAATATCTATCATCTTTGCATTGCCTTCCATTTTGAATTGACAGACTTGAAATTACTATCCTTTAAAATTAGAGTTAACTATATTTTTAGTCCTTGTGGTTTGCGGGTATTTCATTTTCAGTCCAAATTTTCAAAAAGTTTTAGGTTTGGTCCAAAAGTGAAAGGATAATTCCATATTTACCCAATCTGAAAATCAAAATACCATATTTTCCCAAAGCACAAATTTTTGGTGCATAAGTACAATGCCTTTAAAGAATTTTATGAAATTATTATGTTTAAGTTGAGTATATATAGAATTGCCCCAAAAAATGAAACATCCATTTCGGGTTTGATCCAAATTTCCTAACTCCGTTAGTTTGACTGTTAAATAATAGGGTATTTTTGTCTTTTCATATTACTTTCTTTAATTTTATTTTATCTATCAAAATTAACTACTTGTAAGTTGTATCCTCCACCCAAAAACACACTTTTTTTTCTCATCACAAAACATATACGACCCTTTCATTTCTCTCACTAAACCATCATCCACCAACAACCTAACACCGGCCAAAACCACCACGTAACCACACCCTTGTCGCCAAACCACCACCAACAAACCTCCATCGCTGGAATCTCGGGTCTCCTGTAGAATGTATTTCGAGCTTATAAGTAAGTTAAACTCGGGTTTTGGTTTTGTGTTTAGATCTCGATATTTCAGTGGCTGACGGCGGTTATGGCGAAGGTGGTGGGGTTTCAGTGGTCGAGAAGGTGGAACCAACGATGTAGACACCCTTATCTCAATTCCTTTGATACTCATCAATATTTAAAACCCATCTTGGCAATCGATCCATTATTTTGGCTATAAAGAACTCGATGTCGTCTTTATTTCTTAAAGATTTGGTAGGAATTGACAATTTAATTATATAATGTTTTGGATATCTCATGGTTTGTAGGTCACTGTAGACTATTTTGAATAGAAACGTTTTAGTTGTTTAATTATTTATAAGAAAATTGTTTGAGATTTCAAGTTTGGTATATCGGTGGCGGAACTACTAAAACAACAACGAAATCACCCAAGCTTGAAACACCACCTATTGAATTAATATTCGGTGGTGTCGGCGGCGGAAGCAGTTGATTGGCAGCGGTTCTGGTGGCTGTGGCGGTAGAAGAATATGCTTTACGGGAGGTGGAGGGTGTGATCTGTTTTGTGAGTGAGTTATGTGACTTTTTGGTTTGTTTATAAGGGAGTATAAATATCTCAAAGAAGAAGGTGAAAGAGTTAAACAATAACCACACTTTGTGTGGTATGACTATAGAAATTCTTAAAATTTAATAATGAGACTTTGACATGTTTTAGTTGGTTGAAATAATTTAGCTTATGGCATGAACATGCATGTATGCGTTTTTTATTCTTGCATTTTTTTAATTGTGGTTTGTAAAAGCTCTTTAAATCTTTTAAAAAAGCTTTAGAGATTAACAATATTTCAATTGATAATGACCCTAGCTTATGACATAAATGCTCACATTAATACATGAAACTCAATTTTTATATATATATAGATTACTACCTTTTCACTAATGGACCCACTACTTTTTTCTTCAAACCACTACTTTTTCTTTAAACCACTACCTTTTTCTTCCAAACCACTAATTTTTTCTTCCAACCACTACCTTTTTCTTCCACCCACTTTACCTTTATCATTTTTTCTTAACCTCCGCGCCCAACATCAAATGGGACTTTAAAAAGTGGACGGAGGGAGTAATAAATGATTAATTATTAATCGGGTAATGTAACGAATGTAACGAAAAACAAATATCGTATCCGCTTACGGTACCTCGTGTACAATATTCCAACACGGTAAATAAGATACGAAGTTACGATACAATAACACAAAAGGTAAACAACACATGGCAACGAGACGGTACGAAATACATACGTCTTAACCCAGAAACTCAGAAAAGATAAGGAGAGATAAAGTGGGTTAGTTTTATTGAAAAGTAAGGGTATATTGATCCAACCATGTCTTTTTTGGCTAGAATTTGTACAAACTAAGTGTAATACCCGGTTGTAATTCAGTCATTATCATTCAGTAATTTCATTCGGTAATTGTCACTATGTAATTTTCACTTGTTAATAATCATTCATCCGTGTTCATCGTTCGGAATAACTTCGAGTTGTGTACCGATACACAAGCCCGAACAATCCAACTCAAACAATTATGAATTCATAACCAAAATACGATTACGGATACGAATGTAAAAGAAATCATATTCGGTGATCAATCACAATCTTTCCGGATTTCAAATTGATATCATGATTCGTATTTCATCAAGAACATACGAATTCTACCACTACAATCAATGAACATTCGATCTTCATACATAATGATACCGATAATTCAACATATGATCGTCTTGCTATGTTAAACTCATCAAGAAGTTCCTCAAGAATACTAAGTGCTTCGAAATCATGTTCATCGCTATCAAAACAACCTAATTCGATATCATTTAACAATTTTAGGGCGAAATAATGCAAAATTCTTAATGTTTTCATTATATCATCTTGATCTATAAAGTTATGATTCAACAATATAGGAGATTTGATCGAAAATCTTCGTATGATGGAGAAAATGAATAAAATCGAAAGTTGGTGATTTTATGAGAAAAATTCAAAAATCATGTGTAAAATGAAAGAGAAGGTAAAATTCGTGTATTTATTTGCATTTTTCTCATTTTCAAATATGTGAAGTTATTGTTTTTGTTTCCCCACTTGATACCGCTCCCTTCCCCTTCCCCTTCCCCTTTGTTCCCTTTTTTTCTCAATGATTGCCGGCGAAAAATTAACAGCTAATTTAGTTTATTTAATTATAAATTTATATAGTTTGAGTAAACTATAAAACAATATTATTTAAATAGATAAATATTATATAAATAGATCAACTAATAATAAATTTATATAAGATAGTAAAAAAAGATAGAGAAATACAATTATTGTAATACAAAAACTAATTTTGAGTCATTACATTTCATGATGTGATTGAATCATTTCACGATATGAAGTCCACATCCTTTATTTTTTCTGTTACGTTTTCGATCCATGTATTTACTATTGGTGGTATCGAATAACTAGTATATAAAAATACTTGAACGAAGTAGTTATTGTTAAAATATGCAATAGCTATGTGGCTTCGTTCTTCAAGTGGAATTTGTGCGGATAAAAATGACAAGTAGGTAAAACAACCCTCTTTTGTATGGAGTAAATGCATGTCGTTCAATATTGTACTGGGTTACGGTGATAATCCCACTATATACAAAAATTCATCCAACTCCAATAAAATGCTGGAGATTTCAGACAGTTGAGTTTATAGAGCGTATTATCTATTGCACTTTGTTCTGTGAAGATCTTATCCTATAAAGCTCCGTTCTGCAAAATTCCATAATGATTGTATATCCGCAAGCACATCCAACTATTTTTCTCTAGATTCGTGATTTGTGCAGTTATTGATCTGTAGCCACAATTACTATCTCTAGAGACGTCAATAGTATCACTAACATGACTTTTATATAATATTTTTTAATAAAATATTTTATAACTTTTATAATATAGCATACATAATTCATTTTGAAAAAATAAATAAAAAATACTATAGATTATAATTAAATAACAAAAAAGGGGTATTTTTGTAAAAGTAATAATTTTGTCAAATTGGGGGATTAGTGGTTTGTACGGGGGGGAGGGGGGGGAGACTCCCTTGTGAAACCATCTTCTAGCGCCAATCACCGCCACCCGACGAGTTTTGCTTCTCTTTGCTAGATGCCACCAATAATCACCGCTTATCAGTAGGGTGTTCAAAAATATCCGATATCTGATATTCGATTCGAAAATTCAAAAATCTAAAGTTTCGAATATACGAAAATTCGGATATCCAAAATTCGGATATCCGGAACTTCAGATTCGGATATCGGATAGTACTTTTCAAAAAATCGGATATTCGAATATCCGAAATATATAGCTTTTTTTTATTTTTTTTATTTCTTATACATAATTCAAAATTGTAATATCCTGAAATTCTACTATGATTGTTTAATGTTATTTTATCCGAGTTATATTGTACAGGATGGAATCTGTAGAGTATGGATAAAAAATGGAAAGACCGAGACAACTGTACTTGTATAATTGTCGTATTTCGTAGACAATTACATTTGAGGATATCGTGTATCATGTTATCGCACTTTTGATATTGGGTATATCGTATGAGAATGTTATTGGATTGAGTATATATATTCAGTATGTGTGTATGTGTTTTCGGTATGTCGAGACAGGCAGTAACAATTGGAAAGAGCTAAGTATAGAACCCATAATGTACGCTAAGCTTGAGGACTTATGTACGCTAAGTTTCTAGTGCTACATACGTACGTAACATGGGGAATCAGACAGGACCGAGTCGTGGTCGGTAGGTGGGGCCCGGTGTCGGCAGCGGATGTGGACAGGTGAGTCAACTCTGACCACTACGTACGCTAAGGACAGACCATTACGTACGTTAACGAGCATGTTACTGTAGCAAGTCAACGTACGTATTACGTACGCTATGGAGTAAGTGTTACATGCGTAAGCGAGTGAACGAAACAGGTCAGTGAGTTCTGGAATGATGTTACGTACGCTATGAAAGATCCGTAACGTACGTAAGGTGCTTTACGTACGTTAATATGGACTGATAACGTACGTAATGAGCGATGCAGTTTATAAAATAAGGTTCGTTCTTTCATTTCTTCACGAGAGAAAATCGATTTCCTCCTCCAACCTTCGTCCCTATGAGCATATTAGTGAGATTTAACCTCTTCTATCTTGATTTCAAGCTTGGAAACATGGATTGTGTAATATCCGCATTTTTTCCTTTCTCTTGATGTTCTCATTTTGGTGTATTTTCGTTTTTGGCAACTCGCTTGTAACCGTATTGACATTTCGAGGATATTTAATATTGGACTTTTTGTCGTTCGAGCTTGTTTCGGACTCGTTTTACTCGATTCGGTATTTTATGTTGTTTCCGTCGCTATTTCGGGTATTCTCGTAAATCGTCGTTCAGAACTGCCGTTTCGGGGTTGCCGAGGATCCATCTCACGTTATTGAGCTTGTTGTGAGCTTTTGTTCGGTGTTTCGACCGCGTATTGTACATTTCGGATGTTTTGGGCCGTTTTGTAATTTCCCAAAACTTTGGGAAAATTACGTTTGTTGTTGTTTTTCCGAACCTTTGGGTAGTCATGAATATGTTTTCCTTCAACACTTAAGTTCGTCGTCTCGAGTCCTTTACGTTCGTACCATCGTGTATTGTTCACCGTTGTATTTCGATTCTTTTTCGGTACCTCCATTGTCTATTTCTGGCCTGTACTTCCCAGAAAAGGATATTACGTACGTAACACACCTTTTGGTTACGTACGTAACGGCCTAGTGTAAAACAGTACAGGCATTTCTGCCTTTTTGATTACGTACGTAAGGCCCTTATGACTTACGTATGTAACACAGCTTACGTACGTTAGCAATTGGTGGCTAACGTACGTAACGCATCCTGGGTTATAAACCCAGGAGTTGACCATTTTCGGTCATTTTTCATTTCTTCTCTCTTATCTCCGACTTCAGTGACCTTCTTCGTGTTTTCCGGCGATTTGAAGCTTAGCAACTCCGAGCCATCATCTTCTTTGAGTTTTTGGAGTATATTATCAACATCTAATCATGTTCTTCGTCTTTAATTTGAGGTAAACTCCTAAAACCTTGTTTTGGGTAAATTGGGGTTTTTCACATTTTCGTCCGATTCGTTCCGTAGGATAGATTAATTCATGATGAATATGATTAATCTTGTTGGTATTGTTGGTTTTCCTACGGATTCATGGTATATTTCGTGGTATATTTGTAATCGAGAGGGTTTGGTTGTGGTCTGCCCTCATTGTTGTTTTAATACGAGTATACATGAATCGTAGGCGAGTTTTCGGGTGTATTCCAATTCCGTATTCGTTTAGGATTGGTTGTGATTGTGTTCTTCGAATCATTAGGTTTGTGATTGACGGTTCATAGCGTTCGTCGGTGTTTTTCCTTCCGTTCGTTGCGTCGTCAATTATTCAAGGCAAGTAATTCTTGAAAACTTTTATGCTTAACGTGAAATGGTAATGTATATTGTGTGTACTTTACTCACCTCGGGAGGGTCCGACGGGGCCTCGAGGGAATCTATGGCTTCGTCCTGGATTCATGAGTTTGTTTCGTTAGCCAGCTCGGGAGGGTCCTTAGAGGCCTCGAGTGGGATTCATGGCTTCGTCCCAGTCCTAGGTGACGTGTGTGCTTGATTTATTTTATGAATGTGGCCAGCTCGGGAGGGTCCTTAGAGGCCTTGAGTGGGATTCGTGGCTTCGTCCCGGTCCTAGGCAAATCGATTGACTGTTTGTTTCCGGAAAAGACATGTATGGTTTTGGTTTTCGAAATGATTTTGGTGCATGTACTATGAAATGTGTAAGCAATTGATTTGCCTTGATTACTTGTACTAGCGTAATTGCTAACCCCTCTGGGGACCCGTTGTGGGGAAATTCTTGTTATGGATTTCAGGTTATGATCATCCGGACGAGCGAGCTACCGGGACGACGAGGATGTTGGCGCTGTGGTCGTTGACATATGCATTTGAGTCATTTTATTTCTGTTATTCCATTCGATATGGTTGTTGTCCACTTTTGAAACTTATAGATTGTACTCGCGAGTACTTAGGCTTTTCTCTTCGGATTATGATTTGTATTCGTCAAGTTATTTATGGTTGCCACTGTTGATTATTCCGCCGGTTGTACCGGGCGTGTTAATTGATTTTCAATTGGATGATATGTGTTTTTACTGTGGTAAGTTGTGTCTAGCTTGGTGGGTCCCATGTAGGGGTCCACGGCACTGTAATATACCTTGAATATCTTGGGGGTGTTACAGAAAATGGTATCAGAGCACTAGGTTTATGGATACCTAGGCTTGTCGGTTATTTGGGTCTAGTTGTGTTTTGTTTTGCATATTGTCACACCGCTGCCAGCATCTCGGTACTTCCAGTGCTCGTAAATTTTCTTATTCGGTCCTTTGTTTTCTTGCATTGTATTTCCGCTTCTTGAATCGTAGTTGTTTTTTCCTCCCTTACTCATCATCAATATACTTTTGTTATCTCTTAACACCAGTATGGATGCTGGAAGAAACCGTGGTCGTGGTCGTGTTCGTGGTCGTGAACACGGCCGAGGACGTGGGGCGGCCGGTGGGGCGGCCACGTCTCATTCTTCGGGAGCCGGCAGTACCCGCGGCCGTCACAGTCATGCTTCTTCTCAAGAGCGCGCCGACCTTGGTATTGCGGCCGTTATGCAGCAAATGGTAAACCAAATGGCGGCGATAGCTCAGGTGGTCCAGAACCCGGATCCGGCCCACGCTAATCGGGGCGGAACGGATCGTTGGCTTCAGGATGTCATCAAGATGCATCCTCCTCAGTTTTCGGGAGCTTCGGACCCGATCGGCTGGGAGGGGTGGATCAAGGAGATATCTAAAGTCTTCACTGCTACCAAGTGTCCCGAGGTCGTAAGGTCCCTATTGCCCAGTACTTTCTCAAAGTATAAGGATAAAAGAAAAGATAAAAAAAATCGTGTTTCTTTTTATTAGCATTTATTAGCTGTATTAGTTTAGATGAGGTGTCATGTTGTGATTGATTGTACCGTTGAGGTGTCATGTTGTGATTGGTTGTATCGTGCCACCTCTTTTTTTTATCTCTTTGTATAAGTATTGTTTCCTTTACCATAGGAAACAATTTTTCTATTTTTCTAAAACTATGAAGAAAAATTCCCCAGCCCATGCTCCTATTTTCTTCATGTTTCGATATTCACTTCTTATTATGGTATCGGAGTGATAATCCTTCCGCTTGTTTTTTTTTTCTCGTTTTTTTCTCGTTCGTAAATCATGACTGCTAGAATCATCAAATCTGGTGAAAACGCCATGGCTGTCTATGAAGATCATAACAGCCCTTACTTTCTTTCTCCGAGTGACAATCCTGGCATTCAGCTCGTCACACAGCAGCTCAACGGATCCAACTACAACAGCTGGTACTAGTGTTGCCACATTTTAATCGGAACCGGCGGTTCCGGCACGACAGACGATGTTGCAGGGCTAGGCTACAGACTAGGCACGGCAGACGATGTTGTAGGAGCCCGAACCGGCAGTTTTCCGCCCGAACCGACCGTTTCTCGCCCGAACCGGCGGTTTTCCGCCCAAATTCAAAATTCAAATTTCATTTTTTTTTTTCAAATTCAAAATTCAAAATTTTCCCAACTCCCCCCCACCCACCCACCCCACCCCAATTTTATCTATAAATACCCCCTTCTTCCACCTTAAAATCACCCATTTGTGTTAACAATATTCTAAACCCTCTTCTCTTCTATTTCTAATTCTCCTCCATTCTTTAAAATTTAAATTGCTTTTCTTGCTCTATAATTCTACTAAGTAACTAAATACTAAAATTAAATACTATCTACTAAAACTACTATACTATATACTAAATACTATCTGCTATAATTATAATATATACTATCTAATATATATATATATATTATCTACTATATTATATACTAAATACTATCTACTATAATATAATATATACTATCTACTATAATTATAATATATACTATCTACTATAATTATAATATACACTATCATGTCTCATTCTCGTGGTAACCGTGGCAAGTCTATCAATGTCGACACCGAAGAAGATATTGATAGCACTCCCATTTTTCCTTAAAATGTTCCTCTTCCTTCACCCTCAAGGAAAATAGTTCGTTATATAAAGCTGTCACGCCGTGACGCCGAAGAAATGATGAGTGAACAATATGCTGGACAGCTTCAAGAAGAGGAGGATGAAATGTATGGTCGACAAATGCATAGCCAAGAGTCGTAGGAGGAAGCCGATCAAGCAAGATATGATGTGGAGGCGGACCTCCCCACCACTAGAGGTAAGGGTACTAAGGGTAAGACTGAAATACTTAGTCTTAACATTTTCCTTAAACATTTTAAAAATGTTCCTAGAGAAAAAGATCCAAATGATGCTCCCGGTGCTCCCGAGAAGTTCATGGCCTATTGTAACTATTGTCCCACCGTTTACAAATGGAGGGAGGGAGGAGGTTATGGCAGCACATGAACAATATGCATAAATCCGAGGCGGGAATCCCTACAACTCAAACTCAACTAAATCCCCAAGCCTTCAAAGGTAATCAACAAGGTAATGAGCAAGGTAATGTTTTATGGAAATATGATCTTTTAAATGCTCAAGAAGTAATGGCTCGTTTTATTTCTATGGAGCATTTTCCTTTTATGTTTGCCGATAAAATGACTTTTGAACATGCTATGCAAAATGCTTATAATCCCGCCGCAAAAAAAAATGGTATAACTACTATGTGCACGCGTATAAGGTGACATGACGAAGAAAAAACGTGATTTAATGAAATATTTTATACGTTTAAATCAAAATGTTTCTATATGTTCCGA
Organism: Orobanche coerulescens; assembly: GCA_033398695.1. Classification (NCBI taxonomy): domain Eukaryota; kingdom Viridiplantae; phylum Streptophyta; class Magnoliopsida; order Lamiales; family Orobanchaceae; genus Orobanche; species Orobanche coerulescens. The sequence continues at coordinate 3,250,021 of CM065807.1, read as the reverse complement.
CATGTGGAGTAATTCTTATAAAAAAAATTCTTATATGGGTATTACTTGTCATTGGATTGATAAAAGTTGGTTAATTCAAAAATGTTTAATTGCATTTAGAGATTTTCATGAAATACATAATGCTACTAATATTGCTCAATTGATTATTTTTGTTTTAAATGAATATAGATTTTTAAATAAGATATTTTCGGTTGGATTCGATAATGCATCCGCTAACACCGCCTCCATTCCCGAGTTAGTTGCCACATGCTCACCCTCTTTTAATGGTAAGTATTTCCATGCTCGATATATTTGTCATATTTTAAACCATTGTATACAAGATGCTTATGCTCTTATTAAAGAAAGTGTTGAACCCATTAGAAATGCCGTTAATATGTTGCATAGAAAAGTGTCAATTGAAAAAAATGGCGAAGATTTTGTCGTACTAAAAACATTAAATATACGAATTTTGTCAAAGATGTTTCTACACGTTGAAATTCAACATATGCCATGCTTGCTTCTACCTTGAATCATGTTGATCATTTATGTGATTTTTTAGAGCCACTCCCGAGGCTAACTTGCTTTTATTGCCCTCTTATTGACAAAAATGTGCTAAATTATTTGAACTTTTAAAAGTTTTTGATAGTGCAACTAGAGATTTATCGGGTGTTTATTATTGCACTAGTGTTAAAGTTTTAGAACATTGTATGTATATTGCTATTGCTTTAAATGCATGTAGTCATAACCAAGATTTAAGTAAAAATAGCATATGAAATGGTCATTAAGTGGCTTAAATATTTTGTAGAAATTCCCGATATTTTTTTAATTGCTAAAATTTTAGATCCTACAATTAAAGTAGTCGGTGTTAATCGCATGTTAGAAATTTATTATGGTGCCTTTAAGGAAATGCCTTTTTATATCCAACCATTAGCAAATTATCAACTAATGGAATTTTACATTCCCAACGTAGATTACATTAAAGTTAGAATAGAAAGCACATTTAGGGTCTTATTTAGTGAATATGATCAAAAATATACACTAGCAAACCCATCATACTCTTCAAATATAAGCACTAGTAGTAGTTTCCAAGACCAATTTCATGTAGGCTCCTTAGGAGGTACTTCTTTTATCGACAACCAATTCGCTCAAGTCGCCTATTCATTTATACAAACACAAATGAGTCATACTTCTAATGAATTAGATACATATTTGTCTAGTATATTTGCTTTAAAAAATATAGGTGGTCAAAAATTCGACATCTTGAAATGGTGGTCCATGCACGAGAGGGAATATTGTAATATCCGTACTTTCTATTTTTGGTAATTTCTATTTTTGGGGTATGTTCATTTCGGACGACTCGCTTGTTACTGTTTTGGAATTCTGAACCTATTTTGTTCTTGGAGTTTTTCCGTTTGGACGAGTTTCGAGGATGTTTTTACGTAATTTTATCTTGAATTATATCTTGTCGCATGTATATTCGATTCTCGTAAAACTCGTTCGTTTTCGTTGTTTCCTGGTTTGCATAAGTTCGTATGGTTGAGTTAGTCGTGTTGAGACTTTCGGTTTGTTAATCCGACGTCGTATCGTGATTTTCGGACACTTGGGCCATTTTTGTAATTTCCTATAAGTTTAGGGAATTTCACTTTCTTTGTCGCATTACGGACTCTCCGGTGGTCGGGATTTTATTTTCTTTCAACGCTTAGCTCTGTCGTCTTGAATATTCCGCGATTGTGTTTCTGGATTCTGGCCTTCCTTTACATTTCGATTTTCGTACTGTCTGCAGCAGTGTACTGATCTCAGTAAATCTATTTTTATAGTATAAACACCTAACCAAGAAAAAATGAGATTTTTTATCTAATTCCTGAAAATAAATAAATAATAAGTTGTGACTAGTTATAAAAATAAAGCAAAAATAAAATAATATTTTTTATGTGGGTCTAAATCGTTATTTCTCTTTTTTTGTTACCTTGATATATTTTGTACATATAAAAAGGCCAGTGTGCAGCTAGAGAAAGAGGTGACCACTCCATCCCCACGATCATCGTCATCCCAAGCATCAAAAAATCGTAAGTATGTCATAACTGCCGAGGATCGTGAAAAGGTGACTACTAGTTGGTTACAAGTTTTGAAAACTCAAGCTATGGGAATGAGAAAGAGGGGTGAAACCATTTCCTTAAGTATCCCGAGAAGCGTATTTCTTAACGAACATGCTATTGATGTTACACTTGACTATGAAGACATGCTTGATTGGTGTTTCCTAAAAGAGATTGGAGCAGCTTATTTAAATATTTTCATGAAGTAAGTGTAGTTCCTTTTCGAAGTCTGGTTTTATTTTATTCATTCATTTACTTGTTTCATGTTCAAATTTTGATGGATAAGGCACTTGAAAGAACGATGTCAAGAAAAAGGAATTTCGGGTATGTATGAATTTTGTGATAGTAGTGTTCTATCTCCGTTGAATCCAATAGTTGAAGAGGAAGACCGATCCATATATTTAGCTCGTGTCTTTGGGTGCAATGAGGGAAAGAATCTTAATCAACTATTCTTTGCACCTTACAATGAGAAGTAAGTGCAATCAGCGCTACCTATAACTTTTGATATTCACTTATTTTTGTAACAATATTTTGTGACAAGTTAAGATTACCGATTAAATTCTTGAACAGATTCTTAAGTTTGACAAAGCAAGATTCTTCTTAAACAATTTTACAGATTTGTCAACTTGTCCAACTCTTTGCAATGATCAGTTATATAAAAGCTATTTCCACGTGTATTAAATAAATTTGGTACTCAATTTAGTGTCCATGTGCTGATTTTTGTTAATTGTTGGTCATGATGGAGTTTTGTTAATTGATAGGTTATTATCATCTCTCTTTTTTTTGTGTATAGTCGGCATTGGATGTTAGCAATTATTAGTCCTTGGAATGGATTAGTGTATTGGTTGGATCCAGCTGGAGTAGGAAAGAAGATCCCTGAGTTCGTTAAAATAGTCATCAATGAGTATATACTGGATTACATTAATAAATTTCTTTTTGGTTGTTTTCCTAACAAGTAGTATTTTCATTCCTATTAACAGTATTACAATTTATGCAGGGGAATTATAAAATTTAGCATTACCAATCGAAAAGATGTCAGGAAAATAAAAACGAATCCAAGAATTGGGTGGAAGCAACCACAGGTATATTTGGATTCTAAAACTCGTTCATATCTATATATACAATCATGGTTGTTACGTCGGTAAGTCAAGTCGGATGGAGACTCCGGCAAGTCGAGTCGTGACTAGTCGATGACTAGTCGACACTAGTCGACAAGGTATAATATATATATATATATATATATATATTTGTGTGTGTATGTGTGTGTATATACCTGTGTACACAGTAGTCAGTACTGTCACTGTGTGTATATACAAGTGTGTGTGTGTGTGTGTGTGTGTGTGTGTGTGTGTGTGTGTGTGTGTGTGTATAAGTGGGTGTAAGTAGCAGAAAAAAATGATTGTGAGATGAAATAAGGCTCCTGGTCACGATTAAGTCAGTTATGTGCACCTGAGTCTTTTTTTTTTTATTTCTGCACTAGTCCGGCGATTGGGTCGCCTAGTCGACCCAGTCGACCAGTCGAGCCCCAGTCGCTCGAAAGACTCCCAAAAAGCAAGTCAGGGTTCCACGTCGACCTCTCCAGCTCGATTTCTCGACTAGTTGCGACTAGTCGAGCGACGTGACAACCATGTATACGATGCTTATGTACTTCATTAATGCAATAACATAAGTGTTGAATGGTTTGTATTTTCTTAATTCTGTATGTTTTAGTGTCCTTGTCAACCTCAAAACAACAAGTTCTATGGATACTATGTGTGCCGTTATATGCTCAAGATTTTAGAAAAAATAGTATTATGGATCTTCGACCAGGTATCATTTTTATACCGCACACCGCGTAAATTTCTTGATTGATGTGAATGAGTGATTATTGGAAATGAGATTCTGTGTAAATTTCATGATTGGTGTGAATGAGTTTTACATCTATTCATTTAAGCTTAGTCTTAGTTATTTCTATTTTTACTTAATCAGTTGCTTCACCTTATTGTTGTTAAATACAATTACTTATGGTGTAGATTGTAATATTTTACGGATGTTATTGCTAAGGGCATGTATGAAGTAGGCCTGGATAATTTTAAAAACTACTGTAGAAGTTCAACCTAATTACGGTTTTGTTTTTAGATTTTTGGTCCCGAGTGTTCCTGAATGGTTGATACTAGTCATCAAAAAGTGTGATTTTCTTCTAATAATTTCTGCCACTTCGTGAAGCTATTTTGACAAAACTGACAAGCTGTTTTGATAGGCCTTATACTAAAATATGTAATATGTAAAATAAAATTTTAGTTTAACTCTATGTAATCAACCAAGTATCAAACCAGATCTTGTGGAGTTGAGTAGGCATTATTTTGCATCGTTAGTTGTTTTAGCGATATTATTACGTTAACATGATTATTGATTATTATCTTACAGTTTTTTGCTGAAGAAACTTACTCATCGGAAAAAGTTGATGAGGTTAGAGATATTTGGGTTGAATATTTGCTCAAGCAAGAGAATGAAGCGGACGAAGAAAACAAAGATGATGGTATGCAAGTTACTCAATGAATTTTAGTCCCGATTATTGTGAATGATTAGACTTCGGGGTATTTTTTTTTCGTTTTTCCATTTGGATATTACAATAAATGTAATGGTATTACGTTTTTGGAGATTGTGATAGATGTAAAGATATCATTATAGTGTTGTTTTGTGTTATTTTATGTTTCCGGGAACGAGTAGGTTTATGATGTTTTTATGTAATGGTGAGTGTTGTTTTGTGTTTTATATTTTTGGGTACGAGCAGGATTATTATGGTTTTTTTTAAAAAAAAATATGATAAAGAGACCTGTTAAACTTGAAATCGGGTCTCTCAGGTTTTACAATTGAAAATATTAAAAAAATCAAAGAGACCCGTTAGATATGAAATCGGCTCTCTCAGTTTCACGGTTGGAAATATTAAAAAAAAAATCAAAGAGACCCGGTGAGTATGAAATCAGATCTCTTAGGTTATACAAAAAAAATATTAAAACAATCAAAGAGACCCGTTATGTATAAAAACTGGCCTCTCAAGTTTTAAAATAAAAATATTAAAAAAAAATCAAAGAGACCCGTTAGGTGTAAAATGGGCTCTCTTAGGCTAGACACAAAAAATATTAAAAAAATCAAAGAGACCCGTTAGATGTAAAATGGGCTCTCTTAGGCTAGACAAAAAAATATTAAAAAAATCAAAGAGACCTCATATCTCAGATAACAAGTCTCTTACCCTTTTAAATTAGTTTCCCATCCCTTGCATAACAGACCTGATTTCTTGGATATCAGGTCTCTTATATCTAAAAAACAGACCCCTCAATGAGGCGGTCTCTTTATCAAAGAGACCGCTGAGATAGAAACCCGTCCAAAGGCGATCTCTTAGGCTTATTTAGACCCGTCCCGAAAGCTCCAACAGAAATACCAAATCATCACAATGGCCCGGAAGCCACTCAGCCAAAGCTACCAATCGCCACAATGGCCCGAAGCCAAACAACCCGAAGTTGTATCAATGAGGGCCGAAGCCACGGCACGAAGCTGTATCACAATGAGGGCCGAAGCCACGGTACGAAGTTGTATCACAATGAGGGCCGAAGCCACGACACGAAGCCGTATCACAATGAGGGCCATCCAATGACCGTGACCTACTGAACTGTAGGTGTTTGGAAACCAACCGCGAAGGTTCAAGCCCCAAGCTTACCCATAATGAGATCACCCAGTGACCGTGACCTACTGTACTGTAGGTGTTGGGAAACCGACCGCGAAGGTTCAATCCCCAAACTTACCCATCGGGCACTAGTCGAGACTAGCCTCCAAATACCATTAATCACAACCGGCAACGATCACAAAATTACCGAATTTACAAGAATGATAGTGTTGCCTTGAGTCGGCCAACACGACAACAATAACTCACGGATGGGTACCGTCCTTGGTGGTCCCAATTCAAATACCTCGATTGCCTTTAGAACGGCTAATGGATAACAACGACTCAACGGATGGGAAGTGTCCTCGACAGTCCCAATTCAATACCTCGATTACCTTAGAACGGTCAATCAATAACAACGACTCAACGGATGGGAAATGTCCTCGAAAGTCCCAATTCAATATCTGGATCACCTTAGAACGGTCAATCGATAACAACGACTCAACGGATGGGAAGTGTCCTCGACAGTCCCAATTCAATACCTCGATTACCTTAGAACAGTCAATCAATAACAACGATACAATTAACATAGATACCCCGACACCTTTAACCGACCACCGAAAATAGAGATGATAATCTAATACGTCAACGCCTTTAATCGGCCAATATAACATCAATAGCAAAGCACCAATATCGATAACAACAATCACAATAATGTCTTAAATCGATATCAATACCAAAAACAACAATCGATACATCGATACCGCGAACCGGCTATCGACAATAACATTAACAACAAGTATCTCAATGCCTTGAACCAGCCATTACCGAATAACAATAACTTTTGGCATAATTTCCGAAGGGTATTGTATCGAACAATTCCCTGATATCAATAAAATCATAGAGAGACTATGTTTTGAAATAATACACACATTCATACACATACATGATAACATTAATCTCATTGACTAGTACAAGTATAAAACTTGGCTCAAACCGAAGGCGAGAAAGTCCTTCCACGATCAATGTCCTCCCACGAAACGATGAACGGCGTCTTCCGATGATCACAAGCACTCGAACAACCTTAAATGAAATATAATTCACTCAATAACACAAAATCAATAGAAAGCAACGCCAAGGACAAATCCGATTCGATCACGAATTGATTAAACTCCACAAACGAATATCATAGTTCTCAACTATGAATTCTAAAATCATCTAACACTTCAATGATCTATATGATCAAATGTTCTTAACACTTGTGAAAACAATTCAACAAGAATCACTTAAGAACAACATCAAATTGATCCTCCTAAAATGATAATATCATCAATATTATCACTATCACCTCAAGAACATCATCAATACCACAAACATGATGTCTAAACAATAATCAATCACCAATTCATCATGAATTCGGATTAATTAACAAGATTAAAAACAACCATTCCAAGATTATGATAATCATCACATGATTCATCATAATCTTATACTAAAATGGTTATAATCTCCCCAAGAAACACAAACAACAACATCAATCATATCAAGACTATGTTAATCATATAACAATCTTAGCATAATCCTTCCTGGACATGATTATACTCTCCAAACATTCTAAAACATCAAGAACAAGTCCTCTCCTAGACATAATCATCATGTTCTTAATATAAGTTATAAAACTCATCAAGAATCATGATATACTCCAACAATCAATCAATACCCGAAGTAAACAACAACAACAACATACTCGAAAATCAGTTGAAGAACAAGAGATTAAGAAAAACTTACCCAAGATGAACTCTCCAAACACCAAATGAGTAAGAAAAGCTTCCAACTCCAAGCTCCAAATCAAGCTATGATGCTCAAAAACATGTTGGAAGAGGCTAAATAACAAGAACAAGTCCAGAGGGACGGTTCTAGGGAGAGAAAAAGGGTTTTGGTTCGTGAAGATATGAAATACGAAACCAAAATATATAAACTAACAAGATCATTACGGCCGCTAACCTCAACGCATAACGTACGTTAAGCCTCCTTACGTACGCTACCAGCCCTGCATAGCATACGCTACGCCATGTCTGAACTCACTGCCTCGAAATGGGACCTGCATTACGTACGCAATCGAAAACCTCTAACGTACGTTATCTAGCCAAATCTAACGTACGTAAATCCCCTCACATAGCGTACGTAAGCCCCCGTTGACTGCAATAGTGAGATCTGATCAAAAGATACCCGGGATCCACTGTCCGAAAGTTAACCACGAGGAAGGTTCCTACAACCGACCACTCATTACGTACGTAACCCTATAGGTTTAACGTACGTAATACTCAGCCCATAGCGTACGTAATGTTACACATGTAGCGTACGTTATGGCTAGTATACTTAGCCAAAAATCCAAACTCTCCAAGCAACATCCAAACGATGAAACAATACCGACGACAAGTATAAATATTCTAATCCCGAAATATCCCAATATAATATACATTGTATCAGTCCAAATCAACAACACTTGTACAATTCCGAATGAATACGTACAACTCAACAGTAACATGAAAAAAATTACCCCCGGATATTACACAATATTGGCCATAAAAGCGCATATTTCACCACAATCTTCGTCCGGCTACCTACAAAACAAAAACACAACATACCACACGTAAAAAGAGCAAAAACACTTAAAAAACGAAAGTGCGACTTGATAGAACAGAATGAGACGATCAAAAATCGACTCATTACGAATGCTGTATTAAGAAAGAAATAGTTGCTGCAAAAACTGCAGATCCTGAGCCAGTGGCGGCTATGACGGATGAACAACTTTCTGCCAAGTTAGAGGGCTCTGGCGAGTCGACTGCCTCTATGGAGCCAAAGGCCAACTCTCCTGTAAGGGAACCCACACCCATACAGGATCCCTCTCCTATCAGGGTGCCATCCCCTGTTAGGGATCCATCTCCAATCAGGGTACCAATCACTGTTAGGATTCCCTCTCCAATACAGGCTCCCACGCTTCTTGCGTATCCCATACCTATAGTAGACCCAACTACTATAAGGAGTCCCTCCCCATCGGCGCAAATCAATGAAACTCTTCTCCAGTTACAAATTGAACAAGCCTACGAGCGCTTTGTAACTTCGAAAAGATACAGGGTCGCACCATACGACGACCTGTACAACTGGGAAGAGTGGAAGAAGGAAGAACTATTCGTTCTGGAGGTCACGGACACCTAGAACATCAAAGTCTTGATTCAATTGGAGAATAAATTTTTCCGAGAGCTGATTACAAATTTCTACCTGGCAAAAGAAAAGGCTCGATTGAAAGGAAAGTTATAATCCAATGCGAGAGCCCCTTCCGACGGCCATAAGTCCGACCCCGACTCTGACGCCGATGACGATGCCCTATAGGCCGATCTACAGATCATCCATGAAGAGGCAATGGAAGGACAAATGGCCCCAGTGCAAGGCCAACAGGGTCAGGGAACCTCAGAAAGACATCAGTCCCTTTCCCCTAAACAGAATCTGCTCAAGACCAACAGGAGGGTTCAGTCCCCTATGTACATCAAACAGTTCCTGAACAGGCAGCCCAACCTGTCTCAGATGATAAAGAAGAAGCTCACGCCATCCGCCAAGAGGAATCAGTCCCTCTTCCGGAGCAGGCGGAAGATGAGATTCAGCAGGAGGATTCAGTCCCTCATGTACCCCTGACTACATAAAACCAACCTGAACGGAAGGAATCAGTCCCCCTGTCCCCGATACTGAACCAACCGCACCATTTTATGTCCCACCTCAAGATGCCCCTGCATCTCCCTCCAAATCTGGTTCTGATGAAGGTTTCCTGCCAGATGACAGACCACGACGCCCTCGCAACAATGTGGTTCTCCGTCAGCTCAATGAAGTAGAGGATGCTAAAATCGCACGTCCTGGCTCTCCGCGAACCCAAGCCCATATTGAGCAAATCCAGGCACTCGAGCGACAGACCATGTTTTTACAGGATGCTGCGAAGGCCTTGTATGACGTAGGTAAAGAACTCGACTGGCTGTGAGGCACTATCCAGGATGAGCTCTCTGATGTAAAGACCGCAATCACCAATGTTGAGGAAGAGTTCCGCATAATGCCCAATGCATTGTGGCAGGCGCTCCATCAGCTAAAGCAGCATTAGGAGAGAGTTCTACGACAAGATCAAGAAAATCTCCGGATATCCAAAGCCAAGACAGTAGCTCCCCTTAAAGAGACTGGTACCAGAGTGTCAGACCACGATCAAAAGATAGACAGTATGTCACTGGTGCTCGTAACTTTTGTAGATAAAATCAATTCTATGGAGACCAAACAGGATAATGCAATGAGAGTCCTATACGAGATCCATTCTAAGGTGTCAGAGATTGATGATGCCAAAAAGGAGAAATAAGCGAGAGAGGCTGGAAGGCAATGGAGGCTGGAAAGAGAAAAAAAGATGAACGCTGCTCTTGAAGATAGCTTCGCTGCTGCAATAGGCCGTTTGGCCATGCCTACAAGAGGATACAAGGTATCTGGTTCTCATCCGGAGTTCCATGATCCCAATATTCCCTGGAAGAATAACGTGCAAAAACCATCCGAGATTCTTCTGCCCACACACCGATAGCCTACAGCTGATGAAGTAAAGGACTGGAGTAAAAACGAACTAATGAGATCCTTCGTTAAACTCATCAAGGAGTCCTCTATGTCCAATAAGTTCAAGACTCTGTTGGATGCTGCATATGAATTCACAAGGATGTTAGCAGAAGGAAAGCTTCCTCTACAATTGCAGATGAAAACAAGGAACCTAAGAGGTGATCGACTCACCCATCCAGATGACTGGATACTTGCTTTCGAGCAATCCGCTAAAGGAAGAGCGATATACCGGGATCTAGGAAAGGGTTCACTTGTTAATTGATGGAAATGAACCGAGAATGATCTTGACAGGATACCTTGGAGGCATTCTCAGTAAAGAAATTAAGATTGTATAGACCTTCTCACTTTATTTGTTCCTTAGGCTAGCAATTACAGTATGCACTTTCTTTATATTTCGAGAACTTGTAATTTTTCCTTTGTTATCAATATAAATTTGTTATCTTGAAAGATTACACCTCGTAATCTATACTTACTATTTTTTTACTGTTTGATTACGAATTTATTTACTGCAAACGAATAAGTATAGAACATGTCTTAAAGATATAAGAAATTGTCTGCGAACAGTTCATAAGTTAAATTGTATACAACCTAAACACTGTAACATTGTACCTGCACGCCAATCATAAGCTTAAAGTTGTAATACACATCCCTGTAGATATTTTCAATTTCTTAGAACTTGTCTGCGAGCAGTTCACATTTTTAGACTAAGTGCTGAAAATCAGATCATTCAACAGAAGACCAAGAAGTCAGCCTCTCTGAATCAAGAAGTTATCTTGAAGAAGTTTTGGCATTATCAAAAAGGGGGAAATTATTGGCATAAACAATCCTGTATCCTGTTTTGATAATAACCACCATACAGCAAAGGAGTCGAAAGAGCTGAAATGCCACTAAGTATAGAAGCTGTCTGGAATCTCCATACAACCCCTTCCATACAGCATTGAAGATCTCATCAGTCTATATTACAGAGTCTACAGCTACAGCAATAAAGACGTAACATGTTGGATACAGCATACTGGCTGAAAGTGTTGGGAAAACTAAAACACTTATCCAACATGACTGAAGACCGTTGTGATATAATCTACTTTATTCACAAAAGTCAAAACACCGTTTTGAAATAAGTATTTAAATACTGATTGGATAAAGTATTTAAATCCAACCGACAAGGAATCTTCAGACAAGGAGCAAAATCCGGATCAAGCATCTTGAAAGTCAAACATTCTGAAAACAGCCAATCAGAATGGACTTTTGCTCACCAACAAGCCGACGGATATATTTATAACGGATTTATTTCAAAGTCATAAATAGTCCATACAAGAGGACATTGCAAGTAACAATCAACAATCGAAAAGTGAAGAGAGATTGAATACTGAAATTCATAAGTGAACAGGCACATAAAACATTATATCAAGCTTGCAAGAGCAAACATATTTCTTCGAGCATACTGCAATACCTGAGAGAAGAAATATACTAGTCCTCAACGTGAACAACACATCATTAGCCTAAGCTCATCAAGCATTCAAGCTGTTGTTCAAACCTGTGATTTTACCTTTACCGTTGATATAAAACATCAGTCCTGTATGGACTGTAGATCCTTGCGTATTCCGACCTGTGTGGGAAGAATAGCATTGTAGACGAAGCTTCAAACTGTGTGTAAAGAAGCAAGTCAAGAAAGAGCTCAAGCCAATCTGTGTGAACTACAAAAAGCTTTGGTCCCTGTAACAATCTGTGTGAACTTTACAGATACAAGGTTTAGTTATAGTCACGTAGTTGTGTACGTAGTGATTATAATAAACTATTTACTCCTCGTAGAGGGGTTTACCTCGAACCACTTTAAATTGTGTGTTATTTACCTTCTGTTTTTATTATTTTCATAACTGTGATTTATACAAATATACATTGCAAAATCTTGTAAGCATCAAGCAAACAGGAGAACGTCTAGTTGCTGTATTTACAGCAACTCACACTTAAGCAAACTCACTTTAGAAAATTGTACAGCTTGTTGTACTATCTATTTACAAGTTGTTTACTGTATACTTAGTGGCCAACAGAACCTGTAAAAACATTAAAGATCCCATAATACCAGCCAACCCTATAAAATATTAACTTCAATAATTTTATTGGATGGTGTAAATTTAATCTATTATAATCTTAATCTAAAATTAAATTCAAATGCTTACTTATCCACCAATTTTCATTGTGTTCTTTCCGTTTATGCCGTCAATATTACGCATGTTAGATTTTTTCGGATGACGCAAAACACAAATATATTATTTTTTTACTTATATATTTTTACTAAAATATAGCAAACATAATTGGTTTTCTTGAACTATGTTTGTAAAAAAATATATATAATGACATATGTAAAACTAAAAAAGAAAAAGGATTGAAAGTAGAAATTAAATTTGTGTTAATTTATGTCCCAAAAAAAACACATAAGACTAATATATAGAGGAATACTAGTATAACACCCGTGTAATTACACAGAAACACAAAAAAAAAACTCTTATGTAAATATATAATATGTAAATCGTTTATTATAAATTTCATAATACTTCTTATAAACTACACTATTTGTTATGTTTATGATACACCCCATTTTCATGGCAACCATGACCGAATACGGGTCTTGGAAGATACATACCGACATGAGAGATCGTTTGTCGTTGACTCTTAAATATAGTCATGACAAAGCTAATAATAAATGGGAACTGACGTGAAATTTACCAAGAAATTATATATAATTTAGAGTTGGATAGAATCTCCGGTTGGCCAACATCATGAATAAAAACTATTTGCTTTACTAAGAAATTATATAAATAGTTGGGCAATTTTAGTAATTTCGAAAACTCATATTTGAAGAAAACTCAATTCATATCTGATTGTGTTAAACTGTATTTGATGAAATTTTAGTTCCACGTTCATTTTTTTGTCTTTTTTTGTCAAAATAGTCAAAATCATTAAGTATTTAACGGTTTTTGTTAAATGGCCAAAAAGGAGATAATTTAATCCTTATATTTCAAAAGAAAATTACATAAATTATTTGAATATAATTTAAAATACAAAAGTAAATTCAAAACTTTCAAAAATATATAGTTGATTTCAAAAGTAGATAAAATAACAAATCTTTTAAAACTAAAAATTTTTAAAAAATCACTTGAAAATCACTTAAAACGATCAATTTTTATTTTCTGAAATTCTATTTGTACAAAGATGAATCTACGGATTAGTGTATTATTACTAAATTATTTTTTTTTTATATATTTAGAAATATCTCTTTGAGAATTCATAAAATCAGTAATTATATAATTAAGTAAATATAAGTTTTTTATTTATTTTGTTATATTATATTAATTAAATAAGATTTAAAAGTAAAATAGACTAATTGATTTATTCCATAGTTTTATTTATTTATTTATAAATAATAATTAAATCGATTGTTTCTACACTTTTCAATAATCTTATAAGATTATTTTATTTAATTGATTAGGACTTCAAGTATCTTTTTAATTATAGTATATTCAACACTATTTTGCAATACTCCCAAATATCTTTCATTTGAGTTGATATTTCTTTTATTGATATACCTAAGTATAGTGACTAATTAATTAGTGGAATATATAATATTTCCGCGAGATTTTAGGTTTAAGTTTTTAATATATAGTGAACACTATTTTATTAAATTTCTCTTTTTTTGGGATTTAAATTATTTAATTAATGGAAATATAAAATATTTTTGCAAATATAATCAATTCCTACTTATTCATAATTCATATTCCTTAATTCGTAAAAAATTAATAAGGTAGGTAGTAGTTATTTGAGGTATAATATAATGTAATCAATGCAATGATGATTAAGCAGTAATTGATTATGTGTAAGCTGAATCATGAGAGGCTGACACATAAGCACGCGAAACACCATCAAAAGACATGTGGCAGCCAAAGCATGAGAAACTGTCACTTAGCCTCAGCGTATTCTGCATTAGTTTATAGGGGAGATTATAGTTGCATCCATAATATTTCATTTTGAGTGTTTTTTAACTAAATTTCATTTATATTATCAATTTTCAACTAAAATACTGCAAATGCATCCAAACATACCAAATATATAGCATATAAATGGCTAGTAGTAAACTTTAGCCCAACAAAATCAAATTCACATTTATTACAAAAATTCCTCACCAATAAATACTTGATGTCAAACATACAAAAACTCTCTCTATATATAGAGGTCGCTCGTTTCTTTAAATAACGTGTTTAATTTGAAATAATCATATTTCGGCTAGATTATTTAAATTATCGAATTCCAGTTATATCATCAACTTTTTACTAGATAATTAACTATCAAGAAAAAAGCATCAATGATACTAAAGTTTGGGGATTTTGGCACATGCAGTGTAACGTTTGTCCGACCCGATAATTTTAATCTTAAAATTCCAAAAAAAAAAATGGTGTGCAACGAAGTTTTGGCTGACGTGGCATCCAAATCAACTGCCACTTCATTAAATTTTATAAAAACAAATAATTTTTTTTAGAAAAAAGTCATATCCACATCACCAAAAAAATTAAAAATAGGGATCCCTTTTTTTATTTTTTTTAGATTTTTTAATTTATTTTTCATCTCAATAAAATTTATAAAAAATAAAAAAAGTCATGTCCATATCAGTAAAAAATAAAAAATAAATTAAAATAGTTTATAAAATTTAAAATAGAGACATAAATCACTCCTATTCTCTCTTTTTTTTCAATTTTTTAGACTTTTTTAATTTATTTGTCATCCTCATTAAATTTTATAAAAAAAGGAAAAATAAAATTAAGAAAAAAAAAAGGATTGGCCACATCAGCAAAAAATGGAAAATAAATTTAAAAAGTCTAAAAAAAAAAGCATGAATCACTCATATTCCTGTTTTTTCTTTCAAATCTAAATTTTTTTTATAAAATTTAATGAGGATGAAAATAAAATTAAAAAAGTCTAAAAAGCTTAAAAAATGAAATGGGAGTGATTTATGCTTTTTTAATTTATTTTTCATTTTTTTGATGATGTGGACATGACTTTTTTTTAATTTTATTTTTTCTTTTTTTATAAAATTTAATGAGTATGAAAAATAAATTTAAGAAAATCCTAAAAATTTAAAAAAGAGGAATGAGAGTGATTTATCCTTTTTTTTTTAAGTTTTTTATGCTTTTTCTTTTATTTTTCATTTTTTTTTGCGGATGTGGACATGATTATTTTTTTAAATTTAAACGTTGGTTGTTGACTTGAATGTCACCTCAGACAAAAGTCATTTGCAAGCTTTTTTTTTTTAAACTTAAGGACTAAAGTTGTCGGGTCGGACAAACATTGCACTCCATGAGCCAAATCCCTCAAACTTACCATTAGTGTCTTTTTTTTTTCTCATTAACTATCATCTAGATTATCAACCGGTATACCAAAACATACATATAGTGTCTAATAGTCAAAATTTGGCCCAAAAAAATCGAAATCACATTTATTACAAGAAAACTCTATATATAGATGATGCTCATTTTTTTCAAGTATAACCCAACAAACACAACCACAACCCTATATTCTCCCATGGCCAACCACCATACTAATTCCCGACATCCGGTGGCCGTAGTAATGGTTCCCCTCCCCGTACAAGGCCAAATGAACCAGCTCCTCAACCTATCCCGTCTTGTCTCCGCCAGAAACCTCCCCGTCTACTTCCTAGGCACCACCGCCCTCATCCGCCAGGCCAAAACCCGCGTCCACGGCTGGAATCCGTCCTCCTCCCCCTCCATGCATTTCCACGAATTCCCAACCCCAGAATTTATAGACCATCCTCCCAATCCGCACACGTCCTCCAAGTTCCCCGTGCACCTTGTCCAGCCGGTCATGGCGACCGCCTTAAACCTCCGACGGCCTGTTTACGAATTCATCAACACCAAGCTCTCGACGGAATTCAATAAAATCATCGTCGTTTATGACTTCTTGATGTCGTATGCTGTCCAGGACATTGGTTCCTTAAAGAACGTCGAGGCGTATCGTTTTCAATGCTCCTCGGCTTTCACAAGCTTTAGTTTCCACTGGAAAAATCAAAACGAACCTCCGGTCCCACCGGAGGCCGTTGAGGTGTTAAACGACTGTCCCCCGGAGGAAAGCTCCGTCCCGCCGGAGTTTTCCGAGTACGTGATCATGCAGTTGAACACGCCGATTAATTTTTCCGGCGATATCTACGATGCATGCAGAGTAGTAGAGCCATTATATATCGAATTGATCGAGAAACGAAAGATGTTAGGAGCTCAACAGATTTGGGCTTTAGGCCCACTGAACCATATCTCCCTACCCGAAAACCGCTGACACCGGAACACGACACGAGTGCCTGAAATGGCTCGACAAACACGAACCCGATTCCGTTATCCTTATCTCATTCGGCACGACCGTCACGTTCACGGATGAAGAAATCAAGGAAATCGGGCTGGGCCTGGAAAAAAGCCATCAGAAATTCATATGGGTTCTGAGAGATGCAGATAGAGGAGACGTCTCGACAAACGCTGTCCGAAAAACATCTGACATCTTCCCATTAGGGTTTGAAGATAGAATAAAAGAGAAGGGCTTGATATTAACGGGCTGGGCCCCACAACTGGAAATCTTGGCCCATAACGCAACGGGTGGGTTTATGAGCCATTGTGGGTGGAATTCTTGCAGTGAGAGCATAACAATGGGTGTGCCGATAGCAACCTGGCCGATGCACTTGGATCAGCCGAGGAATGCTGTCTTGATAACGAAGGGATTGAAGGTTGGTGTGGAGGTAGTGAATTGGGAGTGCCGGAATGAAAAGGTTTCGTCTGATATCGTTGAGAAAGCTGTAAGGAAATTAATGGCGTCTGAAGAAGGGGAGAAGATTAGGAAAAGGGCTAAGGAATTGGCCGCTTGTGTGAGGGAGTCTTTTATGGAAGGGGGTGTTGCTCGTAAGGAGTTCGATTCCTTCATTGCTCATATTATTAAATAGATAGAATGTAACTTTTTAAATTAATACTCGATAAATTAATAATTTCTGTAAAATTATATCTTTTTCGGTAAATTAATAATCTCCGAAAATTACAAAGATAACTAAGACAACTTAATAAATTATGACTCTAGTGTTGATTGTTTTCTATTGAAATTCAAATCAAAATAAATCTCATCTCACACTTTTTTCACGGCACTTAAAAGCTCTGATGTGGTATACTCTGACTGCATGAAAAAATTATGAACGATTTTCGACGCTTCTATTGCTTCTTTTCGCGTAACCGACTCTAATGGTACCGTATTATCTTGAGTTTCATCCTTAATTGGATTTTCAATTATAGTATCAACAATTTCTTCTAAGCTTTGGATTTATGAACATCCTTCATTTTCACCCGGATAATTCAATAGATGATTGGCATTCACTTGATTGTGATGATGAAAATTTTTAATCAACGCAGTGAGTTTATGAGTACCTGCTTCAGTATCCGCGTGTAAATTTGTTAAATCTTCTTCATTCACCTAACAAATTTTACAATGTCTCAAGTGTCTTATTATCCCATCATAATAAGATTGAATCTTTGATGTCATGTTAGGTGGTAGAAAGAACAACTCAACCTCTTTAAGTTAATAAATTGTTAATTTATCGATTAATTAATGTCTCTCTAAAATTAATATTTTTTACGGTCTCAACTGTATTAGTTTATAGAGGTTCTACTGTATATAGAACTCCTAATTAGGTGGATTTGAGTTTGGCGCTTTTATTATCTAGTCGATATTGAACTTAATCTATCAAATATAAATTGATTTCTTATGAAAATTTTCGAGTTTAGTCGTGCGTATGTTCCGTGAATATTATTTACAATTAGTTTTTTTCGAGTTTAGTCGAACGTAATATTTACGTTTAGTTCATTCCTTTAATGCATAACAATATATCTACTAAAATTTATTTAAATCTATCGAATATGTTGATTTGGTGTGAACTTTTCGAGGTAAATAAGTTCAATGAATATTTGATTTTTCAGGTACTTAAAATTAAAAAAAATAATATTTATTACTCGAAATTCAGTTTGAAAGAAGGATCCAATATCCAAAATTCTCATGAATATTTTTCAATAACGACTGAACCGAACCATTTTCACAAATTCGATTCGGTTATTTGCGTATTTGGCTCTCAAGTCCCAGTACCTCCAAGTCCTCTTTGTATTAAATCTAATAATATCAAATGTTCAACAATAATAAATTTCTAAAAGTACCTTTAGAATATTGAACTAATCTTAAAAAAAAAATCGTCGTTCACAATGAGGTTCTCTGCCTGTTGGCCAATTTTTTTTATGCGGCCCCGGCGGCAACAGATCTCCTGCTTCGATTATTTTGGTCTAATTGTGGCGCCGCCATCGTTCTACTATGGAAAGGGTCATCTCTAATATATATACATACATACACACACCAATTCTTAAAATAGGAATGTAGGCCGAAATCACAACCGTTGATGGTTGAAATTTAACGTTTCGAGATTAATCCCTAATAATATTTTCTTTCCTAAATTAACAATATTAAGAGTATTAATTTGATTTCCTAATTAATATATTAAGGATTAATCTCGAACGTTGTTGTTCATCACGTTTGTGATTTATTACGTTCTCATTTTCAAGACAGTATATATATATATATATATATATATAAAGAGAGAGAGAGAGAGAGAGAGAGGGAGAGAGAGAGAGAGAGAGAGAGAGAGAGAGAGAGAGAGAGAGAGAGAGAGAGGTTCAGTTAGGAATAAATAATATACCTCTATATAAATTATAAATCAATTCTAGCCGTTTTTTTTTTCAAGAGGGACTATGAAAGAGAGCTAAGAAACAACAAGACGGATATGCGAGACCCCCTGAAATATAATTCAAGATACATCTTGCATACCTGAAATATAAAATATATGTATTTTATTACTTTTAAAAATCTGAATATTTTCAAAATCGTGCTTAATTGCATTTGAAATACACATATAGCCAAAATAGTTCTAATAGGAATTTAAGTTTGGCAATTTTATCACTTAATAGACTAAACTTTAAAGTGTATCAAAGTAGACACAAGTTTATGGTGTTATACACGTCAGGGACTCCGTTATTTCTAATCCGTTAAGTTTTAACAGATTGATGACATGACGGTTAAGTGCATGTATCAGCATTTTATTGGTCTATAATAATAAAATAATAATAAAAATTTTCAGATTTTTGTAATAATAATTAAATAATAATAAAAAATATAAAAGTCTAAAAAAATATAAAAAATAAAACAAATCTGTATTTTTTATAAAAAATGAAACTTTATTTTTTTGAATTTTTTTTAAAAAATCTGGAATATTAATACTTAAAATCGGATGTCTTTATTAAAATATGAAAATGAAAAACTAAAAATTAAAAAATTTGGATCTAATTTAAAACTTTTTTTTAAATTAGAATATTATTTTTCATAAATAAATAAAAAATTAGATCTAATTTTTCATAATATTAATAAATAAATATTATTTTTCAAAAAATCTAAAAATATAAAAGAACAAACTAAAGATTAATTATAAACCAGATCCAAATATTTTTAATTTTTAATTCTTATTTTGACTTTAAATAAAAACATCAGATTTTTAATATTAATATTCCAATTTTTTTAAAAAATAGAGTTTCAATTTTTCTAAAAAAATCCAGATTTTATTATTTTTTATATTTTTTTAGACTTTTATATTTTTTGTTATTATTTTATTATTATTATTTGATTGCATAAATCAGATCCTACTAAATAGGTACTTGAGATGCTTTTTTTGCATACTACGGGATGTTTCTAAATATGTTTTTTATATGCTGTTAAATGTAATTTTTCACTAATGCCGAGACTTTTAGTTTAAAGTAGCAAAAATTACTCGTTTATTATCTGATTTAGATGCAAAATATATCAAATTAGTCTTATTTTCATGATATATACTTCAACATACGTATTGCATATATAAAATATAAAATTTGATTAATCTGATATTATTTTTTTACATAAACAAACAATTTGATAAATCATTGTATTTTAGTGATTTGATGGAGAAACATAAATATCCAATCATACTCTTATGTGTATTGATCATAAGTCATGTATTTTTGTCGTAGATTTCGCTATTCCATGTAGAAAATTAATGTTAACCATTGATCATTTTCAATCGTGGATGAAAATTGGTTCCTAGTTCCTATATGGGGAAAAGGTTCAATACAAGAAAACACACACACACACACCCACACATATATATATATATATATATATATATATGAAAGGGCTAGAGAGAACTTTTTAATTTGTAGTAATATTTGATAAACATGTGTTGTTAATAAGTATTTAAACGGTCAAATTTTACTTTGGATCACAAAAGCACCTACCAAAATACTTTTCCTACTATATTTATAGTGATGCAGGAGGTTTTGTATGTAGTATAAGTATGGAAAGTATATTACAAATATGAGAAATGTGCATGTATGTACTAAGATGAACATCTTATTACATATTCTTATGGCCTTTTGGTAGGCATGTTTCGGCAGGTTAGATATATTAACCGGCCGAAACAAGCGTTAGTTAGCCATATTTCGTTAACTCTTTGACCCGACTTTAAGCTCAAGCCCTTTACTATTCCACTGTTCAAGCTTGGTTACGAAACTCACCAAAATGGCGGGTTTAAATAACTTAATTGAACGATGCTCATTTTAACTCAATAATCCCAAAATTACCCCTTTATTTTTTTTAAATCTGGAATATTAATATTAAAAATCGAAAAATTTTATTTAAAGTTCGAAAATAAAAAATAAATTAGTTCGAAAATAAAAAATAAAAATTGAAAATTTTTTATTTAAATTTTGAAAATAAAAAAATCGAATATTTTTATTTAAAGTTCGAAAATAAAAAATAAAAATCAAAATTTTTATTTAAATTTCGAAAATAAAAAAATAAAAATTGAAATTTTTTATTTCAAGTTGGAAAATAAAAAATAAAATTAGATTCGAAATAAAAAATAAAATTAGTTCGAAATAAAAAATAAAAATCGAAAATTTTTATTTAAATTTTGAAATAAAAATAAAAATCGAAAATTTTTATTTAAAGTTTGAAAATAAAAAATAATATTAGTTCGAAAATAAAAAATAAAAATCGAAAATTTTTATTTAAATTTTTATTCCAGCTTTTTAAAAAAATAAAGTTTCAATAAAATTTTTTCCAGATTTAGATATATATATATACGAGGCGTTACGAACCCGTGCGATGCACCGGCTGTACTTTTGGTTGAATATCTACGTGTTTTGTACGTAATGTTTGTACAGATGTTTATATACTTTGTATCAAGGTTGCGTTAATGTGTGTAATATAAGTTATATCACTATGTAACGCCCCGACTTTCTAGGGGTGATTATTGGGGAAAATAAATAAAAGGTAAATTTGACGAAGAATAACGCCTAGAGTCGCTACACTGACATAAATTAAATACCTTTAATTAAGGTAATAACACGTCATAGATACGAAATAAAATTTGCGTCGGAAGAATAAATTATAAATTGTTAATTTCTAACAAAAGTTTCCCCAAAAGAATTTTGAAACATTTGACATAAGAAAAACCTCATTTAATAAATTTCATTCATACGCCCTCTCGGCTCGCTCATTCGTTCATCCGGCTCGATTTAACCTGCGGGATCAATAAAGATGGGGGCGAGCTTCCTTCAGCTCGTGGAAATCTCACTTATCACAGTAATATATAATCTCATGGAAAGCATAAAATGAATAATCTATCATATCTTTTCCTCAATATGAATACATACACACAATATTACGTATAGCATGAATCTAGCACGCATAACACGAATATTGAGGTTGCGCAGGTGTCCCCGCAACAACATTGTAATACCCGTAATTTTTATCCCCGGAAATTTTCTATTTTTGGCGGAAGTCTATTTTGACGACTTGCTTGGGACCGTTTCGTCATCCTGAGAATGATTAATTCTACACTTTTTGTCATCCGAGTTCGTTTCGGTATCGTTCTGTTGAATTCCGTGTTCTTTAACGACTTTTCCACGTGGGAGTTCGACTTTGTTAAATCACCATAAATTTTTGGTAACTCCAAAAATTCTGAATCTTTGCAATATTATAGAGCATCGAGTTAGCTTTCCAATGGTTCAAACGGTGAGTCAATCGGAGTCCGGACGAGAGAGTTATGGTCGTTTTAACTCACCCGCTCGTTATTGGCCGATCACTGCCGGCCGAACCCGGCCGTGTCGTCCGACACGGCCCGTGCCGTACTCGTCCGGAAGTGCCGAAGTTTCTGCCGACCAGACTCGGCCGTGTCGTCCGACACGGCCCGTGCCGTACTCTTAGGATAGGCTGGAACGCAGCTGACACGCCGGCCGTGTCCCGGGACACGGCCGAGTCATGCCTGGCCGCCATCGGGCGGAGTCGTCGGAAGGCCCTCGGCGCCGCGACCGTGTCAAGCGGGACACGGTCGAGTCCTGTCGACCAATGCAACACGACCGTGCCGACCGCACGGGCCGTGTCCGGCGATCAACCCCTATAAAGGCCCCGCAGACGTTTTTCTTGCCATTTTTCACCTTCTTCTTCTCCTCTTCCGCAGCTGGGCGTGTTCTAAACTTGAAGCCATGTTGTTGATGAACATATCCATGGAGTTCCGTGGGTTATATCATCAATCATTCGTCCGCTAACATCCTTTGATCGAGCGAATCGTAAGATTTTCCAAATCTAATTTTGGGGATTTTGGGTATTTTGTTCGATTTCCCGTTTAATCCGATTTAACTTAGGATTGTGATGGATTGATGATTATTTAGATGTATTGTATCATTTCCTTGTTATCCCATGTTTGGATCGTATCGATTCGTTGTTTTGGTCGAGTTCTTGGCCGACGCCTTGAAGGTGTCCGTAAAATGTCATAGAGGGGTTTTCGGGCGTTCTACGATTATTCTTCCCGTATGATCGATGATTTATTGAATTTATGTTGTTAGGGTCGAATTCTTGTGAAGAACTCGAGTGAAACCCTTCCGCTCGTTGTCTTCTTCGTGGTTCAAGCTTCCCGATCGAACCGTGTTCTTCGGGATCTTGAACGTTTATTAAGGCAAGTATACATTTATGATTATGCGTTCTCGACTTTGAAAGTAAGAGGAATTGATGGTATGATATGAGCGAACCGTTTTACGGCATTCATAGAAATATTGATGGCATATCATGAGCGAACCGTTTTACGGCATTCATAGATATATTGATTGGCATGTAATGAGCAGAACCGTTTTGACGGCATTCCTACATGTATCGGCGTATGAGGTGAGCGAACCGCTTTGACGGCATTCACATACGTAACGGCGTATGAGGTGAGCGAACCGTTTCTACGGCATTCACATACGTCTTATGAGATTTTAGTTATTAGGAATACTAGTCTTGAATTGATGAATTGACGGATATTGATGAATTGACGGATATTGATGAATTGACGGATATTGATGAATTGACGGATTACATTTACTTTATTGTCGAAGTATTATGTTTCATATTGTTATACTTGCACTAGCTATTCGACGGCTAACCCCTTTATGGGGAAATACGTTTCATGTATTTCGAGTTCCAGGAGAGCGGACGGCGGTAGTGCAGTCGGCATGAAGATGATGGGCAAGTGTGATACTATGTCTTGTCTCGGTTATCTCTTTTGGTTTCCTCCATTCGGTGTTGTTGTCTTGGAATGGATTTTTAAATACTCGAGTATTGTATTTCGCTTTCCTTGATGTTCCTACTGTGTTGCCGAGGTATTGATTTGTGCGGTGATGTATATGGTTTCATTGTTTATGGTTTGAATACCATTTGTATCGTCTTTCTTTCTATTGTATGTAGACCTTATCGGTCAAGTTTATAGTTCCGCGTATGTTTAGCCTTGTGGGTCCCACGGCGGGGCTCACGGCGCCGTAATATACTGAATAACTTGGGGTGTTACGAATATGGTATCGAGCTTAGGTTTATGGATACCTAGGTCAGCCGGTCTTTTAGGTCGATTGAGTCGGCATTTGCCCATAGTATCACTACTGCCATCATCACAAAGGCGACCCCAGACTTGTAAGTCCTCTCACTCTTCTCGTATTTTTCTTAATCATTTCGTTTATAGCTTGGTATTCTTGGGAATTGGTCACTTCGAGAATGTGCGATTCGGATTATACTTACGCACGTATGTGCCCTTCAGAATGTTGGCTGAAAGTAGGAAGAATCGTATTGTGATCACGGACGTGAACTCTTCCTTGAGATTTTGTTAAGTTGCTAATGGTGATAATGGTGTGTATCGACATTATGTTGAGACTTTGTTTAGGAGTCGCATGCTAGTATCACGGGAAATCTTCGACTTCGCAGACTTGTAAGTATGTTGTTCGGATTATTCGATAATTCTTGGTGAATTTGAATTCCAGTTGAAAGGTTGTTTGTGCGAGTGATTGCGAGTTTCGAGGACGAAACTTGTTTTTAAGGGGGGTAGAGTGTAATACCCCGATTTTTTTTCGGATATATATATTTTTTTCGTTTATATATTGGATATCGTGGATGGTTAATTATGCTCGAGGACGTTGTGAACGTTTGATAATGTTATTGAATTGAGTATATGTATTGATTTTGGTGTATGCTCGTATTTGATATGTCATGACTTTGGACAGGAATTGTTGAAATTGGCTAAGTATGGAATTATTACGTACGTTAATAAGGTGAGATTACGTACGTAAGATTGGCATGGTTACGTACGTTAAGGCTAAGGTATTACGTACGTAACGAAGGCATCGGACAGAACCGAGTCCTGTGAGGCAGGTGGGAACCTGTTTCGGCAACTTTCGGTGGAGGATGTTGACAGGTGAGTCAACGTACGTGTTACGTACGTTATACAGGACGTGTTACGTACGTAACACAACCATTATCTGTAGCAAGTCAATGGTATATTACGACGTTATATGGTATGGGTTACGTCGTAATGGATCGCGGAATGAGACGGTGAGTTGGTTACGACGTTATGGATATTGGATTACGACGTTAAAGTTGTTACGTACGTTAAGAAAGGACACCTACGTCGTAATGAGAGTGCAATTTATATATTGAAGTGTTGCCTTTCATTTCTCTCACGATCCTTTGAGATATTTCTCTCAAAACTCGTCCCTCTTCACTTTTAAGAGTGTTCTAAACACTTTTAACATGATTGTGAGCTTGGAATCATGGAATTAGAGCTTGGTTATGGAACTTTTGTTGATTCTTGAAGTGATTCCTTGTGTTATCCATATTCTATGAGGTTTATGTTGAAGGAAGATAATGATATGCCTTGAATATGTTGATTATGATTATGGAATCATAGAGATCTTGATGTTCTTGAGGCCATATGATGACTATGATGATTTAATGATTCTTGGAATGGAGTTCAAATTATTCTTTCTTCGTGGTTCGTCCATGCAAGGTAATCCTCGTATCCCTTTGATAGTGGCTCATTTTTTTTTCTTTTTGGGCTACTACTTGGGAGGGAGTACATTGGGAATCGTGTATTTTGATGTTCGTATTATTTCAATGAAAATGCATAAATTGGACTGTACTTTTATCCGCTGCGTGAGTATTTTTGGAAATGGATTTTTGGTATTTTGCCAACTGAAATTTTATTTTGTAAAACCGATTCCCTAAACTGAGTTTTTGGCATTTTAACCTTGATCGTTTTGACGGTATTTGGAAAATGATTTTTTTTAGTATTTGAAAAATATTACCGTCATCGGTCTTTTTAGCATTTTTGGAATGACGTGGAAATTGTGCTTAGCACAGTAAATCCTTGTGAGAAGGGTTTACGGCGTGTAATATTCGGAGGATGCAGGGTGTTACAATTATGGAATCATGTGATAATGTTATACAAGATTTGTTGGAATTGTAATAAGAGATTTCGGATGTTGATATGATCATTGAGATCTTCTTCATATGGTGATAAGGGTTTTGTTGCGATTCTTGAGATTGTATGAATGACATGATGAAGAAAATGATAACATGGAGATATATACCTCGGAGATGTTGTTCTGAACGTGATTTCGGATATTTCATGTTCTTGAAGAACTCTTGAATTATACGAGGTGATGAAAATTTTTTTAGAAGTGTTGATGTTTTGAAAATGAATATGGAATATTCATATCTAGAGCTAAATTATGTGTTGGAAATAATATTCGTATAGGAATACGAATGTGATTATGAGTTTGATGAGACTATTATTCATCTCTGAATTTGGAAGCCCATACGTATGGAGTAAATATTCAAATCGAATGAATGGATTGTTTGATAACCTTTTTAATATGATTATCTATTGTTTTGAACCAGTCGGATGGTTCGAATTGATGACGGTCATAAGTAAATTTTAACGATGGATTTACGAGAAGGGAACCTTGTCAATTCATATCTAAGAATTGAGTTTGGAACATTTAGACCCTTATTATTGGTCCGAATTGGTTGCTGATATGATCATCATATTTCGACTCGTATTGTGGACAGGATTTGTAAGTGTCTGAGTTGGATTGTTCAGACTGTGATTAGTCGAGATATGGTAAAACGATTGAGTTCGAGGTTTGGTGGTATTGATATTGGTCGTCATCGAACCGGTTGATTATCAATCCTTCGTTTTACAATAAGGTATGATGTTTGATCGTGAATTATGACTGTTGTGTTGCGGTTAAGGTTGAAGGGTTCGTAGATTAACTTGGTCGAGACTGAGGGAATTCGTAAGACGAAATCAACTGAATTGGTAACAGTACGTTGTATTGATATCGAGGCAAGTTTTATACTCGTACTAATCATGAGACTAATGTTATCGTGTATGTGTACGAATGTGTGTATCATTTCAAGACTTGGCCTCCTTATGATTTTATTGATAACAGGGGATTGTTTGATACGACACCCGTCGACAAATTATGCCAAATGTTACTGTTGTTTGTAAATGGCCGGTTCAAGGCATTACGATACTTGTTGGTAAAGTTGCTATCGATAGCCGGTTCGCGGTATCGATGTATCGATTATTATTATTCGCGATTAATGTCGTTCTGAGACATCGTTGAATCTTTGTCATCGAATTGGATCTGTTGCTATGATGATTTCGTTAACCGATTGGGGACGTTTGATATATCCTTTTGTCATCTCCGTTTCGGTGGTCGGTTTAAGACACCGGGACATCTATTCTATCGTATCATTGATTATCGATTGTCCGTTCTTAGGTAATCGAGGTATTGAATAAGTATTATCGAAGATAATTCCCATCGATTATCAAAGATAATTTCCATCCGTTGTATAATTGTTATCGATTGGCCATCCTACGGTAATAGTAGTATTGAATTGGGACTTTCGATGATAGTTCCCATCCTTTGTATTATTATTGTCGTGTTGAACGATTCAAGGCAGAACACTATTTTCTTGTGAACTCGGTAATTTTGTGATCTTTGAAGGTTGAGGATTTTCCCGAACTGTTGTGTTGTGATCGTTGCTCGTGTTAATCGGTCCTTAGGGAAATTCTGATCCCAGGATGGTTGTTTTGAATATCGTTGGTCGTGTCGATCTTTCATTATTCGTGTGTCATCGTTCACTTGGTGAGTCGTATGATCCGTATTGGATGTTTTATCCCTTGAGTTTCGTTGTCATGTTGTATCGTGGCATATCTGGAATCATGTCTGCGTCTTTGATTGGTTATGTGTAAGATTTTTAGCCAGGCACCCGATGGTCATGCGTGGATATTTCCGCATTGGACCGTGCACACGAGACGTAGTTCTTGAGGCTAATTAGGTACATTGTCACACGTATATTTTGGATTCCGTATACGGGGTGGACATGTGCACGGACACATTTCCGGATCGGGCGTACTGTGATATCCCTCTTGAGCTTTATTGATTGATCGTTCGTAGTCCATGTTGTATTGGATATGTCCGACGATTTGCGATCCAGTTGTTCATACGCCGAGGGGTATGTCAAACGATCGAGTTTGCTCCTTTGAGATCTCAGATTATGATGATTCTGACTTTGGGCTGTTCGGCTTTCAGGCCATTGTGATGTATCGGTATTCCCGTTGGAGCCTTCGGGCATTGTGAATTCGTATCTTTTCGGCATTGGTTTGGTCTACCTTCGGGTAATGTATTGTTGTGTTCTATATTGATGATTCGCCGTTTGGGCATATGTTTGATTCTTGTGCATCTCGTTGAGTTTTCTGGCGAAATATTTCTTCTCCTACTGTTTTAAGTTTCGGGACGAAACTTCTTTTAAGGAGGGTAGAATGTAATACCCGTAATTTTTATCCCCGGAAATTTTCTATTTTTGGCGGAAGTCTATTTTGACGACTTGCTTGGGACCGTTTCGTCATCCTGAGAATGATTAATTCTACACTTTTTGTCATCCGAGTTCGTTTCGGTATCGTTCTGTTGAATTCCGTGTTCTTTAACGACTTTTCCACGTGGGAGTTCGACTTTGTTAAATCACCATAAATTTTTGGTAACTCCAAAAATTCTGAATCTTTGCAATATTATAGAGCATCGAGTTAGCTTTCCAATGGTTCAAACGGTGAGTCAATCGGAGTCCGGACGAGAGAGTTATGGTCGTTTTAACTCACCCGCTCGTTATTGGCGATCCACCGCGGCCGAACGGCCGTGTCGTCCGACACGGCTCGTGCCGTACTCGTCGGAAGTGCGAAGTTTCTTCCGACCAGACTCGGCCGTGTCGTCCGACACGGCCCGTGCTGCACTCTTAGGATAGGCTGGAACGATCGCCGACACGCCCGACCGTGTCCCGGTGACACGATCGAGTCATGCCCGATCGGCCGTCGGGCGGGTCGGCTGTCGGAAGGCCCTCGGCGCGCGACCGTGTCAAGCGGGACACGGTCGAGTCCTGTCGGCCAAGCTGTGCAACACGACCATGCCGACCGGCACGGCCGTGTCCGGCAGCGATCAACCCCTATAAAAGGCCCCGCAGACGTTTTCTTGCCATTTTTCACCTTCTTCTTCTCCTCTTCCGCACCGGGCGTGTTCTAAACTTGAAGCCATGTTGTTTATGAACATATCCATGGAGTTCCTTGGGTTATATCATCAATCATTCGTCCGATAACATCCTTTGATCGAGCGAATCGGGTAAGATTTTCCAAATCTAATTTTGGGGATTTTGGGTATTTTGTTCGATTTCGTCTGTTTAATCCGATTTAACTTAGGATTGTGATGGATTGATGATTATTTAGATGTATTGTATCATTTCCCTTGTTATCCCATGTTTGGATCGTATCGATTCGTTGTTTTGGTCGAGTTCTTGACCGACGCCTTGAAGGTGTCCTAAAATGTCATAGAGGGGTTTTCGGGCGTTCTACGATTATTCTTCCCGTATGATCGATGATTTATTGAATTTATGTTGTTAGGGTCGAATTCTTGTGAAGAACTCGAGTGAAACCCTTCCGCTCGTTGTCTTCTTCGTGGTTCAAGCTTCCCGCCAACCGTGTTCTTCGGATCTTCGATAACGTTTATTAAGGCAAGTATACATTTATGATTATACGTTCTCGACTTTGAAAGTAAGAGGAATTGATGGTATGATATGAGCGAACCGTTTTACGGCATTCATAGAAATATTGATGGCATATCATGAACGAACCGTTTTTACGGCATTCATAGATATATTGATTGGCATGTAATGAACGAACCGTTTTGACGGCATTCCTACATGTATCGGCGTATGAGGTGAACGAACCGTTTTGACGGCATTCACATACGTAACGGCGTATGAGGTGAACGAACCGTTTCTACGGCATTCACATACGTCTTATGAGATTTTAGTTATTCCGGAATACTAGTCTTGAATTGATGAATTGACGAATATTGATGAATTGACGGATATTGATGAATTGACGGATTACATTTACTTTATTGTCGAGAAGTATTATGTTTCATATTGTTATACTTGCACTAGCTATTCGACGGCTAACCCCTTTATGGGGGAAATACGTTTCATGTATTTCAGTTCCGGGAGAGCGGACGGCGGGTACCAGTCGGCATGAAGATGATGGGCAAGTGTGATACTATGTCTTGTCTCCGGTTATCTCTTTTGGTTTCCTCCATTCGGTGTTGTTGTCTTGGAATGGATTTTTAAATACTCGAGTATTGTATTTCGCTTCCTTGATGTTCCTACTGTGTTGCCGAGGTATTGATTTGTGCAGTGATGTATATGGTTTCATTGTTTATGGTTTCGAATACCATTTGTATCGTCTTTCTTTCTATTGTATGTAGACCTTATCGGTCAAGTTTATAGTTCCGCGTATGTTTAGCCTTGTGGGTCCCACGGCGGGGCTCACGGCGCTGTAATATACCCTGAATAACTTGGGGGTGTTACAAACATGAAACATACACAAAATACCACATATAACATGAATCGAGCATGCATGTGAATATTAAGGTTGCGTAGGTGTCCCCACAACAACATATATCTTAAGATAGCATCTTTACACGTATACATGTGAGCCTGATTCACAACATGTATCGTCAGTTTTTAAACATGAATTGAATATCACATATTGAATTGAATATCACATATACAATCCAATTAAAGAAGTTAAAGTGATAGTGAAAATTCACTCGAATAAATGATGTTGTCTGACTTGAATATGGAGATGCTTGACTCACAGTCCTAAGCCCGTAAATCCTCGATAAAGTCTACATGTAATAATATTTTAATCATTATAAAATATTACGATATAATGACGAAAATTAAAATATATATGCATAAAATCGGACTAATTATTAATATTAATTGAAAGGTCAACATTTAAATGTCTTGGTCAAAATGCGACTGAATTGGAGGTTTTAAAGTTGATTGGGGTCAAATTGTAAGAGTTGAGAAGCTGACTGGGTGTTAAAATCGAAGAATCATAAATCAAAACGGGTTTAAATTGAAGTATACAGAATTTCTGGGGTTAAATTGAAAGCTGCAGGAAAATGTGATGGCTAAATTGGAAAACCCTAATAAATATTTCAAAATTGGTGTCATTAATACTCACCAATCATTTTTAGGACTCAATCTTTCATTATATATGATATTAAATTATCATATATTTATATAAACTAATTTAATCTAAGTACATTTTTTCTATAAAAAAAAAAAAGATTTGAAAATCATGATCCACAAGCATGTTCGCAAATAGATAAATCTAATATATTGATTTATATTATAAAACTGTATATAAGATAGAGAAATGACAGAGAGAGTAAATTATCCATTGTGTTTTCATTAATAACGAAAATTCTATTTATATAAAAACTTCATATAACACATTCACGATTATATAGTTAACATAATCTATATATATATATATATATATAATAGCATTACGGATTCGATACATTAGATTAGTTCTCTCTTCTACGTGGCATTCTCTTAATTTTGGATTCCTGTTTATCTAAAATCTTGAATCCACATCAATTTAAAATGATACTTAATCAATGGACAATCCAAATAAATAAAATTCTATATTTTGAATCTCACATCGATTTAAAATAGGACTCCACCAATGGAGAACCTAAATAAATACTTAGAATCAATGTGTATTTTTCAACCATATAGTTATTTTACACACAAACTTAAGAATATTATTTTTATTGTGTCTAATTTGGCCAGTTATTAAGTTGGACAAATAAAAGTTTAAATTTTTAATGAAAATTTAATTGGACCAATTATTAAATTTACATTAATTTTATTTGTCTAAAGTTGAATCTCATATCTATTTTATTTAGTAGTTTATAATAATTAAAAATCTATATCATAGTGTTACGGATTTGAATCACCACATTGACCCTCTCTCATTTGTGGCATTCCGTGAATTTTGTATTCGTGTTTATCTAAAATCTTGAATCCCACATCTATTTAAAATGTTACTTAACCGATAAACGATCTAAATAAATAGAATCCATTGTCTTGAATCCCACATCGATTTAAAATAGAACTTCATCTATCAAGAACTTAAAATAAATATTTAAAATTCAATGTGTATTTTTCAATTCCATATTTATATTTCATATATAAGCTTAAGAATTTTATTTTTATTGTGTTTAATTTGTCCAATTATTAAGTTGGAGAAATAAATAGTTAAACTTTTTGGTGAAAATTTAATTTGATCAATTATTAGATTTATATTAATTTATTTGTCTAAAATTTGAATAACATGTTTGTTTTATTTAGTAGTTTTATCTTACTTAAAAATTTTAGTTTGGCCAATATTAATAATATCAGTTATTAATGCTACGTCGGTGTGTTGCAAAGTCAAAAGAAAAAAATGCTAGATCTCACACTCAGAGCAGTGTTACTCGAATTTCTGATTTGGTAACTCGAATCAGATTCGACTTACATGATTTTGTTACGGGTAACTCGTATCTTATCCGGTAACCCAGATTCGGGTAACTCGATTGTCTAATTGTATTACCCGATTGTCAATCTTTCTCAATATTGTATATTTTTTAAAATTGACTCGAAATTATGTTACTCGAAATTACAACATATGAATTGAAGTTATTCGAGTAAAGGTCAATTTCGACAATTTAAATATCAAAAAAATTGTTGCTAAATTTAGAATAAAAAAAATAATGCTACATGTAAAAAGTCAAAACACATTTTCACTCTAAAATATATCACGTCACAAGAATAATAAATTTACTATTTACTTTTTGACTATATTAGAACAATTTAACGTTTAAACACCAAAAAAGCCAGGAATAATGGGATTTCTTGTCTAAAGAGATTTCACGTGATGCGACGGAAAAAGAATCGCACAAGTCAAAACAAGGATTAACCTAACCAAGATTCTATATGCTAAACACGCTTTAGGGTAAATGGGAATATAGAATGCAAGGCCCTATTCTTTTAAATTTATTTTTCAGTTTTTCAGTTCAGTTCAGTTCAGTTCAGTTGAGTTCTATTTTTTTTCTTATTATTATTATTATTATTATAACATCACTTTATTGAAAACTCAAAGGATTTACAAAATTAATTGGGAAGAGAGACCAACCTGGCTCACTCCTCTAGCAATAAATAAACTAATACGACTAAAAAGTGATCCGCAAAGACGAGCACCAATGTCTTGCGTCAAGGAGAAAAGTCTAATACGCTTTAGTAAGGCTACCGCCTCTTTCTCAAGTTCTCCAAATGAAGAAAAAGAAAAGGGGAGGAAGCCATAACCGATGTCCGCACATTTAGCCTCATACTTGACACGTTTACGTCGAGCAGCCTCACTAATCGCCCGCACAGGCACAAAATCAAGCAACCCCGATTGCGTCAAGGGAGACGAACCTGTAAGATCAACACAAACATCACGCCCGCCATCCCAAGAATAAAGCAATATATCAGCTGGTCGCAGGGATCTGTCCATATCTCCATGAAGCCCAATATCTACCTCCTTACGAACAGAAATCCCGGACCGAGAGCATATATCAACAGAAATCCCGGACCGAGAGCATTATTATTTTTTATTGTTATTATTATTATAATAAATATTAAAAACTCAAAGGGTTTACAAAAAATTAGTGGGAAGCCGAGAAACCAACTGGGCCCCCACACCTCTAGCAATAGCAAAACCAATCCTATTAAAAATATGAACCGCAGCACGTGCCCCAATATCTTGAGTTATAGAGAATCGTCGAATACGCTTTAGTAAGGTTACTACATACTTCTTGTTATAAAATCGAAATAATAGAGAGAAAAATTAGAGAATGATTTTCAGGTATATTTTTCATTAATAACTGAAGCCCTATTTATAGGAAAACTTCAGATGGCACAATCGTAATTACATAATTACATCAGGGGTATAATAGTCATTCACACTACATAAAAATAAAAGGGTAATTGAAATGTCACTTTCAAGGCTTATTATAACACTCCCCCTTGAATGACTATTTACATAAATATCTGCTGAACTAGTTTGAAGAAAAAACCAATGGGGGAAAAACTTTCAAACTGTTTGTATTGGAGCTTGTGGCAATCATATCACGTTGCATCATAATGTTGGTAGGAAATCTCAGTGGGATAAAACTTCAGCAATCGGTGATCTCGTAAATTTGCTACCCCTTATCTCGATAGTTCTTGTATGAATATTCTTGTGCCGTCTCAGTAAAACCTCGTGGGATAAAAACTGAGTGAATCTGTCATGTATATCATTCGTTGGAGTATCCATGTGTTGCCTCATTAAAACCTTGTCAAGAAAACCCAGTGGAAAAAAACTTGATCGAAGGAAAAAGAGTACAACTACTCCTTCCGTTATCAAACTTTGAGGAATAATCTTGATCTTTGTAGTGTTCCTCATTATGCCATGAATATGCCTCATTAAAACCTTATTAGGAAAAACCCAATGGGAAAAATCCTAATGAAGGAAAAAGAGTACATTATTCATACTAATACGCCATTCCAGTTGCCTCGTTAAAAACCTTGCTAGGAAAACCCAATGGGACAAAACTTCAGTCAAGGGGAAAAGAGTGCAACGCGTATTTTATAAATATGCCCCAGGCATTACAATAATCCTCCGAATATCATCTTCAGTGCAGTTTGTAATATCGAACTCATATTTTTTGCGATATATTCCAAATCTCTTTTGGAAATTTCATATTAGTTGTGATTAAGCTGCCTCGTTAAAAACCTTGCTGGAAAAACCCGGTGGGATAAAACCTCAGTCAAGGAAAAGAGTACAATAGATAATTTTCGTTCACAACGCTTTATTTTGAGTGACTGTACGCACTGATAATATGTTCAAAATCTCCTTACGAGTCACTTATAGTAAGCCCATATGTTTCATTTTATTATAAGGGCATATATTTCAATTTTGATGGATTTCAATATCCTCATTTTCACAAATCATGGATTTTAATATCCTCATTTCCAATATCCATATTTCACAGTCATGGATATCCTCATATCATTTATCGATATCCTCTTTCCAATCATTGATATCCTCATTTTCACAAATCATGGATTTTAATATCCTCATTTTCAATATCCATATTTCACAGTCATGGATATCCTCATATCATTTATTGATATCCTCTTTCCAATCATTGATATCCTCATTTTATTCATAGCGCTATATTATGTCGACACATTTCAACATTTATTTTCCCATGGCAACATAACTTGCCGAGATATCTCATTATCAATCATTTATAGTTATGTCTATATACTTCTCAAAAGTATATGCCTCCTTTTATCATTTGCTTTGATTCATATTTGGGGAATTATTATATATTTATCAAAGCAGTTGTAGTTGGTACCAAAGATTAATAATCTGTCATGCCTCTTTGAACTTCAATTTCATATTTGAGTTGTGAGGATATATTGTGATGCATTTCACATATTTCCAACTACCAATACTCCCCCTCATGCTGAGAGATTTCTTGAGCACCAAACTCATATGCCAGTATCTCAGTATTCATCTTCAGTCATGGGAGTTTATATATTATGTTCTCTATATTGGCTGGAGGACTTCAAATAGTATGCCAATTGATATCCCACTTGTATGCGCATATCTTGATCCTTTCTCGGATCTATTCAAATTTATTTGGGATATATTAGTAGCTCAATCTGATATGGAATATATGCTCAAACCGTGAGCAAATCATCTCGTAAATTTCTGATTACGAGTCATATAAATATGTGACTATCTAGTGGATCCATAATATCTAGTAGTTCACATGTAGAGGAAGTGGGCCCATACTCCCCCTTAATATATTCCAAATTTATTAGGGATTCATTCCCAATATTGGCTAGTATTGATATTAACCGAGAACAAATATTTGAAGATGATGTGTCTATACCACCATATAGATGTTTTACCGACATATCACATCATCTTTCGGTGCCATTATTGCATATCATTATCAACATGGAGTCGTCACTCCCACATGTCATATTATGTTCATTATTCAAATAGAACTGTAGTTCATAAGCTTCTGGATATGAACTATTCGAACGCGGAGTCAAATCTCATACGCATAATTCCAATCTATAAATAGATTATCATTGTATTCACAAGCACCCATACCGAGGGTTTGAATATCATAATGGATTCAATGCTTTTGAATCTTCGTAAATATTATCCATCTCTTCCAGTGAATATCATAAAAAGAATTTATCGAGCTCGACTCGAAAGATTAAGGGTGCTAATGAGAAATGGCATCCCAGAAGATATTCGATGGTTGATCGAAGCACAAGTTCGACTATCTGGCGAATTTTCAAATTCATTTAAGTACATGCCAGGTACAGGTAAGAGTAGTTTTGCAAAGAAACGCAGAGTAAAAAGATTAGGTGGGTGCTATAAATGTGCTCGGTGGACATGTGACACACGATGCAAATCTGTGGGGTTTGTATCCAAAAATCGAGAAGATAAAATAGCATTTATCAAGGATGGATTGAGTAAGGAATCTATGGATCATGATATTCAACAGATTCTTGATGCACATCCGAGTGGATAGGGCTGTTAGCGGTCCGAGTGAACCCGAAACCCGGTCATGAACCAGACCGAAAAACCCGGGACCGAAACTCACCCGACAATTAACGAGTTCGGATTCGAGTTCTAAATATTGAACCGAAACCGATAAGACCCGGACCGAGAAAACCGGAAAAAGACCCGGTAATATATATATATATATATATATATACACTCACACACACACCAAACAAGGCCTAAGGCCTTTGGTATATAAATTTTTTATTACTTGTTATTATATTTATTAATTATAGTAATAAAAAAATTAATTAATAACTTGATAATAATAGATCTAATTAATACAAAATAATTAATAACAATACAATATAATATAGATCTAATTAATACAAAATAATTAATAACAAAATAATTCCCTTGTTTAAAACCATCAGGGAATTGGGATTTTTTTCCCATCCCACATTGCTTGGTTCACCTTGAGTTCCATCACCATTTTGCTTAAGGTTTCATCCCACATTGCTTGGTTCACCTTGAGTTCCATCACCATTTTGCTTAAGGTTTCATCCCACATTGGTGGGATAAACCATCTAAAAGCCTTGATATCAACTATAAATATGCCTCCTCCCTTCCACTACTCTCTCATTTATGGATTCGGGTTTCCGAATTCTGGATTCGGGTTTCGGATTCGGACCGAGTCTACCCGGTACCTATTTCGGACCGGTTTCGGATCTTAAATATGACCCGGTTTTCTTACCGGTCCGAACCGGGTCTATCCGGTACCTTACCGGACCGGTTCCGGGTCTGTGAAAAACCAGGCCGGACCGGTCCGATAACAGCCCTACGAGTGGATACGTTCATCGTGAACTAATGGCTTTGTGGATACAATTTAAGGACGAACGG
The DNA here is from genome assembly GCA_033398695.1 of Orobanche coerulescens. Classification (NCBI taxonomy): domain Eukaryota; kingdom Viridiplantae; phylum Streptophyta; class Magnoliopsida; order Lamiales; family Orobanchaceae; genus Orobanche; species Orobanche coerulescens. The sequence goes on along the minus strand of CM065807.1, from coordinate 3,212,304 downwards.
GAACGTTATAGTCATGAAAAATTAATCTCAAAAGATCCAGTTTGTAAGTCCGTTCTATCAAAGTTGGTATAAGGTAATAGAAAAAATAATGCAAGTTGATGAATATTATTTTCCAATATATAAATTTCTCATTTTAGATCAGTAACGTCATTTTCATTGAAAAATATAATATCATATCTTTCGTTTTCTTTTGCAATTTTGTCAAAAGTAATGACTTATCTGCCGCTCCATTTTCAATGAAAATAGTGAAGTCATTTGTCGTTTAGAAAGAAGTTTGTTCTTTAAATTTGGGATCCAAAAATCAGAAAATGTATCTCTCATAAAAGAATTTTGAAAGTCTAGTGTAGAAAGATGGAGTTCTCAGAATCCTCATATAGATCTCATCCATTTAAAACTATATGTATTTTAGGTGGATCCAAACTGATAGGTCATATCCAGCATGTAGATATGGCGTATCAATTCGTAAAAGAATTAGGAAAGCACAAAATCGATATATTGTATGGTGGGAGTAATCATAGATTTTTGGGTTATCTTTTAGATGCTGCACAAAATGGGAGAATAAGTGTAACAAGTATTTTACACTTTCCCACAGTCAGAACCAGTAGTATAGGAGGTTCAACTGGGTTGATGCTTCAAGCACAGTCTGTTCATGATAGTTTGATGTATGTGGTGAATAATAGTGATGCCTTTATTGTTCTCCCAGATGGCTACGACACACTCAATGAGATATTCAACATCACGTCATGGGCTGAGCGGGACTTCCATACCAAACCTATAGGTTTGTTGAATATTAATAATTTCTTCAGCGATTTGTTTGCCTTTCTGGATCAAGGAATAGATCACAAATTTATATCTCAGCCATCACGAGATATAATAATATGTGCTGACACTGTTGCTGATTTATATCTCAGAGCAGGATTTAGATAATCGATCAACTACTTCTCCAGAGTAGGATTTATTTTTATCAACTGCTTCTTCTTTGAGAGCAAGATTTATGAACCATTCATGTGGTATAACCAACCACGATGGTGATATATAATATATAAATTGCGTACATGTAAAACCATCCATCTTGTGATAATTGAACTCATCACATGGGAGGTATTATAATTATATAAAATAAACGCAATAAATATGTGGTTTTAAACCGCCACTTTGAGATAAGTAAGAGACATAATTTAAACTGCAAAATAATTAACTGCTTCTACCAGAGCAGGATCGTCCAATCAATTCCGCAAAATAGTCATCGTCAAGGTATAGGTCGAAATATCGACTGCCGTTAATAGCAAGTGTAATGGTATGTATTCATGAATCTTTGTGGTTTCTGGGGTTGAATATTAATTCGTACGTTGTAATAAATTTAATAATGACATGTATGAAAATAGTTAATACCCATATCAATATTAGTGTCAAATTGAAGCTCTCGTGAAATGGATCACGATGGTATCAAGAAAAATTAATTTTGATATCATATGTATCTTATATGTAAGAAAAACCAATGTATAATTCAATAAATTAAAAGAATATTTTATTCTTTTATTATTTTATCAAATTTACTTTGTCAGTTTCGGGTTACTTCAAACATGAGTCCGACTATAAGCACATTTTTGACAAGTGATTTGATGGACTCAAATTCAAATCAAAGAAAGATCTATTCATCCCACGTGAAAGTTGGCCCACAAATGCCCTTTGATTCCACCATTTCTCTTCAGGTTGAAGGGTTTGAAATAAATCACATGTTGGGCAGCCCCACCAATTCCCATCATTTCCCATCATGGAGAATAAAAAAAGGATTAATATTTATTCGATTAAAATAATTTCACATCATTTTCTCCATCTCAGCTTCCCCACTACTATATATAAGCACACTCCTTACAGTTTGGAAGGAAGATCAATACAACATTTTAAAACTAAAACATTTGAAAAGATTACAGCACTACAATATTTGCAAACTACGCCATATTTATTACTCCTACTACAAAAATTCATTTACGTAATGAGTTTTAACTATGGTGGTGATGACGAGTACGAAGACGTTACGGCAGATTTTTACAATCCAGAGGAGGGTTTGAAAGGCATACAAGAAGTTGAACAATACGTCAGGGGAATTGCGGCTAGAAGAAATATCACCTTAGCCAGACGTAATTCTGATCCATATAAGGTACGATTTATATGCAGTCGAGGTGGAAAGTATAGAAATCAAAAAACGAAGAATGAAAGAAATACAAAAACGGAAAAGTTAGATTGTCGTTTTTGTATAGTTGCTAAGCAATTTGATCTCTTCAATGATATTTGGGAGATAGAAGTTTTGGAAGGGAAACACAATCATCCCTTCCCGGAACATGCGGAGGGTTCGAGACTCGGACAAATATCACGCGACCAATACAAAGAGTTACAACGGCTTGAAGCGTTACACACAAGTCCGAGCAACGCGCTGGCCTATATGAAGCAAAACGATGCGAATAATGCTACAGATCAAAAAAGAGTCTACAATGCCTACAACAAATCAAGGAGCGACAGGCGTGATGGGCGTACCCCTACGAATAACTTCATCTCCCTAATGCTTCAGCGGAATTACAGGTAAAAAAATAGCAAATTGAATTTATTTAAAAATATAATTTAAATATTAGGTACTACTGTGTAATAATTAAAATATAATTTAGATTTTAATATGCAGATTTCTCGCTTTTGCACTTTTAATATTATTTGAACCCCCAACCAAAATCTAATAGTTGTATATTCATGTAATATAATTTAGAATGATAATCCTACAGTTATTTTAACTTATGAAATTAGGTACCAACTGCGGACAATGGATAGCGATGCGTACTCAAAGACATCGTTTTGATCACCTGCTTCTCATGCAATGGTTAACGCGTATCCGCATGTCCTAATTATTGATACGACATACAAGACATCGATGTACAATATGCCTTTATTGAGCGGTTGGTGCAACAAGCACCGACAAAACATTCACCATTGCATACGCATATATGCGAGAATGAAGCCCAAGATCACTTGAATTCGTTTTACAATTTATTCGGGGTTTGTATGAGTGTCTTTGTACCAAACGTTGTCGTCACGGACCGGGCACTCGCAATAATGGGGGCAGTGGATCAAATATTTCCAGAATCCCAACATCAATTATGCAGACGCCACATAGAGCAATGTGTTCTAGCCCGAGCGCAAAAACAGCAAGGATTCGACGCATCGTACGCTGAATATTTTAAAAATAGCTGGAATTGGGCAATTAGTGCGTCAACACACGATGTATGGATACGTAAGTGGGCCCATCTACAAGAAACTTACAAGAAGTATCCATCTTTAATTGCCTATTGTGAAGATACGTGGATTACACCCTTTGCAGATAGAGTGTTGGGCGCATATATCGATCATCGCCTACACTATGGAAACTACACCACAAATAGGTAATTTTATCACCAATCAAACCATCGGTATTCAAATATTCTCTCATAACTAAAATGTTTCCTACGTGTAGGGTTGAGCAAGAGCATCATCGGGTGAAAATGAACCTCCCCGGCGGCCTACACCCATTTGACGTTATCTTCGATCGTCTTCATCAGGTCATGGAGTTGCAGATCTGCGAGATTAAAAAACAAGTAAGCCACAACACTCAGAAGATAAGAACCGATTTGTTACACATAGACTTCTTCAGTGAGATAGTGCGCAATGTATCGTTCAAAGCGATCGACCTTATTCTCAAAGAATTTGCCAAGGATCTAGGCGAAAAAATGTGCGGGTGTTATCTTAGGAGAACACACGGGCTTCCGTGTCACTGCGAGCTTCTCTGGTACATGTCGGCAGACAAAAATATCCCTATTGCTTGTATTGATTCGTCTGGAGAACACTAGGTATTAATTTTCCAGATATTCCTACCAACAACGAAACAATGATGATGTCGATGTTAATACGCGGAGAAAATTATACGACGACACGGAAGACGTTGCTGCACCTCCGGCGGTTGAAAAAAAGAATAAGACTACTAGAAGCACAGATCGCAAACCTTCAAAGTTTGAGAGTGTCGGAAAGAATTTCGTAGCTAAAACTCACCCAACACAAAAAGGTAAAGGGAGAGTGGCGGCAACGCGCAGTCGAGATATTCCACTAGAAGGACGTAGAAAAAGCACGTCGGACTCTCACAATACGGGGAACTTTGCTGAAGGTAGCTATAACATATATACGCAAGGTCGTAATAGTTGTTCTCACCAAATATTCCCAAATAATCACACTTCTAAACCCCTCAAGTCCCCTGTTTCTAAAAATGTTCCGCCTCGAAACAACACCGCTCATCGAATCGGTCTCATTTTCAGAAGACTTTCCCCTACATCGAGATTATATTCAATCATACGGATGTGATTGGAGATGGAAATTGTGGATTTAGGCGGTTGCACTCGCCATCTCTACGGAAACGAAAACTTCTCGCCAAGGGTACGACAGATATGCTAGATGAACTCCGCAAAAGAAGAGAAATATACGAAAATATTATATACGGTGTTACCATGGAAGGTTTGGAGGCACTTATTGATCACTTCAATTATGATTTTGCAACGAGAGATAAGTGGTTTTCAATGCCTGATTGTGGATACTTGGTTGCGACCGTGTATAATGTTTTCGTAATTGCATTCAGTGATTATGGGGCATTTTTATGTCCTCCCATAGCCTTGGATTCTTGTAATCCACCTCCGACCGCAAAGGTGGTGATAGGAAACGTGAACGCAAACACCCATTGCATATTGGTAACAAAAACAATATAATATTTATTTTTTATATAATATATTTTATGCAATTATAACTAACTATTATTATTGAACTTTAATTTTTACAGTTGGAAATGATTCCTGGGATTATCCAAGAGCTCCGATCTCGATTTCTGCACACTAATAAACATACATCTGCAGCAGGCTTAGACTTACAATTTACAGCTTCGATACGACTCTACAAAAAATTACAAGCAGAGTATGAACCGGAACGTGTACGTATATTTCAGGCTGAAAAACAAAAACGGCAGCAGAAAATATACTAATATACCAATCGTTTCATATTGAATTTTAATTTTTTCATTTTTCACCATTTCCGTCGTGTTTCATGTTTTTCCATTTTTTACCATTTTCGTCGTGGTTCATCTTCATTGTTGTGCACAAGAAATTTTTTTACCATTAAAAGATTATCATAAAAAATGGGCTGGAGAGAAATAAAATTACTATAGCAAATAAATAAAAATAATTAAGTTGGACTAAAATATTAAATAAAAAATATAGCCCCTGACAGACACGCTCGACAGCGGCTATAATATCACAAAAATAACTAATACTTTTAAAAATAACAATTGATACTATTAAAAAAACAGTTTTTTCAAAAAAAAAAAACAGATGACTGGACCGTATATAATGCAAAACAAATCAAAACTTCTGCCCATCAAATCAAAGCTAAAAGCGGTCATGATTGAAAACGTAAAAGCACATTCATGATTGAAAGCAGTAAAGCGGCCATCAAATCAAAGCTGAAGGTGTGCTTTTAGCAACCATCTTCAAACATGAATGAGTTTTCATTTTTTTTTTTTTTTTGCGCTATTGCGGACAACCCGCTATGTGCTGTCATCTTCATTTCTCTTTTTTTTTTTTTGTGTATTCAGCTTGGGCTTCTTCTCCGTTACCTTCTTTATTTTTATTAAAACATACACATACATACAGTACCTCGTGGCTGTCGTCGGTCAACGGCTCCACTGCCGCCATAAAAAAAAACGCCACTGTAGCCTCCGGCCATAAACTTGCACAGATCTGAAACTTAGATGATGAGTCTATCTAGTTCTTTGCGATATTCGGATCTGATGTCAGACCCTGTATGGCGGAGTTGGATACTCCGACCATGATTCTGATCCCGGTGTTCGCGAACGCCTTGATGATTGTCGATCCGACCCGTATAGACTGGTATGTTTTGTCGCCGGGGGCGAGAGCTTTAACTAGATCAGGGTTGAGGAGATGACCCGGTTGGGGGATTCACGGCCTTGGGAGATGGAGTCGGTGGTGACTCTGAACAACGCCGGTGAAATACTTTTTAACTATACTCCCTAGGAAAGTTTGAACGACCATTTCTGGATGTGATTCAATTTAAAAGGAAACACTTTGGTAGAAAAGCAGCCGCCGTCGGAGGCGGGCGACGGGATCTAGCGGCGGTGAAGGTGAGCTCTCAAGAATTCAGAATTCATCCTAGAGGGCTCTGATTATCATCGTTTGAAATTCATGACCAATATCTCTTATCTCTTTTAAGTCTCCCCTTTTTTTTTAGAATTCGTATGAAGACAAAAAAGGGGATTGACACATGAAAAATACTTTGTTTTTCTTTCCTCATTTCATTCACCTGCGCTGTTTGTTTTTGTGTATCTTGGAGAGACCCATGTAGTGTGGAGAGAGAGATGCGGAATTTGATGGCAATTTGGAGAAAAAAAAAAGATCAATGATAGTACGTGTAGTAACGAGGAAGGGATTGGCTAAATATACCAACCCCTTCTACCAAGTATAGTCAATTTTTTTTTTTTTTTGGTTTTTTGCTTTTACCCCTCCCTTCCCTCCACCCCTGCCTTCACTTGCAAAGATTTCATTGTGACTTTTTTTTGGTAGTTTTTTTTTTTTTTTTGTGGTTATTTTTTTACATTTTTTTTATTTTTAAAAATAGATAAATACAATTATAATAATATCAAAAAAATTGTGTAAAAATATATTATTTAAATAGATAAATATTATATATCATGTTTATTAAATACATTACGTAAGATAATACAAAAAAAAATAGAGAAGTACAATTATGATAATACAAGAAAAAAATTAATTCTTTCACGACATGGAGTGCAAAAGTTCATTATACAAATTTTGCCGATTTATATACGGGTAGGCCCATGCCGGGTCATAATTGTAACGAAACCATTGCGGATGGTTAAGAGGTAATGGAGAATTTTCTTGTAATTCTACTTGGACGTAGTAGTTACCGACCAATGCCATCGCACCTATATTATGTTGTGGTGATCGTGGCGGACTAGACCAAATTGGTAAGCACAGCGTACTGGATGACTCGCTTAAAAAAATAACAGCAATGTCAAACCGTGAAGCAATTAGTAAACCAGTCATTGGCATAATCATCCATTTATCAGGTGGCACAGAACCGGGTTCTTGGAGACTCAATGTGTACTGCAGTCGTGCTATATCAACATCTCCGAATATGTCTTTGTATACGTTATAGTGCATAACTAACTCGTTTAATAATTCCATCTGAATTTGAAAATACTGATGTTGACTTAATCCCAAGAACGTAGCCACCGCTCTAAACCCACAATTTCCGTCTCCCTCTACATCATTTACCTGCGTGATATAAGGACGAAAAATTTTTGGAATTTTTTCTAGAATATAAGAGTTATCCGAACTCTCGAACTCATCTGGGATCTCGTTCAAGTCTATCACGTATGAACTCTCGAACTCATCTGGGACCTCATTCAAGTCTATCACTGGTTTCTTGTTCAAGTCCATCACGTATGAACTATGTCTCGCTGGTTCCTTAATCGAATCTGACCCAACAAAATTTGGTATGCTTGAACAAGATCTACGAGAATCTTGATGAACGGGATCGATATCCATTTTTTGTTGTGGTTTCTTTAAGCTTGGTCGTCCACGAGTATTTTTTTGAACTCGAGGTACTTGAATGTCGGTTTAAGTTCGGCCCATGATATCCTTTAGCTTTCTTAACAAACTTTTTTTCTCAACTTTGGACTGCTTGTAAAAGTGTTCTTTAAAATGTTCTAGTTCACCGTCACAACTAATATCATCATTTTGCACAGATGTTGACGGTGAAATATCTAGCTTCCTCCAAAAGATATCAATCGATTCCAAGGAAATATACTTATCCGTACTTATATACATTGAAAGTTCGCAAGCACATGGTAACCCACAACTGTTGCGAAGTCGACAATCACAGTTTGAGGAGTCTAACTGAAGATCCTTCCATCGTTTACGTTGGTGCATGCACTTGTCTAGTGTCGACTTTAGACAATTTAATGCCCAAGTATAGTTAACCTCCCTTTCATTAAGCATAAAGACGAAAGCTATGCAAAATGTCTTCTTTGTTGAAGTTACGCCAACAATTTCAACAAAAGGCATATTATACTTGTTCGTTTTGTACGTGGCATCTATCATCAATACGTGTGGAAATGTGCGCCAAATATCAAATGATGTTGGATGAACGAAGAATAAATTTTCCAGCTCGTTTGAAATACTTGTAGAAAACTCATAAACATAATCATTAGAATGCAAAAGGGACAGGAGAACCTGCATTGGAGATTTGCCTACTTGCTCGACCATGCGGATTTTATTGCGTGCATTGTAAATAGTTTTGAGTGTGGACACATTATTTACATTCCACTGCTTTAGTATTGATAAAATATCGCGGGGCGCCACATTCATCGTTGTCAACTCTGCAACCAAACTATATTCATCCTCAGATAATCGCTTTGCATATGGCTGCCCCTCCATATACTGTGCAATTGATGGTTATGTTTATCACATATCACCCTTAACCTCCACGAATCATATTCATCTAAATATTTTCCTTCTAATTCAAATGGACAATTACTTTTTTTGGTACCAGAAACATTACTTGAATCCTTAACTTTATAGTCGCCGCCACGATCACACATGAGTACAACTTTATACACGAAACCACAAGGTTTCTTATTTGATCTTTTTTGACGATGACAACACCTAGAGAGTGCGCCATGTTTTGTACCCAATCCATCAATTCTTCACGAGACCCGAACACCTAAAAATAAATTGCAAGTGTATAAAAAATCGACATTTATAAAAGATTAAAACCATATAATTGTACCTGATTAGTTGCAAATTCTGGCGTCATCGTGAAAAATCCAGCATCTTCAGTTAAATTATTTTCGTTAAAAATCGACATTTGTGGACGTAGATGTATATGTGTGTTTAGTTGTGTGTATCCATGATGTGTGTGCAATATCCCCTATATATAGAGTTGTGTGTGTGTTGGGGAAGAAAATAAATGAGAGTCTAGCCGCCCCCTGTATTTGTCACTCACGGAGTAATTAGCTGTCCATGCACTCACCGGGTCATTAGCTGTCAATGCACTCACGGGGTCATTAGCTGTAATTGGGTCATTAGCTATCACGCTTTTGGTATAAAAAAAGCGTTCACTGACAGACTATCACTTTATGTGAACAGAAAGTCAATTCATGTCCCTATGTGCGGATCTCTTGTCCAAGAAACCGACAGACTATCAATTTTTTAAGTTAAAAATATTTTATTTTTAAGTCAATTCATGTCCCCATATACGGACCACTTTATTTTTTTTTAAGTTCATTGACTTTTTCTTGGTATATTTAGTAATACCCAACGAGGAATCCGGCCCAACCGTAATCCATGGTGAGGCATTTGCGATCCGACTTGAAGCCCAGCAGGTAGAAGAAGAGAGAGAGAGAGAGAGAGAGAGAGTTTGGATGTATTGTGTTTGTTTGTAATAATCCAATTTCTGATAGGATCATCTATAAGATGCAACTGTAGAGCATACTCTTGTGATATATTACTGAAATGGTTAGAGCCTCGTGCTGATAACGTGTTATAAAATCGAAATAATAGAGAGAGAAATTAGAGAATGATTCTCAGGTATATTTTTCATTAATAACTGAAGCCCTATTTATAGGAAAACTTCAGATGGCACAATCGTAATTACATAATTACATCAGGGGTATAATAGTCATTCACACTATATAAAAACAAAAGGGTAATTGAAATGTCACTTTCAAGGCTTATTATAACACTTCTCAAGTTCTCCAAAAGTAGAAAATGAAAAGGGGAGAAACTCATATCCAATATCCGCACATTTAACATCGTACTTGACACGTTTACGTTGTGCGACATCAATGACCGCACGCCTTGGCATAAAATCAGTCATCCCAGATTGCGTCAAGGGCGACGATCCCGTAAGATCAACACATACATCACGCCCACTATCCCAAGAGTAAAGTAATATATCAACCGGTCGTAAGGATCTGTCCCTATCTCCATAAAGCCCAATATCCACCTCCTTACGAGCTGAAATTCCGGACCGAGAACATATATCAACAAGAACATCACGCACAAGGTTATGCCGATGTTTAATGCCAACAATACCCGCACACGAAACAGCGTGATCCCCATAAATATCTCTAGTAAATACCTTAGAACAGGCTGAACACGGTACCTGAACAGTGAAAAGAGGAACACCCAACCGATAGCACAACACACAACGATAAGCCCTGACACTCATAGTTTGTCCCAGTCCAGATATCGGAGCCACCCTAAGCCAATCTGAAGTATGATCTTCCTTTAGTGAACTCCATAACGCCATCTGTCGGGGAGAAAGATGGAATATAGATTCAACAGTTTGGGTAACCCGATCGAAATATATATCTGCCAATTTCTTCATAAGTTATTATTATTGTTATTATTATTAATTATTATTATTAATCTTAATTATTATTATTGTTATTATTACTAATAATATTACTATTATCGTTGTTGTTGTTGATTACTATTATTATTATTTACCATTATTATTATTATTATTATTTACCCTTAATATATATTTGATTCGATTCGATTCGATTCAATTCAGTCCATTCGATTCGATTCGATTCGATTCGAATCCATTCGATTCGATGCGATTCGATTCAATTGATTCGATTTAGTTCGATTGATTCATTCAATCCAAAAGAACAGAGCCGCTGATTAACATATTCCCATTTTGCAGAATGTTAAGCAGAATTCTATGTCTTAACCAGCATCTCTTGAAGTGGTAAGGTGATTGAGGTAGAAATATCCGACGGCGTGGATTCGAATTTGTAAGGTGACAATTATTTTGTTGAAATATTAGGACTGTCTAAAAGGTTCATGGTTAGTGGTTTTAATCGAAACCGAACCGAACCGACGTGGTCCCGGTTAACCGAGAACCACTATTTATGGTTAAGGTACGGTTTCAAAAAAAAATATGGTTAGTGGTTAACCGGAACCGAATGATTCCGGAACTACAGAACCACCAATTATGTATAGGTGGAAGAGGCCACCCATAAATGCATGCGCCCGTCCGGCTCGGCTCGGCTCGATTCGGCTTTTCTCGTCCCTAGACCTTAGCCAGTCCCGGGCGGTAGTGTGCCCGTCGCCCATCCCCCGTCCCCACGGTCTCACCCTGTTTTGTTCCGAGTTTAATTATTTTGTGGAATTAATAAATCTCAAGAACTAAAATATAAAATTCGTGAACTCTTCAAAAAATACACCACAAAAACCCCACCAAAAAAAAAAAGACATCATTAAAGAATCCGATTTGTCCTATGGCCCATAATGACGATCAAGCTCGCAGCAAAAAACAATCCTCCGACGTGGCGGTGGTGATGGTGCCCCTGCCGGCACAGGGCCATCTTAACCAGCTACTCCACCTCAGCCGCCGCATCGCCGCCCACGGCATCCCCGTCTACTACGCCGGAGACGCCACCCACCTCCGCCAGGCCAAGCTCCGTCTCCACGGCTGGAACGACCCATCTCCCCCTACTACCACCCTCATACATTTTCAAGAATTCCCAACCACTCCTTTCGAAACCCCCCCTCCAAATCCCCACGCACCGACCAAATTCCCTTCGCAAATCATGCCTTCCCTCAAAGCTTCCTTGGATCTACGGTCGCCTGTTTTTCATTTCGTCGAACAGCTTGCGGGCATTTTCAGGAGAGTCGTCGTAGTCTACGATTCCTTAATGTCTCACGTCGTCCAGGACATCCATGCTGTACCGGATGCTGAGTGCTACATCTTCCGGAGCATTTCTGCCTTCGCTATCGCTTCATGGGAAGTCGAAATCTTGCCTGATCTCCCAGTGGCAGCAGAAATACGAAACGAAATTCCACCCCTCGACGGGCATTATCCTCCGGAATTTTCGGACTTCCTGGGCCTGCAGATCCGGGCCCCGAAAATATTTTCCGGCGAAATCTACAACTCGTGTCGGGAAATAGAGGGTTTCTGCCTGGATTTACTAGAAAAAAGATTGAGAAACAAAGGGAAGAAGATATGGGCAATGGGTCCATTTAATCCTGTTTCAGTAAATAATAGTAATAGTGTTCGTCACAAATGTTTGGATTGGCTTGACAGACATGGATCGAGTACAGTGGTATTCGTTTCGTTCGGAACGACGTGTTCGATCAGTGACGAACAGATTAGGGAGATTGCGTTCGGGCTGGAAAGAAGTGAGCACAAGTTTATGTGGGTGCTTAGAGATGCTGATAAAGGTGATATTTTTGCAGGTGGTGATAGGAAACTAGGTGAGCTGCCTGAGGGGTTTGAGGAGAGAGTGAGAGAAAGGGGGATGATTGTGAGAGATTGGGCGCCACAGTTGGAAATTCTTGGCCACCCCTCCATAGGTATTTTAAATTCCGTATTATTGTTATTATTATTATTATTAAAATTTTTTTTGAAATTATTATTATTTTTTATTTCTAGGGATGATAATAACCTAAAATTTGGGCTACTTATATAAATAACATACTCTCTCCGTCTCCCAAATATGTATCTAAGAATCTTCGACACAAGATCACTGGTAGCGTCTTTTGGAATTGAATTTACCAGGCGATGATCATAGTCTTTGAATAAGGGTTAGAAGCCTATTTCTCGAGAATGCTGTTGGTGGAACAATTAAATATTGAGAAGGCGGCGGTGTGTGGCCAGATCTCGGTGGGAGCACTGCGGTTGGATTTGGGGAGTCAGCGTGCAATCACTTGGGGGCGACTCGCGTGCGCGGTAGTTGAGGATATTTAAGAACACAGGAGCGGATACACATCTCGCGATTTAAGCTGGTAGCGATCTTTGTGGGGGCATTATCCCGAGGGTAGTCAGTGTAACTTGGGCACCTGTATCAAAAAAAAAAAAAAAAAGAATCTTCGACACAAGTGTGGTGAACCATGAATAGTTAGGATTTGGATCCTCTCCGGTGTGGCTTTGCACAGCAGCCCCTGCAGTGCTCCATACTACGCCGCTTCATCTTACTTTTCCTCATGCTTCACAACAATCAATTCCTTTTTTTTCCGCTTTTTCTCTAAATGTAAAGACGATTGTTGCCCTGCTGTGAATCTCTCGAAAATTTTCTGGAAATTGTGGTCTGGAAAATTATTAGTATTAGAAAAATAATTTGTCGTTGATTCTTGAAAATTATTAGAAAAATATACAAATATAGAAATATTTATGCATATATAAATTATATATTAAAAAAATAAATATGTACATATTATTAATATTATTAATACCTCATTGGTAGAGATGTGCAACAATAGTCTTTACATTTAGAAAAAAAGAGGGGAAAAAAAGAAAGGAATGATTGTTGTGAAGCATGAGGAAAAGTAAGATGGAGCGGCGGCGTATGGAGCACTGCACGGGCTGCTGCGCAAAGCCACACTGCAGAGGATCCAAATCCGAATAGTTGTTGAGAGAATAAATAGATATTTTTTGGTGAGGTGATGTCTATGAATGACATAAATTTAGAGGCTTTACCTAAAAGGAAAAGCCCGACAAATAGGTGGAGTCAATATTGTAAAAATCGATATTCGGTCCTACTCGGTTTAATTTTTAAAAAATGAGTATTCGAATAATCGAAGAGTACTCTGAATGAGTAATCGGAGAACTAATCGAGATGAAAAAATATTTTTAATTTCTTATATATAATAAAAATAATAACTTAAATTTATTTATTTAAGCATTATCAGTTAATTCAGTTTTATTTATAAATAGATAAAACCTAATGATTTAAAGTAATAACAAATGAAAATATTAAATAATTTTGAGCATATTTAAAATTATAAATTATCTCTATATCTGAGTATGTATCCAGTTATAAGGTTATTCGAATAATTTTAGTAGGATATATCATTTTACCATAGTTTTTTATTAATGGAAACTGATATATAGTCATAATGATGGATTTGGTAACTTTTAGACTGTGTAAATTTAAAAGTAGACCTAATTTAATAATTTTTATTAGTATTAGAGAGTAATTCAATGGTATATAGTTTTTTTTTCTTATTTACTAAGTTATTAAAATTACCAAGTAGTGTAATAGTTTTAAAGTATCATTTAGAATTGTAAAGCAATTAATTAATAGTGTACTAGGAAGCCAATAATTGTATTACTATGTGCATATTTAGGAGAATGACATATATTTTGAATAGAGAACAGTTTCTGATAATTAATTTTTTATTGTCCCTATAAATATCACCCTATAAACTAAAATAATCTTTAAATTAATAGATGACGTGGTCACAATGTAAGTAACTTATAGAAGTTTCAATATAGTTGTATAAAACAAAATAAATTAAGGATGTACAAATTTGTAATACTCATAGGGTGTGTTCATATAATAATTAAAATACATGATATCAAATAATCTTATTATTATAAAAAAAAATATGTTATGATGTCATAGAAGATGAAACACGAGATTTATATATTTAAATTCGAGACAGGTGGTTTCGTGAGTCACTGCGGATGGAACTCATGTTTGGAGAGCATTAGCATGGGAGTGCCAATGGCAACCTGGGCACAGCATTCCGACCAGCCGACGAACGCCGTCTTAGTAACAAAGGTTCTGAAGACCGGCGTTGAAATGGAAAAGTGGACTCGGGACGATAAGCTGGTATCATCGTGCGGAGTCGAAAAGGCCGTAAGAATGTTGATGGAATCATCGGAGGGAGTTACGATAAGGAAAAGGGCATCGGAATTAGGAAAAGCTGTCAAGAATTCGGTGAGGGAAGGTGGTGCTAGCCGCAAGGAGATGGACTCATTTATCAATCACATTACTAGGGATAATTAATGTAAATTTCACATTTATATATCTACAAGAGGCCGCAGACCTCCTGTGTCAGTAATTTTTTTTTTATAATTTTAATACAATTATGGCAGGAGTTATTTCTAATAATATTTTGAACTATAGTTTTTAAAAAATAAGGAAGCTAAAAGGACGGACACCATTCCACCACGGTTCTCCATCTTTGATTTTAATTATTGTATGTATGTCAACAATGATATTCATTCTGTGTGCGGTAGTTGAGAATATTTAAGAACTTGAGAGTCGGGTACACATCTCGCGATTTAACTGGTAGCAGTTAGGGGTGTTCAAAAATACCCGACCCGAACTATCCGGCCCAACTACCCGATGACCCGAATTAAATATTTCGGGTATTTTTAAAAATTTTAAATTTTTTCGGGCCGGGTACCTGACCCGGAAAAAAGTCATATAATCGGGCCGGGTCATAGGCCGACTTATTGTGTAAATTCGGGTACCCGAAAATCCAATTATTTTTTAATAGTTATTTTTTTTATAAATTTAATTATTTAATTTGTAATTATATGAAACTTTATCTTTCAAATAATATGAATTGTATTTAATATGAGAATTCATGTATTTTCAGTAATGGTATTTATTCTCACAAGTTTGGAAATTTACAAGAAGATAAAATCTTTAAATAAAAAATAATATATTCTTTCATATATATAATTGAATATTGAATTAAGCATAATTATATAATAATAAAATGATATATATATATATAACAATTTAGTTAGTTTTGAAATTTACTTATTGTACGGAAAATATTTATAATGTATTTAGTACTCGGGGAATTAATTTATATAATAAATTCTAAAATAATTTTATATTAAAATTACAAATTATTTATAAAAATTTAAAATTAGTTGTATTAATTTTTGGGTAGGGACCCTATGACCCGACCGAAAAAATAGAATACTGCTTTTTGGTCTCGACTTCAGTCGGGTCACGGGCCAATTTTTCATTACCCGCATGTAGGATCTTGGTTATGAAACACTTTTTAGTAGCGATCTTTGTGGGTAGAACATTATCACGATGGTATTCAAGTGTAAGCGTGGAACCTCTGTATAAAAAAAACAATGATATTTATTTTGTTTCGTCCAAATTATTATATGAAATCATTAGATTCTCTCTTTTAATCTCTATCAATATTCACCGTTATACATCTTAATCACATCAAATGCTCATCATGAATACTTGTAGAATTTATATATCTATTATATTTACATTCAATTATTCTTTTAAAATACCTTAGTTTGATCCTAAATGTAATGCCTCAATGTAAATAAAAATACTATCGAAAGTAATGTTGTGTATGTATCATTGTGTCGTGGTCAATAAACCACCCACCGATTTTTGGTGTATTTTTTATTGTCCAATTCACATCATATTATTTTTAAGGTAAAGTCAACGAGCGAGAGAGTTCAATTATTGGAGATTATTAACTTCTTGTTTGAGGATAAAAGTAAAGACAACAATCAATTGTATTGATAACAATGAATAGAGGGGCCTTTATATAGGCATTCTGAAGAAGTCTTTCATACATGTGATTCCAGTTAAGGTAAGACATCTAACGATATCCATACTTATGGAAGAGTCTGAACCTACCATAACTCTTATCCCCCTCTGTTAGTATTAGGTAAGACACCAATACGGGAAGGATTTCCGGAACACTCCCCGTGTCGAACGCTAATACTAACATGGTGCACAATGTGTTGCCTCGGTAAAAAACCTTTCCAAGTCAAATAAAACCCGTGGGAAAATAAAGACTTTGGTGAGGAAAAGAGCGCAACGCACCAACTACAAATGTCGAATCATGTGAAGTATACTCCCCGAGGTATACATGACTCATTCCATCGAGCCATCTTTAGTTGAGCTCGGATAATCGATACATTCCGATGCTCCTCACATGTTTCTCAAATGTAGATTTGGCAGAGACTTAGTGAACAAGTCTCGATATTCTCATCGGAACTCACTTGTTTCACTTCGATATTGAGAATTTCTGCTGCTGATTATAGAAGAACTTGGCGCAATATGCTTGGTATTGTCACCCTTTATGAAACCTAACTTCATCTGCTCAATGCATGCCGCATTGTCCTCAAAGATGCAAGTAGGAGTTCTTTGTAGTGGGATCTAATCCACACGTTCCTCGTATATGGTCTATGGTAGCCGGAGCCAAATGCACTCCCTTACGGATTCGTGCAATGCAATTATCTTTGCATGGTTCGAGGAAGTAGCAACTAAGTGCTTGGTAGATCGCCAAGATATCGCCGTATTCCCAATGGTGAACACATAACCGGTTTGGGAACGTCCTTTATGCGGTCGAGAGATAACTGCATCAAGAAATCCAACTAACGTGTCGTTAGGATTCTCTGCATAAGGGTAAGCTTGCTTGCATTAGCACTTACAGTAGTCAAGCTACCATGCTTAGGCAATATCGAGAGGAAGATCGACGGTCGGTATGCATCGTCTTCACCTCAACAATTCCTTTCTAATATCACTCTCTTTGCGTAGGAAAGAACAATCCAAGGTCACCGGAGCCTTTCAAGTATCGAAAGATGTGTTTTACTCCATTCCAATGCCTTATCGTGGGAGCGGAGCTAAATCTCGCTAATGATTCACAGAGAATGCGATGTCTGGGCGAGTACATTGAGCCGGATACAACAACGCACCGATTGCGCTAAGGTACGGTGTTTACTGCTCCAAGGACCTCTTCATCCTCCCCTTTAGGGCGAAACGGATCCTTGTTCATTTCCAGGACTTCACCAATCATGGGGGTAGCAAGAGGATGTGCCTTGTCCATGCTAAATCGCCCGAGCATTTTGTGGACATAGGCGGTGATGAATGAGTATACCATCATCTCGATGTTCTAGCTCTAAGCCCAAGCGGAATCGAGTCCTCCCGGATCTTTCATCTCGAATTCGGATTTAAGGTAGCGGGCCGTTTCATTGACTTCATCTATGGTACCGATGACATTCATGTCATCTACATAGACGGCTACAATCACGAATCCCGCATCTGCTCTTTTCACGAATATGCATGGACAGATGTCACTATTCTTGTATCCCTTCCCAACCAAGTATTCACTTAGGCGGTTGTACCACATCCTTAGGATTGTTTCAAGCCATACAGTGAGCAGCGCAATTTCACAGACGTGCGCTCCGTGGTTTAGAGCTACTTGATTTGGGCCATGAAATCCCTTCGGGACTTTCATATAGATATCCGTATCTAGATCCCCATAAAGATACGCCGTAACCACATCCATAAGCCGCATGTTGATTTTCTGACACTACCAAACCGACTAAGTAGCGGAAAGTGATGATGTCCATAACGGGAGAATACGTCTCCTCGTAGTCAATGCCGGGCGTTGCGAGAAGCCTTGGGCAACTAGTCTCGCTTTGTAACGCATGACCTCATCCTTATCATTGCGTTTACGAACAAAGACCCATTTATGTCCAATGGTTTAACGCCCACGGGTATTGGCTCGATACGGCCAAATACCTCACGTTTAGCCATTGAGTCTAGTTCACCGCATTGCATCTTTCCATTTCGCCAATCGGCTCGTTGTTGACACTCGGCAACCGGCGCGGCTCGATGTCGTCGTCTTCAATAATTTCTTGAGCGACGGAGTAGGCAAAAGCATCGTCGACTAGCGTGGGCGACTGTCGATAATGCGTATTCACTCGTACATTGCATCGAGATTTCTTTATTTTCCGACATCAACAAAGTTTCCGACGTCCGTCGATTGTTCCATTGTTGATTCGAGGACATATCCGTAGTCGAGAGATAATCTCGTGTGGAGTCACCGTGTCGATGATGAGAGGATTTTGTGCCTCCGTTCCTCTTCTCTTTCGAGGTTCGGTATCCTTTCTACCCACCGGCCTCCCCCTCTTTCGGCGGGGATAAGAGCAAAAAGCGGCCGTCCCACCACTAAGGTTGACGCCGCGGCATCATTCCTTTGGGCGGTGAACCTTGCCCTATAATCGACTTCCAACCTTGCGGGAACATTCGCGGCGGGAATGGTAGATCTTGTCACTTTCGTGATGTCGGTAAGGCGCCGGGCATCGAATCCGCAACTTTCAAGGCGAGAATACGTTGCACTTCTAGCTCGGATTGAGGCATGCGGGGATCTTGATGAGGCAAGGAGGAGCACACTGCACAATTTCTGGCGTTCAATGGAATCGTTCGATTCCTCTCTCCCCTAACGACGGGAAGTTTGTCTCATCAAAGTGACAATCTGCAAATCTTGCGGTGAAGCAGATCTCTGTCAAAGGTTCCAAATAGCGGATAATTTTAGGCGATTCATAGCCAACATATATACCTAATCGTCTTTGCGGACCCATTTTAGTACTGTGTGGGCGTAATTGGCACATATACCGCACAACCAAAAATGCGTAAGTGTGAAATATCGGCTCATATCCGATTACCAACCGATACGCACTAAACGGTTGATTGGCGGTGGGTCGAAGCGAATAAGTATAGCCGCATGCAAAATTGCATAACCCCATGCGTAAATCGGCAAGTTGGTGCGCAATACCAATGCTCGGGCGATAAGTCAGAAGCTTAATCATAGCCTCGGCAAGGCCATTCTGCGAATGAACGTGGGGGCGGGATGTTCAACATCAATCCCAATCGACATGCAATAGTCGTCAAAGACTTTGACGTAAACTCCGGCATTGTCAATCTTAATGACGAGATTGGGAAGTCGGGGTGGTTAGCCCGTAACTTGATAATTTGTGCTAGGAGTTTAGCAAATGCGGCGTTTCTTGTGGATAGCGAGCGACGTGTGACCATCGCGTCGATGCATCAACCGAACCATAAAATATCTAAATGGTCCGCACTCTGGTTGAATAGGTCCACATATGTCCCCTTGAATTCTTTGTAAGAAGCGAATATTTTGTGTTGAGTCTTTAGCAAAGGACGGAGAGGGTATCAACTTTGCTAGTGAACAGGCTTTACAAAAGCGATTTATGGGCATTAGAAATTGCCACGGAAGCCTCGGGATTTACGAGAGATGCACCGTCAACCTTATTAGGGCGTGCGATCTTTAGTCCGTTGATACGGTATCAAGCTCACTCACATCAATGCCGATATCGAGTGGTGCTTCCAATCGTTTTCGGACTTGAAAACGGATGACCATGTGAGTTTTTCAAAATGCGAATCATCATGTCGCGTCGGGGTGACCGAGTCGGTCATGCCATAGTTGGTATGCTTGAATCACACATTTCGTGACTCACGGACATAGGATTCAATAACCCTTATTGTAGTCTGGTATAAACCACTACTTAGACTCATAAGTTTCTCGAGAACGCAGCGTCTTCCGCATTCCGCGCAGTAACACACAAAAAGTGCTGTTCCAGTCTCACAATGTGTATCAAGGTGATAACCGTTGGAACGGATGTCCATAAAACTTAGCAAGGTTCGGTTTTCTCTTGGGGCATAGATAGCATTTGAGACATTAATATGCGTCTTGTTAGGTAGCAAGAAATGAGCAGTCCCCTCCTTGAATTACTTGGGAGGAACCAATCATTGTTGTCACTGAGGATATGTATGGCACAATATCCTTGAATAATTGCCTATTCCGAAGAATAGTGTGGGTTGTTCCACTATCAGCAAGGCACTCAATTTCGCCACGAGACATCTACAATAAGACATGAAACTCAATTAGTCTTATGTTTAGAGACATATCGAAAACTCATTTACATCGAGTTTGGGGAAATTCGACCAAGTTGGTTAGGATCAAAGTTAGCACAATCGCTGGAAATAATTTCCGCGCAGCTTGACCTTTGTTCACTAAAACAGCAATAACTTCTTCGTTAAGAAGGCTATGGACGAACGGTCAGTTGTTCTGGAAACTAGACTTCCGTATCTTTCTATCCATAGGTCGTGCACTTTCTCGATCATTAAACTCAGATCTCAATGCTCGTTTTAATTTGCTATTTTGGTATTTCCCTATTGTTGAGTGAAAGAGCAAGGTTTAAACCTTTTTCAAAGGCATTATTTTTGATACAATACTATGGAAATATGGCCATAGGAGCGTTTAGATACTTTAAAACGCGTCTTGCTTTACGATTTATATCTCTACTAATGATCCTTTCGGTAACTCCAACTTGGTAGACTTGCAGAGAAAGTAGGAATGTCGATCTGACTAAAAATTTGTTTAAAAACCACTGATTCCGTTTGAACTCTCAAAGCATAAACAAATACCAAGGAGGATGCGCCTAGTCTTGATCAAAAGTTTTGATGAAATCCTACCAATGTATCAAATTTTTATTTTAACCAAGCAATTCGTTGCTAGCAATTATTTTTGTGATAAACCAAACATGCTTTCGAGGGGAAAAATAAAATTCATCTTTGCACAATCACAGCAATTAAAAGAATTTTATTCATCATAGCCAACTTTATTACATTCATGAAAATCTAAAGTAGTTTTCGGAAACTAGAAACAAGACAAAACATAACCAAAGCGTAAAACTAGTCAAAGTCGGCAACATCCATATGTTGGTCTTTGTCCGCAATGGTGAGAGGAGGGATCTCAGTCTGGATCTCAATATGGTTCACCTCCGTATTCTCATTGTCTACTTCCATGTAATTCGACTCTTGAGCCAAATATTGTTTATAGTGCTTGTAGTAAGCTTGGATGTTCTTTGGCGCTTTGCAATTGCGGTAAGTATGCTTCTTCGATCCGCAAGTATAGCAATTCCGGCCTTCCTTTGGAGTGGTTCCATTCCGTGGCGGCGGAGGCGGCCCACGTGGTTGGGTTCCACTAGGTCCGTGGCCGAGCCACCTTGCCTCTTCCACACGTTGGGCAACGACCTCGTCTTTTCCCTTGCTTGCTCGAGTCATGCATCCGTGGTGCTTGCAAAAGCGAGTAGCGTTGCCTTTTCTATTTTGTCGTGGTGCTTTCTGTGGTAGCTGATTTACTTCGGAATCGGCTTCGTACCAGTGGCGCGCATTGCTATTGAGAATAATCTCATGGTGCCTTTCTTTTTTCGCGAGGTGGGAGATAAGGTCACTAAAGTTCTTAATTCTCCCTTCCTCATAGGCAACGCGCGGTGATGAGCAATTACACTTGCTCCCACGGGAAACGTGTTAAGAGTCTTCTCGATCAAATCTTGATCGACTTCTTGACACCACAAAAACCAAGATCGGCGCGAAGATCGAGGACGACTTGATTATAGGCTTCCACATTCGCATAATCCAAAATCGGATTTGCTCCCAAGTTGCAATTCGGGAAGCGCGATCATGCACATTATTAAATCTGTTGTTCGAGTGTGTCCCATAGTTCTTTAGGGGTTTGTAAGTTCATATAACACTTTTTCAACAACGGATGTATATGTCTACGCAAGTACATCAGTGCATTAGCCTTGGTTTCCTCGCTCGGTTCTTGAGCGTTAGGCTCGTTAGAGGAAAGATGGTGGTAGTAAATCTCTTACCGACGAACGCCAAGCGACGTCGAGACCCACCTATGGTACTCCTTACCGGCATGGTCAAGGATGTCGAACTCCGGATGAACATTGGAGCTTTGTGCCATCTACAAGATATAAACAAGAGGAAGTTAGTCTTGTTGGATTTTCATGACAATGTAAACGGTCACAATCGATGCTTTTAAAAGCGTGTAACATAACCGTTACTCGATTTACTTCCCTTAATTGTTGTTTAGTAAAGTCGACAAAAACGGCGATATCGGATCGCACCCGGATACGTGCTGTATGCAACAACCACAAGTATCGACTTTTCAACAATTCCGTGACTCCCCCAAGACCGTCACAGTTTTCTTCGACACGCAGAGATACCGACTTCTCTCGCGGTCTCATCCACCGCAAAGTAGCGTGGGAGATAAAGAACCCAAAACCCGTGTCCCCAAAGAAAATTCCCAAAAAGGAGAGAATTGAAAAGGGGACGAGTCGGATAGTTACCTTGATTATAAAATTAGGTACGTCTTGAATCTGTCTTGTGCTTCGATCTACGGTTGGTACTCGATGCGACGTGAAACCGAGGCGCAATTTTGACTTAGAAGATAAGTTGATGTTCGGGTTTTGGTCCGAGAGTCGGGCCCAGGTCGGACTCACTGAATCTGAGTCGGCGGTCCACGGCGGTGGTCGGCGGCCTTCAGCGCGGAGCGGCCAGTCTTTGCGCGTGACGGTTGTCTTTGGCGCGGTTGGTGGCGGCCCGGCGCTCTGGGCGCGGCGGTCCGGCGACGAGGCGGTCCGGTGGCGGTGGTCGGTTGCGGAGTCTTTGGGCGTCCGGTGGCGGAGCGGGCGGCGTTGGCAAGCGAGGTCCAGGCGAGCCGGGCGGCGGAGACGGCGGGCGAGGCGGGCGCGGTGAGGCGGCGGGAAGCTGAGTGAGGCGGAGCTGGCGAGCGCTGTGGGCCAGAGCTGTGGCGCGGGCGGCGGCGGCCAAGCCAGGATCGGGCCAGCGGTGTCAGGCGTCGGAGGCCGAGGCGGCGCCCGGCGAGGCTCGGGCGGTAGCATTGGCGATTTTTTTTTTCTTTCGTTCGAGCTACGTGCTGATAACGTATTTGAGTAGAAAAGTAAAGACAGCAATCAATTTAATTGATAACAATGAATAGAGGGGCCTTTATATAGGCATTACAAAGAGAGTCTTTCCATACATAGGATTCCTAGTTAAGGTAAGACATCTAACAGTATCCAACTACTTATGGAAGAGTCTAGAACCTACCATAACTCTTATCCCCCTACAACTAGTATTAGGTAAGACACCAATACGGGAAGGATTTCCCGGAACACTTCTTGTTTTTTAATTCCATTGTATACAAAAAATGACGCACTAAAGTCTTCATCCCAACAACTCAAATGTAATATTTTTTATTTTATCCCGAAATTTCAAGTTTATATTTGATTATTAATCTAGACAACAGTCTGGTCCCTCAAAACTGCTACCAGTTAAATTGTAAGATGTGTATTCGGCACCATATTTCTTAAATATCTTCAACTATCGCGCACAATGAGTTGTCCTCAAAGTAATTGCTTAATGTTGGACTCAACCTATTCAGCTGCAGGTTCTCACCGAGATCAGACCTCTCGCACTGCCGCTTGAAGTCCCCTTCCACAAGCGTACTCGGAAGGGGGGCTAGGCCAACCCCGCTACTAAAACTGAGGGGTCATAGGCCCCAAAATAAATTCGCGTCCCTTGTGCGATTCGAAGCCGGGTCTCTCACTTGAAGAGGGTGACCCTGGCCATTGGGACAAACCTGGTGGTTAAATGTAATATTTTCTCCATTCTCGTTAATGTTTACATCCTGATTTCCGCGATCTCTTAAATACAATTTTACTATTAATTTAAGTATATATAACTAGAAATTACATAAAATATAATATTTTTCACATCACGACAAATTTAATAAATATTTACATGAATGAATTTTTATATAGTCATTGTAATTTATGGTCAAAATTTATCAGTTTTTACGAGAAAATTTAAGTGTGCGAAATTGTGAGAAAGTATGTCGAACGAACCAGCCAAACAAACATTTAAAATTCATTGTTCTTGGCATCATCATACCTAGCTGCAAAATATAGTCGGATATAACTGGGTACTGTCCATGGTACACACCCATATAGTGCATCCGGCAGGAAATGCACTATATGGGGGTGTACCATGGACCCAACCGATATAACTGTCATATTTCGTAATAAATATCATTTTTTATTGACCGTCACAAGTATATACTACCTCCATTTTGTGTTAGTTGCAATAGTGAACCAAATATGAAGTTTAATATACAACTATGACCATTAATATTTTACATATATATTTGTAAAAATTATAATTTTTTTCTATGAAAATATACAATAAGACAAATTCGACAGTATATTACATTTTAACATTTTGTTTTAATATTAAGAGAACAAAATATGATTGAAAATCGGATATAAATAGTGTAAATATGATGGGCCAAAACCCTATTGTTTTCGAAAACGGTTTTATAATCTTGACTTGAAGCCTCAACAAATTTTCTGTCGTTTTCTAAAACTCCCGAGTTGACATATATTACTTTCAAGGACTTGGGTTGTACTTTAAACAGTGAAAACCTCTCGAGAACTTCTTTCATGATTTGTCGTTATTTTAATATAACTGATATTTGCGTAGTATATTTTGTATGACTTGAATACTTGTACTAGCCATTCCAATGCTAACCCCTTAAATGGGAGAAATGCGTATCATGCATTTCAGGTATGCTAGTTCGTTGGAGCAGCCACGGGTACGGCATGGAAGAAGACGAGTCGCGATACTAATCAATAGTTAGAGTCAGTATTGATGTTATTGTATTGTTGTGATATCTTCAGCCTTCCGCTATATTGTGTCCTGACCCCTGTCTGGGTAAGTTCAGAAAGCAGTGGGAGATGTGGGAAATCCCGACCGGCGACGGAGGACTAAATTGGCGAAAGCAGGGGTGAGATGTGGGATTTTTTGGTCCGCCGGAGACAGACGGTTTTTTTTAGCCTAATTAGTTCCATATACGCGACCAATTTGATAATTTTCCCTATTAATATTACTTTGTGGTTAGACACTGAGACATATGACTCTTCAATGTATTATTCATATACTAGGGCTCTGTTTGCTTGCACAGGCTTTATTGGGCCAGATTAAAAGGCCCTTTATAGATTGCACAACATTATCCTCGTAACAGGCCCTATTATATTTGAAATAGTTGTTTGGTTCAGTTTAGACTATGTTGTATAAAAATAGGGTATTGACCAAATTATCCTCATAAAAAACCCCAAATCACTTGTCGTCGTCGTCATCATCATCATCATCCTCATAAGAGGGTAATGACAATTATTCCCCACGCTCTGATCCGAAATACCACCCGAAACATTAATATCATCGGATTGAAAATAAAACCCTTGCCCTAAATTGGCAGGCTGCGAATGTTGTCCGATGGGGGTGCGGCGATCGATCACGGTCGTGGCTGTGGGTCCGACGGGGAGTGTTTGTGAGCGGTGTTTGTGAAGGTGGTTGTGGCTGTGGGAACGGTGGTTGTGGGAGCGGTGTTTGTGAAGGTGGTGGTGGTGATAGGCGGTGGAGGTGCGGCGGTTTGTGGGGTATGGTATTGTCATTTTACCTTTAATAAGGCCGCCCTTAATCGCCCAGAAAAGATATCGGACCCTCCAGGCCGGATCCCTCATCTGCCAGGCCCGTTTATTTGAACGCGGGCCATTATATTTTCACAGACAAACCACTAATCAAGCAAACGACCTAATCGTACAGATAAGCCATATAATCGCTTCTAATATGGCCCAATCTTAGTAGGGGTGTGCAAAAAAACCGATTAAACCGAAAAACCGCACCGCACCGTGAAAACCGTACCGAAAAAACCGATAAACCGCTTAAACCGACATACATGGATTTTATTTTTTATAAAATCGAAACTTCGGTAACGGTACGGTATTTGACTTAAATACCGGGAAAAAAAAACCGTACCGTACCGTTATTTATATTAAATATTTTATGATAATATATCATATATATATAGTAGTTACAAACTCATATGAATATAGAAGTATAACAAATTTATTGAAGTTCAAGACACTTGTTTGTCTTTTTTTATTTATTTTTTTTATCCTCCAAAATAGTTGGATGAAAACTTGAACATTAAATCAGTTACTATCCTAAGGTTGGTGTGATTTTTTTGGTTTAGCTATTAATTTGGATCAACTATTTATGGTACCTTGTTGAATTAATTTATTTGAGTATTTTTGTATTATTAATGCTATCAAGTATCAAGTAGAAAAACCAAAAAAATACCGTACCGATATAAACCAAACCGAAATACCGAACTACCAAACCGAAAAAAACCGTATGTATATAGTATTAAATCATAATAAACCGAATATATTTGGTACGGTATCGGTTTTACCCTAAAACCATATCATACCGTACCATACACACCCCTAAATCTTAGCAAGCAAACGGACCCTAGGTGACTTCTATATCTTATTAATACTAGTATTCTTCATATACTAGGTGAATTCTTTATCTTATTAGAACACTATCTTAATTCCATATGTCTTATAAATTATTCTAAATAGACAATACAAATTAAGATCATGGTACAGTATCTTTGGTTTGTGCCGAGAAGATATCAATCTATCTGGATATCACGATCACCATATGAAGATGATTATCACAATACCATACTACCGATATAGTTTTTTTTTTTTTTTTTGGTTGGTTAAATATACCAATCCCAATTACTAAGTATACCAACTTAGTCAATTTTTTTTTTTTTTTTGTTTTTTGCTTTTACCCCTCCTCCCCTCCATCCCCTGCTGTCCCCCCTTCTCCCTCTCTTTGCTGCCAGCATTTCGCTTGCAGCTTTTTTTTTTTGTTAGTTTTTTACTTTTTTTTTGTTAGTTTTTTACTTTTTTTGTTATTTTTAAAAATAGATAAATATAATTATGATAATATCAAAAAACTTGTATAAAAATATATTATTTAAATAGATAAATATTATACATCATGTTTATTAAATACATTACGTAAGATAATACAAAAAAATAGAGAAGTACAATTATGATAATACAAGAAAAAAATTAATTCTTTCACGACATGGAGTGCAAAAGTTCATTATACAAATTTTGCCGAATTATATACGGGAAGGCCCATGCCGGGTCATAATTGTAACGAAACCATTGCGGATGGTTAAGAGGTAATGGAGAATTTTCTTGTAATTCTACTTGGACGTAGTGGTTACCGACCAATGTCATCGCACCTATATTATGTTGTTGTGATCGTGGCGGACTAGACCAAAGTACACTACAAAAAAAAACAGTTTTTACCGACGTCATTTACCGACGCCCGTACCCGCCGTTGTTAAACTTATAATTTACCGACACCCGTTATTTAATTGATTTACCGACGCCATTGCCGACGACCGGTTCGCAGACTTATTTTTTTTTCTTTTTTTCCACAATTAACGACGCCATTTACCGACGCCATTTAGGCGTTGGTAAAATTTTTTTATTATCTTTTTTTCTTTTTTCACAATTACCGACGTCATTTACCGACGCCTTTACCGACGCCATTTTGGCGTTGGTAATTTTTTTGTTTTTTAATTTACCGATGCGGTTTACGCCATTACCGACGCCATTTCGCCGTCGGTAAATTTTTTACGCTATCCCACATCGAAAAAACAGTAGTGTTTTATGTGGTTTATAAACCAAAATCTTTCTCAACCATTTGACATTGAATGGAGCCCGAACCTGACCCGTCCGGACCCGGACCCGACCGCCGGACACTGGACTGGCCGAACGACTACTTTGAGCGGGCCTAACCCGCCTGAGCCCTGACCTGACTTTTTTAGATTTTTTTTTTAATTTAACGACGCCAAAAATGACGTCGGTAATGGCGTTGGTAAAAAATTATCGTCGAGCGTTTTTCCAACGGCGGATTGCCGTCGGTAATGGCGTCGGTAATTTTTTTACCGACATCATTTTCTAGTTTACCAACGGCGTTTGGCGTCGGTAAAAACTGTTTTTTGTAGTGGTAAGCACAGCGTACTGGATGACTCGCTTAAAAAAATAACAGCAATGTCAAACCGTGAAGCAATTAAATAACCAGTCATTGGCATAATCATCCATTTATCAGGCGGCACAGAACCGGGTTCTTGGAGACTCAATGTGTACTGCAGTCGTGCTATATCAGCAGCTCCGAATATGTCTTTGTATACATTATAGTGCATAACTAACTCGTTTAATAATTCCATCCGAAAATACTGATGTTGACTTAATCCCAAGAACGTAGCCACCGCTCTAAACCCACAATTTCCATCTCCCTCTACATCATTTACCTGCGTGATGTAAGTGTTGGAATTCGGTAATTAAAATCGAATTACGCAGCGGAAAATAAACCGGTCCAACCGGATAAAACCAAACCCCAAAAACGGACCGATCAAGCATCATATAAACGAATATAAATAACGAGGAAGAGAATCAAAGAATACTTACCCTCGTAGTCCTTTGATGATATAATCTTCGAAGGTGAAACCCGAACAAACTTTCTCCGATTCTGAAACACGAACACGAATCCAATTCGTTGTAGCTTGTTGAATGATCCAACACCGAAATTGCCGAATGTCTCTACGTTATTACGCGTCGGATATTCAACGGAAAAATAAAATATCAATTCTTTCTCAAAGAACACGGCTAGCAAATGATACTGTATTTTCTTCTCTTCTCTCCTTCCTTTTCTTTCTCTCAAAGATGAACAAAGAAAAGAAAATAAATTTTTTTTTTCTCTCCCTTCCCTTGAACTCACGGCTGAATTTTTTGAAGTGTGTTTGTTTGTTCAAAGTCTTCACATAATGTGAAGATATATACATTATATAATGGGGATGATATCAAAATGATGAGATATGAAATCTCATCCTTTTGTCTTCAACCCATTAAACAATTAAACACACAACACACACCACATGGAAGGAAGGGAAGAAAATGAGGGGGGGCCCACTAGATTTTAGGTGAGAAAACGAGCCGAGCCACTCGGTTCATGTACCGGACGTTCGCGTGGCTAGTCCGTTAAATACGCTTCGTTTTATCCCAAATGTATTTATACTTAATTAATTAATCCAATTAATTAATTTTATCAAATACAAAATTATAATAATATATTTCCAAGAAATAATTATTTATGAATTAAATTAATTACCCAGTAATTAATTTCAATTCACTAGACCGCATGATTTATCAAATAAATCAAATTAGATATCTAATATCCAATATTAATGAAGAGATAATAAATACATATTTATCCATCAAATATCCTTGTGCGCGACTCCATAGGTCCGTCTTAGTCGGCAATGGGAGGAACCAAGGAGTACGGGTAACACTTAGCCAGTCTAGTGCTTCGTACAGTAACCCAACTAAGAACGAATGATCGGATCATTCCAAAACCATTATGTCGTGAATACCGTATACGTATAAACCCTTCAATCATATGTCCCGGTCAAGTATTAGGGTCACGGAAAAGTCAAACCCTACTGTAACTTGACACTATGCTTTCTGTTAATGCAAACTGAGATCATCGAGCTCTCGTGTATCAAATACAACTAGCTCTAAATGCTTTGGCCAAAGACTTATAATCTGATTTGCCATTAACCGCATAGGACATTTACCTGCTCACTTATAGGAGAAAGAATTCTATCTTGGTATTCAGTAGAGACTGCTACTTGCCCACTAAGTTGCATTTCGAGGTTGACCCCACCCACCAGCGATTGGATCGAACTACTCTAATGACTAACTTAATGTCACAAGCACATCTCCTACTGAAACCTCAAGTCAAAGGTCCACGTATACCTATCACAACCTTTCGATCCAGTCATTGACAATCCCTGAGTGATATCCATGTGACCGAATCGAGGTGAGTCGTGTTCGAGTATACTAATCTCACTAGCATACCTATAACGTGTGCTCCCACTAACCCTTAGTGAATACCGGCACTCTACATGTCAAAGTACACATTATACAAGTCTTGTCTAAACTTATTGCCCAGTTAAGTTTTATCGACTTGCGAACGAGTTAAGCATTCGAGCTCTAAACACTTCCAGTGCTTATCTCCTTATCTCCATAAGGAGTAGAATGTTTGCTCTCAAATGCAAGGACTATTACTCTATATATCAAATCACAATGCCAGTGATATACAATAATATAGAAATAATTATTGTCTTGTTAAATTTTCATAATTACAATACATATGCTCTCACTCTCTCATCCTCTGAGTGGCATTCGAGGGCATATCTCTAACAATCTCCCACTTGCACTCAATGCCACAAACTATGGTATCTAATACCCATACTCTCAGTGTCTCTCTAAGACCTTACGAGATAGTGGCTTGGTAGCGGATCGACAACGTTATTTCTTGTGTCTACTCTCTGTGATATAACATTTCCTTCTGAACCATTTCTCTCACAAAATGATATTTTCTCGCAATATGTTTGGTATTGTGGTGAGCCCTAGGCTCCTTATCTGTCTGTGACTCGTCGTTGTCACAAAGCAGCGTCACGGGCTTCTCCGCATTAGGAACCACTTGAAGTTCCTCGGTGAACTTCTTAATCCAAAAGCTTCTTTAGCGACCTCCGTGGTGCACTGGTATTCGGCTTGACATGTAGAGATAGCGATCGAACTTTGTGGCACTTCTCCAAGCGCCCCACCATTCGAGTGAAGATATACCACGATGTGGACATCGAGCATCCATGTCCCCAGAAAAATGCAGTCTGTATAGCCCATCACTCTAATTTCTCCACCGCCGTATGTAAGAACCAAGTCTTTAGTCCTCCTTAGGTACTTAAGAATGTTCTTTCTGACGATCAATGTTCTGCCTGGATTTGGTAAACCGACTTACTACGCTCACGGCATAGGCAATGTCCGGTCAAGTGCAAATCATAGCATACATGAGGCTACCTCTGCCCGAAGCATAGGGCACCTTACTCATTTCCTTTCTGTCTTCCTCACTTTGAGGACACATCTCTAAGGAAAGTTTTGCACCATGTTGCATAGGAAGGAACCCTCTTTTAGAATCTTCCATCCTAAATCGCTTGGATCTTTTCTATATAGAGGGCTTGGGAAAGACCTAACATTCTTTTCGCTCTATCCGGTAGAGACGAATACCTGAATATAGGTAGCTTCTCCCAAGTCTTTCATTGAGAACTCTTTAGAAAGCCAAGCTTTCACGAATCGAGCATTCTACGTCATTTCCTATAAGTAGAATGTCATCTACATATAGTATTAAGAACGCAATTTTGCTCCCACTAACCTTCTTGTAAATACAGGCTCCTCTTCGTTTTGGACAAAATCAAACTCTTTGGTGTCTCGTTAAAGCGAAGATTCCAACTCCGTGAAGCTTGCTTGATCCATAAATAATATATTTGAAGTTTGCATACTTTATGAATATTGGTTTGAGATATGAATCCCTTAGGCATTCCATGTAAATCTCCTCCTCGAGGAATCCATTTAGAATGCCGTTTTCACATCCATTTGCCATATTTCATAATCTAAGTGGCTGCTATGGCAAGCATCATGCGAATAGACTTAATCATAGCTACGGTGAGAAGGTCTCGAAGTAATCGATTCCTTCTCTTTGGGAATAACCCTTTGCCACAAGCCCGGCCTTATAGGTATCAACCTTGCCATCTCCATCAGTCTTTCTTTTATAGATCCATTTGTTTCCAATGGGCACTATGCCTTTAGGACGATCTACTAAAGTCGGACACGATTAGCATGCATTGAGTCTATCTCGGCTTCCATAGCTTCTTGCCACTTGGTGGAGTCAACATCTACCATCGCTTGGTCGTATGTAGAAGGATCATTCTCTTGACTACTTTTGTCATCTCATGGACACCCGGTTCCTCTTGATGCGAGATAGCCATACCTCTCGAGTAATTGAGAAATTCTACTAGACTTGCGAGGTTGTGTTTGTATTTGAAGGTTGGGTTCTAATATCTTGCATAGGTGTCTCATTTGGTGTTTCTTTTATTTCTTCTAAAGAAATATTTCTACCTGCCCCTCCTTCCTGAATAAACCGATCTTCCAGAAGTGTGCTTGTATAGCAACGATGATCCTATGATCTTCGTGCATGTAGAATAGATATCCCATGGAATCCCTGGATATCCTATGAAACGACCTTTCAGACCTAGTTTCCAATTCTCTATTTTAGTCTTCTTGACATAGCGGGGCATCCCCAAATTCTAATGTGATTAAGACTTGGTTTCCTACCTCTCCACATCTCGTGGGAGTCTTAGGAAACAGTTTGGAAGGACATCTGTTCAAGATATGCACAATGATGAGGAGCGCGTAACCCACGGATAAATCGGTAGATCGGTATAGTTAAGCATGGAGCGAACCATGTCCAACAAGGTTCGGTTCCTTCTTTCGATACACCATTTAATTGTGGAGTAGGCTGGAGGAGTGAATTGTGACACTATTCCTAGTTCCTTTAAGAACTCATCAAATTCGGTACTCATGTACTCACCACCCGGTCGACCGAAGAGTCTTAACACGGTTACTGTTTGATTTTCAACTAGGGCTTTAAATTCCTTGAAATTATCAAAAGCTTGGACTTATGTTTCATTAAGTACACGAATCCATACAGTATGGTCATCGGTGAATGTAATGAAATCTGAAAGCCGTCTCGTGCCACTTCAAAGGGCCACGAGGCGTCGGTATGGATCAATCGAGTTTTTTTGACTCTTTCAAAAGTCCCTGCGAAGGGTAACTTAGTCATTTTGAGTTTAAGGCTATATTCACAAGTTGGATAGGGATCGATCCCAATGGACCCGTAAGCCCATCTTTCTCCATTTTATGAACCTTGGTCACCGATATGACCAAGTCTAAGATGCCACTTAAGTGCTTGGTTCGTTTCATCCCTACCACGCTTCCTAGTTATAGTCTTCACTTGTTTTATTCTTTAGATTTAAATGGTATAAACCATTTAATAATGTAGCGATACCAACCAATTTATTTCTAAAATAAATACGACAGACCCATCTCCAATAAAGAAGTGAAATCCCTTTCGGTCCATGGCCGGAATTGATACAATATTTTGTGCCCCTTGGGCAAAACAAGTACATCATCTAAAGTAAGAATAAAACCGATTCTAAATCCAACATAAGGGATCCGATATCGAAGCCTCGACACTATGCCCACTTCCGACGGTGACCATCACCTCCCTGAATCCGACTTCCTACTTCGTTTGAGATCCCGATTCATTGTACAAATGTGAGAACTCGCACTGAAATCAAGTATCCAAGAAGTAGAATATACGATTCTGAGAACAATTTGTTTCTAAAACCGGTAGTTCCGCACTGAAGGCGCATTACGGTCAAGCTTTGGACAGTACCTCTTCCAGTGGCCTAGCTCACCGCAGTTGAGGCATACATCCGTTTTTGGCCCCTTGCTCTTTTGAACCATTGGGGCCTTGCCCTTTCCCTTGTCGATCTTGGCTATTGGACCTAATCGCTTCTTGTTCTTTTTCTTCTTATTCTTGGACTTCCAAGTCCCGGAAGAAATCACAAGTGCGACTTCCTTTCCCTTTGTCTTCATCCGAGATTGGGCGGTCGTCAGTTTGTTCATTAGCCCAGCTAAGTTACATGCAATCTCATTGCAGTTGAAGTTCATGACAAATTGTGAAAAGGAGTCAGGAAGTGACTGCAGGATAAGGTCTGTTTGGAGAGATGCATGAATCTGAAAATCAAGAGCTTCTAATCTCTCAATCATCGAGATCATCTTGAGGACATGGTCCCCAACCCTCTCTCCTTCCTTCATCCGGCGCCGAATAATTGCTTGATATCTCATATCTAGCGGTTCGGCTATGCTCTCCATAGAGCTCGGCCAGTGCGATAAGATGGCTCTCGAAGACGTCATCTTTTCATGGGCACGTTGAAGCTCATTGGTCATTGAGCCTAACATGTACCCTCGCACTCTTATGTCGTCTTTTACCCATTTCTCATGGGCATCGACATCTTCTGATTGGCTTGGGTTCTTGCGGGGAGCAGGATGTCCGCCTCGAGACGTATCCCGGCATTTCCATAGTTAGGACAATCCTCAAGTTCCGGCTTGATCCATAGTTCGGACGATCAGGCGTTCTTTTCAAGTAGTATAGCGAGTGGGTTCATTGTCATATTGAGAGTTTTGCTAGCTGAGAGAATAATTAAGATTCGTTAGTGATTATTTAATTATGATCCGAGTAAAGAATTTAAGGACATTCTTTATTCATAACTCGGCTCCCACTATTTTATCGGTATTTACACACTCCCATGTTAAATCCGGAAGTCTTGGGTGACTTCATAGTGGTGATCGATTTCTTTACAAAGTTTAATAGAGGGCAACCCATACGGTATCTATTCTATTATTCTTTATAAAGTGGTGTCTAATACCAACCCATCTAATGGATGATTCGATCTTCTTTTACCCCTAGTTCACTTGCCCTCAACCCATTCGGTTTCTATGGCTCGCTGAACTATCTAAGTTTAAACCATCAACTCCTATTAGTCGACAATTGAATCTTACCCCAACCCATACGGTTTATAGGGGTTTGATTTGTCACAACCAAAGGCATCTAATGCACTCTAGGAATTTATCAACTTACCCCAAAAATATTACCCCGACATACTCGGAAGAATAATATTCCGGTTTAGATTTCAATTTTCCATGAGTTTGACGGAGGGTAGGAAACCTCGTAACCTTTATAACTTAGTGTTTGTAAGTGGGAGTATTAACGCAAATATATGTTACACTTTGCACATTAATCCGTTTATAAGCGCGGTTTGTCGGTTTGTTTGTTTGTCATACAATATGAAAACATACACAACCTAAAACTAACAACATGCAGTTCATGGACCGTTCCTAGAACAAAAACATCGTAATCTAATTACATGTCTTCGGTCTTGAATCTTCGTCTTCTCGAGCGAATCTTCCTCCGGTCTTCGTCATTACATATAAATTTTACATTTGAAAAATTGCATCCTATAAAAATTTTCTAGTAAAATAAATAGGCTCAAAACGGCCTTTACAACCCAATCGAACAAAACAAACGATTCAAAACTAGGTCCATGAACTACATCCCCATTCAAAATTAATGCAACAATTACATTAAAATAAATGGCAATAATAATTAGTCTAAAATTGATCTAATCAATAAAAATTAATCCAACAATTAGAATTAATCCAATTAATTCACTTAACCGTTAATTTTAATTTGCTCCGGACAAAATAAATATTTCATTAAATTAATTCCCTTAAAATAAAACTACCATAATTATATTTTAGTCAAATTAAATCCAATTTAATTTGCGGAAAATTAATTTACCGAACGAAATATAAAAACGGAGTCGGAAAACACAAGGCCCGGGCCAAGCCCGCGGCCCGACAGGGGCTGCCCAGCCCAGCCCAGCAGCCCAGCCCAGCCCAGCCCAGCCCAGCCAGCCCAGCCCAGCCCAGCCCAGCCAGCCCAGCCCAGCCCAGCAGTCCGGCCAATTTTCCAGCTCATTTTTTTCGTCCCGAATCCAAAAATAATATTTTTCTAATTTTTATATTACACAAATAAATCAGTTTTTCAAAAGAAAAATAGATTTATATTGTAACATAAAATCATGAAAAATAATTTTTAGATGAACAATTAAACATCAACAATTAAAATTTTTATGATACTAAATCATAAAAAAATAAATCAAGCATTCCAAATGCAAATATCGAATATACGATCGCATAGACCTTGCTCCGATACCACTGTTGGAATTCGGTAATTAAAATCGAATTACGCAGCGGAAAATAAACCGGTCCAACCGGATAAAACCAAACCCCAAAAACGGACCGATCAAGCATCATATAAACGAATATAAATAACGAGGAAGAGAATCAAAGAATACTTACCCTCGTAGTCCTTTGATGATATAATCTTCGAAGGTGAAACCCGAACAAACTTTCTCCGGTTACCGACACGAACACGAATCCAATTCGTTGTAGCTTGTTGAATGATCCAACACCGAAATTGCCGAATGTCTCTACGTTATTACGCGTCGGATATTGATCGGAAAAATAAAATATCAATTCGTTCTCAAAGAACACGGCTAGGAATTGATACGGTATTTTTCTTCTCTTCTCTCCTTCCTTTTCTTTCTCTCAAAGATGAACAAAGAAAAGAAAATAAATTTTTTTTTTCTCTCCCTTCCCTTGAACTCACGGCTGAATTTTTTGAAGTGTGTTTGTTTGTTCAAAGTCTTCACATAATGTGAAGATATATACATTATATAATGGGGATGATATCAAAATGATGAGATATGAAATCTCATCCTTTTGTCTTCAACCCATTAAACAATTAAACACACAACACACACCACATGGAAGGAAGGGAAGAAAATGAGAAGCGGCCCACTAGATTTTAGGTGAGAAAAGCGAGCGAGCCACTCGGTTCATGTACCGGACGTTCGCGTGGCTAGTCCGTTAAATACACTTCGTTTTATCCCAAATGTATTTATACTTAATTAATTAATCCAATTAATTAATTTTATCAAATACAAAATTATAATAATATATTTCCAAGAAATAATTATTTATGAATTAAATTAATTACCCAGCAGTTAATTTCAATTCACTAGACCGCATGATTTATCAAATAAATCAAATTAGATATCTAATATCCAATATTAATGAAGAGATAATATATACATATTTATCCATCAAATATCCTTGTGCGCGACTCCGTAGGTCCGTCTTAGTCGGCAATAGGAGGAACCAAGGAGTACGGGTAACACTTAGCCAGTCTAGTGCTTCGTCCGTGCTTGACTAAGAACGAATGATCGGATCATTCCAAAACCATTATGTCGTGAATACCGTATACGTATAAACCCTTCAATCATATGTCCCGGTCAAGAATTAGGGTCACGGAAAAGTCAAACCCTACTGTAACTTGACACTATGCTTTCTGTTAATACAAACTGAGATCGTCGAGCTCTCGTGTATCAAATACAACTAGCTCTAAATGCTTTGGCCAAAGACTTATAATCTCATTTGCCATTAACCGCATAGGACATTTACCTGCTCACTTACAGGAGAAAGAATTCTATCTTGGTATTCAGTAGAGATCGCTACTTGCCCACTAAGTTGCATTTCGAGGTTGACCCCACCCACCGGCGATTGGATCGAACTACTCTAATGACTAACTTAATGTCACAAGCATCTCTCTTTGAAACCTCAAGTCAAAGGTCCACGTATACCTATCACAACCTTTCGATCCAGTCATTGACAATCCCTGAGTGATATCCATGTGACCGAATCGAGGTGAGTCGTGTTCGAGTATACTAATCTCACTAGCATACTTATAACGTGTGCTCCCACTAACCCTTAGTGAATACCGGCACTCTACATGTCAAAGTACACATTATACAAGTCTTGTCTAAACTTATTGCCCAGTTAAGTTTTATCGACTTGCGAACGAGTTAAGCATTCGAGCTCTAAACACTTACAGTGCTTATCTCCTTATCTCCATAAGGAGTAGAATGTTTGCTCTCAAATGCAAGGACTATTACTCTATATATCAAATCACAATGCCAGTGATATACAATAATATAGAAATAATTATTGCCTTGTTAAATTTTCATAATTACAATACATATGCTCTCACTCTCTCATCCTCTGAGTGGCATTCGAGGGCATATCTCTAACAGTAAGGACGAAAATTTTTTGGAATTTTTTCTAGAATATAAGAGTTATCCGAACTCTCGAACTCATCTGGGATCTCGTTCAAGCCTATCACGTATGAACTCTCGAACTCATATGGGACCTCATTCAAGTCTGTCACTGGTTTCTTGTTCAAGTCCATCACGGGATCGACATCCCTTTTTTGTTGTGGTTTCTTTAAGCTTGGTCGTCCACGAGTATTTTTTTGAACTCGAGGTACTTGAATGTCGGTTGTAGTTCGGCCCATGATATCCTTTAGCTTTCTTAACAAACTTTTTTTCTCAACTTTGGACTGCTTGTAAAAATTTTCTTTAAAATGTTCTAGTTTACCGTCACAACTAATATCATCATTTTGCACAGATGTTGACGGTGAAATATCTAGCTTCCTCCAAAAGATATCAATCGAATCCAAGGGAATATACTTACCCGTACTTATATACATTGAAAGTTCGCAAGCACATGGTAACCCACAACTGTTGCGAAGTCGACAATCACAGTTTGAGGAGTCTATCTGAAGATCCTTCCATCGTTTACGTTCTCCAAGAATTATATCGAGAGCTTCATTTGAAACAAAACCACGCAATAGTTTGAAGCACTGAATGTTGTGTTGATGAATGCGAACAATTCTGCTTTTTTCTAAGCTTTCTTTAATTGATGCAAGTTGCGATTGTACTATTCGATCAATACAACCCAGAAATCTATCCAAACTAGACTTTGCAGAATTCAAATATTTTTTTAGCTTCACATGCTGGATCTCAACTCTATTGGTTGTGTTATTTCCAAAATTGAGATGCTGGTCAATCCAGAATGACACAAACATTTCCTTGTATTTGTTCAACCAACTCCTATTTACGTAATTTAAAACACCTGGAAAGTAACGTAAATTTGGATGAGAAAATATATAAGAAAAAATAACTTTTGGACATTGAAAAATAAATATTAAATGTGAAATATATAAAACATACGTGGATATTTTATCAGCAGTGATTGAAGTCGCATGTAGTTTTCTGTGTAAGCTGCACGTGTTGCGGAATCCTCTAGTAACTTCCACAATGAAAGAAATGATTCCCAATCATTTGGTGACCTAATAGATGGCCTGTAATTCTTCAAAATATTTGTACTAATGTGCCATCTACAAAGTAATTGAGCAGCGTTCGGGAAGACTTTTTTGCATGCATTCATTAGAGCCAACTCCCGGTCTGTAACTATAACACGTGGGTGCATGCACTTGTCTAGTGTCGACTTTAGACAATTTAATGCCCAAGTATAGTTAACCTCCCTTTCATTAAGCATAAAGACGAAAGCTATGCAAAATGTCTTCTTTGTTGAAGTTACGCCAACCATTTCAACAAAAGGCATATTATACTTGTTCGTTTTGTACGTGACATCTATCATCAATACGTGTGGAAATGCGCGCCAAATATCAAATGATGTTGGATGAATGAAGAATAAATTTTCCAGCTCGTTTGAATTAATTGTAGAAAACTCATAAACATAACCATTAGAATGCAAAAGGGACAGGAGAACCTGCATTGGAGATTTGCCTACTTGCTCGACCATGCGGATTTCATTGCATGCATTGTAAATAGTTTTGAGTGTGGACACATTATTTACATTCCGCTGCTTTAGTATTGATAAAATATTGCGGGGCGCCACATTCATCGTTGTCAATTCTGCAATCAAACTATATTCATCCTCAGATAATCGCTTTGCATATGGATGCTCCTCCATATACTGTGCAGGTTGATGGTTATGTTTATCACATATCACCCTTAACCTCCACGAATCATATTCATCTAAATATTTTCCTTCTAATTCAAATGGACAATTACTTTTTTGGTACCGGAAACTTTACTTGAATCCTTAACTTTATAGTCGCCGCCACGATCACACATGAGTACAACTTTATACACGAAACCACAAGGTTTCTTATATGATCTTTTTTTGACGATGACAACACCTAGAGAGTGCGCCATGTTTTGTACCCAATCCATCAATTCTTCACGAGACCCGAACACCTAAAAATAAATTGCAAGTGTATAAAAAATCGACATTTACAAAAGATTAAAACCATATAATTGTACCTGATTAGTGGCAAATTCTGGCGTCATCGTGAAAAATCCAGGATCTTCAATTAAATTATTTTCGTTAAAAATCGACATCTGTGGGCGTGAATGTATATGTGTGTTTAGTTGTGTGTATACATGGTGTGTGTGTGTGTGTGTGCAATATCCCCTATATATAGAGAGTTGTGTGTGTGTGTTGGGGAAGAAAAAAAATGAACCTCCAGCCCCCCATGTCTTTTCCCGTCCAGTCGCCCCCCATGTTTGTAACTCTGTAAACCACTCCATTGACTTCATTTGTCTCACGCAATACATGTGCTTTTAAAAAAAACGGCTAGTGACTTCATTTGTCTCACGCAATACCATGTGCTTTTTAAAAAAAAAAAACAAGCTAACTGTCAATAGTATTGCACGGAAGGAGATTGGCTAAATATAATTCGCTGACAATGTACATGGTTGACTTTTTTGGCACAGAGTTTACTTTTTTGGTACATTTAGTAGTGCCATTTTTTTATATATATTTGGAGGTTTCAAATTTATACTTGACTAGTCCTCGGATCAACAGTCCTCGCTCCTGATAACTGTTTTCCAATTAAATCACGAGATGTATATCCGACTCTCTAATTCTTAAATATACCCAACTACCGCACACAACTGGTTGTTTTTAAGTATTTGTTTCATACTGGATCCAATCAATGCATGAATCGTTCCCCATCGATTATTACATATTATATATATTTATTAGTCACTCATACTTCAACAATTAAACAATATTCTTGGATCAATTCCTATTTTCCTACTATATTTTTTTTCGATGATGAGGAAATCCGCAGTCGCTACTCTTCAAATGCGCACTGGATATAGAGACATATGAACCGATCATAAAACACGATATAGGAAATTCACATTTATTAATCACATTGATTAGATTAGTCAAATTAATCCTTCCCCAATGGCAAACATCCAAAACCAAACTAATCATCCGCCAAACGAAATCCCTTTAGCCGTGGTTATGGTCCCGCTCCCAGCCCAAGGCCATCTCAACCAACTCCTCCACCTCAGCCGCCGCATCGCCGCCCACAACATCCCCGTCCACTTCGCCGCCTCCGCCGCCCACAGCCGCCAGGCCAGGACCCGCGTCCACGGCTTCAGCCCCTCGTCCACCGCCAACCTCCATTTCCACGATCTCCCGACCCCGGACTTCGAGAACCCCAACCCCGACCCCGACGCCCCGACCAAATTCCCGACCCAAATCATCCCGTCGCTGCTCGCCGCCGCGAATCTCCGCCGGCCCGTTTTCGAGCTGGCGGAGGAGCTCTCCTCCGGGGCGGGGAAATTGGTCGTCATCTACGATTCCGTGATGGCTCACGTCGTCCAGGACATCCACTCCGTCCCGAACGCCGAGTCGTACTGCTTTCACAGCATATCAGCTTTCTCTCTCTACTCTTTCTTCTGGAAGATTCTCCAGAACCCTAATCTGCCGGCCGGAGCTGAGATCGTCAGGGAAGCTGCCTCCCTGGAGGAATGCTTCCCGCCTGAATTTTCCGAGATCTCGGATTTGATCACGAACGCCCGGAAATTCAACTCCGGCGATATTTTCAACACATCCAGAATCATCGAAGGTCTCTACGTGGATCTTCTCGCCGAGCAGAAGACGACTGGGGCTGAGAAGAACTGGGCCTTGGGCCCATTCAATCCAGTTCTGGAATCCGACAGAAAGGGCTCAACAGATACAGATCTTCGTCGTGACAGTAGCTTGGAGTGGCTCGACAGACAGGGCCTTCATTCGGCCGTATTTGTTTCGTTCGGGACGACGTCGTCTCTATCTGATGAGCAGATCTCTGAAATAGCTTCCGGCCTGGAAAGGAGTGAAGAGAAGTTTGTGTGGGTGTTGAGAGATGCTGATAAAGGAAATGTCTTTGAAGGGGATATCAGGAGAGCTCCATTGCCAGAAGGGTTTGAATCAAGAGTTGAAGGGAGGGGGATGATTGTGAGGGATTGGGCCCCACAGTTGGAGATTTTAGGACACCCCTCAATAGGTAATAGTAGTGCTAATATTGTTTTTTTTTTTTTTCTATAGTATTATATTTTTATTGCATTTTGAATGACGTGGATCTTCACATAAACAGCATTTCTACCGTAAGAAGTAGGGGCATCGTAATCGTACATTTTATCCTCCCCAGACCCTAATATGAGCGGGATATACTGGGTATATTTAATTTGATTTGATTTTTGACGTGACCTATTTTGTGAAAAATAATAATTTTAGATTTTTAGATCACAAAGAAATGGACCAGGCTAAACTTTGGAGAATTTGAATGAGTCTCTATTTCTTGTTGAGTCGAGGTCGGGCTTAATTTATCGAGTACATTCATGGCCCACTAGTTGTTTGAGTTTAATCGAGTCTAGCCAAACAAATTCGAGAAAAATAATTATATTTAAATTATTTTCTAATTGATTACGAAATTGAAATCAAACTACTAGTTTAAAAGATATAAGATCTTTTCGTTGGATCTTGCTCACGAGCCCACCCACAAGCTTGTTCACTTGTCAACGAATCGAATATCGTTAAAATTGAGTTACGTGTGTCTATTTTATTAAGTCTTTTAAACGAGTTCGAACAAATTGATTCGAATAGCTCACGGATGGCTTGGTCCCTTGGTGCTTGAGCAAATCTCCACTCAGTTTAGGGTACCGTCCATAGTATACCCCATGTAGTGCATCTCCTGCCGGATGCACTACACCTGGTGTGCATGGACGGTGCAGATTGATGCACTAGATGAAACATCGATCTGCACCGTCCATGCACGCCACGTGTAGTGCATCTACATGGGGTGTACCATGGACCCAACCCTCAGTTTAGGGGTGGGGTATCTAGGGTCATTTTTCAATATATTGAACGTGTTTCGAGACTGAAAATATCATATAAATAGAAAAAAATGTGTTTATCTTATCTCTTTATAATAGAAAAATACTTGTAATAGAAAATATTTATCCTCTCTCTTTGTAATAATAGGAAAATAAAATACTTATAATAGATACTTTTTATGTTAACTATATGTATGCTCCGGTCGCCGAAGATTCTGGATCCGTCACTGTTTGCGGCTAGCATTTTATGAACAAGTATTTGATGTAATTCGTAAAATTAAGATAAAAAAAATGAAGTATTTGTAAATATGAAAAATCGATTGATTTTTTTTTTTGGGGTAATTAAGGTAAAGTTTAGCATGCTTAAAAAACACTCTTTTTTTGGAAAATTAGTCTTAATTGGGGTATATTTGTAATTTTGGTAAATAATTGAAGTTTTGCACATGTTTTTTTTTTTTATTGAAGAAATTACTCTAAATTAAACAGGTGGTTTTATCAGTCACTGTGGATGGAACTCCTGCATAGAGAGCATCAGCATGGGGAAGCCCATCATAGCATGGCCAATGCATTCCGACCAGCCCAAGAATGCTGTCCTAATGACGAAGGTGCTGAGAATTGGTGTCCAAATTAAGGATTGGGCCCGTCGCGATGAGGTTATATCATCGGATGCAGTTGAGAAGGCTGTGAGAAGATTAATGTCATCTGATGAAGGAAATGAGATGAGGGGAAGAGCAGCAGCATTAGGGGATGCTGTTAAGAGGTCTTTGATGGAAGGAGGGGTTTCTAGCAAGGAGATGGATTCGTTTCTTGCACACATCATGGCAAGACGAAATCCGTAACATGTTTCGTTTTTACTTTGTAAGACGAAACATATACATAATAATGCAGTCTCTGTAACCTCTCTCTACTCTATTTTATACGAAGTTTTATAACACATTATCAACAGGAATCTCTATCTATTTAAATGATCGGAGGAAAAATTCTACTTAATTATTCTTACACATGCGGCTCACAAAACATCTTACATAAATTTTAGGCTAAAATGATCGTGGGATCCATTAACTTAATTTCAGATAACGATTTAGTCCTTTATCTTTTTTTTGTCCCAACTAAGTCTTTTATCTTTCAAATTTTAAGCAAAGTTAGCCTTGGTTATGTTTTTTTGGTAACGTCGTTAATTGTTGTCCATGTAGCTGTTAAGTTGGTCACATTGATGCTAAATCAGATGCTGATCCACCATTTCAACCCTAGATTTCACCTTTTTTTTGTCACCATTATTTTTTCAGACTTTCAGCACATCAATAACTGTTCTTTGTCCTGGTATCCACAAACCAAAAGATCTGATTTTTTATCTTGTTTCACAGCTATCCCATTGCTAAATCTTTGATTCTAATCTCAAGCCGTTTGCTGATGAATCTTGTGATCCGGGTTAGTTTATTTTTTCCTGTAAATCAATATTGGACTTTGTCCGGTGTGTTGGGTTTACAACTCGGAGATCTTTCCGACGAGGCTGAGGGCGGCGGGTGCGAGTGTGAGTGTGGCGGTGAACAGGTGTATGAATGCGACGGTATCGATGGCGTTTTTGTCCCTGTCGTCGGCGATAACTATTGGAGGGGCATTTTATTTGTTTGCCAGCGCTGCAGTGGTGGCTTGGGTTTTTGTCTTTTTCTG
This sequence comes from Orobanche coerulescens, assembly GCA_033398695.1. Lineage (NCBI taxonomy): Eukaryota > Viridiplantae > Streptophyta > Magnoliopsida > Lamiales > Orobanchaceae > Orobanche > Orobanche coerulescens. The sequence continues at coordinate 3,167,587 of CM065807.1, read as the reverse complement.
CTTGCCGGAGACCAAGGGACGGAGCTTGGAAGAGATTTTCAGCAAAGGTGGTGGTGGTGGTTCGAAGAATAAGCGATTGGAGCTCGTGACAAATTGATTATGAAATTTGCCATAAAAAAGAAAGAGCTAGAAAAACAAATCAACAATCAAGTGGTTTTGTAGAGAAAGGGGAGAAAAACGAATCAACAATTAATTCATATATATATATATATGTGTGTGTTATTAATTATATATATAGATATTACTAACTATATATATATATATATATATACATCACACTTCTTCATTCTATAATAATGCAGGCACGTTAGGAAATAGACACATATAGATTAGGAAATGAATACATAGGTTAGGGATTTGACACGTAAGAATGTTTATAGCCACGTAGGTATAAAATCAGCGTCTAATTAATTATTATAACGGAGACCAACGAAAAAGGATTAAAATTTGAAAGATAAAAGACTTGGTTGGGATAAAAAAAAAATAAAGGACTAAATCGTTATCTGAAATTAAGTTAAGGGACCCCACGAACATTTTAGCCTAAATTTTACAGATCACACCAAATTTCTTTCCATCTTCAAGTGAACAAAGAGCCTGCGCATGTTCTTCCTACCTAGTCTCTTTCTCGCAAAAAATAGCGAATAAGCTAGCAGATAAATTAGCTTGTCGGTGATGAGGTAGCGGATAGCGGATAAGCTTGATATACAGTAAATCTTGATAAATGAATGTTCGATAAACTAATAACCTCGTCAAATGATAAGTTTTCTTCGGTCCAAACTTGGGCAAATGGGCTAAATGAATAACCTCGCTACATGCATTAACGAATAATTTTTTTGAATCCTTAAAGACCCCATGGAAATATAAATGAATAATCATTAAAATCCATATATATACCCTAAAAATAAAAATATTTCTTCCGATCAACAATGTTCATACAAGTCATTTCTTCACAAGAAAAAGCGTTCAAAGTTTTTTGTTTTCTCCATCCACCAAAATGCATCACATCCTTGACTTTTTATAGTGCAAACAAAACTTCAGGAATATTCTGCTCGTGCTGTAGCAAGTAGTTCGTAGGGTGATTAGTGCTTGAAAGACTTTTTTTGATGATACATTTGGGTTGACGCCACTATCATTTAGGGGTGTGCAAAAAAATCGATTAAACCGTAAAACCGTACAGCACCGTAAAAACTGTACCGAAAAAACTGATAAACCGCTTAAACCGACATATATGGTTTTTATTTTTTATAAAACCGAAATTTTGATAACGGTACGGTATTTGACTTAAATACCGAAAAATACATATCGTACCGTTATTTATATTAAATATTTTTATGATAATATATCATATATATATATATATACTAGTTAATGAATATAGAAGTATAATAAATTTATTGAAGTTCAAGACACTTGTTTGTCTTTTTTTTATTTTTTTTATTTTTATCCTCCAAAATAGTTGGATGAAAACTTGAACATTAAATTAGTTATTGTCTTAAGGTTAGCGTGATTTTTTTGGTTTAGCTATTAATTTGGATCACTATTTATGGTACCTTATTGAATTTCTTTATTCGAGTATTTTTATCTTATTAATGCTATTAAGTATCTAGTAGAAAAATCGAAAAAATATCGTACCGATGTAAACTAAACCGAAATATCGAACTACCAAACCAAAAAAACCCGTATGTTTATGATATTAAATCATAAAAAACGAATATATTTGGTATGGTATCGGTTTTACGCTAAAACCGTACCATACCGTACCATGAACACCCATACTATCATTTGGTTATGAATCATTCTTATCATTTAGTATGGACTCGATAATATGTATTTGTATATTAGAAGTAAAATTCTTAATGATACAAAAAAATAAAAACTCCTAATACTTATTTATACCCTATTTTGAGAAACCCATGTGTGAAATACCCTTTTATTCATACACATGTAAAAAATGCCATCTTTTATATTTTAATACTCTTTTGGCCCCACTTCTGCACCAGTTCTGCACCACTTCTGATATCGATACTAATATCTGGACATGTGGGGGATTATATTCTTTCCTGATACATAAAGACAAAAGAGAAAAATGAGGAAAATAATTGTTAAATGGCTTAAAAAAAAGGATTTTTTTTTGGAAGATAAATTTCATTCAACACAAAAAACGACACAAGTGGTCCTCAATGCGAGGACCACTTAAGGGTGGTGGCAACGGGTGCGGGGTGGCGTGCGGCTTCACCCTACCCGCGCGGTGAACACTGCCGCCACCACCGCGGGTAGGCTGCGGGTAAATGCTCGGCGGGTTAATAACCCGTGTGGGGGGAGGAGATGGGAGGTGACCGTTGCCATTTAATATCCGACCGTTGCCTTTTTTTTTTCCTCTTATTATCCTAATATATATTGCAGGTACTGTATGTATGTGTGTTATATATATAGATAGATATATAGATGAAGAAGATATGGTTGGTATATGTGTGTAGCCGCCAATAGTGCCTAACTTTTGATTTTTATTTTTTTATTTTTTTTTATATTTTAAACCTTATACTATTAATAATTTATAAATTAAACCTTATACTAAAATATTTGTTTTGTTTTAAACATTTATGGATCCGCCGGTCGCGCCAGTTTATGACCCGAGTGTACTAGCGGAGTTACTCGACGAAGAGGGCCATCACCGTCTCCGATATGATCTTACGGAACATCTAGCGGCTCAAGACTTACCATACCTTGACGACTAGTTTTTTATTATTTTTAAGTATTGTTTTTTTTAGTATTATGTAATTTTTTTTAAGTGTTTTGTAATTTCCTATTAAGTAAAAATAAAATATTATGTGTTTTTATTAATATTTTTTGATATAATTTTAAATATAAAAAGGTAAAAATAAATAAATTAAAAGTGGTGAGGGTATATGAGGCTCCATTGCCACTAAAAAATGGTAAGTGGGGGTAGAGTGGAGGTAGATTGGGGGTTGAATGAGTTGGGAGAATGTTATTGGTGGGGAGTGGGGGTAGATGAGGGTAGATGGGTGACCATTGCCACCACCCTAACAAGCGAGATTATATCAAGTTCATAGGGTATTTACACCAAACATTCCAATGACAAACTTTTAATCTAGATCTATGACGAACCCAAAAGAAAGAAGACGACTTAATAGTTTCCACCACTTCAATTGCTCTTCGGCTCTGACCAGTGAAGATTCTAGCGTTCCTTTCATTCCAAATACACCACATCGAAGTATAAATGATGCCCCGAATGATTTTTTTTTTAATTATCAACAAAAAAAAAGGAATAACAAGATGATGTGTGAATGCCAGCGATGGCAGTTCGATCTTGTCCCCTGTGCCCATTCGATTGCGGCGATTACGTAAGTGAATTATTAATTTCGTTTTAATAAAAACTTCGTAGTTCATTTTTTATTTCGTTTTCATTAACGATTTTTTGTCACTTTAGGGCAATGAGACACAGCGTCGTACAGTATATTTCGCACTACTACAGAAGAGCGACGTATGCCGAGTGTTACAAGGGACAAATCATACAAGTCCCGAGTAAGCCCGAATGGAATTTGCCCGAGGCTCTTACAGACTTAGAAATCCTACCCCTGTATGGACACGTCTGCCGGGCCGACCGAGGGAAAGAAGACGTCGGGGCAGAGGTGAACAAGGTCGTCGCCGAGCTCGTGGGTAACGCAGATGTCCGCTATGCAATGAAACAGGTCACACAGGACCTAACTGCCCGAATGTAGCACATTAGTACCTTTAATTTCGTTCAATAATTCGAATTGGACATCCACTTTTTATTATAACTTAAATGAAATAAGTTGTTTGTTTAGAGCATGGGGTACGGTTGAGCCAAAGGCTCGTGCCAAAGAAAAACGCGAGAAAAGTGGTTGGCGCACCACACCCTCCCTCGCGCCGTTCTCTCTTGCGCCAAACCAACCAGCCAGCGCGTTCCAAATTTTTTTTTTTTTTTTTTTTTTTCTTTTTCCCTAACTAGCCGTTAGGGAAAATTTCCACCCAACCCAAAAAAACTATCCGTTTGGCAACGGGTATATGCCCATTTTTTGAAAAAAAAAAAAATTTTTTAACCCCCAAAACCTTATAAATACTACCCCATTTCAATCCTAAACTCATACACTTCTATCAAACCTTAATCTATCAAACTTCTAGCAAAAATGAATCCCAACCAAAGATGGATCAACCAAATGCTAAACGACCCGAGCAACCAAATGAATCCCACCCAAACGCCGGGTTCGTCTTCTCAATCCGGTTACCTTCCAAACTTTCAAACGTCGTACATGAATCCCGAAGATTTGGCACTATTTAGCCAATGGAAGTTACAACAACAACAACAACAACCATTTACTCAATTCACTCCATTTTCTCAACCTCAAACAACCCCTTCACAACCAAATTCGGACCATGCATCCTACCATCTTGTTGACGAAGACGAAGACGAAGAAGAAGAAGAAGATGAAGAACAACCGGAGCCGACACCGACATCAAAAAAGTCGAGGCAAAAACTATGGCGAAGAAGCCAAGTCAAAGGCAAAGTCAAAGAAAAACGGTAAAGAAAAAGAAGGTGATGAAGATGGTGCCCCGACTAGACCTCGGACTTTGTGGACCCAAGACGAAGAGTATCTTTTGGCGGAGTGTTTTATTCAAATTTCCGAGGATCCAAAGAATGGGGCGGATCAAAAACAAGATACATTTTGGTACAAAGTGCTCGATGCATACAATGCCGAAGCTAAACGGCTTAAGTATGCACCTCGTACCAAAAACATGTTGACTGGAAAGTGGACTCCAATGAATAGAGATGTGAAGAAGTGGAATACGGTGGTTGATGAAACGGCCGTGATGAGTGGGGAGAATGATAGGGATTTTATGACCCGTTGTCACATATTGTTTAAAAAAACAACGGGTCAAGATTTCAAACATATGAGTGCTTGGGAGTTTTTGAAAGACAAGCACAAGTGGAAAAACCCCGACTCTACTTTGGCAAGACGTAATCGTATTCGGCATAGTCAAGAGGAGCCCGAGCACTTTGGACCCGATGAGGTGCCACGACCCGACGGCATGTATCGAGTTTCAAAGAGTCAACGTTCGTCTAACTCGACCGCTAGTTCCGGTTCAAACCCGGCATTGTTTCAAGAAATGTTGCAAATGCAAATCGAGTTAGGCCGTAAGGCAAAATGGATGTACTCGGCGAGAGTCACTCGCACGAGTTAACTTATATGAATCTCAAAAGGTTGCCGAGGAGATGCGGGTGTTACAAATGGATACTAGCATGATGGATCCGGTTAACGCAAGGATTGTTCGGGCACAACAAGCTCGAATCCGGCTAAATATCCCAAGACTTTCCCCAAGAGGATTAGGCTTTTGTATTTCTTTTTATGTATTCGGTTTTTAATTTTATGTTTGTTTTGTGTGTTTTTAATTTTATGTTATGTGTGTTTTTTAATGTAATGTATTTTTTTTTAGTTGAAATTATCTATGTTTAATTTTTAATAAGTGAAAAAAAAAAAAAAACGGCACGAAATTGCAGTGTGACGGATCTACGAAATGTGGTGCCAAAGGGTTTCTGGTGCCGTTGAGCTTTTTGCTGACGTGTCACCAAAAAAAGCCAACGGCACGAGCCTAACGGCTTGACCGTACCCAGTGCTCTTATAGAGATAGAGTTATATGGCATGAAAAAACACAAAAAAACAATATTTTAATCTTTACATACTAATTTAATACTCCCTCCATTCAAATTAGATGTTATCCTAAATTGGAGAAGACCAATTAATAAAAAAAAATCTTCTCAAATTAACCATCTTTATTTAAATCATAATCAATACTCATGTTGCAACAAAAAAGACCGGAAAAGCCAAGAAAAGACAAAAAGTAGAGGAATCACATGAAATAATGGGACCTAAACCTATTAAAATATAAAAATGGGTATTTTGTTCATATAGATTTTTGGATAGAAAATACATAACCATTTTTATAAAGGGTATTTAAAATTTTTACCCAAATAAAAATATAACTATACTATCTAAAAGAGTAACAATTTATTTATCGATAAGCGAATAATCTGGACCAGGCTAAAAACTGTCTTTCAGAGAATAATATATTCATTAATCGATAAGCAAACAACTTCGCTAAACGTTCGAGTCCCAAAAGTATTCATTTATCGATATTCTACTGTATACCTTGCACCGTACATTACATTACGAGATATACCAACTCAAAATGAAATCCCATACTTTAACAAAAATTAACAAGAATAATTAAAAATATTAATCAAAGATGGCGTCATACACGCTACACAATCAATTTTATTTGAGAAGTGTTACCCCATCCACCCCACCACCCATCTACACACACAAACTTCTAAAATTTTTGATATCTTTGCACCATGGGCGAAATTCCTCGCTTCATAGCTCCTATCTCTCGGTTCGACATAAATCGATGGAGAAGTTAAATCGTGATAAATGATGCACAAAAAACTATTTTCTATATAAGAAAAATAAAATTTCCACATTGCGAATGTCGGATCTCAAATTTACGTATTTATAACAATCTATCATTCAGAAATCAATTGAGCTGACATACTAATAAGAATTTTTTACCTTTATTTCTCTATGACATGTTTCCGGCCCCCTTCCTTTCCTTCTTTGTGCGAGTTTTGTCCATTTCTTTTATTTTTTGACCAGAGGTTCCATTTTTGACCCTTTCTTTTATTTTTTTGTTTTTATTGAATTTCTATTCTACTTTATTATAATACTAATAGTTTTCTTTTACATTGTTATTATTTGAAATCAGCAGTTTTTTAATTTTTATCTTAATTTTTAGAAATTAAAATAAAAAGAACATAATATAACAAATATTAACAAGTACGAACAATATATTTTTTTGTCCGATCGTCCTCACCCAGTCTAATATGTCATTTCTACTTTAAAACATCTATACAAAAAAGACATTCAAAGAGCCACCAGAATAAAATTTAGAAATAATGGAAATAAAAACTGAGAAAATTTAATGAAAAAAGAAGAAAAAAAAATTAAAACATGTGAAAGGAAAAACGAAGAAAATGAAAAAAAATGTATTACCAAAAATCGTACATGATCCGCGGTAATTAAAATAACGTGTTTCAGTTATTTGGTTGAATATTTTCTGTCATTTATTATGGATAGAATGATGTTCTATAAAATATGAACAAAGAAAAAAAATATAATTTGAGAAAATATGAGAAGATAATGTAAAAAGAATGGTGTTTGATAAATTGTATCACTCTTCAAATTTATACAAATTATAGACTATTAAGTCTTAAAAAATATTGACATGACAATTAAATTTAGAGTAATGCTACTTTCACAATTCACTTGACAACAAGGGTGGCAATCTGTATACGTGGCACGATCCTGTAAAGTGAAATGTCACAATCACATTTATCTCACTTCACAGGATCGTGCCACATACACAAATTGTCAACCTCGTTGTTATCCAGGTTGGGAAAGTAGCATTATTCTTAAATTTATAGGTAGAAAGAAAGGTGTTATGACCGATCCACTATGATCTTGACCCGGCCATTCATTACCTTAATGCCACCTCAATGCCATGACTAACTCAATGCCACAAACACATTTTTCATGGAATCCTCAAGTCCAAGATTCAAATATACCTGTCATAACTTTACGATTCAGTCATTAACTATCTCACAGTGAAATCCATGTGATTAAATCGAGGCGAGTCGTGTTCGAATATACTAATCTCGTTAGCATGCCTACAATGTGCAAGGACAATATTTTTATATATTTACTAAATAGGAATGCAATATGCTTTTATATATAAATAACAAGTTTATAAATACAAATACAATGCCTTCACTATTAGCGTGTGTAGCGTAATGAACTATTTTATTGAAAGATATTTGAATGACAATTTAATTGATGGATAAGACAATTGTTTCATTAATGTAGATCAATCTGACAATTCAATTTGATAAGCGAAATCATGAAATAATAATATATCTCAATATATATATATATATAAAACATTAAGATATATGAATTAAAAATATATATTAAAATAACCAGATGTATATCTTAAAACAGAATAAAGAAAATAAAATATATTTATAACAAGAGTTGGGAGAGATATAACAAAATATTGTATTGTTTAATAATTCGGGTGGAAAATAATAAAATACATGATAAACAAAATGGGCCCCCCTCCTATTTTGTAAACTTTGGGGGCTAAAAGGAGATTAATACTTTCCTTTCACTTAGAGCATAAGGTATCGTGGTGCCGTGGGCTAAAAGGAGATTAGCACCCATTGACGCAAGGTAAATCTTTCAAATTACATGATTTAGCCCAGTAACCATCTTCTCCACAATGGAAATATTTTTGTTGTTGCTTGTGATTTTCAGCCTTTTCCATTTTTTTTTTCTTCTCCACAATGGATTTGCTATGTTTTTTGCTAAAATTGTTGCTGTTCTTCTTGTTTTGGGAAGGCCGGTATTTATAGGCCGATTTCTAACGGTTATATTCTTTCAGGGGCAAAAATGTCAATTTGGCAAAAATGTAACGTTGACAAACAGATTTATCTAACAGAGGGTTGCAAGAAGTCATACTTTAAAATGTGGATCGCAATTTCAAATTATGGGATAAAAATGTGGGTTGCATTTTCAAAATATCCCAATAATAAAATACATGATAAACAAAATGGTCCCCCTCCTATTTTGTAAACTATTGGGGGCTAAAAGGAGATTAGTACTTTCCTTTCACACTTGGATTGAATAAGCTTTGGATTTCAATTTAGATTTTACCCCCTCTCTCTCTCTCTCACACACACACTCCCTTGTTGACAGCGTGCCCATGTTCCTTTCTCTCTCTCCAATCTAAAGCTCTCTCTCTTTTTAAGAAAAATAAGAAAGTATGGTGAAGTCCCAGAGAAAAAATCTGTGTTCCCAGCTGAAGAACAGCAAAAACAACATGGTTGATGAAGATGAAGACTCTGCTGCTGACCCTTTTGGTTTAATCTGTAGAAACTCTGTTTACACCAGAAAAATATCAAAGCCCAGATTTTTTTATTTAATTTTTCTTTTTCTTGCTGGTTGCTGCTTGATTCTAACATCCTTGATTTGTAAGTCAATTTTTTTTTTTTTGCTTTCTTGAATTAAATATATGTTTTTTCCCCCTGATTTATTTTTAATTTATTTTAATTTTTTTATTTATTTTGCAGACTCTTTTGGAGCTAATAGATATGGCTTTGGTTCTGAAACTTATGCAAATGGTTTGCTTTGCTCCTCTGTTCCTAATGGTTAGTTATCCCTTCCCCTGTTTTAAATCTCTCTTTTTTCTCTCTCTCAAATCTGTGGGTTTAGGGGTAAAGGGGTGAATATTTGTATTTTTTTTATTTATATTTATGTTATCAATACGGTTGGATGATGATAAGGGTTTGCCCTTTATTTTTTTCTCCAGTAACTTAATGAAAGTTGCTGATTTTTAATCTGGATTTACGGTGGAAAATATTTACTGTTTTAGTTTACTGTTTTCTATTGTGATATTGGTCTTGTATTGTTTTTTTTTGCAAAACTAATAACGAGCGTGTTCGGCGGTAGTTTTCGAATTAGTATTTCGGAAAAACTAAGAAAATTAGCTTACGGAGTCGATGTAGTTTTTGAATAAGGGTCCGTTCGGCAAATTCAATTGTAGATGTCGGTTATTAGCTGTTGCATTCGCTGGTAGCTGTGGTAGTTGTTAGCCGTCAGTTAGTAGCCGTTAGAGGTAGCTGTTTGATATTCTGCACAAACTACTACTGAAACAGTAAAATGAATAATATTTCGAAGCTAAATTTGGTAGCTTTCGTTAAACTCTACTATAAAAGCTAATTTTATTAGCTTTTGTGCTTCACTATATCATCCAACTAAAAGCTTCTTTTAAAGTTTGATCGAACATGCCCTAAGTGTTTCACGTTAGAATGCAATTTTTTCTCTTATTTTTCATAGATCAAATTACTTTTATCGAACATTTCACCTTTATACAACTACTTTGACAGCCGACAGTTACAACTCAAGAGCCGACAGCTACTCCAACAGCCAACCGAACGGACCCTATAGTAGTCTTTTATATGTTTTCATGATTTATGAGCTTATATTTCATTTTCTCTACCCTTCTCTCAACCATTTTTTCCCCTTTTCATTTTCCATTTCCAATTTTTAGATTTTGATCTCTCTCTCTCTCTCTCTCTCTCTCTCTCTCTCTCTCTCTCTCTCTCTCTCTCGGACCATGTGAGTTCTTTGTGGAATATTTGGGGATTGGGGCGAGAATTTGGGTAGTGTAGGGAATAATGAGACCCCTTGAGATTATTTATGTTTGATCTTAATATCCAAAAAAAAGTGATTATTATTAATTAATTTGGTTATTTGAGTTTTAATATGCATCATATTCTCAAAAACAGGCACCCTTTGTTGTGACAGAACAAGTACACGAACAGATTTATGTGTAATGAAAGGCGATGTAAGAACTCACCCCCCCTCTTCCTCCATCCTTCTTTACGACACCAACGGTTCCGACGATTCCCTTCCCACCAAATCCGACGGTGTTGATGACGTCCGGCGCGAAAAGATTAGGCCATACACACGGAAATGGGAAACAAGTGTAATGAACACGATCCAAGAATTAAACCTCGTCGTTAGAAAAGATACGGCCATTAGTCGTCACGCGTGCGACGTCCGTCACGAAGTCCCGGCCGTGTTCTTCTCGACCGGAGGGTATACCGGTAATCTCTACCATGAGTTCAACGACGGGATTTTGCCGTTGTACATAACTTCTCAACATCTCGACAAGAAGGTCGTTTTCGTCATTCTCGAGTACCACAATTGGTGGATCACAAAATACGGCGACATTGTATCTCAGCTCTCCGATTACCCACCGGTCGATTTTAACGGGGATAGACGCGTCCATTGCTTCCCGGAAGTCACCGTTGGATTAAGAATCCACGACGAGCTCTCGATTGTTGCTTCGAGAATGGACGACAATAAAACCATCGGAGATTTTCGCGATTTATTAGGCCGGGCCTACCGGCCTCGTATCCAGGGCTTAATCGAGGATGAGGAACGTGAAGCTTTAGCAACACCTAATAATTCATCACATATCAACGTGAGAAATCGAGATTTAACTAAACCCAAGCTCGTTATAGTGTCCAGGAACGGTTCTAGGTCAATAACTAACGAAGATTTATTGGTGAAAGCTGCGGAGGAGGTCGGGTTCCTAGTCGAAATTTTGAGGCCCGAAAGGACAATGGAGCTCGCGAAAACTTATCGGGTGCTCAACTCGAGCGACGTTATGGTTGGGGTCCACGGCGCTGCAATGACTCACTTCCTCTTTATGAACCCTAGTTCGGTTTTTATTCAAATTATACCGCTCGGCACGGAGTGGGCGGCGTGGACTTATTACGGCGAGCCGGCCGTGAAATTCGATTTGAGGTACGTCGGTTATAAAATCCGACCTAGGGAAAGCTCGTTGTACGATGATTATGATAAAAACGATCCCATTTTGATGTATCCAAGCAGTGTGAACCGTAAGGGATGGGAATATACGAAGAGGATTTATCTTGACCGTCAGACGGTTAGGTTGGATCTTAGGAGGTTCCAAAAACGATTGGTCCGAGCGTACTATTACACGCTGGCTAGGAAGAATCGGCGTCGGTTACGTCATGGATCGTCGGAGAAATCGAAGTAGATTTTTTCGAGTTTGTTTTGAGTTGGTGTTTCTAACATGTTATGTAGGGGTAGTCTTTGCTTTTTGTGGACCAGTAGTGACTTGCACAAGGAGTGTATTTATTTGTTGCCTGTATATGAAAATAGCTTATGGTGAATGTCTATTCTTATTTTCTCTCTCAATTTCCTTAAAAAATGATTGCACGTGTTTGACGAATCAATACTGAATCAGATTATATAACTTGTAATAAATAGATCTAACTTAAAAATAATTAAATATATAATTATTAATTTACCTTCTGTTTTTATTTCTTCAAAAAATAAAATATTACTTTTTAGGGTTCATATTTTTAATTTTAGATGATATTTATATATTTTCAATTTTAAGGTCTATTTTTATTATATTCAGTATTTTTCAGTTCATTTTCAAATTTTCAGAATTGCTAATACATGACGCATATTCAGGATTTTATGCTCGTTTACGCTAAGATTTAAATTTCAAAGAATAGGTAACATATGGATCTAACTCACCATGAGACCAGACCAGTCACTTAAGACTAGATACTCCATCCGTTCCGTAAATATGTGCCTATTTTTACGTTTTATATATGTACCTTAAATTTGTTCATACGCCGCATTAAACCCCCAAAAATATTTAGTTATTACCCTTTAACAACCATCTATGGCCATTGGCCAACCACTATTTTCTTAAAACAACACAATTATAATACACTTAACAATTTTTATTAAAACCCATACCGATTCGGGGCGGGTTGGGCCGGGTCGGGGCTGGGTATTGCCTACTGGACACGGACCATGATTAAAAAGCGGCCCCAGACCCGCCAAATTTTTGCGAGTCCGCCTGCACTGCCTCGGTTCTCGTAAAGTGAGTACCCGCGGATTAATATTTTTTTCTCGGATTAATATAATATATATATAATATTACTAATTTTAATTTATTACTAATTTAATATATATATATATATATATATATATCGGGTCGGGTTCGGGATGGGTACCCCTTACCCCGGAACCGAACCAGACCCGAATTTATTTTTCTCTACACGCCTCGGATCCGGACCCGAATTTTGTTACTCGAATTGGATCCATTCGGATAAAAATCCGTGGGTACCCGGACCCGTGTTTTTTTTTTTTTGCCATTTTCGGTATTACCGAAAATTGATGGGTATGGGGACGAAGAAAGTATTAAATAAAAAAGTACTTCTAACTAGACTAATTAATAACTAAAATACTAAAATAGTGAATCCTAGAAAAATAAATATGTAGTACTAAAAACTAAAAAATGACCGAAAAAAAAAGTAAATCCGGCAAAATATTAAAAGATCTGAAACTAAAAAAAATAATAACTAAAGAATTGAAAATTTAGGCTCCACCTCACGCATTACATTACATGAGGCGGTCTCGTATGCTTTTTTTTCCAGTTTCAAATACTCAACCAACAATTTTTTCAACACAATATCTAGGGTTGTGACCGAACAGTTCGGTCCGATTTGAGATCTGAGATGAATACTAAAATGTCGGACCGAACAGATCGGTCCGATTTGAGATTTGTTCTGAACGGTCCGAATAGTTCGGTCCGATCTGAGATGAATACTAAAATGTCGGACCGGACCGAACAGTTCAGTCCGATTTGCACCGGTTCCAAATTTAACTTTTGATTTGATATTTGATTGCACGAATTGAACTCAAATCGAGCTTTTTCGAGCCGAATATCTCGAGCCGAATCAAATATTTGCGTTCACTCACCGACCTAACAATCTCTATCTTGTATCTACCATTTCCCTCTCTTTTCATATCCCTCTCTCCTCTTTTAATATTTAAATAAATACAACTATATATATAGAAATCATATACTTTGAGGAATTCTCAACACCAAAATAAACTAGAATTCTTCATATTCACTAATTTCCTTATATAATATATACGGTTTTTCACCAAACTCATAAAGAATGCCCAACAATTTAGAAAATTACCATGGACTGGGCGTCCGTCTCAGACGCCTGTACCATGGTCTAGGCAGAATCTGTGGATGCTTGTACCATGGGACAGACGGAATATTCAGACGCTTGCATCATTTTGTCCGAAAAATTACCTCCAGATGTGAATTCTCGTCCATTTTCGTAGTTGTCGATGATATTGACGATATATATTTGATTGTGTTCGGTAGAATAAATGAAAAATTGTTTCTAGATTTTAATTCGAAAAACTTGTGTGTTGGGTAGAAATAATGAAAAATTGTCAAATGAGCAAAAAAGTAATATTATAGGGCGTTGTTTAGTAATCCAGCTTAGAAAATATGGTCTCATTTGATTATCCAGCACTCACCAACCCGCCCCCCCCCCCCCCCCCAAGTCAGATGTACACAAATTGTGTGTATAACCACTAGCTTTAGTACTAAACTTGTCAGCAAGAAACCTTAAAGCATGTGATTCAAATTGTGTGTATAACCACTAGCTTTATTACAATTGTTCCCAAGAACAAAAAAAATCTCAAACTTGTTCTACTTTTGCTTCGAGGCAAAGCAAACAAAAACAACCTTATACCCACTAATCATCCTAAAGCCATCGTTTATTCGACTTTACCGCGGTGCGGACTTGAGGCGGGGTTCTTGAATTCCTATTTCCATCTGCACGAAAACAAAAATGTGATTCAAATCTAACATGGAAATGGAAAACTGGCGTTGGCCGAAAAAATAATAAAGAGAGGGGACTTTGGTCGAAGTTTTTCTCACAAGATTCCGTTGAGGCCCCTCCAAGCGAAGATCGCCGAGAACTTTCTGACGGTTGTATGCCGGTTAACGACTGTCTCCTCAAGGCCCTTGCATTTGCATTAGAAGAAGTCGGCGATTTCGCGTCGTGTTTGAAGCCCACATTGCATGGCGGCGTTTGTTCAGTTGGTTTTGTTTGGTTTTTCGCGTCGTGTTTGAAGCCCACATTGCATGGCGGCGTTTGTTCAGTTGGTTTTGTTTGGTTCCTGTTTAGTTAACATATGAATGTAAAAAAAAAAAAGTTAAATATTAAAATGATTACTACAGTTTAGGACAAAGGGAAGTTGCAGAATTAACTTAGCAGAAGCCTCTATAAGAAAATAATTTAATAGGGATGATTACAGAAACTACCATTGAGGTTTAGCTTAATTTCAGAAAAAAGAATAACTCTTTAATTTCAGAAATGTACAATCAATCCTCCAAGGTTTTCTTGTAGTTCTCAAAAACCTTTTTTTTTTATTTTATTTTATTTTTTTTTTTATTTTTTTTTTTTGTAAAAATCCCGGGATGTTTTCCGTAATTATCTCAAATTACACGTACCCCTTAAAGTTTTACAAATCCCATCTTGAGGTTTGCATTTACCCCCAAAAAAACACCCCTCTCAGAGTCCAATGTAAATAGAAAAATAAATGTAAGGGGGATACTTTGTAATTTTCAAAGAAGATCAAGCTTTTTCAGTAATTAGGCTCAAAATTGGGGGGTTTATGTGGTAATGCAAGACGCATAAAAATTACTGAGCAGGAAACAATCACATTACCTCCTCTCCGAACCATTAATCAATTTCCCGATAGTTCGAAGTGATTTTCTAAACTGAGAACTTTTTCCATGAGTCGAGCACGGCGTTTGGATTTCCATACTGATATTACGGTCATTTTGCACCACTTTTTGGATCTCGTTCCTCGGTTTCAACTGTGGTTCGGGTGTTTTGGCAACTTGAAGAGATGGAGCAGGCACCACCTTCATGGTTGCTGTATCGATTTTTACAACTGGACTTTTGAAAGCTGAACCTAGTGGACTGAGAGGAGACCTTATCGACCTTCCATCTTTGAGCTGACCGGGATTTTGCAAGCATCTTACTTCTTGATCAGAAGAATCCTTGTGAGCATTATTTCTCGGGCCTTCTAGACTTAACCTCCGAGAGCGAGCTTTTTCCGGTGGGGGGGTTTTGGCCCCCTTTCTGCTATCGTCATGATTCATTAGTGGCACATTTTCGATGCTTAACCTTCTGGACCTTGGAGGCGTCGTCCGCTCGGTCATCAGTTTAGGTTTTATTACAGGAGGGGTTTTCGCCCCCATGGCAGTGCCATTTTCGGTGCTTAGCCTTCTCGACTTTGGAGGCGTTCTTGCTGCTGCTTCTTTAAATCTCTTTGCTGGGGGAGTTTGGATTTCCAGGCTGCCCAATGCCTTCTTGAGGCCCTCTATCTGTAAAATAAATAATGAACCCATTTAATTTCATCACCATCGTAACAGATCGAAGAATATGCTGTCAATCTGATAATGTGAAAGTGTCTAACAACCTGTGCTTTAAGTTCTAACACCTCAGAACTCTCTTTATTTGCACGAGCGGCACCGAGTTCTACGGTAGACACCCTCTGAGCAAATTTTAAAGTACTCATCGTCTCTCCAAAAGAATCGGCTTCTGGGCTCACGTGAGCAAACATCAAAGTCTTGGCATTTCCTCCTGTTCATGAAAAAAGCTACATTTAGTGTATTGTGTCGACAACTCTCTTGCAATTGCCAGCCAATGCATAAGACAGTACACAATCAATATCTGGGATAATTATAAATACCAAGGATAATTACAAAAAACTACCCTGTTTATATTCAGTACAAAAAAAACAGAAGTTTTTGTAGTTCAAGTTTGATTCTGTCTTAAATTCAAGAGGGCGTTTCGAAATATTTTTGCTTATGAATGGGGAACGTATAAGACGGGACCAACCCTCATTTTTTTTTTGTAAATTACCCTTACTGCAGAAAGGACTCGGTTATCGTTCAAAAACTACTTACAAACCACAGCCACTAAGAGAGTTATTTGTGAAACAAAGACAAACCTCAAGGGGGTATACATAATTTTGAGAAATAATTAGGCTCTTTTGCAGTTGGGCTAACCAGTTGAAAAGAACGAGGAAAGAAAGACATGGAATATAAACAACCATTTAATCTCACATTGCTATAAAACGCGTAGGCAGGCATTCGTAACACAACTATATAGACATAATAATAGTAGCAGTAGTAGTAGTAGTAATAATAATAATAATAATAATACCTAAAGAATTCTGCAGAAGTAAAGTGAGCTTGCTATTCCGGTAGGGAATATGAGAGTTCTTCTGGGCCAAGGCCGTCATAACATCGACCAAACAAGAAAGCGATTTATTTATATGCTGTGCTTCTCGTAGTCCGTCACCACTTACTTCCGACTTATCCACACGTTCACTGCCAGCTAAATCCACCAAATGGAGACAGCTACGGATTAGACTTCCATTAGCATCCTCGCCATGCACATGTACAGACAATACACTGCACAGCATGCATTGGTGTGTTTGTATTCCCAGCAGGCCAGTTAGTGTCGGGACAGGAAATGCATATGCAGAACTAATTAATTGGTGAGAAACTGAAATTTGACCGACCTGTGCGAACGACTGCTTGTGATATTAATTGCAGTCGACCCAACCGTACGGTTCACTTCACCGAGACTCATTAAATTTATGACATCATTTGCGGACTTCACGGGACGAAGTGTAGCGTCTGGGAGAGCCAAGCTATTGTCACTTACACAACTGCGGATTTCTAATTTATTAATCAGTTAAGGAACCAATATATTTGTTGATTGTTCGATCACGTTTTAAAATTTTAGAAGCTCCAATAAGCTTATGTCGGATCTTATCTTGGAAGTTAGTTGTGGAAGTGTTTGGATAAAAAGAAGATAATAGAGCTTTTAGGATGTGTTACCAATGACTCATTTACAATTAAAATTATGAAAAATAAAGGAGATTGTTAGAAATAAGAATTTTATTTAATTTTATTAATTTATTTATTTCTAGAAGAAAAAACAACACAAAAAGAGCGTATAATCTTAGAACTACACTTTTTATAGGCGTGGGACTTTTCGGTTCCAGGGATAAAAATACAGGAACCGGAACCGAACCACATAGTTTTTTCGCGATTTGGTTTTGCCAGTTTTTTTTGTCCGAACCGACTCGGAACCGAACTGCATAGGAACCGAACCGAACCGAAAAAGAACCGAAACCGATTTCTTGTGGTTCGGACGAAATATATTATATTATATTATATTTTATTAAGATATATTGTATTATATTATATTAAATTAATTATGTTTAATAAGAATATATTATATTATATTTTATTCAGAGGGTCGGTTTCCCGGTTCGGTGCGGTTCGGACGGTTCCTTGCGGTTTAGACGGTTCCTCGAACTGCGAACCGAACCGATTACTAATAGTAAGAACCGGACCGATAAAAAGAAAAAAAATTGTTGCTAAGAACCGAACCGAACCGTCGGTTCCGATGCGGTTCGGATCGGTTCCGCGGTTCTCGGTTTCAAAAGTCCCAGCCCTAACTTTTTATAATCTTGTAAGCTCTTTAAGAAAAAAGAGGGTTACTAAACATTTTCAGAAAAGAAAGTGTCCAACCACCTCAAAGTTGAATTATAGAAAGTTCAAATGCAAAGGATATTTTTTAGTCCCCGAGTCTTCGGCAAGAAGATCACGTACTTGCTCGTTGTATATCTCAACCATCTGTACTTGAATTTCATATTTTGTGACGTCCTTTCTCTGGTCCGACAGTTCAAAAAGATCGTTAAGAGCCAAATAACTGATTCCCATCTCCTTCACCGACCCACCCGGAGGACCATACTGTCAAAGCAATGTGATTATTGAGCAAGCATATTTTCACAACTGCCACCAATTAAAAATAAATAATAATAAAGGTCTGCATTTGCATTTGCAGTAATATGACATTAAATAAACTCACCATAGTATGTGTCTTGCCAGATCCTGTTTGACCATAAGCAAATATGCATACATTGTACCCGTCCATCACAGATCTAACAAGAGGCTGCGTGTCTCTAAACACCTCGTCTGAAAGATTAAGTCCAATTAGCCATAGGACAATTATAGAAACTAGGATTTTTGACATATTAAAAGGTGTCTATTACGTTGAGTGGCTGCTGGACCAAATACATGATTAAACTGAAACACTTTCTTTCCATCTTTAAGAGGTTTCGGATCTACGACCACCAGTGAGCCGTCTTTTCCAATAAAATCAACGACATTTTGCACCTGGGAATTGATGGTCGGCCTAATCCTGCAATAAACCCGAATATTTCCTGAAATAAAGGAAAACAAGAAACAGTCGTATGATTAGATCCTTGATAAAAATGGAGATGTTTTCTGTCAAAAGGATGTGAGGCCCTTCTTTTAAGTTTTTTTACTTCAGGACCCCCTTAGTTTCATATTAATTGATGTTTTGCTTTTTTTTTTTCAGGTTGAACTTTAACCATACTCGTCATGTTCCATGATGTATGTGTTGATTTTACAATATCAATCACGTATTGTGACATGACAATAGCAATTATCTCAAACTCATCGCCGTCTCATGATATTTTCCATATAAATGGAAAAACCTATGATGTTGACGGTTTTGGAATTTCGTTCTATTTCTCCTTCATATGAAGGTTGCGACAGGAAGGGCATCCGGCGTAAAACTTTGCCACTTTGTTATTTGCATGAGTTATGGTGTTAACTAATTTTAGACAATTAGACGACACTATAATCTTCATGCCACCGACCCCAACATAGTTGGGATTAAGGTGCTGTTGATGATGATGATTGATGATGTTGAACTTTAACCATAGATTATCTCATAAAAAATAATTAATAAATTTTACAAAATCATACTGCTATATTTGCATAAAAAATATATTTATAACATAATTTTTAATATTTTTGGTCATTATAAGTTCAACCTGGAAAAAAAACAAAATACTCAGTTAGTATGAAACATGGGAAGTATATTATTTTTCCACCACCTATTTTGAATTTTAGCCGAGAGTCTAAAGTTTTGAGTGACCTTTCAAATCCTGAACCATATTGTAAAGGTTTCTATTTTCTTTAACAGCTTTGTGATAACCAAGAGCAGCATTAGACATCTCAAGCACTTGATCTCCTGAAACCATTCAAACAAACAGTTACGGTTTACAGGCATTTTGTTGCATAAATAAAATCAAACGAAAAATAAAATTCATCAAATTGCATTAGTACATTCGTATAATACTGTATCAAGCAAATTTGCATTTATCTGTCCTCCGCAAATCCTTTCACTTGTACCATTTAGCATGTTTTGGTAACGAATTACAAGCTTGGTTTAAGTTAAAATATCTGCAAGAAAAATGTACCGAGTTGTTTCAAGTCGCTTTGAAACTGTGACTGCAGACTTTCGACCTCTTGCTTTGCACTTGATAACAACACTTTAATATTCTGCACCCAAAATGAATTAATCACATAAATAAAATTTAACAATCAAAATACTATTTTTTTAACTTTACAAATTCTTGTCTGGATTAATAATATTTTTCAATTGCCGGTTAAAACGTGTAAACATGCAACTAAATAGATGAGTAAATCCAAGGAAAACCTTTTGCAAGTTGTTCGATATTTAGAATGAATGAAGAACACTACAGATGTCGCGTAGCGTAAAATAATACATGATTAATATTGAGAGATAAAAACGAGACAAATAAGCTTACACAAAGTTCCTTTTCTTGCTGCTCAACTAGACTCCAGTGGTTGCAGTTACCCTTCCTCAAGCAAGTTCTGCAACACTATTGACCAGATAATTCATCTATGTTATGACAAAGATTGAAAAAAGTAAAAATATTCCTCATATTTATATGAATTGGCAAATGTAAGGTACAAATAAAATGCACAAGTGAGCCAAAAAACAAGATTGAAAAAAAACTGCAAATTATAAAATAAATCCCGATTGTCATTTATAAAAAATATAGGTATGTCGAACACATTGAACCATCAGCCACAAAGAAAACTCATATTCTTATAGGTTTCGTGAGGAAAATGAACTGTGATTATGGATATAAGTTTTGCTGAAAGAAGTCGGACAAAATTTAACAATCACGCATATTTGTGTTAATTCTCTCAAGAACAATACCTTGCGCATTTCTAGAGATGACAAATCTGCAAGGGGCCCACAAGTGGAAGGCACAGTTGAGCAACTTCTTTCTTTCAAATAATCCAATATACTCGATTTCATCTGTTGGTGGATAACAAACAAGCTGCAGCTGTCAATCGTATGTCAACCAAAAGAAGTAGAAGAAGATGTTTCACTATTTTTTGGATTGTGTTTTGTGACCCTTTTCTTTTCCAAGAATTCAAAATTTTAGTGCCGGCCAAGAACGAAGATAGTTTAACTGCAATCCACAGTAATGGCGAGCTACAAATTTATCATTATTGACAATACACTTATATATACATTGGAAACTAAGCGGATAATATTACTTTATAACTCAACAAAGTTTTGAAAAAAAAGGGCGTAATTTCTTTCAACAATTCTATTAATCTAGCAACTGCACGATTAATCATTTACCTCAGGAAATGTTCCCCGAAATTGTTCCTCCAAGCAACTTGACAGAATCTTGCTGAAGAATCTCATTGAATCCTATTTTTTTTTTTTTTGTGTGTGTGTGGGGGGGGGGGGGGGGGGCGCATGTTTTGGAATTTTATTGTTTCCAGGAAAGTAAGATCAAAATAAGAAGTTACACACGCACACCTCGTTTCCACTACGATAGGAACTAACTATGCCATTGTCCATGTTCTCCTTCGTGTCAACCATATGTTGAGCAAGTGCTTTAACAATGGCCTCTGCAGAACTTGACAAATCAGTATTAGTAGATAAATTCGGAACAAGAACGAAAATCAAAATCGCGAGATATAGCAGCATATTTTTTAAAATCTTAGTAAAAAGATTAAATAGTTTTAGTCAGAGCCTCAAATAGATAATTTCAATATAATGACTAATTTCCATCTAGAGAAATAATTGCAATATCACAAAATCATCAATTGATAAACCAATCTTGCACAAGTATTAAAACCGATACAACATTAGATCTTTCTAATTTTTTTGGTAAATTAACGAAGAACAATTTAGAAACTACCTTCATGTTTCCTGATATCACTTTCTGACGCCATTGGTTTGTTGCTGCCTCTTGACACATCTAATTTCCTAGCACTATCACAAGAAACCAATCCTGGAGTACGAGCATTAATTCTACCAGCTGAATGCACAACATGGGGCGATCTAGGTGGTTTATAAAGCCCGTTGCCACCTGTCATTTGCTTCCACTCATGGTAATCCTTCAGTGCCAGGATGCAATCGACAACTTTAGTCGACGAACCCACTTCAAGATTTTCCTAAGCACACAACATAAAAACTGTCGATACAATATTGGTACTAATACGCATATTATTTGATCCAGCAAAAGGGCATTTTTTTTTATTCTTTACCCTCTCGAAAACAGAAGCCTCGAAATTCGGAAGCTTCAGTTCCTGGACGGCCAATAAAAAGTTCCGAACATTCTCAAAGTACTGATAAGCTGGCAACGGCTGGGAATCCCATAAGAGTGATGGTGAAGACGAAGTATTTTCTATGACCTAATACATTTTTTTAAAATTAAGAAGAAAACAATCAGAAATCAAAATGTTTCAAGTCCTTAAGAACATGCTGACAAGAACTCATGCAATCAGATAATGTATACCTTTGGTACTGAACCAGGCTGAATTTTGTTGATCACATTGCAAAGGATTAAACCGTTTCTCAAGCAAGAAACGAATTCTTTCTCGGACGGTTGGCTCGGTATTCCAAGTGGCCCCACTACGTAATCAAGCCAATGGACAGCTTGGTATCTTCTTAAAGCTATCAATTCGATCAAAGAACATGATAAAATTTAATTAGCCCTCGAGATTTTCTACTCAATCTTAAATGGCCTGATCATAAATTCACACCGAGCAACAAAATAACGACCGGGATTCCTCCATAAACAGCAGTTAGATTCCAAACCGACATACTATAATATTCTTGAAAAAAAAAATATCCTAAAGAAAAACAATCAAGATGCTAGTATACTCTAATCTGCCAATAAAAAAAATAAATAAAGAAATCAAAAGAGAAAAAATTCAAGCAGTTCTCAGAAAAATTAAAAACCCAATCCCAGATTGACTAAATATTAAAAAAAAAAAAAAAACTACATGAACTTGCCGTTCATGTATGCAAAAAGAATTCATCATGCATGCAATAAATGGAGAAATAATAAATTTCCCAAAAACAAAAATAAAAAATAAAACAAAATTACCTGCTTCTTCAGCCCTTCTTGAAGCCAAATTCAACTTCCCCACTCTTTCACTCCTCGTTAAATCATCCATTAAATTTAAACCTGCATCATATCAAATTCACGATTTAAATGATTTAAAAAAAAAGTGCGAACCTATTAATCATAAAACCATAAATATATGAACGTTCAGAGCTCATATATCCAATACACATACACTTTCAAGATTTCCTTCTACAACTGTACCAGATTACATAGAAAGAGAAACAAAACCCTAAAAGTTTCCCTCTAGTTCTAGAGAGAGAAACTCGAGACTGGAAATGGTACTTGACAATCAAACTTGGAAAAAAAAAAAATCAGTTGAGGTGAATGAAGGTTTTGATCGAGTTACTGCGCTAATTAAATAAGTCCTTTGTTACTTTATTTGCAGAAATTACTAGGTTCGGATATTTCCAAACCTGCGGCTCCGGAATCGCAACGTTACTTCTGCAATTTGAATTCAATTTGTATTTGGTGGGGACGATGATTGATCTGGGCCGTTGATTTATGAGCTAAGAGAATTGGGCTTTGGGTTATGACGAGATTTGGATATGCAAATTGGGCCTTTGTTCAAAACAAAGATCTACTTTCCATATTGTAATTAGAGCTGGCAATTTCCGCCACGAACACGTAAGAAATTAATGGATCGGTGACAATAAGAATATGTATTTTTCGTATCGGGTTCGTGTCGTGTTCGTGTAACACGATAACTTCCGTGTTCGTGCCGTGTCGTGTCTTATTCGTGTAACCCGATAATATTTATATATTTTAGCATTAATTTTATTATCATTTTAATTATTTTTAGTTTATTTTCTAATTTTTTTTATTTGAATTTATCGATTTATGTCGTATCGTGTCGTGTTAACACGAAAGATATCGTGTCAGATCGTGTTAGTGTCGTGTCCGTGTTTCAATTTTTCGTGTCGTGTTCATATTTGACCTTATCGTGTCGTGTCGTTATCGTGTCGACCCGATAACGACCCGACACGCACGAATTGCTGGCCCTAATTGTAATCATTGGCTTTTTGTGGAAAAAGCAAAATTACGAACAAGTATTTAAAGCTGGCACAAATCTGAATTTGTTATAAAGATTTCTTTCGCTTTATAGTAAACAATCAAAGATTGTAATTACAATCTTTTAGCGTAATAAAGGTTAATGCTGTGATTTTCCATTTTAAGCTCTGATTTTTGTAAAAAGTTTAATATAGTGAGTTTAATGGTTAATGGTAAAACAAACCAACTCAAGGAAACACTAATGTGGAGGTCGGGATTCGAACGGAGGGGCGGAAGCTCGTCAAAGGGACAATACAGCCGTGACGACTCACGCCTGGCCCAAACTATGTATGATTTTATATTGTGGTTTCATCCTAAAATTAATTGGTGATAAGAGTAGTGGTTCATCAAGTCTATATATTAGTCGGTGTTTCTTTCTATGGTCGGTGTGGTATCAATATATTAGCCAGTGTTTCTTTCTATGGTCGGTGTGGGATACCAGTTGTAATACACCCCCACATGTGCGATTTCGGACAGAGCAAAGAAGAGTAGGCTCTAGGTTAGTTGGGAGGAGGATCGAGTATGTGGATTTTTTTTTGAGATGGAGTACAAGTAGAAGCAGCAACAAATGCGGAGTCTTGACGACCCGTTTGATACCAGGTCAGAGAATTGGAGAAATAAATAAAAGCCCAAATACGGGTATGAACTTGAGAAAGAGGCCCCCGTGCAGGCGTGGACTTGACCCAGATTATGTATGACTTATATTGGAGGTTTCATCATCATCAACAACAACATTACGTCGCCAACGGCTCATAGCAGGGTAAGGGGATCGGATGTCTGTGACTTACCCTGTCTTAACAGAGAGGCATTTAGGATGATCCAAAATGAAAATCGCATCGAGAATTGCATGGAACGACTAGTACTTCATGAGAAAAAGAAGTGCAGCCAGTTTAGTGAGTCATTTTGTTTTATTCCATTGGAGGTTTCATCGTAAAACCAATTAGTGATAGGAGGAGTAGCAGCTCGTCAAGTGCATGTACTAGCAAATGTTTATCTCTATAGTTGTCGTGAGATAGTGATTCTAAGAAAGTCGTGAAAAAATTGCAACGGGCATGAATTTTCACACGGTTTACAATGTAAGGAGTTTATGGTTCGAGTGAGCAAAGGCTCATGGCGCTCGGGACCATCGTTTATTTAGAAAAAGAGAAGTGCATATTAAGACATTGGCTCGGGAGAACATTGTAGTTTGGATTTGGACTGAGGACCGTTATACCGATTTTAATAAGATTGGGGTGTACTATTAATGTGCATATGACTCGAGAATATTGCACTGAACGGATAAGTTCGTAATCTGATGTATGTCCCGGATGCTGAGAATGTAGGTCCATCAAACGAAACTGGATATCCGATGTGTTCTGTGGATATGGACTTGAAAGGTGAATTACCATCTCAGGATTATACAAGACATGTAAGCAAGACGTCGAATTACCCAAGTCATGAGGACATAAGCTCCATTTATGAATACAAGAGAAATTTAGCTCGGAAGGGATTTTCTAGAAGAACGATGTGGCATATCCATAATTTTCGGGATAGGGCGATTACATAAAATACTTTTATTGTTTGGTCTAATTACATATATTAAATTCACACCCAAATATCACATCCAGCATTGACTTTTGGATGAATTTGTAATTGCTCAAATTATTTGCTAACATGGATGTTTGTTTGAACAATTACATCCATATCCCAATCTCACATCCGGCGTTGACTTTTGGATTAATTTGTAATAGTTCAAACTGCGGGTACTAATCTGATTTTGCGCCATTTTATAAGGCTGGAATATGTAATTAATTTTTTCGGAATATTTTTCCCAAATTTCTTAAAACCTTGAGGGTTTTCTATAAATATCCCCATTCATGTGTATTTTATAGTTATACACTCTAATTTTTTTTTTTTTAAAAAGCACTCTCTAATTCACTACACTTCTCTGTTTAAGCATCAGAAAGAGTTCACCAAATAACTCTATTGTTTGTGATTTTAGTGTCACCATTCATTTTGTGTAATTGGAACTAATATGTGAGCTAAGGGGTTTATAATTCGTATTCTAATGTATGTTCGGGTATGTGCGGAGTGCACACATATATAAGATCGAATTATAAGTTCTGACGACATGTCGGGTCCGGGGCGAGCCCTTCAGTGGTCCCGCTCTTCGGAAATTTGGATTTGGGATTTAGTGATATTTCTGAATTTTAGAGGGAGACTGTGGTAAAATTGATTAATTTCGTCAATTTTGTTAAGCCACCCGTCAACCCTAATTTCGGACCACTAATGACGGCGCCGCTCTCAAAACCCTAAAATCGACCTACTTGTAACCCTAATCCGACATGTATAAATAGGGCTCTCCTCATGAGTCTGAAATACACTCTTTTTCTGAGCTCTCGATCTTTCTGATAAACACAGAATTTCTCTAGCAATTTGGCTTACGTTTCTGTGCCTAGATTCGTAAGTGTTCCATTGGATTATCCTAGGCTGAATTTCTTGTAACCCGGGCATAGAGTAGAAATATCAGTTCGGAAAGTGTTTACACGATCCATTGGAAAATCCGGATCTCCATAAAAACCCTTATACCCAACATCTATGACTTCCAAGTATTAAGAATCTAGGCTTAAACAATACTTATATTTTTATTTTCTAAGTTACGAAAATGTTTAAAAGTAGGGAAAAAATACACATTCTAATTCTTAATTAAGCATTTTCACTGTTACCAACCTAATCTCCATATTTAATTTTACCATATGACCTAATAGCCAAAAAAATATAATATATCATTTACAATGCACACACGTATAAAAATACAAATAAATACTAAAAATAAAAAATAAATTGAAAAGTCCAAACTAGTTATAAAAAGTACAAGTAAATCCTAAGAAGTTAAAATAGATTCAAAAATTTATGAAGTAAATCCTAAAAATAGAAACAAAATTATCCTGAAAATAAAAATGAGTTTCAAAATTATAAATAAAATACACATAAATTTAAAAATTAATTTGTATTTTTTTCATAATATATCTTGTATTTAAGCATTTATTTATAGTTTTTCGAGAAGTTATTTATATTGTTTACAATATAGTGTCATTTTTGGGAATTATTTGTAAATTTCAGCAAATAACTCAGGATAGTTTATGTGTAGCTTACTTGTAATTTTTGACCTTATTTTTATTTCATAATAATTATTATTTATATTTATCATGACTTATTATTTATCTGAGTTATTTTAAAAACATTTGTGTTTGTCAAGGATCCATTTTTATTTTTTTGGATTTGCGATGATATTTATATTTTTATAACTAATTTACATGTTCCCAAAATATTTTGGATTTTTAGCATTTATTTATATTTTATTTACATGTTTTCAGAAGATGTCTGATATATTCTACTTTTTCAGCTGTTAAGTTATATTGTGAAAATATAACACCCCAATTCTTTCATGTTATTAGATGTTGTAGAACCTGCCACATGATTAGGCCCCTTAGAACTAGGGGTGGGCACAAAAAATTAAAATCCCGATCTCATCTTGGTCCCGTCCCAAAATTATCCGGAATGGGACGGGATCCAAAATTAAAAACACTAGGCCCGTCCCGTCCCATTAGAGTAACTCCGGGACGGGACACGGGACAAAAAATCTGAGGCCCGTAAGGCCCGTCCCGTCCCGCTAAATTTTTAACCATTTTTAAAACCATATATTTTTATTATTTGTAACCTTTTTTTAATTAATTTTTAATAATAAACTATTTTTATTTTTTACTATCTATATTTTATAATTATACACAAACCTAATCAACCGATATAAAGTTAGTAACTGATATTTTTTCAAAAAAAAATGGATATGTTGTATTCAATGTTAATAATTGTTATTCTAAAAGTTTAATTTAGGCTATTAAATTAGTTTGTTGAATATTTTTCCCGAATTTAGATGTATAAAATTATAGATTTTCTTACTTTTTTCTAATTTATATTTTGAGCTTTTTATGCGGGACTAAACCCGTCCCGTCCCAACCGGGATAAGGCACGCGCGGGATGAAATTTTGAAATCACCAATCCCGTCCCGCTTGTTATAACACGGGACGGGACGTGGGATGACCCCAGGCCCGTCCCATCCCATCCCATGCCCAGTGGCCCACCCCTACTTAGAACAGATCCCTAAAACTCCTGTCGAACTGTCCCCGGGTGGGAATACCACGTCTCTGACCAAGCCTTTAGCACAGATCCCTGAAGGTCCGTTGAACCGTTCCTGAATGGACTCTGTTGACGTCTGATTTGGTCAACGTCACGTGTGCTGATCTGGACGAATGGATCGAAGACACGTAGAAAATAATAAATAAAATGGAGGATATTTGATCACTAAGTTTTTATTAATGACCTCTTGATAGCATGGAGCCGGGTAGAATAATGTATGCCGGTCTATCTAGTTTGCTTGTTAATTACAAGTCTTTTTTGTTCTTTTTTAGTGTATCTCAGATCTCTCTTTTTTCTCTCTCTCTATATCTTTTTCTCCCTCAAAAGTCCTCTTTATTGTACTTTCTCCCGTCATATATATAAAGATATCGGTAATTCATGAGATGACAGTAGGAAGATTGAGATGAATATGCTGATGACATTTGTCACAATGAAGGTGATTCCTTTGACACGTGTCACCTTCTTAAGTGTGCTTTGGGAAGGGATATGACAACTCTCTTTTACTGTCCTGTCTCCCTGTTCTTTGGGCTTTCGATATTTATCTTTTATGACCGACAGTGAGGTCGGCCCTCGAGCCTCCTGCTACTCTGGTCGGCCTTATTCGTGGTTATGGAGCGTATTCATATAGGGTCTGCTCGGTCTTCTGAGTCGGATTCCGGTCGGCTCTAAGGTCTCGCCTGGTCCAGGTTTTGTGCGAACCCGAGAAACGATCAAGTTTATGACCGGTTCGGCTCCGGGATCTGCTCGGCCGTTCGGCTGCCCGAAGCGCTTAGGTGGACGCCAAGGCGGATCGACTACCAACAAGGGCCCCCGAGTCCAGGGTCGTGCCGGGTTGGCCGGTGCTGGAATCGTTTCAGATTGAGGTCGATCCGATTTGGAGGTGGATAAGATCCCTTGAAGGGACATATCTTTGAGAGTCGCATCGATTTGACTTCGGGATCTCCAAGAGTCATAGTGAGGGGGACGCGTGGCGGGATGTGATTCGTCGCGGTGTCTCACGCGTTCTTAATCTTCGCGATGATTATGAATCGCCGCTTCAGTATTTAATGCTCCTGTCTCATCCTATAAATATAGAGAGTCTTCTTCTTCATTGCTTCCTTCGTCATTTTTATTGCAGAGAGAGATCCTTTCCGGCAATTTTTCTTCTTTTCTGGTTTCGCAGACTTTCCTGGTAAGCTTGCTCTTCCTCCCCTTTTTTCTTATTTCGCGATGTCGGAGCGGAGGAATACGGCGGAGGAGTCGGTTGTGTCCCCAGACCGCACGGGAGTGGCGGATTTGTCGATAGGTGATGCTCCCGTTGACTGGAGCGATGAGAATGGAGGCGAGGTCGCAAGATCGCCGGATTCTGGAGATGCAGATTCTGGAGACGTGGAGGTGGCGACGTCGTTGACGGCGGTTGGCAAGACTGGGGCCTGGGTTCGGCCTCGGCCGTCTCCTTTTGTTGAGGCGGAATGGGATTCGGCCTCAATATGTAGCACGATCACCGATGGGCAGTTGGAGGCTTGGCGGGGGCGATTTAAGATACCTGCGGTGGTGCGGATGTTTGTTCCGGACCCAGAGGAGAGACCCCACACCCCTCCTGTCGGCTGCACGGCGGTGTATTACCGCTCCCTGCTGTCCGGGCTACGGTTTCCTCTTCCGTTGGTGCTTTCTCGGTGGCTGAGGCAGTGGGGCCTTTGCATTGCCCAAATTCATCCGAATTCTTGGGCTCGGATGGTGGGTCTTTTGATCCTTTTTAGTCAGCATGGATGGACCGAGCCCAGTTTTGAAGAGATTAACAGTCTCTTCCTATGGAGGTCGGTCGGCCGATCTGGTTCTGGCTGGTTTTACTTGACAGCTCGGCACGCGATGTATAAAGAATTGGTGGAGGTGCCGGAGACTATACATAGCTGGAAAGAACAGTGGTTCTATGTAGGGGGGCCGTGGATGAGCTCGGTTGATGAGTGGGAACCTGGCGTAATAGACGCCGAGCTTCGGGTCCCCGAATACTTTACTGCTAAAATGAGTAAGTGTCGTGTTTTTCTTCTTTGTTCCTTTTTGTCTAACGCTCATAATTTGTTGTTTGTGCGAACGTATCCGGCTTCGAGACCTCTTCTTTGTTCGGCAATAGGGTTGAACGGCTCTTGGACCTTCCATTGGCCGGAGGACGTCATACCTTCTGGTTAGTGAGGATAATCTTTGGGCCGCGGGCTTGATCCACTAACCCGACAGAATGTCTTCGTCGAGTAGCCCCCTTTTTTTTTTTTTTTTTTGACACTTCTTCCCCATCCAGTCCATAGGGTAGGAGTTCATGCAGACGGAAAGAGACGCTGCGCGGCGGTGGCGAGGCTCTTGGCCGCCGAGCATAGGGAGCGCGCGGGCAAGCGGAAGCGAGTAGAGGCCGGGCCTGAGGATAACGTGACCGGGGCCGAGGGTTTCGCATTCTGAGATTGTTGTGCTGCCCCCGAGCCACCTGTACGGACGGGCCGGGCGAAGGGTAAGGAGCCCTTGATTGATTTGGAGGGCCACTATCTCCCGGTGAATAAGGATCGGGAAGAACCTTGTGCCCGGATGAAAGGGCGGAGACCGCGCTGGTTCCTCGACTACGCCCGGGCAGCCACCCCAACTGCCGAGATGCTCGACCGGGTCCCCCCATCGGTAGTTGAGTCCAGCTATGTCCCCATTTTGGGTTGGACGCCGAAGATGGAGATGGTGACCAACGACATGGATCCGGATGAGCAGATCAATTTCGGAAACGCTATCTTGGGCCGGGCGTTGTGCTGGGAAACATAAAAAGGCAGAGGCCGATCTCAAGGCCTTACAGGAGGAACACCATCTCTGCCCTTCGCTCATCAAATCTTTGGAGGAGGAGATGGCTTCTCTGAAGGGTAAGATGGAGCTTCTGGAGAGCCGGGCCTTTGAGGCCGATGTATGGAAAGGGAAGGCTGACGAGATGGCCACGGCGGCTGGGAAGGCGCAAAAACAGTGCCTGGATATCAGGGCCGAGTACGAGGCCCATTTGCAAAGTGCTAAGGCCCAGCTTGAACAATTGACCGAGCGGGTTCAGACTTGCGAATCTGCGGGTTATGACAGGGGCCTTCTTGTGGCCAGGCGGGCTTTTAAGACACCGAGTACGAGGAATTGATCAACCTTAACTACGTCTCCACTTGTTATGAGATGTTGGATCTCATGAAGGAAGGGAAGACCGTTGAGGAGGTCCAGGCCTACATAAAGTCTCAGGCGACCGACCTGAAGGTTGAAGCTCTCGGAGATGATGAGCCGAAGGCTGCCGAAGCTGTCGAAGATCCGGTGGAGACCGTGTCTGGCGAAGGTGGAGCGATCTTCTCGGGCGGCCGTCGGAGGACAAGGCCGAGTAGATTTTTTGTTTTATTCCATGTATGGCCTGCGTGCCATTTTTCCTTGATTTCTTTTGTATTCTGACATGGAGCTTATTTTGAATGAATAAAATCTTTTTATGGCCTTTGTTGCTTTTTTGTGTTTGGGCCCTGTTGGTCAGACCGCTTTTTTCTGCTCACCCTTCGTTGATCGTGCGGATGGGACCGGTCTTTTGAGTGCGAGGCGAGCTCGGACTTTCGGTGTCGGGTGGGACCGGTCTTGTAAGGTGCCGAGGCGAGCTCGGACTTTCGGTCTGCGGGTGGACCGGTCTTGTAAGGTGCGGCGAGCTCGGACTTTCAGTCTGAGTGGGCCAGGTCTTTTGAGGAGCCGAGGCGAGCTCGGACTTTCGATCTTGGTGGACCATTCTTTTGAGGTGCCGAGGCGAGCTCGGACTTTCGATCTTGGGTGGACGGTCTTTTGAGGTGCCGAGGCGAGCTCGGACTTTCGTCTGGGTGGGCCGGTCTTTTGAGGTGCGAGGCGAGCTCGGACTTTCAGTCTGGGTGGGCCGGTCTTTTGAGGTGCCGAGGCGAGCTCGGACTTTCGGTCTTGGAGTGGGCCGGTCTTTTGAGGTGCGAGGCGAGCTCGGACTTTCGATCTTGGGTGGACCGGTCTTTTGAGGTGCCGAGGCGAGCTCGGACTTTCAGTCTTGGGTGGGCCGGTCTTTTGAGTGCGAGGCGAGCTCGGACTTTCGGTGTCGGGTGGGCCGGTCTTTTGAGGTGCGAGGCGAGCTCGGACTTTGATCAGGTGGGCCAGGTCTTTTGAGTGCCGAGGCGAGCTCGGACTTTGATCTTGGTGGGACCGGTCTTTTGAGGTGCCGAGGCGAGCTCGGACTTTCGGTCTTGGTGGATCGGTCTTTTGAGGTGCCGAGGCGAGCTCGGACTTTCGATCTTAGGTGGGCCAGGTCTTTTGAGGTCGAGGCGAGCTCGGACTTTCGGTCAGGTGGGCCGGTCTTTTGAGGTGCCGAGGCGAGCTCGGACTTTCGGTCTTGGGTGGACCGGTCTTGTAAGGTGCCGAGGCGAGCTCGGACTTTCAGTCTTAGGTGGGACCGGTCTTTTGAGGTGCCGAGGCGAGCTCGGACTTTGATCTTGGGTGGACCGGTCTTTTGAGTGCGGCGAGCTCGGACTTTCGGTCTTGGGTGGGCCCGGTCTTTTGAGGTGCCGAGGCGAGCTCGGACTTTCGGTCTGGGTGGACCGGTCTTTTGAGGTGCCGAGACGAACTCGGTCTTATAGTGCCGAGGAGCCGGTCATTCGAGGTGCCGAGGCAGACTCGGTCTTATAGTGCGGAGGAGCCGGTCATTCGAGTGCCGAGACGAACTCGGTCTTATAGTGCCGGAGGAGCCGGTCATTCGAGGTGCCGAGACGAACTCGGTCTTACAGTGCCGGAGGAGCCGGTCATTCGAGGTGCCGAGACGAACTCGGTCTTATAGTGCCGGAGGAGCCGGTCATTCGAGGTGCCGAGACGAACACGGTCTTACAGTGCCGGAGGAGCCGGTCATTCGAGGTGCCGAGACGAACTCGGTCTTATAGTGCCGGAGGAGCCGGTCATTCGAGGTGCCGAGACGAACTCGGTCTCACAGTGCCGGAGGAGCCGGTCATTCGAGTTGCCGAGACGAACTCGGCCTTATAGTGCATTCGATTCCGAGATGAAAATAGAGTCGAATTTTATTGATTGTACCTTCATGGCATTCAACAAATGAATTAATCCTTGGTCATTTACCTATTCTCGCTAGCAACCACCGTTCTGACGAGCTTTGTTACTTGGATTCAGGAGGTCCCGTGTCGGGCCCCAGTGCTCGTTTAATAATGAGATCATTGGCCTGGGAACTCTGATGATCCTCGGATGTTTTGTAGAAGACGGTCCGCCTTTTTGGGCGACGAGGTACAGGTTCTTGGGGTCACATTGACCTTGTTTTTTGAAACGAATTCTCCTGTGGGTGTGCCCCAATTTTGACCGGGGTCATCGTAGAACGCCTGAGACTCTTCTTGGGTCGGCCGTTGCAGGATTGTTAGTGACTCGGTCGGCCGGGCCCCTCTTTTCTTATGGAGATTATTCCTTGGCTCATTTTAGTTTTACTGGTATTTTCCACTTTCCGCGGTTTTTTCATCACTTTGAGTTTTGAGTTTCGTCGGTGGCATCCTAACGACCGCTGGTCGGGTGATTATGGGGAAAACTCCTTTACAGATTACTTTTACTTCGACTTCCAATTCCCTTGTAAGGGCCGCCCACTTTTCGACACATGGCTCAATACTTGGAGATGTTTTCGAGTGGCCCATTGCCGTCCGGGTTACCAGGACCTTCGCGGGTGTGGATGGGAATTTCGAAGGAGTTTTCAGATGTTGCAGTATATGTTGACTGCAACTTTAATTTGAAGGATACGAGGACTCTTTGAGACCTTCTCTGGAATTTTGAGCGACGCTCAATATCCTTCGAATTATGACCTCTAAGAGGTCAGCCGAGTCGAGCAGGAGCCCGTGGTCACAATGGCTCCTGTGCTTTCAACTTCATATTACGATGATTCCTATGCTTTCGACTCGTAGTTACGATGATTCCTATGCTTTCATCTTACCATCCCTTGGTGGGTGTGGTTATTCCCGGATGAACGCAAGGTGTGTCAAAGTGCCCCGCCAGCTGGAACGGGTTTCCCTTCTTAGCGGCGGGCTGATCATTGTTGAAATTGGTCATAACTTGAGCGACTCACTCAAGCTCCCGAAGGTTCGAGCCCTTCCTCTAGCGCCATTCTGTTGACGTCTGATTTGGTCAACGTCACGTGTGCTGATCTGGACGAATGGATCGAAGACACGTAGAAAATAATAAATAAAATGGAGGATATGTGATCACTAAGTTTTTATTAATGACCTCTTGATAGCATGGAGCCGGGTAGAATAATGTATGCCGGTCTATCTAGTTTGCTTGTTAATTACAAGTCTTTTTTGTTCTTTTTTAGTGTATCTCAGATCTCTCTTTTTTCTCTCTCTCTCTATATCTTTTTCTCCCTCAAAAGTCCTCTTTATTGTACTTTCTCCCGTCATATATATAGGCAATGTCAGCCATTCATGAGATGACAGTAAGAAGATTGAGATGAATATGCTGATGACATTTGTCACAATGAAGGTGATTCCTTTGACACGTGTCACCTTCTTAAGTGTGCTTTGGGAAGGGATATGACAACTCTCTTTTACTGTCCTGTCTGCCTGTTCTTTGGGCTTTCGATATTTATCTTTTATGACCGACAGTGAGGTCGGCCCTCGAGCCTCCTGCTACTCTGGTCGGCCTTATTCGTGGTTATGGAGCGTATTCATATAGGGTCCGCTCGGTCTTTCTGGTCCGGATTCCGGGTCGGCTCTAAGGTCTCCGCCCGGTCCGGTTTTTTGTGCGAACCCGAGAAACGATCAAGTTTATGACCGGTTCGGCTCCGGGATCTGCTCGGCCGTTCGGCTGCCCGAAGCGCTTAGGTGGACGCCAAGGCGGATCGACTACCAACAGACTCCCCAATCAAAATGCTCATCATCTGTTCACAATCGGCGTAGACCTAAGTGGTCATATTGAATCCTAGGGAACCATCACAAGTACGACCAGCCTATATTTGAACGAAAATGCATGTCGTCCAGTGGAGTCTACAAGAAGGTGACTCGGGCAGACAGCCGACTCCTTTTCAATAGAAAAGACTAGCCAAACCAACCCAGCTGGCTGGTCAATCTCAGAAATCTTATCGGCCGGCAAACCGGAGATAGGAGTTCCAGTAATGGAATAGGAAGAGCGAGATGCTATTTTGCCTATTCACGGCCTCAGGAATAATGGTCTTGTCCCATTGTAACGAAGGAGAATCCCAATCTTATTGAGCCATAGTCCCCGAGGAGGTCCATTCGAGGAGGACTTTCTCAATGCCCTATTCTGATTTGTCAGCATTTCACCAGTTGTATCTATTTCACAAGTCGAATAACACAAAGTACATAAAATGTTGGATTCGTTAATGATTTTAATTTTATTTTGTAAAATTAAATATCATAGGATCGATCTACGTTCCGAGTAGATGATCGTGGTATATTCACTTTCTCTAAACCGATTCCCGGTGAGTGAGAAATAGTGAATTAAAGTTTGTCACTTAATTGTGAATTAATAAGGGATGGAATCCCACATTGAATAATGAACCATCATTATTCTAGTATATAAGGAGTTATCTTTATGCATGTAATAATTAATGGCATATGTGTATGGCTTAAAGCATTAAGGGCTGTGTTTAAACCATCATGCAGTGTGAATGGCCTAGGGGTGAGAATCGGGACATCCCGAGGTCCCGGTCCCGAGTCCCGAATGTCCCGGTCCCGAAATGGACCAATTTAGTGGTCCCGGTCCGTCGGGACTTCGAGTCCGATTCGGTGGGATAAATTTAAGTCCCGGTCCCGGTCCCGATCCCGAGGATAATTTTTCGAAATGTCCCGAATGTCCCAAAATGTCCCGAAATGTCCCGAAATTAAAATTTGCAATCGGGACTTCGGGAGTCCCGCTCGGGATTTCGGGACTCCCGAGTCCCGAAATTACCAAAGTTTAAGGTCCCGGTCCCGGTCCCGAAAAATTCGGGACTCGGGGTCCCGTTTCCCGTCGGGACTCGGGACGGGACCGGGACTCGTGATTTCCCGACGTGAAATTCTCAGCCCTAGAATGGCCTATAAATAGGCATACATCCCTTTGCTTCAGATATACGAAAATTTTGCAATACTCAAGCATACATCATACACTTCGTCTCTGCATTCTTATCATAAGTCAGAGCTCTGTCCTAACCTCGTTTCAGTTCGCCGGAGCTCAGAGGTTTGTGGTGCTACTACCTCCGAGACGTAGCCGTTTTATCTTTGGGGACGACACGCCTAAATCGAGAGCACTACCGGGGCGTTTCTCGTCTTGCGGAAAGAGGCCTTCCTCGACTCGGCTTTACCCTACGGTTTTATTTATTGTTTATTAGTTATTTTCGTTTATTTTTTGTTTCTTCTTTCGAGTTGTAATTCTGTTCGAGTTTTGTAATTTTCATTTCTTTCGAGTTTGTAATTTCTGGTTTTCGAGTTGTAATTTTGTCTTCCCAATTGTAATTTAATTTTCGCCCAGCAAATTTGTAACACAGAAATTTACAACATAAAATGCAAATAGCATTTGTCTTTACAACAAACTCGAGAAGCTTGATAGAAATGAGAGTTCAACCGGGTAATCACAATGTTTCCGCTCCTAAACAAACAGTTACAGTATTATATTACTACGACAATCAGTTCCAAAAGGGATCATGAGCCAAAAACCCCGCCACGACACTATATATATATATATATATATATATATATATATATATAGGGGAAAGTGAATGTGCTTTGAAGTTGGGTGAAATACTCACATACTAATTTTTAATATTAATGAATAAATGAGGCCTACATGTATTTTACATATTAAAAATTAGTATGTGAAAGGTTTTTCACCCAACTCAAAAATACACACATTCACTTTCCCATATATATATATATATATATATATATAATATAGATATATGAGTTGGTTCTGGTGAGAATGAGTTTAAGTTAAGAAATAAGAATGAATTTGATCCATAAATCTTGATTAAATGGATGACCTAGATTTGTTTTCAGAAAAATATATGCATGGAATGCAATACTTTAGTGTATTGATATTTTGATGCATATAATACATAGTTTTAATGCACTGTAATTTTGATGCACGAAATGCACATACTGCATGTATAAGCCAGTCTGGACCGCACATCACACAAAGATCAATGATTCAGATTTATTCTTATTTCTTACTCAAAAATTTATTCTCATTTGATCCACCATATATATATATATATATATATATATATATTCTCATTTGATCCACCATATTTATTCAATATTTTGATGCAAATTTAATATAGACAAAGTTCAATATATTGTTTCCGAATTAATTTTTAAAATTGTTGTACTTCAACTAGTTCGACTTTTGCATATCCTAAATAAATGGAAAATCCGACATCCATTTTATCACATTTAATTTATAACAATTTAGGAATAATTATAAGCACACTTTATAGCTCCTTTAAGAATTATGGCATTCCAAAATATTACATCCTGTGTAACGAGTTCTGGTCACATATTTAATCTGCTTCGTTCTTAAATCATGCTTTAAATGTACTATAATACCCACACTGCTAATAAGATGAGTTTGGTCGAGTTGCGAGTACATAGAAAACTCAATTTTCTTCTAGGTGTAAATATTATACTGATATTACGTGATCAACATAGTATTCGTATTATGAGTATAATATCATTTATTGCAACGAATAAATAAATACTAAATAATTAAGTATATAAATAGTATTATACTTATAATACGTAAACACAATTCAAATACTAAAGACTTAAATACTGAACCCATACCCGATAAAAACGACCATTTTTTTTTTTTTTTTTTACCTTTGCCTTCATTATAATGTAGAGATCCATACAAAGGCAAGGATATATACAAAGGATTCTTACTTGTACTATCAAGATATGGTAATCCTCTACCAAATAGAAATGCACCAAATTAGGGTTTTCCAAACCCATCATTCATTTTATTTCCATTTTTAAATTCCCAAATTTAGTTACCCTCTTTTCTACTTTTCATCCCCTTTCCTTCACTAGGCCACAAGGAGAAATTTACTCTAACTACCCAAAAATGGCAAATGCACCCATTAATGTTTATCCCCCCTTTATAACTATTTCACTTAGAAAAGCATACACAAATTTGTATATTTTATTGGATTGATTATTAGTGATGGGGAAAAATAAGAAGCAACATTATATTATCATAGTATTTGTCTCTATTATTGGCCATGATATTTAAAGTAAATATTACATACATACATCCAACCAAACAGATTCAAACGTAACAATAATTTACTTCGGTGTGAAAAACAGAAATGAATGTACTCGTATAAAATAAATTAATTCACTCGTCTGAAAGTCCCCGAACTCTTTACTCACACGTGTTACCCATGCGCACATCAGCTACTAGTTCCGTTCGCACCTACATAGTATGTGTGTATATATATATTTGAAATTGGAAATCTCCCAATAGGATTTATTCAATTTCATTATAGTGATGATTCTAAATGAGTCAGCATCCGGTAATGGATATTAATTAGTTACTACCTTTTTTGTTTGTGTTTCGGATTCTCATAATTTATTTTTAAAATAAAAAAAAAGAGTTCACAAAAATTGCTATTTTAAGAAATTACTAATTTACTATTACTACTGCTGCTGCTGCATATCTTTCATAGTTAGTAATTGCCACCACCGTAAGGTAAATCAGCCTTACCACATGAGGTAAATATTTCTACACATAGTAAACCAATCACACACCTTTCTTAT
Source organism: Orobanche coerulescens (assembly GCA_033398695.1). Classification (NCBI taxonomy): domain Eukaryota; kingdom Viridiplantae; phylum Streptophyta; class Magnoliopsida; order Lamiales; family Orobanchaceae; genus Orobanche; species Orobanche coerulescens. Next base: position 3,128,718 of record CM065807.1, on the reverse strand, counting down.
TTCTTTTCCAATATTCACAACCTTTGCCTTCATTGCTACAATCCCTCCCCCCACCCCCACCCCAACCCCACACCCACACCCACACCCCCACCCCCAACCCCATCCCCTCACACCCCAAGAAATAATAATAATAATAATAATAATAATAACAATAATAGTAAGTTGCAAGATGATTGGAGTGGAAACACTCCGATATCGCGGTCAATCCGTGTGACAATCTTTCTTTGAAATATTAGAATGTTCTTTGGATTTGTGTCTCGTTGGTCCTCTCCCTTGCAGGGCTGCCATTAGTGCACATCCCTCGATTTAACACCCGCCTGGTCAAGGGACCTCTGATACAGGTGGGGGGAGTTTCTCGTCTCTCCCTCAACAAAAAAAATAATAATAACAATAATACTCTCTTCGTCGGCTAAAAACTTGCCCCAATTTCCCTGTTGGGGTGTCCGCCAAAAACTTGCCGCAGTCGTGAAAAGAAAATTTTTCTATTTTTTTTCTTCTCAAAAGTGGGACCCATTCTCCATTAAAATCACTCTATACCAGTTTTTCTTAAAATCCGTCCGTGTCATCCCAACTGGGGCAAGTTTTTTGTGGATGGTGGGAATAATAAATATAGAAAAATAAAACCGTTTCTATAATACACAATGAATTCATTATCTTATATAGTAAGCCTCAACTAAAAATAAATTGCTTTTACTAAATCTGTTTTTTGTAGGGTTTTATTAAAATCCATTAATAATTTCCCCTCCCATTTTTCCATCTCTATATTTAGGACATACGCATTGATAATATTCTCTCTCTCTCTCTCTCTCTATATATATATATATATATATATATTTATATATATCACTTGCAGAAGCAGATAGTAGAGGTTCATAGTTTTGCTGTGAGGATTTTTCTTTTTTTTTTTTTTAAAATAAAAAAAGAATGGGGAGAGGAAAAATAGAGATAAAAAAGATTGAGAACGTGAACAGCCGGCAGGTGACATTCTCGAAAAGGCGGGGAGGATTGATGAAGAAGGCAAAGGAATTGGCCGTCTTGTGCGATGCTCAGGTCGCCGTTATAATCTATTCCGGCACCGGAAAACTGTACGAGTTCGCGAGTTCACGGTAAATTCATTTAATTCTTGCTTTTTTTAATTTTTTTTTTTTTGGGAATTAATTATTTAGGCCGGTAAAAAAAGTAAAAAGATATATATTGGAGATGATTTGATTTGATCTTTCCAGATTTGTTTTTTCCTCTATTTATGCAATCTTGCGACTCAAGTAGCATGCAACATCTACCTTCGCGATTTTCTTTCATTATTATAATAATAAAATTTTATTATTATTATTATTATTAATATTATTATTATTAATAATAATAAAGAGTTTTTTACTGGTCCCGGTCTAGAGAAATATTTAGATCTACAATATTGTGATTTGGATATCAAAGGATTTCAAATATTGTTCACTATTTGTGATAAGATAGTGTTTTTATCAATTGGATATACATACAGTAGCATATATGACTTAGTATTAAACTTATCTTGATTAACTGATAATTTTTTTTATTAATATTTTTTTTTTGAGGCCAATCTTATTAATTTATATGAGATTGTACTATAATATTGAAAATACGTGACGTGTAATTGTTCTTTTCAGAAATTATTTTATCCTAACATTAAGAGCCCGAATATGCATTATATAGAGATTGGGCCAGCCTTATAAATGTTGGAGTCTTTGTGACGAACTATTGTCAATCCAGCACGAAGTCCAAAAGGCTGGTAGGAACAAATAGAGAAGACAGTTTTTTTTTTATTTTTTTTTTTTTTTTTTAAAGAGAAGACAGTTTGGTTAGAGCTAAAGATTTTAGGGCCCATAAAAAATTAGCCCAAATTTGTGGGCCCCAGTAACCAGATATTCCCGATAGAGCTACTATGACACTAAATGGGCAGGTTTATTTGGGCCCGTTACGTTTCTAAGCTTTTGAAGCTTTAATCTGAATTACGATATGATTTGTGCGGCTGAATATTTAATTATAAATCTTTAAAAGAACTTCAACTATCATTGTTCATGAATTTGAACAATTTATTTTTAAAAAATAATTTTATGTTTATATTTAGTATATTTGATGGAATTAGAAGTTTAAAGAGTTCCCAATCAATTCCGATTGGGAACTCTTTAAAGAGTTAACCAAAAGCCTAAAATGAATATGAATGGCCCATTTTTATATTTAGTAGCATTTATTGTATTATTAATAAAACTTTTTTTTCATATAAATATGCACATTATAGAGAGTTTGATCGTAATTTACTTTTCCTTTGTCATTTCTTAATCTTTATAAAAGAATAAGTGACCAAACTTGCGATTACAATTTTGATTTTCTTGTTTCGATTTTGGTCTATTTCAATTCGGAATTTTACGAACTGGTCCGATTGTTTTCGTATTCGCTTTACCACCCCTACGACAAATACTTATTCAATGGATTTATTATAATCTATGTATTTTAAAAGATTGTAGTTGATTTTAATTTTATACGGATTCTCGCAGAGTTGACGTAAAATTTTATAGCGTCTAATATATTTGCCTCTCCCTTAGGTAGAATTTTTGACAAATCCTTCGAAATCTCATAGATTTTAGCCGGATTTCAAAAGTACAAAAAACACTAGCAAATCCACTAAAATCCATCATTTTATAAAATTCAAAAAAAAAAACACAAGTATTTGAATACCATCATATTTTAAAGGATAATCTAAAATCATAATTGAATACCCCCAGATTTTTAAGAATAATTTAAAATCTTGATTGAATACACCCATATTTTAAATGACTTTTTAAAATCCTTATTGAATACCACGAGATTTTAATGAATTTTCTTGAAATCCAAGTTGAATACACATGAATTTTTAAAATCCAAAAAATCCTTTAAAATCCTGATTGAATACACCTCTCTTAGCCTGATAATTAGATATTTTTTTCTTTTTCTTTTTTCGTAATTTCTCATATATTTTTTTTCTCGTAATTTCTCATATTTTTTTTTTTGTTGGTTTTTTCCTTTTCCTTAAGCATGGAGCAAATTCTGGCAAGGTACAACCACAACCATGAAAGTCCTGAAATTGCAACAGTTGAGCATGCAACAATCCAGGTAGTTCGATTATTCTTGATCCAATTATTTATTTATTGATTGATTGATTGATTTTTCTATTTGATTAAGTATTTAATTTTGTTGCCATACTTTTGAAAGAATGAATCGGCCGAGATAAATGCTCTCAAGGACGAAATCGAAAGGCTACAATTGATGCATCGGTATGCTTTTTTAATTAAATTTTATTATATTTTTCTTTTTGCTCCATGCATTTTTATAAGAATTTCTCATTTTTTTTTTAAAATTGTAACTGAGAAATAAAAAAAATAATATTTTTAATATTATTTATAATAATTAATTTAATCATGAGGTTTGTGTTTGACGGGTGAAGCCGTATGGTGGGCAAGGAATTAGAAGGGCTAACGTATAATGAACTGCACCATTTGGAGCAACAGCTTACGGAAGGAGTACTTTGTGTCAAGGACAGGAAGGTCTCTCTCTCTCTCATTTTTTTTTTTGAACGTCATGTTTGCTACATCCTATTAAACGACTCGAGATTGGCTCATTTAGTTTAACGAACAATCTGAAACGAATATTTTCCAAATTATTGTCGAACTCACAGTAGAGCGTCGATTTTCTCATATATATATATATATATGTGTAGTTATTAGTATTATACTTTTGGTTTGACGTATTGGACCAATAGTTGAACTGGACCGGTGTCGATAGGTTCGTGTTGAGACGACGATCACATAATAAAATATAAATACTAAATATAAAAGATTCGGGAAAAATAATGATCACAAAACAAAAACAAAACCTATAAAATTTGGAGAACTAAAAAAAAAACTTTAAAAACCCTGAAAATTTGAAAACTCCCGAGTACTAATATATATTATTAACCCAATTTCAGGAGAAAGTACTTTTGGAGCAGCTTGAGAGATCAAAACTGCAGGTTCTCTCTCTCTCTCTCTCTCTCTCTCTCTCTCTCTCTCTCTCTCTCTCTCTCTCTCTCTCTCTCTCTCTCTCACCCCAATTAAGAGAAATATTAAGATTGATTTAAGAAAAAATCCGGTTGTAGTTGTACTGCGAAATTAATGAATTGTGAATATAAACAGATTTGTGTTTGGTGCATATTATTTTTTAAAATACTTTTAAAATGTAAGATATTAATCTCTAGTGTTTTTTATGGCAGCAGCCTCTAAAAGCAATCTCAATACTGCTTTCAGAATCTGCTGCCAGTAACCCGTAAATTCTAAAAAAATATTTTTTTTATCTACCAAACACTGTACAATTTAAAAGTTCATCAAAATTTCAAAAAGATGATTATTTTCAAAGTTAAACAATACAAAAAATGGAGCCTAAACTTTGAATACAACCTTTTTTTATTTCATTTTTTAATTAATTAACTCCTACCCAAATTCCCATATTAATGTCCATATATTTAAAAAAATTTATATAGGAAAAGAAAGTTGTGCTGCAAAATGAAGCTCTGCTGGAAAAGGTACTTGCATTGACTAAAAATAAAATCCAGTAGAAATCACTTATAAAGCAAAAAAATTACTTCATCCGTCCCGCGATCTTGACTTTTGCGGTCAATTATTTCTTAAGTTTGACTATTAATTAATTTCAAACTATAATGGTAAAATATTTAATAAAATTATATTATGAACAATCAAAGTTTCATTAAAATTGTGTTGCGCATTTTACCATTATAGTCTGTGATTAATTCGTGGTCAAACTTGAAAATTGTTAACCGTAAAAAATCAATACACCTCAAGATATTCTGGACGGAGGGAGTACTATATTATCAGTGATGATTACCATAATCAGGTGTTAATTTATAATAACATTATTATTAGGTATATAAATGATTGATTAATTAATTAAAATAAGAAAGAAAAATATGCAGATTGAGGAACTTCAACACCATGCGAGGCTGAGTAGTAATGAAAATCATATACGCATCAGCAAAGATTCATGCGTGAGTTCAAGTAGCAGATCAGACAAGGAAGGAACTTCTGATACTTCCTTGCGTTTAGGGTAAATTTTTCTTTTTCTTTTTTTACTGCAGTAGTTTTTTTTTTTTTTTAAGAACTTGTTATGTATGTTTAGCTATGTGTTGAGATTGGATTACAAAGTTTTTACCCAACAAATTATAGTAGTTTACATGAAGTAAAAATAAAAATCGTGTCGGATTTGTGCTTTTCGCCCTAAGTAGACGTTCTTTAAGTTTTTTAGCCTTCACGTCTTTACGTATGACTTCTTGTAGCCACGTGTTCTTTGATCGTACCCGTGCTAGCTCTTATAATGGGATCTAAGTCCATCGACTCCACTCGATGGTTAGGTGCATTTATAGACCTACGTCGTATATGGCCGAATCATCGTAAACGATGCTCTTGCCACTTGTCCTCCATGTGCGCGACACCCAGCGTAGAACGGATTTCTTTGTTCTTCACTCTTTATCTCTCTCTCCTAATATTCCGATACATTACCAAGCATGCACATATCTGCCGCACTCATCTTATGTATGTGACTTAATCTACCCTTTAGTCTTAACTTTGAAGTATTAGGACATTTAGTTTCTTTATTAGAACAACTAAAGTACTCTCTCTATACTTTTAAGATAGTTCCAATTGAACTTTCACATGATTTAATAAGAAGTTATAATTAGTTCTGTTGGAAAATTAATATTTAGTTGCATATTATCAAATAGACCGTTTTATTAAATGATGGTAGTTTATATTAATCAATAAAGTCGCCACTATTCGCTAGAGATGTTAAACGGGCTCGGGCCCGGCGGGCTGGCCCGTTTAACCCGCCAAAAAACCGGGTTAGAGCCGATATTTCCTAGCACGTTTAAATTCGGGCTTTTTTGGCCCGGACCGTTTAACCCGAAGCCCGCTAGGGCTAGCCCGAAGCCCGATATATATATATATATATTATTAATTTCAACTTACAACAATACTATATTTATATGACATATATTAATATTATATATATATAATATATATTAATATTATATATGTAATATATATTAATAGTATATATAATATATATTATTACTATATTTGTTAATATAGTGTGTGTATATATATATATGTATATACATAAAAGTATATTTTTTGTTATATTTATTATAGTATAGTTGTTACTATATATATAAATATATTGTTACTGTTTTTTTTTTGTTTATGACTTATAAAAAATAAAAAATAAATTTTTTAAATATTTAGCCCGTTTAGCCCGTTTAACCCGAATCCCGTTAGGGTTAGGGTTAAGCCGATATTCCTGGCCGTTTAAATCCGAACTTTTAGCCGGACAGATTTAGCGGCCATTGCATTAGGCAGAAACATTGATTGCTTTGTTTAACATCTCTACTATTCGCAGCCTCGCCTCTTCTTACCGTCACTTTATTCCTCCACTTTGGTACCATCCGCGGACTCCATGCGTGGTAAGGTATTTATGTGGAGCTCTGCGGCTAACAACACGTTCCAACTCATCAAACAAAAGCTTACACATGTGCCACTCTTCGTGTCTTACCAGATTCTACAACACGATTCGAATTACATTACGATGCCTCTAAGGTCGGGACTGGGCCGTCCTTAGTCAAGGGGGATGTTGGATCACTTGCTTTCGTGAAAAATAAATAGGGGGCCGTTCTCGTTATAGTACTTACGATGTCGGATTTATGCCGTGGTGCCATTCGGCATTAGCGACACTACCTATTTCAGCACGAGCGAAATTACCTCAATATATATTTTTAGAAAAATAAACTTTTTTTTTTGTAATTTTAATATAAATTAAAAATATTAATGACAAAAGTTATACATTGAACTACTCTCTCTCTCTCTCTCTCTCTCTCTCTCTCTCTCTCTCTCTCTCTCTCTCTCTCTCTCTCTCTCTCTCTCTCTCTCTCTCTCTCTCTCTCTCTCTCTCTCTAGTGTTTAGAAATGGAGGAAACATACGTAGTACTATACCTATGTGGACTTAATTATTTTGGCTTTCCTTGCGTGTTGCTATATAATGCTAACATTTTTTATATTTTTTAAATTTATATATGCAGATTTTCGTCGGTCGATCATTCTTTTAGGAAGAGAAATGTAGCTAAAATGGAACCCGTCGATGATCGAGAGACGAATGCAATGATAGTCGATTGATGGTTTGTGCAGAGTGAAATTTATGGTATTTCCTTTTTTTTTTTGACAACTATATTATTTCCTTTTGAGGACCACATTAATGTGCTCAAGACTTTATACCCATGTTATATACTTAAAATGTTGATTATTATTTTCTTTTTCGCTTTCGACTTTAAGGTTGTATATATATATATATATATATATATATATATATATATATATATATATATAGGTGAGTTCTGGTTAGAATGATACTTAAGTTAAGAAATAAGAATGAATTTGATCCATAAATCTTGATTAAATGGATGACCTAGATTTATTCTCACAAAAACATATGCATAGAATGTAATATTCTAATGCATCGATATTTTGATGCATATAATGCAGAGTTTTTATGTATTGCAAGTTTGCACGAAATGCATATATTGCATGCATAAGTCAATCTGAACCCTACATCACACACATATCAATGATTCAGATTTATTATCAATTCACAACCTAAAAACCATTCTCATATTATCATATATATATATATATATATATATATAGCTCTTAATATTGAGAAAATTACTCAAGTTAAAATATAAAATATTGAACAATTTTATTTTTGTAAAATATTTACAAAATCTTACTTTATGATTACTAAAATAACGCTACCAACAAAAGTATAATAACTGTGAACCACCCCTTAAGACATCTCTTAATTCTATTGCTTTGAACTATTAGTATTCTTCTTGGGCACTTCAAACACACACTACAAGTGTCAGACTTTTCATAATCTTTCTTCTCGACACCGCAGCCAAGCACAACCCCCTAAATTTCCCTATATTGTTGTTTGTCCTGTCTTCTTTCATTTTTTTTCCTTTTTTTTTTTAACGGAGAACTCGCGGCACCTACTCTTTGAGCGCGCACTGGATAAACCTAATAGCCTGCAAACAACGTCAACCGATTAAACTACATTAGGAAAACCCTGTGTGGCAGGCTCAAACGAAAAAGTGTTGGCAAGGGGAATCGAACTCGTGACGTTTCAGTCTCACGCTCACCTACTCCAACTCGATTACCTTTGCTATTTTTTCCTTTTGTTCTTGTTATATATTTTCCGGCATAATGCAGCCACGCACCCACCTACCAACAACCAGACATCAGTGTGCACTCGCGAGTAAGCATCATTGGGCTCTCTCCATTCCGTATTCTTAACTTAAAGCAATCAATATATATCTTTTTGATCAAAGGTTGAATCGATCATCAGAAGAAGAATTAGGACAAAAATTAGGATACATTGTGGGAAAATCCCACTGCTAAAAGCTAATCAAGGAAGAAGGCATTAGCTCTATCCGAAAAGGAGGTGATCCAGCCACACCTTCCCGTACGGCCTTGTCTTGTATTTTCTCCATTCTTCTCTTATTTATGAAGCTACTATAATCCACCATTTGCTCTCGGCTAATAATTGTGGCTTATGTCACCACCCAACACGCTACTGCAAATTAATAGGAAACCACGTACAATCATCCTTGTTAAAATCAATCAAAAGTTTCAATGGTGCTTTGTCATTTTTAAATTGATATGGATACATATTTTAATCGTATGTGATTATTATGATGGACTATTTTGGAGGGCATATGGTGATGGTATGGTTTATATAGCAATTAACTAATGTAGGGCGTATAGTATTGTATTTTGGTGCGTAGTTATAATATTCTTACAAGTACTTATAAGATATAATAAGAGAGAAAGAATCGTAAAAGATGAATGTTATTGATAGTAAATGAGCAAATTCAAAAGAACTTATTACATCCCTTTGGTGTGATACAAGAGGGGGAAGGTGTATGTTTTCGATGTGGGATACCAACACTAATAAAATGCTAACATAAATACTAACATCCTCTCTCAAACTCGCCATGGTGTAGAGAGACGCATCAAGAATGAACCAGTGATGTTTGAGGGTATGCGTCTTTGTGAAGAAATCTGTAAGTTGCATCGAATACGAGACAAACGGTAAGGCTAAAAATGCCTTTCTCGAAATGGTACCGAGTAAAATGAGTGTCGATCTCAATGTGCTTAGTACGTGTTGAAAGTCATTGCCACCTAACAAAATCATCATTTAAAATATTATCAACAAAATCAATATCTAGAAGCCATCCATCCTTCAAGAGTGAGTTGGCAAATTTGACAAGGAATTAATGAGGTAAGCAATGACCTCAATTGCTTGGAAAAATCTCCACCATTTACTCCTATAAATAGCAAGGCATTTTGTTGAGTTGTATCCATCTTCAAGAGTGAGTTCAAAGAGTGAATAAGAATCCAAGTTGAGATTGAGTGAGTTTGAGAGTTTTTATTTTGTGAGTTTGTAATTATATGCTTGAGTGATAATAGAATAAATATTTTTCTTCCAAGTCATCGGTAATTTACCATAATGATCCTGTGATATCCCAATAAGTGGTATCGGAGACATTTTGGAGTGCTAGTTGGAAGTGGTAGAGGGTTGAAAATTTTGAGTTTTACAAAGGTGGTCGAAACTCAGTTTTGAGGATACTGTTAGATTCCTCGCATCGAGACGAGTTCAGAGGTATTTTCGGAATACAAAACCGACATCAGACGAATCCGTACGGGCTGCCGAAAGAATTGTCTCAAGGTTGAAGACGATGAACAGTATTTTCTGCAAATAAATTTCTAGAAATTACATACTGGTCCCTGAACTTTTTGAAAATTTTAGTTCAGTCTCTGAATTTCTAATTAACCCCAAAAGTTTTAAAAATTGTACTTTCGAACCCAGAAGCTTTGTTAAAATCATGGCTGATTTTACTACCTCTATTGAGAAGCTCAATAATAACAATTATAGGTCATGGAGTACCCGTATGAAGTTTTACCTGCTCGGGCAGGACTTATGGGATATCGTGAACGGAGCTGAGACAACACCACCAAGGGAGGCCAGAAGCACAGACACAACCTCCGAGATCTCAACCTCAACACCGGTACAACCAGATGCTGCACATCAAAGACCAGCAGCCGACCGTGATGCTTTAAAGAAATGGAAGGTTAAAGCAGGCAAAGCTATGTATGCATTAACTGTAGCTGTAAAGGATGAATTTCTCCAGCAGATTAAAGATGCCCGAACACCGAAGAAGCTTGGGATACATGGCGGCTATTTTTGCGAAGAAAAATGATGCAAAATTACAAAGGCTCGAAAATGAGCTTTTGTAGATCTCCTAGAGAAATATGTCCGTGAGTCAATATTCCGCAAAGGAAATTTCTAAACTAGATCGTGAAAATGGCATTACACAAACCATGATGAAAAGAAGGATCATCCACGGATTGAAGCCGAAGTATAAGAGTATTATCACAGCAACTCGGGGTTAGGCCACCGAGCCAATTTTAGCAGATATAGAGAATCTGTTAATTAATGAAGAGGATCTGGACAAATCCACGTCTATTCGACCAACCAATGGTGAAAAGACAGCCCTTTTTACTAATAGAAGGGAAAATCAAGGACGCGGACGAGGACGCGGTCATGGTCGAGGATGAGGACGTGGTTTTGGGAGATTCAATAGTCAAGAAAGAGATGTTCGAGGAAACCAAGATAGATGTTGCCAGTCAGGGGGATCTCGAGGAGCTTAGGATAATCGAAATGGTCAGAACCGGTGGCAACAAAAGGATCATCAAAGTGACGAATGTTTCAATTATGGCGAGAAATGACATTATGCAAACAAATTGCTAGTCCAAGATAGTTGAAGGAAATGCTGCAACAACATCTAAGGACGAGGCTCCATGAGAAGAAGACTGGGATTTCAAGACTTCCTTCTTTGCCTAGGAGGTAGATGCTGCTGATACACGAGGGAAAGGTCCAAGAGAGGAATTCACACTTAAAGCGGTATGTGAGCAGTTAGTCGATTACAAGAATGATTTGATCGTTGACCCTGGTTGTTCCAATCATATGACCGGAGATGAGTTGAAGCTTGTAAGTATGACCAAGTATAATATAGATCGAGTTATTGTGACAGCTAATAACACACAATTGCCAATAGCCCATGTTGGCAAGGCACAAATGCTACAAAGGTACGAACATGAAGAAGTACAACTCGACAATGTCAATCATGTACCAGGGATGAAGAACTTATTGTCAATACCACACCAGATGAAATACAGAATAGTCAACCAGAAGAGCAGGAACCTTCACAACCTCAAGTGCGAAGGTCCACCAGAGAAAGATGGCCAAATCCGAAGTATGTAGATGCTGCTTATGCTGAAGTCAAAAAGCCAAGTACATTTGAAGAAGAATCAAATAGTCCAGATTGGAGAAAGGCCATGGAAGAAGAGATTTTGCCATTAAAAAAAAAATCAAACTTGAAATTTAGTGCCAAAACCTGAAGGTGTTAAATCCATATCCTACAAATGGGTTTACAAGTTGAAGATTCGTCCAAATGGTATAATCAAGAGGTACAAGGCTTGATTAGTTGTTCGTGGATTCTCGCAAGAGTATGGCATTGACTATGACGAGACATTTAGTCCAGTTGCAAAGATTACTACAGTCCGTGTCTTACTAGCCTTAGCAGCAAGTAAATCTTGGAAATTATGGCAAATGGATGTGAAGAATACATTTTTACATGGAGAACTTGATCGTGATATCTATATTGATCAACCCAAAGGATTTGTGAATCATGAAAAGCCTGAGTACGTGTACAAGTTGAAGAAGGCGTTGTATGACTTGAAGCAGGTACTTCGAGTATGGTACGGGAAAATTGATGAGTTTCTAGTCCAAAGTGGTTATCATGTTGCCCCAGCAGATTCGAGCTTGTTCGCGAAAAGTCAAGGAGGCAAGTTAGCAGTAGTCCTTGTATAGGTGGATGATCTAATTATCACTGGCGATAACGAAGATGAGATTCAACGAACAAGGGCAAATTTGTTGGTCCGATTTCAAATGAAGGAACTTGGTGAACTGAAATATTTCCTAGGATTGGAAGTCGAAAGAACGGATGATGGTATATTTCTTGGTCAGCAGAAATATGCAAGAGATTTAATCGAGAAGGTTGGGATAACTGACTGCAAGCCAATATCCACCCCAATGGAGCCAAACTTGAAGCTGTGTGCCTACGATGGGAAAGACTTGGAGGACACAAGCATGTACCACCGGATAGTAGGTAGTCTTATCTATTCAACTCTTTCCAGACCTAACATAGCATTCGATGTAGGTGTTGTTAGGAGGTTCATGCAGAAACCAAAGAAGTAACATCTTGAAACAGTTAAAAGAATCCTCATATATGTTAAAGGCACAATTGATTGGGGACTTTTCTACAAGAAGGGAGTACAAAGCAAGGTCAGCGGCTATTGTGATGCTGACTGTGATACCCGGAGATCGACTACAGGATATATATTCAATCTTGATTCAGGAGCTATATCATGGTGCAGTAAGAGACAACTGTTGGAAGTAAAAACGCAGCGGAAACAAAGTTTGGGAAAGTTTGATAATTGCTTTTTAAGCATCCACGAGCATAAGATCTATTTAGGCATGCTAATTAATTAATTACTAAGATTAATAATCAATTTAAATATTATTTATTATTTATTAAATAAATATGTTGGTTATTGAAATATCATAATATAGATCTAAAGATCATAGGATATTACCTTTGAAGCGAATTGGTTTCTTTCGTCTTGATCACCTTGTATTTCTACCTTTAGACTTTCTAGAGTATGATCCGCCTTAACCCGAATATTGTGTGGGCAACGAGCTACCAGATCTTTCTTGGACACAATATGGATCGGCCGAAATTCCTCTTGTATGTGGTCACTCAATTTTTCTTTGTTTTATAGTATTTCATGAACACTCTTAGCGAATTAATGTGTTATCTAAATTGTAGAATCAAAAACACAAATCTACTACAATTAAACACAAGAGGAAAATTGTGATCTCACAAGAGGACTACTACTAGGAATCTTAAGAAGGATTATGGAAGGACTCCCAATAAATTTCATCTTACCATACTAGGACTCTTCCTAATATAATGAATATATTAATATCAACTTAGTCCACTAAAAAGTTGATATTGCACTTCCTACCAAAATCCCAAATTACGAAATTGGGCTCCTTATTAAATATATTATTTCTCATATTTAAGATATCGAATGTCCAATAATTAATTATAAGTTACTGACAGCTTTAATTAATTAATTAATATCTTATCCAATAGTAGTACCACTTGAACTTTATTATTATATCGGAATTAAATCCACCTGCAGGGTTTAATATAATAATCATTATCGAGCTCCTCAAGGGGACATCATCAACCCGCACGAGTTGCGACACGATTTCTAGTAATAATAACTGTCGTATAAATAATATTATTGCCCAAGATACGAGGCTTATTGAGTCGATCATTTTCACTCTCACCCATGGCAAATCAAAGCAATAAGTATTATAAATACACAATTAAATATTATACATAGAATTAAGAAATAATAATTATCCGAGATTTACGCTCTTCTTACAGTCAGTACAGAAGACACTATCTCACCTCGATCCAGTTCAACGTATGCAAATACGCTAATGTATGCTAATAGTCAAGACCAACTAATCTCAAACATACACTACAAACTTTGATATAATTTGTCTAATAATTATATAGATTGTGAACTATTATATTATTTTATAAGGTACCGATAATGTGATCTTTCGTGTGAGACCAACACCCCACATTATCTAGAAGTATGCTTTGTAGTATACAACCCTGACAACAACTTACTGTTTCTCTTTCAACTACTGAAGCGGAATATAGAGCAGGGGCGATGGCAGCACAAGAGTGTGCTTAGTTGACTCAGCTCATGAATGATTTGAACCAATCAATAGAAGATGGAGTTCCATTACACTGTGACAACTTGTCAGCAGTTCGTTTTGCCGAGAATCCTTTATATCACGCTCGGACCAAGCATGTCGAAGTACATTATCATTTCTTATGAGAGAAGGTACTCCAAGGAGATATTGACACGAAATTACTTGGAATGATAATATGTACTAGGAACGTTGGCAATGAGGGAGAGTGTTGAAAGTCATTGCCATCTAACAAAATTAACATCATCTAGAATGTCATCGAAAAATCAACATCTAGAAGCCATCCATTCTTGAAGAGTGAGTTGGCAAATTTGACGAGAAAGTAATGAGGTAAGCAATGACCTCATTTGCTTGGAAAAATTTGCACCATTTACTCCTATAAATAGCAAGGCATTTTGTTGAGTTGTATTCATCTCCAGGAGTGAGTTCAAAGTGTGAATAACAATCCAAGTTGAGATTGATTGAGTTTGAGAGTTTTTATTTTGTGAGTTTATAATTCTATGCTTGAGTGATAATAGAATAAATATTTTCCTCTCAAATCATCGATAGTTCACTATAATGATCCTATGATATCCCAACAGTACGTGCATTTGAAAAATTGTGTTATGCACATTCTGAATAGAAATTTTGTTATCACAGTAGATCTATGTCTGACCATTAAGAAAAATACCCATATCCGCAATTAGCCAATGCAACTATACAATTTTACATGTAGTAGCTCTGCCTCGATTGTAGAGAGAGAGACAACATATTATTTCTTGCTTTTCCATGAGATAAGCCCTTTGAAACCAAGCAAGCTTTACATCGCTCAACAAAACCATCAAATCAGTTTTTAAACTTGTATACCCAATGAGAACCAATATAATTTTCTTACCAGGTGGATGAGAAATTAATTCCCAAGTACCAGTTCTATCTAAAGCAGATAGTTCCTCTTTCATAGTCTTTTGGCAAATATGATCGATCACATACCGTCTCCATTATCACCGTCTTTTTGGATGTGGATCCTACTGGTGTAACTATCATCTACTTTGAACTATTGTTATGTTTACTTTAGATTTGTTTGATTAGACTTCATCTGTTATTTTTAGTTTTTAACATAAAAAGATCAGGACCGTCTCTGGACTTGTGCAGTCTGTGCTGCTATGTAGGGCCCCAAAATTTAAAATATTTAAAGCAATTTTTTTTTTTAATTTGGTGTTGGTGATGAGTGGGAAAGTGTAATATCCGCACTTTCTATTTTTGGTAATTTCTATTTTTGTTATTTTTATTTCGGACGACTCGTTTATTATTGTTTTGGAATTCTGAAACTATTTTGTTCTGTATCCGTAACCATTCGGATGAGTTTCGGAGTTGTTTTTACGAGATTTCGATTATTGTGTAACTGTTCTACGTTTAGACTCAATTTCATAAATCTCGTCCTAAACCAACATTTCATTTCGTCGGTAAGTTCCTTTAATATTTCTGGATTCGTTACCATGTTCGAAGATTGTTAGTTGGCCTCGAGTTGTGATTCTCGAGAGTTTGGACTGTTTTGTAATATATTAAAGTTTTGGGTATCACCTTTAAGAATTGTTGTCCGTTCCGTTGTTTGGTGGGAATCGTACATTCGGATTGAGAGATTGTGCTCGCATGTTGTTGTTTTCTTGTCATGTCTTGTTATTCGCTGATACCTGTAAAGTTTCATGCCTTCCGAGTCGGGTACAGTCTGACCGAGTTCCTAACTCTACTCTGTATAGGAACAGTTAGCGTACGCTAACATTTTTCCGTAGCGTGTGCTATGAAGGTAAAACTAGCGCACGCTAGACTTACTTTATTGCGTACGCTAATGCATCTGGGCAGAATACTCTGGAACTGGACAGAAGGTTCAGTATTTCTGAACTGAACCAGGTAGCATACGCTAGTTATCTAGTAGGGCTCAGAATTTAGGATCGGGAAATCCCGAGTCCCGGTCCCGTCCCGAGTCCCGACGGGAAACGGGACCCCGAGTCCCGAATTTTACGGGATCGGGATTGGGACCGGACCTGAGATTTTGGTAATTTCGGGACTCGGGAGTCCCGAGTCCCGATCGGGACTATCCCGAAGTCCCGATTGAAATTTCTAATTTCAATCAATTTTTTTTTCCTTTTCTGATTTCGGGACATTTCGGAACATTCGGGACATTCGGGATATTTCGAAAAATTATCCTCGGGATCGGGACCGGGACCGGGATTTCCATTTATCCCATTTCGGGAATCGGGACTCCCGAAGTCCCGAACGGGACCGGGACCGGGACCACCAAATTGGTGATTTTCGGGACCGGTACAATCGGAACTCGGGACCGGGACCTCGGGATGTCCCGATTCTCAGCCCTATTATCTAGTAACGTACGCTAATTTCTACCCTTAAAGCACGCTAAGCTTATATCTACGTACGCTAACGGGAGGACAGAAGTCCCTGACTGCATTCTGCACCCCGATAGCGCACGCTAAATCTTGTGTGTAGCGTGCGCTAAGTCTAGCTGATATATATAGGATAGCAACAGCCCAACTTCGTCATTTTTCCATCCTCACTTCTTCTCTTCGGCTTTGGGTGATTCTAGACGAGGGATAGAGCCGATTTCGGCCAAGTATCATCATCCACTAACATCCTTGCAATCCTTGTGCGAATTCATCAACTTCTTAATATCTTTCGCCACCCGAATCAAGGTAAGAATCCCTAAAAACCCTTGTTTTGAGATTTTGGGGGAATTTTGGGGATTTATTGTGATTTGACCTTTTTAATCCGATTTATCATAGATTATTGCTAGAATTCAACTGTTTACTTGTAATCCTTCGTTTTTCCATGAGGATTTGTGGATTAAACTCCGATTTTTCCATTATTCGTCTAATATACCCGATGATACCCTAGTAGTGTCTGATGTATTGACCCAATGGGTAGAAATAGGATGAATCCTTGCGTTTCTGCAACGTTGTTTATTTGGACGGAACCTTTACCTTTCACCGTTTCTTTCACGTCGTGAGATTCAAGGCAAGTACATGTATTACATTTCGTTATGTGTGTTACAATTGTGATATGAATGTTGAAATCATGATATCGTGTGCGTGAGTTGTTGTTCTTCCACCCGGAGCGTTCGACAGGGCGTCTGGGGGCCGATACTAAGGGGTACGGCCGCGGAAGTGGTTTCCCACCCGGAGCGTTCGATGGGGTGTCTGGGGGTCGATACTAAGGGGTACGGCCACTGGTTACCAAGTGTGGATGGTTGTGATATTAATATGAAATGATTTTACCGTTTGATGTAGATTAAATATTCCGGAATATAATTTTCAAATGTTTTCTAAACGAGATGACTGTATTGAATCATATCTGTATATAATATAGTGTAATTGTGTACTTGCACTAGCTATTCGAATGCTAACCCCTTAAATGGGGGAAATGCGTTTTATGCATTTCAGGTGTTGGTCGAGCTGAGGAGCTGGCACAGGATATGCATGCAAAGGATGGCCCAGCATGATGATGAAGCTCGAGTCTATGATTTATGTTTTGTCATTGTGTCTACTTGGGTGTTGGAGTTAGACTGGTTGCTTTATAAACTTGGTTAAAGTCCCCTGCGTGGGCAATGAACTTGTATTGACTTATACCCCATGATGTTCGATTAAAATGTTTTGGCCGAGGCCACGACCCTATTTTACTATGATTAATGTGTCTTATGAGATTTGTTTGTAGATTATGTGTCATGTGTTAGCCTTGTAGACCTTATGAAGGTTCTACGGCGTGTAACATCCCTTACGTGATTTGGGGTGTTACATTTATGGTATCAGAGCCTTAGGTTATGAATACCTAGGTTGTTGGTTAATTTTGGGTCTGTCAGTTGTGTCGTTAGAGTCAGTCGTTGAGCCTAATATCATCGTGCTACCATCTCTTCGTGCGGCCCGTGACTGTAAGTCTCCTCGAACACTTATATTTCTGTAATTCTTTTCCCTTGTGTAGATTGAAATTGTGAATTGTGGTACCAACCTGGTGTGAATTTTTCTGATCTTGTTCCTTTCAATTCTTTTCTTCAGTATGTTGAGAGGTCGCGGTAGACCAGCTAGGGGGCGCGGCCGAGGCCGTGGTCGTGGTGCTAACAATGAGGAAGTTTTGCTTTCTCAGTCCTCTGCAGATTCGGCCTCTCATTCAGCGCCGAACACTCTACCTCTGAGTTCTGACAGGCAGCAGAATTTGTCAGTCAATTAGGATCAGCCGTCGGGTATTAATGCCGACATTGGAGCTACTGCTATGCTTCAGCAGTTGGTAGCCTAGCTTGCCCAGATAGATCAGGGTGGACGGCAGAATCCGCCCCCGACTCCAGAAGATGAAGCTAGTAAATGGCTTCAGAAAGTAACCAAGATGCACCCCACTCGCTTCGCTGGTTTTACTGACTCCCTGGGTTGGGAGAATTGGCTTTTTCAGATTGGTAGGACTTCCGATGCCGTGGCTTGTCCTGACGACAGGAGGGTACCTATTGCTCAGTACCTCCTGGATAAGGAAGCTGCGGAGTGGTGGGAAGCTGCGATGCCCAGGGACTATTTAGCTACCTTGGAGGAGTTTAAGACCGCTTTGGAAGCGGAGTACTGTCCACCACCAGTCAAGCCATCATCACTTATAACCAGCAGTTGGGCTATGTGAAAGAACAAGTGAGGGCTAAGGCTGATAAACTTCGCTACTTTAATATGCGCAAGAAGCCGCATATCAAGCAGAGTATGGCACCGCTTATGTGTGCCACATTGAAGGAATACTAGGATCGCGCCCTAGTGATTGAGATGTTTGTCCCGGAGTCAGAGTTGGGTTCCGAGGCCAAGAAACAGAAAACAGCTGGCATTTTTTCAGCCGGTAAGGGTGGTCGATTTTTGAAATCTCAGTCTGCTCCTACATATGGGAAGAGGCCATTTCATCAGGCCGGAGGATCTCAGAGTAACCATTCAGTCCAGTCCGTTGCATCTAGCGGTAAAGTTTGTTTGACTGCAACCAATATGAGCATTTGGTGAAGGATTGCCCATTTCCTTTAGTTACTTGCTTTACTTGCGGACAGACCGGGCAGCTCATTGCGAGAGGGCTACCAGAGCCGCTAGATCTCCGACTACCACTGCCGTTCAGAAGTAGCTTAGCATCGATCAGAAGACTCCAGTCACTCAGGTTCCTCAGAGTTCGGGCCGTGGTAGGGGTCGGGGTCAGCCAGACCGCCGAGCTGCGTCTAGTTCGGGCTCAGTCCACCCTCGTTTGTATCAGATGAGGCGCACGGAGGACACAGATGTTCCGGTGGCATCAGGTATCACTCAGATCTTTTCTCATCCAGTATCGGTGCTTTTTGATTCAGGTGC
Organism: Orobanche coerulescens; assembly: GCA_033398695.1. NCBI lineage: Eukaryota > Viridiplantae > Streptophyta > Magnoliopsida > Lamiales > Orobanchaceae > Orobanche > Orobanche coerulescens. Next base: position 3,109,357 of record CM065807.1, on the reverse strand, counting down.
TACTCACTCTTTTATTGCTTCGGATTGTGTATGTCGTATCGGTATTGACTGCTTGTATGAGTGTGAACCGTTCGTAGTAGGTATGCCTAGTGGGGATCGTATGGTTGGGAACCGGAAAGTTAGCGATTGCCCAGTGAGGATCGGGAGCCAGGATTGGCCCTCGAATCTCATTGTTGTGGACCTTAAGGGCGAGGATTTGATCATCGGGGACGATTGTTGGATCGTCACGGTGCTATCATGAACTATCGGACTCGTACCATCTCGATAGTGGCCGAGGACGGCACAGAGCATACTCTCGTTGGTTGTAAGCCAGGTAGATCGGGAAATGTGATTAGCGCCTTGAAGGCGATGAAACTTATGAACCAGGGTTGTGTAGGCTACTGGTGTTACGCTTTGAAAGCAAAAGATGGTGGAGTTGACATCTCGTCGATTCCAGTTGTGAACGAGTATCCTGACGTATTTCCGGACGACTTGCCGGGATTACCATCGCCGGGAAGTTGAGTTCCCTATCGATCTAGAGCCGAACGCGGCTCCTGTTTCTCGAGCGCCGTATCGTATGGCACCGTCGGAGATGTTAGAGTTGAAGAATCAGTTGGGAGAGTTGTTAGATAAAGGGTATATCCGACCGAGCGCATTGCCTTGGGGTGCGCCTGTGCTTTTTGTTAAGAAGAATGATGGGTCACTTCGTTTATGCATCGACTATCGAGAATTAAATAATTTGACCATAAAAAAAAATACCCTTTGCCCCGGATTGACGACTTATTTGATCAGCTTCAGGGGGCGACAGTCTTCTCGAAGGTTATTTTACGATCGGGCTACTACTAGTTGAGGATTCGGGATAGTGATATAGCGAAAGCTGCTTTTCGGACGAGATATGGCCATTACGAGTTTGTGGTTATGCCATTCGGGCTAACCAATGCCCCAGCAGTGTTCATGCAGTTAATGAATAAGGTTTTTATCGAGTATCTGGACAAATTCGTAGTCGTCTTTATCGACGACATTCTTATCTATTCCCGGAGTCAGGAGGAGCACGCCTTACATCTCCGGATTGTGTTAGACATTTTGAGAGCTGAACCGTTGTACGTGAAGTTCTCTTAGTGTGAGTTTTGGCTCAAAGAAGTGATATTCCTCGGGCATGTAATTTCAGCGGAGGGAGTTCGAGTAGATTCGCAGAAGATAAAGGCGGTGTTGGCATGGGAACCGCCTAAAAGCGTGAAGGAAGTGAGGAGTTTCCTGGGACTTGCAGGCTATTACCGTAGATTTGTTGAAGGATTTTCTAAGATCGCTATACCACTCACTCAGTTACTCCAGAAGACTCAGAAGTTCGAGTGCGACGCAGTTAGACAGGATAGCTTTGATGAGCTGAAGAGACGGTTGACTACTGCACCAGTTTTAGCTTTGCCTCAGGGGAACGGCGATTTTGTGTCCCGGTATGATTTGCTTATGTTTTGGAAATCGATTACACAAACCGCTTTTGGCTACCTCCTTCACGACATGATTATTGCTTTGCATCAATCAGTCCGTGAGTGTACATGATTAAGAACTATCATTCTACACTTGTGAGGAACTAGCGGTTAAGTACTGCCACTGATGAGCATACTTACATTTATGAACATGACGTAACTTGTAAATCCCCTTGATTGATGGAATGATCATAACGGGAATATGTGAGATATAAGGGAACATACTCACATAGGTTGCACTCTTTTCCTTAGACCAAGATTTATTTTTCCTACTGGGTTTTGTTACTTGGCAAGGTTTTTAACGAGGCAACGGTATATGAATGTAAGCATTAGGGGGAGCTAAAGATTTTTCCAACTTCCGAGATTGATGTAAAGATCACAAGAAAATGATGATTTATAAAGAAACTTAATCACATATGTTGTACTCTTTTCTTTGACCAAGGTTCATTTTCTCCCATTGGGTTTTGTTACTTGGCGAAATTTTTAATGAGGCAACTATTTGATTGATGTACAAATCATGGGGGAGTCTACATCAGCACCGTACGTTATACTCTTTTCCTTCCAAGGATCATTTTTTCCACCGGGTTTTTATCACTTGGAAAGGTTTTTAACGAGGTAACAAGATGTACGATTTTAGGGATCGATAGAATGGTCACCTTAGTAGCGTTATGATTAATGTAACGATCATATGAAAGGATAGATTCAAAGGACGAAGTCTAAACTTGATGTATCTAGATGCTGTACTCTTTTTCCTACAATCAAGACAATTTTCCCACTTGGTTTTTGCTTGACGAGGTTTTAACGAGGCAACATGACATGCGCTTGTAGACTAGGCACAAGGGGGAGTGTTAAAGTAATAATACCCAATGTGTGCCTAAGTCTGTTAGTTTACGGGCTTTCCTAGTTAGGGTAGAATTAGGCCTGCTTGTATATATTTCTCCCTATTTAAAGGGATGTCATCAATGGAATAATACACAATATTTTGTCCTACTTTCTGTCTCAGTTATTTTCCCAATAACATTTTGTTGTTTTTACATTTTAAATAAAGTAGTTTTGAGTTTTTTGTGCTAAGAAAGAGCCCATTATATGTTTAAGACCATCCTATTAAAAAATAGGGAAAAATGTATAGAAATACATGAACTTTGCTATATCCTTCATTTTGCACCTCACTTTTAAATTTTCTCCATAAAAACCCCAACTTTCAACTTTGTTCAATTTTTTCCTAATTTTAAATTCTGCCTAAATTGAATCTTATTAATTGACGCTTCTGTGGCAATCGGACATATGCCGACCTCTTGTGTCCGCCAAATTTAACGAGATTATTTTAGAAATTCTGTACGACATCGTTTGATACTTTAATTACATTCTTCCAAATTTTTCTCCTATGTGAATCCTCAAAATCTGTGACATGGCGAAATAAAGCAAAATTCTTCATGTTTACATTATGTCATCTTGATAAAGTTATGATTCAACAGTATAAGACATTTGGTCAAAGATTTTCGTATTAGGGAGAAATTGAATAAAATCGAAAGTTGATAATTTTATGAGAAAAATTCAAAAGTCATGTGCAAAATAAAAGACAGTATAAAGTCCATGTATTTCTATTATTTTTTCATAAAACATATCAACAAGGTGAATGATAAGTGGTAAGAATGTCGACCACCTAGGAATTAGGTGTTAAAGTCCGAGTCAACTCTAGAGAATGTGTTGGTGAGGATTTTTTTATTATTAAATTCGGCATTTTCTGCTCTTGAAATTGGAAATTGGAGATATGAAAGCACAATCACACAAGTCCAACTTGGTTTTATTTGAAATAATAAATATTTGAATGAGTAGATTTGACTAAAGATGCGTGTAAAACATTTTCAGCGCAGAGATTTTGACAGAGACGAAATAGTATTAATAAGTACGCAAAAGTCAAAAAAAATGACTTGCACCAAATAAAAGTCAAATATGGTGAAGATATAAATACATATAGAAAATTACATGAATTATTTTATTGTTCGATCCATATATATATATATATATATATATATATATATATTAATCTCTCCGTCCATAAAAATACATTTTATTTTTAATTTTCTCAGTTAAAATTTATAAACTTTGACCATAAATTGCGATTAATATATGAAAAAATTATAGTAATGTAAGTACTTGATTAGATTTGTCTTAATATGTATTTCTAAAATATAACTTACATTTTCTATAAAATTTTATATATTAATCGCAAGCTTTTGATCAAAGTTTATAAATTTGACCCGAAAAAGTCAAAATTTAGACATTTTCGTGGACGGAGGGAGTAGTACTTATAATTCAAATAATTATATCCACACTCAAATTTGGATGGAGTTGTAATTGTCTTACCTGTTTGCTAACATGGATGCTTATTTGAGCAATTACATAATTACAATCTCGCCTCAGGTGTTGAGTTCTGGATATCTTATAATTGTTCAAACTGTGGATATGAATTTAATTAAAAGTTGTAAAATTCCAAAAATAAAAAACTAAAACATTAAGAATGGAAAACTGAGTGAACACCGGAGACTGAACATAAAAATAAAAACTAAAAAAAAAAAAGGCCTAGCAAACCTAGAAGGTATAGAAAATAATATTTTTTTTTCAAAAATAAAAACAAAATAGAAGAACTAATTATGATCGATCGATTTCCAACATTGAATAAATTCACATATACATGATAAATCACATGATATATGATATGCTTTGGATGATCCATTTCTTAATACACCCTCCATTCACGTGAACATAATATGGGGGGTAGTTACAAAAATGAGCCATAACATAAGGTTATTACAATGATCTCCATTTAGTAATGTAAACACCTCTCAACCTTCGGGTTGGTGCGATGGGCCGGCGGTGCAGGCTTGATATTTAGGAGTGTTGTTCGCCTGAAAGTCTCAAATTCGACTTTTGCAGGTGTTATCACTTCCTGAGTTGGTCCAGTCCAGAAGCTCTGAGTTTAATTGAACCCTCGCTGGTGGACAGTTGGATTGATTCCCAAAACTAATCAGCCTTTAAACCGGATACCAAGTGATGAGAAGAAGATTGTAAACGCCTCTCGAGGTTCTTAGTTTATTCCTTGAGGAAAAAAATAACAATGGATATTTGCAATAAAAGATAATCGAGCCTTTTTTGTTTACAAATCGTGTGAAACCATCTACAGCGAGGTCTATGATGTATTATAGATATGTGACGAATATATAATATTCGGATCAATTCATTCTACTCATATCTTGTGTTTCGCTTCGAGGTTCATGTTGCATCATAAACTTGTGTCCATGATATAATGTCATCTCATATCATCTCTGATTCAGAGATCTCATCATCATTTGCACATTAATCCTAAGTGCTAATGCTTAGTTTTTAGCCACTTAAGTTTGTCAAAACTCTTTTGTGACACAAGTTAAGAAAAAAATATTCTCTAGCCATTTTGGGGTGCAAAAATATTAGAATACCCTTACTTTAAGTACGTGGGGTAATAAAGCCGAAACTATGAAGTTTTAGACTACTATCGAGCCAAATCAAATACAATATCAAGCTAAATAAAATAAACGTTTCGAGCCAAATTATATATAAATATATCGGGCCAAATTTAAACATATCTCCAGCCAAAAAAAACAAAACAAATCAAATACACGTATCGAGTCAAATCAAATACATGTATCGTGCTAAATCAAATATACATATCGAGGTGGATCTAAATCTAAATGCAAAAAAGAAAGAAGAAAAGTAAAAATGAAGGACAAGGAAATGGATGAAAAGGAAAGGAAGAAGATTTCCCATAGTGCTCGCTTTCTCTAAAAGAAAAAATACACTCTCGTCGAGAAATATGGCCTTCATCAAAATATTCAAAACTCGTCGGAAAATTTGGTTCGATCTTTTTTGGACCGGATCTTAATCATAATTATGTTAGGACATGAAATATATTTAAAATTAGTTAACAAAATGCAAAAAACGAAGCCGCTAGGTTTTACGCCGAATTTTCTTACTGTATAAGATCGAAATTTCAAAACTATCATGGTCAAAAGTTTTACTAATAACATGAGACGATAAGGAATTGAGATAATATTTATATACATATCTAGTTAGTGGGAATAACTTCTTTTGCCCTTTTGCATATAATATTATTCTTTTGTGCCCCAAGTTTAGCAACACCTCGTTTGATACCCAAATTATCGGAATTGACCTTTACTCGAATAAATTCGAGTCATATATTGTATTTTCGAGTAACATAATTTCGAGTCAATTTCAAAAGATATACAATATTGAGTAACGTTGCCTATCGGGTAACACAAATTAGATCATCGAGTTACCCGGTAAGAATTCGAGTTACCCGTAACGAACTCGAGTTACCCGATACAAATTCATGTTACCCAAATTCGAACTCGAGTTACCCGATTTAAATTCGTGTTACCCGAATTCGAGTAGCTCGACAGAACTCGAGTTACCCGATTTGAATTCGTGTTACCCGAATTCGAGTAACTCAACAGAACTCGTGTTACCCGGTACGAATTCGTGTTACCCGAATTCGAACTCGAGTTACCCGATTTGAATTCGTGTTACCCGAATTCGAGTTACTCGACGGAACTCGTGTGACCCGAGTAACAGTTCGAGTTACTCGGTATATTCTCGAGTGACTCGACTCGAGTTACCTGGTGAAAAATCGTGATACTCGTTTGTCTAATTCGTGTTACAAGATTGTCAATCTTCCTCAATATTTTATATTTTTTAAGTTGACTCGAAATTATGTTACTCGAAAATACAATATATGACTCGAATATATTCGAGTAAAGGTCAATTCCGACAATTTGAGTATCAGAAAAATTGTTGCTAAACTTGGGATAAAAAAGAATAATACTAAATGTAAAAGGGCAAAACAAGTTTTTGCTCGTTCTAGTTATATTATTGTTATTATTATAAAATAAACATGTACCTTGTGATACATAATCTATGGAGAGCTGTTGAAATAAATTTATATAGAGGGAATATATACGTACAAACCGTATGGGTTGTTTGTTTGTATTTCTCTAGGAGATAAATTAAGGAGAGAGAGAGAGAGAGAGAGAGAGAGAGAGAGAGAGAGAGAAACTGATCTGCGTATTTCTCATGAACAGTGGATCAGTCGTTTTGGGTTTCTATTGCTGGAGTTGGGAGTTTCTAACTGCCCTTCTTCTCTTCTCCTCCGCCGCCGCCACCACCACCGCCACCCTCCTCCTCCACTAATCTCTCTCTCTCTCTTGATTTTTCATATTAATTGTAATAATAATAAAATTATCTGTATATATATGATACTGAAGATGGAGACATGTGATGATCATGATCAAAAGGGTAATTTGCTGGAATACGTGAGAAAGACGCCGCCGCCGCCGCCTTTCCTGCTGAAAACGTACACGCTGGTGGAGGATCCGGCGACGGACGACGTCGTGTCTTGGAACGAAGACGGCACGGCGTTTGTGGTATGGCGGCCGGCGGAGTTTGCCACGGACTTGCTGCCGACACTATTCAAGCACAGCAATTTCTCCAGCTTTGTTAGGCAGCTCAACACTTACGTATGTCTGCTTCATTTTCATTCTTTCTTTTCTTTTTTTTTTTAATTCACGCTTTATTTTTTATTATTTTAGTCTATGAAATAAAATAAAGTACCCCAAAAGATATTATACATTTGACTATGAAATAAAACTACAAATCAAATAAAAACAAATTATTTTGATGCATTTCTTTATAATATATGTAAATATAATATAATTTTACTTTCAAAAATTTCGGCCCCGGTGCCCCAATGCACAATTCTCATCCCTTTATCTGTTGCTTAAATCCTTTTGTGCTTAAGTCATGCTTAAATATATTTCAATACTTATACTACTCAGTCGAAGAGAATTGGAGTATTCAAACATTCATTTGCCCGAATCACGGGTACGCGCGAGCCCATTTAATTGGCCGGCTACTCATTTGGCCGAGTACATGAATACTGGTGTGCCCATTTGGCCGGATACATGAGTACCCGCGTACTCATTTGGCAGGGTACATGAGTACTATATACTCATTTGGCAGTATATGTGTATTTGTGCACTCATATATTGGTATGAATAAAATGCCCCCAACAATCTCAGGCATTTGCCTTTAGGGGGATAAGTCCAAGGTTCGAACCTTGGCAATGGGATTTCATGTAATAAGATTTCTTGTAATATGGTAGTATAGAAAGTCAACTTCCAAAAAAAAAAAAACAATCTCAGGCTTGCGGCGGGGACTTTATGTACTCATTTGACTTAGTACATAGGTACTGTATTACTCGTTTGTCCGAGTATATAAATATTGAAATACTCAAAATTCTTAAGCACGACGGAAGACTTAAGCACTCGATCTTTGATTGTCCCTCCCTCCATGGCTAGGGATTGTCTTTCGATCTCTTTATTAATGTTTCCAAAATCAATATATAAATGTTCTATATAATCATTTGTGTACAAATCTTTGATCATATATGTATGAACTTGAAATGAATTCGATCACGTGTATAATCATTTCCTATTAATTTAGTTGATCCGTTAGTATTCTTGGTGGTTGTATATATATCCATCAATTAATCATAAAGTTGGTAATCGTGTGCTATTGGGGTGACCTATCATCGTCTAATTACATCAATAAATAATCCATACTATATTTATAATTAAATTGACAAGCTATGGAAATTAATTTATGAATATTGTGAATCCGAATTGTTATATATACAATCATCAATAGTGGACTGTGATGAATTATGCAAATTTAACTAACTTTTTGTCTTCGACACAATATTTGCCTTTTGAATTAGTAGTCTTGTTACATGCCCCCCCCCCCCCCCAACCAAACACACATATATATATATATATACATATATATATATATATATATATATATGTGTGTTGGGTTTAGGTGAGATTGCAATTTAAGTTAAGAAATAAGAATGAATTTCATCCATAGATCTTGATAAATGGATGGCCTAGATTTATTCTCACAAAAATTTGATGCATATAATGCAATATTTTAATGCATCGATATTTTAATGCATATAATGCATATTTTAATGCATTGCAATTTTGATTCACGAAATGCATATATTTCATGCATAATTAGTACAAAACTCATGCATATTCGCAATTCGCAGAATAAAAACCATTCTCATTTGATCATATATATATATATATATATATATATGATTCACCAAATAAGAATGATTTATTGGATAAGAAGTAAGAATAAATCTGAATCATATATCGTTGTGTGATCTATGGTACACATTAGATTATGCGTAAAAAATATGCATTTCATACAATAAAATGACAAGTATTAAAATAATGCATTGTATGATTCAAAATATCAATGCATTAAAACAATGCATTCCATGCATGAGTTTTCATGTGAAGAAACCTTGGTCATTCATTCTTATTTCTTATTTCTCGATTATTCATTATTGTAAATCAACAGTTGTGATTTAGCTTTACGTTCCCATTTTAAGAACTGATTCTCATTTAAACCAATATGTACGGGTCGGGGGGAAGTTAACAAGACTAGTAATTCAAAAGGCAAATATTGTGGCGAGGACAAAAAAATATAAACGATTTTGCAAAACGCTACATCTGGTGGATATTCATATACACTTTGGTGTAGATCTAAACGCAAATTTTCCACCTTGATACCCTCGAATTTCATGCATGCATCAACCGAGCAAATAAACGGTAAGACCCATGGCCAATTACACTAATATATTCAATAACTATGTGTATCATTTTTTTTATTATAGTCAAATTAATTACACTTGCAAAAATCTTTAACCTCGTCTCATTTGTTTCTCTAGGGTTTTCATAAAATTGCCACGAGCCGGTGGGAATTCGGCAACGACATGTTCCGTAGGGGTGAAAAAGACAAACTCTGCGAAATCCGTCGTAGAAAGGCATGCTCCAACAAGTCACAACCTAACGTAGACGTCCAATCAGCACCGACAACGAGAGACCAATCATCGGTCGATGATGACCATAGATCATCATCAACCTCATCTTCATCAGAATTCACCACCCTCATCGATGAGAACATGAGGCTCAAGCAAGAAAACGGGGTCCTGAATTCCGAGCTCGCGATCATGAAGAAGAAATGCAAGGAACTTTTTGATTTGGCAGTTATGTATAATGGTGGGAATTTAGAGAGAGAGAAAGATGAAGTAGTTGAAGAAGAAGAAGAAGAGAAAATTGAAGGACCAAAGCTTTTTGGTGTGAGATTGGAGGTTGAGGGTAAGATGGAGAACAAGAGGAGAAGGGCTTAGATTAGTTAGGGTTAATATAATTGTAATCTTATGGGTAGGAGTTTATAAAATAATTATTATGATAAAATGGGCAATTAAGAAGAAAAAAAATGATGTAGGTTACCATATACTATTACATGGATGAATTAAACATTGTCAAGCAGAAATATTGGATAAACGAACGTCAAACGAGTCTGATTTAGTTGTTAATCGAATCAAATTTGAACGAGCTCGTGTGGTACGTTTGTATGTATATTCACCGTCTAATTCATAATGAATTCCATTTGATATAATTCAATAGTGAATAAATATTATGTATGGTATTGGTATTGTGGGTACCGTAAATTTTTTTGCATCAAGTTATGTAATTAATCTGAGTTCACATATTTAAGTATCAAATTAGTGATTTAATAATATAATTAAAATGATAACTATTGAACCGACAATAGAAAACCAGTCATTTATAAGAGCTAAACTATGATTAGTTGAGTTTGGTAAGAATTGACAAAATTACCAATTAGGGGTATGAATTTTTTCAAATTTTGCACTTATGGTAATAAACATTTTTTTGTATCATTTAGGGGTATCTGACATTTCCGTCCAAGTTAGTGTATCCAGAAAATTAAATCGATTAAATCTAGCGAACTTTGGCGCTGTCCGTTAAGTGACACGTGTCACTTTCTGATTGGTCCACGTGTTTCCGTCCCACCAAGTTACGGTATCCGTGAAAATCCGCTAGTTAAATCTAACGGACTTGCTGATCTATCCGTTGACACGTGTCACCTTCTGATTGATCTACGTAATAATACCACAACTTGATTGGACGAAAATATGTTCATACCCATAAATGATATAAGAAAAAGTTTGTTACCATAAATATAAAATTTAAAAAAATTTATACCCCTAATTAATAATTTTGCGGTACTAATTTGACTTTCACAATCTTAAACTATTGGAATGGAGAAACATTAAATTATAGCAAGAAGAATTCAGCAACCACGGACATCTAGACTTTCTGTGTATCTATCATTACGTTGATTCGGTCATTATTTTATTTTGAATTAAACAAGTTCCAACAATCAACATTAATTTTATTCCAACTTTTGACACCTAACAAATTATAAACAACAATGCTACATGCACAACCAATTTACACAACCAAACTTTACAACACATCATCTCACCATACATTTATCACTAAATTCATTATTTATTTCATCACCTACCCCACCACCCACATTATCAATGGTTCAAAACAAACACAACCGTTACAACGGTTGTGATTGTATCATTTTTCAATTATAAATTAACCCTATATGTTTTATCAGAATGATTCAAATCACGGTACCGTCCATTATACACTCTGCACGTCGTCATGCAGGATGCACTGGCGTGGCGTGCGTGGATGGTGCGGATCGATCATCTAGTGCATCAATCTGCACGTGTCTGCCGCTTGTGTAGTGCATCCGGCAGGGGATGCACTACATGGGGTCTCTCCATGGACGGAACCTTCAAATCACCTTTTATGCATGAAATGATAAAGGGAGCGGGATGCACATTCCGAAAACACGGAGAGAAAAATATGTCCAATTAATTTACACAAATGATAATCAACATATTTTTAAAAAAAAAGTACGGAGATAATCGACTCATTTAATTTACACAAAATGATAGATGACCCATTTCATGAAATACGGGGATAATGCTTTTATTCGACAAAAATCTATATTTTATCTTCCTTTAATTGCAACAATTTGAATTTTATATTTGCCAACTTGTTTGACCATTAATATAGAAAAATGATTAATAACTATAGATCATATCCCGTCTTTTGCCCACTAAATCTTTGTCCAACCGATTAAAAAGCATGCGCTTTTTATTTTGACAACTGATTATATATTTTTTATAATCTTTTATCAGCTAATACAAATATATTTTTTCATTTTTATTTTATTCCCTAATTTGATATTTAATTATGTTCTCTCTTTCACATCATTAGTATTCATTTCAATCCAACCACCTCTATTTTTAATAGTTTATATTATAAATAAGTATTTTTTATTATTTTTAATTATAATAATTTTAGTAATATTAAATTTAAAATAAATAATTAAAAAATTTGTAAATACTCAAAAAAATTAGGATAATTATCCTGGGAGTAATTGAAATTTTGAGAATTGTGAGAAGAATTATTGCCTCTATCCATCGCAAGAAAGAGAAAGAAATAATGGATGTTATGTGTGGAGAAAAGAGAAGAGAATTTGAAGGTGTAGTGAAATATAGCAAGATTAGTCATTAGTCTCTATTCATAGAGAATGAAAAATATAAATTATGATATATTTTTTAGAGAGAAGACATGGACTAGCCAAATAGCTTAGTAAATTTTAATATTTGTCATGCAATTTAGTTTATCTAATTGTGGCAAAAGAAGCCAATCCGGATAATTTACCTCACCCCTTATTTCTTTCTCCCCTCCTCTCTCTTTCTCATCCCCCACCCCAACACACGTCTCTCTATTTCTCTCTCTTTCTTTCTTTCTCTCCCCCCATGTCTCTCTCATTCCCCCAGCCCCACGTCTCTCTCTTCTCTCTCCTCTCTCATCTCTCTCAATCCCTCCCTTCCCAATGAATGGTGTATGCACTCATCAAATCGCCGTAGTATTCTCGAGTGACCACCATGGCTCTCACAACCATTTTCATATCTCGCCGGAATCTAGCTATTTTCGGAGCCGACTTCGCCGGAGTTCCAGTTCTTTCCGAATCTTCCCTACTCTGAATCTTCCCTACGACCGCCAGCAGCTCCGAATCTTCCCTACTCTCTCATTCGATTTTATTTCTCTTTCTCCAACTTTCTCTCTCTAGAAAAATCTTAGATCTATCTTGAAATAATGTTATTTTTGTATTTATTTTTGATGATTTACAAGTTTTCATATGATTTCTGGTGATTCGTGGTATATTTGGAGTGATTCAGATCGGTTTGTATGTATTGGTGTTTTAGATCTAGTTTTTGGCAAGTTTGCATACGTGGTTACGAATTTACAGTTGGTACGATTTATTCATTTCGTACTGGGTTACCATGTTAGAATATTGTCATTTCGTATCACTATGCCTTGATTTTCTGTTAAGATTTTATCATTTCATATCAGTATGAAGTTACGAAATTCGAATTTCATAACAAATTTATGCTGATTTGAAATTTTCGTATTGGAGATTTGGTATACATGTTACAAATTCGTAACTGTTACGACTGGTAAGAAATTGTAACTTCTTACCAAGTGTAACTAGTACGAAGTTACGAATTAATGACTTCGTATTAGTGTAACCGTAACTATTTCCAGCTACGAATTAGTAAGGGTGTCACTATTTACACTCTGGTATATTGGTAAGAAATTGTAACTTCTTACCAAGTGTAACTAGTACGAAGTTACGAATTAATGACTTCGTATTAGTGTAACCGTAACTATTTCCAGCTACGAATTTGTAAGGGTGTCACTGTTTACACTCTGGTATATTGGTAAGAAATTGTAACTTCTTACCGAGTGTACCATTTAAACTTAACATGTTACTATATTGGTAACGAACGTAACTAAACGTAACGAAAAACAAACAATAAATGATCAATTATTAATCGGGTAATGTAACGAAAAACAAATATCGTATCCGCTTACTGGTACCTCGTGTGCAATATTCCGACACGGTAAATAAGATACGAAGTTACGATACAATAACACAAAAGGTAAACAACACATGGTAACGAGACGGTACGAAATACATACGTCGTAACCCAGAAACTCAGAAAAGATAAGGAGAGATATAGAGTGGGTTAGTTTTATTGAAAAGTAAGGGTATATTGGTCAAACCATGTCATTTTTTGCTAGAATTTGTACAAATTAAGTCCCTTGACAAATAATGTCATTGACTATGGCAAAGTGGCTAAAGTAGTGTATTACCTCTATTTTTTAATTTTTAAAAATATATTATATAAAATATATTACCTCTATTACATCTAAAGTAGTGTATTACCTCTATTTTTTATGTAACGATTATTGACGGTTTCAAAGTTTGATTCATGTTAGCCGACCCCAAATCATTTTGGGACTAAGGCTTAGATGTTGTTGTTGTTGTATTATATAAAAGATATTAGAATTTTTATCATTTAGCTAAATAGAATTTAAGCTAGTGTCTCAAATCCTTTTTTTTTTGTTGAGGGAGAGACGAGAAACTCCCCCCTGTATCAGAGGTCCCTTGACCAGACGAGTGTTAAATCGAGGGATGTGTATATACAGTCCTGCAAGGGAGAGGAGCAACGAGACCACATGTTTGGTTGCATTGATGTTGGAGAGAGAGACCACATGTTTGTTTGTTTTTCCTGGTCGATCACCTGTTCTCTTCTACCTAGAGATGTTAAACGGGTTCGGACCCGACGGGCTGGCCCGTTTAACCCGTCAAAAAACCGAGTTAGGGCCGATATTTCCTAGCCCATTTAAATTCGGGCTTTTTTTACCCGGACCGTTTATCCCGAAGCCCGCTAAGGCTAGCCCGAAGCCCGATATATATATATATATATAGTGTTGTATTTTATGCAGTACCCATATTAGATGCAGTACTTTACAGTACTCTTAAAATAAATCTGGACCATTAGATGAGTTTGATCAAAGGTTAAGATTAAAAGTGATAAAATTACAATTAAACAAAAGATAAAGGTTTCTTTTTCAATTAACCAAAAGGCTGAGAGGGTATTATGGACCTTTCACAAAACACATTAATGCCTTAAAGAAAATACTCGTGAATTTATATTTTTTAGATCCAATATTATAGGGGAAAACTGAAAAGTCATCTCTGTTACTCAAAACCCTAACCACCCTCCTCACTTTCTTTCCCCTCTTTCTTTATCTTAATCTATCTTTTTCTCTTTACCTCAAAACACATAGAAACCACCACTCAATCGATTGAACCGCCGCCACTACCAACGATCTAATAAGAGTGACACAAATTCAATTAAAGATAAGGATTATATGATTTTTATGGCGCGGTTGTGATTGTGGTTTGTCTCTCCGACTTGGTGGCGCCGCCTGTCATGGTGGATTCGAATCATAAAATAAAGTTCTTGTGAAGTATAGATTCAGATTTTAAAGAGTATAGAATCATAAAATAAAGAACTTATGATTTTATTACGTTTGATTTTGTATTGATTTTTGTCTGTATACGTTTTAAAAACAAAATTTAACTTACTTTGTCGGATCTGATGTTTTTAAATTAATTAGCTCTGCGTTGAGGTGCATCATCTTGAAATGGGATGTATTGAGAAAGGTATTGTTTACTTCATACTCGAGCACAATGTCAGAAGGCTTGTCATGGGAGCAGCCGTAGACAAGCATTATTCAAGGTATGTTTTAATTTAACCTTTGTTGTAGTTTGAGTTAGTCACGAAACATGCAATCTCTGTATGTTTTCGATTTTGATGTACATGTTTATCGTATGTGATTACTTTGTACATTACTCTTGATACCTGATATGTCTGATTGTGTATGCGTAACTTTTTTAGCATTGGTACTTGATATGTTTGATATGAGCCTTGGTACTGTTTAGTAATCAGTGAAGCAAGATATTTTGTGCATATATGTTACTATAGTTGTTTTGAAAACAAAATTTTAAGTTCTTGTTAAAACTAATTTGGTATAAATATTGTGCATATGTGTTATTCTATATTTGTAATGATTATAGATTCGCTTTATTGGCGTGGGTCATGAATTATAGTGCGGCATATATATGTTTTTGTTCAAGTTTTAATTTATCAACTACTTTTACAATTAATTTAACATTGCATAATTTGATATAACTAGCTCTTTTTTTGTTTTATATTTGTTTCAGTGGGATGGCTCAATCATAAGAAAGATGGTGTGTGATGAGAGGCGCAACGTGCACATATGTTCTGGGAAGGGTACTCATATGTTCTAATGAATTTGATGAGAAAGTGAAGAGTGCACACATGTTCATGGAAGAGTGCACACATGTTCTTAGAAGAGTGCACACATGTTTTTGGTTGACGTGTACATATATACTTAACAAGATACATTTGTATTTAACTTGTATTTCATTTGATATCAATTTTGTGTATACTATTTATATTTTTGGTCTACTATGAATTTAGAGGTTACATGTATGTCTATGTTTATGTTTTTTGTTATAAATTTCGACGATTAAACAATATATACACTAGAAACATATGTGCAATTACCATTTTAACCAAAAACAAGTTTGATATATAAACAATTGCACACAAGAAACATATGTAAATATTAAATATTTAAAAAAACACATATGCACTTCATTTTCCTGAAAACATGTATACTGAAAAAAATTAAAAATAAATTCCGAAAATTAAGGGAATTTAAAAACGTTTTTTAATTAAAAAATTCAAAAAGAAACTAAAAATGTGTTTTTGACTATTATGCCCTTTTCAATTAAATAAAAATGGTTATTAATACTAAATTCCTATTGGTCTAAATGAGTACTGTAAAGTACTGCATCTAATATGGGTACTGTATAGAACGCGCCCCTATATATATATATATAATTTCAACTTACAATAATACTATATTTATATAAAATATATTAATATTATATATGTAATACATATTAATATTATATATAATATATATTATTATTGTATTTGTTAATATAGTGTGTGTGTATATATATATATATATAATTCAACTTACAGTAATACTATATTTATATAACATATATTAATATTATATATATAATATATATTAATATTATATATGTAATATATATTAATATTATATATAATATATATTAATATTATATATTTAATATATATTAATATTATATATAGTATATATTATTACTGTATTTGTTAATATAGTGTATATATATATATGTGTGTGTGTGTGTATATACATAAAAATGTATTTTTTGTTATATTTATTATAGTATAGTTGTTACTATATATATGAAATATATTGTTACTATTTTTTTTTTGGTTTATGACTTATAAAAATAAAAAATAGATTTTTTAAATATTTAGCCCGTTTAGCCCGAAGCCCGTTAGGGTTAGGGTCGATATTTCCTAGCCCGTTTAAATCCGAACTTTTTTAACCCGAATCGTGTAGTCCGAAGCCCGCTAAAACTAGCCCGTTTAACATCTCTACTTCTACCCATTTCCAATTTGTTTTTAATTATTTGCTGACATGACTGTTCGACCATGTCCTCCAAAATTGCACGGATAAAGATAGTCTTAGAAATTACTACATAAAATATTGTGCAAAATTATGCCGTAAGGATGTCCGAACAAATTCCTTGCACAGAAAATCTACTGGATTACTAAATACCTCCCTAAATTACTAGACACCGCCCTAAAATATTACCTTTTTGCCCTTAATTCATATTAATCAAATTTGTAATCCTAATTTCTTAATACTTTTCTCTCTAAAGACACAACCACCCGTAGCCGCACCGTCGCCCTAACACCGCCGCACAGCCGTCTTCCACCGCCACATCACCGCCGCATAGCCGCCGTTCGCCGCCGCACCGTCATCGTCCGCCGCCATGACCGGAAAAGGAAAAGCTCTGGTAACTAATTTTTTTCGTTTTACTGGTTCCTTGGCCGCGGCCGCCGTGTCGGAGTGCACGACAGAGGCCACAGCCGTTATTTTGTCACAGGCGTCCGACGATGACGCCTAGCCATGGCACAGGCGTCCGCCGATTCCGCCTGTCCATGGCGCAGGCGTCCATGGCGGACGCTCAGCTGGTGGCATAGACGTCTACGACGGATGTCCAAACCGTGCACAGGCGTCCAGATCGGATGCCTAGCCACTGGAGTAGGCGTCTGTTTCGGACGCTTGAACCATGGTCGTGGCGTCCAGACCAGACGCCCCTGCCTTGGTTCAGGCGTCCTGTCCGGACGCCCCAGTCATTTTTTTGGGAGAAAATAATATTTTCAATTAATAATTAATAATGTGTATTGTTTGTATGATTATTACTTATTAGTTGTATTGTTTGCTAAATGCAGATGAGAGGAGGAGCGGGCAAATCTATGCCGCTAGTCACAGAGTTGATGGGTTCTGGAGCGCGTCACACCAGAGCTCGTGGTGTTGATGCTTCCGTTCGTAGACAGCAGGAGGCAGAGCGTAGGGGATTCAAGGACGTACCTTATACTGATTTTGGTACTGAGGATTCGAGCGAGTATTATTCGCACGATGAGGCCGACGATGTAATATCCGGAATTTCTATTACTGTTGTTTGATATTATTTTATCCGAGTTATATTGTACAGCGTGGAATCTGTACAGTAGGGATAAAATAAATAAAGGACTGAGATATCAGTATCGGTATAATTGTCGTATTTGGTCGACAATTACATTTGAGGATATTGCGTATCAGGTTGTCGTACTTTTGATATTGGGTATATCGTATGATGATATTATTGGATTCAGTGTTTGTGTTCAGTGTGTCTTATGTTCGTTTTTGGTATGTCGAGACGTTGGACAAGAACTGCGGAAAATGGCTAAGTATAGCCTTATTAGCGCACGTTAATATTCATGCATAACGCACGCTATAGTGCAGGATTAGCGCACGCTACGTTTATAGGTTAGCGTACGCTAGTGCAGACAGATCGGAAGGAATCTGCGTGTGGACCCGGATGCTTTCGGCGCACGTTCTGGTAAGTCAACGGTTGTTGTCCTGAAGTATTAGCGCACGCTAAAATATTAGGCTTAGCGCACGCTGACTATGTATCAGTCAACAAGGAATCTTATCCTTGCCAGATGCTGTCGGAATGTGGGGGCGAGTGGTAGGTGAACACTGTAGCAAGTCAACTTCGGATAGCGCACGCTAAGAGTAAGGACTTGCGTACGCTAGACATGATGATTTACGTACGTTAATGCATGGGCATTACGTACGTAAGGTAGTTTACGAAGCAAGACAGTAGCCTGCAGGTGCGATAGCGCACGCTAACAAAGTCGATTAGCGCACGCTAAGGCTAGCGCACGCTAAACATAAGGGTTTAGCGCACGCTAGTGGTGCATTCTATATAAAGGGACAAACGGGTGTCATGAAACATTTCGTCCATTTCTTTCCTTTCACCCGATAGAGACAACCTTGGGAGAACATTTGGAGTTCCTAAACCGAGGATGATCCTCTTTAACAAGATTAAAGATGGGAATCATGGAGTGAAGCTTTGTTCTTGAAATCATTGGTGATTCTTGGAAATCAATCCTTTCCTTCAAAAAGGTAATTACTCTTCACTTTGAGATTTCGTTTTGGATTGTATATGATGTTCTTGAGTTGATGATTATCATATAAACAAGTTTATGAGCATGACAACGAGTTGGATTACCGTACTAAGTTAGTGTTGTTATCAATATATGAGTATTGATATGTTTCGTATGGTTTTGGATGGAATTCAAGATATATGTTGATGTAATTCCCTTCTTCAATTCGGATTTTTGATGTTTTGTCGTTGGTTACTTCGTATGGTAACGATTATGGTGATGCTTCTTGTGATTCTTGAAGTTATATGAATTGTATGTCGAAGAACATGATGAATAAGGATTTTTAGATGTTAGAACACATCGGATTTTATCATTTGATGGATCATGAACGTGAATTTGGATAATTCGTGTTCTTGAAGAGCTATTAAATTATATGTCATGATTGTTATGAAATCCTTAATCTCGAGATGAGTTGATCATTGTCATGATGGAAGTGTTAGACGATGCTTGAAATGCATGCCCGCACGGCATTAGCGCCACGCTACGTTCTTGCGCCTAGCGCTAACGGGAGCAACTTAGCGCACGCTACGTTAGGTGATTAACGTGCGCTAAGTAGGCGACAGTCGCGATATTTTGTGTTTCGATTAGGAATTCGTGATGGTTTGACTTGGTTGGTTCATTGTGTTTATTCGAGGTTGTGTTGAACCGTTGAGTTCGATTGGTTAGTTTTCTCAGTTGTTGACCGTTATCGGATATGTGTTATTTGGTTTCTTCGATAGGTTGAGATTATTGATCGGTGATTATAACCGGATATTGCGGTCGTGTTCGAGTATGTCCATTGTATTGCTTTAGATCGGGGCTGAGGAGCTCGTAGACAAAGGCAATGTGTTCGGCAGCAACTTCGTGGTATCGGTATCGAGGCAAGTTATTACTTGCTCAGTTATAATATTTAATGAATGGTTTCAGTTTCATTTCGTTTATAATGCATATAGCGATGATTATTATTGTGAACTCTGGGTATTCGGATCGCATATCGTTCTTTCGATTCTGGGAGATAAATCATAATGTATATGATTATCTAAGTTATTGGTATGTTCGAGTATCAAGGTTACATTATGGTAAAGACGAAGATATGAGTATCTATAGTTCATTGTACGTTTGGATCGCCGAGCATTGAGGATAATCGTCGGTGATGATTGGACATCGAGGTTGCTCCCGAAGGACTCGGGGCAAGTATTCCATATTGATTATGATTTAGTGTTATTTATTTTGGTCTCGTACATTTTCTCTCATGTTGTTGAACATGAAGTAGTCCTAGTATATTGTCATGTTGTCGTGCATGTTATGTTGTTCATGTTGATGAACATATTGTTTTGCATATGTGTATGCATATTGTGTTGTTTATGTTGTGTTGATCCGATGGGATCGCGCGATCTATCTTTGGCGCTGGATCGGATGTCCACCTCGTGTTGGTCCGACGGGATCATCTTGGGATCTATCTTTGAGGCTGGATCTTTGGACGGGTTTTTCCACCTGGTGTTGGTCCGACGGGTTCTTCTTAGGATCTTTGATGAGGGGGCTGGATCGTTGGATTACCCAGTATTGTGTTACTGTTGTGCATATGTATATTGTTGGTTATCCCTCGTGTTGATCTTGTAGGATCATCTTGGGATCTATGCTGAGGGCGCTGGATCATGGGATTTCCATTGAGTATACATAGTTGTTATTGTTTTTGAGCATATTGACGTTGTCATATGAGTATGCATTTGTAGGTCTTGTGTTAGGACCTTGTCCGCATTGCATTGTTCGATATCGGATTAGACTGATATGTTTGTCGTGGCACTTCATATCTCGAGGTATGTTCTGTATTTCCTTGGTATTTGTCTTTGATGGACAATCGGTTATCGTTTTGGGATTTGATGATATTATTCGATGGATCGTATTGGTCAGAAATGGTAGATTTCCGTATCGTGAGTTGGTTATGATAGTTTGAGGATCTTGAGTATTGTTTAAGGTACAATACAGATATTATGTTCGAGTTTATTGGTTAATTGAGTACAGGATGTGAAATGTGATAATGGTTATTCTGATGAGAATTTCTTGAGTAAGTAAAGATTACGTTGGTCGTATTCTTATGTTGTATTCTCATTGGTATGTTATTATTAATGTGATGTGACGGTTATCATTGTTGGATATTATGGCTGACCCCGTCGTGGGATTTCTTTTTAGGTTCTTGGAGAATCGAGCTTGTAGCGGTCGTGAAGAGATGAGCTTCCGGAGGATACCGGCTAGGACATGTTGTGTGCTTTTAGTTTGTTGTTTGGTTCTTGTATTCGGCTGCTAGAGTATCGTTTTGGTTGGTCTTTTCATTGCGTGAGTATTTTGAGACGCTCTTTTGGTATCTCGTAATCGAGATTACTTTGGAAATCGTTTTCTAAACTTTTGAGTATCATTTGTTTGGCCTTGCGATTTCAAATGAGTTTTACGGTTTTTGATAAATGGATTTTATAAGTCTTTGTGAATTTTTAAAGTTAGTACGTCGTTGGCCTCTTGGGCATTTGTAAATGTTTGTGAAAATTTCTTTTTAGCCTTGTGGGTTCCATCTCGGGGCCACGCGGCTGTAATATTTCCGATTAAATGCAGGGTGTTACAGAATATGGTATCGGAGCTTAGGTTGAGAAAACCTAGGCATTTGGGTCGAGTTGGGTCGTGTTTTTGTTGCGTCATTCGAGTTGTCGATTGACAAATATTAGAGCCGTCTTGTGTTCTCGAGTTGAACTGAGTTTGCAAACGTGTGTTTTGAAAATGTCCGTGTCGAGTATTTTCTAGAGTCGAGACATGTGCCAGTATCACGGGGAATCGTCGGCTTCACGATCTGTAAGTATTTGGATTTTTGAATTTCATTGAGATTTATTGCCGTTCTAAGTTGATACGTTTTGAGATTCAGCTGAATATTATGCGTTACAGTATAAGGTGACAGAGTTGGAACAGGATTAATGATCTTAAGGAGTTATGATTTCGAGAATCAGTACGTTGGTTAGATTTTGGAACGGAATTGTGCATTTGGGGAGAAATATTGTGCATGGTTGAGAAGAACATGTAGCATGTTAATTCATTTTGAGATATATGAACTGCTTTTGATCATTTGAAAATGATACCTTTCAAAATGAATGTTTTACAGATGTTTCACGGAAAATGATTTTGGGCCGAGACCCAATCGATTTTGAAATGGTTTTATAACTCAGGACTTGAAGTCCGAAAAGGGGTTTTCTACTTTTTAAACTTTTTGTAATGCGGAACGAGTTACGGGCTAAGACCCTAATGTTTCAAACGGCTTTTCTGTTTTCTTAAAACTCCCGAGACTTGTAAAACACTTTATCAATCGTTTACCTATGTTATTTCCGCCTTTCGAGGCTTTGGTTTACTTGTTCAAATTGAACCTCTCGGGAAGTCTTTCGCTGTGTGGATTTGTTTCAATATTTTGTCATATCATATTTAAGGTGATCCAGGATGGGTTAATGACTGACGTTGCAAGTCATGTGTGGAAAAGGAGTCTAGTCGGAATTTATATATTGAGATTTTGGAACTCGATCGTGTGGTTTTTCCGATGGAATATCGGTGGATATTGGTGACGAGCTGAACTGATATACAGGAGTATGGATATGGTCACGCATTTGCATAAATCCCATTTTATTTAATCGTGTGTATTTGAAAAGAATTTTTATCGAGAACTTGACACGAGCGAGTCGGTTGGTTCGGAAATTGATTTTGCAGTCTTACCAAAAATTTATGTTTTGAGTTTTCAAACTCTTGAAAGAATTTTCGAAAATTTGTCTTTTGACAAGGATATATGATTTCAAACTGGTTTTGAAAATGTGATCGAGGTACATACGCATTTAGTGCATAATGCATATCGTGGTGAAGTTCTGAATGAGACTCACGAACTGGATGGTACATCAGTATGGTACGATGAAAGAGATTCGAAGTTTAGTATGGTAGATTGGCTATCCATGGGTGATCAATGGATTGATCAGTCAAGAGAATTATACTGCGTTTTGTAGAATCGGTACAGATGTAATTTTTGGAACTTTGGACTTTGTAAAACCGGGACATAGGTGCTACGTGATTCCATTGGTGCGGTAGTAGCGTAATCTTACCATAGTGATCTTTGAATGATTTCTTTGTAAGTGTAAATATGGGGATGGTGACCCCATGCTGGTTGTTTTGGATATTGAGTGGTCGTTCCCACTCCTTGTATGAATTGGTATGTTCGTCGATTTGCGACTCGTTGTTCGTATGCCGAGGGAAATGTTCGCCAGTTGGGTATGTTTATTGAGATCTACGGTGCGTGATGGATTTGACGTTTTGAGAATGTTATTCTTTCATATATCTGTTTCTGTGGTTCTGTGTTGATCGTGTTGGAGTTTACCGTGTGAAGGTATTCTCGATTTTCGTTGATCGTTCATTGGTAATATTGGAGTTTATCACGTTGATGATATTCTCGATTGTGTTTTGACCTCTGGTTGGTCATATTGGAAATTTATCATGTTGATGATAAATTCGGTTGATTTATTAGTTGATCATTTTTGGTGATCATCTGAGCGTTCGGATTTTGTGTTGGTGTTTCGGAATTCGTGTCGTTGTTTTGGGCGGTTGTTTCGCAGATGTATTGTGTATAATTCGTCTTATCGGAATTGGGACTTGATTATGTAAACAGGCAGACAGGATTTGATTCGGGCAGATTGTTTCATCCGAAGATGATATATTTTGTTGAGACTCAGGGAATTGTGATCGTAAGCGTATTGAGATGGTACGGTGAGAACGCTGGCTAGTATCTCCGGAGATCGTTGACCTGCGTATTTGTAAGTATGCGGTTTTGGCTATTCAGAATAATGATGATTGATCAGTGTCGTGATGGTTTTGGGATATTTTGGGTTGAACAGTATGGTTGTTCGTTTTATGATGGATTGCAAGTTTCGAGGACGAAACTTATTTTAAGGGGTGTAGAATGTAATATCCGGAATTTCTATTACTGTTGTTTGATATTATTTTATCCGAGTTATATTGTACAGCGTGGAATCTGTACAGTAGGGATAAAATAAATAAAGGACTGAGATATCAGTATCGGTATAATTGTCGTATTTGGTCGACAATTACATTTGAGGATATTGCGTATCAGGTTGTCGTACTTTTGATATTGGGTATATCGTATGATGATATTATTGGATTCAGTGTTTGTGTGTTCGGTGTCTTATGTTCGTTTTTGGTATGTCGAGACGTTGGACAAGAACTGCGGAAAATGGCTAAGTATAGCCTTATTAGCGCACGTTAATATTCATGCATAACGCACGCTATAGTGCAGGATTAGCGCACGCTACGTTTATAGGTTAGCGTACGCTAGTGCAGACAGATCGGAAGGAATCTGCGTGTGGACCCGGATGCTTTCGGCGCACGTTCTGGTAAGTCAACGGTTGTTGTCCTGAAGTATTAGCGCACGCTAAAATATTAGGCTTAGCGCACGCTGACTATGTATCAGTCAACAAGGAATCTTATCCTTGCCAGATGCTGTCGGAATGTGGGGGCGAGTGGTAGGTGAACATTGTAGCAAGTCAACTTCGGATAGCGCACGCTAAGAGTAAGGACTTGCGTACGCTAGACATGATGATTTACGTACGTTAATGCATGGGCATTACGTACGTAAGGTAGTTTACGAAGCAAGACAGTAGCCTCTGGACTGCGATAGCGCACGCTAACAAAGTCAGTTAGCGCACGCTAAGGCTAGCGCACGCTAAACATAAGGGTTTAGCGCACGCTAGTGGTGCATTCTATATAAAGGGACAAACGGGTGTCATGAAACATTTCGTCCATTTCTTTCCTTTCACCCGATAGAGACAACCTTGGGAGAACATTTGGAGTTCCTAAACACTGAGGGATGATCCTCTTTAACAAGATTAAAGATGGGAATCATGGAGTGAAGCTTTGTTCTTGAAATCATTGGTGATTCTTGGAAATCAATCCTTTCCTTCAAAAAAGGTAATTACTCTTCACTTTGAGATTTCGTTTTGGATTGTATATGATGTTCTTGAGTTGATGATTATCATATAAACAAGTTGATGAGCATGACAACGAGTTGGATTACCGTACTAAGTTAGTGTTGTTATCAATATATGAGTATTGATATGTTTCGTATGGTTTTGGATGGAATTCAAGATATATGTTGATGTAATTCCCTTCTTCAATTCGGATTTTTGATGTTTTGTCGTTGGTTACTTCGTATGGTAACGATTATGGTGATGCTACTGTGATTCTTGAAGTTATATGAATTGTATGTCGAAGAACATGATGAATAAGGATTTTTAGATGTTAGAACACATCGGATTTTATCATTTGATGGATCATGAACGTGAATTTGGATAATTCGTGTTCTTGAAGAGCTATTAAATTATATGTCATGATTGTTATGAAATCCTTAATCTCGAGATGAGTTGATCATTGTCATGATGGAAGTGTTAGACGATGCTTGAAATGCATGCCACTGCACAGCATTAGCGCACGCTACGTTTACTGCCTAGCGCGCGCTAACGGGAGCAACTTAGCGCACGCTACGTTAGGTGATTAACGTGCGCTAAGTAGGCAGACAGTGCAGTATTTTTGTGTTTCGATTAGGAATTCGTGATGGTTTGACTTGGTTGGTTCTGACTGTGTTTATTCGAGGTTGTGTTGAACCGTTGAGTTCGATTGGTTAGTTTTCTCAGTTGTTGACCGTTATCGGATATGTGTTATTTGGTTTCTTCGATAGGTTGAGATTATTGATCGGTGATTATAACCGGATATTGCGGTCGTGTTCGAGTATGTCCATTGTATTGCTTTTGATCGGGGCTGAGGAGCTCGTAGACAAAGGCAATGTGTTCGGCAGCAGCTTCGTGGTATCGGTATCGAGGCAAGTTATTACTTGCTCAGTTATAATATTTAATGAATGGTTTCAGTTTCATTTCGTTTATAATGCATATAGCGATGATTATTATTGTGAACTCTGGGTATTCGGATCGCATATCGTTCTTTCGATTCTGGGAGATAAATCATAATGTATATGATTATCTCAGTTATTGGTATGTTCGAGTATCAAGGTTACATTATGGTAAAGACGAAGATATGAGTATCTATAGTTCATTGTACGTTTGGATCGCCGAGCATTGAGGATAATCGTCGGTGATGATTGGACATCGAGGTTGCTCCCGAAGGACTCGGGGCAAGTATTCCATATTGATTATGGTTTAGTGTTATTTATTTTGGTCTCGTACATTTTCTCTCATGTTGTTGAACATGAAGTAGTCCTAGTATATTGTCATGTTGTCGTGCATGTTATGTTGTTCATGTTGATGAACATATTGTTTTGCATATGTGTATGCATATTGTGTTGTTTATGTTGTGTTGATCCGATGGGATCGCGCGATCTATGCTGAGGGCGCTGGATCGGATGTCCACCTCGTGTTGGTCCGACGGGATCATCTTGGGATCTATGCTGAGGGCGCTGGATCATTGGACGGGTTTTTCCACCTCGTGTTGGTCCGACGGGATCATCTTGGGATCTATGCTGAGGGCGCTGGATCGTTGGATTACCCAGCATTGTGTTATTGTTGTGCATATGTATATTGTTGGTTATCCACCTCGTGTTGATCTTGTAGGATCATCTTGGGATCTATGCTGAGGGCGCTGGATCATGGGATTTCCATTGAGTATACATAGTTGTTATTGTTTTTGAGCATATTGACGTTGTCATATGAGTATGCATTTGTAGGTCTTGTGTTAGGACCTTGTCCGCATTGCATTGTTCTGATATCGGATTAGACTGATATGTTTGTCGTGGCACTTCATATCTCGAGGTATGTTCTGTATTTCCTTGGTATTTGTCTTTGATGGACAATCGGTTATCGTTTTGGGATTTGATGATATTATTCGATGGATCGTATTGGTCAGAAATGGTAGATTTCCGTATCGTGAGTTGGTTATGATAGTTTGAGGATCTTGAGTATTGTTTAAGGTACAATACAGATATTATGTTCGAGTTTATTGGTTAATTGAGTACAGGATGTGAAATGTGATAATGGTTATTCTGATGAGAATTTCTTGAGTAAGTAAAGATTACGTTGGTCGTATTCTTATGTTGTATTCTCATTGGTATGTTATTATTAATGTGATGTGACGGTTATCATTGTTGGATATTATGGCTGACCCCGTCGTGGGATTTCTTTTTAGGTTCTTGGAGAATCGAGCTTGTAGCGGTCGTGAAGAGATGAGCTTCCCGGAGGATACTGGCTAGGACATGTTGTGTGCATTGAGTTTCTTGTTTGGTTCTTGTATTCCGCTGCTAGAGTATCGTTTTGGTTGGTCTTTTTCCGCTGCGTGAGTATTTTGAGACGCTCTTTTGGTATCTGGTAACTGAGATTACTTTGGAAATCGTTTTCTAAACTTTTGAGTATCGGCTGTTTGGCCTTGCGATTTCAAATGAGTTTTACGACGGTTTTTGATAAATGGATTTTATAAGTCTTTGTGAATTTTTAAAGTTAGTACCGTCGTTGGCCTCTTGGGCATTTGTAAATGTTTGTGAAAATTTCTTTTTAGCCTTGTGGGTTCCATCTCGGGGCCCACGGCGCTGTAATATTTCCAGTTAAATCTGGGGGTGTTACAGAATATGGTATCGGAGCTTAGGTTGAGAAAACCTAGGCATTTGGGTCGAGTTGGGTCGTGTTTTTGTTGCGTCATTCGAGTTGTCGATTGACAAATATTAGAGCCGTCTTGTGTTCTCGAGTTGAACTGAGTTTGCAAACGTGTGTTTTGAAAATGTCCGTGTCGAGTATTTTCTAGAGTCGAGACATGTGCCAGTATCACGGGGAATCGTCGGCTTCACGATCTGTAAGTATTTGGATTTTTGAATTTCATTGAGATTTATTGCCGTTCTAAGTTGATACGTTTTGAGATTCAGCTGAATATTATGCGTTACAGTATAAGGTGACAGAGTTGGAACAGGATTAATGATCTTAAGGAGTTATGATTTCGAGAATCAGTACGTTGGTTAGATTTTGGAACGGAATTGTGCATTTGGGGAGAAATATTGTGCATGGTTGAGAAGAACATGTAGCATGTTAATTCATTTTGAGATATATGAACTGCTTTTGATCATTTGAAAATGATACCTTTCAAAATGAATGTTTTACAGATGTTTCACGGAAAATGATTTTGGGCCGAGACCCAATCGATTTTGAAATGGTTTTATAACTCAGGACTTGAAGTCCGAAAAGGGGTTTTCTACTTTTTAAACTTTTTGTAATGCGGAACGAGTTACGGGCTAAGACCCTAATGTTTCAAACGGCTTTTCTGTTTTCTTAAAACTCCCGAGACTTGTAAAACACTTTATCAATCGTTTACCTATGTTATTTCCGCCTTTCGAGGCTTTGGTTTACTTGTTCAAATTGAACCTCTCGGGAAGTCTTTCGCTGTGTGGATTTGTTTCAATATTTTGTCATATCATATTTAAGGTGATCCAGGATGGGTTAATGACTGACGTTGCAAGTCATGTGTGGAAAAGGAGTCTAGTCGGAATTTATATATTGAGATTTTGGAACTCGATCGTGTGGTTTTTCCGATGGAATATCGGTGGATATTGGTGACGAGCTGAACTGATATACAGGAGTATGGATATGGTCACGCATTTGCATAAATCCCATTTTATTTAATCGTGTGTATTTGAAAAGAATTTTTATCGAGAATTTGACACGAGCGAGTCGGTTGGTTCGGAAATTGATTTTGCAGTCTTACCAAAAATTTATGTTTTGAGTTTTCAAACTCTTGAAAGAATTTTCGAAAATTTGTCTTTTGACAAGGATATATGATTTCAAACTGGTTTTGAAAATGTGATCGAGGTACATACGCATTTAGTGCATAATGCATATCGTGGTGAAGTTCGAATGAGACTCACGAATGGATGGTACATCGGTATGGTACGATGAAAGAGATTAGAAGTTTAGTATGGTAGATTGGCTATCCATGGGTGATCAATGGATTGATCAGTCAAGAGAATTATACTGCGTTTTGTAGAATCGGTACAGATGTAATTTTTGGAACTTTGGACTTTGTAAAACCGGGACATAGGTGCTACGTGATTCCATTGGTGCGGTAGTAGCGTAATCTTACCATAGTGATCTTTGAATGATTTCTTTGTAAGTGTAAATATGGGGATGGTGACCCCATGCTGGTTGTTTTGGATATTGAGTGGTCGTTCCCACTCCTTGTATGAATTGGTATGTTTGTCGATTTGCGACTCGTTGTTCGTATGCCGAGGGAAATGTTCGCCAGTTGGGTATGTTTATTGAGATCTACGGTGCGTGATGGATTTGACGTTTTGAGAATGTTATTCTTTCATATATCTGTTTCTGTGGTTCTGTGTTGATCGTGTTGGAGTTTACCGTGTGAAGGTATTCTCGATTTTCGTTGATCGTTCATTGGTAATATTGGAGTTTATCACGTTGATGATATTCTCGATTGTGTTTTGACCTCTGGTTGGTCATATTGGAAATTTATCATGTTGATGATAAATTCGGTTGATTTATTAGTTGATCATTTTTGGTGATCATCGGCGTTCGGATTTTGTGTTGGTGTTTGAATTCGTGTCGTTGTTTTGGGCGGTTGTTTCAGATGTATTGTGTATAATTCGTCTTATCGGGTGGGACTTGATTATGTAAACAGCACGGGATTTGATTCGGGCATTGTTTCATCCGAAGATGATATATTTTGTTGAGACTCGGGAATTGTGATCGTAGCGTATTGAGATGGTACGGTGAGAACGGCGGCTAGTATCTCGGAGATCGTCGACCTGCGTATTTGTAAGTATGCGGTTTTGGCTATTCGAATAATGATGATTGATCGGTGTCGTGATGGTTTTGGGATATTTTGGGTTGAACAGTATGGTTGTTCGTTTTATGATGGATTGCAAGTTTCGAGGACGAAACTTATTTGAAGGGGTGTAGAATGTAATATCCGAATTTCTATTATGTTGTTTGATATTATTTTATCCGAGTTATATTATGCAGCGTGGAATGCATGCAGTAGGGATAAAATAAATAAAGGACTGAGATATCAGTATCGGTATAATTGTCGTATTTGGTCGACAATTACATTTGAGGATATTGCGTATCAGGTTGTCGTACTTTTGATATTGGGTATATCGTATGATGATATTATTGGATTCAGTGTTTGTGTTCAGTGTGTCTTATGTTCGTTTTTGGTATGTCGAGACGTTGGACAAGAACTGCGGAAAATGGCTAAGTATAGCCTTATTAGCGCACGTTAATATTCATGCATAACGCACGCTATAGTGCAGGATTAGCGCACGCTACGTTTATAGGTTAGCGTACGCTAGTGCAGACAGATCGGAAGGAATCTGCGTGTGGACCCGGATGCTTTCGGCGCACGTTCTGGTAAGTCAACGGTTGTTGTCCTGAAGTATTAGCGCACGCTAAAATATTAGGCTTAGCGCACGCTGACTATGTATCAGTCAACAAGGAATCTTATCCTTGCCAGATGCTGTCGGAATGTGGGGGCGAGTGGTAGGTGAACATTGTAGCAAGTCAACTTCGGATAGCGCACGCTAAGAGTAAGGACTTGCGTACGCTAGACATGATGATTTACGTACGTTAATGCATGGGCATTACGTACGTAAGGTAGTTTACGAAGCAAGGCGGTAGCCTCGGATCGCGATAGCGCACGCTAACAAAGTCAGTTAGCGCACGCTAAGGCTAGCGCACGCTAAACATAAGGGTTTAGCGCACGCTAGTGGTGCATTCTATATAAAGGGACAAACGGGTGTCATGAAACATTTCGTCCATTTCTTTCCTTTCACCCGATAGAGACAACCTTGGGAGAACATTTGGAGTTCCTAAACACTGAGGGATGATCCTCTTTAACAAGATTAAAGATGGGAATCATGGAGTGAAGCTTTGTTCTTGAAATCATTGGTGATTCTTGGAAATCAATCCTTTCCTTCAAAAAAGGTAATTACTCTTCACTTTGAGATTTCGTTTTGGATTGTATATGATGTTCTTGAGTTGATGATTATCATATAAACAAGTTGATGAGCATGACAACGAGTTGGATTACCGTACTAAGTTAGTGTTGTTATCAATATATGAGTATTGATATGTTTCGTATGGTTTTGGATGGAATTCAAGATATATGTTGATGTAATTCCCTTCTTCAATTCGGATTTTTGATGTTTTGTCGTTGGTTACTTCGTATGGTAACGATTATGGTGATGCTACTGTGATTCTTGAAGTTATATGAATTGTATGTCAAGAACATGATGAATAAGGATTTTTAGATGTTAGAACACATCGGATTTTATCATTTGATGGATCATGAACGTGAATTTGGATAATTCGTGTTCTTGAAGAGCTATTAAATTATATGTCATGATTGTTATGAAATCCTTAATCTCGAGATGAGTTGATCATTGTCATGATGGAAGTGTTAGACGATGCTTGAAATGCATGCCATCGCACATTAGCGCACGCTACGTTCTTGCCTAGCGCGCTAACGGGAGCAACTTAGCGCACGCTACGTTAGGTGATTAACGTGCGCTAAGTAGGCGACGATGCGATATTTTTGTGTTTCGATTAGGAATTCGTGATGGTTTGACTTGGTTGGTTACATTGTGTTTATTCGAGGTTGTGTTGAACCGTTGAGTTCGATTGGTTAGTTTTCTCAGTTGTTGACCGTTATCGGATATGTGTTATTTGGTTTCTTCGATAGGTTGAGATTATTGATCGGTGATTATAACCGGATATTGCGGTCGTGTTCGAGTATGTCCATTGTATTGCTTTTGATCGGGGCTGAGGAGCTCGTAGACAAAGGCAATGTGTTCGGCAGCAGCTTCGTGGTATCGGTATCGAGGCAAGTTATTACTTGCTCGATTATAATATTTAATGAATGGTTTGATTTCATTTCGTTTATAATGCATATAGCGATGATTATTATTGTGAACTCTGGGTATTCGGATCGCATATCGTTCTTTCGATTCTGGGAGATAAATCATAATGTATATGATTATCTCAGTTATTGGTATGTTCGAGTATCAAGGTTACATTATGGTAAAGACGAAGATATGAGTATCTATAGTTCATTGTACGTTTGGATCGCCGAGCATTGAGGATAATCGTCGGTGATGATTGGACATCGAGGTTGCTCCCGAAGGACTCGGGGCAAGTATTCCATATTGATTATGGTTTAGTGTTATTTATTTTGGTCTCGTACATTTTCTCTCATGTTGTTGAACATGAAGTAGTCCTAGTATATTGTCATGTTGTCGTGCATGTTATGTTGTTCATGTTGATGAACATATTGTTTTGCATATGTGTATGCATATTGTGTTGTTTATGTTGTGTTGATCCGATGGGATCGCGCGATCTATGCTGAGGGCGCTGGATCGGATGTCCACCTCGTGTTGGTCCGACGGGATCATCTTGGGATCTATGCTGAGGGCGCTGGATCATTGGACGGGTTTTTCCACCTCGTGTTGGTCCGACGGGATCATCTTGGGATCTATGCTGAGGGCGCTGGATCGTTGGATTACCCAGTATTGTGTTATTGTTGTGCATATGTATATTGTTGGTTATCCACCTCGTGTTGATCTTGTAGGATCATCTTGGGATCTATGCTGAGGGCGCTGGATCATGGGATTTCCATTGAGTATACATAGTTGTTATTGTTTTTGAGCATATTGACGTTGTCATATGAGTATGCATTTGTAGGTCTTGTGTTAGGACCTTGTCCGCATTGCATTGTTCTGATATCGGATTAGACTGATATGTTTGTCGTGGCACTTCATATCTCGAGGTATGTTCTGTATTTCCTTGGTATTTGTCTTTGATGGACAATCGGTTATCGTTTTGGGATTTGATGATATTATTCGATGGATCGTATTGGTCAGAAATGGTAGATTTCCGTATCGTGAGTTGGTTATGATAGTTTGAGGATCTTGAGTATTGTTTAAGGTACAATACAGATATTATGTTCGAGTTTATTGGTTAATTGAGTACAGGATGTGAAATGTGATAATGGTTATTCTGATGAGAATTTCTTGAGTAAGTAAAGATTACGTTGGTCGTATTCTTATGTTGTATTCTCATTGGTATGTTATTATTAATGTGATGTGACGGTTATCATTGTTGGATATTATGGTGACCCGTCGTGGGATTTCTTTTTAGGTTCTTGGAGAATCGAGCTTGTAGCGGTCGTGAAGAGATGAGCTTCTGAGGATCTTGGCTAGGACATGTTGTGTGCATTGAGTTTCTTGTTTGGTTCTTGTATTCCACGCTAGAGTATCGTTTTGGTCTTTTCCGTGCGTGAGTATTTTGAGACGCTCTTTTGGTATCTCGTAATCGAGATTACTTTGGAAATCGTTTTCTAAACTTTTGAGTATCTACATTTTGGCCTTGCGATTTCAAATGAGTTTTACGACGGTTTTTGATAAATGGATTTTATAAGTCTTTGTGAATTTTTAAAGTTAGTACCGTCGTTGGCCTCTTGGGCATTTGTAAATGTTTGTGAAAATTTCTTTTTAGCCTTGTGGGTTCCATCTCGGGGCCCACGGAGCTGTAATATTTCCAGTTAAATCTGGGGGTGTTACAGACGATCAGGAGGGCGGTGATGATTCTTCTTCATTTTCGTGCCGGGTTTGAAAGGGAAGAGGGGGGAGGTTTGTCACTTCTGGGTCTACCACTAGTAAACGATGTAGGACAGAGGATGACACATCTTAGATGGTTACTGAGGAGATGCCTGGTGGCCCTATCGACGGTAGCGTTATCCCGAGTTTCGGTGGGCATGTCGCCGCGCATATCTGGACTAGAGATATGAGAGGTTTGCTAAAGTGTCATACCAGGACTGCTGCTTGTCAGAGCTTGAGTTAGTGGCGTTCAGTTATGTCACCCTCTTTAGTGAGTCGGATCAGTGGAATTGGGTTATCCCACCTGACGGACGCCATGTTCAGACATATTGACTCCCCGTTGATTTCTGCGTTCGTTGAGCGGTGGCAGCCCGATACGAACTCTTTTCACATGCCGTTCGGAGAGATGACCATCATGTTACATGATGTGTGGCAGATCCTTCGCATTCCTGTCGAGGGCCGATTGGTTGATGCCGATAGCACATCTACACAGTTGCAGGTGGATGTGATGGAGGTTCTTGGAGTATCGCGGTACGAGCTACCGAGTACTCATTGGGGGGTGGCGGCGTACTTATGGACTCGATTTTCAGGTCATGCCGCGTTGGAGGTCGAGTGGAGGGCACCCAGGCCTTAGCTTGGATGTGGTTGTTATTTGGATCCACCTTGTTTGTTGACAAGAGTGGTAACCGGATTAGGCCGTCCTGCATATTGGAGGTGAGGGACGGTATGGATACGACCGGTCGGTATTCATGGGGTTCGGCCGCATTGGCTTTCATGTACCGCTGGTCCTCCGATTCAGCACCGGTAGAAGGATCGACAAATTCGGTCGTGTCCACACCATCACTAATAATAAGTGTTTGCCAAAATATGTGAAGACGACTAACACTACATGGGGTCCGCGATTCCATAAGTCTCTTGAGCTCACACGCACAAGGAATCTGATGGGTGGTCTGGAGTGCACAACCGCAACGATGGTACACTTGATCACTTAATTCTCTCATACGCGTTAATTCATTCGACAGTAACCGCAGACAATGATGGGAAACACGACAGCGCAAGTAGTTGAATGGAAAACCAGAGTACACCACGCCTGTACGACACCTAGACTGTTCAAGTGTGTATCTGATCTGCGTTAGTTGTGATTCAATCTCCTGGTTCACTTTGGTCCAGACGGTATCGAGGGCTTCGGTGGAAGAATTAAGCCATTGCTTTAACTCGGCATGTGCACTCTCTACTCTACAAGTGGTTGTGTTTCCAAAATGAAGCACTTTATTCGTCCACGCAACTACGAACATCTCCTTGTATTTCAGCTATGTACCCTCAACGTAGGATATCACCTTAGGATTCCATCTCCATGTATCCTTCATGAGTTGCACCGCTTGATCGTATTCCTCTTCGGTCGCCGCTTTCATGATTTTCTTCCATTTCCCATTTTTAAACTTTTGGCCCATTTCTTTATCTTTTCCACAAATTCTGTAGACCTTGTCTTCAACACCCTTATTAATATGCCATGTGCAAAGCAAGTGGGCACTCTATGGAAATATCTCTCCAATAGGACGCATCAATCCCAACTCGCGATCCGTAACAATAGCCGTAGGATGAACATCAAACCCAAGCAAAATTTTCAACTTCTCCAACACCCACGCATAGCTCGATTCGGTCTCATCTTTCATAATTGCATAGGCGATTAGGAAGTTCTTGTTACATGGAGTCATCCCGACTATCTCGAGAAATGGCATCTTATACTTATTCGTTTTGTAGGTGGAATCCATGCCAATGAACCATCTGTAGGTCCGGATTAAGTTGATTGATGTTGGATGTGCCATGAACACGTGGGTAACAGCATTTGTATCCGGGTCGGCCTGCGTCCAATGTATGTAGTTATTCGTCACAGCCAAATGGTGAAACTGACCGACGACATCTCTTTCTTCAAAATCATGCTTCCTCAAGTGGTCTCTATAATTATAGATATGTCGTCTAGTCGGTTTGTTCTCGAGAAATTTAATCTGAATGGCCGCCAAGATGGCACACGGCTTGGCTTGAGCACCACTCATTTCACGAACAATTTGTTTGGCCGATTTACTCAGTCCACCCATTTGATGATGCCCCTCCGGATATACAATAAATGAGTAATTGTGCATACCCTTAATCCCAGACATCGGTCTGATTATCCAACCACTCAAGTCATGCAATTGTTCGGCCTTTATCTGAAATGTACACTTGCATGCTTTCGTCTTTGTATCCTTTCGAACAGCGACATCCAAATCTCTTAATACCCCTCTGTACCGTTCACTACGGTTACATCTCAATAGCTTTGTCTTTCCTTTTTTCTTTTACGACGAAATGATCAACTCGAAACCAATTTGAAGAGCAATTTTTTTCGCCCAACCAATCGCATCACAATCACTAGCGAATATTTCGTCATTAACGAAATAACCACTATAATCAACGTCGTCACCTTCAAATTCTTCCAATATAACTTGAAATTATTAATTGACAGAATGCTAATAATAATACCAATAATATTATTATTAAAATTTAAATTCATGCAAAAAAAGGTCCAGGCGTCCAAAAATTGCGCCTGGACCATGGCCGAGGCGTCTGGTGTAACACCCCCAGATTTAACCGGAAATATTACAGCGCCGTGGGCCCCGAGATGGAACCCACAAGGCTAAAAGAATTTTTCGCATATATTTACAAATGCCCAAGAGTCCAACAACGGTACTATCTTTAAAAATACACAAAGGTTTATAAAATCCATTTAACAAAAACCGTCGTAAAAACTCATTTGAAATCGCAAGGCCAAACAAATTGACACACAAAAGTTTAGAAAACGATTTCCAAAGTAATCTCGCTACTGATACCGAAAGAGCACTACAAAATACTCACGCAATGGAAAAAGACCAACCATAAAGATACTCTAGCAAATGAATACAAGAACCAATCAAGAAACTCAAAGCACAAAACACGTCGTAGCGATCCTCCAGAAGCTCATCTCTTCACGACCGCTACAAGCTCGATACTCCCAGAACCTAAAAAGAAATCCCACGACGGGGTCAGCCATAATATCCAACAATGATAACCGTCACAATACATTAATAATTACATACCAATGAGAATACAACATAAGAATACGACCAACATAATCTTACCGTCATAACTTTACTTACTCGAGTAATTCTCATCAGAATAATCATTATCACAGTTCGCATCTCGGACTCGATTAACCAATAAACTCGAACATAATATCTGTATTGTACCTCAAACAATACTCAAGATTCTCAAACTATCATCATCAACTCACGATACGGAAATATACCATTTCTGACCAATATGATCCATCAAATAACATCATCAAATCCCAAGACGATAACCGATTGTCAATCAAAAACAATTACCAAGGAAATGCGGAACATACCTCGAGATATGATGTGCCACGAAAATCATATCAGTCTAATCCGAGATCAGATCAATGCAATACGAACACGGTCCTAACACAAGACCTACAAATACATACTCATATGACCACGTCAATATGCTCACAACAATAACAATGATGCATACTCAATGGAAATCCGAAGATCCAGCGCCCTAAGCATAGATCCCCTTGATGATCCTATCAGATCATCATAAGGTGGATAACCAACAATACACATGTGAATAACAACACATGATAAAATCAATGATGCAAATTCACAAGATTTCATCAACACAATACTGGTAATCCAACGATCCAGCGCCCTCAGCATAGATCCCCATGATGATCCCGTCGAACCAACACATGGTGGAAAACCTGTCCAACGATCCAGCGCCCTCAGCATAGATCCCCATGATGATCCCGCCGAACCAACGCATGGTGGACATTCGATCCAGCGCCCTCAGCATAGATCCTCATAATCCCACCGGATTATTTACACAACATAAACAACACAATATGCATACACATATGCAAATCAACACGTTCATCAACATGCACGACAACATGACAATTTACTAGGACGACTCCATGTTCAACAACATGAAAGAAAATGTAAGAGACCAAAATAAATAACACTAAACCATAATCAATATGGAATACTTGCCCGAGTCCTTCGGGAGCAACCTCGATGTCCAATCACCATCGACGATTATCCACAACGCTCGACGATCCAAACATGTCATGAACCACAAATACTCGAATCCTCATCTTTATCACGATGTATCCTCGATACCCAAATATACCAATAATCGAAATAAATCATGTACATTATGATTTAACTCCCAGAATCGGAAGAACGATATCCAATCCAAATACCCAGAGTTCACAATAATAATCATCGTTATATGTATTATAAACGAAATGAAACTGAAATCATTCATTAAACATTATAACTGAGCAAGTAATAACTTGCCTCGATACCGATACCACGAAGCTGCTACCGAACACATTGCCTTTGTCTACGAGCTCCTCAGCCCCGATCAAAATCAATACAATGGACATACTCGAACACGACCGCAACATCCGGCTATAATCACCGATCAATAATCTCAACTTGTCGAAGTAATCAAATAACATATATCCGATAACAATCAACAACCGACAAAACTAACCAATCGAACTCAACGGTTCAACACAACCTCGAATAAACGCAGTCAGAACAAACCAAATCAAACCATCACGAATTCATAATCGAAACAGAATATATTACCCTGCCTGTTGACTTAGCGCACGTTAATCTCTTACCGTAGCGTGCGCTAAGTTGTTCCCGATAGCGTGCGCTAGCCAGTAGGCTTAGCGTGCGCTAATGACGTGCAGTTACATGCATTTCGGATACCGATCAACATATGGCGATTATCAAAAACTCTAAGTGATTCTGAACCATGTTCATAGCTATCAAACAACGAAATCCAATATCCTTTAACATATAGGTAATCATCCGACTTTTAATTCAAGTCATATATTCATATTTCATCTTCCTCAATATCAAAAACCTAAACACCAAGAACTCATAATCATGCCATGTTCACCATCATATGAAGAAACCAACAACAACAACATCACAGATCTGAATTGAAGGAAGACATTAGCCAACATATCTCTTTGAAGATAAACAACACATTCGAAACCATCCAATTCATATCAATATCTTCATATCAACAATAACATCATCATAATCCGGTAATCCAACTCATAATCATACTCATCAACTCGACTATATGATTATCATCAACTCAAGAACATCAATAATCAATCCAAACGAAATCCAAAAGTGAAGAACTATCACCTTTTATAGACAAACCATGAAGGAGAACAATCAACTTCATTCCAAGAATCATCAATAATTTCAAGAACAAGACTTTAATCCATGTTCCTCAGATTAATCTTTGTTAAAGATTATCATCTCTCAGTGTTTGGGACCTCAAACTTCTCTCTAAAAAATCTCTCTCTCGGTTGCAAGGAAGGAATGGACGAAATGCTTCATAACACCCTTCTGTCCCTTTTTATAAAGTATATTACTAGCGTGCGCTAAACCTTATGTTTAGCGTGCGCTAACTGACTTTGTTAGCGTGCGCTATCGCAGTCCAGAGGCTACTGTCTGGCTTCGTACATGTGCTTACGTACGTAATGCCCATGCATTAGCGTACGTAACTTACACTGTCTAGCGTACGCAAGTCCTTACATTTAGCGTGCGCTAATACCAGTTGACTTGCTACAGTCTACACCTACCACGAAGATGCTCGTGACCCCACATGCCGAAAGCAACCAATAAAGCCAAGATTTCCTGTTGACCGATATACAGTTAGCGTGCGCTAATCAACATGCATTAGCGTGCGCTAACACTACATTACAACATCCGTTGACTTATCAGAACGTGCGCCGAAAGTGGCCTGGTCCACGCGTAGATTCCTTCCGATCGGACTGCATTAGCGTGCGTTATCTTATATCCTTAGCGTGCGCTAAACCTGCACGATAGCGTGCGCTACTCATGATTATTAGCGTGCGCTAATAATGTTACACTTAGCCAATTTCAGCTATTCTTGTCCAACGTCTCGACATACCAAAAACGAACATAAGACACACTGAACACAAGCACTGAATCCAATAATATTCTTAAATACAATTGTCGACCAAATACAACAATTATACCAATACTGACATCTCAGTCTTTCATTTATTTTATCCATACTGTACAGATTCCATGCTGTACAACATAACTCGGATAAAATAACATTAAACAATAGTAGTAGAAATTTTGGATATTACATCTGGCATGGACGCCTGGCCACGGTACAAGCGTCTGAATCAGACGCCTAGCCATGGCACAGGCGTCTCAATCAAACGTCCAAACCATGGTTCAGGCGCCTGGTTTAGACGCCTAGACCAAGGACGGAGCGTCCGGAGCAGACGCCTGTACCATGGTCTTGGCGGAATCCTCGGACGCCTGTACCATGTAACAGGCGGAATATTCAGACGCCTGCGTCATTTTCTCCGAAAAATTACCTCCAGATGTGAATTCTCGTCCATTTTCGCAGTTGTCGATGATATTGACGATATATATTTGATTGTGTGTTCTATAGAATAAATGAAAAATTGTTTCTAGATTTCAATTCGAAAAACTGGTATGTTGGTGTGTTGGGTAGAAATAATGAAAGATTGTCAAATGGACAAAAAGGTAATATTATAGGGCGGTGTCTAGTAATTTAGGGCGGTGTTCAGTAATACCCAAAATCTAGCATGGCATTATGTATACTTACATGCCGTATTTTTTGTCTTTTGAGGTTGATTATCTTATTACCGTCATAGATAATATTATTACTTATGTAGGTATAGGTAATACGATGGTAGCACTACTAATTTTAGTAATTTAGACGACGACCAAAAGTTGGTTACATTATTGGGTCGTCGGCTAAAATCTCGTCGGTCGATATCCGTCGGCTAAAATTTAGCCTACGACATTTTACAGGTACCGTCGGCTAAAACCAGGACTTTAGTCGACGACTAAAATAGTCGTCGGCTAAAGTATTAAGGGTTTAGCCGACGGCTATGAGTTGTCGTCGGCTAAACTCCAAATTAAAAAGCTACATACAATTCAATCTAGACCCATTTCAACCCGAACCTGAACCGTCAAGACCCCAACTCGCCCCCGAGAAATAAATCTCATTAATCGCGCATGGTGGGACTCAAACCCGCGACCTTCCCTTCTATGAAGTAGTACATTGCCGCTGAGCTATATGGATTACATGTGTAAAATGTTTCAAATATTTTATACATTATATTTTGAAAAAAATAATATATTTACTTATTTATTACTTCCTCCGTCCCAGACTTCATTGCTACCTCTTTCTGGACACGGGTATGAATGTTAGAGTCGTTTATTAGTATTGTGTGTACTAAAGTGATATTTTAAAAGGGGTAATAATGAAAATCTGAAATCATATTAATATTATTCATTAGTATTGTGTGTTTAATTGAGTGGGCCCATAATGACATTTTATGGTAAATAGATGATCATTTGGGGTATATATTTAGAGAGAATGATTGCTTTATTTCTTTTTATAATAAGTAGCAGTTAAGTATGGGACAGATCAAAATGGAAAGATAGCAGTTAAGTATGGGACGGAGGGAGTATTAAATCTTTATGCTAAACATATTAAAAATTTATATTTATTAAATTACGTATTATATTTAAAAAACGAATTTTATTTTACTGTAATAATTTTTTTTATAAAACACATTATTGATGAAAATTTATAAAATAAATAAAAAATCAGAATATTCATACTTTACCCGACAACTAGATCTTTGTCGTCAGCTAAAATATGAAATAATCATCGGCTAAAGTATTGGCGCTTTAGCCGACGGTATATAGGTCGTCGGCTAAAGTATTGACGCTTTAGCCGACGGTATAAAGGTTGTCGGCTAAAGTATAGACACTTTAGCCGACGATATATAGGTAGTCGACGACTCAGCCGAATATTTAGCAGACGACATGACTTGGAGTCGTCGGCTAAACTATTTTTAGCCGACGAATACGTCCCCTTGGCTTTAACCGACGGCCGTCGTCGGCCGTTCTCCGATCAGTCGTCGGCTAAAGTGTGAATTTTGGTAGTGCAGTAGGTTGTGGGAGTCTTCACTAGTGGTTTTGGGATTAAGGATTAAGCTATAACCCTGATGGTGGTGCTTCTCGTTTGTTATTATTTTTTAATTTGAAAATGGTTTATGTATGATTGTAACTTGGTTGATCAATTTTTGGGGTTTCTGTTTGAATAAGTAGTTTGAGTTTCATAAATTTAATTGGATGTATGTGTGAATGTGGTTGTACATTTAACTATAATTACCAAGATAAGTAAAATTATTATCAAAGCAAGTAATGATATAACCAACAAGGTGATGATAATATCTGAATAAGTAATTTTTAAATATTATTATAGACTTGTGGTAGAGATGAATTACTTGGGCAGTAATTCTAGAGTGAGAAAGTGATTACAGACATAGGTGAGTAAAAAATTGAATATTAGTATCGATTACTGGGGGTGGTCATTTTAAAGTGAGAGATGGGGTAGAGAGAGCGGAGAGTAAAAAAAATGTCGATACTAATTATTTGGGTGGTAATTCTAGACAGAGAAATTATGTAGAGAGAATAAAGAGTAAAAAATTGAATGTACTTACGGTGGCAATTTTGGGGAGAGAGCGATAGAGCGATGGGAGAATAAAAAATTAGATGTTGGTACCGATTATTTGGAGTGGCAATTCTAAGGTGAGAAAGTGTGTAGAGAAATGATGGAGTAAAATGTTAGATGTTGTACCAGTTGCTTGAGTTGGTAATTTTAGAGTGATATATTTGCAGAGAGATGAGCAAAAATTCAATGTTGGTCTGATTATTTGAGGTGATAACTCTAGAGAGAGAAAGTGCATAAAGAGATGGAGAATAAAAAGTTGAATATTGGTATCAATTACCTAAAGTGGTAATTCTAGAGAGAGTGTGTGTGTAGAGAGAGATGAGAATACAAAGTTAAATATTGATACTGATTACTTGAAAGGGATAATTTAAAATGAAAAGTGAGTGGGATCATGGAGGAGCGAAAGCTGAAAAGTAAAGGGCGTTCTGTTTCATTTTCTGTTTTTAATTTTTGTTTTCGAAAACAAAAAATGTTCTCTGTTTTCATTGCATGTTTCCAGAAATGCTGAAAACGCGTTTGGTTTGTCATCCTGAAAACGGGTTCCCCGTGTTTTTCTATTTGAACGAAATTGACCGAAAACGTCTTTTCCACATTTTTCATTACCTTCACAAAATTTTGAAATGTTTTGAAAATTTTCTCCTTTTATATCAAGAATTAGATTTAGAAAGAAAAAAATGTGTCTTGTTTCTTACCTTTTTTAATCCAAAACATTACTTGTATTATATTTTTTGTGATAAGAATAATTGTTTTTCAATATTTTTTTTCTGCTCTATAGTTCTGGTTTTTTATTACTATTTTCTTTTATTTTATGTTATCTTTTAATTTATTTTTCAATATTTTTCATTGTTTTTAGTTGATTTGCTTTTTTCTCTACATTTTTCCCTCTTTTTTCCTTTTCCCTCTTTTTTCCTTTTATGTTATTTATGTAACGATCATTGACGGTTTCAAAGTTTGATTCATATTAATCGATCCCGAATCATTTTGAGACTAAAGTTTATATATTGTTGTTGTATAGTTCTATAATATTTAGGAAGACAGACTTTGATATTTTGGTTAGGCGGTATTATATATTGTTGGGGACTAAAGGATTTGTATATCGGCATTGATATTTTGATGCGATACACTGGATTAATTAGTTCGTGTTGCAACATAACATTTGGCTTCATTGAGATAATTTCAGATTGTCCTTGTAACAGCCAGACCCCCAAAAGCCCGATCTGCCATCGCATAGCCCACTCACTAGCCTACTAAACACACAACACCTTAGGTCTATTTGGTCAACCACAAGCCCACCCAAAAGTCTGTAGATGATGTAGCCACAGTATTGTAATGTTTTAGTCGGATTGAATCTTTTTGTTGATGTATTTTTCTTATGTTCAATAGAAACGGAAAATGTCTATGGTTGTATTGTTGGCCCTGCCAATAATGAGATCACTTGTGTGTGTGTCATATATATATATATATATATATATATATAGGGAGAGAGAGTCAGGTTCAAATGAGAATGCTAACTATTTAAGAGAATACGAGAATGGTCGCTCATGTAGAAAATCATCTATGATTTTACACTGACGGAAAAAATTATATATAATTTTATACTGACCCAAAAAGTCAAATATATACGTATAAAATCATATATGATTTTATACTGATGTACACACTCACGTAATCATATATGATTTTGTACGTGAATCATATATGATTTTGTACATGGGTGAATATTCTCGTATTCTCTTAAATAGTTGGCATTCTCGTTTGAATATATATATATATATAGGGGCGCGTTCTATGCAGTAAATATTAGATGCAGTACTTTACAGTACTAATTTATGCATTAGTTTTGTACTAATTATGCATGAAATATATGCATTTCGTGCATCAAAATTTCAATACATTAAAATATGCAATATATTTGATGCATATAATCTAATATTTTAATGCATCCCTATATAGTGGCGTGTTACATGCGGTAATATTAGATGCGATCTTTCTGATCTTAATTTATGCATGAGTTTTGTACTAATTATATGCATCCAATATATTGCATATTTTAATGCATTGAAATTTTGATGCACGAAATGCATATATTTCATGCATAATTAGTACAAAACTCATGCATAAATTAGTACTGTTGCATCTAATATTGGTACTGCATATATATATATATATATATATATATATATATATATATATATATATATTCAGTGTGGCACAGTACACATGTTTAGCAGCTTATTTTTGAGCATACGCCATAAACTAGCGTATAAGCTAGTTTATCAGCCAACATCCGGCTACTTTAT
Organism: Orobanche coerulescens; assembly: GCA_033398695.1. Classification (NCBI taxonomy): domain Eukaryota; kingdom Viridiplantae; phylum Streptophyta; class Magnoliopsida; order Lamiales; family Orobanchaceae; genus Orobanche; species Orobanche coerulescens. The sequence goes on along the minus strand of CM065807.1, from coordinate 3,064,690 downwards.
TAGCTAGACGACATATATCTTAGTGTGGCCGAACTATCTTCATTCAGATAAATTCTAGAGTTATATATATAAATAACATCAAAATATAAAACTCAATGTCCTCACGTAACATAGAGGCATAACACCAAATGTTCTCGTAAAATCTGGCGCAGGCACAACTATATCTCATGCATATACTGGTGGTGCGTGCACTTCAACTGTGTGAGAAACCAACGCAATTACATATGTAAAATGAAGCTAATGGTTTTAAAGAAAAGCCAAAAAATCGCGTAAAATTAGCTGGCCTTTCGTTTCTCTTCGAGACGGACGGTAATATCTGGGGCAAAAGAAGGATGAGCAGTTATGGTTTTACCTCACGAGTTAGTCGCGAAATGGTCGAATATTGTATCAAGCGTGGATTGGCTGATGCTATACTCTGATATGCCAAGTGCATTTCTGCACAAGGTAAATTTCACAACACATCAATCACCACAAACAAAAAATAAAAGTGATCAGAATTTTTTATTAGTAAAAAAAACCTAATTGCAAAAATACTCCTGATTTTAATCTAATAATAATTATTTAAAAAAGAAGAAGTTACCTTTCAACTTACAAATAATCCCGTGGCATTTGCCTCTCTTTTACAAATCAACTATAATGCTTTAACGGGATACGGGATATTTTCAAAGATAATTGGAGTTCTTGTGTAATTACGCTGAACCTCGAGGGTAGAATATCTTACCTGTTCCTTTCCATGTGTCCAAAAACATCAGCAAGTGAGAGGTCTTCATTGTATGGCAGCTGCGGTTAGACGTATAAAATTAATTCCTTAAAACTCCAAATCAGGTTATATACAAAGCAGTTTGAGTGAATCCCAGACCGAGTCGAGCTGTCAAAAATATGCATCAGGCCCATACCAAATACGGCTTTCGTGGGCCATCCGGCCCACCCGTATGTCAAAGAAATTTTCTGGGCAGGCAGACCATCTATGATTTTCGGGCCGGACCGGCTACAAAATATATGGCCGAGCCCAAACCATCCCTTTTTTTTCTTATTTTTTTCCCCTCAAGTTCCCAAAACATCACTGTTATATAAACAACTCCAGTAGCATCCCGTCAATGTCATGCGAGAGGAAAATCCGAAATAATAATCAAACGGTTACAAAAGCATTACCTGATATTTAACACTCAATCCATCACAGCCTTGATATGTAGCACCACAAAATGAAGACAGAATGAATGAATGAATTGCTGCAAATTTTTCTTTCGTTAACCACCATTCTGCAAATACAGGCAATTGGATACCACCTGAGAATATCCCAAATGAAAATTAGATATTATTAAAGAAAAAAAAATAGATTACCAAAGAGTTCGAAAATTACCAAAAATAACAAAATGTTGGGCTAAGGCCCTGTTCTTTTGGACTTATTTTTCAGTTTTTCAGTTCAGTTCAGGTCCATTCAGTTCAGTTCAGTTCTTCTTCTTATTATTATTATTATTATTAATCTTAATTATTATTATTGTTATTATTACTAATAATATTACTATTATCGTTGTTGTTATTAATTACTATTATTATTATTATTTACCATTATTATTATTATTTAACCTTAATATATATTTTGATTCGATTCGATTCGATTCCACTCGATTGATTCGATTCCACTCCATTCGATTCGATTCGATTGATTCATTCAGTGAGCCTAACTATAATACTTTTATGAATGTGATGTAGGAAGAAATTTTGAAATATTTTTTGCTTATGAAGAGTGACATATATAGTAAGGCGGAAAGAAAACTTCTACGGTTTTTTTTGTCAATAGCTCAAACCTTGGGGTTTGTAATTATTCCAAAAAAAAACTTGCAGAAAACAAATTAATCACAAAAGGATTTGGCGTACTGTCACGAAGAAACTGCTCCGATAACTGTTCACCAAAGACCCCACAAGAATCACTCTTTGCAGATACAAGATTTTCTACTCTTTCTTCATTGCCGAGCCATCGCCCGATTGTGATAAGAATTTCACTTGATAAGTTAATCTCTGCCACTTTTCCAGCTGAAGTGCTGTCAATACCGCCGATGCAAATTTCAAGGTCATTGAGAATACTTCGTGATTGAGAGGGAATGTCGAAGAATTTCTCCTGGATAGTTTCGCATAAAGCGGTCAAATCTAAAGAGCTTACTTCAGCAGGTTTAACCTGGAAACAGGAAAATTAAATTTATACATTAACAAGAAACGTTTCAATCAGTGTATGGTTAGTTTGGTTCTATTTAGGGGCAAAACAGCTATTTTCAAAATTAGAAATATCCCTCGATGTTTGTTTCTGTTTCAAAAATTGCACCCTCAAAACAAGGATAATCCTCTTGGGGGATAAATATAATTTTGAGAAAATAACTGGGTTTTTTGGAAATTTGGTCAAACCCCAAGAGTGTTACCTCTAGCTCAACATGATTACCAAATCTGTTTTTCAGATGCTGAGGACTCCCAATGCATCTTAGCTTTCCTCCAACCTATACATAAATGCAAATTACTAATATAAGAAACTATCCTTTATATAGTTGAAGATAGAGCGAGGCGAGTCTGAGCGAGCCTCGGCCGACTCATGAACGAGCCGAGTTGATTGAAGAACTGTACCAATAGACTCGTCTTTGGGCACTAGCCAAGCCAATTCAATACCAACACCGAATCGTGCTCGCCTCAAACGATCTAACTCATTCACTTATAAAGATTAATCAGAAAAATATTAATCACTTTCTATTAAAAGTATAGAAATTTGTTCAACTCAAAATAAATAAATAAATCAAACTACGTGATTTGATTTATTTTTTCCTAAAAATAAAAGAATAATTCAAGTTACATAGTTCTAACAAAACTAAAAAAATCGAACTTACCTCATTACAATTTACAAAATAATTACTGTCTTAAATTATTCAATCAAATTAATAAAAGAAACTAAAAAATGAAAAAAAAAAAAAAAAAAAAAGTTTAAATTACAAGTTACTTGTAAGCACCAGATAATACATAAAATAGCAAAATGGGTGAATCATTCTAAGAGTCGAGCCGATCTGATCAGACTCGCGAGTCAAGCCGAATCGATTTGACGAGCCGATTCCACTCAATTTACGAGCTGAGTGGACGAGTCCGGGCGAGGCGACTCGACGAGCTTACTAAATCTTGAACCAGGCTCACCTCGTTGAGTCCGGTTCGAGCCGAGTTAGCCAACAGCCGACTCGCCACGAGCTACAAACGATTTGAGTTGAGCCGAGCTGTGCCCGAACCGGCTCATTGGCCAGCTCTGCTTGAAAGTAAATTACAGTCAGTTTACTTTCTAGAAAAATTACCATTATACCAATCCTGGTGCAGAGTGCTTGAGCTTCATTCATGCTGTGGGTAGTTAGAATAACAGCTGTCTTTCCTCTTCGGGTTGATAAGCGTGATATGACTTCCCACATGAACCTTTTGGCAATGGGATCCATTCCTAAAATATCATGACACGTGAGTGAAGCTTCTTCAAGTTAAAATAGAAGAGTAATAATATAACAACATGCATAATGAGCTCCTCGAAATCAGAGAGAAGTGGGAAAAAAGAAAATTTAAAACAAACAAAAGAAAATAAATTAGGGATAACTGCAAAAAGTAAACTTGAGGTTTGACCTAATTATAGAAAAGAAAAGCTTACTTTAAAAATTACGAAACACCTAGGTTGATTCAGTGTTCAAATCAGGTTCAAAATGGTCTGTGCTTATGAAGGGGGTAAATGTACGACAAAAATAAATCTTGCGGGTAATTCTGTGTGAAGATTATCTGGGATTTTTTAATTAGGTCAACCTCAAGGTACTTCTTTGCAATTAACCCAATAAACTACACCAATCTCTTTGTCAACAAGATGTAAATGACAGAGGAGTTGAAAATAAATTACCAGTAGATGGCTCATCAAGAACGACGAGTGGAGGATCCCCTATCATCGCAATCGCAACAGATAATTTACGTTTGTTACCCCCACTCAGTGCATAAGACGGCTTATCAGCATGTTTCAACAAGTCGAATTCCACCAATTTTTGCATGACAACCTGGCATTTAAATTGTAATCCATATAACATTTTTCATGAGGAATGAACTAAAGATTCTGATAACATTTAATGCCAAGCTTGTGAACAAAGGTCTATTTATTAAAAAGAAAACATTTGTGCTTTCAAGTTTCAACTACGAAAAAATAATTTGATGAGAAATATTAGGAGGAAAAAAATGTTCAAGGGCCACTTACATGTTCAAGCTCATACTCTGGGACTCCTTTTATTCTAGCATAGAGTTCGAGGTGTTCCCGAACAGTAACGAATTCAAGCAGAGCATCAAACTGGGGACAATACCCAATCTAACAGGCAAGAATATAAATAAATCAGCCAGGCACCGATTATATAAAAATTAAAATAGAAAATGGAAATATTTCAGAAAAAACTGGAAGGACATACATGCTGACGAGCAGCCTTCGGGTTTGATCTTATATCTTTACCAAAAATATATGCAGTTCCATCACTAGGACATTCTTCTCCTGAATCAATAATAACAACAACAACAACAACAGAGCCTTAATTCCAAAATGATTTGGGGTCGGCTAATATGAATCATCCTGTGAAATCATCAACGACCAAGAAAATAAATCAACAATTAGATAAGAAAAAATAGCTGGATTTAGTAAATCATTTACTCCCTCTGTCCCGCCCGACGTTTAACATTTGAGCACAAAAATGTCCCTTTAGAAGCTTATCATTTCTAACTTTCACACAATCAAAGCAAACAATTACAATCACATTACTTATATCCACCACACATTTACCATCAATAACTTTTACCTTTTCATCTCAACCACACACTCATCATCAATAACTTACACATCTTACCCACCTATCACATCCAATCATTCTCCTAAAATACACCAATTTTACACCAAATGTTAAAGTTAGGCTGAAAAGACGGAGTATTACGAAACGAGACACAAATGCGGTTCTTGTTAGGCTTCACCAATTCAGGTAAACCAATGCAGACTGATGACTCATTTAGTAGTCACCACATACAATTATTTCTGTTGCACCACTTAAATGGAGTCCATGACAGAGCAAATATCTCTAGGAACCCCCCCTCACATGATAACAGAAAGGCCCAAAGATGCATTTTATTTAAACCATAAAGAGGACGCCATTTTATGGTAATTGGTGTAGTTCAAGTATACTATTCATCACTGGATACGCATAAATCGAGAAATGTGTTCAGAATATCAATTTTTCTTAATTTATTTTTTCATTTTGGTTCAATAAACTATAAGTACTAGTCACTGACTCAAAACATAGAAGACTAGGAATAATCAACCACAAACAATAAATTGAGGTCTGGGCTTATTAGAAAAGAAAAGAAAAAAAAAAAAAAAAAAAGACACGAGTGTGAATTCCAAACCCCCTTAAAATTTGCTTCTGTATTACACTTTACCCCATTCACAAGTATAAACATTTCAAACTTACAGTTGTAACATTATTACAGATAGCCCCACAGTTAAGACAGAATCAAACCACACAGAGTTTTCGTTATGTTTAAAACCTTTTTAGTTTTATGTAAATACCAAAACCTCATTTTTTTTTCTTTGTAGTTGTCCCAAATTCAACCAACAGTTTTACCAGACAGCATTGATAGAGTCGTTGTTTTCCCTGCTCCATTTGTTCCTAGAAAGCCAAAGCATTCTCCTTCTTGTACCGAGAAACTCAGTGAATCAACAGCAATTTTTGAACCAAACAGCTTCCCTCCTGGATACACCTAAAACGAGAAATATTTGACTTTAACAAATAGACTAAAAAATTGAGCATTGCCCGTATATTAAGAAAATTGCAATGTTTTGCATACCTTTCGAAGATTATGCAGATAGACAATTGCACTGTCAACTCCACCTGCCAGTACTCTGTTTCTCTCTGCTTGTACATCAATATCCTCCTCAAGATCATCATTATTGCCTCCCAATGATGTTTTAAGAAGAGGTTCTAAAGAGCTACTGGAAGGCGCGTGATTTTTTTTACTTATTCTCGTCAAAAGGTTGGAGGCCGTTGCAAAACTTATCTTGTAAGGCAGCAGGAATTCAAGACCAAGTGTCAAGACAAAGTAAATTATGCCCTGCACCAGGTAAAAGTAGTTAGTGTAAATGTACCATCTGGTTTTTTACTGTTTACTTCTATTGAAGAGAATATGCGAGAAACTTGAGCAGATACTCAGACGATATTATGGCGGGATTTACAAGAACGGTCCCCTAAAACTAAATTTTAAAATTAAAAAATGCCCAAAAGAAAACTCTAATAAAAACTAAAATAACAAAAAACTAAAAAAAAACACCAGTCACGTTCTAAGATTCGAGAAATACCTCAGCAGCCAAATAACATATGGAGGCACCAGTCACGTTCCAATCAAATACACTATCACCAGATCCCTTTTTCATCCCTTGTCGCAAAAGAGCTAATGAAGCTAATCCATCAGCAAAGCAAAATCCAGGCGACAGCCTGAAGAAGTTCTGAACAATAATGGCCATATTTTAGATCAATCCACTCATTTTCAACAAGAAATGCAGTATTAGTACACAAAAGAAAAACAGTGTGAAAATAAACTTTTACATGCAACATAAACGCAATAATAAATTTGATCAAGCAATAATAAACCTAAATATTTTACAACACTAATATTCAAACCTTCAGAAGAGAATTGGCTCGTCTTGTGGACTCTAGAAGCCCCATTATGAAAGATAAAACCATAAGAATTAGCCCGGTGAAAAAGTGCACCATAAGGACAACATTCTGTGAGCATACAAGAAAATTAGAAACTTTAACAAAAACAAAATCCCCGAAATTCAAAAAAGATTATGGAATCAAAACCTGTGCCATGCTATGCTCAGAAAAGAAAAAGGTGAGGCAATAAGTAGATGACGCTACTGATAATCCATATCCAATGAACATGAGGACAGTCGACAAAAAAGAATCCCACCCGATGAATTGATCCAGGCCTGCAACACCAATAAAAAAAAACTTTTTATTAGAGAAAGTAGACAAGAAATTAAACAAACATATAACTACTATTTCCCCCAAAAAAGAATCATTATCACATCATGTAGACAGTAGATTTCAACATAAACTCAAGATATGTTAAGTAAGCAAAAGTCAGAAATGTGGCAGAAATTCCAGGAACATACCAAATACGCAAAAAAGTGAGATTGCAAAAGATGTGGGAAATAAAAAACTGATGAAGTCCCAAAGGTACGTCGAAATCCAATATGACAGTAAAGAAACCTACAAAAGGGGTCAGATATAAAAAGGACTCCAACTTTGAGAAGATTCAAAAAAACAGAAGAGCTAAACATAGTAAATAAAATAATCATACCCCACTAATAATTTGTTGATGCTTAGCCTTTACTTCACGTTCCTGCATCAAAATGTACTGATAAAATGACAGACTACCATGACATGGTCTATAATCGACAAGAAAGTAAAGAATAGGAGAACAACAAGAGAGCATAAACACTTCGAGAAATTGTTTTGTTCACAAAGAGCAAGAAACAGAATAGGGAGTAAATTCTCGATTCATTTAACCTTCACCTGTTGATTCAGTCTAGTTTTTATTGAAAACGTAATATAAATGAAGATGGAAGATGACTAGGAACTTCCATTCATCATAAATTTCTGGAAATAGATCAGTGTGTTTAAGCAATTATCGAAGTCCTTATACTCTTGCAATAACGTATGTGATCAAACTTTAACTGCAGTTTTTCGAATATTCTGATATGATTTCTTTGCATTTTCAAGTTTTACCCACGTCATTTCCAACTTTGCTTTCTCACCATTATACACAAGCTCCAAGAAGCATTGTAAAAGTAAATTAATGTCAGGGCCACAATCCATACTTAATATTAAAAGAGAGTCGTAAAAAAAATTAAAGAGACATGTGTCATCTCCACATTATTTCTCTTTTTAAAAATCTTAAAAAAATGGATATTTAGTTTGGGAGGGAAGTTAGGTCCTGTTCTTTTGGACTTATTTTTCAGATTTTGATTCAGTCCATTCGATTGAGTCCATTCGATTCGATTCGAGTCCATTCAATTTAGTTCGATTCAGTCGAGTCCATTCATTCGATTCAGTTCCTCTTCTTCTTATTATTATTAATCTTAATTATTATTATTGTTATTATTACTAATAATATTACTATTATCGTTGTTGTTGTTAATTGCTATTATTATTATTATTATTTACCATTATTATTATTTACCCTTAATATATATTTCAGTTCAGTTCAGTTCAGTTTGGGTTATTCCATATATAATATCTACCAATTAAAAATTTCCTCTCATTTTATTCTTTTTATTTTTAACTCAATAATTTAAATAATTATAACTTTTTCGTATCAATTTTATTTTGATAAAAAAATATATCAAATTAATTCTTACTTCGTGCTCTTTAATTTGACATCCATATTACACACACACACACACATATATATATATGGGCACGTTTTATGCAGTACCAATATTAGATGCAGTACTTTACAGTACTAATTTATGCATGAGTTTTGTACTAATTATGCATGAAATATATGCATTTCGTGCATCAAAATTTCAATGCATTAAAATATGCAATATATTTGATGCATATAATCTAATATTTTAATGCATCGATATTTTGATGCATATATTGCATATTTTAATGAATTGAAATTTTGATGCACGAAATGCATATATTTCATGCATAATTAGTACAAAACTCATGCATAAATTAGTCAGTAAGATCTTGCATCTAATATTGGTACTGCATAGAACGCGCCACTATATATATATATATATATATATATATATATAAAGTACTCTAAATATAATAATGATATATTAGATGATTAAAATATTTTCATATAAAAATATTAAAATATTGAAGAAAATATATATTTTTAGTTTATTTTCATAGTTTTGTACTTTAACAGTTATTTGATTTTTCAGAATTATTTTGTTCTGATTGTAAAATAATAAAATAATTACATTAATGTAAAATCATATAAAAAAATTATATTAGTAATATGGGTTGGATACTTTTAATGAAAGTTGATAATAATAAATATAATTCAATTTATTATTTATAAAATTAAATATAAGACTCATATTGTCCTACATGAAAAAATAAATGCCTATGCTTAATTGAATTATGGTTTTCCTATCATGTGCCTTAGATTACATGATAAGAATTTATAAATAAAAACAAATCAAATAATAGTTTATGTATATGTGTGTGTATGTATTGACTCATGTATATTTTATAATAATTTTACAATATTATTGAAATTCAATCACATATTATTAATATAATCAAATATGTAACATTTTAGGCCGTGGATCGCATGGGTGAACATCTAGTTAGTATAATAAAAATTGGGATAAATACACAGGTCACAAGCTACCGCAGAGGTTTCAGGTACCCAAAAAAAAAGTCAAAAAAAAAAACTCAGTTTTGTTTGTGTCTTAACTCAAGCGGCTAACTGTAATATTTCTATAAATGTAGGGGTATTGATATGTATTTTCTTATGAAGGGGAAAAATACAATACGTAGTCAAACCTCAAGGGGTTTTATCCTCATTAATTTTGTTAGCAAAATCTTGTCAAGATTACAAAGATCTTGAAAACGGTACCTTCACAATAGCCACAGCGAATGAAGCAGGAATGAACGAGAATGCAATAGTAACGACAACAGCAACTTTAAAGGCATCCAGATCCTACATATCATATACTCGAAAAAATGAATCCGGGGAAATGAAGGCACCAAAAAGAAAGGGTAAATCGCGTTAATTCATTCTTTTCAAGGGATTAACAATAAATTTCAGAAATCATAGTGAATGTAGAATCCAACTCTTGATTATGAACACTTTTGACCAGAAAAAGATCCTAGTGAGAAAGCCATATTGACAAGGACGACATCTTGGAAGTAATATTAATTGGTTGTTATCTCCCAACAGAACCATCAAAACTATTGCCCGAGATTATCCACAAAGAAAGTGGACCTTTTAACAAAAAACAATAACTTACATGGCGTTGCTGACGCTGAGTCTTTGTCATGGGCAACGGGTAATTACGTGTTAGAATTGTCATGTTCTCATTCCGAGTAGCGAGCCTCAGTATTGCTGAATTTATCAAATTAATGAAGGTGGGAGCAGCATGCTGACAAGAACTATTGTGAAGAATAGTATAACCTAGACTCCCATCATCATTCTGTTTATCCATAATTACAGCTCCATACCTGTACACATAAGCATGGAAATGATAAGCACACAGACAAGCACAAAGAAAGAAGGAAATTACAAGTACATTGAGAGAATAAATGGACAATCATCATCAACATTATCATCAACTGCACCTTAATCCCAACTATGTTGGGGTCAGTGGCATGATAAGTATAGTGCCAACTAATTGTCGAAAATTAGTTAACACTACAATTCATGCAAAGACAAAGTGGCGAAGTTTTATGGCGGATGCCCTTCGTGTCGCGACCTTCATATGAAAGAGAAATGAGATGAAATTCCAAAACCATCAAAATCATAGGCTTTTCCAGTTACATTGAAAATATCATGAGATGGTGATGAGTCGAGATAATTGCTATAGTCATGTCACATTACGTGATTGATATTATAAAATCATCATGTACATCCTGGAAATGGACAATAAATTAAGAAATACAAGAGCCATTCTGATTAAGTTTATCTTCTTTCTCTTCCTGTTAATAGTACATATTAAATTAATGGTTTCAAAACCAAATTAATTTTCCAAGAAAGAAGCTGTTAAAATAACATTTCTCAATTCAGATCAGCACATCCCTCAAATTAACACACAACCCCCGGTACCTTGGTTTCATATTTAGCGGACTAAGTCACCAAATCAGTCCGAAATGTATGAAGCTCGAGGTCAGTTGCAACTCATTTGCATGTCTTTTCCTTTAGAGGAACGCTTGGCCCACATGAGTTCATGTTATATTTGGACCAAGGAGGTCCACGTCATTCATTAATAGATCTATAATTTGCAGACAGTGAAATGACCCAAAGCAACTTGCTGTTGAGGTTAAATATAAGAATGTGAAGTTAACAATTTATAAAAGCAATAGAATCTATAATACCTCGACTGATAGGACTCATTATAGCTATACATGAGAAATTCACTCATTGAAAGTAAAATGGGGCCCAACGTGGGCCCAGCAGCTTCGATAGCATCACTCAATGCCTTCCTTGAATCAGGAAATTCATACATAGTTTGACTAAATCTTTGAATCCAGCCTCCATGCACATGCTCCGAAACCTATTATAGGCAGAATGTTTCACGTGTGAGGAATATTTTGTATATCATCATCATGCACCTTAATCCCAACTATGTTGGACTCGCCTCGGTGACATGAAGATTATAGTGTCAATTAATGGTCTAAATTAGTTAACACTAAATTCATTCAAAAAGCAAGGTAGCAAAATTTTGTGCCGGATGCCTTTAGTGTCGCAAACAAAGGAGAAATGAGATGAAAGATTGCCCTCTTGCATAAATATCATGAGAAGGCAATGAGTTGAGATGATTGTTATAGTCATGTCCTATTATAGAATTGACAATAAAATCAGCATGTACATGGTGGATCATGACGAGATCTTTTTGTATATAAGGAAAAAAAAACATAACAAAGAAGAAGAGGGGGGAGGGGGGGAGGGAGGGGGAGAGAGAGAGAGAGAGAGAGAGAGAGAGAGAGAGAGAGAGAGAGAGAGAGAGAGAGAGAGAGAGAGAGAGAGAGAGAGGAAACCTCTTTTCCAATGGGCCAGGACAAATCAAAAGGAATCGGGCCGCCGCCACCTCCACCGGTCAACAAAGGATTGAAGTGCGAAGTTGTGAAAGTTACTGATGGCTGATCAGGATGTGGCTTAAGCTGAATCATAAGAAGACCCAGAAGCAAAAAAACAGCAGGAATCACAAGCTGGAAAACAATCGTTTTCCGATCTCGTCGAGCCGACACTGCTCTCTTTGTCAGTAACGCTTTCGAGTGTTTCCAGAAAGTCGACCTTGAAAATATACAAGAGCAACAACACTGCATATTGAAAAACTGTATGACGCGTAGTGTAGCCTCCAGAAACAGATCACTAGCTTTCCCCACCATTTTGAATATAAAACCAATAACTTCGATATAGTTTTTAAAGACTTTTGGGTGGAAGAATCTTCCTGAGATATTATTTTGGTTAGGTTCATTGACATCTAATTTAGGTGTAATAAGAGGTGTCTCATCGGCAAGAAACTCGGTTTCGTCAAAATCACCACTAGCAACTCTCAGAAATACTTCTTCCAGAGTTGTGACCGAAATACCATAACTCTCAATGCCCCCGCATTTTGGTGTCTCGAAGCTAGGTTTTGATTTTGGCATGCAACTCTCTATTTCCCGAAACATAATTTCAAACGATGATGAGGATGCAAGAGGAAGCTTGAATGAAATCTCATTACCAACCTACAAAGACGGAAGAAAGCCAAGTGAGTTGTGAGAGAAAGGAATAAAAAGAGTTATAGTCATTGTGACAGGATATTGCACGTTTGGTGCCAAAGGATTGAGACATGACACTTTTGGTCCCATAATATGCAATTTTAGCCCCAAAATTAAAAAAAAAAAAAAAAATTGAGCATAGAATGTTCCATAAGAATCATTTTATATTAGTCCCAAAAGTGCAGAAAGAAAAACTTTTAGTGGAAACAAAAGTGCAAATAAAAATTCTGGTGAGACCAAACATGCAATTTTCTCACCATCATGGATGTGGGATTCCCAAAGAGTAGTTTTATTTTCAAAGAGCATCTAACGAATGTAAAATCAACGACAAAAGAGACCCTTCCAGTATCAGTTAAAAATGGGAAAGGGATCCTCATTAGATGACTGACAAGAGGATAGAAATCAGAAGAATACTTCGCTCACGCATGTTGCTGATGGAATGTGACTGTAAACAATATCAGCTGCTGTAGAGGCAGTTGGTGTGGTCTGAAGACAAAAACATCAACAGACTTAAAAAAAAAGGAAGAAAAAAAGAGAGGGAGAAGAACAAGAACATTTTAAAAGACGTTGCACACCTTCACGAGAGTAAGAGTATAACCAACACCATATTGCTGCTTTAAGAAAAAAGAACTGTAAAAAAATGGACAATAAATTAGGAAATATAAGAGCCAACTATTATAGAACACTTTTCTGACTGATTATAACTTCTTTCTCTTCCTCTTCTTCCTTTCACTACTCCCTTCATCCCACTTGAAGAGTCCACTTTGGTTAAGATACAGCCTTCTAATTTTAGTCATTTTAATGAAGGTGCAATTCTTTTTAAACCATCCAAGTCTCAGTTATTTTTTTAATTGTTTTCAATCAACTAAAATTGTAATTTATATAACAAAAAAACATTAATTTTAAGGAATGTTATAGAAATTTAAATTAGGTATTAAGGTTTTATTTTGAAGTGGACTCATCTATTGGGACAAACCATGTTTCGGAAGCGGACTCTCAAGTGGGACGGAGGAAGTACAATTTCTCCCTTTTTCTTCCTTTCCAGCATACAGTATGTTGTTGCCCAAAATATTTATCCGAAGATTAAATACTGCTGGAATGAACGGGCAACAAACAAAATTACGGGAGCACTTCCGAGAGAATATGAATAAACACAAGATTTGCCGGGTTTGTTAGGCCCGGGCTTGAATGCTCTCGCGAGATGTTATTAATACAAATATTCGTGGATACAAGTATTAATGTGAGAATCTAAGTACAATAAGTGTAAAAAGACTCTGTTAATCCAGCTCTTGAGCGAAGCTTGGTGTTCTTCGTCCCTGCCGATCGCCTTCTGAATGAGAGAGGCCGAGAGAAGAAAGAATCAAAAGATAGTTGTTGCCAAGAGTAGGAGAAAGCCAAGTGCTGTGTATTGCTTCTGTATTGTGTGCCTTCTATATATAGGGGCTGAGGTGCCCTGTTTTCTAGCGGGCGATCGCCTTCCGGCCATTATAATAATGGGGCGATCGTCTGCCGGCCAATATAATAATGGGGCGATCGTCCTTAAGTCACACGGGTTGTCGGCCTAAAGTCCAAGGTAGATCTTTGGCGGCCACTGTGGTACCCAATGAGGAGCCAAGACGCGTCCGAGTCACCGTCACATGCGGTCCCTACCGACACCTTTTCGGCGGGCACGCTTACCGGTGGAAAGATGCTGACAGGCTGTGGTCAACGATCCGTGATATGCGGATCTTGTCTCGGCTCTGCACGTGGGTTCAGTCCTGAGGCTCGGCCTTTGCCGACTGGATGACTATCGGCTTCGAGCGGCATGAGGCGGTCGTCTCTAGCTGGTCACTGAGGGTCGGTCGGCAAGCGCCGAGAGATAATAGTCCGCTAGTCGGTCGCCAGGAGTCGATCGCCAAGTACCGAGAGACGATCGTCTTTGATGTTGATCGCTCGGCACCGGGACTTGTCCTGGGACCTTCGGTTGGCCGATTTATCTTGACTGTTGGGCTAAAATTTAGGCCGCCGGTCAGTGATTACGCCTCACGCTTCGGCAATGGCTAGGTCGCCCGATCTCCGAGGCGATCGCCGGTCGGAGAGTATAATTCTCGACACAACACAGTATTAATAAATAAATTATATTAGTATTTAATCTAAAAAATAACATAAATAGTAAAAGACGAACCTTCCACAACATTTAAGAGAACCATTAGCCATGATAGCTATCCGATCTCCAAGTGCATCAGCCTCATCCATGGAGTGAGTCGTTAGTAGTATTATCCTTCCCTTTTTTATTCTTTTTATCAACTGCCATGTCAACCGCATCGAGTATGGATCCATTCCACTTGTGGGCTCATCAAGGATAATAACCTGTATTATAAAAGAAGAAAAAGAAATATTTTAGCAGGAGTCGAAAACAGAATCAGTTGCAATGTTCAAAAGCTCATACACACCTTGCTGTCTCCTATGAGTGCAATTCCCAGTGATAACTTCCTCCGCATACCTCCAGAGAGCGTCCTTACGAGAGTATTGAGCTTGTCCGCCAAACCCACCTAAAGAATACATAAAGGCATAGAAAATTTATGTAGATTCCCCAGTCACGAATTCAAACGCACAAAAACTGTGAAAAGAAACTTACTTCTTCAGCCATTTCTATCACAACATTCGGCAAGTATTCTTCATTCACTCCCTTTATATTAGCAAACATCTCTAGATGCTCCTTCACCTGACAGAAGAAAGGCCAACATAGTTGTTATCTCGTACATTTCTTTCAAAACTGAAAGGAAAGGAAAAACTGACACATTATTAATGTTCCAAAGACGGAAACAACTATTCAAAGGGTCCAAGAAAAAAATGTAGACAGGTGAGATTAGTTTCATTTCCAAGGGCTTCAGTCACGAAGAGAATACAAACTTTTGGTTGTATTCTGAAAATCACGATGGATGTGTGATGAATCTGTAATAGAATTAGGCTACATTTATAACTAACAGGAATGTGCAAAAGTTGAAAATTAGAAAGAAAAGGGGGGGGGGGGGGGGAGACCGACATTAAGTACAAGGCTCGGAGCAATATCTTCGCAAAAGCATAAAGAAGTAAATATTAGAAAAAATATTCAAAAAAGAAGACAGGCGAGGTTGAAAAAGATAATATCTTACAGTCAATTCGGGAAAAAGAATGTCATATTGGGGACAGACACCCAAACTCTGGCGTATTTCATCCTACAAAACATAGAATATGCAGAAAACATCATAAACACAATAATCCACCAAAAAAAGAAAAAAGAAAAAAAATTACCATGTCAATTAAGATGTTCTTTCCAAAAACTAAAGCATCTCCAGAGGTCGGACGAACAAGGCCAACAAGCATGGACATTGTTGTGCTTTTACCAGCCCCATTATGTCCTGCAGAAAGTATGATTAAATTCAAACACTTCAGCTGCAACAGTATGCCTTATGAAAATAACTATAACAAAAATAAACTACAATAAATCATTTGGTTACCTAGAAGAGCGAGAATTTGATTTTCATAGAGTGTCAACTGTAAAGAATTGACAGCACAGCACCTTGCCTTCTTAAAAGCGTACACCTTGTGCAAATTTCTAATCTGAATACACCTAAAACAAATTAAAATACAAAATGAGTACCAAAATACATCATTTAGAGTGTATCATCATTAAAACTTTACGTATTTGTTGATATATATTTACCGCCCATCAAGTTCTTGTTGCTTCATTTCGAAACTTGCTGCTTCTACAGCTGGTTTATATGAACCTCTTCCAGAAAGAGGAGGATTTTCCTCAAACTGACTATCAGTTAATTTAACAACTGAACTGGAGGAAAACTGCGGACCCGTCTTATTGTTCTTCCAAAAGCTCTTAAATAACATAGACCTCCAAGTGCAGCCCACACCCTTCTCCTTATGAAGGACCTAACCTCATAGTAAACGAATACAAATAACGTCAAAATATCACTTAGTGCAAAGACCTTGCTTCTAACCATTAGTCAACGAGATGACAGTTTCCCATTACAGTTTGCAAAGCAATTCGATGTGGGCGCACACACAAACCAAAACAAAATATACCTTATCTAAATACAGACCAATCGCACCGTACACCAAGGTGTCGAGCAACATCATCAGAAGACAGACCAAAAAGCAAACCCCAGAAGAATCCTGTAATATATATTGAATTTAAAATTTCTTGGAACCCTAAGGAAAAAAAAAAACTAATTTACGAGATACATACCCGCCAGATGTTGCTCCATCGGAGACCAACTTGAGCGCGTTCATAATCAGCAAAGTTAATAGACCCCAACGCGAATGCCGTGGGAGAAAGAAAAGACGCCATGAGCTTAAATAGCCTACAAACACCCACCAGAAACAAGACGTTTAATGTGCGACCAATAAACGTTTCTTTTTCATATTTACCATTGAATACTTACGTGGAAATAGTTTCATCATCTACGGAATAATAAGGGAAGAAGGCTGCAAGAAAAGCAAGTGTCCCAACAGCCACTGCAGTGTTTGCCCGTGTGAAGAATGTAGAGATGAGAAATGATAGCGTTATTGAGCTCAGTCCAAAACAGAAAAAGTACACAAACACCAGAGACTTGTCACTGTACTTAAAAAGGGTTCCCATTGTGCAAAGGGTGATGATTCCGGAGGAGACGGCAAACTGCAAAGGTAAAGAAGCATTCAGGAAAAAATCTTTTGAAAATCTTCATGAAGTAAGTGAACAAGCAAAAATCTGTCTGTGATCTTGAGTACATAAACAATGGAAATAATATTAGAAACAGTCAAACAACGACCCATAATGATGATTTAGTATAATAAATTACTCTTCCGGGTAACACTCGAGACTCGACTAAGTAAACGAGGAGAGAAAAACACATCATCAGATGTCATGTACAGGGAAAAAAAAAACATCATCACATCATCAGAAAAACACATCATCTTCTTTGCTTTTGCAGATGTCATACTAGACATGCATGCACTAAGATGTGTGGCATTACAGATATTGCTAACAAATTTCACCCTCAAGACAGAATATAAATAGGAATGAAACGTAATGCAATAACAGCACTTTGAATAAGAACACAACAGTGTAACCCAAACCTGCAGAGCATATGTCAGAAACCATGAGAGATGAAATATACTGTCTTGGAGACCCATCATGTAGAGACCTTCCTTGATCTTTTGCTCCTGATGTATCAGTAAGAAACAGTACTTGGTATATAAAATTCCCTAAGAACATGTTATCTCAACCTATAAAAGAGGTTACAATATATATTTCAACCCCATCCACCAAAAGGTGATGCACTACCTTTTCAAGAACAGAGTAACTAATCAATCGAGAGATTGGATAGAGAAATCCCAGCAAGTACCTGTTAAGTAATGGATTCAAAAGTTAAAAAGCACCAGTGGATGGACCACAAACAGCAAAATATTAGGCAAAACATCTGAAAAGAATTTATCAAGCAACACATGTGTCAAATAAAATACATACAGCACTCCCATGACACTCTTAACAATGGACTGGAATTCATCGTCTGTGTATTCACGAGTTGGAAACGGGGCAAGTCTTATGTTTGCAGGGCTAAACTGCGTCGAGGGAATCTCTAGTTGTGTGTTTGATGAGATTGAGTCCAATGATGATATTATCTCTTCAGTGCCGGAGTTTTCCATATTTTGTTGTGTCGTAAATATAATGAATGAATCCATTACTTGTTGAAGCTGCAAACAGAAATTAAGTAAAAATGAGTTTCGAACAAGTTCTTGCAGTTTCTAGGTCCCATCTAAGGAACTCGAGCTAAACACGTGACCTAGCTTCTTAAAGGCAACTCGATACTCAATCAAATATTTTGACCACCAAGCAATCACACATTTATTAGGAAATAATAAACAATAAAGATGAGGAAGTCATGTTCAAAACAAATATGCTGAAGAAGTCCACGAGCTAAACATAGGAAACAAATATTGTGCTTTTTTTAGTGTTCTGAGAGAACGAATACAAGAATCATGTACCAAAAGAAGACTTTGCGCTATCTAGTCAGCAATTCACAATATGAAGAAATAGCCAAAACCAAAGATAATTCCTCATAAACTATAGAAGGATACTGGAGACCATACAGTTAAAAATCCACTGAAGCTGTACTGCATTGTTGGTATTATGTCCACACCTAATTCCAAGTCATTGAGGTAAGGACCGTTGGTGTCCATGATGGATTTAACATTAGGAAATCCCGAAAACGCCCATGTGTGGTTCAAGCGTATGCTGTAGTCAAACAGCTGTGGGCCCTGAGAATGAAACACAATTGCTCCTTTCATTTTCGGGTTCGTGCAATTCCTACAAGCAGAAAAAAAATACTTTTAAGTTTTTCATTTCTTTTCCATACTTCATGATTTTAGTCAGACAAACGCCTCAAAACCATTATCTTATCCCCTCAACTTAAGAACCAAACAATTGCAGCTAGAATGTCATTACAGAACTACCACCACCACTGAACAACGAGAATAACACATGTACACTGGCTAGCACCATGAAAACTTAGCCAGTTTTTGCAATGTCATGGAATTCTCCACAAACTGATGCCTGGCTTGTCCCAAAAAATAATATAAAACAAACAAAAATCAAATAAAAGAAACCATAACTCACTTCACTTTATCATAAGCACCATAAAGATCTGAATTTATGTATGTCTCAAGCTCTTCTTCGTCTTGGTAAACTTTGGCAGCCAGCTGGATTATATATTGAAGTAAAATCATTACCAATAAATAAGAATAGAAAATCAGTTGTGAAAACGAGTAACATAAGTAGGCACCAGCCATATTCTTTGAAAAAAAAAACAGCTAGGGTACATGATTGTTGGAATTTAGAATCATTCGGATATCATTCCACTACACTAATGTGCTCGATCATATAAAACACGGCGACCAGTTCATTTAAGCAAAATCATACAATCTGAAACTTGAGCCGATGAATATAAATAAAACAGATAGGAGATACAATAATAATTGGAACAGGTACTGACTTGTTCAACAAAATCAACGAGAATTTCAGGATCAATGGGTGTTGTATAACCCAAGTTAGTTTGGTTTTCCTTTAGGACCTTTACGTGTTTTCTTATTAAAACTTCAAAAATCAAAATGCTTCTTTGTCTAGAATTCGATTACCACGAGCATGTGGTCAAGACTTTTACTTCCTGGAGATTTTCAACCCGAATACATCCAATGATAATTATGCTGTATATAAAGTCCCATCACTTCAAGACTTTTACTCCAAGAAAGTCAAAACTAAAGTAGCCATGCCACATCCTAATCCTATCACCTCGATACATTTTCAGCCTAGTTTGATTTCCAACTAGGACAAACCAGATAGAAGTTAAACCATAAATCTTTCTAATTTACTCATAAAACAAGGGCAAATGCCTAATGTCTTTTAATATACTCATAAGAATAGGAAATTCGAACTTTAATCTCTTCAGGAGACGTTTCTGGAAACCATTATATCTTTATGCTATTCTATTAATTTCCGAGATATTTTAACATTCACGAGAAACATAACCGAAAAGAGAATTATAAATACAAAAAAATCTAATGACACGTGAAAAATAGGACAAGTCTAGTTGGCTTTTGAGCAGAGATACTCAAGCTAATCTTTGGTTATAAATTATTATAAAAAACAATAAGCACACAAATAGTACCAAGCAAACCACCAGATGAAAATTGCCACATCACGCAAATTATATGACATGCAATAAGAATGGTTATCCCTGGCCACAATAACACAAAATAAATACTTAATTAATTATACTAAAACACAGTTGAACATATAAAAGAAATTAAAAGACAAAAGACGACTTAAATAGTGAAAAGCAAGGAGAGACATGAGGGGATAGTCAAACAGAAGGTAATAGTGCGTACCTTCAGTAAAGGAAATTTTAAAGACAGTATGTTAATCATCATCCTTGTCTCGCTCGTATTGGGTGCAAACGCCAAATACTCACCCTTGGCGCATAATAATTCCAAAATCTGGTTGAAAGGTGCTGATTTGTCACCTTTTCCTACTTCCACAAGCATATCTTTTCTAATATATCTGCACCAGACTCCATTATTCTCATTTTACTAAAGTCGGTCGTATAAATTTCAACTACAAGACAAAGAATCTATGTTATTGAGTCTTTAGAGATACATTCAGATGGTGTGCACTATTGAACATCGCACTTCCATTGTGAGTCACTTACTTTTAACAAGAAAGGATAACGATAATAGTCAGAAATTCAAATGCATAGAGAGTGGTTGAGTATAAAATACTTACGGCTGTGGAGGGTGTAGTCGTGTATCAACTCTCATTCTTACAGCTATAAGCAACAACATAACAACAGTTGGAAGCAAAATCTGCCCATTAGAAGGAAATTAGATGAATAAGTACGTATAAGGAAACTACATGAGTAAGTAACTCATTATTATATACCGAGCCCAGCATTAAAATGATATGGGCAAGGAATTTCCATAAACAACATGAAAATAATGAATTTGGACATACGGCAAAAAAGTCATGCTCAACTTCATCAATGCAGTGGGGAGAGAGAGAGGGAGGGGATGTTGGCAGAGAGGGGAAGCGGGAGG
Source organism: Orobanche coerulescens (assembly GCA_033398695.1). Lineage (NCBI taxonomy): Eukaryota > Viridiplantae > Streptophyta > Magnoliopsida > Lamiales > Orobanchaceae > Orobanche > Orobanche coerulescens. The sequence goes on along the minus strand of CM065807.1, from coordinate 3,043,553 downwards.
GGGGAGAGGGGGAGAGAGGGAGAGAGGGGGAGAGAGAGGGGGAGAGAGAGAGAGAGAGAGAGAGAGAGAGGTATATGTGTTAATATACATAAGCAATCTAATAGTGCAATATGTAATCCAAATGCAATACACTCAAGAGCACACATATAACGTAAAATTCATGATATCGCCAATTTCAAAATGAATGGGTAGTTCTCAAGAAACCAACATTCAAATGAGATTTAGTAATTTAGTGAATGAAACCTTTCCAGCAGTTTTTAGGGGTGCAAACGAACGCCTTCGTTGAACAGCCCGTGTTTGAACTCGGTTAGAGCCCGTTCATGTGCGTTCTTTTAGCTAAATGAACAAATTTTATAACTCGTTTGCTAACATACTTCTTCTATATGTTCGTTCATTAGCCGTTTGTGAACAAGTTTGTTTATAATGTTAACGAACAAGGTCGGCAATAGTACAACAAATAATAAAATATATTTTACTTTTTAGATAGTTTAACGTACTACATTACGCTTTTTCAAAAGTATGAGGCACATTAATACATAACATATTACATACAATGATTTACATGTTTTGTCAATTCTATGAATTATGCAGTTTGTTTCTTGGGTATTGGCATTAAGTTAAAATTTTCCTTGTTATGTATTTTATTCAATATATATGTAAGGAACAAAAAAGTACTCCCTCCTTCCCAAAATGGTGGGCAGAGGCTGCCTTCTTTAAAAATTCCCAAAATTTTGTCAAGTTTTAGTTAAAACCTGTTCTGTCAAATAATAATACGAGTCAAAGCTCCTTAAATTTTAAGTAAATTCAAAACCTTCCAATCATTTTGGGAAGGAGGGACTAATATTCTTCCGTTTACATAACTTTTAACCTGTTGTGGTGTTGCTTGTTTGTCTAGATTTAGTTCAACGCGTGTTTGCTAATAGTCAAGGAACAACATTAAAGCACTGGTTAACGAAAAATGAACATTGTTTACAAAAGTGAACATATTGAAGCATCTAAGTTTGAGCTCGAACTCCGTAAAAAATAAACAAACATTAAGTGAACAAAGCCAAGCTCGCCTTGGCTCCGTTTGTTTACACCCCTAACAAATCTGCAGTCAAAGGAGTTAAATTTGACAACAGTTGATCAAGAATATCAGGCAGATTTTATCTACCCATTTGGATACAAACTCTGTCATACGCTTCTGGGAATATAAATTAGTTCAACCCCCACAATTTCAATGATCCAATTTGACAAGAAACAATAAGATCAATACTCATAAGCATAAAAGAAACCCAAGACTTCTAATCTTAAGAGAACTTGCATGTGTCCCAGACAAATCAGAGATTCAAGAAGCTGAGGAAAAACCGACTCCAAATTCAAGAACCCGATAAAAGTCAAAATCAATAAACATGCAATAAACTTAGAAGCACTCTAAGCACAAGAGAAACTGTGATCGAGTGGGTGTCGGCGTGAAAATTAAGAAACCTCTGCAAAAGTGACAAAAGGGTGGCGAATTTTGAGAAGCCAGTTCTTGCGGAGCATGGCCTTCAACTGTCTCGAAGACCTCATCTTCTCCATCTTCGCTTTCTCCTTCTCCATACTGTAAAAAGATCACTGAGATTGAAGTTTCGAACAGACCTTCTCTCTCTATCTCTAACTCTAACGACAACGGGATTATAATATTACAACACCATTCCTGAAACCACCGCCGCCGCCCATTTCTCCACCACCCACCAGATATTGATAAACTGACTTTTACTAGTTGAAATTATTAGTTAATTTTTTTTTTTTTATACCGAGGTTAGACACTACCTTTTGTTAGTCGCCGGGATAACGATCGCTACCAAGATCGCTACTGGGTTAAATCGCGAGATGTGTATCTGCTCCAAGGTTCTTAAATATCATCAACTAACGCGCACGAGTCGTCCCCTGTGATTGCTCCACGCTGACTCCCAAATCCAACCGCAGGTTCCCACCGAGATCTGGCCTCCCACACTGCCGCTTGAAGCCCTCAATATTTAATTGTTCCACCAGCGTACCCCGGAGGGCTAGGCCCTAACTCGTAGTCAAAGACTAAGGGATCATTGGGCCTTGAGAAATTCAATTCCAAAGTGTTGCCACAAGGAATTGAACCCCTGACCTCCAACTAAATTGAAGGTCAGGTGGTCAACTGCGCCAAATCAGTTGGTTGAAATTATTAGTTAATTGAATGTACATTTGATCTATATTATGTCTAGTTATCCAATCAAAATTCACAATCATCACACTTCATTTCTCAACCTCTCTTAGATTAGAGCAGCGTTCATGGAGAGTGCAATCGTCAAAGTCCCTTAAATAAGTTTCATGTGAATTAAACCATGGACTCAGGTATGGTCGTGTCGTGAGCTTTTCGTATTATATGCTTCTTTGTATATACCACTCTATACTTTGTTGTGCACTAAGCTGGGGTTTTCACATAAACAGTCTCCCTATCGTAAAAAGTAGGGCATGGTCTGTGTGCATCTTACCCTCCCCAGACCCTGCTCTGAGCGGGATATACTGGGTATATTTGGTTTGGTTTGTTTTTTTTTTTTTGAAATTCTAGTAAATAATGAAAACACATAAAAAAATAAAATTAGAAATTACCAAATAATACTGCTGGGGGGAAAATATGCCGACTGGTGGAGGCGGAAAAACTGTTCGGACGTGTAATTGTCCGGCACGGCCGGACAGCCATCGGGAAAAAACTGCTCGGAGGCATGAGTTCCATCGGGAAACGGCTAGAAGAAACAAGCCGCCGCGGCAAAAAAAATAAATATTCGGTTGCCGGAGATTTGGCGCTGGTCGATCGATTGTAGTGAAAAATTGCTCGGTTATCGACGGTCTGGTGGATATCAGCTAGAGAAAAACAGGCTCATCGGCGATCGCCAAAAAGGAAGAGAAAAGATTGACTCCTGCTGGAAAAAAGCTATTCGGTCGATGGAGGTCCGTCGGAGAACGGTCAGCAAAAACAGCCCTGTCAACGGCTTGAAAAAAATCATTCAATCGTCGAAGGTCCGCTAGCTGCCGGCCGACAATCCACTGGAAGACGACCAGGAAAAAATAAACAGATTGATCGCCTAGAGTTTTGCCAACGATCAATCGGATATGGTGGTGCTGGTGGTGGTAATACTATCAAGTTCATTTAATTCAATTTTATAAGGGTATTTTTGGGAAATCCTCACCTTTGAATTTTCAATATTAATATTAATATAAAAATAGTACTACAGTATTATCTATACAATATAATACTTATCCCCCTTAATTTAATGTGGAAGGAGGATTTAATTATTACTTTTAATTGTAAATATATGAAGAGACTATTTTAATTGTAACTTTTAATGTAAATAAACTAATTTAAATATAAAAGTTATGATAAATATCACAATACTATATAATACTTATCCCCCTTAATTTAATCTTGAAGGGGGATTTAATTTGACTTTTAATTGTAAATATATGAAGAGACTATTTTAATTGTAACTTTTAATGTAAATAAAATAATTTAAATACAAAAGTTATGATAAACATCACAATGCAAATGCACATACTAATACACAAGGTGATTAAAATGAACTTTTAAATGATAGTATAAATTACAAGATGGTTAAATTTTAGCTATGAAATCTCAGATACAATCGGTGCATCGCACGGGTTGAATAAACCAAAAACAACCCCGGAGTAACATACGGGTTAGTAAAGCCTCATTTCATATAACTAATTACGTGGACTAAAATAAAAGGACAATAACAATAAAAAAACATATAAACTTCTCTAAAAGGCATTTAAATTATGCCATCTGCTCATTAAACCGTCTGCCCCAACATTACGTACAAAACACGTGCACCTTCTAATACACAAGGTGATTAAAATGAACTTTTAAATGATAGTATAAATTACAAGATGGTTAAATTTTAGCTATGAAATCTTAGATACAATCGGTGCATCGCACGGGTTGGATAAACCAAAAACAATTCTGGAGCAACATACGGGTTAGTAAAGCCTCATTTCATATAACTAATTACATAGACTAAAATAAAATGACAATAACAATAAAAAAAACATATAAACTTCTCTAAAAGTCATTTAAATTCTGCCATCTCCTCATTCAACCGTCTGCCCCAACATTACGCACAAAACACGTAGATATCCAATCAAAGACCGTGCATCGCACGAGTTGGATAATGCCTCGTTATTGTAATAGTACAACTGTTAGATGGTAGTACTATATCTTAAAGATCAATTTATTTATGATTTAATAAATGAAAAATATACTTATATATAAAATAAATAGGACACTACATATAAATGACAAAGTTGTCTCTAGCGGTAAAATGGTGTTGTTCGGAGGTAAAAAAAAGTTATATTTGAGCTGGAATTTTTTCAACCCATTCAAAACTTACTTTGGTACGGCCCAAGTTAGTGAGACAAACCCACAATCTTTTCATATTTATTATGGCCCAGCCCAACACCGTGCCCTCCACACAAGTGGTCCAACAAACGTTGAGGCTCCATACTCTACCGGTAACAGAGTTTCCAGAGAAATTACTGGAAAAGCAAACCGAGGAAATGTAAATGAAGATTAAAGGAATGTTCTTGGTTAATTGTTTCATCACTTGTTTGCTCCTCACTTCATCACTTGCGAAAAGCTGTAAACAATCTCAGCTGGCTAAAGTATTAAGGTGCCTGTAATTCTCATGCGTGCGATGTGTTTGATGAAATGCTTACATGAATTTGTTTGGCGCACATAACGGTGAAATTTAGCTACCCATCATTATTCAGCTAGTGATAGTTTTTTTTTGGGGGGGAAGTTTTCTTCACTTATATCATGGTCGTCGGAATTCAAAGCCGCAGTAAAAGTTTATTCAGATTCTTGATTGCTGGTAGGTTCTATAGTTCAGGAGAAATAGTGCAAGATGCACATGACACAACGAAAAGGGTCTGTAAGGTTATCATGTCCTGCCCCAAGATAGGCCTTGATACTGCTCTCGATCAGAGCGGCATTCGGGTTTCGGAAGACGTAGTCGAGAAGGTTCTCGAGAAATTCGAAAATGCTGGAATGCTAGCTCACCGGTTCTTTGAATGGGCAGGCAAGCAGAGGTATTACGAGCATAGTGTTAGAGCCTACCATACTATGATCGAGTCTTTAGCGAAGATAAGGCAATACGAGATAATGTGGGATCTAGTGAACACCATGAGGGGAAAGGGAATGCTGAATATTGAGACCTTCTGTATCATCATGAGGAAGTATGCAAGGGCTCAGAAGGTGAACGAAGCTGTGTATACATTTAATGTGATGAGGAAATACGACGTGCCTCCAAATTTAGCTGCTTTCAACGGATTATTGAGCGCTTTATGCAAGTCGAAGAATATTAGAAAAGCTCAGGAGATTTTTGATGCCATGAAAGATCAGTTTCATCCGGATTCGAAAACTTATAGCATTTTGCTTGAAGGATGGGGAAGGGCTCCGAATCTGCCGAAAGCTAGGGAAATTTTCAATGAAATGGCTAGTTCGGGCTGCAAGCCTGATATCGTGACTTACGCAATTATGGTCGACGTTCTTTGCAAGGCTGGAAGAACACACGAAGCAGTCGGTGTTATTAACGAGATGGAGTTTGGTGGTTGTCAGCCGACATCTTTCATCTATAGTGTTTTGATACATACGTACGGGATTGAAAATCGAATCGAGGACGCGATCGATACGTTCCTTCGGATGGAGAGAAATGGAGTAAACCCCGACGTGGCGGTGTACAACGCATTGACAAGCGCTTTCTGCAAAGTGAACAAATTCAAAAACGCTTATAAGGTTGTGGACGAGATGGACAAGAAGGGGTTGAGACCGAATTCGAGAACCTGCAATATTCTCATAAACGGCTTGATTGGTCGTGGGGAGACCGACGAGGCTTTCAAGGTGTTCCGAAAGATGTCTAAGATTTGTGAGCCCGATGCAGACACGTACACCATGATGATTAAGATGTTCTGTGAGAGAGATGAACTGGAGATAGCTTTAAAGGTGTGGAAGTATATGGAGAGGAAGCAATTTGCTCCTAGCATGCATACATTTTCCGCACTTATTCATGGATTGTGTGATAAAGCTGATTTGTCTAGAGCTTGTGTTTTGATGGAGGAGATGATGGAGAGGGGGATTCGACCGGGAAGGCATACGTTTGGGAAATTGAGGAAGTTGCTTTTGAAGGAAGGGAGGGATGATGTGCTTGGATTTTTACAGGAGAAGATGAATCTTTTGGTGAAAGAGCCTCTTTGTGATTGAGAGATGCAGAGATGTAAAAGCATGGCGTCTTTCGTGTGCTACGGAACGACGGACGGACCTGTATTTAAGACCTACTGCAAGCTGCATGTTTGGATAAAACCCGAGCCAGTCATATAGGAGTGTGAGACGACTCTGTATCGAACATTAAATATATATACACATATATATATAGAGAGAAGATGGATCAAATGAGAATGGCTTATTGAGTAAGAAATAAGATAAATCTGAACCATCGATCTTTGTGTGAACTACGGTGCAGATTAGATTATGCATAAAAAATATACATTTCATGCAATAAAATGTCAAGCATTAAAATTATGCATTATATGCATCAAAATATCGATACAGTACATGCACAAGTTTTAATGTGAATAAATCTTGGTCATCCATTTAATCAAGATCTATGTACCAAAATCATTCTTATTTCTTAACTTAAAATCCATTCGCACGAGAACCACCACACACACACACACACATATATATATATATATATTGGGACAAGTTCAACAAACGATTACAACCGTAAGAAAGCTCATTAAGAGAAGTGGAGTAGCCCTAACTCGGCACTTGCTCGATCAGATTGGGAATGGGGGTTTTCAATTACTCGGTAATAATCGGGGAATAAGCGAAAAACAGTTGGATAAAGTATTTAACCCAGGACTTTGATAGATTTATCTTGATGTGTATTTTCAAAATATAGCTTACATATTTTTTATAAAATTTTCTATATATTGATCGCAATTTATGGTCAAAAATTTTAAATTTAAAGTAAAAAATGAGACACATTTTCGTGGACAGAGGAAGTAATATGATAATATTATGATTAGATATTAATTTAACATAATTAATTTCAAAATAACCTTTTCGGTATTACAAAACAAAAGACAAATAAATTAAAAAGATAAACGGTAAATATTTTATACAACCATGGTTACTCACACAGAAAAACAGGTTAGAATCGGGCTCGCATAGAAAATTCGCGGTGATTTTTGTGAAAATCCAAAAGGTAAAAAATGTGTCTCATATTGTTTACACTACACTACCTGGGTATGCCTACTGTATTTGTACATAAGTTTTTAACGAATTAAAAAAAAAAAAATACATAGGAGTAGCGAAACTATTAGGATCATCTTCATGCTAAAACGAAGATTCACCCCTTCTGGCTTAATAACCCGAGGCTGTCATCTTCTCTGTTGTGCCATTCCCTCGGTAAATTTATCATCTTCGTCTCTGTCAGAATCCAAAGATGGCTCGGATTGTCCACACGTGACACGACTCACGAACTTACCAACTCCAAAATCGGGCACATTAGTTGGTTCTACTCATCAATGCATTGTGCAGAAGGGGAGGATCGCATTCTTTGCTATTTAAGATCGAAGGACCAGATTTCCTCTTGATGGATTCTGTCAAAGGAAACACGAAAGGTCACGTCTAGACCGGACCAGTCTGATAAAATTGAACACGCCATTTGTCTGAGATGGATATTTGCAAAATCACAGAGTATTGAAGTGTGGTTCAACCGTTTTAAGTACAGAATAGTTCTACTTTGCATTGTTATCACACTATGTCCTACCTATCTTTAGGTAGGACATCCACCCTGCATTAATACCTTTCTTTTTTCCGAAAGTTTCCAAAACTTGACATCTTCTTCGAAAATTAGTTCTAAAAATTTGAGATTCGATTTTTTTCTGCCAAATTTGCCATTCTTATTGGAAAAAAATTCTGAAAATTTGTTTTTCGAAGTTTTTTTCAGAATAAGCCTTTTTTTTAATAATGTTCCAAACCTGGCAGTTTTTCCGAAATTACCGATTTTTTTCTTTCTTTCGAGATTTGTGGCCATTTTATTTTTCCCCCCAAAATTTAGGATTGTTAAAATGATCCCAAAAAGAAATGAATCGGTGGCGCCAGCAGATGGAGGTCGGTGACTTGCTGGCAGCAGAAGGGGTGTACGACTGGGTTGTATTTTGTTTAAATTGATATAGAGGTAATATAGTCTTCTTATATGTAATTCTTTTCTTAAAAAAAAAAATTGTGGGTGCACTACCTAAAGTGGGGGGAGGGGTGCAAATAACCTGGGCATAATTTTCAAAAATAACTGTTTTTTATGTGTGCGCGTGTGTGTGTTGACAAACCTCAAGGGTAACATTTGTACTTTGTAATTATCCTTGTAAGACTAAAAAGAATGATCCTTCCAAAAGTTACCTATCCGTTCTCTTATGGCTGCAGCATTTTCAGCTCCGCCACATGTTTGGGCGAACGACAGTAAGCTGTAGTACATGTGAGCAGAAGGTGGAACTCCTGCGTCCTCCATCCATTGCATCACCTGCACCAAAATTCAAAACTCGTTTCAAATTTCGACCGACATTTAAAACAAGAAAAAGCTCGTCTGGATTTCTGCTCACAAATTTTCCATTGTTTCCATCGGAGCCAAAGACTCCTTATTCTTTGGTTCTGGATTATAATGGAATAAAACAAAATGGCTCACTAAACTGGCTGCACTTCTTTTTCTCGTGAAGTACTAGTCATTCCATGCAATTCTCGATGCAATTTTCATTTTGGATCATCCGGAAACAGCCTCTCTAACACAGGGGTAAGGCTACGTACATCCGATACCCCCTTACCCCGCTTTTTGCGGGAGCCGTTGAGGCATTAACTGCTTTCCATAAGAAAATGCACGGAAAAACTCTTCTATTAGAAGAGCTACTAGTGCTCTTTACCTACTCGTTAGTGCTTAAATTTGAAGGATAATTACAAAACCTACCCATCAGGTTTAGCCTAATTACAAATGACCCCCTCACAATTAAGTTTGTCTTGCAAACTTGCACCTAAAGGGGGATCAAGTCAAGAGGGGCTATTTGTAAGTTAAATGCAAATGTCAAGGTTTAGCATTCCTACTTTGAAAAGATAATTTGAGTTCTTGTGTGATTTAACTAAACCTCAAAGGTGGTTTTTGTAATTAACCCTTAAAATTTACTGAAGAAGAAATAAATTGTCAATCGTTATCAATGTCCTAACTAGTGCTAACTAGTGCTGTTATTCGAGACGAGGGAGCCCGAGCACCTGAAGCTCGAGCTCGACTCGAGCTCTTACTGAGCCGAGCCAAGTTCAGCTCGATAACATTGGCGAGTAAGAAAGCATGTTCGCTCAACTCGACTCGAAAACGAGTCGTTACTCGAAAACGAGTCTAACAAGCCTATCAATTTGATCCGCTCCTAACAAGTCTAATGGAATTAAAAAGAAAAATCTCAATTATCGAGTCTAACAAGTCAATAGCGAGCTCGCTCGTCAGTAAATCGAGTACCTAAATGAGCTCGAGCTCGACTCATTTAGCTATATGAGTCGAGCCTCAACGAGCCTTAACGAGTCGAGCCTCAACGAGCCTTAACGAGTCGAGTCGAGCCTCAACGAGCCTTAATGAGTCGAGTCGAGCCGAGCTCTCGAGCAATTCGGTTCGCATAACAGCACTAGTCATAACGAGTGATTTTATGGCACAAGTGTTTCAGATGACAAAGGACGTTCAAACACAACCAAGAATCCAAGTGAACCCTACAGAAGTTTGAGATTTCACCTGGATATATTTCCTCCAATTCCCAGCAGCTAAAAGATTCTTCAATAAAACTGCATATGTAGTCGAGTCGATCTGTGCACCTGATGCGACTATCTTCAGAAACAACTGCAGAAATGATGATAAAGTAGAAATGAGTCCTCGCATTCCTGAATTAATCTGAGCAATCTTTATCCCCAACAATACACGTATTCATACACGTCGAGCATGTTCTGAGTCTTCTGACAATCAGGATTTCTTGCACTATCTCCGAAGAATGCAAGAAATAGACATGTAAAGCAGACAAACTACAATACCTTCATCATGGTGTCGATCTTGCCTACTTTTCCAAAAGAATGAAGAAGATGGTTCAGAGTTCCAACCGAGATACGAGGAAGGGAAGCCTCCATCATGTCAATAACATAGGTTAAGGTCTTCCAATCCCGCAAACTTCAACAAAGTATGACACAACAAACTTAAGTGAGAAAACAAAATTCTTTGATATGTAACACAAGAAAAGTGAAAATAAAATAAGGGATTGTTGCAAAAGCACCCCCCTGAGGATTAGCTTAATTACGGAAAAAAAAAAAAAAAAAAAAGCTACTACCTGTGTCCCAAAATTATAGCGCATTTCTATTTTCACAAAGATTAAGAAATTTGCAATTATTGATATTGGAGAGGTAAAACCTAATAATATTGTCCTTACTTACCCTTCCATTTATTAGATGTTTTATTTTGAATTAATCTAAATTGGTGATAACTATGTTTATTAAATGAGGGCCTATAAGTTAATTAATATTTTACCTGCATATTTAAAAGGGAAGTGGCGAAGTGGCTATATTTTTGGGACAGACGAAAAAGAAAGTGGACTATAACTTGGGATGGGGGTAGTATATTTTAAAACTACAGATACCACCAAAGTATTACAAATATCCCCTTCAGGTTTGTACTTGTTTACAAATTACCCCCTCAATAGGGTGCAATTTGTGATGCTGAAATATTATTGGATACTCTTCTTTTTCCTCTTTTTTTCTCGTAATTAAGCTAAATCTCAAGGGTAGTACTTGTTATTGTTCCGTTAAATCCAGTTCATAGTTCAAGATCCTCACAAAGACAATTTATCAAGCAATCCACACCTCAACTACAAAAGAACAATTGCAAAACCAGACAAGGGCAGAATAAATGTGGTGACCTAGTCTTCACTAAACAATACCATTTAAACAAACAATACTTACATGCTACATGCAGAAACCATTTCAAAGAACACCGCATCAATGAACGTGATCTTCTTGTCTTTCATAAACTCGGCAACAAGCATGACTTTGCCTGGTTGAGATCCTTGATTGAAAGTTCTCATAAGAGCTGCACAAGCTACAGAATCAGGCTGGACACCATTGAGCTCCATTTCTTGAAACACTGCAAAAGCTTTCTCCCAGTGCTCTGCACGTAAAATTTGATCCGTCCAGTTTAAGTCTAACTTTCTCGAACTACAATCACGTTTGACACACTAAAGTGAAACTCACCTGCAGTACTATAAGCATGCAGCATCGCTGTATATGCTATAACATCTGGATGCAAACCATCCATTTTCATCATGTTGAACATTGATTCAGCTTCAGAAAGATGACCCTGAAAAAAAAATAGTTACCGATAATTACAGAACTATCCTTGAGTTTTAGCCCAAGTACTAAAAAGAACAAATATCATTCAAAATTGCAAACCACCCGTGACATTTGTGTCTTACAACAGTTCACCCTCAAGAGGTTCAAGAGGGGGCTATTTGTGAGGTGAATACAAATCTTAAGGAGTTTAATGTAATTTCAAAAGATTCGTTCTTTTAATAATTAGACTTCGGGGGTAGTTTTAAGTAAAAAAAAATAGAACACACAAAGTCACGCACACACAGAGACACTCACACAACAGCAAGTTTGTGAGTTCCAGCAGTATGAACTCAGAAGCACGATAACTTAAATTATTTACCTGTTTGCTATAGGCACAAATTGCAGAAGAATACACCTCTCTCGATAGAGGAATCTTCAAATCTCTCATCTCAACGAGAAATTCTAGTGCGTCACTGTACTTCGACATCTTGCAACAGCCACTTATCAAAATATTAAAAGTAACGGAATCAGGTTTAACTCTCTTTTTCCTCATTCGCCTGTATAAACCTAAACCTTTCTCATATTCCGCAACATTCATATAACTCCCAATAGCAGAGTTATACGCAATCGTATTCAATTCTATGCCTCGCAAGTTAGCGGATTTCAGTATAGAATCAATCTTCACCTTTTCACAACACCGACCACACGCTGCCAATAATGTACTAATCGAAACAACATCTGGCTGTAAACAGGAAGCCTCCATTTCACGAAGAAGCTCTACAGCTTCAGCCAGAAAGCCGTTAGATCCATAGGCATCAATAAGAGCATTGTAAGTCACCAAATTCGGTTTGCAGTTGTTCTTTCTCATCATATCGAATATTTCCTTAGCCTTCTGCGGTTGTTGTGATCTTCCGAATGCATTTAGTAAAGAAGTATAAGATACGACATCCGGGCGTAACCCACATTCTTTCATCTCACTAAAAATTGAGGAAGCCAGCTCACTCAGCCCGAGTGAGGCATATGCACCCAGTAATGTATTGTACGAAACAATATTAGGTTTTAGACCCTCGGCGACCAATGTGTTGAAAACCGCACGGCAATTTTCAATTTGTCCGCAAATCGAATACATATGCATGATGCTGGTATAAGTAATGATATCAGGATGACATTCTGATACTTTTTCTCTCATTGAATTGAAAATTGTAATCGCTTCTTCGTATTTTTCTAGCTTAACCATGCAATCTATGACGATATTGAGGGTTGTAGTGTCTGGACGGACATTTGTACCCCTCATTAACTCGAAATACGCGAGTGCCTTTGAATACTGCAATCCGGTTTTATATGCAGATAGAATGATGTTGTGAGTAACCAGATCAGGCCCAACTCCATTATCTGTCATCTTTTTACAAACTTTTAGAGCCTCCCTCCAATTGCCACCCGATCCGCATGCATTGATCAAATTGTTATATGTGGTTCTACTTGGAGGAATCTGGAGATTTAAAACGAAACGAAACTTGGTAAAAGAAGTACTACGGAAGTATGAAAGGATGCTACAAGGAAAATAGTAAGCAACAGCTGAAATTTGTTTTAAATGCACATAACAAATTTCTGTTGTGGAGGTTCAGATTTAATAATTTATTTTATTTGGTGCTGTGATATTTGAATAGTTGGCTCTGGGATTTTCTTACCAACTTTGGAAAGAAAAAAAAAATCATGTACAAAGAATCATTCTGATCTAAGGGCAGCATAAAAAAGTATTATTTGACTTGGATATTTATGATTGCAGACAGTAGAGGATAAACTTAAAACATTTGAAACTCAATCACAAACTTAGATCATGATCAATTGATTTTGATCTGATCTAAGGGCAGCATAAAAAAGTATTATTTGACTTGGATATTTATGATTGCAGACAGTAGAGGATAAACTTAAAACATTTGAAACTCAATCACAAACTTAGATCATGATCAATTGATTTTGAACTACTTTTTTAGCCAAGATGCTAAAACAAAGAAGCCAGCTGCAATACAAAAGAGAATGAAAACGAAGAAGGAAGCTCACATCCAAACCACATAGATTGATTATGAAGGAAAATAATAAATACACACAGCTGCACGAAGCATGTCTTCCATGATATTCATTCCCCAGCGCCATTGGCCAGCTCTCCCATGCGCACTGATAAGAGCATTGTAGGTTTCAACATCAGGCTTGCACCTGAAAGAAATAACAAACAAAAAAATGACATGAGAGGAAATAATAAAAATAATAAAATAAAAATAAACCATAAAAGCTATATATTAAGTAGCTAGGCCCAAATGAGACTGGAGAAGAGCATCCTTTATGAAAATATATCTCAAGAGCTTAACATAAATTCCCTCCTATTCATAATATGTCATTCTAACTTTGTGCGCAAATTAAGAAATTGTTATTTTACCAAAATTTACCCCTAATAAATGATGAATTGAATTTAATAAAGAGTGAATAAGGTGAGTTAATTTAGGGTCTATGATGCACGGATTCTTCAAAATTCACCAGTATGCAGTATCGGATACTGCATGGGTGCGGGTGCGATTCGCGTGGGATTCACACGGGATTCGCCACGTGGCGAATCCGTGCAAAAAAAAAAAAGGACTCGCGTATCCTTGCACCGGATACGCGTATCCGGTGTGTGGGGCAGGGGGCGTGGGTGAAATTGTTATTTTTTAGTCTTTTTTTGTAATTTTTAAAAAGTAAATCAAATAAACTAAAATACAAAAAGTAAATCATTTAATAAGTTTACCTTTAGCAGCATTCACGAACAACATCAGAAAGCTCAAAGCCATTTTCTTTTCTCTCGAGTCTCAGACCAAACAATAATGATGATGACCATTTGACACGTCTATAGACGTGATCATGTTATGATTTGTGTTATTTCAATTGGGCTTTGGCATGTAATGCATAAAAGATAATATGACTTGTTTTATGTATTTGAATTGGTTTTATGGTGATATTTGAATTGTTGTTTTTTATATTTAACAAGTGCTATATATAATAAAATATAAAATTAAGAGACGTATCCTTGCCGTATTGCACCCTAACATTTTCAAAAACCCGTATCCACGCACCCGTATCTGCCCGCACCCGCACCCGTCCCAAAATAGTTTAGGGTAATGGTGGACTTATGAGAGGAAAAAGCTAGAATGACATCTATTTTGCAAAATTTAAAAAAGTCTAAAATGACATTTATTTTAAATAAGATCGAAAGGGAAGGCTTGCCCCCTATACGCCCTTGTGGTGGGACCCTTCCCCGTACCCTCGCCTTGCGGGGACGCTTCGTGCACCGGGCTGCCCTTTTTTTCCTCTTCATTGGAACCGTGAGATCTAGAAACATTTTATCATGCAAGAAATCACATCATCATCATCTTCATCAACTGCACCTTAATCCCAACTATGTTGGGGTCGGTGACGTGAAGATTATAATGCTTAATTGTCTAAAAATTAGTTAACATTATAGTTCATGTAAAAAAACAAATTGGCAAAGTTTCACGCCGGATGCCCTTCCTGTCACAACCTTCATAGGAAGGAGAAATGGGGTAAAATTCAAAAGCCATCAACATCATATCTTCTTCCAACTACATGAAAAGTATCATGAAATGGTGATGAGTCGAGATAATTCTATAGTCATGTCACATTACGTGATTGATATTGTAAAATCAACACGTACATCATGGAACATGACTCGCATGCAAAAAATCAGAAATGACATAATTTCTTTCTAAGTAATATTTTGTGTAAAACTTTGCTACTTTACTTTTTGCATGAATTTTTCGTGTTAACTAATTTTGGACAATAAATTGATAATACAATCTTCATTCTACCGACCCCAACATAGTTGGTATCAAGGTACAGTTGATGATGATGATAATGACTGAATTTAAGCGTTTGAACTTTGAAGTCTAATGAATCTATTAATCTAACAAAAGAGACATCCTTGTTTGGTAATCAAAAGGGTGGGGGTGGGGTCGGTGGGTGGGGGGAAGCTATTTCAATTATGAAACGTAGGGCGTGTTCAAAGGTATCTTTTGGAGTAACTTTTAGTGTTTTGATTTAATGGTGTTTGGTAAACCATGTTGAAGGGTAGCTTTTAGCTTTTGAAATAGTGTTTCACAAAAAGCTACTAAAATTAGTTATTGGAGTAGCGTTTGACAAAAGTTACCAAATTTAGTTTTAAAATATTATTTACTTATTTTATTATTTCGCTATCTAATGTGTCAAACACGTATATCAAACTGCTATATTGGCATAGAGCTATCACTAATAAGCTACTAGTTGACAGACGACAACTGCTATATTGGCATAGAGCTATCACTAATAGCTACTAGTTGACAGACGACAACTACATCTAACAGTCAAAATCTACAGCTAGTTTTGCTGAACAAACTCTTAACTATTATAATGAAATAACGAGCGAATGAGCATACCTCCACTTTTGCATCTCAAAAAACAGGCCACGTGCCTGGTCAATACGTTTATGTCTAGCGCACAACCTGATCATCATATTGTAGATATCATTTCTTCCACAATAGTTCTTTTGATTCTTCATCCAATTGAAAACTTGGATACTATGTTCTATGGAACCCATATTGGTTATTTCCTGCATAGCAAATGAGACATTGTTTCAAGCTTTCTACAAAAACAAAACAAAAAAAAGGGGGGGGGGGGGGTGGCTAAAGAGAATGGAACTGAATGAATGAATGAATCTGAACTGAACTGAATGGAATGGAACTGAACTGAATTGAACTGGAATATATATTAAGTAAATAATAATAATAATAATGATAAATAATAATAATAATAATAATAATAATAATAATAATAATAATAATAATAATAATAATAATAATAATAGTAATTAACAACAACAACGATAATAGTAATATTATTAGTAATAATAACAATAATAATAATTAAGATTAATAATAGTAGTAATAATAAGAAGAGCTAAGCTGAACTGAATGGATCTGAATTGAACTAAAAAACTGAAAAATAAATCCAAAAGAACAGGGCCTGAGTGCCTTTAAACAGTTCAACTGTGAAAACCACTAAAGAGTTAAAGTCAGATATTACAGGAAAATTATAGATATTACAGTTCAACCCTAGAAATTTACCCTGATTAAAATCGGAAAATTCCTGCGCGCAAAACGGCCGGCCCACCGGTTCAGCACGCCCTCGACGTCCTCCCAGTGGTTAACCTTAATTATTCGCTCCACCACCTGGGATATACTCCAGTCTTTCTGAAACCGGTCGCCGTCCACCCTCAAACGGTATCGTTTCGGGAGGTCGGACTTTCGGACACCAGATATACTGGTGGACAATTTGTGGGTCCCAGCGTCGTAGTCCACGTGGACCTGCTTCTTCTCTTTGAATGGGTCCGCATTCTCGGGCTTGGAGCAATAGAACTTTATGGTGGTACTCCTGGAAGCGGGGTGGGGCTTCCGGCGACTGGCGAAGAAGGGAGGCTGGTGGTTTACGGTGGCCATGGCGGCTTTTGCGGAACCGTTCTAGGCTCCGATGACCGTTAAAAGCTCTATTTCTAAGTAGTAAAGGTCGTCGGTTTAACATGGCGCTTCAACGAACTAAAAACGCTTTTCCACTTATTGTGGCCTATGATGGATCAATTGCAATTTTGGTCATACAAGTGTAAAGATCGACATATCTAGTTTTTTCGTTTTGCAAGTCTCTAATATACCTCAAATTAAATTATCTTAAACAAATCAAGCTTTATCCCACTACGATAGGATCAGCTACATAGTTATGACGTCTCCAATCAGCTCGACGTTATGTCATTTTCTCTATTAAGTTTATCTGTTGCATGTCCTTTCTAAGAGTTTCCCTCCAACTATTACTCAGTCGCTCTCTTCTTTTGACCTTGTTTGTTGTTTATAGTTTCACACATCATCACCGGAGCCTTTATCGGGTTTTTTTGCACATGGTTTTATCATCTTTGTCGTTCTTTTCCTCATTTTGTCCTCAACAAGGATCACCTTACCTTAACATTCTCATTTCTGTCACTACCATCTTCTGTGCATGTTGGTACTTCACTATCCAACACTCCGTCATTCTAAAAAAAGAGCTCAAACACTTAATTAGTACTCCCTCCAATTCCCATAAACATGTCAAAGTAAAAGTGGCACAAATTTTAAGAAATTCTAATAAAATGTATTGTGATTGGAAAAAAGGTCACATCATAGTGATATGTAAGAATTTATGTTTAAAAACTGAAAGACACCGAAAAAGAAACATAGGTATATTCTTAAGGGGCGGAGGGAGTATTAAATAGTTTAGTATTATTTTGCAATGAAATCACACGAGTTCTAAAGGAGAGATACACATTGGGGCATGAGGATTTCCTACTCGAACACATTAGAGTTTCAAGCAAATAAGCATCTGTCATGACAGTTCATATTAGTGATTTTTATTTCCTGTAATTGTATACAATAATGATGGAATATTTCACCATATACCAACAATTCTAAGAGTGGGGGGAGTACCTGCGGGAGTATGCGGTGCGGTAAGCCACCCCGCACGGTAACACCGCCGCCTCGAATTGCATACCGCACGGGGTGGTGTTTTGAGTGAAATGGTCACGCACGGTAAGAAAGAAAAATAGACGTTGGAGATAGCCGTTGGAGAGGAGCGTGTGTGCAACGTTTCTTTTTATATATATATATATATATATATATATAAGAGGGTGTTTGTTGTTCGGTTGAAATCACAAAACAAAAACACACAACGAGCTAAAAAAAAACCATATGCAGCTAAAAAAAATCAAGAAAATGGAGCATAGAAGAATAGGTTCGACGTTATTGTTAGACGAGCCGTTTGAGTGGTCTAACGATAGTAGTCTCGAGTTTTTTGCTAACGCGATTGACGCAGATGAGGAGGAAGATACGGCAAGGTCGACACGGACATCAGTAAAACGCGATCGGGTCAACGCTGCTAAAAGATTGCATCGTGATTATTTTTGTGAAGAACCAAGATACAACAATCAAGTGTTTGAAGATAGGTATCGTATGCCTAAACATTTATTTTTGAAAATCACACGTGCTATTGAGTCTAGATTCGAGTATTTTCAAGAAGGTTAAGATGCTAGAGCGAAAAAAAGTTTCACAGCCATACAAAAATGTTCGTCTGCCGTTAAACAACTCGCAACCGGCAATCCACCGGATGAGTTTGACGAATATTTACAAATGGCTAAAAGAACGTCACGTGAATGCTTTCAAATTTTTTGTGATGCTATTATTGAGATCTACGGTCGAGATTACCTACGTAGGCCAACAAGCCATGATATTGCATGTTTGTATGAAGCACACGAAGCTCGAAATCACATTCCGGGTATGATCGGTAGCCTAGATTGCACACATTTCGATTGGAGGAATTGTCCAATCGAATTGAGGGGTCAATATAAAAGGGGTGATCATCGATACCCCACGATTATGATGGAGGGAGTGGCGTCTCAAGATTTGTGAATATGGCACGCGTTCTTTGGACCGCCGGGTTCAAACAATGATGTGAATGTTGTGATGCAATCTCCGCTATTGCTCACCGAGCGTAATGGTACGGCACCTAAGTGCCCATTTGTTGTGAATGGCCATACATACAAGCGTGGCTACTATCTAACCGATGGCATATATCCTTCATGGTCTACTTTTGTTAAAGCGTTCAAATTTCCTACCGACCCGCAAGAGAAAAAGTTCAAGAAAGTACAAGAGTCGGCGCGAAAAGATGTTGAACGGGTATTTGGTGTTCTCAAGCAAAGATGGGTATACTGAAACGACCCTTACGGCCGTACACAGTAGCCAGAATTAGTAAACTGGTTTATGCATGTGTGATATTGCACAACATGATTCTACATGACTCCTGTACCGCAATATCCCCAGTTCATATTCGGGATCCTCCGATCCAACCGGTGTTTGACGAAGAAGCCTTAGACGAGATACGACATGAGAACACACATTTTCGTCTCCGATTTGATCTTATGGAGCATATTCACGCTCAACAATTACCATACCTCGAGGTGGACGGTGAAGCCGATGAAGCCGATCAAGACGCAGAAGTTTAGTATTTTAGTATTATGTAATTTTAATAATATTATGTAATGTTTATTTAATTTTAATGAAATTTTAGTTTTTTAATAAATTTTAATAGAATTTAAAAAAGAAAAAAGAAAAAAAAAAGTGAGTGAAGGGTGAGTGAAGTGGCGCCTCCAAAAAAAAGAAGAGAGTGAAGGGTGAGTGAAGAAAAAAGTGGGAGATGATGTGGCGCAAGGGGATTGGTTGGGAGTGAGTGAAGGGAAGAAGAGTGAGTGAAGCACTCCCCCCACCCTAACAATGATCCATATGTTCTCCATAATATAAAGGACAGCAGTGTTTTTTGACGGCGTGCACTTGAAAATACTATTTTACCCCTACCCTCCGTATTAAATTTAATAATATTCAATATTCAATAATAATAAATGTTCAGAAATACCCTTACAATATTAAATTAATGAGACAACTAATCTTCAGAAAAAATATTTCTTGCGGGGTTCTCCGACGGAGCCTCTATTTCGTTGTTCTAATCTATATATTTATATAAGATTTAGATGTAGAATTCAAAATAGATGCTTTTAAGCCGTCAATGGAGCTACCTGAGGCGGGTCGCCGGTCGGCCATATTTTTCTTGTGGCGACCGGCTTACCTGCTTGTTTTCCGGTAGGATCGCCGCTGGCAGACCTTCGGCAGCGCGACAATTTTCTTTTTTTCTCTTTTTCTTTGTTTTCGATCGGACTATTTTCTTGGCAGTCGGCCGCCTGTCGGCCCTTTTTTTGTTGGTTGGGGGGGGGGCACCGTGTCTTTCAGCGCGGCGCCGCGGGACGCCGGCAGTCGGCCAATTTTTTTTTTAGTTTTTTCTTGGTGCGGCCTGCACCTCCGACAGACCACAGGCTGCCAACCATTTTATTTTTTATTTTTTGTAGTCAGTCTGCCGACCTGCTTTTCAGCGGGATCACCGCCGGCAGCTATTTTATTTCTGCGACGGGGCTGCCACCGATCGCCGACCAATATTTTTTGTAGCATGGTAATATGACAATTTGATTATTTTGATCTAATTACGACATCGTGTGTCATTATAGCACAGTTATCAGTAATATAATAACGGTACTTTTTAGTAGTGTACATATGAAAAGACCAATGTACCTTTCATGTTAAATTTAATAATATCATTTTCAACAAGAATAAAAGTTCAAAAGTACCTTTAGAATACAAAATAAAAGAATATTATGTAGAGGGACAACTAGTCATCTAATTCTTTTTCGTTCTTGATGGGATGCTCAGATGGACCTTCGATGAGTTGTCCGCCATGCTTAGACGGACCTTCGATGAGTTGTCGACCTTCGATGCTCAGACGGTCCACCGAACAGACCTCCACCGATCGGCCAATTTTATTAACTATTTTTCTTTACGAACACAATTTTTACTTCTTAAAGAAACGAATACGAATTTTACAAGCCGCAAATCCCTTGAAAAGATCCAAGTTCGCATATATCTACTCGAAGACACACACATTAACCACGAATAAATATTGTAATTATACTTTTAGAATTACATCAAGTTTAACATAACTAAAAATATTAGGACATTTCAAAAAAAAAAAAAAAAAAAAACTATTCAAAGTTTAAATTTACAAACACTCGATTAATTCATTAGATTATGCTTCTGTTGTGGTACTCTCTTTCATTGGAACATATCATCACGTAAGACTAATGTAATTGAGTATCAAAGATACACATTTTTGCCTATTTACCAAAATCCCATAAATATGTAAATTATTGATAATTCCTGAAAAAATATGCTGAATATTCTTCATTGAACAAGAACCTGTATACATAGTCGTTATATTAAACATCATTTTCTCAGCAAAAAATACTCCAAGAAAGGGAAGAAACAAAAAAAATACTTGAATGAAAACTGTCTGATTTCAGTTGTAGCCCCTTTCACGTTCTCTGAGCAGTCGATTGTCTTCCCCTTCGTCCTACCTTTTTGTGCTTGGAAGATTTGGACCCTACGGCTGGCCTTCGGATGTTTCCTTCACTATTCTTGTTCATTTCTGTCCTATCGTTATTATGCTTCTTGCCTCGAGGTTTGTTCGATTTACCCTTTTGCAAATCAGGATGTCCAGCTCTTACAAAAGATTTCTCACTATTCTCTTTCCTGTCCCTCTTCCTTTTCCATGGTCTTGTTCCGGACCCTTCTTCCTTGGACGAGATGGCAGATCCGTCTCGTTTCCTTTTCTGCTGCCTGGAATATAGCCGGGTTCGAATATTATCCAAAATAGCGTGTATTTCTCAAGGAAAGTTTCTGACAAGCCATTGGGTTTAGCAAAATTATAAGAATACCAGATTATCTACTGAAATTACAAATATACCCCAACATTTGTTTCTCTTTTACAAATTGAACCCTAGAGAGGGAGGATATCTGTAAGGTAAACACAAACCTCAAATGAGGGGTCGTAAAACTTTAAAGGGTAATTTGTATTTTGAAGGATAATAACTGAAGTATTTTCATAATCAGGCTATAAAACTCGGGGTGGTCTACTAATGATACCAAAAAAAAAAAAATGAATGAAGTCTGAACAAAAGAACCGACCCCTTGAGAGACAAATCAGCAAGTTCTGGCTTAGCGTCTTTGTTTCCGGTTTCCTTAGATCTCGTCTTCCCATGACGATTCTGCAACAAAATATGTCATAATACATTAAATTTCACGGATTCATAGCTATGGATGGAGAGGAAGATATACAATGTACCCAAAGAACAGTGGTAATATTCAGTGTGTGTGTGTGTGTGTGTGTGTGTGTGTGTGAGAGAGAGAGAGAGAGAGAGAGAGAGAGAGAGAGAGAGAGAGAGAGGGAAAAGTACCACCAAAACACATTGCATGAAATCCTTGTACTTCTCAGGCACAAGCGCCTTCACTGTAGCAGTACCACACTTTCTCATCAATATCTCCAATATGACAATGACCTGCAGTGACATAAAAAGGAAGATCACCTCATCCTGAATAGTAAAGCGAGAACTTGAATTGTGTTACACCGTGACAGAATATTCCGTGAGACGGAGTCCAAATTTTAGTTACACCAAATTTTTTCCAGTTTTTAGTTATTTTAGTTTTTCATAAGGTCTTTAGTTTTTTTTATATATTCAGTTGTTTAGGGTTCTTTTTTTTAGTTTTTAGTTATTTAGTTTTCTTAGAGTTTTCTAGTTTCTAATAATTTTTTTATTTATATTTTTTAAGATTTAGTCAGCATAGACCAAAATCATAATAGAATTCCTTGCACCTCCCCTATGTGAAACTCCCCACATTATACAGATTAATAAATAGTATTTACTATTTACAGGACCGATAAACATATATCAAGAATGGCAGTCATTCAGAAATTTAGAAATAAAAATAATAAATGCGAAGTAAAAAAATTAACTATAACCCGCACGGATGAGAGAAAAATCTTAAAAAGATAAAGCAGATATTCGGCATCCTCAAAATTGAGTCATCAGAAACTGCAAAAATGGTGATAGACAAATTCATAAGAGCATCTCCAGCCTGTGAAAAAGTGTGCAAAATCAGCATTTTGTAAAATGTACACATTGTGTGAAAAAAGAAATTGTGCTCCAACCTCTATTTAAAAATTAAAACCAATGACCATAAGACAATTGTGTAATTTTACGCAAAAATATACACGTCCACACAGATTTCTCTCTCTACCCACTCATTCCCTCTCCTAATAAATTCAAGCACCTCTCATACTAATTCTCTCTCTATTGGACAGTCCAATTTCACACATTTCTTATAAAACAAAGATTGGAGTTAAAATATTTCCACAATGGGTAAATTTTACAGAGTGCTAAATGGCACTTTCCTATTAAACATTATCATTTACATTAGTAAATTTCACCGAAAGGTTAAGCAAGAGCAAAACCATACCCTCTCTTTATTTTCAACATTTATCATTCAAGATGGGAGTAAGCAAGAACAGAGATCACTAACCTTTGTTTTGAAATGGTGACGGGAGACAGATGACCAGCGAATAACTCCATCCACAATGTCCGCAAGACAACGGTGCAGATCATTTGGTTTAAGACATGAGACTAATACCTTCACAAAGCCTAAAACAGCCTGTTCAACATAGATCAAGCACCTCATCAGCATAAAGAAAATTATAAAATATTTACTAACATAGTCAGGGAAACTCACTTTTATAACCTCGACCGCTTTGCTATGTAACAACTCCATAACAGTGGGAACAAGATCAGGCACTATAATGCAGATATCAGGATCACTGTAAACTAACACCGAAAGTGCAGACACCACTCCACTCTTTATATGAGGAGACGAACCAGAAAGATAACCTGTAATCTGGGCACATCACAAGCGTTTTGTTTCCTCAGTGTGACATGGGCATAGGGGATTGCTCCCAGCATTTGGGAGTGTATAAGAATTAAGGATATATAAAATAGGGAAAACAATGCTTTTCGTCCCTGTAATTTGTGCGATTTTTTCTTTTAGTCCCTACGAAAATTGAAATGTTATTTTGATCCCAGTCATTTCTAAAACGTTCTTTTTTAGTCCCTGCCGTTAACCTCCGTTTATTTTTAATGGGAAAACAATGCTTTTCGTCCCTGTGATTTGCGCGATTTTTGCTTTTAGTCCCTACGAAAATTGAAATGTTAATTTGATCCCTGTAATTTCTAAAACGTTCCTCTGTTTATTTTTAATGACTTGGCATATGTCCAAATAGCATAATAGTGCAGTAACAAATTCTTGAGTGCAAGTAACCCAAAAATTCATCTTTTGACAAATAGTAATACTTGGGTTGTTTTGGATGTTTTGTAGTTGCCATTATATTAGGCTATTTGGCATTTTTTGGACTGATTTAAGTACTCTTGTGATGGTGGTTTGCCTTTTTAGTTATACTACAAGATCACAAAATTCTGGTTAAATGGCAATATTTGGTTACTGCACTGTTATGCTATATGGACGTATATAGGGCTGTCAAAAAAATCCGAAAAATCCAATATCCGTCCGAAACATGTGTATTCGTATCCGAAAAAAACGGATATTATCTGTATCCGAAAAATAGCGGATATGAATATTATCCGTATCCGAAGATTCAGGATACGAATATGGATATAGGCGCATCCGTATCCGAAAATATCCGTATCCAAAATTAATTATAATATATATATATATATTCTCAATATTAAAATATAAGCATGCAGTATAAGTTATATTTACTTATTAGTTATTTCCCTTTCTAACACAACAATCAGGTCAGCTAGCCCAATACCAAGGAGCTCCACCAGGATTCAAATCACTCCTGCATTTAAATTTTTGAAGATTAAAAAAAAGTGGCGGATACGGATATTATCCGTATCCGGATAGCATCCACCGGATATTATCCGTATCCGATTCGTCCGAATATTTCCGAATCCGGATACGGATTCGGATACATTTACTAAATGCCGGATCTGGATACGGATATGGCCATATCCGGCTCCGTATTATCCGTTTGACAACCCCGTCACGTATACTATTTGTCAAAAGATGAATTTTTGGGTTACTGCACTCATGAATTTGTTACTGCACTATTATGCTATTTGGACATATACAATTAATGGCAGGGACTAAAAAAGAACGTTTTAGAAAATACATGGATCAAAATAACATTTCAATTTTCGTAGGGACTAAAAGCAAAAATCGCGCAAATTACAGGGACGAAAACCATTGTTTTTTGGCCTTTGTGTTTGCCACGTCATTAAAAATAAACGGAGGTTAACGGCAGGGACTAAAAAAGAACGTTTTAGAAATTACAGGGATCAAAATAACATTTCAATTTTCGGAGGGACTAAAAGCAAAAATCGCGCAAATCACAGGGACGAAAGACATTGTTTTCCCTATAAAATATTAAAGTAGGCTCCATGAAATGTAAGTGAAAAGTCCATGCTATATAATAACTTAGAGAAGAAGTTCCACAATTATATATCACCAAATACCTTTTCATCATATCTACATACAATTCTGAAGCATTATTTACCAAATCCTCAATACATCAAGATCAAAAAAAATTAAAATCCGCACGAGATTTAGAGAAGGTAAGAATGTAAATTCTGTAGTGCGGGGTACGATTGGTTGCACTTACAATGCTGAGAAGTTTGTGATAAAGTCCTTCATAAGAAGCATCGGATGAGCTCCGCAACTTGGAACTTAAACCATTTAAGGCATCATAAGCTGCTTTCCTGCCTTCTTCATTGGACTAAACTTGAAATAATTTAGGTATCAAAGGCATGAATATTGTATTGCCAAGGACAAATCATAATAACTCAATTTTAAGCATATTTTATCTTTTATTTTTCTTCAAGCTATAACAAGCTGCATAAAGCAAATGTGAAGCCAATATCCGGATCATTTACGTTTTTACTATACCTATATCTGAAAATAATAATAAGATCTATTACAAAATTGAAAGGCCAAATACTCCATCTGTTGAACTTGGCTAATTTTGAAGGTACCGCCACCTCCGGAAAATCAAATGCTAGGAAGTAGCTCTTACATCTTTTAACGTGAGAATAATCTCATTCAGAATAAGGAAAGCCTTCGGATTCTCCTCGTTCATGTCTCTCTGCAGTAGGAAAGTCTCAAGATTTAAATACCGCATTAATTAGGAAAAAGGGAAAAAAATATATAATACTGTAAAAAAACAGAAAAACTTAAGCATCCAAGGTGCTTAGCAAGTGACTTAATTATCAGATCCAGCAGCCAAGAACTTAAGAATTGCCCAACTATCTTGGAACCTACCATTAATCCATGAACCAACAAGGTCTGCAAACAGGCAAAACGGCTTTTAACCAACGTGATATTAGCTGAAGACTTCATCCCAGTCAGAACATCCACCACCGCATCAAATTGTGAACAGCAGAACCAAGAATGTTTCTGTAGATTGGGTAGTAGCACAAGGACATGCATTTCTTCGATCAAAAAATATAAAGAAAAAATAACGCGCGAGAGAGATAGAGAAGAGAGAAGTAGAGAGAGAACCTCAAGAATTCTGCTGAGAGTTTGATAGGCTTCCATCTGACCAACCTGTTCACTACCCTAGAATCCAAAATACAGACTGTCATGACAGCATAATCAGTACTAATCTGCATGTAATAAAGTTAGAGTGTATCATCAAACCTGCAAAGAACGCTTAATAACAGAAAACAGTAGATTAACGAGATCATTGTCAGACCCTTCAACCATGCAAGACGCAAGTTCCAATATTAGACACCTACACAAGTCAGTTTTGGCAATGTCAATGTAAACACAGGAACATTTACTAGCATTCTCCAACATACAAGCAAAATACATCAGAATGAGAACAATATAGACTGAAAAGATATACATCACTTATACTGACAAAGGAATATGTTAGCACCTCTTGGCGTCTCTTTCACCGTTTTCATTTTCATTGGCTGAACCATTAGTATCACACTCCACTTTTCCTTGTTTGCCAAAGTAATCTAGAAGCTGAAACTTCTCAAGTGAAGCAATAAATAACTGTTTTGCAACTGAAGCGTCACATATGGATAGCAAGCATCCAATAGCACCCTATATGTTCAAAAAGGGGGGAAATTACTCTTCGGATGTTCTTGAGGAAGAAATAAAATAATATAAATAAAGCTCAATAGCCATAAAAGAGAGTAACCAGGAAATCACTTCTTAAACTGTACTATGCAACCTCATTTGTGCACATTAGAAAACTGGCATGAGCATATATATTACCTGCTCTTCAGACATTATGAGACTTAAAAAATTATAACAATAAGAATACAGAATGGTGAGAAAATATTTTCTACTTTAAACAACAACAGAGATAATATAGCAACCTTTATATGTTCACGTGTCTCTGGAGGGGTCTCAAATACAACATTAGTTAAAGTGTGAAGCAACTCTTTGGCGTACAAGGCCAAAGCCTTAATATTTTTCCTTGCCATCTTCCTGGTATAACTTCGTGTTGTTTGAAGACCTAATGCAAACTTATCAAGGTTCCCTGCCCTTTGATCTTTAGTCAACTGTACAGGTCCCTCATCAGAGGCAAGTGCACTTTTATTTTCATTCACTAGTTCCTACATGAGAAAGCACACACCATCAAGTAAGATTATCAGGTTACTAACAATAGCCAAGAAGAGATGTCAAGCAATGAATGTATAGGAACAGCAAATTTGTCATGATATTAGGACCAAACCTGCAAACCAATGGCAACACTCTCAAGCTTAAACGAATTCTTTTTGAGAAAAGGGATTAAACATTTGACTAGAACTCCAAAACTCTGATAAGTATCACTTGGTTGGCGACAAAAGGCAGGAAACAATCCCCAACAGCCATGGGCATAAGCCTGCAGATCTTGGCCAATTACTGACTTTTTAACTGGAAAGGAGCACAAATTTAAATTCCAGATAAAGAAAAATTTCAGTTTTACAAGGTTTTCAGTATATACGTGAAACTATATAAGTGTGACTGAATCAGCAGATGATTCACAAAGATACCACTGCACACTTTTTATTAGATCGAGTTGACAGAAGTATAATAAGAATAGTATAATACAGGTCAGTACTGAATGCATCAAAAAGTTTAGGGGTACATGCATGCTTTCCCAGGGTTATAAGAGAAAGCATTGGTGTAGTTATAGTTAATAGTATCCAGGTCTTGATCTGTTGTGGTGAGGATGAATCAGAAAATGGTAATGATATTTTCAATTTGAGATGCAGCAGTCGTGTTTGGAGATTCACAGTTACTATATTGATGTCTTAATCTGGAGAATATTTTCTCTTTTTGAAACTGGAATTGGAATGTACAACTTGATGTGGTTACAGCATAAAAATACTACATGAATAAATACAATTAACCATAAACTAACTGGAATCTTCATTTGTTATTAGTAAGTACCTTTACGAGATCCTTTTCTAAAGGATTCAGCCAGAGGTACAATATGCTCCACAAAAAACCTCAGTGATGAACCAAAAATGTTTTTCTTTAAAATTGGTATTAACCAAATATTTGAACAGGATAAATCTGTAGTACTGAGGGAAATTGGGAGCAATTCAAGTAATTTCTCTGGTCCCATGGCAGTAACAGCGGATCCAATGCATTCTTTGAGCTGCAAATACCGAAAAAGAGGAACATTGACATCCAAGACTGTCAAACTAGTAGATGAAACTCAGAACTCTAATTACAACTAGAAAGCCGGATGAAAATATCGCCAAGGAAAACCAGAAACAAGTTTGCCTATGCCTTGGGAAAAAATAAAATATCGGTTTGTACTAAAAATTGACTCCATAAAATAGTGAACACCGCACACTCAAACCAAAACCAGAAATGAAATTTGCATTTTCTTCATGTTCAATTTAGAAGCCAAACACCTTAATAGAATCAAATTCAAGTAATCAGATAGTCGGATGCCCAAATTAAATGTCATTCCTGCTCAAATCAAACAGGCCATAATGAAATGAAAATATGAGTAAGACATCGTGCAACTTGCTATCCAATTCAAATTCCATTTTTTCGACTTCTGGGGCTGTCAAAAATTCATAATGTAGAACATAAACAAAAGATCAGAAGTTAACTTCAGAGAAGTAACATTGGCACATAGTTCAACTGCTTCCAGCAAATTAACAAAAGAGTGGGTTCTGTTTCACATTTGAACTCCCATTCAGACAAAGACTAGTTAGCAAAAAGAGAGAGAAACTTCCATGAATACTCACGTGACTAACTTCTGAAGAACTGGCAGGGGCAGCATTCACTAAATCAGCGAGTTTAAGAAGTATTTGCCTCATGAAGATGTCCGACATCACACCTATGGATATTGAAGGCAATTAAAAGATAGACAGAAACCAGCATCCCAGATGAGGGAGAATAGATGATTACATATAGAGGTCAATAGTTCTGGAACACAAGTTCCCATAAAAAGCTAATGACTGACCGCACAAAAGCTATTATTAGCTGGCATAACTGTGCTGTAAATATAATTATTATATGTTACTCATTAAGATATGGAATTTTATGCTAAGCATGAAGCTATAAAATTGATTTGGCTGTTGTCTGCAAGCAAACAATAACAGGGACTGCCAAAAAAAATTAAAAAAAAAAATATGTATATGGATAAACAAGAACCCTTCTATGCAATAGCCTAAAGCCAAGACAAAAGAAGGGATAATAATGCAAATATTCCCCATAGCTCAATCAAGGGCCAATATACAGGTTCTAACAAGTACAACCATCTTGACCTATCCAGTATCACACAAAAGTAAACGGAGTCAAGAATATTCTTGTACTGCCACATATCAAGGAATCCTTGATGTCCACTTACCAAGCTTGAGGAACAGAAAACCCACTACTGAACAGAAGTGTTCGCTTGGAATTTGAGATGAGGCACTCAGCACATTGTATAATGTCGTGCATGTAATTTGTATTGCTTTGAACTCTGCATTACCAGTTATCCTATCCCCCATTTCTTGGCTTCCAATGGTTATGAAGCTTTTTCCATCAATATGTTGGTCTATTAGTTCTCGAAGTATGATGGATGTTTGTACAGCAACATCATCCTCAGAAGATAGAAAGCCTGATAGAGAGCAAAGAAAACAAGTGTGCAACAGATTGTTCAGATATGTCAACGCGTGGCTCGGAATTTAGAACACATTTTTGAAAATTGGGACAAAAAGAAAATACTTGACAATTAAACAAGCAGAAAATAAACCATCTGTTTCTCTCCGGGTCTTAATCAGAAGTGTCATCTAGTAAGCAGAATGAGACCTCTCTCAAGTTGTCTTTCAAAACGAAGAAGTAGTGCACGGAATTCTTGTCATCTCAGTAAGCACAACACAAAAAATAAAATCATCCCTTTCCTGTTCGAGGGGGAAAAAGTGAGGATCATTCTTCAGTTACAATCTTCAGTTTTCCATTCATCTTCTTCAACCTTCCTTCTGGCTCAAAATACACAACCCAAAATGCATCTTGAGTGAATTATATAAAAGATATACTTATGTTTGAAGTTGTTAATCAGCTTCACGAGGACACCTCTACAGCTTCTGAGGAATTGTTGCCACACCAGATATTATGATTTTAAAGTTCTCGTCAGGCAAATGAAATTAGAAATGCCAATATATATTAATATAATAGAGATTAGGTCAGGAAACAAGTACAGATGTCAGACATGACAAAAAAAAAAAAAAAAAGATTGAACCATACAATCAGACCTGCTAACGATGCCGGTAGCGTAGAGAAATAGGATGTCCATTCATTGGTACCACCATCACGAAGTTTCTTTAAAGCAGTTTTGGCTAAATTTGCAGCAAACAATACACTGTCAACTGGGTTCTTTTCTCCCAGAGATATGTAGGAAACTAATGGCCTCAAGATGTCTTCAGCATTAGACATATTAACTTCAGTTCCTGAAGTTGCAGAAATTGCCGAAATAACATCCAAGAGATGTCTTGTCAGCACTGAGAACTTGGAACTCAAGATTTTCAATAGTTGTGAAAGCATTTTCATGCGGAGCTTGGGAGAGAGATGTGGAGCAACGTGCTTAATCACATTCAGTAAATGAAGAAAGTCTTGCTGTTCAGGCCTCGACATTGCTTCACATTTGGCTACATCAACAATTCCTGAATTGCTCATTTTTATGGCACGTGGCATCTGGTCTTTGAGCAACAAGTATATTGATTTACTGGCCTTCTTGATGATACCAGAGGATTCAAACGACTTGAAAACTGTCAAAAGACAGTCTAAAGCACATTTCCTCACCTGAAACAAGTAAAATGATAGGCAAAAGGTAAGGTTGAAAATTATCTTCATTCCTGGTCCAGGAAATCATTATGACATGCCCAACCCATAAACCAAAAACAAAATTCATTTTACATTGCTATTCAATGTATCAGTTTTACATTGGCACTGACCCCAAAAGTTAAAGTACAAATAACAAATAAGATGTCAATGGTCATGATACTGTTTTCGATGATCAAAGTTCCAGTGGTTTACATGATCCAACTAGCATAGCATGCTAAAATTAGTTAATATGCACAGTGTGACTTTTTTTTTATTTTGAACAAATGTACCACGTAACTTCGTTTCATGCACTTACATAGTCCCCGCAAGCACATCATTTAGACATTCATCTTGCCTTACTTTACTGAATTAAAAAGTTGAATGCAAATTTCCTCACTGTTAAAACACATAGTTTACACAAACCTTGGGCCGTCTATCGAATGAGAATTTAACAAGCCACTCGAACCCAAAGGAAACCAAGTCCCATTCCTTCAAATTGTAGTACTCCGCAACCAGAACGCCGACACACTTCACAACAGCCCTTACACCTGAAGTGCCCAAATTACTCCCACTCTCCTCAACCGTTGCCGCCAAAACCCGAACCGCCTCCCCTGCTTTCTCCGGCTTAATTTCCCCTCTACCAACCAACGGAAGCACGATCGATAGAAAAGAGGTTAGCGCGCCAAGAGCATTGGAGTCTAGGATTTTGGAACTGGAAAGAGAAGTAATGGTGGCGGCGAAGTATGATATTGGCGTGAGGGGCAGAGAAGAGGATTGGATGATGGAGCGGGTGGCGGCGGCGGTGGCACATAGATGGCGGTGCTGAACGGCTGAGGAGCGAGCGTAGCGGGTTAGAAGCTGTTGGCATATGTCGGAGTTTGCCGCGAGCGACTGGGTTGCTTCGACGGTGTCGTCGCCCATGCTGGTGGTGGATGAACGCTAGCCTGGAGGCAAAGGGGTGATAGAAAGTGTATTATTACTCGAAGTAGGGTTTTGGAAGTAGATATTAGAACTAGAGAACCGCGACTTTAACAGTTAAAATATGATAATTACTATAAACCCCCAACTTACTCCATTTGTGTCTAGGGTCCAAGGTGACAAAGGATTATGTAAATTGAATTAAATTAATTGAATTTAATAAATTGAATTATGTTGAACTGAATTGAACTGAATTAAATTTACTAGATAATAATAATAATAATAATTCTTAGCAATACTAAATAACAATATATATAACAACTACAATAGCAATAATAATAATAGTAATAAAAATAATAACAATAATTTTATTGATAATATTAATACAAATAATAATAATGATATAACATCACAAAATATACAATAACAATAAAATTATTTATATTAGTAATAATAATAATAAAACTATTAATAATACTATAAACTATATATAATATTATTGATGATATTGGTATCAACAATAATATTAAAATTATTGATACTAAAAATTATATATAATATTGTTGATGAAAATATAAAGAATAATAATAATATCACATAATAACATATACAACAACAACAATAAAATTATTTATATTTCAACAACAAGAACAATAATAATAATAATAATAATAATAATAAATATTAATAATATTACGAATTATATATAATACTATTAGTAATATTGATATCAATAATAATAAAGTAGAATAGTAAAATTAAACTGCATATGATTATTGATATATTTATATAGTAATATTGATGATTAATAATAATTTTAGATAATAATATATACAATAATAATTATTATTTGTATTGCAATAACAACAACAAAAATAATAATAATAATAATAAGATTGACATTAATAATATTATCATATATAATATTATTGATAAAGTTAATTAATATCAATAATAATACTCCAAATAGTTGATTGTATTATAAAATGACATATACAATAATGATAATATTATTTATATTACAACAATAAAAATCTATATCTATATATATATATAAAGAATGAGTTTCATGTCTTAATATGAGTATTAATGCCATTAGCTAAGAAACTCTCTATATATAAAGAATGAGTTTCATGTTTTAATGTGAGCATTAATGGCATTAGTTAAGAAACTCTATTATGCAAAATTGTGAAGCTTGATGAGGCCGTTAATCTAGAGCTTCATTTGAAAGCTTTTAATAACTTTTAAAGTTTCGTGACATTAAAGTTCTTCAATTGAAGATTTAAGTTGAGTTTTGAGTTCCGTAGTGACATTAGAGATTTTGAAAAGTTGGAGAGTCTTTTTAATTTATAAGAACTCGAAGAGTTTTGTAACTAAAACATTAGTTTTCCATTACATGATCTTTGGTTTGCAAGAAAAAAGAGTAACGTCTAACTTTTGGTATGCAAGCCACATTAAATATCTTGAAAATTTGGAGTCTTTTTAATTTATAAGAACCCGAAGAGTTTTGTAACTAAAACATTAGTTTTCCAGTAGATTAAGGAATTTTTAAGACCATGGTTATATTTTGCCATTGAGTTTTGGTACAAATATCATCAATTCACAAGGTCACTAATCTGTGTTATAATCCTTTCAACTATTCAAATTCGAGAGTTGAGTTTCGACAAAAGTTGTGTAAGTAATCTCAATAAATAAAGGTCTTAATATTATGATATTACCTTTTTTTTTCTTAAAAATGTCTAAACAATGACATATTTTCAAAAGAGAACTGTTGCGTATTTTACATTCACGATTTGTCATCTACCGCTTTTAACCCAAAAAGTTGAAATAGCTCAAGCCATGAAAAAGAAAGTATCTTGGTGTGTGAGTGTTAAAAGTGAGATGCTGAGGTGGCTATTTAGCTGAAGCCATGATACCGTGTCCTTTAATATATAAATATTGAGTTTCATCATTAAACGTGAGTATTTATAATCACAAATTATATTTTTTGTAAAAAGTGTTTAATATTTATGATAACCTCTACTATATTATAAATCATTTGTGACTTTCACGGAGGTCTTAAAATATTAAGCATATACATACTTAGAACATCTACAATCATCAAGTTTTTAAGGACTTGATGCATTTAATACATATTAACCACAAGGATTGTGCAATGGAACTCGCATCATTATCACGTATCTGGGAGAATTTGTTATTCAAGCAAAAATCACTTGGAGATGTAACGACGGAATCGTTACAAATGAAATACAAGACTCGAAACTGGTACATCAATTTGGGTGTAAGAGACAAAAGAAAAAGACCTAAGTTGTGTGTAGTATAAATTTTGTTTTTGAAATAGCATGTATTGCGTTATTGTGATGAAAGTCACTCATGTATTTGATGCATTTTTATTGAAACAATTCTATTTACAAAAACTTACTTAAACAAATTTTCTTTATTCAGTCGAGTACATGATCGAAACTAAGCACAATAACTAAATACGCATAACCCTTACAAAATCGATAATTCTTTACGGTGAACAAAACACGTGCATCGCACGGGCCATGATGTCTTGTAATAATAATAGAATAGATAATCCACTCTTCATTTAATTAGGTCTCATTCTTTTAATCCACTCTTCATTGAATCTTATCCCACTCCATTATATTTTTCTCTGTCACATTTGATCATTAATAATTTTACCTTTATATAAATATAATTATTAAAAAATAATATTTTTGAAAATATCATATTGAGGCAAATTTAAGATTTATCGCTTTGCATTGGGGCAAAATTAGCTAAAAAGTTAATTTTGAGATGGAATCTTTTTGGACGATAGTTATGGGATAATTCGTGAATTTAACTCTACGTAGTTGCTTATAGTTTCACATGATTATGTATTCTATGTACCAATTTTGCAACCAAATGCACACACATCAAACAAGTAGCCATTAACATCAACTAGAATTTCTTTACTTAGTGAAATTTATCCAATTTATACATGTATATATATGAACAAAAAATCAACTCAAATGTATAAAGTAATTTTTAGCGTATGAAAAAGATGGACAAATTACTTACATAAGTTAATTTTCTCAACGATCTCTCGAAATGTTGTTTGGAATTTTATCATGAGCTACTAAGTTAAATGGTATGATAGCCTAAACTGAATATATAGAGTAATAAAATTTGTATGAGACATTATTCTTCAATTAAATCTCCTAATATTTTATCAAACTTTTACATTTTTATTTTTATGATTTACTATATTTTTAAAAAAATATTTCTCACTTTTTTTACAAAATAAGTAATTTTAGCTGTATTTTTAACTCTTCACTTTTTTGTGAAGAGCTAAATTCACAAATCGTCCCATAACCATTGCTCAAAATAGATTCAGTCTCAAAAATATTTTAGTCGATGTCCTAAAAAAGGCAATGTCACATGCCCAGTCAGCAAATCAATCAAAAGTCCCCAAATTTTGACGACACGTGAGCGGCACGCGAGCATAACAACGTCATTTTGCATTTTCCGGCGAATTTTGGGATGTTGAATGGATAATGTCAAAAATATTTAGATTAAATCAATTAAAATTAATTTTAAAACTAATGGGCTATTTATTTGTGGCTTAATGGGTTTAATGGCTTATTCGCGCAGTCGCATATGAGTGTTTGTTTACGGCTTAATGAATAAGGTATAGCCTAGCGAATAAGCCAATAAATATCACTTGTCCACATTAAGTAATGGCTTAATGAAAATCATACCGATTATACCCTATGCGCCCTTACGCGAACAAACCCTGCTCCCTGCTCCGACGACTCTTCCCTCTCGTCCCTCTCGCAGCTCGGCCTCCTGTCGTTGACAGCTCCTACCTCCTCCAGTCCTCATCGCCTCGTCACCCCTCCCTCCTCCAACCCTCGTCGCCCCGTCGGCCCTCCGGCCCTCATCGCCCTCGTCGCCCCTCCCTCTTCCAGCCCTCGTCATTCCCCCTCTCCCCTATCCATCGACGAGCTCACTGCTCTGCCTCCTCCATCCTTGGTTTTGTGTTTGGATTTGGGTTCAATTTTTTGTTTCTGATTTTGGTTTGGGCTTGGGTTTGATTTTTGGTTTTTGATTTGATTTAGTTTTGATTTGATTTTTTCTTTTTTTGGTTTTGGTTTTGGTTTTGATGTTGATTTTGATTTGATTTTGTTTTTCTGTTTTGATTTTGGATTTGAATTTATAGAAGGGGTAAAATGGTCAATTAAATTCGGACCCAAATGGTCAATCAACACATTTTAAAATCCTCATCGCCATGTCACCCTTCCCTCCTCCAACCCTCGTCGCCCCTCCGGCACTCATCGCCCTAGTCACCCCTCCCTCCTCCATCCCTCGTCGTTCCCCCTCTCCCCTCTCCGTCGACGAGCTCACTACTCCGCCTCCTCCATCCCTGGTTTTATGTTTGGATGGTTCAGTTTTTTGTTTCTGATTTTGGTTTGGGCTTGGGTTTGATTTTGGTTTTTTATTTGATTTTAGTTTTGATTTGATTTTGGTTTATGATTTGATTTTTTTTTTTTTTTTGGTTTTGGTTTTGATGTTGGTTTTGATTCGATTTTGTTTTTTTTTGTTTTGATTTTGGATTTGGATTTATAGGAGGGGTAAAATGGTCAATTAAATTATTAAGGCATTTTATTGAGATTAAAACAATTAATAACCCTTATTTATTCATACAGACGGTCTAATTTATACCGCTAATCGATAACGATCTTCATGAAAACCAACCAAACAACTGATGAATCTATTTTATATACTCCCTCCGTCCACCATCTTTCTTTACATTTGTCATTTTCGTCCGTCCACAACCTTTCTTTACACTTCACTTTTTCTAAATAAGGAAACTTTTTAATTCCACTTTTATCCTTACACATCAACATCATTACTTTTTTTAATTCCACCTTTATCTTCACACATCAACATCATTACTTTATCTACACTAAATTACTAATAAACATGCACCCAAGTGGGACCCAAATTACACTCACTACATATGTCTACTCAAAGTCAATAAACATTATTAAAACTCGTGTCGGGTCAAACTGTAAAGGAAGATCATGGACCGAGGAAGTAATAGTTATATGACCGTTTAAAATTTACTCTATGGAAGAGGTATAAAACTAGTTTATTAGAATTGCTTAGGCCCTGTTTAGTTCAGGAAAATTATTCCATTATTCTATTCTAAATTTTTCAATAGTATTCCAAAATATTCCGTTTTCAGAAAAATATGGAAATTGGAGAAAATATGTTCAGAAACAGTCCAATTTTCTAATTTGGAATACGCGGTATTCTATTATTCCAAATTTTTAGAATACTCCAGTTCAAATTTGAAAAACAAGCTGAGATTGTTTTCCAAATTTTGACTTGTTTTCCAGAAAATAGAATATTGGAATATCGCATATTCTAAATTATTCCAAATGAACTGTTTATGAACATGTTTTTCAAATTTTCTTGTACTCTAGAATATTATTCTGAAAAAATGAAATAATTTTTCTGAACTAAAAGGCCTTATTGCTTCAAAAAAAAAAAAAGAGAGAGAATTCCTTATATTAGAATATGAGGGAAATTATCCCCAGGCGTAAATTTCGAGCGAGGAGGATATCTTTCGCTGGTGGCGTACGGCGTGGGTTCGAATCCTCGTGGGAGCATCCGCTCTTTTCAGGGATTTAAACCTTGTATGTTTATTCAGTTGAAGCATCCTCAAAACCGGGTTGCTGAGGCATAACCTGCGATTTAACCGGGGGTAGGAATGAGGGATCGGACCTACAACCCCCAGGATTCAACCTCGGTCAAAAGAAAAAAAAAAAAAAAAGAATATGAGGGAAATTCTATACCCTCAAAAGTCAATATAGTTAAAAAGCACTTTACCCCCCCCCCCACCCC
The DNA here is from genome assembly GCA_033398695.1 of Orobanche coerulescens. Classification (NCBI taxonomy): domain Eukaryota; kingdom Viridiplantae; phylum Streptophyta; class Magnoliopsida; order Lamiales; family Orobanchaceae; genus Orobanche; species Orobanche coerulescens. The sequence goes on along the minus strand of CM065807.1, from coordinate 3,005,456 downwards.
ACCCACTGCCCTTCCTTTAATCTCGCGCTTCTCTTTTTCTTTTGAGGAAAGTTCCCACCTTTCTTAACACAGATAACTAACGCTTCTTACTACGCCAAGCAGTTGGGGGGGAGAGAGAGAGAGAGAGAGAGAGAGAGAGAGAGAGAGAGAGAGAGAGAGAGAGAGAGAGAGAGAGAGAGAGAGAGAGAGGACGCTGCGCGGATTCTAATTAAAAGAGATATAGCTATAAAGAGAGAGAGAGAGATTGAAAAGGAAACCATGGGAAAGAAATTCACGAGAAAGAGCAAAAACAACTGCAGCAGTGAAGGCTGGGGAATGGGTTTCCTCTTAGTTTTCTTCCCAGAAGAAGATCACGAGAATTTCAGTCTCTCTTCATCAATTAAACGCACAATTTCGTGTCATCTTCTCCACAAAGCCCAATCCACAATCTCCATTTGTTTGCTCCTCGTGTTCACAACCCTACTCCTCTTCGCACTCTCCACTCTGCCCTCCGCCGCCACCGAGTCCGCCGCCGTCCGCCGCCTCTACAGTGTCTCCAGAAGAGATCTACGAGAATTCCATCCTCTAGCTCCAGCTTCTCCACCTTCCAATTTATCACGTGCATTGCAAGGGATGGGCACCCTGTACAGACGAGGCACCAGGGCTATGAACGACGTCGTCGTGGCACATGCACCCGAGTCTCTCTCTCTAAACGAGCTCAAGCTCTTTCTTCGACTATTTTTCCGGTCCGGCCTCGCTTCGAAAGCCGATCTACTGCTCATATTCCCATCCAGAAAATCCAGAACAGCTAATTTCGACAATCTAATTCTTCAAGAGCGCGACTGGTTCTTCGAGCTCCTGACTCGGTACAAATCGAGCAACAATTCTCATTCCTCAGCAAGTTTCGACGTGACACATTTCACTAGAATTGTGGGTAAGAAAGATAGAGAAAGTGGAGAGACATTATGGGGTCAAAAAGCTCGAAGCAATCACAGAGGGGAAAGCGATGCTGAGTCGACTCGGACGAGTTACGGCTCGGTGGTGGGTTTCGACGTGGACGAGCTTGACCCGGGGAATTCTCTTTCCGGATTTTTGGATCATGTCCCAATAAGTCTAAGGCGATGGGCTTGTTACCCGATGTTATTGGGTCGGGTAAGACGGAATTTTAAGCACGTGATGTTGGTCGATATAAAAGATATATTGATACTCGGTGATCCACTCTGCCGAGTCAGAAATCAAAGTCCCGAGACAGTTATTATAAAAACTCACACTCAATGTAATTCAGGCAAGCATGGTAAGCAAAAAATGGAGAGGTCCGAGTCAACTCGGAGGAACTTGGTCCACCCGAGTGTTGTAATGGGCGGATCGAGAGGGATTCGTAGATTATCGAATGCGATGTTCATGGCTATCGTAAGAGCTTCTATCCAACATAATAATAAGAAGAAGAACATGGTCGCCGAGTCAAGCATTTTTAATCAACTCATTGGAAATGTTCATGTGCTTAAAAACGTGAATTTAACCGTGTCGACTGAGGTGCCCGACCTGAGTTCACTGAACGGGTTGGGTTTGAAGTCGGGTTCTCATTTGTTTACGGAGAATTATGGATCGATTAAGAGAAGTAGTAGTAATTTGGATGTTATTAATTCTATGGCGATGAAGCATATATGTTCATTTCCCATTGATTCTATAGTCTATAGTGATTGCTAATTAATAGTGGAAAAGAACTAAGACCTTAAAAAAGGGTTTTATAGATTTTATTTTATTTTTATTTTGGTTTTGGTTTTATAGTTGATAGAATTTATAATAAATAAGTGCTTTTGGTAGGGGTGGTTCGGTACGGTATACCGAAAATTATCATTCATACGTATACCGTACCGATATTTTCGGTATGACAAAAATCATATCGTTACCATACCGAAATTTTCGGTATACCGAAAATTTCGATATGACATATTTACATATTGTTACTGTACTGAAATATCGGTATACCGAAATCAAGTCGGTATACCGTTAATTTTTCGGTATATCGAAACTTCTACTGTATACCGAATATTTTAAGATATATAAAAAAAAATTCAATATACTATACAGAGTTTGGTATATTGAAAAATTTCGATATACCGAAAATTTTCGGTATATCGAAAATTTTCGGTATATGTCTAGAAAAATTCTGTATACCGAAAATTTTCAGTATACCTCGATATATAAAAAATTTCAAAAGCTCATACCGTTACCGTACCGAAAATACCGGTAACAGTATCATACCGTATCGAAAAAACCGGTATACCGAAAATTCCCGATATTTTCGATATTTTTCGGTACGATATCTTCGGTATTTTGATATTTTTGATATTTTTCGCAGCCCTACTTTTTGGTCATTTAAGTTGCCATACTAGTATTTTATACTTATATAAATATATACAGGAAGTAGAAGACTAATTGATTATGTCGACGAGTCTTCATGCTTAGAACGCTGGAGTCTGGTGGTACCGAAATTGCCATGGACTTTTATCTAAGTCTAGATGTACGGAGTTCGACTCTTAGAAAAGACAAAAAAAAAACTGAGATCAGACTCCGCGTAAAATTATAAACTATATATATAATTTTTCTACCCCTCAAACAGATTCATACAAAAAATTAGATGCAATAGTCATAGTTTTTTGCAATCAATTAAAGTTTTTGACAATTAAATTTCAAATTTTACATTGGAAGGGCAAATTTTCGGAGGAAAATTATAGGCCGGAATAAGGGAGTGTGATTTTGTTCACCCTCCTAAAAAGAGGGTGAACTTACCCTCCATAATTGGAGGGTAATTTTGAGATATAAAAATTAAATTTTTTAATTTTTGTTTTTCCTATGTTATTCTATTTGTCGAGATCTTTAATTTGAGTATAATTTTGATACATAATTTTGTAGTTTTTTAATTTTTTTTATTTTTGAGTGATAAAAATAAGGAGGCAGAAGCGCATTCCCTTTTTTTTTTTAGAAAGACCCGAATACCCCGAAAGACGATTATGCCCTCATGCTTTCACTTTTTTCCAGCATCTTTTTTCCTCACTAACCCCCTTGCCAGGGGCGGATCTATGTTGAGCATGGTGGTGCATGTGCACCACCAAAATTTTGTAAAAAAATGACCCCGTTTATTTATGTAAATGTCCACTCAACTCATATTTTTAACAATTTTGTGTAGTTATGACTGTGGTGTGCGTTATCATTTTTGTATTTTTGATCTACTCGTTATTTATTATTTGACAGTATTTGAATTCGTTTAGGAAATGAATTATTTAATATCCAGTCCTGGATTACTAATGTCATGTGTGAAATCTTAAATGTGTCCCTACAAAAAATGCTTGAATTTATTTTCATATAATTTTTAAAATATTAGCACTAGATACTTAAAAAATAAGGCATAGATTATAAATATATGAGTATATAACAATCATAACCACGGTTCAAACAGAAAATTAAATATTGAATTGAATAATTCTAATCAAATGAGCTAACATTTTTAAGTTTGTTAATATTTTGTATTAAATAGGGTTTTGAACTTGGGTATGTTAATAAAGATAACATTTAAGTTCCTTTTCCAATCCAATCACAATATAATTTTAATCTGATAATTTTATACTACTTTTGGAAAAAAAGTTATTCTTAGGTCCTAAAAATTGGAAACCCTCTGTGAGGTACAAGTCGCACCTTCTCAATACTTTATCCATCATGTTCGTCGGGGGCATCAGTAGAAATTTTGTGCTGGATTCGCCTATGCCTTGCTATGATGATTATTGATTAATTTACCCCTCTAGTGTGTAGTTTGTGGCAGTCTATGTTGCACAGGTGCGGGGGGCGGGTGCGGGTGCGGGCAGATACGAGTGTGGGAATACGGTTTTTTGAAAATGTTAGGGTGCGATACGGCAAGGATACGTCTGTTTATTTTATATTTTATTATATATAACACTTGTTATATATAAAAAACACAATTCAAATATCACCATAAAACCAATTCAAATACATAAAACAAGTCATACAAAAAATCCCGTACGCGAGTCCGAATTTTTTTTTTTTGCACGGATTCGCCACTTGACGAATCCCGTACAAATCCCACGTGAATCGCACCCGCACCCATGCAGTATCCGATACTGCCTAGGTGGCAGTCAATTAAGCTCATCAAACCCTAAGTTACTTCCCGTTCAAGGCAACCAGAGTCTAGGCCATGTAAGATGGGATTTGGTCTATTGTTAATATATATATATATATATATATATATATATATATATATATATATATATATATATATATATATATATATATATATACACGAAGTTATATTAAATACCAAACTTTTCTTACATACAAGGACTCATCCCCACCATTCATCCAAAAAGAAATCAATGGTTGATATTAAAAGATTTAATATTTCACACATTTTTATAATTTAAATATCTCTTAAATTGCTAATCGTTGTTTAAAATAATTACATTATCGCGACGAAGCATTTAATTATCTTTCTATAGACGACACTTTGATATACTTTCGACAAAAAAAAATTCTTTTTTTTCACGTTTTTTTTCGTGGCCGAAAAAATCATATGTGATATATCATATGTGATTTTTTCGGCCATGAAAAAAACGTGAAAAAAGCGAAAAATTTTTTTTGTCGAAAGTATATCAAAGTGTCTATCTATAGAAAGATAATTAAATGCTCGTCGTAACGGTATATTTTTTTTGACTTAACGATTAATGGTTAAAAAGATATTGATATTTGAAAAAAAATGATGAAAGTGAGTTTTTTAAATTGTTGGGATTAATCTCATCCATTAGATCAAATAAAGATGGAGGGAAGATGAAGGATGGAGATTAGTCCCTTGGTATGTAAAAAGAGTTTGGTCCTCAAATGATCTTAAATCATATATATATATATACCGTATATATATATAGGGGAAAGTGAATGTGTGTATTTGTGAGTTGGGTGAAAAACACTCACATACATTTTTTTAATATGTAAAATACATGTGGGCCCTCATTCATTCATTAATATTAAAAAAATAGTATGTGAGGTGTTTTTCACCCAACTTGGGTGGGGCTGTCACACACATTCACTTTCCCTATATATATATATATAGTAATATAAATTTGTATCTATAATAAAAAATGACAGTGATATTTTTTTATTGTCATCGTAGTGTGCATCTAAAAAACAATGACACTTCGTATTTTTCATATTTATTAGTTACTAGGAAGCTTAACATAGCCCATTACCCAGCTCATTCCATGAGCCAGAGTCGGCCCAGAACCACCACAGTTCGACTCGTTTTTTATTTATTACTAGATGTTCCCCGGTGCGATGCACCGCATAAGATATTCTCTTATTAGAAAATAATTTCTCGATTTCTAAATTTATTTTTGATGATCTTCGACATGAATATCATATTAGCGTTAGTGTATTATGGGGTGTAATATAATTTAAGAAAGAGTACCACATTAGCGAAGTGTTAAGTCAATTAGTGTCCATTACATGAACAAATTTCCTGGACATGCCGAAAAAAGTAGGAACAAATTTTAGAGACGAAAGTAATATGTGATTAAGTCTTAATATATGTGTGTGTGCAGTGTATGTTTTATTATTTTTAGTTATTATAATTAAATAAATATCATAATTTATTTTTTATGTAAGCAATAAATGAGCTAATATATTTTTGTCTTGCATCAATTAATTTTACTGAAAATAAATATGCATAGTTTTTATAATATAATTTTTGTGTGCAATCGGTCATTATTGTAAATCCATCAAATTTATTATATTCATATGAATGTCTAGTTGAAAATTGTGAAATAAAAATTAATTTGATATATTTTTAATAAAAATAAACTTGATTAAAAAAATTATAAATATTTAAAATTTTAAGCTAAAAAATAAAGGAAGGATTTTTTTATTGGTCGATGAGTGTAAGTTGTGGAATAAAACTCCCACAATACATATCTAGATTTTTTTTTAAGAAATTTAAGGATAAATCTCAATATATAAACTATATTTTAAAATAAAAAATCAAAAAATTTAGAGAGTGACATGTGTCACGACTCTCTTTTAATAGAAAGTATAGATTTTCAGTATATTTTAAATATATAATATAATAATATATAATTTTATTTTCTTCTAAAGGATAATAATTTCGAAAATATATAAAAGTTATGTTTCTTTTAAAAAATAACAGATCGGTCCAGTCCGACCCGGGTCCGGCCCTACCGATCCGGTACCTGCCAACCTAATATACTACTAGCTTGATTCCGATTCAGTATTTTCCAACACCGACACCGTGACAATATGACACGAATTATCCAGTGGCAAGATGATAATCACTAAAAAAAAAAAAATACCCTAATTTTGGATATAGTTAAGAATGTCAAGAAACCAAAGAACCCAACTAGTAATTTCTCAATTAGTATAGTCCACAATATAATCTAAGTATAACATAATCATATGAGAAGTACAATATAATCGTAACTAACGTATCACATAATTACAGTGAAAAAAAATAACGCAGATTTATCACCGCAAGTGTATCACGTTGAAAATTATAATTACAACTGATATACCATACGCGGTAAGTAATATTATGCAGTATAATTTTCCAACAATTTCAATATATTATCTAAAATTATCGTCAACTTGTTGTTATTCTATACAAATGCATCACTTAAATCAATTATTTAACCCAAATCAAAAGCAATATTTTCGGATAAAATAAGGATGGAAGATGGAGTGTGTTTATTACCAAAAATTATTTGGAAAACTAATTTTGATAATCGTCGCCTTTAAGGTTTGTACAAAAATTAGACCCGGCAATTTATCACTCGACATGAAAACACGACACGAAAATTTAGTGTTTGGGTTTGCATTTTGAGTACACGACACGAAAATACACGAACACGAAAGTACACGACCGAGATTTAGTGTCGGTTTTGTGTTACCCTTTGGGTACACGACACGAAACCTCAAAATAAATAACTAAATAAATAAATAAATAAAATATAATATTTTATATTTAATTTAATAAAAATATATATTTTATGAATTATGTTTATACTAAACTTTAAAATTTGAAAATATAATGTGAATTTTCATAAATTTCGTGTAAACATTCGTGTTTTCGTTGCCATTCGTTTCATTTCGTCTACTAAAACCTATAAAAATAATATTATAATATTAAAATTATTATTTTTATAATATTTTAATATTTATTTTATATTATGTGCCTGACACGAAAACACGACACGAAACGACACGAATTTGCGCGGTACGACACGACATGACACAAATTCATTTAGTGTCGTGTATGAGTTTGGACTTTTGGTACACGAAACACGAAAGTACACGACACGAACGAATTGACACGTCTAACCAAAACTTACATCATAGAAATTTCTGTGTTGTGGCTGTGATTGCCGTCCAGCGTCCTCTACTAGGAGCTTTTTCAATCAGAGATTTGATAGTTTGGGTGGAATTTAGGATTCGAATAATTAAAGATTTCAACACGAATTGTCAATTTCAGTTCGGTTTGATTCGAATGAGAGAAAAATTAGTTCGGGTCCTGAATAATTTCAAGATTTCAATAACCGTAATACCCAATAAGTAATACTCAAAATATAAATCCTACAATATGTTTGATAACTGTTTTTATATCTAACTTTTTTTTACGTATTATATAAACTAAAAATCCATGACTATCTCTTTCCTCGGATGAATTTAATAATAACCATAGTAACTGAATTTTTTTTGATTCTTTTCTGCTGCTTCTAATAAATTTTAAATGTAAATTTCGATTTGGTATTTTTGATTTCTTTAGAAAATTACTTCAATTTCTAAAAGTTCAGTTCCCGAATAAAATAATCTGGATCCGAACCCAAATTACAGATAATATTAAAAACTTTGGGAGGCAGTCATTTTCTTTCTTGCCCACTACTTCTCAAGAATATATATATATATATATTTAAAAAAGCAATAACAGACCATTTGAAGTCTACTTTCAAAATATAATTATTTCACATAAGAATTTACTTTCAAAATAAAATTTTAATATTTAATTAAAATTTCTGTAATATTTTTTTGGTTATATATAATATAACTAGGTTCTTTAAGAAGAGAGAATCGTTGGTTCCGTCAATCATTTATTTCTCTTTTATATCGTGATGAGATGAGAAAACAAACTCCCAATTTAGTAATACTCATTATTAAAATCAAAATTAGTTTTGTGATTTTAACTTTATGATCAACTTCAAAAGATCAAAACCCTAATTAAAATTAGGGTTAATTTGATAGAAATACACTACCTTTTTGGAAATTTGATTTTTAACATGACCTTTTAAATCGCTCTCAGAATACACCATCTTTTCACTAATTTGAATTTTAGCCCGAGATGCAAAACCCTCCAAATTATAGCTTATGTGGCCGTCGGAATTTTACACGTGGAGTGGAATATTTGCTCTCAAATTCAAGGACTATTATTCTATATACCAAACCATGATGCCAATGATATACAATAATATAGCAATAATAAATCTTTATTCAATTTATGTTCATAATTATAATACAGTGCACTCACTCTCTCATCATCTGCTAACAACTCAATATCTGGCTGGCCGGTGTCAAACTACATAACGACACAGACTGGTGAGATCGAATACTCAAAATACACGGACCGGCAAGATCACACAACAAAATCAAAATCGAATGAAATCTCATTACAACACATAGCCATGCAGGGGCCAGTATGCAGTAGCGGAAACGAGATCTAACTCAACAATATAAAGAACTCGATTGATTAGTATCGTAGCCTGTAAAATCCAATTCACGTGTAAAATTCCTGTGGCCACGTGTAAAATTCCGATGGCGACATAGTTTTCACATTTCTGGCTAAAATTCAAACTAGTAAAAAGGTGGTGTATTTGAGAGCGATTTAAAAGGTCAAGTTAAAAATCAAATTTTAAAAGAAGTGTATTTCTATCAAATTAACGGTTAAAATTATTAACCAATTGTTTGAATCCACTCACGACAAAATAAAAAACAAGTTAAAAAGATGGATTTTGCAAGTCAACAATGCTAAAATTTAAAAAAAAAAATCTTTTAAAACGACAAAAAAGAATATACACTATCATCAAAAAGGGAAAAAAAAAGGATTTTTTTTCTCAAGATTCTAGCAAGATCATCATGATCAAATCACACAAATATTTTTTTTTGGGCTGTGCCAATGGCAATGATCAAAGCACTTGGTATTGAATTAAATAAGATCATTAGAAAAAGAAACACTACGTCCGTTCTAAAAAGATTGTCCAATTTTAACTTTTTTAAATATTTACCGAGTTAGTGTTATATTTTAATTTTCAAATGTGACAATTTTGAGAAATTAGAAAATATGTCAAAGTGTACAATCTTTTTAGAAGTATATTGATTAAATCACTAATGATCAAATAATGGAGTTTTCTGAACTAATATGCCTTAACAAAAGTTCCAAAACATGCCTCAACTTATACATTAGTTTATTGAAATATCATAGATTATCCGGTAAGCTACAACACCAAGTATTTAGAATTTATCGAACTAGCTAACTGTATTTTACTAATTTACCTTCGTTATTGTTTTGAGAATTACATTGATTAGCAATTTAACATGTGATGTCATTTATGTTTTTCAGCTATCCGTATAAATTAGTTTTGTCGGACATTAATAAATCAATCAACAAACTCGATCAACTCGAGCCTTTAAGTAACCTTCATCAGCTACCAACTATTATCGGCTTCGGCTAACTTATCAAATCAGCTAATATTTGTCCTTATTAACAGATCATCATTGATCACATCACTCAAGAATCCAATCACTAAGGTAGCGTTTGGTACGCAGGCAGACCGAGCGACAGACCTGGACAGGACTGGATGACCGAGCTATGAAGAGACAAGATGTGATCAACAGGACAGGACGGGACAAAACAAGTGTCTGTCTTGTGTTTGGTAAGACTAGGACTAGATAGGACATGAGTAGATACTTTTCCTTAAACTTGTTTGATGATTTTATATATCATATAATAGTTATAAATGACACAAATAAAGAATATATATTTAAATAATTTAATTTAAAAGTATTTTAATTTTTTACAGAATTTTCAAACACATAAATACATACATGAATGATAGTACAAAAGGTGGACGTGGGCGACGGTGTTTTGCGATGGTGGTGACGGCAATGGGTGGTGGTGATCGGTGGAGATAGAAATGGTCGATGATCGAAGTGGTGGATATGGTAGACAATGATAAAGGATGGTTGGGGGTGGCTACCGGTGGCCGCCAATGGTGGTGGTGATCGGTGTCACTGTAGGTGAAGGTGGCTGACAGTGATTGTGGCGATCGGTGGAGGAAGTTGTAGTAGAGAAAGAGATGGAAGTGGTCAACCATAGCTGGTGGTGGCTAGTGGTGGCGACCATAGGTGGTGGTGATCAATGATAGTAATGGTGGTGGTGATGGATGAATGGTAGTGAAGATGGTGGAGAAGCTTGTTATAGTGGAGGAACAAGTAGTGGTAGCCGAGGGTGGTTGACGATGGTTATCGGTGGCCGTCAATGGTGGTGGCGGCGGTGATTGTTGGTGGTGACCCATAAAGTTAATATCATAATAGTTATATATCAAATGAGGGTAGGTCAATAATTTTTTTGTTTTTCTCACTTTTGTCCCATGTTGTTCCACCTTTTTTGGTGGAACAAGAAAATGCCCCTTTTTGTCCCATCCCGTCCCACCCTGTCTAGCCCTTGTTCCTGTCCCATGTCGCGCCAAACGTGGGACAGTGAATTTTTGTCCTCTCCCATGTCGCGCCAAACATGGGACAGTGAGTTCTGTCCCGTCCCGTCCTGTCCTATGTACCAAAAGCAGTCTAAATGGCATTTTAAACACACTAAAATACAAAACACAACAACTACAATTTGAAATTACAAATTAATCCCTGACACTTGTTTATATTTTTCATAAAGCCTACCTTCAGAGGGATGCAAAATACAAAGGGTGTTTGTAACATGTGAGGGTATTTGCTAAATAAAAACATAACTGCAGCCTTTTGTAATTAGGCTTTAAACAGGGGTAGTTTTTGCAATTATCCCAAAGAAAACATAATATCAATGTTAAGGATAAACAATATAGATACATAATATGCACAAATTAAAGATAATACCCAAAAGAGCAACAAGTCCATAACAAATACAATATCCATAAAATTCTGGTGACAAACAACTTCATCTACATTCCTTGGCATGTACAAAGGGAACAACAATACATATTCATCCTTCTAACTGAAAAAAAATATAAATAATTAAAAGGATGAACCAAACGGGAACTTCAATGACGTTAAAATCAACCAAACCGACGAATTTAATCTTGCTTTTTGTCTTCAAACTACAATCTGGGCGGGATCATAGCACATACATATGTAGTTGAAGACGAGACCGAAAAAACAAAACAAAAAAAATAATAATAATAATAAAAATAAAAAGAGTAAAAAACACAAAACAATCTTCAGGGCCGACACCACATAACCAAACCAATACCGACAACTTGATGCATGGTAAGGCAGACAGCAAAAATCGGAGTAGAGACGCTGAAAACACAAAACTCGCCGGTGTAAAGGGAATAAGCAAATCCATTTTTAGGTTTTTTTTTAAATGGTTTACAGTCGGTTTTCAGAAGAGATCGACTTTCCTTTTGTGCATGTCCTGCTTCCACTTGGGCAACTTGTAGAAAGCTTCTTTTGTCACTCCCAGCACTGACTTGAACTCTTCATCAGATAGATAAGCCTGAAACCAATAAATAATAAGAAAAAAGTAAGCAGCACGACAATAATTATGGCTTAATTACAGAATGACTCCCGAGGCAGAGTAATTAAAAAATAGCATGTCATCTTTAAAAATTACAAACACCCCCACACACACACACATTTGTTTCTTCCTTAAAATTGCACCATTTTTTCCACCAGTTTTTCACTTACATACTATTCATTGATAGGGAAATGATTTAAAATATCATCTGTCAAACAAAAAATGTCATATATCCATATTAATAACCGTACATAAGATAATATAATCGAAAGTGGGCTCTTAATTGGGAATAAAAGCAGTTTTCAAAGTGGTCTCTTTTGTGGAATGGAGGGATTGTTAAATAAACACAAACTTTAAGGGGATGTTTGTAACACAATAAAGGCAGTAGTAATTTAAAAGAGAAGAGTTGCTAAAACTCACAGTTTTTTTTTATTAAAAAATATTTACGAAAAATGGATAAACTGTAGACGGAGCAACAAACCTCTCTGCGTTTAAAGTCAATCCCGGTAACAGGATTATCAGATTTAGCCTTCAACTGGCCATAACTAAATGTACTCTGACTATTTTCCGAGCAATATTTTTCCTGATCAACCTCTGGTTTTGGTTCTGGATCGTCCCCATTGGTTTCTGATGCAGGCTCAACTGTCTCAGACTCATTTACTTTCAACAATTCTTTGGGGTCCTCGTTCTCAAAAGCATCTCCACTCTTCACAGAAGCTGAAAACAACATATATTGTAAGGTTAATCAAAGTTTCAAAACCCAAAGCCCCCCCCCCCCCCACCCCACCCCACCCCACCCACCCAAAAAAAAGAAGAAATATGTCAACTCTGAAATTAAATTCAGAAAGTAATATTGGCGTATGGCTGGCTTCATATAACCTATGCCCACCAAAAAAGCGGACAGAACTGTAAATCATGGAACACAACCAAGATATATTCAAGTGACACCATTGGTACAAATATCACCCTTGAGGTCCTAATTACAAATATCCATAATACAAATACCGTCTTTAAAGTGCACCTATTGAGAGGGACTTGTAACACAAACACAAACCTCAAGGGGGTATTCGGAATTTTGAAACAAAACGGGATTTTTCTGTTATCTGACTAAACCTCAGGGTAGTTTTGTAAATATCCCGTGAAGTATTCCCAGAGAGCTCAAACAAATGAGTGGAGTGAAAAGTAGTTTTATAATTCGGATAATTATAAAAACTATCCATGATGTTTGGGTTGAATAGGGGAAAATTGTGGGCCGAGTCTGTATAACACTTTATCCGCCTCATAAGCAGAAACATTTCAAACACCATCTTCCTCGTAAAACAATATTTACAATTATCCCCTTTATATTTAACACATGATCAAACCTCAAGAGTTTTTTCTTAATTTCCAAACATCTCTGGTTTTCTTTTGTAATTAACCCAAACCTCAGGTACTTTTTGTAATTATCCCTTTTAATATTGGATGCATGACAGAAGAAAAATTAACAGTACCAGGAGGGCTAGCTTCGGAAGGTGGACCTCTACTTGATCGTGCAGGTGAGATGTCTGGTGATCTTTTCTTTTCGGCAGTGAGAACAGACGACAAAGCAGCCACTGCAGCTGCCCTTTGTGACCCCCCACCTTTGCCACCAGATCTTGCGGCGGAACCAGCTTTTGGAGATGAAGATGAACTGAATGCAGAGTTCAATGCGGCTAATGCCGAAGCTCTTTGAGTTGGTCCCCCGTTATTTGAACCATTAGACCTCTCCTGATTTTGAATATAGCTTAAACCAAGTCAACTATATATAAAACAAAATTCAGAACATTTGAAAATTGAGTATAAGAGTATCAATATTACTGAACTAAGAAAAAAAAATCAAGGGAAGCAATCAATCTCAGCAGGCTTCTATTTGAAAAAATAACTAATCAATAAAACAATCCATATAGCATAAGTTAGACGTAAACATCCATTTCAAGTTTGAGACATAAGTTTGACGTAGGAAAGAGTGGCAGGACACCTGATAACACGTAATATTGATAATAGCAATATTCAAACACATAATGTTGCATTATTTTAGGTTTACCTCTACAGAATGACCAGCACCAAAAAGCAGCATGACCTTCTTCTGGAATGAATTCCCATGTGCCTGTGAATTTTTTTGTTTTGTTTTTTGGTTGGGGGGGGGGGGGGGGGAGACAGTCGTTAACATCGGCATATATTATATAAGCATAGCATTGGAAGTATCATGACCCTGTATGGTCAAATGGCCAGGGTTGTAAAAGAACAGATTTTTTCTGGTTCGATTGGAGCTTCTTATTTAAATTTGATGATTCAAATTCGAATCCAAATAAGAAGCTTTTCTTAAGATTCGAATTAGTATCGAATACAAATGTGAATATATATGTATTCACTTCGAAATATTTTCGAATATTCGATCCGTATATATTATGACATTTTTTTGATAAAATAAGAAGAAATTGTAAGCAAATTCGATACGAGTATTCAAATATATTCGAAAAAAATCTCGAATCGAATTCGAATCAAGATTTAGATTTGAACTTCAAACGAATAAGAATATGAATACTCTTAAAATTTGACAAATACAAATAGAATTTTCTGATATTCAACTCAATTTTCACAACCCCACCCAATGTTTGAAAAAGCGGCACTCTGCGCGCCTTAAAGCGCGCCCCGGAGCGCCTTTAGCCGGATACGCCTTGAGGCGTTTGGCGACCTGCGAAAAGCAGGTACGGCGTACGCCTTCCATACGGGGTGCAGGTTTTTAAGGCACAGCGTATGCCTGTAGCGCCTTTTACATAGGGCGCACGCTTTCTTTTCGGAAAAAAAAAAACTGGGGCTTGGAAACGACGTCGTTTCCAGGAAGAATAAAAACAAAGTGAAAGAAGGGGCTCGACCTGTTTGACCAAAGCCAGAAACCCTAATTGGGTAGGAAAAAAAACGCCGCTGCTTAGCCTGCTACTTCTCCCGCCCGTTAAGCATAATAAAAAGGGAAAAAAAAACTTACGCCTTGGTGGGTAATGAATGAATTCCCGGGAGTTTGAGGGTGTCAATTTGAATGTGAAACCTTTGAATATGATGATTAAGATGTCACTTAGTCAGTTATTGTTGAACTTGTGGCTTTACCGTTGAACTTATGTTATTTTATTTTATTTTGGTTGAACTTATGTTTTTAAACTTTATATATGTTGTTTAAGTTGTATTATTACGTATTTGAAGCTTATTTGATTAAGGGATTATTATTTAGATGTTGGTTTATAGTAAAAAAAAAAAAGAAAAAAAAGAACGCAGTGCTTAAACTCCAGCACCTCGAGGCTTACGCCTCGCTTTTCGGCAGGCCAACACCTAGGCTTACGCCTTCGCCTTTTGAAACATTGACCCAACCAATGGCCAACAACTTACTATGAAAGATACTGATAATAGTTACTTAATTAGGCGAACACAGTTGATGGTTGCAATAAATTTTCACAATTGGTTTGCGACAAATGTCCTAAATTAACAGGAAGTAATGACAAAAATAATCGTGAGAACATATCTGTGACGTACACTAGCTTTAGCCGGATCCCATGAAAAATATGTAGTGAAAAAGCACGGCTCATTCCCTTCTGTGACTTTGTATAATGGAACATTTGGTGGTAACCCCTCAAGTGAAGCAGCCATCTCAATGTATTTCTGAGATCAAACTCCACTGGTCAATGGAGTATAGATGGACTAACAATTTCAGCGATTCAAAATTCTAAAATGTATAGTATTAGTACCTGACCAATTTCAAAAGCACTTTGCTTCTCTTTGGAGTCCACTGATTGGCCAACCCAAACAAACACTTCGGCATGTGAGTCGAGTACCACTATATCCTCGGTTAAAAGGTCATCTTGAGAGAAATTATAAATTTCTTCCACCTGGCAAATCAATATTTGTTTTATAAACACGAGTTTTTATAGTGCATCATTAGCTAAAAAGAATTTTTAAACTGATTCTCGTCGAGGTGTATACCTCAAACTTCCCTGGGAGAACATGAGGCAGCATGTGCATCAAAAGAGAAGAAGTTAGAACAAGCCAAAACTAACTTTGTTCAAAGGAGAATAGTGCATGCAATTATACAATAATAAATCTGAAAAATAATAATTAAAAGAAAAAAGGAAGTGCTACCTTTATTAAAGGAGAATGCAAACAAGTGAGGATCTCTGACGACCTCAGAAGAAACCTTCTTACTGGTGTAACTTAGTTTTCCCCCAAGAGCAAACCAAAAGGAAGAGCTCTCAGTTCCTTCTTTAGTGTGTTTGATGGTAGATCCTGGCTGAGCTCGTAAAAGTAAAGAAAATTACAGTTGTTAGTTGCAACAGAAGATGTAAGAAGTCAATGGAGAAAACTTCGTAGAAATAAACACCCAAGCTAACTCTTTTGAGATGCAATAGAAAAAGGGCAATTAAATTAAAAATGGCCATTAATTAGAACCTTGGAGTCATGTTCCGTGATGTACGTGTTGATTTTAGAATATCAATCACGTAATGTGACATGACATAGCAATTATCTCGACTCATCACAGTCTCATGATATTTTCCAGTAAGTGGAAAAACCTATGATGTTGATGGTTTATGAATTTCATCTCATTTGTCTTTCATATGAGGGTTGCGACAGGAAGAGCATCCGGCGTAAAACTTTGCCACTTTGTTTTTTTGCATGAATTTAGTGTTAACTAATTTTAGACAATTAGTTGGCACTATAATCTTCATGCCAAGGACCCCAACATAGTTGGGATTAAGGTGCCGTTGATGATGAAGATGATGATTAATTAGCACCATGTTAATTTAAAGACAACAGTCACATTTGAGCATTCAAACTGCAGATTCAAATAAAAAAAGATAGGCAAACCAAAAGTTTCAATACCGATTAACAGATATCAAACTAAAATCAATCAGAAACTGCTGATGTTGTCACTCGACATTGATGCAGAGAAGAATACTTCTGAAAATCCGCAATGCCTGCCCTAAATTTTAATGGAGGATTTTTCTTTTTGAGGAATATGGAGGATTTCAATGATACTCCTGGTTTCAACCAGCAAGAAAACTACTCAATACAGATTTCTTAAGGAAATCGCCAAGGGTTAGTTTCAAAAAACTCGTCAGAACGATCTCTAAAGTTATGAGAATAATAAAGGGTATAATAATTCGAATGAAAAGGATACCACAACAAGAATAGCCAACAATAAGTAAAAACTGAATAACCATAACTATCATGCCGAAATCAAAGACAACATCAAGAGGACTCGAAGACCGTGACCTTCTAGCTAATCAGTGGATTTTGCTTCAACAAACATAATGAAAAATGTCAGCATCAGATGAAAAAAAAGACCATTGAATGCGCATGAATAGCAGTATATTTATTTCAAATTTTTCAGGCGACAACCCAGGCTGGACGATAAAATTTTATGGAGTGGAGATCAATTTTGAAGAAGACATGTAAGAGCCCGATGTATTTCCACACGACGGGTACCTTTAGAAATTCGGCAACTTTGGCTGCCAATTGCTGCTGTTCAAAGGTGCCTTGAGTACCATGCCAACTGAAGATAGAAGATCCAGATTGCAGCACAAAGCATTCATACGAATTTAATGATGTTGCCACCTAAGAAGATAGTGGAAGTTGAGTAAAAAGCAGTCAACTGACATAAGCAAAAATACTTATCTACTAGAACAAACAAGAAACAACATTAATAGTCAAACTCAAGATTGAAGAGAAACAAATGAAATCTTCAAATTTTCCGTTTTACAACCCCACTTTCAAGCCACCACGATAAAGTCAAAGAAAACAACAGATTAGATTCTTTCTCAACTCCTAGAACAAATTCAGAATGTTTATCTTTCTCCGCTAACAATTTCTGTAGTTTTAATTAAACGCTTATGTAGAGGGAGGGATCGGTTAAAAAACCCAGACAACCCAGACAACCCAGACACAGGAGCAGAGACATGCAAGGAGAAACAAAGTAATAATTTAAGCACTACTAGAAATGTCATGAGTGTATATAGAAGAAAACAGGCAGAAATACTATAAGGCCAACATGTAGGTGAACTTACAGCTTCCACTTGAACAGCTTTGTTGTTATGAAGAGAGGTTCCAGATATGCGAATGAGTGCAACACCATCAACAGTGTATGTTTCATCATTTAAACCTTTGTCAGCTATGTAGTTCTTGTAACCAGAGCTCATTCCACCCTAACAGAACAGTTTGCAATTGTAAGAGAATTTTTTTTATTACATCAGACATAATCTAGAAAGAAAGAAAAACCTCCCCAACCCGTCCCCTAGCTGACTCGAACCCAGGACCTAAGTCCTAGGTACCCACTTTCTCGGATTGTAGGAGATATATATTCACATTAGGTTTTTTTGTTAGCTAGTTTATGTTCTCTTTCCCAATTCAAAGCAACGAAGGAGCACCTTAAGGAGCACCATAGGCTGAAAGATTGCAACAAACTGTGGGGGCTCTTTTCCTTGAAATATACGACCCTGGAGAAGCATAATTCATATCTCAATTTTCCAATATTTCATTTTATAATGTAGTAAAGCAATGAGGTTTACAATTACCTGCACTGGCCTCCCTTTCAGTGAGTTATATATTGTGTTGGACAACTTAGCAGCCATCTTTTGGTCCTCCTGAAAATTTGGAGACTTACGTGTTAGCTTTGTTAGCCACTCCAATCTTCGAAAAAAGTACAGCTTATAGTCTTGAGATTAAGCATCTCATATAAATACAAGCAGCGGATTTTTCTGAATCCATAAAATTACATCATGACAAGTTGAAAGCAAAAAATCAAGTAAAGTTGCATGTGTACCCAATTAAGATTAAAATAATAAGATACAACCATAACAGCAGATTTACAGAACCAACATAACGATACTGACACAGAAGCAAAAGAAAATCAAAGCCATTATGATCCATTGCCTCATCGTTCACTGAGGTTATGGCAGGTTACAACCAGTTGTAACCACAATGCATTAACAGACCGAAATATCTCTATCTCAAATGGTATGCCTTAGTTTAGAAACTCTTGGCATGAAGGTATGTACAGATTCTAATTTCCAGTAAAAAAAAGCCATTTGAATTTATAGTACCTCAATGCTGTCTTTTCCAATCCAACAACACAAGTAGTAATCATCTTTTCTTTCATGAGAATGATATGAGTAGAGCACGATATAGCAATCCCCACTGTAAAATTTTCCAATGTCTTCAAAAAGGACTGGAGTCTTGGCACTACCATCTACGCACCAAACCTGGAAACAGTTAAACAATAGAAGATCCAAACAATTAGAGGTTAAAACGCATATAACCAAAACAACCACAAATCATAACAAAAATCAGACCTCTGTTTTTCCACCTCCTTCAAGCAGAGGAGGAACATCCTCATTTACAGAAGCACTTTTACTTGCTCCCTTCACACCAGTACCTTGCTGCTTCAGTAAAGCTACAAAAATATTTCAGAACAAAATCATCTTTTATTAGACATGTCCATGACACATGCTTGACCAAATTTGGACTGATAAGTACCTGCTACTTTTCCCCTTCCCTCTTCGGCAACAGAAGGAGCTGATCCTGACGGCCAGGAATCAAAGTTGGACTTGAATGAATGATTCTCATAACCTTGAATAACCCGAGTTACATGAGTCGACTTTGGTCTATTTTGGCTAGCCAAAAAATCCTGATATATCATTTGGATATTAGAGGTCCTATAGAAAAATGTAAAGTTTTTGGCTTTTAGTATTTTTACCTCAACAGCTCGAATGGCAGTTTTTCTCTCATCAACTTGAGTTACCCGGCCAACCCAAACAAATACCTCAGCACCACAGTCCAATAAATAGCATTTGTTGTTTTCCAAAATTGACTTGGAAAGTTCACCATCTACACTCTTAACCTGACCATCAATGATGCTGCCAAGAAAGAAACCAAGAGAGGCAACCCAGAGTTAATTACTGGGTCAATAATGAAGCAAGAGGCCAGCCACTAGCTACAGGAGGTAGATTAAGTATAAAACAATAGACAATATAGGCAACCAACAGCTCTAACTCGGATATAACGAAGAATTATATATAGATAATAACTACCTAAAAAGTTGGGCAGGGGTCTTCTCTGCAATGACGTCCTCTTCAGTAGCAACCTTCTTACTAATTGGAGCAAACCCACCAAAGAGGACCCAAAATTCACCAGAATCTGTCTCGGCTTGTAATTTTCCATCATCTGAATTGGGATAACATTTACAGACAACAAAAAACAAATGAAGATACAATTAAAAGGAAAGAAAAAGAAGCATAAAAAGGGGAATAAAGAGACAGCAGATCGTGTATGTTGTGAATATACCCACCAACAATAGCAACATCGCACTTTCCCTCATGATACTTCTCCTTCAAAAACTGAATAACTTCTAATGCCTTGGCCCTTTCCTGAATATTGGAGTTCTCACCGTTGAATTGATATATCTTGTCTTTAGTGTCAAGAATAAAAACATCATCATGATTCAGAGAGGACCGCAGAAATGGGACCTGCAGGCACGGAAAAAGCAATCACTTTTCTTTCCCATTGGTGATTTTACAAAATACTGCTGTATTACTATTCATGCTTTCCATTTATGATTTCACTATTATAATATAGTATTTCAGCTCTCCCCTCCTACCGGCTTCAATCTAATATTTCGTTTTCCTTTACAAATATATAACCGTGTTCCGAATTCTTCTTCTTCAGGTTCCTTAAATCCAGATGCAACACCACCCTCCAGTGGAATTATACATGGTTTAAAATATGACAAGAACTTGTCAGTTTCATGCCCTTGTAATTCTCTATACTGCACAGCACGACCGCCAAGAACAGCATCAAGCTCGCAAGTTTTGATAGCTGCCGTCCCGGCTTCATCCTGAGTAACAGCATAAACTCAAGTTACAAAGCAGACACCTAGAAAGTACTTCCACGGGCAAGAACATGTATATGATGATCCCTACCTGGCTAGTATCCTTTCCGAGCCAGAAATGAATGTCAAAAAGATAAGCACCTCCTTTGCCAGGGCTTGTCTGCGTAAATAAGCATTTCAATATGGAAACTCCAAAACATAATATCAACATTCTATACTTTTTAATTAAAATAAAAAACCTCCAAATAGAAAATCAGCAAAAAGGAAAAAAAGAGAAACAATTCAACAACATAGAGGGAATAGGCAAGCATACCCGAAGAACAATATAAGAATCTCCAGAGCAGAATTTACCATAATCAGATTTTGGCAAAGGAACTGGTTGGAAGTTCTCAATCCTCCAGATCTCAGTCCCTCTATAAAGTGTTAAGTTTAACAAGGACATAGAAATCAAACTGAAGAAACACAAGTGCTAAAATGAATAAAAGTCATCAACTGCACACAACTTCATGCTGCAACATTTTGAAATACTAGTGAATTGGTTAGTCATTCAAGCATAGTCTCATATAAAAAGATACAGTTTCTGACCCGCTCCCTGAAAAGCAGGTTCTAGAGCTTTTGCTGAGCCAGACATTGTATGATACCCTTCTAAATTTTCGAGCTTCTATTGAAAGTGTGAATCAGCAGCTGAAATAAACCAGCAACAACAAAGGTGAGCAAGAGTTAAGAAAGGAGATGACATTCAAGAATCCAAATTCCCGGGTTGTAACAGCAGCAATTACTCAAAAGATGAGGGAGAGAAAAGGTAAACAAAGGTGCATGGATTAATAACAACAACAACAACAACATCTAAGCCTTAGTCCCAAAATGATTTGGGGTCGGCTAACATATCATGTTCCATGATGTATGTGATTTTAAAATATCAATTACGTATTGTGACACGACAATAGCAATTATCTCAAACTCATCGCCGTCTGATGATATTTTCCATATAAATGGAAAAACCTATGATGTTGACGGTTTTGGAATTTCGTTCTATTTCTCCTACAAATGAAGGTTGCGACAGGAAGGGCATCCGGCGTAAAACTTTGCCAATTTGTTATTTGCATGAGTTATGGTGCATGGATTAATAATCTATAAAATTCACATAACCCTATTATTATAACAACCATAGCAACTGGTTATGTTCATATCCGCGTACAATAATATGACAATGTTTGACTGCAGAAATATGCACCAACAGTCGATCCATCTCTTTGATATAATATTCTATTGACTACAACAACTGAAAATTATCCAAGATGCAGTGAAATCCTAGACTGTATGACTTCAGGCAAATATCTGTTCTGTTTGTTTTCATTTCCTCAGTGCAATTTCTTTCTCCAAAATGCAAAACGTATTTCCCACATCAACTTTCCAAAAGTATCTTCCACTCCACGAAAATATCACTCATTGATTACAATATTATAATTATATATCCTGCTATATTTGCATTAACTAAGGTGAAACTATGTTAACAAGATATTAATAGTTGAAAATATATTCCACCATGTGTAAAAAATAACATTGACAATAAAACATTCCTCAGAATACTTCCCATTTCATCTTCACAAGGACATCCAAATATATTTACAATGGCTACACACTTTTAGTTCCCAATACCATATTACATTCCCTAAAATATTTTTCGCAGAAACAGAAGAAAAAGCACCAAGGAAAGCCATTAGGTTTTATAATATTTTCTATCGGCTAGTGAGCTCTTTCACAATATAATAAGTCGAGAAACTTTAGTCAGCAGCTAGAACATCCTTTAAAATGTTTTCACATTAATATTGTATCCTTAAATCATTATTCACCAACATATTTAAGCTAATTAGACGTTTTTTTTTTATTTTGGTGTGTGGGTGGGTGTGCATGTGGGGTTTGGGGGTGGGGGTGAAGGTGTCTGGATGTGTGCCAGAATCACCATATTTTAGCCTCAAAAGATACTATTCCCCAATTTCATGAATTCCCTTACCCAAAAGGGTGTTCTAAAAATCCTCGCCTAGGCCGATTAATCCTCCGATTAATCCCTAGAAGGTCCTCTACTGTTCTGATTATGTCCTAAGCGCTTGTGCTGGTCTTTTGAGTGATTAACCGGTCGCCTAGGCAGCGAGGCTTTTTTCATTTGTTTTTGTTTAACGGTGTTATAAATTCTTAAACGGAGATATTATAGATATTATAGACTCCTTTATACCATATCAATGTTTCAAATTTAATATATAATTGATATATGTCGTTTAAGTGGTTAAATATCAATTAGTTTAAATTATTTTACACATAATATTTTATATATAAATGATTAAAATAATAATACAAAAATAAATCCGCCTAGTCCGATTAATCCTCGATTAATGCCCGACTAATCCGGCGTTAGCAATCTGAACGCCTAGCGCCTAGCCTTTTTTAGAACCTCGACCCAAAACAAAACAGAATTTGAGGTTCTCTTACTTACTAGAACATTCATAGCGGAAAATTCTATCCTCGATGCACAGATCTTGTGTATTCTACATGACACATTTCTTTCAAAAGCTTTATTCATTGAAATTTTCAATCTGCTCCAGCAGCAAAAGACTTGCCCGAATAAACTGTTAATTAACATAATAATGTGACAGGTACCAAAAATGGAAACCAGAAGGCAAAACTTAATAACGTATATGTTCTCCATTTCCACCTTTAAATGAAAGCTTACATGCAGAGCAAATACATGAAATGACAACAATGTTTTGAGCTCCCAATAAACTAGTTTATATAGATCTTTTCTTTTGATAAAACGGAAGAAACCATACGTATAAAATAACCAGCAGCATGATTACCAACTAGCCCATCATCGGACCTTCTAGAGCAATTATTTAAAAAAAAAAAAAAAAAAAAAACGTCATCATTCAGGATTAAAAGTTTCAGGTTATAATCAACATCCTCCCAACCCAATTCAGGTGTCAACGAATTTATCAGAGTAATTTGATACATAAAAACCTCAAAACTTCAGAAATGCCTGATTCTTTTAACATTCCGTTTCAAAAATCAAGAGATCACAAGAAATTGTATGAACAGCAGCAAAAAGACAACAATTATCCATACATTTTGAATCTGACGGACAAAATAAATCAAATTTCAATTAATCAACAAATCAAAAGTTTATTTATTCGGAACTGATAAAATCATTGCAGAGATGAAATCTTTTCTCGCTAATTAGATCAATTATCAACTATTAGCAACAAATAACGAATAAAATATCACAGAATAACCGATAGTACCTCAGATCAACACGAGGTTATGTCCCGAAACCACGTCTCTGAGCAAAATCAAAACAACGAAATCAACAAACCCAAATCAAAACAGATGAAAATTGATCCAAAATCAACCGTCCGCATACTAGCCCAATCAACAAACCTTCGAGAGATCTCCTAAATTCCTTCTCTTTCCTGAAAATCTTGATAAAAAAGAGGAGTCTCTAGAGAGAGAAAATACAGAAAAAGAAAGAGGTTTATTGGGAGGAGAGGGGAGCATGCAGAGCTGGCATATGAACAAAAGTAGAGAGAGAGGAAGATATTTATTTTAAGAGAGAGAGGGAGAGAGAGGGGGAAATGAATAATTACTGCAAATGATAATATGGGATGTAAAAATCTGATTTCACTTTTTTTAACCGTTTGGGGCTTTTGAGATTTCCTGCAGAAAAATCTGTACAACTATTTCTCAGACAGTTTATATACCCAAAAAATGATATGGTTATATATAGGAAGATGTATGTATATAGAGAGAGAGTATTAGAGAGAAAAAGGGGAGTTTTTAGAGAGAAGAAGTTTGAAGAAAAAAGGCAGTGAAATAATGAATGGGGGAGGAGTTGGAGAGAGAGAGAATAGAAACATTTGACCACCAGCACCAGCCATGTTTGGATTTTTATTTTCCATCTTTATTTGATGGCTTTTATATTTTGATCTAATTGTGATTTAATTACTTAAAGGAAAAATAATGGAAAAAAGAAAAAAAATTATTGAAATATGTTGATTTTCATTGTGTGACTAGGGAAGTATGTGCTGCGGGGAGCAGCCGCTGAGCCACAGTCCTCGACTTTTGAAATTTTCACCGATATAAGAATTTTGTGCAAAAAGAAAACCTTGAAATATTAAAGCATTTAAAAATTATAAGGTGTTTTCCGCATCAGATATAATTATAGGGGCGGACTTTTACTAGGATCGTAATTGTGAGGTAATCATAAATGTAATTATCATGTTTATTTTGAGACGTGTTGATCGTCGGTGTACGCTTTTTCGTGTTTATCTAAACGTGTTGAACGAAAGAACGTTCATAGGATTAATGCAAAGCTCTCGATTGTGGCGGTGTTTGATCTAAATGCGCTCGTCAAGGTTGAGACGAATTAGATCCAAGAGCGTATTCATCATGCTCTCTTTCTCTCAGGGCGCCTAGGGGCTCCAATTTATTAGGAAAAAGATAGAACTTTGAACAATAAAAATAAAACAAAGAACAACTCCATATGAAGGAGAAGAACATTTTCAATAAACGAAAAAATATAAATACTCACCATTTACTCTATACATAGATGTTTTATTCAAACTCTTCTTCAATTGATCGAACCTTTTTCTCCTTCTGGCATGGAGCGTCTCTTGTCGGATATTAATTTTAATGGCGGAGGACATCATGTGATTAGAACTTTCAATGTTATCTTCTCGGTTATGCTCTACATATTGGCTCATCTCTTTGCTCTCCATAAAAGGATGCATTTTTCTGATTTTGCTGCCCCCCACAGATTATTGGTTCCCTAGGCGACTGCTTATGCCGCCTACTTATGGCCGGTTGTAATACCTGAGATTTTCGTTTAGGTGCCGTTGAATTTTTTTCTTCTGTCTAGTGGATTGTATGTTGTTCGTGCTTATATGACCTTGTGTCATGCATTGACACATGTTGGTTGCGATTCAGATTGTTGCGTGTTAGTTGTTCTGTTGGGTAGTATCGTTGTTGTGATGAGTTTTTGGTGCGATCTTACTGCCTGTGCAATAAGAATAACGCACGCTACGGGTAGGGATAGCGCGCGCTACTAGGGCGTTGCTAGCGCACGCTAAGGCCCAATTTGCGTACGCTAAATCGAGGAGCAGAATCGATGCAGAAGCTACTGCATTGAGCGAGGAAGTCGATAGCGCATGCTATGTAGTAGGCCAACGCGCGCTTAGGTGCATCGGTAGCGCAGCTACGAATGTTTTAGCGCAGGCTAACTGTAGATGCAGAATCTGTCCAGTAACTACTCGACTGGAATTGAGACTCGTTAGCGCATGCTAATATTCGTGATTAGCACACACTAACTGTGATTTTTGGGCAGATCGTTGCTTCGATAGCGCATGCTAATCCGGATGATTAGTGCACGCTAAGCTGTCCAGTATATAAACTGGACAACAGTCGTGTTTTCTCATTTCACCTTCATTTCCTTCTTTACCACGGGTTTGAAGTGAGAGCGATTAGGGTTCGAGTTCCTCGCCGATTTTACTCCATCAAAAGTTGTTTTGGAGAGTTCTAGGTGATTGTAACATCATCTAATCCGATGTTCGTCATCGGATTGAGGTATTTTTCTTGATTTCCCTAGAGTTGACTTTTTGGATATTTGTTCTTGATTCCGATTATAGTCCGATTTTGATGAATCGTTGGTGTTATACGATGTTATTAATCGTATTCTATGGATTGTATATCCATATTTCGAGTTATTTTAACTCAATTGGCGATTTGAGTGTTCTTGGGAATTATTGGACATTTAATATTCGATTAAATGTTTCAAGGAGTTTCCCTTCGGATGTTGGACCTGTTTTCCGTCGTATTTGGTCACTCTATGCGTAGTAATTATGTTGTCGTTTTCTCATAGAGGTTGTAGGTTTCAAGGCTTTTCGGTCGAGCTGTGTTCGTCGGAGTATTTGCGTGCCGATTCTGAGGCAAGTATCTTACCTATACAACTTGTATCTTGCAACTAGAAATCATGTGTTAGGTTGGTGATGATTGGTTTACCTTCGTAAACATGATTTGTGTGAATTGGTTGTATATTTCTCGACATAATTATTTGATGGCATTGGTGTTATTTTCGAATGTTCAACGTAGAGTAATTGGGTTAGTTGTGATAATCATATCGATTGGGATGTGTACTGTGATGTGTATCGATCAGGATATATTGTTGGTTATGTGTTGTTGGTTGAGTGTTGTTGATGATAATGGTTTGATTGTTGAGACTGTGTTATGTGTGTTCAATGCGTAATGTTGTGGTGATCAATGTGATTGATTGACTGTGCCCATTGTTGAAGAATATGAACGTGAATGTTATGGGTTGTAATGCTAAGTTCACTCGTGCGGTTTCGACGGGACCTACGAGGATTCATGGCAGAGGACTATGGGATCGGAACTTAGTATGTGGTGTTGTGGACCAATCGTGCGGGTCTGATGAGGCCTACGATGACACATGACAAAAGATCATGAGGTCAGGGCACAGTACGTCCAACCGTGTGGGTTCAACGGGGTCTACGGTGACTCGTGACAGTGGATCGCGGAGTCGGGGCTAGTAAGTGTGACTGATGTGTTTGGTTAAGACCGTGTGGGTTGTTGAACCTACGGTGACTCGTGGCAGTATATCACGGAGTCGAGATTGATATTTGTGATTATGTGTTTGGTTAAGACCGTGTGGGTTGTTGAACCTACGGTGACTCGTGACAGTGGATCACGAAGTCGAGATTGATATTTGTGATTATGTGTTTGGTTAAGACCTGTGGGTTGTTGAACCTACGGTGACTCGTGACAGTAGATCACGGAATCGAGATTGATATTTGTGATTATTGTGTTTGGTTAAGACCGTATGGGTTGTTGAACCTACAGTGACTCGTGACACTGGATCACATAATCGAGAGTATGTTTTTGATAAACAAAGTTTTGAATGAAAGTTTTATGAAAAAGTCATGATTGGGCTGAGACACAAGCGATTTGTGTAAATGTTTTCGTATTGTAAAAACTATTGAGATTTAAATGGGATTTGGGTTAAGACCTTAACATTTTGAAATGATTCTTAAAACTTAGGATCTGATGTCCTAAAGGTTCTATATTTCTAAAATTTCCGAGATGGTGATTCTATTTTCAAATGCTTCAAGTGCTTTGTTTTCTGAATACTAAAAACCTCTCGGAAATACTTGGTGAATGGTTGTCTTTATCCGATTCGTGATTGTTGTATGCTTGCTACATTTCGTATGGTTATGATACTTGTACTGGCAAATTCAAATTGCTAACCCCTTAAATGGGGGAAATGTATTTCATGCATTTCATGTATGCTTGGTTCGGGGGAGCATTCACAGGATCGGCACTGGAGAGATGAGCTGCGATACTAATCAAGATTGAGAGTTTGGTCTGTTTGTTGTATTGTCTTGTTATAATAAGTCTTCCGCTGTAATGTACTTCAACCCCTGAGTGGGTATTGTTGTATAGATTTGTATTTTTACCGTCTGAGTTAGCCGTGAGACCACATCGGTCCGTGTGGTTAATTATGTTTGACCTTAACGGTCTGTATTTTCATGATTGGTTGACCCTGACCGGTCGAACATTTAGTTATTATGTGGAGTTTAGCCTGGTAGACCCTCGTGAAAAAGGGTCTACGGCGTGTAATTTTCCCATGTGGATTTGGGGGTGTTACATTTATGGTATCAGAGCTTAGGTTGTGGAAACCTAGGCTGTCGGGTCGAGTCGAGTGTGTTGTGTTCTCTCATTCGAGTTGTCGATTGACAAGTTGAGTTGCGCATTATCACTTCGTGTTGTCGATGTTGATCGTTGAGATTAGTATCATGGGCGACTGTCATCTTTGTGCGATTTGTGATGTAAGTCTCTTCTAACGTATCTTGTGTTTATTGACATTGATGAAAATGCATTAGCTCATAATGTGGATCCCTCATGATGAAGATGCATTAGCTCAGCAGTCCTAACAACTCTTCGCATGGTCGACTCCTTAATAAAACCCTTATATTTATTAATTGCTCCTCCAAGCATCTTCTCTTCACCCCCAAATTCGGACTAGTAATATCCCTTGGATCCGCTCGAAGCTTCATACTATCACACGGAGGCCAGTGAGCTCAGTTTTGTGAATGTTAAGTTAAGACCTACACTTGGACCTCTGGAATGATGTCAAGCACTTCGCCCACCTCCTCTGTGTACCCAGCAAGAGTCCCATCATCAAGGTACCGTCATGAAAAAGAAACTTGCAGTTACATTTGATCTTATGTACAAGTGGGTAGAATACAAGGGTAGAAAGGGCGGCCCTAAAGGATCCCCTTGCTACCCCCTTGTAGCAGAACAAATGTTTTTTCCCCAAGATACAGCCTCGCTCCCTAGCTATACAAAAACTTCACCCATGAGGAAATAGATGGGCACATCACCCGATGTCCTATCAATCAGATTGAAGGTACTTGGGAAATCAACTGTAAGCATGGCTAGAGATCCATCCTCGTGTATCTCACTCAACACCTTGTTGACACTATGTAAAATCGCCTCCGCACCACTTGATACCCCAACAACAAAGTGAAAGTCATTGAGATATGTTGTCATATATTTACCACTCTTTCCATGACAATCTTTGACACCAAACGCCTCCATATAGTACCTACTATGAGTATCTAGTTATCATGCTTAAGTAACGGCCTAAGAGGTGCCAAAGCCATAACCTTCCCAGATTAAACAGACATCTACCTATGAGCCATAAGTTAATAAATGGAGTGATTGATCGTATAAGATCCATGGCCACATGATAGCCCTCTCCACAAAGTACGTCTAAGATGTGTTGTGCTCTTAAATTGTCTCTACCACATGAAGTTCCTTTCAGGGAGGACTTGAAACATCTTAAGACGGTTTCGACCTCTACAACTAGAAAAGCTCCGAGTGAAGATGAGATTGGCTGAAATGGGTGGTATGTGTGGGTGTTTGGCCTCCGAAACTTCTATAATATCGTCAGGGATCTCTCTTTTTTAGTACCAAACCATAAAAGTAACAAGTTATATATCCCCATTCATAAAACTATAAGTTTTTGATATCAAAATGTGTTAAAAGACTTTATTACCCTTAAAGTCTACCAATAAGAGAAAAAAAAACTAAAAAAGAAAAAGGAAGATTATTAAAACTAAACAACAATAAAAAAAAAGGTCCCACAACTCAATATTGCAAAAAACTCTCCTCCTCTCTGCAAAAAAAGTCTCTCGTCGTGAAACCCTTCGCCGGCCAGAAAATCCATCCCCAGGACGACCATCTCCTTCCGTCCGACGGTATTTTCCACAGAATACTCCATGGCAAAAACATTAAGGTTAGTGTTCTGCGGAAGAGGTTCAATGCTCGAGATTTTGGTAGAGACATAAGAGATTATCTCAAGGTTGCCAATTTGCTTATCTACTACTACTTTATCCTATGCCGTGACGACATGATGGTCGAGACATGGGCATGGGCATTAGTGGAGGATTTCGAGCAGTGGGATATGTTTCCTTGGGGTTCTTATGCCTTTGGGGTTTTATCTTACTACATAGGCAACGTTGCCATGAAGGAGGGACAAGAGCACAAGGACTATCACTTCTATGGTCCTGTTTGGGCTTTACAAATATGGTCGTATGAGATGATTCTGCATTGGGAGCATTGTGTGGTAGTCGAGATAAAGCGTCCAAGTCCCTCGGTGTTTGATGTGGACTACGAGGAAGATGTTTTGTGATTTCACTCATTTCTTCGACGATAAGGTACATAAATTTGTAAACGTATTTTCTCCTAACTTCACTCATCTCTTCAACATTATGTGATTGCCCATCTAATGGTATGCTTTAATGACTATTGTTGCGGACAAAGTACTTCCCTCTTTACCGCATCCGGAGGAGGATGAGGCGGATTATTACTACGAGCTTTGAGTATGGCTCGACTTATGACGTTATGTACATTTTGCCTGTTAGAATAGGTGAGGAATAAGGAGGATGAGCTGCGCCGATCCCGAGGAAGAAAGTTATGGATAGGTTGAAGAAGGTCACGAAAATTGATTACATATGAGTCGGCACATAAAGTGTCGAGCGACGCCGTGAGTACCCCACCGGTACATGGTGCGAGACATCGGACCAGGAGAGGCAACAGAGAGGGTGTGTTGTGTCCACGGACTTCCTTCACCGGACCACACCGTGACACGAGCGAGGATGAGTACTTCGATCGCCGTTTGAAGGCGATCTTGTGCAACGATTCCGAGTCGGATTTATTGCTCGAGTTTCTCGCCGGGTGCTTTCTGGGATCGTGGATTTCTTCGGACCTATGCATAGGCGTTCTAGGAGCCCGGTACACTACTCAGCTGGGAGCCATGATAGGCCTCGTCATTCTGCCTCTGATAGCAGCGCCCGGCGGAGGATTCCTGACCCTCCACGTCACTCAGTCTCAGGCGCAGCACACAGTCACCATTCTCATCGTCAGCCTAGTCATCATTCGAGTCACCATTCTCAGCGTCAGCCGAGTCACCATTCTCAGCATCCGCCTACCCACCATTCTGAGGTCCAGCACAGTCACCATTCTCAGATTCATCATTACATTGAGCGGACTCGCAGCCCCTTGATTACGAGCATCAGTATGAGCCATTTGAGGCGCCGTTTGAAGATATGGGACGATGTTCGACTGGTTTCGGGACGAGCATCATTACAGGCGATGTTTCGTAGTGAGGGTGGTGGTCCTGAGCGGCAACCTCCATTTCGGATCGAGCGGCCGATTTTGAGATCGAGCGGCCCATCTGACTCTCGATCGTTATAGTTGTGAGAGGGATGCCGAGGGTGACGAAGATGGTGAGAGTGCCGAACGCAAAGATTTGGGTGAGCGTAGTCTTCCACCGAGAGTGAGTCGACCATCTCTTGCTCTTCGAGAGCCTTTTGTGGTTGCGCCTCCCGGAGATAGCGAGGCTCAAGAAGTTGTACCTACGATTCGGGAGGGAGCAACCACGTGATGCTATTGTCCGTGTTTGGAGACAGGCATGCTCTCACTCGGGCGTTATTTGGAGGATAGAGTCTAGCCGTGAAGACTTTGATGCCGAGGTGATAGGCTGTTATGTGCTTGCGACTCGAGCGAGGCTTCGGAGGGGAGTCCGTAGTGTTGGTGTCGGTAGAGTTGGCCTTTGTACTTGCGGCTCCCTATTTTACGTAAGTTCTATAACCTACTCACTTGTATATCATTGGTTTGATATCGATATTTTTTAATTTTGTGGTTTGGCTTTTTGTAGTTAGTTTTGGCCAACGAGTTTGCAAGACTCCATCCGGATGATCCACTTGGCATCAAGGTGACGGGGAAGCCAGTTTACAAGGAGTGGAAAATTCCTAAATGCATCGAGGACTACATGACAGGTCTTGATACACCACATGCGGTTCCATGGTTAAATTACAACGAAGTAAGTTTGAAATTTATATTTATAAATAATTGACGATTTGTTGCCATTTGAAATTTATATTTATAAATGATTCGCTATGTTTGATGTGATGATCTTATATGATTACATATTGTGTCTGAATAGATCATTGCCATTTGTTGCCTCGACCAAAGCCACTGGGTGACTATCAAGATTGACATCATATCATGGACCGTGGAGTTGTACGATTCCTTGTCACACCACCACGAAGATGGTCGTTACCGCTTCAACCAACTGCGACCGATTATGCGTCTGATACCTCGTGTGCTAGCTCAATCCGGGTATTGGATGAACAACCAATCGAAAGCAGTATGACACGGAGATGAGTTTCAAAATTATGCCACGAGAGCTACGGTTCATACGAGCGACAATCACGGTTGTGGCCCCTTCGCGTGCATGTACTTGGATCGACTCGTCTCTGCAAACCCGGGAGCAAGGCACCAAATCAAGGAACTTAATGAAAAATATATTAAGAAATATCGATATGGCCTAGCCGCTAAAATCTTTATGTTGTCTTTAGACATGTAGAATGGTTTATGTTGTGTTGTACAATATTTATGTTGTATTTAGACAGCTTTGGATGAATGTGTGAGTGTTGTTAAATCGATTGTGTTGGCTCTGTGTTACACACGATGGATGCACACGATCGTGGCCATCGTGTGTTGCGATCGTGTGCAACCTACCCACGGTCATGCGTCGATCTTTGTCGTGCGCCGCGATGGTGGCATGACCGTGTGCACGGCGTGAGTACCATCGTGGGAGCGGCCGTGCACACGATCGTGTACACGGTCGTGGCCCGCGATTGAACACGCGACCACGATTGAACACACGATCGCGTGTTGATCGTGTACGTTCTTGTGCACACGATCGCGTGTTCAATCGTGCCACGCGGCGTGCACGATCGTGTGCATATGAACTTTTGAGATTTTTGCAAATTTGAAGTATTGTATTATCTAGAATGATGTTTTGTGATTCAAACATCGCTTGTTCAAACATTAATTACAATATGGCTTCTTATATGAACTCCTATTTGTCATTTCGTTGTAATTCATTAGTATATGAGGTCTTTCATCCAGATGATTGAACTTATCCGTCGTCTTAATAGAACAATTGGACGACACATGATATGCAATATATTATGGTAATTCAATCAATAACTTGTTATATAAGTGTATCATTAACCAATAATTGTTAATATATAAGTAACAACACCTAAATTGAGTAATTTGAGAAATTGGTGAAAATTCTTGGCGTTCTTGTGCACACGATCGCGTGTTCAATCGTGGCCACGACGTGCACACGATCGTGTGCATATGAACTTTTGAGATTTTTGCAAATTTGAAGTATTGTATTATCTAGAATGATGTTTTGTGATTCAAACATCGCTTGTTCAAACATTAATTACAATATGGCTTCTTATACGAACTCCTATTTGTCATTTCGTTGTAATTCATTAGTATATGAGGTCTTTCATCCGGATGATTGAACTTATCCGTGCGTACTAATAGAACAATTGGACGACACATGATATGCAATATATTATGGTAATTCAATCAATAACTTGTTATATAAGTGTATCATTAACCAATAATTGTTAATATATAAGTAACAACACCTAAATTGACGAGTAATTTGAGAAATTGGTGAAAATTCTTGACGTTCTTGTGCACACGATCGCGTGTTCAATCGTGGCCACGGCGTGCACGATCGTGTGCATATGAACTTTTGAGATTTTTGCAAATTTGAAGTATTGTATTATCTAGAATGATGTTTTGTGATTCAAACATCGCTTGTTCAAACATTAATTACAATATGGCTTCTTATACGAACTCCTATTTGTCATTTCGTTGTAATTCATTAGTATATGAGGTCTTTCATCCAGATGATTGAACTTATCCGTGCGTACTAATAGAACAATTGGACGACACATGATATGCAATATATTATGGTAATTCAATCAATAACTTGTTATATAAGTGTATCATTAACCAATAATTGTTAATATATAAGTAACAACACCTAAATTGACGAGTAATTTGAGAAATTGGTGAAAATTCTTGACGTTCTTGTGCACACGATCGCGTGTTCAATCGTGGCCACGACCGCACACGATCGTGTGCATATGAACTTTTGAGATTTTTGCAAATTTGAAGTATTGTATTATCTAGAATGATGTTTTGTGATTCAAACATCGCTTGTTCAAACATTAATTACAATATGGCTTCTTATACGAACTCCTATTTGTCATTTCGTTGTAATTCATTAGTATATGAGGTCTTTCATCCAGATGATTGAACTTATCCGTGCATTACTAATAGAACAATTGGACGACACATGATATGCAATATATTATGGTAATTCAATCAATAACTGGTTATATAAGTGTATCATTAACAAATAATTGTTAATATATAAGTAACAACACCTAAATTGACGAGTAATTTGAGAAATTGGTGAAAATTCTTGACGTTCTTGTGCACGATCGCGTGTTCAATCGTGGCCACGACCGTGTACGATCGTGTGCATACGTGGATCTGGCCAATTTGACACTGGTTGCCAACGTGTCACACGATTGGAACACACGATCGCGGCGATCGTGTACACGATCGTGTGCATACGTAGATACAACGCCAATTTGACACCTGGTTGCCAACGTGTCACACGATTGGAACACACGATCGCGGCGATCGTGTACATGGTCGTCTGCATACGTGGATACAGCGCCAATTTGACACCTGGTTGCCAACGTGTCACACGATTGGAACACGCGATCGCGGCGATCGTGTACACGATCGTGTTTACTTCAAAAGTCATTATTTTATTATAAAATCCCGTCGGTCCCCCCCCCCTTTATTATAAGTATCCCCCCCCCCTTTATTATAAAATCCCAGTCCCCCTTTCCTATAACTCCCATCGTCGGTCGGTCTCCACCCCTTTTTCGCTTCACACCCTAATCCATTAACATCACTTAAAATTCATTAAATTTCAATTACGCGAAATGAGCGGCCGATTACGAGAAACCGATTGAGGAGGAAGCGAAGCACCACCACCAAAAAGAAGGAGGATACCTACTCCCAACCCACCATACGTAACTAGGCCGAGAGGAAGATACTCAATGCTCGAGTAAGTTTTTGATTTTGTTGTATGTGTAGTGACTATCATTGCAAATTAATGTGTTCCATGAAACAGGTCCTATTTAAAAACACTGCGAGCAATCCAGTCATACTAGATGGTGATGATGATAATGATTTGGAGATTTCTGAGAATAAAAGCAAAAAATTTATTTTGGAAGAGGAAGTTCATGAAGACGGTGATACAAGACTAAAGATACAGCAACAGATTGGGGAAAAGGGATCCAATTGATTGTTTTTGTTATGTTATTATTAGATATTTTGTGTGATGGTGATTAAATTTTGTTTTGTAAAGTTATATGCTTTGGAACTCTAAACTATTGCTCTTTGAAGTGAGCTACTTTGTTATGGTTAATGTTTGGCTCCATAGTCACCTTTATTTGGTTTACATTAATGAAAACTTAAATTTCATTTCAAAGCTAAAGAAAAAATACACATTATTATGCATTTCAAGTAATAATCTGATGACTTAATCAATACATGCTCTTTCAAATTATCAACACATTATTCTTGCTAGTAAGTCTCAAAATATAAAAATACATAAGGAATTTAAGTTTCACGGTATGGACATCCCCTTATGTCATGGTCATCATTACGGCAAATGCTACACCTCTTCTTACGGCGCCTTTGCCTCGGTTGTGCATCGATTTCTTGAGTTTCTTCAGGATATTCAAATCCACACCCCTATGGGAATGAATGCTTTGCAAGATTTTCTATTGTGGCGGTTCCTTTACACCTACCGCACACACGAGCCGTCCACTGCGTCAAATTTTCAACAATGACCGTGCGCGACTCATCCTTGGTCGGCCGGCTTGTCGTACCTCCTCCGGAGGTACGCAAACGATGGATGAGATCTCCTGGGACATTCCACTCATCGGGATGTGGGATGGGACTAATATGCTCCTTATAAGTCTCTCTAAGGCCTTGTTGCTTGAAATAACGACTAACAAAATCATACACGGACAAACCATTGCTGCACTTTACAATAAGCAATTATGTCAAGGATGTTGTATAGGATAATGAATTTTTATATTGATGAGGTGATAAATCCGGACCATCCTGTTTTGCAAGCGATGGGAAAACACGATCGCGTCGATCGTGTGTTACGATCACGGGGATCGTGGGTCACGATCGTGTGTTACGATCACGGATCGTGGGGTTACGATCGTGTGTTACGATCACGGGGATCGTGTGTTACGATCGAGCCCATTGTGTTACGATCGTGCACATCGTGTGTCCCATCGTGGTCTACGATAAGGGCGATCGTGGTTACGATAAGGGCGATCGTGGTTACGATCGTGCCCATCGTGGGTTACGATCGTGCCCATCGTGGGTTACGATCGTGCCCATCGTGGGCTACGATCGTGCCCATCGTGGGTTACGATCGTGCCCATCGTGGGTAACGATCGTGCCCATCGTGGGTAACGATCGTGCACAACAAAGAAAGACATGTACCTTATAGCGGCATGACGACATGGAATCTGCTCCAAATCAAACTCACGACAACAACATGTCCATGTTCGAAGGTCGACCTCATAAGAAACTTTGTTTTCTTCGACTTTATAAACAAGTGGGGTGGTAGCTCGAACTTTAAGAGTCAGACTGGCTTGCACAGAGTTAGAAAGCTTTTCAAAAGTGTGCATTGTCAACTCATGGTCTCTTGACGTAGCTTCTACCCGCTTCTCATCAAACCTATTCTCTAAAATTAGGCGAAATATCTCAAGTAACGAGCAAACAGGTTAACGTCTAGCCCACAACATACGATTATTAAAGCATTCAACAGCATTGGATGTCAAGAAGTTATAGCGTCGTACCGGACACTTCGACCTAGCCCACCTCTCTGGCCCAATTTGAAAGGCGCTGTGCGCCCATTAGGGCTTTCGATATGTAGTTTCGAAAAGTAGTTTTCAAAAACTTCTTCTCGATGCGTGTAGGCGGCGATTCTAAAGAGTCCTATAGCATGCGCACCATAGGAGGTCAGATTTTTGCAAGATGGTGATAGCAAAACCCGTGGAATGCATTCGGATAGGCGGCTCGAACGGCATTACGAATGCTCTTATGTTGGTCACTCACAATCGGTAAATCTTCCGTCGGATTGTAGCATCTGCGAGTTATCTGAGAAAATAAGTCCATGACTCGTCGTTCTCTATCGGACCGAGACCAACAAAGAAGAGTAAAAACTTGCTCGTTCCCATCAAATGTGACGCAAATAGAGTTCCTTTATTCCTTCCCTTTAGGTGGGTCCCATCAACTATAATCACCCGATCGAAGGCACGTATCAAATGCCCTAATACTGCCGAGTGCAACGAACATGTGGCGAAACACTCCCTCACGAGTCGTCTGCAAATCATAAATTGTCCCTGGATTACGCTGTTTTAACAAATACGAGATAAGATGGGAGCCTCGATACGACTCATCGAAGCCGCCATATGTATTCTCTATCGCTATATTCCTCGTCCAGGAGAGCAAAAGCGTATAGCATGTCAATGCCATACTCCTACACATCTCTGCAATCATCTCCTTTGGCCTCAAAGTGACCCCCTCACCGGCCGATCTTTTAGCAAAATAATGGGCGGCAACCTCGAAGTGACCGATCGTGCGGCAAGACGGTTCAAATCAGGGTACATTTGTGCTCCAATGTCAACTTAGTAATTCTCCAAATAGTTGCACCCTCAATAGCACACAACCTAAGCGACAATTTCTTCGCCCACTCTTACAGACAAACACTATACGTTTATCGGCGGAACGATCGGTGATACACGTAGCATGTTTTCCAAATGATACATTCCTACGCTTATCCTCAACTCGTCTTGAACGAAAGGTGGACCCCACCTCTAGCCGACCGTGCAGGTGGAGGCCGCCGACCCAACCCAAAGTCCGGCACTACGGGTCCGAAATGGAATGATCGATTACGCATTGATTGTAGATGCTCATGCTCGCTCGCAGATTGATGGTCGGATGAGAAGTTCCGACGACTCATAATCCTATCCATTTGGGCGGTTGGCGAACCCAAGCAAGAAATTCCGCAGATAGTGACTCAAGCAAGTCTTTACAACAATCTTCATCTTCGGATGTATGCACCTCTTCATCTTCCTCATCTTCCTCGTCTTCCTCATCTTCCTCGTATTGATACTCTTTGGAAGGCATGTCATAATTTATGTTGCCGGCTCTACTCTCATTTGCTACATCCCATATTAACCTCGGGAGTGGAGGAGCTGCTGTTCTCAACATAGACCTCGGGATCCTCCTTGTATTCTACTAGTAATCGAAGTATCTCAGTATCGCCCTTAATAGGACTTTTACTTTGTTTCCTTTGGCCATGTGTGTGTAAGTACCATAATTTGTAATCGGACTCATTTGGACCACCCAAACCCTCTCTGATAACCCCACGAGGTTTGCACGACTAACTTTGCTCGTGTCGATATAGACAAAAAGGAGTCCCCGTCTACATATGTCGATCGCTCCCAATGACCACCGTGATGTATCAAAATACGCCGCCACGACATCGATTACAAAAAGATGAATAACTATTCGAAAAATGAGCGAACAATATTACGGTGCGCTTGGACACGGCCGATGCACACGCGATCGTATACTAAGTGTGCGGTGATCGTGTGCAAGTTTCGTCCATGAACACGATCGCCGCACGATTTTATACGATCGTGTTAAGCGATCGTGTACACGTTAGTGTTGCGCCGCGATGTTAAGGTCGTTGCGCCGATCGTTGCACCGCGATCGTTGCACCGCGTGGCTTCCCATCGTGTGCGCGATCGTGTCCGTAAACAGATCTGGAATTTTTTTAATCGTTCAAATAATGATACATACCTTCTTTATGAACTCGTAAGACGACAAATGAAGTCACTATTTCAACGTCAACTTTTATTTTCGAACAATCTTGTGATTTCTATAAGATTTTTTGAGAGACCCTTTGTCAAAAATAAAATGGCTGTGTTGTTTTGATGTATATGTTTGTAGTTAAATTTTGGTTCCTGGACATTAATATCGATCGGAGGAGGAAAGTAAAAAGGAAAAAAGACAAGAAAAGTAGTTTAAATTAAATATATATAAAAAAAAAAGAAGTCAACTTTGAACACAAAAAGAGAGGACATTTTAGTCTTTTCAATCAAAATGGTACCAAAAACTTATAGTTTTATGAATGAGGATATAGAACTTATCAATTTTATGCTTTGGTATTAAAAAATTGATTCCCACATATCGTCATTATATGGAACCACCCTATAGGAGCACAACACCTTCACATTCGTCGTGAAATGACTGTGTGCAACCTTGCATAAACACAATTTAATGTCAGCTTTTTTATTATCTTTATCTTCATTTGTAGTATTTACTCCCCGAAAATAACATGACCTATATCCATAACCATACCACCAACTAACTTGGTGATTCCATATGCTTCTCGTCATGTACCAGAACTAATTAGAACCGTTTACTAATTAAAACTAGTATTTGTTTATTAAAATTAGTTTTTTACTAAATATTATTATATTAAGCTGATGAGAATAGAGACATAGTAGCGTGCGAGAGTCCTCTACTTATACAAGTCTATTTATATTTAAAATTAGTGTTAGTATATATATATATATATTATATTGGAATTCTTAAATTGTTGGACCCCAAGTTGATTCATTATATATATAGTTATTATTTATTGGATTCCATCTTATATATTTGTACCATATTATATGTCAAAATATATTTAATTCATTCTCTTTTATTTGCAATGATTTATTATTTTATATTATATACTTGTATTGATATTTAATATTAATTTTCCTATTAATATAGAAATAATTATTAGCATCTAAAATTTTGTTAGATTTGTTTCAATTTATTTTTAAAATATTTATTATTTTTGTAATTTTTACTAAGATGGCAAACATGGTAATCAAGGTCGACTACCATGTGGTTTTTTATGCATTTCAGTGGCATTATTTTAATCTGCCGTACTTTGGGGCGTTGTATTCAAGATTACTGAGTGTTGTAACAAAATAGAATGTGCTACTTTCAGATGGATGTGCCGAGATGAAATATTATTACTTATATATTAGTCCAATTTCTATCAGGCATTATTTTTTTTTTCCGACATCCATCATATTGCGTATTATATCGTAGTTGGGATTCGAGTTGCTTGATTCAATATGTGTTGTTAACGCTCACATTAACATTGTCTATTTGAGATGTTTATTAATAGTTATGCTGGAGGGAAGAAAGTTAAATTATAATAACTAATAAAATGAAAGATACATGGTCTGAACATCGTATCAACGCCAGGGCCGGCCCTGGCCCATGGCAAGTGTGGCTTGGGCCATGGGCCTCAAGTCTAGCAGGGGCATCACTAAAATGTTAAGCCCTATAGTATATAGCATCGATTTGGGGCCGAGAAAAATCAGAAAATCATCTCTGGAGAAGACTGAAGTGGAAAGGGATCTGCCTTTTCCTTCCTCTCGCAAGAGACATCGAGATACGAGAGGCATTCAAGACAGGCTATCAGGGTTCAGGGTTGCGATTTGCGATTTGCGATTTCCGATTTCGAATAAGAAGAGTCATGGTTGCGATTCATGTCTGATTCATCTCCCTCTCATCTTGTTTGCTCGGTTCTGCCCTAGTTCTCCACTCCTCCTCTCGATTCAAGTTAGGGTTTTGCCCTAAAATCTAAATCAGGTGTTTTTTATCCTTTTTTTTACGTTTGATTGTTTGAACTTCTTGTGGTTTTATTGCATGTTTTATTGCTGGTTTGCTGTTTTATTAGAGTAATCTCCCTCTCCTCTCGTTTGTTGGTTTGCTTGCTTTGCTTGCTGGATCTAAATCGGTTTGCTTTATTATTTATTTATATAGAGTATTAGAGTAGTAGACATGTTTCCAAGATCACAACCTTCGGGCGCTCAAAAGAGGAAAAAGGAAAAAACATCAGGAAGAAATTGAAAAATCGATGCAATGATCTTTGAATAAATTTCTTGTTAAACCATCAAACATTTCTGAAAATCCAGTTTAAAATCCTATTGAAAATCCAATTGAAACTCCTATTGAGCATCCGGTTGATGATAATGAAAACATTGAGCATACGGTTGATGATAATGAAAATATTGAGCATCCGGATCCGGTTGATGATAATAAAAATATTGAACATCCGGTTGATGATAATGCTTGTGATGATGAAAACATTAGTGTTATATTTGATCCTAGAGTTTGGGATGGGTTAAATTCAAAAATGAGAGACTTACTTGCTGAAAAAGGGCCTATAAGGGAAACTAACATCATATTTCCAAAAGATAATGTAGGTAGGCATTCTCTTCCGAATAATATGTCCGTAAAATAAGAAATAGTGATTGTTATGATAGAAAGTGGTTGGTTTATTCTAAAGAGTTGGATAAAGTCTTTTGTTTTTGTTGTAAGCTTTTCAAAGATGGTCGGTCAAAAAGTCAATTAGCAACCGAAGGTTTAAATTGTTGGAAACAACTTAGTCAAAGATTAAGCATTCATGAAAATAGTTCGGAACATTTCACTAATTTCAGAATTTGGTGTGAGTTGCAATTGAGGTTGAATAAAAATCAAACACTTGATAGAGATTTGCAAGAATTAATAAAAAAAGATACCGATCATTAGAAATATGTTTTGTGTAGAATAATTGATACCGTGAAATATTTAGCAACGTATAACATACCTTTTCGTTGGAGGAAGGAAAAAGTTTTTCAAAAGTCTAATGGTAATTTTTTGGGCTTCCTTCAAGCGATTTCCGAGTTTGATCCCGTTATGAAGCAATATTTCGTCTTATTGAAGGCAAAAAAATTCATTATCATTATTGTTGTGTCGAGATTTATACACCTCAACAGGCGATCGGCACAAGGACCGGGCGACCAAACCAGAGTCAAATAGACCAAGGCAGACTTGCCGATCGAAGGACCCAGAACAGGACCCAGCACCGAGCGATCGACTGCCAAGGCGATCGTCTCCCGGCAACTAGCGATCGTCCCAAGTGCCCGATCATGGACGACCGCCTCATGCCACGTAAAGCCAACACCCGCCAAGTCTGCAAAGGCCGAAACTCGGAATAGCGACCCACGTGCAGATCCGGAAAAGGCGTCGTAGGAAGAGGCCTTTGACTCCAGTCCATCAACAGCTGTCAAACGGCAGGGACAAACCTCACCTACCGACAGACCCGCCGAAAGGTCCAAAGTGGACCTCCCAAGACAGCGACGTAAGGCACATGGCGTCTTCTCATTGGTTCACATAGCTGGCTGCCAGCAGCAGCCGCAGACTTTAAGGCAATCAGCCCATGTGCTAAAGACGATCGCCCCCTTATTATAATACAAGAAAGACGTCATGATTAAGGCATCCCAGCTCTTATAAATAGAGGACGCCCAACTTTCGGAAAAGGGTTAGCTTCTCTCTCTTGGCTACGCTATAAACTTCGAACATCTTTCTATCTCTCTCTCTCGAAACCTCTTAATCCAAAGACGGTCGGCAGAAACGAGAACAAGAACTCACAGAGCTTCAACTCTAGTTCTTCCGGCAATCATCACCACTCAAGAGTTAGATAACTAAGGTCTTTTACACTCATTGTAATTGTACTCTTACATTAATATTTGTACTCCAACGTATTCGTATTAATAATATCTCGTGAGAGCATTCAAGTCCGGGACTAACAACCCCGGCAAATCTTGTGTTATTTATTCCCCACGGGCGTGCTCTCGCATTTTGTTTATTACTCATCCATTCCAGCAATATCATCTCCGGATAATATTTTGGGTAACAACAATTATCTTAGCCATAAAATTCAAAATGAATTGATTGAAATGTTGGCATTCGAGGTAGAGAATGCAATCATAAAAAAGATCAAAGAAGCAAAATATTTTTCGGTTATTCTTGATTGTACTCCGGATGTAAGCCACGAATAATAAATGACTTTGATTATTAGATGTGTTGATATGTCAAG
Organism: Orobanche coerulescens; assembly: GCA_033398695.1. Classification (NCBI taxonomy): domain Eukaryota; kingdom Viridiplantae; phylum Streptophyta; class Magnoliopsida; order Lamiales; family Orobanchaceae; genus Orobanche; species Orobanche coerulescens. The sequence continues at coordinate 2,962,196 of CM065807.1, read as the reverse complement.
TTCGTCTGTTCAAGTAGAAGTGTTCTTTCTTGAGTTTTTAGTTGTAGAAGATACATCTGGTTTAGGACTTTTTAATGCATTACAAGATGTGTTGAAATCGCTTGATTTGGATATTAATTGTGTGTAGGGGCAGGGGTATGACAATGGGTCTAACATGAAAGGAAAACATCAATACGTGCAAAAAGATTACTTGATATAAGTCCTAGGGCCTTTTATATGCCATGCGGTTGTCATTAGTCTTAATTTGGTTTTAGATATGGCAAGCTCTTGTTTCAAAACGAAAAACTTTTTTGGTATTTGTGAAGCGATTTACAATGTGTTTTCTAATTCTACAAAAAGATGGACTGTGTTAAAGCCATCAAAACTCAAGTTGGCAAAATCAAAGATGCTTTAATACAATTGGCCAAGGTAACCGAGGATCATAAAATGTGTAGGGATGCCACTTCTTTGGTTGATGGCGAGCTTTCAAGTTTTGATTTTATTGTTAGTTGGGTTATTTGGCATGAAGTTTTGTATAGAATTAATTTGGTAAGTAAGAAATTAAAATCTAAAGATATGTTTCTTGATGTTGTCATTGAAAATCTCAAGGGATTAGTTATCTTTTTTGAAAAATTTAGAGAAAATGAGTTTGTATGTGCTATAAATGAAGCAAAAGAAATTGCAAATGATATTGGAGTTGAGCCGGAATTTACTGTAAAACGTTCTTTCTCTCGAAAAAAACATTTTAATGAAATTCCAAATACCGAGAGAGAACAACAATCTGCTCAAGAGTGTTTTAGAACGGATTACTTTCTTGTTTTAGTTTATATGGCTCTTTCTCAACTACGAACTAGATTTGAACAAATGCAAGAATTTGAATCTATTTTTGGTTTCTTGTTTGATGGAAGAAAGTTGGTAACCTTATATGTTGATGAGTTGAAAAAAAGTTGTATGAATCTTGAACTATGTTTAACAAATGGTGATGATTTTGATATAGATGGGGAATATTTGTTTATGGAGTTGCATGTTTTACAAAAAATGTTACCGGAAGAGGCATCTAAGAGTGGAAATCCTTGTACATCCATACAAATTTTGGAGTTTGCACAGAAGATGGACATGTTTCCACATGTCTTGGTTGCTTATAGGATTTTGTTGACCCTACCCATCACTGTTGCATCCGCGGAAAGAAGCTTTTCGAAGTTAAAGTTGTTGAAGTCATATCTACATTCTACTATGGGACAAGAAAGATTGAATGGGTTAGCAGTTTTGAGTATTGAGAGTAAGTTTTTAGCGGATGTTAACTATGATAAAATAATTTATACTTTTGCTTCAAAAAATGCACGAAGGCATTGTTTTAAGTAATGTATTTTATGATCTATTATACGGGGTTTTGGTTTATGTCCCCCTCGTTGTACTATTTTTATTTTTTTAATAAAGACCCGGCGTGGGGATGAGCCGCCTAACTTGACTAGGTTTCAAACCCCGTCAAAATGTTTTTCGTTTTTGTAATATAGGTGTATTTTTTTGTCTTTCGCCATGGACATCTGAAATTTCAGGATTGCCCCTAATCAACACCATTTCATATGGTAGTTGGTACCAATTGAACTATAATGTTTTTGTACTCTCACTGTATTTTTTTTTTTACCATAGTAAATTAGCAATTCATTTCCTATTAATACTCTTATTTATCTATATGTAAATATCGATATTTATGGTCCGATAAGTTTTTCATTTTCATGAACTAACACTAAAAGTCTAAAACATTAATTTTATATTTTTTATATATAAATTGAATGTACTATTACTATTATTGTTATTATAACAGTATCATTATCATTAATATTGATATTAATACACATAATTTTTATTATTATTAACTTATTAGTATTCTTATTCCTATTATTAATATTTATTATTGTTTAATTTAGTTTAAGGGATATCTCCTTTTTAGTACCAAATCATAAAAGTAATAAGTTATATATCCTCATTCATAAAACTATAGGCTCTGTTCTTTTGGACTGAATGAATCTGAACTGAACTGAACTGAACTGAAATATATATTAAGGGTAATAATAATAATAATGGTAAATAAGAATAATAATCAACAACAACAACGATAATAATAATATTATTAGTAACAATAACAATAATAATTAAGATTAATAATACACTGTTCAGGTACCATGTTCTGCGTGCTCTAAGGTTTTTCCTGGAGATATCTATGGGGACCACGTTGTTTCGTGTGCGGGTATTCTTGGCATTAAACATCGGCATAACCTTGTGCGTGATGTTCTTGTTGACATATGCTCTCGGTCAGGGATTTCTGCTCGCAAGGAGGTGGATATTGGGCTTTTCGGAGATGGGGACAGATCCTTACGACCGACTGACATATTACTCTACTCTTGGGACGGTGGACGTGACGTATGTGTTGATCTTACGGGTTCGTCGCCTTTGACGCAATCCGGGTTGATTGACTTTATACCGGGGCGTGCGATCAGTGATGCTGCACAGCGTAAACTTGTCAAGTACGATGCTAAATGTGCGGATATTGGATATGGGTTTCTCCCCTTCTCCTTTTCTTCTTTTGGAGAACTTGAGAAAGATGGGGTTACCTTACTTAAGCGCATTCGACGATTCTCTATGACTCAGGACATTGATGCGCGTGCAGCAGTTCATATTTTTAATAGGATTGGTTTTGCCATTGCTAGAGATGTGGGGGCTCACTTAGTTTCGAGGCTTCCCACTAATTTGTTGTAATCCTATGAGTTTTTAATAAAAGTGTTTTAATAAAAAAAATAATAATAATAATAATAAGAAGAAGAATTGAATCGAATCAACTGAATCGAATCGAATCGACTGACTCAATCGAATCGAATCGAATCGAATCGAATGGACTGAATCGAATCGAATAGACTCGAATCAATCAAAAATAAGTCCAAAAGAACAGGGCCTAAGTTTTTGATACCAAAATGTGTTAAAAGACTTTATTACCCTTAAAGTCTACTACTAAAAGATAAAAAAACATAAAAAATAGAAGATTATTAAAAGCAAACAACAATAAAAAATAGAAAATTATTAAAAGCAAACAACAATAATCTAAACGGTCCCACAACTCAATATTTTCCTCTGCAAAAAAACTCTCCGTATATCTCTGCAAAAAAACTCTCCCGTCGTGAAACCCTTTCGCCGGCCAGAAAATGTCGAACTCCGACTGCCACAGAGAATCTGAAGACGCCAGAAGTTCCTCACACGCTAGTGACACTCCATCTGAAGAGGAATTCATCAATGAGCCACCGGTTAGTGTATTTTCATTCACAAACGATCGTGCCACGACGGTTGTTCATCGTCCCACGATGGTGCTGAAGAAGATGACACCATCGTGTACACGATGGTCTTTCATGGGCACGATGGTTTACACACGACGGTCGTCGATCGTTTGTGCCGTCGTGTGCTAGAAGATCAAAGGCTCCTGCCCTGCACACGATGGCATGCACACGATCGACACCCATCGTGTGAGCCGTCGTGTGGCACACGATGGTCTTTACACGACGGGCATCGATCGTGTGCCTGCCATCGTGTGCAAGGAAGAATTTTTTTTCATTCTCTTAAGCATTCTATCATATTCTTATGAGTTGTATGTCTATATTGCAGGCTGGTTGTGTATGGAAGAGACCTACATTGCGCTTTGTTACACGTCAAGTGAATCTTTACATACAGGAGGCGGTATTTAAAGAGATCATTGAGACACTAAGAAGTATGGGCCGCAATTCCGCAGTTGCTGATCGAGCTATCGAGAGCTTGACCGAGGGGGTCCTGGGGCGCTTGATTAAAGTTAGGAGAAATGGGAGTTCAAATACTGCCCTACATCACTTGATTGCCCATCAATTGGAGGGTGATCAAATCCCCCGGGATGAGTCGTGGTTCCAGGTTTGCGGGAGGACCATTCGTTTTACGGCCCGTGATTTTGCCATGATCACTGGACTGTATTTTGGAAACTCTACCTTCCATCCACATGACGACCATCTCTTTCGGTCTGACGGTATTTTCCACAGAATACTCCATGGCAAAAATATTAAGGTTACTGTTCTGCCGAAGAGGTTCAATGCTCGAGATTTTGGTAGAGACATAAGAGATTATATAAAGGTTGCCAATTTGCTTATATACTACTACTTTATCCTATGCCATGACGACATAATGGTCGATACATGGGCATGGGCATTAGTTGAGGATTTCGAGCAGTGGGATATGTTTCCTTGGAGTTCTTATGCCTTTGGGGTTTTATCTTACTACATAGGCAACGTTGTCATGAAGGAGGGACAAGAGCACAAGGACTATCACTTCTATGGTCCTGTTTGGGCTTTACAGATATGGTCGTATGAGATGATTCCTTCATTGGGAGCATTGTGTGGTATTCGAGATAGACGGCTCGAACAACATTCTGAATGCTCTTATGTTGGTCACTCACAATCAGTAAATCTTCCATCGGATTGTAGCATCTGCGCAGATTATACAGAAAATAAGTCCATAACTCGTCGTTCTCTATCGGACCGAGACCAACTGCAAGAGGAAATACTTGCTCGTTCCCGTCAAATGTGACGGCCGCAAATAGAGTTCCTTTATTCCTTCCCTTCAGGTGGGTCCCATCAACTATAATCACTGGTCGAAGGCACATATCAAATGCCCTAATACTCTGTCCGAGTGCAACGAACATGTGGCAAAACACTCCCTCACTAGTCGTCTGCAAATCATAAGTTGTCCCTGGATTACGTTGTTTTAACAAATACAGATAAGATGGGAGCCTCGGATACGACTCATCAAAGCCGCCATATGTATTCTCTATCGCTATATTCCTCGTCCGGAGAGCAAAACTATATAGCATGTCAATGTCGTACTCCCTACACATCTCTGCAATCATCTCCTTTGGCCTCAAAGTGACCCCTCGTCGGTCAATATTTTAGCAAAATAATGGGCGGCAACCTCAGAAGTGACCAATCGTGCAGCAGCACGGTTCAAATCAGGGTGATAGCTTTGCTCTAATGTCAACTTAGTGTGGCCAGCCGGGTCACAAGGCTGCTTTCTGTGCTGAGAGGGAGAAAATCCTTGGTGCCCGGGCTTCCATTCCAGCGCCTAGGGAACCAAGTGTGAATCAAGGATCGTTTGCTCCTCAATCTCCGCCGAGTGCCAGTCGGGGGAGAGATCGGGGTCAGCCCTCTAAGGGGGGAGCTTCTAGTGTCGGCTCTGCCCAGCCGCGTATCTATGAGATGAGGAGGGCCGATGATCCAGCAGCTACTGTGGAGACAGGTACCGTTCATATCCATTCCCATCCTGTCAGTGTGCTTTTTGATTCGGGTACTACGCATTCATTCATTTCTCTAGAGTGTGTACGCCATTTGAGTCTCGACTGTTTGTCACCTTGCGAGCCTTTCATCGTTAAACTTCCTAGTGGTGATAGAATTGTCAGTGATCGAGAGGTCCGGGACTGTTCTGTGTTTATTTGTGAGAGGGCTTGGCTCTCTAATCTTATTGTCGTGGGTATCGAGGGTGAGGATTTGATTCTCGGGGATGATTGGCTCGAGCGGCATGGCGCAATCATGAACTACCGCACGAGGATCATCACTATGTTAGCCGAGGATGGCACCGAGCACTCTTTCGCGGGGCGAAAGAGGGGAAACCAGAAGTTTGTTATTAATGTCTTGAAGGCGATGAGACTCTTGCGAAAGGGGTGTACTGGTTATTGGTGCTATGCCTTGAAGGCGGAGGATGGTGGGGTCGAGCTTCCGTCGATTCCAGTCGTTAGTGAGTTTCCTGATGTATTTCCTGACGAGTTACCGGGATTGCCGCCGGATCGTGAGGTTGAGTTTGCTATAGAGTTAGAGCCGGACGCGGCTCTGATTTCGAAGGCGCCGTATCGCATGGCACCTTCAGAGATGGCCGATCTGAAGAAGCAGCTGAGTGAGCTTCTTGAGTCGGGTTATATTCGACCGAGCGCTTCACCTTGGGGCGCACCGGTTTTGTTCGTTCGGAAGAAGGATGGTTCACTGCGTTTGTGTATCGACTATCGCGAACTAAACAAGGTGACCATCAAGAACAAGTATCCTTTGCCGAGAATTGATGACTTGTTCGATCAGTTGCAGGGAGCCGCGGTATTCTCGAAGATTGATTTGAGATCGGGGTACTATCAGCTCCGGGTGAGAGAGTCCGATGTGCCGAAAACAGCTTTTCGGACGAGATACGGACATTATGAGTTCGTAGTTATGCCTTTCGGGTTAACTAATGCGCCGGCGATGTTCATGCAGTTGATGAACAAAGTCTTTATCGAGTATTTGGATAAGTGTGTCGTCGTCTTTATTGACGATATTCTTATTTATTCGAGGAATGAGGAGGAGCATGCCCATCAATTGCGGGTGGTGTTAGACATTTTGAGGACCGAGCAACTCTATGCAAAGTTCTCGAAATGTGAGTTCTGGCTAAAGGAAGTGATATTTTTGGGTCACGTGATTTCAGCCGAGGGGGTTCGTGTGGATCCGCAGAAAATTGAAGTAGTGTTGGATTGGGCACCGCCCAAGAATGTGAAGGAGATCCGTAGTTTCTTGGGTTTGGCTGGCTACTATCGTAGGTTCGTCGAGGGTTTCTCGAAACTAGCTCGGCCACTTACACAGTTGCTCCAAAAATCCGAGAAGTTCGTCTGGAATGACGAGAGGCAGTCCAGTTTTGAGGAACTGAAGAAGCGTTTGACTCCCGCCCCGGTTTTGGTGTTGCCATGTGGCAACGAGGGTTTTTCCGTTTATAGCGATGCTTCGGGTCAGGGTCTTGGGTGCGTATTGATGCAGCACGGCAAGACCATTGCCTATGCATCGAGGCAATTGAGGCCGTATGAGCTGAACTACCCTACTCATGATTTGGAGTTAGCGGCAGTCGTTTTTGCGCTCAAGATTTGGCGTCACTATCTTTTCGGCTCTGCATGTCAGATTTTACCGATCATAAAAGTCTGAAATACATATTTACTCAGCGGGAGTTGAATATGAGGCAGAGGAGATGGTTAGAGCTAATTAAGGATTATGACCTCGAAATCCTTTATCATCCAGGCAAGGCGAACGTCGTGGCCGACGCCTTGAGTCGGAAACCGGTCACATTGCGAATGCTTGAGGTCCTTACGTCTCAGTATGAGCTTCGGCGGTCTTTGATCGAGTTAGATGTTGAGATTTTGTTGCCTGGAGCTGTCGGGCAACTTTGTGCTTTAGAGATTTCGTCGTCTTTGGTTGATGAAATTAAGCTGAAGCAGTTAGAGGATCCGATGATTACTCAAATCCGAGAGAACGTTCTTAAAGGAAAGTCTCCGGGGTTTGTGATTCATGAGGATGGTGTTTTGAGATTCCAGAGTCGGCTTTGTGTGCTGAACGACTTAGAGTTGAGACAGTATTCTGCGCGAGGCCCATGCTACACCTTACTCTGTTCATCCTGGTTCGAGTAAGATGTACAAGGACCTGAGGAGGAATTTCTGGTGGAACGATATGAAGGAAGAGGTCCCGCAGTTTGTGGCGAGATGTTTGACTTGTCAGCAGGTCAAAATCGAGCATCAGCGACCGGCTGGATTATTGCAGTCACTTCGCTCCGAATGGAAATGGGAAGACATATCTATGGACTTCATTACGAGTTTGCCGAGATCGAGATCGGGCATGAACATGGTTTGGGTGATTGTTGATCGCCTGACCAAGTCGGCACATTTTCTGGGCATCAAGGATACTTGGGGCCCGGAGAAGTTGGCTCGTGTGTTTATTGCGCAGATTGTGAGGCTTCATGGTAGGGGTGGCATTTCAGAACCGAAAATCCAAAACCGAACCGAAAAAACCCGAAAAAATAACCGAAAAACCGAAACCGAAGAAGACCGAACCGAAAAACAAAAAAACAGAACCGAACCGAACTAATTTGGTTCGGTTCTCGGTTCGGGGTCGAGCGGAACCGAACCGGACCGAAGTCAAATTTCAACATACTAAAATGACCTTGTTTTTGTGATTTTGGTGTGTTTCGAATTTTAGTATAATTCGTTTTCCTTTTGTAAGACCCTCATGGGTCCAAGAAGGACCGATAATATGCTCATCAATTTGTGATTCAATTAATTTAGGTTGAGAGAATGAGCTACTGTGATTTACGATTGTTATATATTTTGAGATATTTGGAAATTGCTATGCAACTATAGCTTTTATGTTGAACATATATATAACTCTTGTTGGTTTGTTGTTATATATAACTTATTCTATTGCATATAATATTTGAATTTATATTGTGAAGAACCGAAAAAACATCAAACCAAATCGAAACCGAACCGAATATTTATAAAACCAAACTTAACCGAACCGAACTTCAAAAAGAACCGAACCAAACCGAAACCGAATATTTGGTTCGACTCTCGGTTTCGGTCAAAAACCAAACCGAATGGAACCGAGTCCACCCCTACTTCATGGTACTCCAAAGTCTATTGTTTCGGATCGTGATGGCCGTTTTGTATCGCATTTCTGGCAAGCGGTGCATAAGGCATTGGGTACTCGGTTGCGTTTGAGTACCTCTTTTCATCCTCAGTCAGATGGACAGTCGGAACGCACTATCCAGATGTTTGAGGATATGTTGCGTGCTTGTGCTCTCGACTGGAGTAGCGACTGGGAGGAGCATTTGCCATTGATCGAATTCACGTACAACAATAGTTGGCACGCGTCGATCCGGATGGCACCGTATGAGGCGCTCTACGGGCGGCGTTGCCGATCGCCGATTTGTTGGAATGAAGCGTCCGATTTGGTCGGCACCGAACTGGATATTGTCCTAGAGACGAGGCGGAAGGTGGATTTGATTCGAGAACGGATGTTGACCGCTCAGAGTCGACAGAAGTCGTATGCCGACGTCCATCGTTGAACTTTGGAATTCGAGGTGGGGGACCACGTGTTGCTAAAGGTGTCGCCGACGAAGGGAGTTTTTCGCTTCGGGAAGAAGGGAAAGTTGAGTCCGAGATTTATTGGACCCTTCGAGATTCTCGAGAGAGTCGGTGAGTTAGCATACCGTTTAGCGTTACCTCCGGCCTTGAGTCGCGTGCATAGCGTTTTCCATGTTTCCCAGCTAAGGAAATATGTCCCGGATCCTAGTCATATCATCGACTATAGTGAGATCGATATTGCCGAGGACTTTACCTTCGAGGAGCGTCCCTTGAAGATTTTGGAGCACCGTGATAAACGACTAAGGCATAAGACCATCCTTTTGGTCAAGGTGCAGTGGTCGAGACATGGTGTCGAGGAGGCAACTTGGAAAACCGAGGATAGCATGCGTGCTAGATACCCCGAGTTGTTTGTTTCTTAAGTTTCGGAACGAAACTTATTTCTAGAGGGGTAGAATGTAATATCCGCATTTTTCTTCTTTTTCCGACATTCTCGTTTTGGTGTATTTTCATTCTTAGTAGCTCACTTGTAACCATGTCGACATTTTGAATCTATGTTATTCTTGGAGTTTCTCCATCTGGGATGATCTTGGTGATGTTTTGATATTATTCCGCTTTATGTCATGTATTATGGCATGGACGTTCGATTCTCGTGGAACTCGTTCGCTTTTGTAATTTCTTTGGTTTCGCGAGTTCGTATAGTTGAGTTGTTCGTGTTATGAGTTTCGGTTTGTTAATCCGATGTCGTATCGCGGTTTTTGGATGTTTGGGCCGTTTCGTAATTTCCCTAAGTTTAGGGTATTCTCGTTATCTTTGTTGTTCCTGAGCCTTCGGGCATTCGAAATCACGCTTCATCGTAACATTTTGGTTTCTGACTTAAATCCGTGGTGAGTGTATCCATTGGTCGTGGATACACCTTGTTATTTTTCTCTTTTCGATCGTCCCCTCGTCAAGCAGTGTTTCAGACTATGGCCTGCTATCACAGGCCATGTTACGGCCGTAAGCCGTATATGTTACGGCCGTAATAATCGAGAGTTACGGCCGTAAGCTTCCTTCATACGGCCGTAACAAGTCTTCGTTTCTTACCTCCTGGTCCAGTTCCGAGTTACGGGCGTATCATGTTCGAGTTACGGCCGTAAGTATCGATACGGCCGTAATGGTGTTCTTGATACGGCCGTATGCGTCATTCGTCAAATTTGCCCAGTTCTCTCCAGAGGCCAGCTACGGCCGTAAGAGAGTCAGGTTACGGCCGTAATGTTCCTATGTTACGGCCGTATGTGGGGTGTGTTACGGCCGTAACACCTGCCAGTATATAAACTGACAGCGGCCCAGTTTTTTCCTCATTTCTCACATCTCTCTTTTCTTCTCGCGACGGGAGCGAAGACTGAGGCTAGGGTTCGTCCGAGTTTGATCCAAACTCCATAGTAAGGGCATATTCAAGTATCCTATCATTCACCTATCACTAATCATCCATCGTTCATCTTCGAATCAAGGTAATATCTCGTAGAACCCTACTTTTAGATAATTTGGGGGTTTTGGGATTTTCGTCCGATTCATTCCGTTTTGTTGGTGGATTCATGATGAATATGATTAATCTTGTTGATATCATTAGTTCTCCTACGGATTCATGGTATATTTTCATAGTTTTGCGAAATCGGGAGGGTTTGGTTGTGATCCGCCATCGTTGTTATTTTTATACGAATATACATGAACCGTAGGCGGGTTTCCGGGTGCATTCCATTTTCGTAATCGTTTAGAAGTGGTTGTGATTGTGTTATTCGGATCGTTAGGTTCATCTCCGCCGGTTCATCGCGGTCGTGTTCGATTCTTCCTTTCCGTTCGTATCACCGTCTATTAACCGAGGCAAGTATCCTTATGAACTTACGATCTTGACATAGTAGTATTGTATGGGAATTGTGTGTGTGTGTGTATACTCACTACGGGTTAGATCCGACGGGGTCTCGGTAGGGCTCCACTAAGCTGTGGAACCGCGAGTTGCTTTTAACCACTACGGGTTAGATCCGACGGGGTCTCGGTAGGGATCCACGAAGCTGTGGGTCCGCGGTTAATTGTGGTGCATTTTTACAAATGTGATTTGATATTGGCATTTCCGTAAATGAGTGTTTTGGAACTATGTTTTCTTGATTGCATGCATTTACTATATGCGTAAGATGTAAGTCGTTCATTTGGTTACTTGTACTAGCATAATTGCTAACCCCTCTAGGGACCCGTTCTGGGGAAATTCGTTTTATGAATTTCAGGTCAGGTTCATCGAGACGAGCGGGTGCTGGATAGAGCTGTTATTCGAGCCGAGCCGAGCTCGAGTACTTGATGCTCGAGCTCGGCTCGAGCTCTTAACGAGCCGAGCCGAGCTCGGCTCGATAACACTAACGAGTAAAGAGATGAGCTTGACTCGACTCGTAAACGAGTCTAACGAGCCTAACGAGCCTATCGAGCCGAGCCGAGCCCAACGAGCCTAATGTAATTTTAAGAAAAATCTTAGTTATCGAGCCTAACAAGTCGAGTTCGAGCCGGCTCGTTAATAAATCGAGCAACAAGTCGAGCTCGAGCTCGGCTCATTTAATATTCGAGTCGAGCTTTAACGAGCCTTAACGAGCCGAGCCGAGCTTTCGAGCAGCTCGTTTCGCATAACAGCTCTAGTGCTGGACCAGTATGCGGATGATGGCCGTGCGTGATGATTGTGCACGAGTCGTGTCTTATTGCCTTCTATCTTTTTACCTTTTGTAGTCTTTAAACTAATAGAAGTACTCGAGTACTTAAGAATTTTTACTCGTCGGGATTTTATTGTTGTTTATTATGTTTGTGACGGATTATGGTGTTATGTTTGACCGGTTGAACCGGGTGGATTATTTTGTTGGGCGTCTTTATGACGATGTATTTTTCTGTTGTTTTTGTGAGTTGATGAGTATGATTCTTGTTCAGCCTGGTGGGTCCCATATAGGGATTCACGGCGCTGTAATATACCTCGGATATCCTGGGGGTGTTACAGAAAATGGTATCAGAGCGCTAGGTTTATGGATACCTAGGCTTGTCGGTTTATTGGGTCTTGTTGTATTTTGTTTTGCACATCATCATCACGCTGCCATGATTCTGGTACTACCAGTGCCCGTAAGTTTTCCTTCCTCTGTTCCTTATACCCTTGTATCGTACCTTTGATTCTCGATTTGTGATTGTTCTTTTCTTGTACTTACCATCGTATGGCTTTTGCTACTTATTTAACTCTAGTATGGATGCTGGAAGGGGTCGTGGTCGCGGTCGTGGTCGTGGACGTGGTCGGGGACGTGGGGCAGCCGGTGGGGCGGCCACGTCGAAGTCTTCGGGAGCCGGCAGTACCGGCGACCGTCACAGTCATGCTTCTTCTCAGGAGCGCGCCGACCTTGGTATTGCGGCCGTTATGCAGCAAATGGTTAATCAAATGGCGGCGATAGCTCAGGTGGTTCAGAACCCGAATCCGGCCCATGCTAATCGGGGCGGAGCGGATCGTTCGCTTCAGGATGTCATCAAGATGCATCCTCCTCAGTTTTCGGGAGCTTCAGACCCGATCGGCTGGGAGGGGTGGATCAAGGAGATATCTAAAGTCTTCACTGCCACCAACTGTCCCGAGGACCGTAAGGTCCCTATTGCCCAGTACTTTCTCACTGGGGATGCTACGGATTGGTGGGAGGCCGTTCGGCCCAAAGACCATGTTGCTTTGTGGACCGAATTCCAAGAACTGATGGAGACTGAATATTGCTCGTGGCCGGTCAGACAGGCTCGAGTACATGCTTTCTATGATGCTCAACCACGGGATATTCCCGTATCTCAGGCTATTGCCGATTTTAACAAGGAGTTGGGTTATGTGAAGACCCAAGTTGTCGAGGAGAGCGACAAAATTTTCCATTTTTCCAGGCGGATGAAATTGTCTATTCGGGACTATATGTCGGGGCTCGTCTGTACTACCTTGAAGGATTACCAGAGTAGGGCCCTTGCTTACGATATGTTTGTGACGGCGAGTGAGGCGGCCCGCGAGAGCAAGAAGCAGAAGTCCGCCGGGAATTTTTTGGGCCACAAAGGTAGGGGTCAGCAGAAATTCCAGTCTGCTAACTTTTCCGCTGGTGGTGGCCCAGCTCGATCTACTGGGTTTCCCCGTAGGGCTGCCAGTGCCCCTTCTCGAGAGGTGAACTGCTTTAACTATGGCCAGCAGGGCCACATCAGTCGTATTTGTCCGAACCCTTTGCTGACGTGTAATCAGTGTGGCCAGCAGGGTCACAAGGCTGCTTTCTGTGCTGAGAGGGAGAAAATCCTTGGTGCCCGGGCTTCCATTCCAGCGCCTAGAGAACCAAGTGTGAATCAAGGATCGTTTGCTCCTCAATCTCCGCCGAGTGCCAGTCGGGGGAGAGGTCGGGGTCAGCCCTCTAAGGGGGGAGCTTTTAGTGTCGGCTCTGCCCAGCCGCGTATCTATGAGATGAGGAGGGCCGATGATCCAAAGACTCTTTGTGGCGGCAGTGCACCGTTCATATCCATTCCCATCCTGTCAGTGTGCTTTTTGATTCGGGTGCTACGCATTCATTCATTTCTCTAGAGTGTGTACGCCGTTTGAGTCTCGACTGTTTGTCACCTTGCGAGCCTTTCATCGTTAAACTTCCTAGCGGTGATAGAATTGTCAGTGATCGAGAGGTCCGGGACTGTTCTGTGTTTATTTGTGAGAGGGCTTGGCTCTCTAATCTTATTGTCGTGGGTATCGAGGGTGAGGATTTGATTCTCGGGGATGATTGACTCGAGCGGCATGGCGCAATCATGAACTACCGCACGAGGATCATCACTATGTTAGCCGAGGATGTCACCGAGCACTCTTTCGCGGGGCGAAAGAGGGGAAACCAGAAGTTTGTTATTAATGTCTTGAAGGCGATGAGACTCTTGCGAAAGGGGTGTACTAGTTATTGGTGCTACGCCTTGAAGGCGGAGGATGGTGGGGTCGAGCTTCCGTCGATTCCAGTCGTTAGTGAGTTTCCTGATGTATTTCCTGACGAGTTACCGGGATTGCTGCCGGATCGTGAGGTTGAGTTTGCTATAGAGTTAGAGCCGGGCGCGGCTCCGATTTCGAAGGCGCCGTATCGCATGGCACCTTCAGAGATGGCCGAGCTGAAGAAGCAGCTGAGTGAGCTTCTTGAGTCGGGTTATATTCGACTGAGCGCTTCGCTTTGGGGCGCACCGGTTTTGTTCGTTCGGAAGAAGGATGGTTCACTGCGTTTGTGTATTGACTATCGCGAACTAAACAAGGTGACCATCAAGAACAAGTATCCTTTGCCGAGAATTGATGACTTGTTTGATCAGTTGCAGGGAGCCGCGGTATTCTCGAAGATTGATTTGAGATCGGGGTACTATCAGCTCCGGGTGAGGGAGTCCGATGTGCCGAAAACAGCTTTTCGGACGAGATACGGACATTATGAGTTCGTAGTTATGCCTTTCGGGTTAACTAATGCGCAGGCGGTGTTCATGCAGTTGATGAACAAAGTCTTTATCGAGTATTTGGATAAGTGTGTCATCGTCTTCATTGACGATATTCTTATTTATTCGAGGAATGAGGAGGAGCATGCCCATCAATTGCGGGTGGTGTTAGACATTTTGAGGACCGAGCAACTCTATGCAAAGTTCTCGAAATGTGAGTTCTGGCTGAAGGAAGTGATGTTTTTGGGTCACGTGATTTCAGCCGAGGGGGTTTGTGTGGATCTGCAGAAAATTGAAGCAGTGTTGGATTGGGCACCGCCCAAGAATGTGAAGGAGATCCGTAGTTTCTTGGGTTTGGCTGGCTACTATCGTAGGTTCGTCGAGGGTTTCTCGAAACTAGCTCGGCCACTTACACAGTTGCTCCAAAAATACGAGAAGTTCGTCTGGAATGACGAGAGGCAGTCCAGTTTTGAGGAACTGCCCGCCCCGGTTTTGGCGTTGCCATGTGGCAACAAGGGTTTTGCCGTTTATAGCGATGCTTCGGGTCAGGGTCTTGGGTGCGTATTGATGCAGCACGGCAAGACCATTGCATATGCGTCGAGGCAGTTGAGGCCGTATGAGCTGAACTACCCGACTCATGATTTGGAGTCAGCGGCAGTCGTTTTTGCGCTCAAGATTTGGCGTCACTATCTTTTCGACTCTGCATGTCAGATTTTTACCGATCATAAAAGTCTGAAATACATATTTACTCAGCGGGAGTTGAATATGAGGCAGAGGAGATGGTTAGAGCTGATTAAGGATTATGACCTCGAAATCCTTTATCATCCAGGCAAGGCGAACGTCGTGGCCGACGCCTTGAGTCGGAAACCGGTCACATTGCGAATGCTTGAGGTCCTTACGTCTCACTATGAGCTTCGGCGGTCTTTGATCGAGTTAGATGTTGAGATTTTGTTGTCTGGAGCTGTCGGGCAACTTTGTGCTTTAGAGATTTCGTCGTCTTTGGTTGATAAAATTAAGCTGAAGCAGTTAGAGGATCCGATGATTACTCAAATCCGAGAGAACGTTCTTAAAGGAAAGTCTCCGGGGTTTGTGATTCATGAGGATGGTGTTTTGAGATTCCAGAGTCGGCTTTGTGTGCCGAACGACTTAGAGTTGAGAAAGAGTATTCTGCGCGAGGCCCATGCTACACCTTACTCTGTTCATCCTGGTTCGAGTAAGATGTACAAGGACCTAAGGAGGAATTTCTGGTGGAACGATATGAAGGAAGAGGTCGCGCAGTTTGTGGCGAGATGTTTGACTTGTCAGCAGGTCAAAATCGAGCATCAGCGACCGGCTGGATTATTGCAGTCACTTCCCGTTCCGGAATGGAAATGGGAAGACATATCTATGGACTTCATTACGAGTTTGCCGAGATTGAGATCGGGCATGAATGTGGTTTGGGTGATTGTTGATCGCCTGACCAAGTCGGCACATTTTCTCGGCATCAAGGATACTTGGGGCCCGGAGAATTTGACTCGTGTGTTTATTGCGCAGATTGTGAGGCTTCATGGTACTCCAAAGTCTATTGTTTCGGATCGTGATGGCCGTTTTGTATCGCATTTCTGGCAAGCGGTGCATAAGGCATTGGGTACTCGGTTGCGTTTGAGTACCTCTTTTCATCCTCAGTCAGATGGACAGTCGGAACGTACTATCCAGACGTTTGAGGATATGTTGCGTGCTTGTGCTCTCGACTGGAGTAGCGACTGGGAGGAGCATTTGCCATTGATCGAATTCACGTACAACAATAGTTGGCACGCGTCGATCCGGATGGCACCGTATGAGGCGCTCTACGGGCGGCGTTGTCGATCGCCGATTTGTTGGAATGAAGCGTCCGATTTGGTCGGGACCGAACCGGATATTGTCCTAGAGACGAGGCGGAAGGTGGATTTGATTCGAGAACGAATGTTGACCGCTGAGAGTCGACAGAAGTCATATGCCGACGTCCGTCGTTGACCTTTGGAATTTGAGGTGGGGGACCACGTGTTGTTAAAGGTGTCGCCGACGAAGGGAGTTTTTTGCTTCGGGAAGAAGGGAAAGTTGAGTCCGAGATTTATTGGACCCTTCGAGATTCTCGAGAGAGTCGGTGAGTTAGCATACCGTTTGGCGTTACCTCCGGCCTTGAGTCGCGTGCATAGCGTTTTCCATGTTTCCCAGCTAAGGAAATATGTCCCGGATCCTAGTCATATCATCGACTATAGTGAGATCGATATTTCCGAGGACTTTACCTTCGAGGAGCGTCCCTTGAAGATTTTGGAGCACCGTGATAAACGACTAAGGCATAAGACCATCCCTTTGGTCAAGGTGCAGTGGTCGAGACATGGTGTCGAGGAGGCAACTTGGGAAACCGAGGATAGCATGCGTGCTAGATACCCCGAGTTGTTTGTTTCTTAAGTTTCGGGACGAAACTTATTTCTAGAGGGGTAGAATGTAATATCCGCATTTTTCTTCTTTTTCCGATATTCCCGTTTTGGTGTATTTTCATTTTTAGTAGCTCGCTTGTAACCATGTCGACAGTTTGAATCTATGTTATTCTTGGAGTTTCTCCATCTGGATGATCTTGGTGATGTTTTGATATTATTCCGCTTTATGTCATGTATTATGGCATGGACGTTCGATTCTCGTGGAACTCGTTCGCTTTTGTAATTTCTTTGGTTTCACGAGTTCGTATAGTTGAGTTGTTCGTGTTATGAGTTTCGGTTTGTTAATCCGACGTTGTATCGCGGTTTTTGGACATTTGGGCCGTTTCGTAATTTCCCTAAGTTTAGGGTATTCTCGTTATCTTTGTTGTTCCTGAGCCTTCGGGCATTCGGAATCACGCTTCATCGTAACGTTTTGGTTTCTGACTTAAATCCGTGGTGAGTGTATCCGTTGGTCGTGGATACACCTTGTTATTTTTCTCTTTTCGACCGTCCCTTCGTCAAGCAGTGTTTCAGACTATGGCCTGCTGTCACAGGCCATGTTACGGCCGTAAGCCGTATATGTTACGGCCATAATAATCGAGAGTTACGGCCGTAAGCTTCCTTCATACGGCCGTAACAAGGCTTCGTTTCTTACCTCGTGGTCCAGTTCCGAGTTACGGGCGTATCATGTTCGAGTTACGGCCGTAAGTATCGATACGGCCGTAATGGTGTTCTTGATACGGCCGTATGCGTCATTCGTCAAATTTGCCCAGTTCTCTCCAGAGGCCAGTTATGGCCGTAAGAGAGTCAGGTTACGGCCGTAATGTCCCTATGTTACGGCCGTATGTGGGGTGTGTTACGGCCGTAACACCTGCCAGTATATAAACTGACAGCGGCCCAGTTTTTTCCTCATTTCTCACATCTCTCTTTTCTTCTCGCGACGGGAGCGAAGACTGAGGCTAGGGTTCATCCAAGTTTGATCCAAACTCCATAGTAAGGGCATATTCAAGTATCCTATCATCCACCTATCACTAATCATCCATCGTTCATCTTCGAATCAAGGTAATATCTCGTAGAACCCTACTTTTAGATAATTTGGGGGTTTTGGGATTTTCGTCCGATTCATTCCGTTTTGTTGGTGGATTAATGATGAATATGATTAATCTTGTTGATATCATTAGTTCTCCTACGGATTCATGGTTTATTTTCATAGTTTTGCGAAATCGGGAGGGTTTGGTTGTGATCCGCCCTCGTTGTTATTTTTATACGAATATACATGAACCGTAGGCGGGTTTCCGGGTGTATTCCATTTCCGTAATCGTTTAGAAGTGGTTGTGATTGTGTTATTCGGATCGTTAGGTTCATCTCTGCCGGTTCATCGCGGTCGTGTTCGATTCTTCCTTTCCGTTCGTATCACCGTCTATTAACGGAGGCAAGTATCCTTATGAACTTACGATCTTGACATAGTAGTATTGTATGGGAATTGTGTGTGTGTGTGTGTATACTCACTACGGGTTAGATCCGACGGGGTCTCGGTAGGGCTCCACGAAGCTGTGGAACCGCGAGTTGCTTTTAACCACTACGGGTTAGATCCGACGGGGTCTCGGTAGGGATCCACGAAGCTGTGGGTCCGCGGTTAATTGTGGTGCATTTTTACAAATGTGATTTGATATTGGCATTTCCGTAAATGAGTGTTTTGGAACTATGTTTTCTTGATTGCATGCATTTACTATATGTGTAAGATGTAAGTCGTTCATTTGGTTACTTGTACTAGCGTAATTGCTAACCCCTCTGGGGACCCGTTTTGAGGAAATTCGTTTTATGAATTTCAGGTCAGGTTCATCGAGACGATGGTCTTTGGACCAGTATGCGGATGATGGCCGTGCGTGATGATTGTGCACGAGTGGTGTCTTATTGCCTTCTATCTTTTCACCTTTTGTGGTCTTTAAACTAATAGAAGTACTCGAGTACTTAAGAATTTTTACTCGTCGGGATTGTATTGTTGTTTATTATGTTTGTGACGGATTATGGTGTTATGTTTGACCGGTTGAACCGGGTGGATTATTTTGTTGGGCGTCTTTATGACGAGGTATTTTTCTGTTGCTTCTGTGAGTCGATGAGTATGATGCTTGTTCAGCCTGGTGGGTCCCATATAGGGATTCACGGCGCTGTAATATACCTCGGATATCCTGGGGGTGTTACAACATAGACCTCAGGATCCTCCTTGTATTCTACTAGTAATCGAATTATCTCGGTATCGCCCCGTAATAGGACTTTTACTTTGTTTCCCTTGGCCATGTGTGTCAAGTACCATAATTTGTAATCGGCCTCATTTGGACCACCCAAACCCTCTCTGATAACCCCCACGAGGTTTGCACGACTAACTTTGCTCGTGTCGATATAGACAAAAAAGGAGTCCCCGTCTACATATGTCGATCGCTCCCAATGACCACCGTGATGTATCAAAATACGCTGCCACGACATTTGATTACAAAAAGATGAATAACTATTCAAAAAACCGAGCGAACAATATTATAAAACGGTCTGCCTTGGACATGACCGATGTACACGGTCGTATACTACCGTGTGCAGTGATCGTGTGCAAGTTTCTGGCCATGAACACGATCACTGCACACGATTGTAGACGATTGTGTTAAACGATCGTGAACACGTTAGTTGTGCGCACGATAGGGCTGTCTAAATGGTTCTCGGTTCTCGGAACCGAACCGGAACCGAGCGGTTCCGGTTAACCGAGAACCGTTAATACGGTTCTCGGTTCGATTTTTGGTTAGGGATTTCGTGGATAAAACGGTTTGAGTTTAACCGAGAACTGATCGGTTCGGAACCGAGAACCGTACAAAATTAATAACTATTATTTATTAATTATTATTTATTAAATAATAATTTTAGTATTTTTTTACGGCCCAGCCCAATCCCTTTTTGTTGAACAAAAGCCCACCCCCGTCTCCCGTCTCCCCCTCCCCGTAACCCTCCCCGTCTCCTGTCTCCCCCACCCCCGTCTCCCAGTCTCCCCGTCTCCCGTCTCCCCCTCCCCGTAACCCTCCTCCTCTCTCTCAGTCTCCCGCTCACGCCGCCGTGCCCGTGCCCGCTCCACCGCTCCATGCCGTCGCCGCGGCTCCCAATCCCTCTCGGTTCAGTTTCCCATGGTCGTCTCCGGCGTCAGCTCCGTCCGCAGCACCGTCCCTTCCTCCCGTGAGCTCCGTCCACAGCCCAAGAGTTTTTATTGCCGTATGCTGTGTTGTGGGTTCTCGATTCAGGCAACATAGAATTAAAAAAAAACAGTTTTTACGGGTTACCCGAACCGGAACCGAATTAATTCGGTGCGGTTCCGGTTAACCGAAAGTGTACAATGGTCCGGTTTACGGTTCCACTTTTTTTGGCTAAAATGGTTCCGGTTAACCGATTTTTTCGGTCCGGTTAACCGGAACCGAACCGTTCGACTGGCCTAGCGCACGATGTCAAGGTCGTTGGACACAACCGTTGCACACGATCATTGCACACGGTGGCTTCCCATCGTGTGCAGCGATCGTGTCCGTAAGAACTGGTCGGGAAATTTTTTTTCCCAGCGGTCAAATACTGATGCATACCTTTTTTATGAACCCAGAAGCACGACAAATGAAGTCCTATTTGAACGTCAACTTTTCTTTTCGAATAATCTTGTGATTTTTATAAGATTTTTGAGACCCTTTGTCAAAAATGGTTGTGTTGTTTTGATGTATATGTTTGTAGTTAAATTTTGGTTGTTGGACATTAATATCGATCGGAGCAGATGAAGAAAGTAAAAAAGAAAAAAGAGAAGAAAAGTAGTTTAAATTAAATAAAATAAAATAAAAAGTGAGAAGTCACATTACAACAAAAGAGAGGACATTTTAGTCTTTTTAATCAAAATGGTACCAAAAACTTATAGTTTTATGAATGAGATATAAAACTTATCAATTTTATGATTTGATATTAAAAAATTGATTCCCACTTAGTTTAATTCGGTAATTTAACTAGCTTCGATTCACTTCAATTTAATAAAATCCAATTTGATAAATTTCAACCTAAAACAACAGAACCTAAATTCATTAGATTATTTAAATGGATTGAATTCGAGTTACTCGCGAATAAATAGGCGGAGTTCGGGTTCGAAGTTCCGACACAAATGGATTAGGACGGGCTAGCAAATCCCGACCCACAAACTTCCCAACGAGGAACCAACCCAAAACCGCCAAACCTATTGTCTACATCTATCTGCCCCTAACCAATTTTTTTGTGCATCTGCCTCAAATCCTCAAATAAAGCATTTTAATAATGTAATTGAGAAACTTGCGTATATATTTGACATGAACAATTATAATTCACAATCACAACACAAGCACCAAGTAGAGTCATATAAAATAAAAATAATAGTAATAATAAATAAATAAATAAATAAATAAATAAATAAATAATAAAATATAAGAACATTACACGACTGCAACAACTCATGTTACGTTAAAATATTAAAATATATTTGACGAATTATCTCGACTGCTGATATTATAAGTAGTATCAAAGCCTATGGTGGTGCCTGGTGAATAGAATTCGGAGGTCCGGGTTCATTTAGTGTGACCCCCTGACGAAAGTTTATGGCTCCGACACACACATTATGAACAACTTCCGACCTTCTTGCAGGCATGGTGCTGATGGCTTGAGTTTCTCACATATCTTAGTAGTTTTTATGCATCTAAGACAATTTATCAGCTTGAGAGATGATAAAGATGGATAGATAAAAAAGAAAACTGGTGAACATGAGGAGGGCAATTTAGGAAACATGATGACACCTATCATGAGTGTGTGTGTATGTATATATATATATATATATCGGGTGTGTTCAGGTGAGAATGCAATTTAAGTTAAGAATTAAGAATGAATTTCATCCATAGATCTTGATAAATAGATGACCTAGATTTATTCTCACAAAAATTTGATGCATGCAATGCAATATTTTAATGCATCGATATTTTGTGCATATAATGCATATTTTAATGCATTGCGATTTTGATGCACGAATTGCATATATTTCATGCATAATTAGTACAAACTCATGCATATTCGCAATTCGCAGGATAAGAACCATTCTCATTTGATCATATATATAGGAAATAGATCATATGAAAACTAATTACCTTGTGAAATCTAGAAACTTTTGTAGGCCATTGATATTAGTGATCTAACGGCCGTAGATGAGTAGAATTATATGCATTTATGTATTTTTTTATTGCATTATTTGTTGCATATACTAGCAACCAACTTGATGCAACAAATAATAACAAATATGCAATAAAATTACTTAATAATGCAATTGGGTTCTAAATTTCACCATTAAGGCTGTTTCAACCATATATATATATATATATATATATATATATATATATATATATATTAACTTAAATTGCATTCTGACTTGAACACACCCATATATATATAGGTATGAGTTAAAATAAAAAGTCTCTTATAATAAAAAATGTAGGAAGGATTGTGGGAGTGACTGTGTCATCCCCATTCCACATCATATGACATGTGTCACCCCCCACCTCCCCCCATGTAGGGTGGGTGGTGGAGGGTGCCACATGTTATATGATGTGACATGATGATGTGACAAGGTGACACCAGGGCCGGCCCAACCATTAATGATGCCCAAAGCGAGTTCAAAAATGAGGCCCTTAATATTTTAATAATAATATTTTATAAAGATATTACATTTTATCTAAAAAGATTCGATCTTCTTATAATAAAAAGTTATTTATCGAATTACCTTAAAATTGAATGTTTTGGGAAAATTTAAATAATATACTATTTTACGAGCTTTCTGTGATGCGCAAAATATCAACGTTGTGGGTAAATTTTAATAATAAACTGTTTTTATATAGAATTTTAAAAGAATTTTTTTACTAGAAAGAGAATTTCAATTGCATTTTATAGTAATAAAATCATTTTAATATAATTATTTAAAAAGAAAAATAGTTTTTACTCAAAAAAGAAGAAAGTTTAGAAACTAAACTTGTTGGAACATTTAGTTCCATACATAAATTAAAAGTGTTTTGATGATTAATGTTGATAAGCAAAACAAAACAACGAAGAGACGAAGCAAGCATCGAAGGAAAACGAAGTGCAAAAAGCAGGAAAAACACAAAGCTAACGTACGTAATATGTGATCATTAACGTACGTAATATAAGCAGCTTAACGTACGTAATGGATGAGAGATAACGTACGTAATGTAGTTCAAACCAAGTGAACGTTGGAGAAGTCAAAGTCAGCAAAGCATACAACGGATATATGACGTCATGAGTGACGTAATGTTAACGTACGTAACAAAGGAAAGGCTAACGTCGTAACTCAAATGATGAAACTCACCGGATGATTTGTGAAGATGCTAACGCACGTAACCACCATGGTTAACGACGTAATGAGGCTTACGACGTAATGGAGAGCATATAACGTACGTAATGAGCAGTCTGGCAGCTAACGGCTAGTTTGATGATGGAGCCTATAAATACCATGCTTATGGTATTGATTGAGCACAACAACTTCAAGCATACTACACATTCTTCTGAGATTGATATTCATTGTATTGTTGTTGTAATATTGAGCTTACATTGAGTGATTGAGTGTTATACACAAAATCATACACGAGTGGTAAAAGAAAAGATACGATTAGATTCGGTGTTATTAGGATCAAGGATCCGGCATTGTTAGAATCGCAATCGCTATCTTAGTGAGGTTTATCTAGTACCCATAGAAAGCTAGAGCGGTTGATTCCTTGTCCGATAGAAAAGGAAAACGGTTTAACTTGGACCGACGCAAAGACAAGTACGAGTGGTTTATCACGGACCAATAGAAGACGTGATTGTAACGGTTATACCTCGACCGATAGAAGAGAGGCGTAGAGGTTTTTATCTTGATCCTATAGAAAAAGATACCGAGAGAGGACGTAGGCTCGATTATAGCCGAACCTCTATAAATCCTTGTGTCCTTTATTTTCCGCATTTTTTATTTACGCTTCCGCAAACGGCGCAATATCCGAATCGGTACCCAACAATTGGTATCAGAGCGGTACTCCAATACGCGGCTTAACATCCGAGGAGAAGATCCAAAATGGCTTTTCAAATGGCTCCCGTCGAAGGCCTTGCTCTCAACCGACCACCATTCTTTGATGGCTCAAATTATTTGACGTGGAAGAAGAAGATGTCGATATTCATCCGAGCATACGACATCGAAATTTGGAAGATTATTTGCCTTGGCCCGAAAGTTCCAATCAAATCCGACGGTACGCTCAAATCTTTCGAAGATTACGACGATGCCGATTGGAAAAATGATCATCTAAATTGTAAGGCTACTCAACTCTTATTTTGTGCCTTAAATCCGGAAGAGGTCAATCGAATCTCATCGTGTGAGAGTGCGAAAGAAATATGGAAAATTCTAGAAATCACACACGAAGGGACGACTCAAGTCAAGGAGACGAAGATAAATATGCTTCTCCATGACTACGAGTTATTCATGATGAAGGGTGAGGAGTCCATCACCAATATGCTCGACCGATTCTCGGTCATCACCAATGGACTAGCTTCGTTTGGCAAACCATTATCTAGTAGTGAAAAAGTTAAGAAAATTTTACGATCACTACCTAGCGAATGGGACGGCACCGTGACCGCGATTATGGAATCTAAAGACCTCAACACGCTCGATTTTAGTGCCCTTGTTGGTTCACTAATCAATTATGAGATTGTTTTAAAATCACGAAGTGTCAAGCCGAAGGAACGATCGTTAGCCATGAAGGCTAAGATGTCGAGGAAGAAAGAAGAAATTCCGTGGAGGAAAGCGACGAAGAATCGGCATATTATGCCAAAAACATTAATAAGTTTCAAACCTTATTAAACCGGAGGAAGAAGGATATCTCGGGCGAATCTAAGAAATTCGACAACTCTTGTCGATTATGTGGAAAACCAGGCCACTTCGCTAAGCATTGTCGTGTCAAACCCAAGAAGGAGGTTCTCGTGGCTACTTGGAGCGATGAAGATGAAGACGATGATTTCATCAATCAAAATAATCTCGCTCTCATGGCCCGAGTTCGTTCGACGGCAATGACGTCGAAGCCGTAAGTACATCCTCCCGTGATGAACTTTTTGATGCATTTGAATTATTGCATACGGATTTTCAAAATGCATTATCGGAAATCAAATCCCTTAAGTCTAAAATTAAATCTTTGGAAATTGAAAATTCCAAAATTATCGAGAAGGGAAAATTTGTTGAAATCGATCATTCAAAGTGTATTGAAAATGAAAATATTTTGAAGAATGATCTCGCTAAAATCCAAACCGAGCTTAAATCTTTGACAAAGAAATTCTCGTGCGGAAACGAAATTTGAACAAATGCTTGGTGTTCAAAAATTTACTTTGAATAAAGAGGGGTTAGGATTCAAAACTCGTTTGAAAAATGAATCCGTTAATTTCAAGATACCCCATTGCGAAAAGTGTTTAAAAATCGGGCATCATATTTCAAGTTGCAAAAGCCCGAGACGGACGATAAAAATTAAGAAAATTTGGGTTCCTAAAGGAACAATCGTTTCAAATATCGTCTACGTTCCTAAACAAAAACCAACTATAGGTTGGATCCCCAAAAATTGATTTTTGTATTTTACTCAGGGGGAGTATTTTTTTTTTTTTTTAGGGAGATATTATTCTCAGGGGGAGTTTTTATCCTTTATGCAAATATTCATAAATTGTATCATGCATATTTTATATTGGTATTATTTATTTCAATTGTTATTTAATCCACTTTTGATGAATACAAAAAGGGGGAGAGATAGAGAATGGAGAAATAAGTCGAAAATGTGATTAACCGTGAAAGGGGGAGAAAAATCGAAGAAAATCGATAGCATACAAAAAGAATTGGAAAAACGAAGGAGTTGAACAAAACTAAGGAGAAGTCGAAAATGACAGAAAAAGAAAAATGCGGAGACGTCGAAAAGACGATGAAAATTTAAAAATGGAGAAAAGAATAGAAGGAGTCGAAAAAGAAATAGGAGAAGATTCTAACGAAACGGAAAAAGTCAAAAACTATGGTCTGTACACATATACATATATTTGTATTTTTGCAGATAAATCCCATTGACGAAGGGTTGTTTTGTAATCATCAAAAAGGGGGAGATTGTTGGAACATTTAGTTCCATACATAAATTAAAAGTGTTTTGATGATTAATGTTGATAAGCAAAACAAAACAACGAAGAGACGAAGCAAGCATCGAAGGAAAACGAAGTGCAAAAAGCAGGAAAAACACAAAGCTAACGTACGTAATATGTGATCATTAACGTACGTAATATAAGCAGCTTAACGTACGTAATGGATGAGAGATAACGTACGTAATGTAGTTCAAACCAAGTGAACGTTGGAGAAGTCAAAGTCAGCAAAGCATACAACGGATATATGACGTCATGAGTGACGTAATGTTAACGTACGTAACAAAGGAAAGGCTAACGTACGTAACTCAAATGATGAAACTCACTGGACTGATTTGTGAAGATGCTAACGTACGTAACCAGCCATGGTTAACGTACGTAATGAGGCTTACGTACGTAATGGAGAGCATATAACGTACGTAATGAGCAGTCTGGCAGCTAACGGCTAGTTTGATGATGGAGCCTATAAATACCATGCTTATGGTATTGATTGAGCACAACAACTTCAAGCATACTACACATTCTTCTGAGATTGATATTCATTGTATTGTTGTTGTAATATTGAGCTTACATTGAGTGATTGAGTGTTATACACAAAATCATACACGAGTGGTAAAAGAAAAGATACGATTGGATTCGGTGTTATTAGGATCAAGGATCCGGCATTGTTAGAATCGCAATCGCTATCTTAGTGAGGTTTATCTAGTACCCATAGAAAGCTAGAGCGGTTGATTCCTTGTCCGATAGAAAAGGAAAACGGTTTAACTTGGACCGACGCAAAGACAAGTACGAGTGGTTTATCACGGACCAATAGAAGACGTGATTGTAACGGTTATACCTCGACCGATAGAAGAGAGGCGTAGAGGTTTTTATCTTGATCCTATAGAAAAAGATACCGAGAGAGGACGTAGGCTCGATTATAGCCGAACCTCTATAAATCCTTGTGTCCTTTATTTTCCGCATTTTTTATTTACGCTTCCGCAAACGGCGCAATATCCGAATCGGTACCCAACAAAACTAACATATATTGTCATTTGTTATGGGGCAATGCAAATAATGAATGATATATTTCCTTTGATAAAAAATCACAAGTATATATTGGGCCAATAAATAATCAAATAATTCAAAAATAATATCAAAATATTATTTTCAGATATCGAACCTATGACATTGTGTAAAATGAGGCACTTGCCTACCAACAAGGTAACCTAACTTTAGTGATATAATCCGAAATTTTATTTACCTACCAATTAACTTGAGGCCTTTTTTTGTAAAAAAACAATATGAGGTCCAAAGTCTTTGCTTGGGTGGCTTGGGCCTTGGGCCGGCCCTGGGTGACACATGTCACTCCCAATTCTTCCTACACTTTTTATTATAAGAGACTTTATATATATATATATACACATAAAGATAAAAGTATGGAGGACCACCACCAACACAGCCTGACATTACAAGTAACAGGCCCTCAATTCCAATAAAGGAACATGTCTTGTATCAATCAATCACAACTATATATCCATAAAAGATCCATAGCCAGTGAATTTGGTAGTTATTTACAACACATGAAAGGCCAATCATGTGTAACAAGAGGAAAGGAACAAGTATTGGTGGACCCTCAGTTCGTCCAAGCAGGCACCCAATAGATTGACTGCGATCAGACTATCGGGTGCGGAGGGTGACTCGTAAGCTCCGGGTTCAGTTAGCAAATCCCGGAACCTAGGTTATCAATGAACAAGAAGTATACAACATCACTCTCGGGATAAAAGAGAGACGAGGAAGGCAAATAGTACATTTTCGAACGTCAGTTTCTGGAGAGAGTCAGTGAAGTTTCCGAAAATCCATATCATTAGGGGTACGTATGAATTTCACCATAAAAATTTATGATTCTTGAGACACTTAGGGATGGCAAAAAAAAAAAACCACGAGTCCGGATACCCGCGGAATTTTACCCGAATAGGTCCAAGTTGGGTAACCAAATTCGGGTCCGGGTCTGGACGGGTAGAGAAAAATAACTTCGGGCCCGGTTCGGTTCTGGGGTATGGGGTACCGGTACCCACCCCGATATATATATAAAATAATAATTCGAGAAAAAAAATATTAACCCTCGGGTCCTCGCTGGGTACCCAGAACCGAGCGGGGCGGTTCTGGGGCGGACCCGAAAAAAATTGGCGGTTCTGGGGCGGGTCTGGGGCCAGTTTTTAACCGCGGGTCCGGATCTGGGTAGGCAATACCCGCCCCCGCCCCGCCCCATTCCCATCCCTAGAGACACTTGAAGCCTAACAAAATCTTGTTTGATGTTTAACTCTTAACTTACTCCATCAGTATTCAAAATATAAAACAACAGAACAACAATTAGTAAGATAAAAACAACAATATGCTGCAAACTAGTTCTCTATAGATTCACCAAAAGTAAGTTTTCAACATAATGATAAGGAATACACCACTTTTTTTTCCTTTCTTTTTTTTTTTTAAAAAAAGAAGCATAATAGCTTTGATATCATTAACAGAGTGAGTCATTCTCCCGCATTTCCCCCGGTAATATTTTTCATTAACTTCGGTCTCGGCCTCGTGGGCTTTAGAAAGTAAGTCTGAAAACTAACCATAGCTCTTAAGACATCAATTATGCTCGACTCTATATGAACACCATTTGGCTCGAGGACTCGTAAACACCTAGCAACTGCCTCCATTGTACTCATACACCCAGCAAAGGGTTCTTTCCTTAGAATCAATTCCGAGTCAAATATATTCCCACCATCAACCCCGGCATCAAAATGTAAACAAACCTGAACTGCGAACTTGGATAAAAATGATAGACTTGCATGCACCATTTCTTTGGCGTGTTTCCAAGTTCCGTCGAAAATGATCAGAACAAGATTATCCTCGAGAGTGGAACATTCACGAGTTACTTCAGGGAATGGCGTGGCATTCGGACCTAGAGAACAATCATCAGTACAAGAAACACATTATACGGATGTTGTGTATATATTAAAAGGTTTCCAAGTAATACTCCAAACAATCTAGATGCATAGTATGAACCTAAGTGGAAAAATAGACCAAAATGCTTAATATTTGACTCTGAATTGATTATTAGAGGCTCGAGCTTGGCTGTGTAATGGGACATGATCATAGCAATTATCTCAACTCATGGTCGTCTCGCGATATTTTCCTTACGAACGAAAAATTTATGCTGACGATTTTTTTTTGGAATTCATTTCATTTTTCCTTCGTATAAAGGTTGCGGGACGGCATCGAGAGTAAAACTTCGCTAGTTCGTTTAGACATCAATTAATATTAGACCGTTAATTGATACACGACCCAACATGGTTGCAATTAAGGTGCGGTTATTGCTGTCCATGATGATGATGAGAAGAAGAAGAAGAAGTTTGCTCCTACTCCACTCAATTAGAACAAAAGAAATTATAAATATATGAAAGAATAAGTGTTCCTTGAAGCTCGATTCAAGAAATAATCAAATCGAACCCGAACACAGTTGATCGATAAAAAAATTCAAACAAGCTTGAACAATGTCAAATTTCAAACTTGTTGATGACAAGAACATAAGATTAGTTTTTTTTTTTTTTTCCACACACGCACACGAGGGGGATTGTCCCCTGTCCTGAGTACCCCCAAAGAGGCTCGAGCTCACCCCCGATCTAGAGGTAAGTTTGCCAGCATGACTTGATCGCCTCATTGTCCCCCACTTGGGTTACAGGCCCGCGCTTACTGGACCCGGGCAGGGTTAATGGTTTCATCCCCGGACATTGCCTAAGGGCTCTAGCCGTTCCCCCAGAACATAAGATTAGCTTCTCAGGACACATTATGCTATAATTTATCGGGAAAAATGCACCGATGTACCCTGTGTTCTCATAAATCTACACGGATGTATCCTATGTTTTGTAAATTGCACAGGTGTACCTCGTGTTCTTTATAACCATGCACGGAAGTGTCAAACCGTCCAACATAATGGAGAGTGTTCTTCACTCGCCTGGTTTGCGACTATGGGAGTAAATTTAGGTATTTTTATGACTGAATTGACCAAAATACCCTTTAAGTAGTGAAATATATAATCTCTTTTAATCTCCTAAGTATCTCTTCAGGTTGTGCATATAAATATATTCTTTTTAAATATTCAAAAACATGATAATTTTTTATCATTGTAATTAAATATTTCAACGAGCACAAACTGAAAACAATATCAATACCTTTCTTTACCATTTCGAGAAGTTTAAATTTTCACCATAATACATATAATAAATAGGAAAATTCATAAGAAGATAAAGTTTAATATAAAATGAAATTTGCTTCTCATGAAACTTCCTAATAAGGAGAATGTAGCAGGTAGGACACAATTAGTCGGGATAATAGCAATTTATATGATGAGTCTATGAGTTGATATGCATATGTAAGATAGACTAGTCTAAAGTGCGAGAGGGCCTCGGGATGCTGTATATATTTGTGAACTCCCCCCGTGACAAGTGTTTGAAATAATGGATTTTGATTTTAATTTTGAATCTTAATACCTGCTTATTGTAATACTCAGATTTAAAATAATCAACCAACAACTTTTTAGTTTTACCCATTAAAAAGTATCATTTCCCTATCCTATTTTTATATTAAAAAATATAATTATTTTGCTCTCTCCTCTGTTTTGGCTATAAATAAGTCCTTATGCAGTCAGTTGTAAATCATAAAAAAAACTTGTAAGAGCTAAACATCCCTCTCTTTTTTAGTGATAACCCTGGCTTGGTAGTGTCCAAACGTAGTCAGATTTCTGACGAACTGGGTTAACAAATCTTCTATTTTTATCATTTTTCGATTTTTTTTTCATATTATCCCAGTAAATCCTAACACTTTTCTCCCGTTTTGTCATTAAATAATGCAAGTAATGTTATATAATAGCATAAAATCATTCTCATACATGATTTGAAAACTAGGATTCTGAATCTTAGATTAAACAAATATTATCATTTTTTTTTATCATTATTCACAGTATTCTCATACACTTAAATGGGCTTTCATTTGAACTGGCGTGTGCTCTTAGTTTTGTAAAGCCCAACTATAATAGTAACTCAAGGCCCTAAATAATTGGGTCGAAAAGCCCGTAAATTATTTCGGAAAATGGCCTCTATTGTAATAGCAAATTCAGCAAGGATATACTCATATTCATATACACACAAAAGATGGCGACCCTGAATTCGGACTCGTCTTCATCGTCTTCAGCTCGTTTCAGTCACACCCCTTATTACTGGTATTTATTTATTTATTTATTTATTTATTTAAAGCTTTTGTTCGTGCAATTCCTTTCCTGTTCGTGCTGCCTTTTTTTATTTGATTGATTGATGAATTTTATAGTTAAATGTTGTTATCTTATTATGGGTTACCAATTTCTTGGAGCTTTGGGTGTTTAAGATTTACAACAATTCTTGTTTTTTCTTCATTATTTTGCATAGCGAGGAGAATGTATACTTCCTTTGCAAGAAGCTGATTGATGATGGGATAGCGAAATCGGATGGCTCTGATCTGTATGTGGTTTTTATTTCCAATGAAAAAAAACAGGCAAGTAAACTTTGGGAAAATTCTTTGGTACCCGCACGGTTACCACACCTGCTGCATGTATATTCACCGTTGGATCTGTACCGAATGATTGTCTCGTGCAGTCTTAGTTAGTCCCTGCTTTGCTGTACTTAGTAGTGCTGGATAAATCAAATGATAAGAAATCGTATTTCCGAAATGAGATACAGGCAAACACTTGTACGAGACCGTCTTAGGGAAATCGTATATTCACTGTTGGATCTGTAGCGAATGATTGTCTCATGCGGTCTTAGTTAGTCCCTGCTTTGTGCTGGATAAATCAAATGATAAGAAATCGTATTTCCGAAATGAGATATAGGCAAACACTCGTACGAGACCGTCGAAGGGAATACATTTGTGTTTTATGGGGTTTCCCCCAGTTCTTTAGTGGCGTTTGGTTCAGACAGAAGTAACGGAGAGGAATCAACAAAGGGATACAAGGAGAAAGGAAGGAGATAAACCTTGATTCCCCTACGAGTTTGGTCATGTTCAATTCAAAGAAAGGGAATGATACCTTGAGGTGGGGAGGTGGTGGTTCCGGTTGTCTGGGGTGGGGGACGTGGTGGTTCCGGTGGGTAATGGTGATTGCTGGATGGTGATTAGGTGGGGTGGGCTGGGTTGGCGTGGTGGGGTTTAGAATTTTTTCATTTTTTAGGGATTTTAGTTTCTTAGGGTTTTTATTTTTCCATGTTTAGGTTTCTTTTTT
Source organism: Orobanche coerulescens (assembly GCA_033398695.1). Classification (NCBI taxonomy): domain Eukaryota; kingdom Viridiplantae; phylum Streptophyta; class Magnoliopsida; order Lamiales; family Orobanchaceae; genus Orobanche; species Orobanche coerulescens. The sequence goes on along the minus strand of CM065807.1, from coordinate 2,929,912 downwards.
AGTGTTTTCAGTTATTTTAGAGTTTTCTATATTTTTTTAGTTTTCTATTTTTTTTCTAATTTTTTAATTTATTTTATTTTAAATTTTTAAGATTCAGTTTTAGGGGACCGGTTTACCGTAGACGTACTCGACAAGATACTACATGGTTGTTAAACCGAGACTCATGTTGTGTACTGTTGATCAGATTCCACTGTGGCATCAGAAGGCAAGCCATAGAGCAGATGGGGTAATTCTCTGGGATTATCATGTTATAAGTGTACAAGTAAGAATCTTAATCTATCATCTTAGCCATAATTGCAAAAACCACCCTCGAGGTTTTATTTAATCGAGAAAATTACATCTATTATCTTCGATTTTGCAAATAACCCATTAAGATATTACAAACACCCTCGATGTTTGCATTTTCTTGACAGTGTCCCTTTATGGAGGGTGTGATTTTTAAAGAGACAAATATGAAGGGGGTATTTATAATTTTAAAAAATAGCTGGAGTTTTTTATAAATATATAGACTAAGATCTCGTGGGTATTTTTTTATTTTTTTTAATTAACCCATTATCTATTTGGGTCGGGATTGTCTAACGAAACAAGTATGTACTTCCATCTGGCTAAAAAAACAAAAAAAATATTTTCACTGTAATGTTTCATGATATCTAATGCAGAAAAGAAAAGAGAGCAACTTGCCTCATCTAGTGTGGGATTTAGATTCGAGTCTTCCATTTCCATCTCCACTACCCACATATGTAGCCGAAACCATCAGGCCTTCATTTAAGCTGTTTTCCGAATTTCAAAGGTAATTCTTTTTGTGATGATTTGATATTTTACCGAAAAATATATACTCATGTTATAACTGCAACGTTTGGACTTTTACGCTTGCCAAAATTCAACTTGGTATATCTGAATTGTTAAAAAATTGGTAATTCCAGGGTTTTTCGGATTGTACACGCCCCCATATTCCTGAGATCTTTTGCATCTGATAGAAGACACATGAAGGATTCTGCTGGAAACTGGCTTAACCCCCCACCGTCGTATGAAGCAATTGCCGCTCAAGGTATGATTACTTGTGGTGAACTTCATTTTCACACTTCATGTAGTTCTTTTTTAGGGTTCTTTTTATTTTGTCAACTAATTATAGTTTTGTAGAGTTTTCTATTTTCTTAGTATTTTTAGTTTAAGATTTAGTTTTAGGGGACTGTCTTACGGATCAAAATCCATAAGACCGTCTCATAGGAGACCTACTCTTAGTAGAAATAGGTTAACAGTGAATTATTTTGCTATATCATTTTTATATCAAGTGATTCGAAGATTTGTTGTTTCGTCCTCTACCTATCCTTCTATAACGGGTGTCTTGTGTTTCTATAGATGGGACTACAAACAACTTGAACGAGTATATGGAGATGTCCTCTTCAGATGTTGTGAAAAGCATTGGAGCCGATACAATAGAGACGGTATTAACTCAAAAACTTGGTGTGCTGGTGAGTGATAGCCAACTAGATGATTTCTTTTCTCAGATTCCTGATAATTGATGATAAAACATAAGCTAGGCAGTGCATATCGTTCGGATTTATATACTGAGGCATCGGGGTCGTGCAGAAGAGGAATTGGAGTGAATTTGACGACGTTGGATTGACAGTGTTTGTGCACTACACTATTATTGAGTGTTTATTATTGTGTCATCATATGATCTTCTTTATTGAAATGGTTGAAAGTAGTGTTGTCTAATCCGCTACAATTTTTTGGACCTGGATCCTCTGCTGTGCACTGCAGCACAGCACGGTGCTGTGCAGGTGCACAACCGTTTGATCACACACACCGCACGGGTGTGTGTGCGTGGCGGATCCAACGCACAGCAGTGCACAGCACGGTGCTGTGCACTGCAGAGGATCCAGATCCTTTTTGCGTTTCCTCTTTCTCTCTCTCGAATTGACACTTCCCCTAATGTTTACAGGTGCCCAGCCACGGTCCAACCCGCCGGGTCCACGGGTCGGTTGGCCAGGACCCGGACCCCATCCGTACATATAAAATGTACGGGTTGGTGGGCTCATGTCGGCCACGGGTCCGGGTCCGTATTTTTTTTTTTCGAAAAAGTATTTATAAAATTTTATTTATTATCATTTTATACACGAAAAAATAACTAATGAACAAAGGAAATAATTGGAAAAAATGACCTTCTATTTAATTTTAAATTTTCACTTAAAATTAAATGGACTATGTATTCTTGTGAGGAATCAAACGTCATGTAGTACTTTTACTTGGAAAAAAGTTAAAAAAATGGGCTTATATTTAATTTTAAGATTATTGCAATAATAGTTGAGAGATAGATCAGATTAGAATGAGTGGGTGAAAAAAATGAGAGATGTTGAGAAAGTATTTATAGATAGAATTTTTTATTTTTTATATATATTTGAAAAAAATTTGAAAATAAATCCTTTGGACCCGTCGGGTCATGGGTCCGACCCGCTGGGTCCAACAGTCAATCTTTTCTTTTCTTTTCTTTTTTTTAAAAATTTTCCAGTCGGGTCATCCGGGTCGGACCCAGCGGGTCGACGGGTCTCGAAATGTAGGACCCGGACTCCACCCGTCTATACCACAGGCCCGGATTCCAGGATCCGACGGGTTGGCTGGGGCCGGGTCGATGGGTCAACCCATCGGTCCGTATTTTCTGAGCATCTTTATTAATGTTATAGTATGATTAGATATATTTTGGCAAAAAAACCCATGCAAGACCATCTCCTTGTGCGACAGTCTAAATTTAGTGCTTTTTTTTTTCTTTGTCCGAATTTTAAGCTCTTTCTAGTGTTAGGATTTTCCAGTTTCTTTAAAAAAATGTTTTTCATTGAGTAATGTTTCTTTTTAAAAAAATTTCCGATATTTTTTTTTATTTTAAGATTTAATTTTACGTTATCATATAAGAGACTACTCTTACTTTGTGTTCCTTTATGGTGGATCAATATCTTTTCTAATTGATGAATGATACATCAACACCTGTTTTGCAGGATTATACCGTGTGCTTTACAAGTAATACAACATTAAATAATATTATATTAAAATATTTATAAAACACATGGTACAACGATGCGATGACCTCCATTTGCATGGGTTTTGGAAAGCAGCTAATTCGTGTCTCATCCCTGAGATGGCAGCGGTTGACGGGGTGTTGATGGTTGGGATGTAGATGTATCATTTCCTTTTCTAATTACATGTATTTTCTATCTCAACAAAGCTTTGGTCAAAATATACCTCTTAGTATTGTTTGATTTTTTCCAATTTTGAATTTTAACCATTTTATTTCAGAAATTATATCAATAAACATAATATTTTATAGTATTACCTTTTAATCACTTTTCATAATATAATCAAAAATTATTTACCATCAAAATTTCATCATTAAATGCGAAATGGTATCTATTAAAAAAAAGAAGGCGATACTCCTGCGGCAACCAATGGACCTTCAGCCCAGCAGTACCCAGGTGTATTGGAGGTGCTCCCCAACCGAATGGTTGTGGGTTCAAGTCCCGTAGTGGACATAAGGTGTAGATTTAGGAATAGTATTTAGAGTGTGTGTGTGTGTGTTCAGCCGTTCGAAAAAAAAATACTCCTGCGGCATTCATGAGTCGAACGTTGTATGATAGAATTGAAGCTGAAGTTCACTTCGTATCGTCTAATACAACACACTAGTTGTGTTTCCTTGATACTTCTAATTTGATGTTCCAAACACATACAGAACAAAAAAAAAAAAACAGTGCCCTGTGGCATTCAAGAAAGCAAAACACAGTGAGTATTTTACATCTTTAGCTAATTGGATCTACACATCAAAATGCCAATATATTTCCTGAATGACACGGAAATTACCGATTAGGTTAAGGAGGGTTGAAATCATAACTCAGGTCCCATCGTCGCTATCTGACAACAGACAATCTTGTATCTGGTATCTGGCAAACAAAAAGGAAACAAAAAATGATAGTCATCAAACCGGTTAATTACCAAGTGCAAAACATGGCATGCCACCGAAAAAAAGGGGTCAATGTGGTTATTACGAAAATACCTTCCACTATTTCAGTCTAATTAAAAAAAAAAAAAGTAAGCTAGCCAACTATATTACAAAATTACAGATACATCTTGATTCTTGCAAATTCCATCTTTATGGTAGGGTGGTGATGGTGGCGGTTAATAGTAACAATTTTTTTTTATTATTATTATTGTAATATTTTTGCAATTAAGATATATTTCAGGGTCATGGGTAGTTTTGGAAATTTACCAAAAAGTAAAAGATGCCATGAAAAAATGGTGGAAGATGTCACCTAAGCAACGTTTGGTTGTCATGATTATCCCCGGCCATGGTCGCCGTAAACTCCGGAAGCAGCGAAAAAAAGTAGTCCAACGACGAGTTATCTTTTGGGAGAATCTGATACCGGCAACTCGTGCACGCACTAAAACTTGAAATATTTGATTTCTTTAGTGGGCTGTTGCATATGACGCAAAAAGACTCCTGCCGTAGAGATTCATTAGGCTTTAAGTTGTGCTTCTTCTGCCTCCTCTTAGAAGCCAAATGGCCATTAGGATCGTCACCTTCTGGAATTCTATTGAAACAAAAAGGCGTGAGCTTCCCTGCAGTTCTTACAATTGTGCTCTCTCGTGAAGGATTTTCCGCCTGTAAAAAAAATGGCGAACGTTGAAGGTTATATAACAAAATATCACTATGTAAAATACAGACGTAAACATATAGTTCGAGAACTTAGGGTTAAAACAGGACCCCAAAATAAATCATTTAAGAACGTCAGGTCGTTGAGCTTGAGAGAGCAGTGTTCTAAAAATCCCGTCTAGGCGGATTAATTCTCCCCTATAAAATCCTCTACAGATCCGACTCAGCCGATTTTGTCAACATCCGACCTAGATACAATTTTGTAGTAAAAATAATAAAATATGTTAATATATTTACAATACAAGGTTAAAATATTCAAATTAAGTATATAACTAATCATCATATCTCTATCATAATAACATTTATTAATTAATAAATATGTATATATTATAAAATAAAGTAATCATATAAAAATCATTATGTATTATACTAAAATATTAAATACATCCGATTAATGATTCGATTAATTCTCCCAATTAATCCCTGATTACCCGATTAATACCTAGGCGGTACCTCGATCGTCTAAACCCGCCTAGCGATTTTTAGAACACTGGACCTATTTCCTACCTTCAATAATTTTACAAACGAGGATATTAAGCCATTGATGCCAGAACGAGGTTGTGTGAACGTGTCTACAATCTTTAAACTGCCCTGACAAAAAAAGGAAGATGCCCATCATGAATCAGAAATTACTGACAGATCTCATCACATGTTAGGCGACAAACCTATCCAGACTGCACAACATATTCAACTCTTCAGACAAACAGTCACGAAGTGGAAGCAGCACTGGAATTTTCCACCTTGCATCAACATACTGTATATCTGCAGCTAATGAGAATCCTTGACCCTGGTAAAACAATGTATAGATAGCTTTAGGCGTTTGACGCTTAGCCTTCCCATGCTTTTAATATCCTAGGAACACAAATAATTGAATTTATGGATGATAATCCACAAGTATGTCTCCCGTCACACCTAATAAATCCGTCTCAACATGAGGCGGATCCCCAAAAATTAACTTAATAAAATAAGTACCAAAAAAACAAAAAAAAAAAAAAAAATAATTAAGTTACCCTTAATAGGATTCACTTTCTTTTGAAGTAGCACAGACCGTATTCACCCACTACTGGACTATTTCACGAGCTGGTGATACTATTCCACTAGAAATTGGACTTAGAAATTCGCTGACTCATTCAGGAAAATGCTAAAGACGCTTGGGTAATGGAGCAAACTAAAAAGGAACCCTAAAAACTCAAAAAATTAAAAGAAGGAATAACCTACAAAAAAATAAAATCCCAATAAACATTAAAAGAAATAAAAAAAGGAAAAAAAAAACCTTAAAACTAAAAAAAAAAAATCAATGAGATAATCTCACATTGGTTTTTACCGTAATTTATTTATATCTTTTTGTTTATTTAGCTTGCTCACCTTGACTGTTGCTTCAAGGACATGACACGCTATACGGGATGTGCATGTACCCAGCACGATCTTGGTGTATCCATTTTCAAAAGCAGCCTGCAAAGTGTATACATCACACTGAAAAATTATATCTGTCGCTTATTTTGATTTTCAATTAAGCAAGTAATAGATAGCGAAACCTTTTGCAGACATAGCATGCGGAAATGCTCTATGAGATCTTCTTTTCCAGTAACATCGTGGACAGCAGCAATTAAATTGGTCAATCGATCTCTCCCAGCAGCAAAATCAGGTGAATGAATACTTTCAGTTAGAACAACCAAAAGTTGTTTCTCCGGCGGAGCTAAACTTGAAACGATCAGTCTCATATCGTCAAGGGATTTATTGTAATCACTAGAAGGTACTGGATAAATAGTGGTTTCATCAATATAAGCGACCCCAACTTGAAATATTGGTAATACTTTTTCCCTACTCGCATCAAAATTCTTCTGGGCCTTTTGTTGCATTTCGTGAACAAATTGAAGAGCCACCCTGGATAAACAAAATATGCTTAGGAATCAATATGGAAGGGGTAAATCAAGGACAAGATTTCTTTTTTTTTTTTTTTTTTTTCCTGGGTGGCATAGTTGTTAAAGGGAAAGGCACACTAATGCGATAAGGACTCCTATTGCCAGAAGCGCAAGGCGAGGCACTCGCCTGACAAATGTGAGGCACAAAATAAATAAATAAATAAACAAATAAATAAATAATAAATTAAATTGTAAAACTATAAACACATAATGAACAGAAAGCATAACGATTGGAAGAAAACGTGAAAGTTAACAAAAATAAAATGTCAAAACAATAAAAACAACCTTAAAAGTGTTAAAAAAATCAAAAGATAAAGAGGCGCGCCTAGGCAGAGAAAGGAGTACCAAGGCGCGTGCCTCACCCACATTGCCTGCCTTTGGTCTTGAGAGGCACTGAGGGTTTTTTCTACGCGCCTGTCGCCTCAGGCGCATCTTTAACAACTACGTTGGTTGGGTGGGGGTGGTTTTTTTTTTCTCTCCCCACAATAATCAATAAAACTCATATTAGAGAAAAGTACGAATGTAATACTTATTTTAAAAGATTTCCATCTTAAGGATAATCTATTTTAGAAGATTGCCTGCCACTTTCAACATGACATATTAGCAGTTTTCTGATAGCAAGGAGATGGTAACTAAGAACCAAAATGAAAATGATTCAGCTTGAGTTTTAAGAGGTTTTTATTTAGTCTGAATCTGACATGACCAATTAAATATTACAAAAATATCACTGGTGAATTAGACACCATACTGGCTGCACTTGAAATGCATAAGTGCACTAACCAAAATGATCATTTATGTAAATACTGCAAGTGTTCTGCAACCAAATACAACAAGCTCACAAGAGAATATCTATCTGTATTACTAAAAGAAACACTGAAGGACTATTTCAGTACATAGTAGTAATTCGATTCGACTTTGAAGGACCATGTATAAGTACAACCCAACTCCAATGCTAACCATCACTAATGCACTCCTACCTAGGGGAGGGACTTGAGTATATTAATTGAGCTAACAAATCCGTACGGTGCTTAACTAGTTTTTAAGTCTTCAAATGAACTTCAAGCTCCTACTTACTTCTTACATGGTAACCCTAATAACCTTGAGCAAAATAATTGTTTTTTTTTTTTTTTTGAAAAAAGTTCTTGATTCATTACCTGGTCAAATCCAACAATGGAAAATCAACATAAATACATACTAAGTCCAAGTACAGCTTCCAATATTAGAGAATTTGTTCTTTCTCTTTTTCCCTCTAATTACTTCTTTAATGCGGACACATTTGAAAACGTATGTAAAGAAGTACAGACGCATACGGCATGCATACAAACAAACAAAAACACATATATCGACTGTCGAGCAATACCTAGATGAAGAACCGCCGGAGAATGCGACGAGAACGTTGTCGGAAGGCGAAATCATTGCATTTGAACTAATGGCGAACCGAAACTTTCCGTACAGATTACTCCGAAAGCAATCGGCACAGAATCTTCCGCTGTCTCCTCCGCCGACTCCAGTAACCCCGGGATGTGTAGCAGCGATGGTTTCGTTAACCTTGCACTTGATGCAGAGGACGCTACCACTGAAATCGGCGCCCCGTGGGGAAACATTATTAGACTCGTCGCCATTTTCGATCACCGGCCGCCGCTTCTGATCGTCTTCGCCGACAGAATATTCGTTTTTGTAGCAACCGTATTGGCAGGTCCCTGAACTGCACGCCATTTCTGTCTCTTTTTGACAAACAGAAGAAAAGCAACAGAGGGTTTTGCGAATGTTAATGGGTTATAGCCTACTAAATCATTGATGGGCCTGGACAAATGATTTATGGAGTTAATGGGCCAATCAATTGAAAATAAAGAGAAAATTCTGCCCAAGGGCAAAAACATGTCATAAAGATTGAATATCTACGTATTTTGTACGTAATATTAGGACAGACGATTGAATGAGCAGATGACAGAATTTAAATGCCTTTTAGAGAAGTTTATATGTTTTTTTATTGTTATTGTCCTTTTATTTTAGTCTATGAAATTAATTATATGAAATGAGGCTTTACTAACACGTATGTTGCTCCAGGGTTGTTTTTGGTTTATTCAACTCCTGCGATTAGGGGTGAGCTCGGTTCGGTTTGGTACGGTTTCTAGCTAAAACCGATACCGAACCGTATCTTATCGGTATATAGCATTTGAGTACCGAAATGATTCGATTTTAAATCGGCTCGGTGTCGGTTCGGTAACGGTTTGGTGTGGGCTGATTAAATGGGCCACTTAAGTTGGGCTTGCACCAGGTCCAAATTGAACTACTTGGGCTAAATCAAACAATTGTAAGTTCAAATAGAAGGATTTATACATAATTAATCCACTTCAAAGCTTGAATAAAAATAAAATCTACTTTAATAACATGATAATAACTAAGTATTCAAAAAGTCCAATATCAGATTAAACAAAAGTCTTGAATTTCCTCCTCAGCACAGGTCCATCAATTCATAACAACCTGCACAAAGAAAAAACAAAGTCTACAGAATAGTCATCTGTTTTATCGGTTCGGTTCGATTTTTAAAGTCGGGATCCATATCTAAAACCGAAACCGAACCGCATAATTCGGTTTTCAAAATTTTAAGAACCGTATCATACCAATATCTTATTGGTTCGGTTTTTTTGGTTTCGGTTTTTCCGGTATTTTCGGTATTATCGGTTTTTGTCGGTTTTTCTGCTCACCCCTACCTGCGATGCACCGACTCACTGTATCTAAGATTTCATAGCTAAAATTTAACCATCTTCTAATTTATACTATCATTTAGAAGTTCATTTTAATCACCTTGTGAATTAAAAGGTGCATTTGTATTGTGATGTTTATCATAACTTTTGTATTTAAATTAGTTTATTTTTATTTACATTAACAATTAAAATAGTCTCTTCATATATTTACAATTAAAAGTTACAATTAAATCCCCCTTCCACATTAAATTAAGGGGGATAAGTATTATATAGTATAGATATTCAGATTTTAGATTTTGTCTTTTTAAGCCCGATTTTATTGAATTGAATTGAATTGAATTGAATTGAATATTTTGCTGAATTGATGTTAGTAAATAATATTAATAATATTAATTAATATAAAAAATCCTCCTAGTAATATTGGTCTAAAATTGCATTGAATATCCTATAAGATTAGAATTTCGATAAACTATATTAGGTTGGGCTCTCCACAAAAGCAATTGCAATGCATTATTATCATTCTCGTAATTTTTTTTCGAAAATATTTCGAAATAATTTGTAAATGCTTAACATTTTGTATTGCAACATGGCAATAGAAGTTGAAATTATGCATTTGTTAAGGTACGCCTTTGACTTTAGAAATTTGTGATTTTGACGACAAAACACGATACTGACAAGCCGAAATTAATGGGTTAGTGTCAAGCCTTATTGGGTTCGGGTTCTTATCAGGTTGACCCAATAAGGACACGATAATTTCAGGTCGGGTTCGGGTCGGGTTCAGGTAACCCGTTATAATTTATTTTTTTAATAAATATTTATTAAAAAATAAATATTTAATAAATAATTTTTTACTAATTTATTTCTTTTAGACTTTTAGTTGAGGTTTATAATTCTTATTGTTTTTTTATCATTTTTTTGTTAGTATTTATAGGTTATCAGGTTGTTATCGTGTTGAAACAGGTTTTAACGTGTCGTGTTGCTATCGTGTCGGGTCAACACGAATCCAATCGTGTTTTTATCGTGTTCGTGTCGTGTCCGGGTCGTGTTCGGGTTTGACCTTATCAGGTCGGTTTCGTGTTCGGATTTAGGGAATCCTTATCAGGTAGTGTTCGGGTTTGACCTTAACAGGTCGGGTTGTTATCAGGTCAACCCGATAACGACCCGACCCGCACGATTTGCCACCCCTACCTTTGACATTGACGCCAGACAGAGCAATTAGGCTGCCTGGCCATAAAAAACCCATCTTAGTGTAAGAATCCTAAGATATAGTTACAACTTATCCACCACGCATTTGCCAGAAACATTGTTTTAACATTTTCGATCGGATTTCTTTATTTCTTAGGCTTGTACGCTTTCTGAGACTGTGCATCTTGACACAAGAACCAAGTTGTTAAATCCTAAATGGTACGACGGAATGCTATACAGTGGACAATTGGGTTTATGAAGAGGCCAACACGACTTTCATTCAAGACGAACAAATGCTTGATAGGCTCATGATCACGAGCCAAAACTCTTTCCGGAAATTGGTTCAGACATTCTTGGAAGCCAGCGGACGCGGATATTGGGAAATCTCGGCCGAAAACTTAGAGAGATTGAGGTGGTTGTACTCTGAGGTCAAAGACAAGATTGAAGGGATCGATCATTAGATTTCTCGAAGACGAATGACAAATTTTCGGTTTTCAACCGAAAAATAAACATAGGTGATCGTGTTTGTTTGTAACTATGTAAGATAATTAATTCCCAAGGAGTGCAATATGCAGCTCAATGCTATGGTACAACACCTTGTTTGGCATGTGTTTGGGTATGTTTCATGAATGACACGGTGAAGCCGGAGTATCGACTGTCAACTTATAGAAATATTTAGGTGTCGACTTGTATATTCATCATCGGTCACGTGTCAATCTGTGTGACAGATCTTGGTTCGTCCCACTCCCCTAAAAGTAAATTTTAAAATTAAAAAAATAAAGAATATCAAAAACTGAGCTAAAAAAAAACTAAAAACCCGATAAAAATCTAAGGGGTCTGCCACCAAAAAAATGAAAAAAAAATAAACTCCGTTCATCGGACGGGCTGACACAAGTTTTTGTCCAGAAAAAATCCAGAACCAGATATAGCAAAATCTGAAATCTCAGTGATACAAAACATGGAGATATCAGCACTCAGCAGTATGCATATGATATGAAATATGTACAAATTACATAATCAAAGTCGCACTTTTTCGTTCGTTGATTTAAGAGTATACACGTTCACAATTCGGACCTCTTTGAGGCCACACGATCCGACGCATCTTTATATTTTTAAAAATCAGACCAACTCCATTAACAAAGGATCACCTGCCGCCATTATTCTGACAAGCTTAATAAAATCTTGCTCGCTAGAAACATTCCACGGGCGAACAGCGGGAGCTTCGGGAGAATAAAACAAAGTAGAATTGCTCTGTAGCTTTTGCTTATATTTCATCGAATTAAAAACACCGTCGAAATTTCGAGGAGAGTCCATTGCTAGAAAGAACATTGGTACCGCGACTTTGTGATGGATATCGAGATCGCCCACTAGATTAACGAGATCCGTGAAATCGGGTGCGAGATGCCGAGGAATGTAAAATACCTCCGAATTGCATATTATAAGGCTTTGTTCGTCTTTTACGCTTTCTTTATAGTTGACTTGAAAATGAGCCGGCATCGTGTCGACCACTTTCTTCACCATAACTGATTGCTTGGCGAACCAATCGGAGTTGTCCGTGATTGAGACGCTCGTCCAAGACTTGGATACCTAAATGCAATAGTAACTATTAGAAGCGAGCATGAGTCTATGATATCGAGATTATTTATACATATCGACATTCGATACTACCCAAATCAACATTCATGATACTACCCAAATCGTCATTCACGATACTACCAAAATTAGAAATGAGCATGAGCCTCCAGAGATTATATCTGAGTCGGAATTACTTATCGTTGGCACTTATTGACAAAAGGCAATTTTATTAACCTTGTTTGTGATCCAGAGCTTAGACTTGTCGGCTTGGAGCAGGTTCCAGTAATTAAGAACATTATTGTCCTTGAGAAATAAAAAGCCCTCAGCACTGGTGTATCTGTTGAAGAATTTTGGCAAGTATCTGAAAAGAACACGAGAACTTAAATCAAAAGACACGAATACAATAATTATTAAAAATGTGAATTAATATAAACACAGACCCGATTCCCAATTACCAGAACTAAAACATAATTTTTAATTATAATCAAGTAATTTCAAGTATTTTTTTTATTAAAACAGGAAATGACTTATTCCCATTACTAATGTTAGTTTGAGTCAAACAATATCAAGCACAATGAAACTCAGTATAGGATTCGAACCAAACAACAATGATAAACGATAAAATGGTGGTATCCATTGTGATTGACACCTTAATCAAAATCACATTGTGATTCCAATTGAGGCATTCGAACCAAACACCCCCTAAGAAGTGTGTTGGTGTTCGCATTTTTACAAAGTTAAATACAACCGCAACATGACTAATGAAACCACACTTAGGCTCTGTTCTTGAGTTGAATTTTGTTAAACTGAACTCAATTTTGCCGAACTGAACTGAACTGAACGGAATAATAATAATATTATCATTAATATTAGATAATATATATATATATATATATATATATATATAACAACAATAATAATATACTCCCTCCGTCCGTCAAAAACTTGCCCCAGTTGGGATGACACGGGTTTTAGGAAAAGTAGGTATAAATTGATTTTAGTGGAGAAAGGGCCCATTTCTTGAGAAAAAAAAAGAGAAACTTTCCTTTTATAACTGGGTCAAGTTTTTGGCGGGATAAGGAAACCGGGGCAAGTTTTTGGCGGACGGAGTGAGTATATAACAACAACAATAATAATAATAAATAATATAATAATAACAACAATAATAATAATTATATATAATATTATTGGTAATATTAATATAAGAATAATAATATCACATAAAAAAAAAAGTTATTTATGTTACAATAATAATAATAATAATGATAATAATAATAAAAGTACTAATAAATACTAAAAAATACATATAGTACTATTGATAATATTGATATTAATAAAATAAATAAATAATAATAAAATTACAGAACAATATATACAACAATAATAATTATTATTTATACTATAACAACAACAACAAAACAATAATAATAATAATAAGATTAATATTAATAATAATAATAATAATATATAATAATACGATAATAATAATAATAATATTGATTCTAAAGCTGAACCGAATTGTGCTGAACTGAAGTGAAGTCAAGTTTGCTGAACTGAATTTAACTGAAATGTGCTTAAATTAAAGTATTAAACCCAAAAGAACAAAGCCTTAGTTTACGTGCACTCGATCATTATAATACCTAATTGAGCTATGGAAGAGCAATTACAAGTCCACTTTAAAGATTATATTCAAATATCGTCATGCTGGCATAAAATTTATTGGAAACACAAACCTTTTCTATCAAGTTATCTAGCCTATAGTGATGCAGTTCTACAAGATTCAGTTTCGGAAAGTGTAGCCGAAACACATAACTAAAACTGTCATGCTTAAACACAGAACTCACAAACTGCATGTTGTGACTTATACTTGTCCAGTTTGCTCATATGAACTTATCAAACAGAAAAAAGAAGATGGTTGATTACAAACAACCCGAGTTTTGTCCAATTACAAAACGAACCAGTTACCTTTTAAAATTACAATTAACCCCTTGAGGTTTGTATTTTACATTACAAACAGCACTCCATTTACCCCTTCTGGGTGCACTTTTGCAAGGCAAGAACAAACCTCAAGGGGTTATTCGTAATTTGAAAGAGAGTTTTTTTTTTTCATATTTACCCCAAACCTCCGGATCAGGTTTTGTAATTACCCCAAATGAAAAAAAAAAAAAAAAAAAAAAACACAAACAGAGCAGACACCAGAAGTAAAAAATTACGATTCACATACTTGTAGACGTAGTCCAATCGCCCTTCTTCCACCGCAAGATCGATGTTTTTCTCCTCGGACAAAATAATAACCGTCTTAAATATCCTCCCGTATAACAACCTCCACTCCAATGCCGTACGCTCCACGGGCCCACCACAAAACATAACAAGCACCACATTCCCGAAATTCTTCCTCCACCGTATCAAATTCCCGATCTCGTAATTCACGGTCCCGATTTCCTCAACCCCAAGATGAACGGACGGCAATTTCTGCGGCACAAACTCCTTCTTATCTCCATGTCCAATATTCGCCCTTGGCCTATCAAATTCAAGAGACATCAAACGAGGTTGTTGATAACCGACGGCTAGCAAATCTTGAAGCCAAGCGGCGGTAAAATGCACATCCTTTTCCGTCCAAAATCCTTCCTCGGCCATAACATAACTCAATTCCAAGATTTTCTCGAACAGCCTATGTTTATTATTCGATCTCCATGCAACTAAGAAGTTAACCAACCGGCCCACATTCACGTGAAGATCTTTTTCTTCCGAAAAAGGGTACCCTTCGATTCTATCATACCTATGAGCGGTTGGAGGGTAAACCACTACGTACCCTCCGATTTCCCACAATAGCCTTTGTGCCCAATAGCCCCTTAAGACGTCGGAAGCCATTGTACTAATGGAAACGGGTAGCATTAAACCCCAAAATGCAGACGAATGGAAGATCGTGTTGAAAGAATTCACGGGCACCATTGTACCCTGAGGTAACGCCACTTTAGGGGCACGATCGTCAAATATAATATCAAACGACTCCAAACTAGCTTTTCTAGTGAAGTAAAAAACCGAGTCGACATCGGGTAACCCGTTTGAAATCCCTTGTTGTATAAACTGTTTACCCCCGAAAATTTCAGTGAAATACTCCTCGTGCCCAATTTCGCCCACATTTTCTAAAGGTAACCCCCTCGGCCAAACAGTCCTCTGTCCGAAATGTATATAAGGGTTCACGATGGTCTTATTGGGATTCTCGTGACTGTATTGTAGAATAACTTCTTGTCGAGCACCCTCGCCAATCAACTCGACATCAAAATGCTTGCCTATATCGTTATCTATCACTTCACCTCGATCATCGACATCGTAGATCTTTTGAGCACCATGCTGTATGGCGAATAAATAGCCAACGGTTTTCCGAACATACGAATCGTAAGGCAAATAGTCAACCACTCTAAACCCTAATTGAGCTTGCATGTCCAATGATAAATAAACAACACCTATCACAAAAAAAAGGCCCAAACAAAAGAAACAGTCAACTTATGAATCTTGATCGTGTCCGGCAGCTCAAGTTATCATAAGATCTTAATAAATAAATTGATATCATCAGTCCAAATTTAGGAAACTATCCAAGAGCAGCTAATTTCGAAGTAAATTTAAAAAAAAAAAAAAATCAAGCTGGAAATTTAGTGCAAGAATCAATTACCCTTCAAAATCCAGTCTTTTGGAGTCCTAGAATTCCCAACAGCAAGCACTTGCCATCCTTTAAGTTTAGTCATTTTCCTTAAAGAATCAGAAGGATAATCCGAGACAGAAACAACGATCCATCTCTCCGATCGAAAGCTTGAATACGGCGTCGTCTTATCGGCAATCCGGTCGATCAAATTCCAATTGATGTGAGGAAACTTGGGGTGGACTGAATGTGACTGAGCGGACTGGAGGCAGAGCAGCGCCGCCGCATCTCCGCCGCCGGTGGAGTAGCTCCGGAGAAAGAACAGGGCGGCGACGGTGGCGATCAGGAGGACGATCGTTAGGATTTTGAAGAGATTTTCGGAAGCCCATGTCGAGAAATCCAGATGCTTGGAAGAAATCGAAAAGGGTTTGGTTCCGGGTTGGGGGTTGTGGGGTTTGGTCGGACCAGGAGGTGGAAAAATGCGACCTTGGACTTGCATTTCCTTTTTTTCTTTTATGTGGGGGGATTTTAATTTGATATCGAAGTCGAAACCTCCCCCAAGAAAAAAAAAGCAAGCAACACACAACACACACACACACACTGGTCGGTTTATAGTATGTTTTTGGGATTTGTGAAGTTCAGTATGGCATTGACTAGTGATTCTGGTATTCTTCGTTTGGTCTGAGAAACTGGGGGTGGGTGCCGACAGGAGAAGGGAAAGTGGAGCTGTTATTGTTTTTGCTTGGGCTTGAATCTAAAGATTGTAACTAGTGCTGATGTGTCAATAGTTTGGTAAGAAATGATAAATAAGTCCAGAGTTGGGTGATGATAGTTTGTGTCAATAGTTTGTTTAGTAGTTTGATTGTTTCTTTCCCAGTATCCGTTTGAGGGCGGAATCGCGTTTCTCCGCCTATAATGCACGGGTTCTTCAGATTTGCAGCCGTTGCCGGATCGGGGACGTCCCGGGGACGGGGACGGTGCGGGTACGCCGCGGAAACGTCCCCTCGGCGTTTCTTAAAATCGAAAACGGCAGCCCAAAAATGGGGACGGCCCAGTAGCTTGTTGGGGACGTCCCCGGGCCGTTTTTAGGAAATAAAATTAAAAAAAATAAAAAACAGAAATATAATTATATATAAGTATAGCTAGCACCGGGTTTCTCTCTTCTTCTCTTGAATCCGACGCGACGCACGCAAAGACAAACACCAACTTTTCTCTCTTCTTCTTCTCTATTTTTCCGGTGGCAGAAGACCATCTTTTCCGGCGGCCAAGCAGCACGGTATATTCTCTCTCTCCCCTACTTCTCCTCCACTCTTTCTCTAGTTCACTCGCCTCCTATTCCCTTTTTTTCCCTTTTTTTTCTTGAAATCGAAATTCAAGTACCAATTTTGTTTGATTAATTGGTTTTTATTGATTGAATCGATTCTTTGATTAAATTGAAACTGTACAATAAATTGAAACCCTAGAACTGAAGAACTTATATTATTATTATATTATTTGTATTTTCTTAGATTAGATAAATTATTAAACTTGCTTTATTTCTTTTATTTGGGTGCAGTTTTTTATTATGACTTCTTCTCGTGAACAAAGTGATAATCTTGATAGTAACACTGGTAGTGGAAGTGGATCTGTTAATACAACGCCCTCGGTGCAAATTGATGGGGCTCCATTGTGGAGGTATGTGACAAGATTAGAGAAACACGGGTCAGTAGGAGGTACATGGAGATTTCAATGCAATATTTGTAATGAAATTCGAACCGGAAGTTATTCTAGGGTAAGAGCGCACTTGCTTCAAATAAAAAATGTCGGTATTGCACCTTGTAAGAAAGTTAGTCGAACTGATAAATTGGAAATGCAAAAGTTAGAAGAAGAGTTTGAAAAGAGTAAAACGCAGTCCTGGATCATTAGAAGTTCCTTTGCCTAGTGAAGCTCAACGAGATGTAGAGTCCTCAAAGAAAAGAAAGTCTAACTTATCTCCTATCACTAGATCATTTGGTATTGAAGCAAGAGATCAACTAGATCAAGAAATTGCTAGAATGTTTTATCTGGGGTGCCATTTAATCTTGCTAGAAATCCACATTATTTGAGGTCTTATACTTTTCTTGCTACTCATTCTATTCTTTGGTTATGTACCCCTGGTTATAATAAGTTGAGAACCACCTTACTTCAACAAGAAAAAAATCACGTTGAGAGGTTATTACAACCTCTTAAATCAACTTGGAAATAGAAAGGAGTGACAATTGTGAGTGATGGATGGAGTGATCCAACAAGAAAACCTCTCATCAATTTCATGGCTACTTCTGGTAATGGCCCTATGTTTCTTAAAGCTGTTAATTGTTTTGGTCAAGTGAAAGGTAAATTCTTTATTTCTGATTTGATGAAAGAAGTGATCAATGAGGTTGGTCATAGAAATGTGGTGCAAATAATAACTGATAACGCATCGAATTGTAAGGGAGCGGGAGAGATTATTGAGAGTCTGTTTCCTCACATTTATTGGACACCATGTGTTGTTCATACTCTTAATCTTGCCTTGAAGAATATTTGTGCGGCTAGAAATGTGGAGAGCAACGAGGAAACATATAGAGAGTGCCATTGGATTCGATATTCATGGTGATGCCGTTCAAGTAAAAATTTTATCATGAACCACAACATGAGATTAGCTATATTGATAGGTTCTCTCCTCTTAAATTGCTCTCGGTTGCGATACTCGTTTCGCTTCGATCATTGTGATGCTAAAAAGATTGAAGCTTCTCAGAAGGGGTCTTCAAGCCATGGTCATAAGTGATGAATGGACTTCTTATAGAGAGGATGACACGAGCAAGGCAAACTTTGTGAAGGAGAAGATTTTGAATGATGATTGGTGGGACAAAATGTGTTATATTATTGATTTCACAAAACCTATCTATGAGATGATAAGAGTTTGTGACACTGACAAACCATGCCTTCACTTGGTATATGAGATGTGGGATTCAATGATAGAGAAGGTAAAATATGAGATTTATAATAAAGAGAATCTTCTCCTTTCCGATTTTAGCCCATTTTATACGGTTGTTTATGAGATCCTAGTAGCTCGTTGGGCGAAAAATAATACTCCTCTTCATTGTCTAGCTCATTCATTAAATCCGAGGTATATTTTTTTCAATTATGTATTGTCATATTTTATTCTTATATTTTTATTTTGTTGACATATATCTTACTTGCACAAATATTTTTTTGAAGGTTTTATAGTGACGAATGGCTTAATGAAGATGTCACAAGAGTTGCTCCTCATAGAGATGGTGAAATTTCTCAAGAGAGAATGAAATGCTTTAGAAGATTATTTGCCAATGATGCCGATTATACCAAAGTTATGAATGAATATGCGTCATTTTCTATCAAGAGTGGGCCGTTTGAAGACTTAACCTGCATTTCAACGATGCATAGTATGGAACCCAAGAATTGGTGGGCTAACTTTGGTGCCCAAACTCCTCTCCTCCAAACTTTAGCTTTCAAATTACTTGGACAACCTTCTTCTTCCTCTTGTTGTGAGCGAAATTGGAGCACTTACTCTTTCATTCACTCGCTTAGGAGGAACAAGTTAAATCCAAGTCGTGCCGAAGATTTAGTTTACATTCATAATAATCTCCGTCTTTTATCAAGGAACTCCGAGCAATATGCGGATGAGAAAACTAAGATGTGGGATGTCGGTGGAGATGCATTCGATTCTATGGAGGAGGTCGGATATTTAGAGTTTGCAGAACTCTCACTTGATGAGCCGGATTTGGAAGGAGGGTTGATCGTTGAGAATTGAAGCGCTTTAATTATTGTGATATTAAATTAAGTTGTCTTTGAATGTTTAAGTAATGTTTGAATTTTTAATTTGAAATTATGTAATGACTTTATTATAATTATCCATGAATATTTAGAATTTTTATATATTTTATCTTGCCGTACCCATGCCGTACCCGTTTTTTAAAATTTTGATTTTGCCGTTTTCCGTCCCCATCCCCGCCCCCGTTTTTCGTCCCCGTCCCCGACTCGGTGCTACCTAGTTCTCCCCTGCGACCTTCTTCTGCCGTCCTTCCCCAACGCTGATTCGTCCTTCTCAGTCGGGATTCGTCCTTCCACAATCGGAATCGCGTTTCTCAGTCGGGATTCGTCCTTCCCCAACGCTGATTCGTCCTCTACCGTCCTTCCCCAACGCTGATTCTCAGTCGGAATCGCGTTTCTCCGCTGCGACCTTCTTCTGCCGTCCTCTACCTCTTCGCGGATTCGTCCTCGAAGCGCCACAGCCCGCCCATTCACTGCTCGCTGCAACACGACTCTCCTCTGCTCGTTGTCGCTCGCTCCTCTTCCGCTCCCCACCGCCCGACCCTCATCCGCTCGCCGTCGATTCAGGTTTTGGCGGCTTCAGGTTTGCCTTTTCGTCAGCCTTTGTCTTGGGCGCTTTCTCTAGAAGTACATGCTTCGTTTGGGACGGACTCTAAGGTTTAGTGTTTTCTGTTGGACTGCTGTTTGTGCCTTCAATTGCATGGTTGCCCCTTTTGGTATTTTTTTGGTTTTCTTTTCTGGTATTTCTTTGCACGGGGTTGTGGTTTTGTTGCTTTGTTGCTATGCCGGCTGTTAGATTTCATTGCCCCTTTATTGGTCTAAATGGATGTCGTGATGGTGGCGGGAATGGTCTTACTAGAACCTCTTTGATCACACATCTTCGGGATCGGTATTTTTGTGTTGATGCTCAGGATGTCACTAGGCAATCTCTTTTGTCGGATTTGGCTATTTTCGAAAGGGCGGAGGTTACTCTTAAGCGTATGGGTTTGTGGTTATGTGGTTGTTGTTTCAAAACGCATACCTTCCGGACTAGGTGTCATCATGGTACGGGGTCTGATTTTGTGTCTCCTCCTGATTGTGGTGATGGTATTGTTCGGTTCGTGTTATATGATCTTCCCAAACCACAAGTTACTCACCAGGTAGCCATTGTTGAGGATTCGGTTTTGGATGTGCTTGGTGGTTTTGATT
Source organism: Orobanche coerulescens (assembly GCA_033398695.1). Taxonomy (NCBI): domain Eukaryota; kingdom Viridiplantae; phylum Streptophyta; class Magnoliopsida; order Lamiales; family Orobanchaceae; genus Orobanche; species Orobanche coerulescens. The sequence goes on along the minus strand of CM065807.1, from coordinate 2,909,188 downwards.
TACCTCTTCTTGATACCTTATTCTCTAAGGGATTGCGGAGATCAAATCTATCCCTCCCAAATGTCGGTTGGAGTTCTCTCGTGCTTTGAAAAGAGCTCTTGATAAGGTGATCTGCACGCCTGATGACATTTCTTGTTGGGTTAGTTTACTTGTCCTGCCGCTTTGTCTACTTAAAACCTTTTGCCCGAGGAATAGTCATGAGAGTAGGTCGGTCACTAAGCGTCAACGCCAGGAAGAGTATATTGTTAATGCTATTCATGCTTGGGGTTCTCCTGGTGGTAGTTTGCAGGTTGTGCGTGAGGTTTTAGCTGAACCTCCTCCATCATGGTCTTCCATTGATGATGATAGCTTGGATTTGGGTGATCGTAATGTCAAGCAATGTAAGAGGAAGATTTGTGATGGCCATTATACTGCTGCGGTCAGAGTTCTTTCGTCTTCTGGTGTTGCACCTTATGATGTTTCTACTCTTGAAGACTTAAAAGCTAAGCACCCTTTTCAGTCTGCTCCTTTATTGCCTGATATACCTATTGATCATCATCACCTTACCGCATCCCCTTCTACAGTTCTTGACATGATCAAGAGTTTCCCTCGTGGTACTTCTTGTGGGCGAGATGGGTTGCGTGCCCAACACCTTTTGGATTGTTTAAGTGGTGCAGCTGTGGCTATTTCTGACGAGTTGATTGCTTCTATTACCCAAGTGGTGAACCTCTTTCTTGCTGGTAACTGTCCGAGGGCGTTAGGTGAGTATATTGCTAGTGCTCCTCTCACACCCTTAGTCAAACCAGGAGGGGGTATCCGTCCTATTGATGTTGGGACTGTGTGGAGGCGTTTAGTTTCCAAGGTTTGTGCTTCTATGATTGGCCACTCTTCAGCCAGGTATTTCGATGATTTACAACTTGGTGTTGGGGTGTCGGGGGGAGGTGAAGCTATTCTTCATGCTGTGAACCGTTTGGTTGAGGACCGTGGTTGTGAGGTTGGTCTGTCCATGTTGTTGGTTGATTTTAGGAACGCTTTCAACATGGTGGACCGAGCTGTTATGTTACGTGAGGTTGGCCGCATTTCGGCTATTTCACAGTGGGTGGAATTCTGTTACTCGATCTGCTAGATTATATTATGGTGAGCATACTCTTTGGTCTCATCAAGGTGTGCAACAAGGTGATCCGCTTGGGCCTCTTCTTTTCGCTTTAGTTTTACATCCTTTGGCATGTAAGATTAGAGATTCTTTTGCCCTTTCTTTTCAAGCTTGGTATTTGGATGATGGCACTATTATTGGTGATACCTTGGTTGTGGGTAAGGTTTTAGAGTTGATTATGGCAGACGGACCTTGTCGTGGTTTACACCTCAATGTTGATAAAACTCAAATTTTTGGCCACAAGAGGACCTCGAAGCGTGTATGATGGTGTTTTCCCCCTAATATTTCTCGTCCCTCACATGGTGTTAAATTATTGGGTGGACTGTTAGTGTGGATTTTGAGTTTGGTAGTAAGTTGGTCCTGAAAAGGGTTGCTAAAACTATTGAACTTATGGAGGCGGTTGCCAAACTCAATGACCCTCAATGCGAGTTGTTGTTACTCCGTACATGTCTTTGGTATTTCTAAGCTCTATTTTTCTATGCGCACATGTTCTCCTCGGGTCTTTGAGTGTGCTCGGGTTTCTTTTGATGCGGCACTTCGTTCTTCTTTGGAGCGTATTGTCACCGCTTCGGGCCTGGTTTTGGCGACGCGGTGGAGACTCGCCACCTTACCTTTTGCTTTTGGGGGACTTGATTTATATTCTGCAGTGATGTCTTGAACTATGCCTTCCTTGCTTCTAGACTTCAATCAGTGACCTACGTACTAAGCTTCTTCATGGTTCTGGTATTGTAACTGCTGGTCCCTCTTTTGATGATGCTCTATGTACTTTCAATGCGAATATGGATATTGACCTTTTGAGTAACCCTACCGAGGTCAGCCCCCAAACTTATGAAGAAATTGGCGGATATATATTTGGTCGAGTTTCCCAATGTTGAATCTACTTTCCATCTTTCCCCTCGGCGGATGGCGTTATGGAGTTCTCTAAAGGAGGATCATACTTGGATTGGCTTAGGGTGGCTCCGATATCTGGATTGGGACAAACTATGAATGCCAGGCTTATCGTTGTGTCTTTGTCTATCGTGCAGGTGTTCCGCTTTTCCTTTGTTCGAGTACCGTGTTACGCTGCTCTAAGGTTTTTCCTGGAGATATCTACGGGGACCACGCTGTTTCGTGTGCGGGTATTGTTGGCATTAAACATCGGCATAACCTTGTGCGTGACGTTCTTGTTGACATATGCGCTCGGTCAGGGATTTCTGCTCGTAAGGAGGTGGATATTGGGCTTTTCGGAGATGGGGACAGATCCTTACGTCCGGCTGACATATTACTCTACTCTTGGGACGGTGGACGTGACGTATGTGTTGATCTTACGGGTTCGTCGCCTTTGACGCAATCCGGGTTGATTGACTTTATACCGGGGCGTGCGATAAGTGATGCTGCACAGCGTAAACGTGTCAAGTACGATGCTAAATGTGCGGATATTGGATATGGGTTTCTCCCCTTCTCATTTTCTTCTTTTGGAGAACTTGAGAAAGATGGGGTTACCTTACTTAAGCGCATTCGACGATTCTCTATGACTCAGGACATTGGTGCGCGTGCAGCAGTTCATATTTTTAATAGGATTGGATTTGCCATTGCTAGAGGTGTAACACCCCAAAGTATGCGGATATTACAGTGCCGTAGATCCCCAACTGGGACCCACCAGGCAAATGAAAATGAATGAATTACATAAGATAAATGTAGTACCGAACTACATTACAACAATAATTACTCCGATGAGGAGTTTAGTTACAACACACCAGGACAACACCAAATACTAGTGTATTTTATATGAAGATAAAATACACAACACTGAATGAAACGGAGTATTCAAATGAAAGTCTGCAGCGGAAAATAAAGGACAATAACATGAATAACTGAAAGATCGGGCCCCCCTACTAGTATCACTAGGACTCCTCGACATCAACATGTTATTCCCGTGCGTTTGCCTTGCCATGACCTGAAAAACAAAATCCCCAAACGGGGTCAGTTACAAAGAACAACAATCCTCAAGGGTTGAAAATACACAAACATGATTTAACTGAAGTTATGAAATATCCTTAGTTATGAATTACGCTGAAGAGGAGCATCATAGTACGCCCGTAGTGTTCTGTGCAAGTGTACAAGACGGATGACCGGACACACCCGTCCTTGTACCTAATTAGTCTCACGGAGGTAATCGTTACCGTGTGCAGTCGATGTATCACTCCCAATACATGGCCATCACGTGCCCGACTAAAAATTCCACACATCCGCACCCGGCCACGCAATATGAACCCAGAAGGTTATATGAACAAGAATGACCATAATGAATATCAATGAATAATAATAATCCGACAAAGTCAAGAATGACTCACCGATACGAAAGTGATAATGAAGTGATTGATAGTTTTCAATGAAATGATTGGAACCGCCGTTCCTCGCTAATGAAATGATTATCCGACAATTACAAGTCTCAAAATGATTAATACAATGATGAATGAGTTATGATTATGAATGATCAACAACAAAAGGAATGAATATCCTTTTAGCAGTAAGAATCAACTTACTCAATACCGATGAAGAATGTCCGTCACGAACAACGTCTAAGTGAAATACCGGTCATTTCGAACAACCTTGAATAACAATAATTACCAACAACCGTTCAATACACGCATCAAACAACAAAACACGACTAACCCAAAGGTCGAAACAACGATAATCGAACTCATTGGGGCATTCTAACGAATACGTAACCAACCACACGACTTAGAAAATATCCAATCCCGAATATGTCGAAACCAACACTAAAATGAGTATTTCGAACTAACAAAACACTTCAATGATATCAATAATCCATTAGGAATCCATAAATCATGATTACAACAACCTCAATCGGAAAATCCCCAATTAACCGAAGTCAACCCCAAGGGTTCTTGTAATAATTCCGAAAAATAACCATTAAATCCGTAGGAATATATTTATCAAGGTAGATAATTCATATCTAACATATTCCAATGATAATCCAAGCTTACGAAGAAATCGGAAGGAAAACCCAAAATCCGAAATTCTAGATCCAAGAAATTAATACCTTTGATTCGATGGATTGGAGATGATGAAGTGATGATTAATCCAACTCAAAGACTTGAAGATGATGATTGATGATTACACCTTAAAGGATACTCTCAAAATCGCCCAAATCACCAAGAACCGCGAGAGAAAGAGATTAGAATGATAAATGACGAACTCGACTAAACTCGTCCAATTTATAGTCGATCTGTTAGCGTGCGCTAGCCCTAATGCGTAGCGTGCGCTAACGGGAAATTTGGGTATTCCAGTACCCACTGTCCGAACACGGTAGCGCGCGCTACGTACCTTTTGTAGCGTGCGCTACGACCATACTACTAGCGTACGTAATTGCTCATAGTTAGCGTGCGCTAACGAATAATTTGATGCCCAGTACTGGAGTCCAGAAACTGCCTGTTCTCTGATCTGACCTCGATAGCGTGCGCTACAACCATTGTTTAGCGTGCGCTATAACATCGATTGCGTATGCTAAATATCACGCATAGCGTGCGCTATGAATTAATCGGTGCGATCCGGTAGCCACCGGACTCAATCGATCGTCCTTAGCGCGCTACACCACATATTAGCGTGCGCTACTACAACCCACTAGCGCGCTACTTACCATTCGTAGCGTGCGCTGCTTATAACTCACTGCGATCCGGTACCTTTCCGGATCGGCCAGTAACCTTAGCGTGCGCTAAAGCTGAGTGGTAGCGTGCGCTACCTATACCCAATTAGCGTACGCTAAAGGAATACGTAGCGTGCGCTACTCCTCACGCACAGCTCGCAACGGAAATGACAATGATAATAAACACGGCACGAAACTCCAATCAGATTAGTGATGAATGTCGTATGATACACGATACAATTACTCTGAATGATGAATACCATGATTGAATATGAGTGACAAATGATCAATATTGAGTGAGAATTACTGAGTATCAATTACTGAATGATAAATACTGAATGATAATTACTGAATTACAACCGGGTATTACATACACCCCCCCTTAAAAGAGTTTCGTCCCCGAAACTAAGGGTCAAACAACTCGGGATAACTCTCCCGCATACTATCCTCGGTTTCCCAAGTAGCCTCTTCGACTCCGTGTCTAGACCACTGAATTTTAACCAAATGAATCGTCTTATTCCTCAACTGTTTGATTCGCCGCTCTAAAACTCGCACAGGACGCTCCTCATATGAATGATCGTCGGCGATCTCGATCTCATCGAATCAAGTATGTGACTCGGGTCGGCAACATACTTCCGCAATCGAGAGACATGAAACACATTATGAATTCGGCTCAACGCCGGAGGTAAATCCAAACGATAAGCTAACTCGCCCACTCGATCCAAAATCTCAAACGGTCAATGAATCTCGGACTCAACTTCCCCCTCTTCCCGAAACGGAAGATACCACGACTCGGGGATACCTTGACCAACACGTGGTCACCTGTCTCGAACTCTAATGGTCGACGACGGTTATCTGCATATGATTTCTGTCGACTCTGAGCGGTCAACAAATGATTCCTGATCAAAGTTACCTTCTCACGAGCGGCTATAAGCATATCGGGCTCGGTGCCGATTGATTCTGATAAGTCGTCCCAACACAACGGAGATCGACAACGACGACCATACAAGGCCTCGTAAGGTGCCATCTTGATCGAAGCATGCCAACTATTATTATACGTGAACTCGATCAATGGTAGTTGGGCTTCCCAATCGTCTTTCCAATCGAGGACGCATGCCCTCAACATGTCCTCTAATGTCTGAATGGTCCTCTCTGATTGTCCGTCAGACTGAGGATGAAAAGCGGTACTGAGGTTAAGCTGAGTTCCCATAGCACGATGAACTGATTTCCAAAAATGCGACACAAACCGTCCGTCACGATCGGAAACGATACTCTTAGGAGTACCGTGCAGTCTCACTATCTCTTTGATGAAAAGTTGGGCAAGTCTCTCGGGACCCCACGTATCCTTGATCTCAAGGAAATGAGCTGATTTGGTTTAGCGGTCCACGATCACCCAGATCGTGTTCATGCCACGACGACTCGTCGGCAAACTCGTGATGAAATCCATAGAAATGTCTTCCCACTTCCACTCGGGACTAGGAAGAGGTTTCAGCATACCCGCCGGTCGCTGATGTTCAATCTTAACTTGTTGACAGGTTAAGCATCTCGAAACAAATTCTGCGACTTCTCGCTTCATATTACTCCACCAGTAATTTTGTTTCAAGTCCTTGTACATCTTACTAGACCCCGGATGCTCAGAATAAGGGGTAGCATGAGCTTCTTTCACAATCGAGTCTTTCAACTCGTCATTCGCCGGTACGCACAACCGATTCTTAAACCTCAAAAGTCCATCCTCGTGGACCACAAATCCAGGGGCTTTCCCCTGAGCCACATCCTCTCGGATGCGCAACAATGATGGGTCCGAACCCTGATTCTCTCGGATTTCCTCCTCGAGTGACGATGAAATCTCTAACATACAAAGATGTCCCTAAACTCGTTGAAGCCAGACCTCGATCTCGGGTCTAAGGAATTCCTGCTGAAGCTCCTTCTGAACTGTTAAACGGGCAAGCATCTGCTCCTGAACGGACTTACGACTCAAGGCGTCGGCGACGACGTTCGCCTTGCCCGGGTGATAGAGGATCTCGATATCATAATCTTTGATTAATTCCAACCACCGTCTCTGACGCATATTTAACTCCTTCTGAGTAAATATATACTTTAAACTCTTATGATCGGTGAATATCGGCGGTGACGCCATAAAGGTAATGACGCCAAATCTTCAAAGCGAACACCACGGCTGCTAGCTCCAGGTCGTGGGTCGGATAATTAACCTCGTAAGGTCTCAATTGCCGTGAAGCATAGGCAATAACTTTCCCGTTCTGCATGAGTACACATCCGAGACCCTGTCCGGACGCATCACTATAAACCACAAATCCTTCCGCAATAAGTTCGTCAAGGGTTGAGCGATTTTAGAAAATCCTTCCACAAATCGCCGATAATAACCCGCTAATCCGAGGAAACTTCGGATTTCCTTAACGCTTTTCGGAGGTAGCCAATCTCGAATAGCCTCCGTCTTCTGAGGATCGACACGAACTCCGTCTGATGAAATTACGTGTCAGAAAGCGTCACTTGGACATCGTAACTCACATTTGGAGAACTTCCCATAAAGTTGTTCTCGTCTCAACACGTCGAGCACTCGATGAAGGTGAGACTCGTGTTCCTCCCGGTCACGAGAATAAATCAAAATGTCATCGATGAAGACAACAACAAACCGATCCAAAAAGTCGATGAAAACCCGATTCATTAACTCCATGAATACCGCAGGTGCATTAGTCAATCCGAACGGCATAACCACAAACTCATAATGACCATAGCGTGTTCGAAACGCTGTCCTCGCGATGTCCGACTCTCGGATCCGCAACTGATGATATCCAGACCTTAAGTCGATCTTGGAAAATACTGAAGCTCCCTGCAGTTGATCTAAGAGATCATCAATACGGGGTAAGGGATACTTATTCTTGATTGTCACCCTGTTCAACTCCCGATAATCAATACATAAGCGAAATGAACCATCCTTCTTCTTGACAAACAATACTGGTGCTCCCCACGGGGACGCACTCGGTCGGATGTAACCTTTCTCGAACAACTCCTCAAGTTGGTTCTTTAACTCCTGCATTTCGGTTGGGGCCATCCGATACGGTGCCTTCGATAAATGGGACGTACCGGCTCCCACTCACTCCTGAATTCCCCTACTCTATGTGAAGGCAACTAGATAACTCGTCTGGAAATACATCGTCAATCGATGACAATGATACCACGAATGATTGAACATTTCGATTGCCCTAGAATGGTCAATCGATAAAAAGAGATACCAATAATGATTGAACAACTCGATTGCCTTAGAAAGGCCAATCGATGAAAATGATACAATGAATGTTTGAATAACTCGATTGCCTTTGAAAGGCCAATCGATGAAAATGATACAATGAATGATTGAATGACTCGATTGTCTTAGAAAGGCCAATCGATGAAAATAATACAAAGAATGATTGAATAACTCGATTGCCTTAGAAAGGCCAATCGATGGAAATGATACAAGGAATGATTGAATAACTCGATTGCCTTAGAAAGGCGATCGATGAAAATGATATAATGAATGATTGAATAACTCGATTGCCTTAGAAAGGCAATCGATGAAAATGATATAATGAATGCTTGAATAGTTCGATTATGGAATTTCTCTGCTTCGCCATAATAGAAATTCTCTTTGGAACAACGGGGATTACTTCCTGAAGCACACATTCGACAACCAACGACGGAAAGATAGCGACCAAACGCTAACAAATGCGAGGATAGTATCAAGACGGTTAAACCAACTAATACCGAAATTACATCGTCTAAGATAAATTCACCACGATTAGGTCCACCAACCAATCGCGGTTACTAAGCTTACTTAGGTATGATTCGAAAATTCTTCCATCGTCGGTAGACCGATGGTATGAGATCCACAAGCAATAGGACTATCCGAAATAAGTCTATTCAAGCATGATTCGAAAATGAATGAATGCGGTGTACCAAAGATCAAAAGGTACACACAAGTTGAAATAAAATTACGAGTATACCCGAAATCGTTCGGGCCACCGGATCGTCGATCCTCCTCATCATATGAATGGGACTTGCCGGTCCCGAACCGACGCTCCGTCGATAAATACGAGCTCCAACTCTATTTGCTTCCATTGTCTTAAACGACGATGACAAAGCGCCCGATTCTCAAACGCCGTTGCTTCGGGCTGAGATGCCACGAGCCGACTTGGAGTCCTTTCGCAAAACGGGCCTTATGCCCAAAATTCCCACAATTATAGCACGTGATAGACGGTTTGGACACTCGCTTGAAATGACCCGGCGTTCCACAATTGAAACAGGTGATGGCCGAACTGGCCGCTCGGGAATGAGATCCCGCACGATTATGCGCCGTAGAAGGTCGCTCAGAAACGATAGGGCTCACACGAGGCTTCTTGAAGGTTGACTGACTGCCTTCGGGTTGATTACGCTTCGTTGATTTCTTGCTGGCAAATGAAGGTTGTTGTTCAGCACTTTCCTTAGCAGTTGGCTCATACGGGAGAGTTCTCTCGATTAATCCGGTCAGAGTGGCGCAATGATGATTGAGCAACTGCACATGGGTCATCATGGCCTGCATAAAAGTGAGTGGATCAACCCGAACATCATCTGATCGAGCCGAGTCCTGGGCACGATTTCCTGGCAGCGAGTGATTATTTCTCGGGTTTCGGTCCGCACCGCGGTCTCTCCCCGTGCATCCCCCGACAACTCTCTCCACACTGAAGTAGGAAGGTCGCATAATGATTATATTTCCCGCATGATTAGCACGTTATGATTATGTCATGAGATGATGAAAATGAGTACACATGCTCTAACTTAGTGATTATATGAATGATTTACTGAAGTTACATGATTATCTGATGAAATTCTTGAAATGATTATCTTGAATAACTTAACAAGATTGATAATATGATCATCCAGATTGACAACTGAGTAATGAAATGAATTGAGTAATTAACGAGTTAACATGATCGTCCTGATTATGAACTGAGTAATGAAATGAATTAAGTGATTGATGAGTTAATATGATCGTCCCGATCATAATGAATGATGATGTTTGAGGATTGTTAAATGATGAATGATGAATGAATGACTATTGCCAGAAATTATACCATGGCGTTAGAAGTCTTACGCTTCTTTCTTCGATTGGCTCGGCATCTGCACAGGTCACACGTGACGCGAAAGTCCAATGATACTAGTCCGATGACGATGATTTCAAATGAGACATGACTTGGAGGGTAGTATTCAAAACCATTCTCCGATACCAACTCTGTAACACCCCAAACTAGGCGGATATTACAGTGCCGTAGATCCCCAACTGGGACCCACCAGGCAAATGAAAATGAATGAATTACATAAGATAAATGTAGTACCGAACTACATTACAACAATAATTACTCCGATGAGGAGTTTAGTTACAACACACCAGACAACACCAATACTAGTGTATTTTATATGAAGATAAAATACACAACACCGAATGAAACGGAGTATTCAAATGAAAGTCTGCAGCTGAAAATACAGACAATAACATGAATAATCGAAAGATCGGGGCCCCTACTAGTATCACTAGGACTCCTCGACATCAACATGCTATTCCGTGCGTTTGCCTTGCCATGACACGAAAAACAAAATCCCCAAACGGGGTCGATTACAAAGAACAACAATCCTCAAGGGTTGAAAATACACAAACATGATTTAAGCGAAGTTATGAAATATCCTTAGTTATGAATTACGTCAAGAGGAGCATCATAGTACGCCCGTAGTGTTCTCGTGCAAGTGTACAAGACGGATGACCGACACACCCGTCCTTGTACCTAATTAGTCTCACGGAGGTAATCGTTACCGTGTGCACACCCAATGTATCACTCCCAATACATGGCCATCACGTGCCCGACTAAAAATTCCACACATCCGCACCCGCCACGCAATATGAACCCAGAAGGTCATATGAACAAGAATGACCATAATGAATATCAATGAATAATAATAATCCGACAAAGTCAAGAATGACTCACCGATACGAAAGTAATAATGAAGTGATTGATAGTTTTCAATGAAATGATTGGAACCGCCGTTCCTCGCTAATGAAATGATTATCCGACAATTACAAGTCTCAAAATGATTAATACAATGATGAATGAGTTATGATTATGAATGATCAACAACAAAAGGAATGAATATCCTTTTAACCGAGTAAGAATCAACTTACTCAATACCGATGAAGAATGTCCGTCCACGAACAACGTCCTAAGTGAAATACCGGTCGCTCGAACAACCTTGAATAACAATAATTACCAACAACCGTTCAATACACGCATCAAACAACAAAACACGACTAACCCAAAGGTCGAAACAACGATAATCGAACTCATTGGGGCATTCTAACGAATACGTAACCAACCACACGACTTCGAAAATATCCAATCCCGAATATGTCGAAACCAACACTAAAATGAGTATTTCGAACTAACAAAACACTTCAATGATATCAATAATCCATTAGGAATCCATAAATCATGATTACAACAACCTCAATCGGAAAATCCCCAATTAATCAAGTCAACCCCAAGGGTTCTTGTAATAATTAGAAAAATAACCATTAAATCCGTAGGAATATATTTATCCAAGGTAGATAATTCATTTCTAACTTATTCCATTGATAATCCATGCTTTCCCGAAGAAATCGGAAGGAAAACCCAAAATCCAAATTCTAGATCCAAGAAATTAATACCTTTGATTCGATGGATTGGAGATGATGAAGTGATGATTAATCCAACTCAAAGACTTGAAGATGATGATTGATGATTACACCTTAAAGGATACTCTCAAAATCGCCCAAATCACCAAGAACCGACGAGAGAAAGAGATTAGAATGATAAATGACGAACTCTGACTAAACTGTCCAATTTATAGTCAGTCCAGGTTAGCGTGCGCTAGCCCTAATGCGTAGCGTGCGCTAACGGGAAATTTGGGTATTCCAGTACCCACTGTCCGAACACGGTAGCGCGCGCTACGTACCTTTTGTGGCGTGCGCTACGACCATACTACTAGCGTACGTAATTGCTCATAGTTAGCGTCGGCTAACGAATAATTTGATGCCCAGTACTGGAGTCCAGAAACTGCCTGTTCTCTGATCTGACCTCGATAGCGTGCGCTACAACCATTGTTTAGCGTGCGCTATAACATCGATTACGTACGCTAAATATCACGCATAGCGTGCGCTATGAATTAATCCAGTGCAGTCCAGTAGCCACTGGACTCAATCTGATCTGTCCTTAGCGCGCGCTACACCACATATTAGCGTGCGCTACTACAACCCACTAACGCGCGCTACTTACCATTCGTAGCGTGCGCTACTTATAACTCACCTGCAGTCCAGTACCTTCTGGACTGCAGCCAGGGTAACCTTAGCGTGCGCTAAAGCTGAGTGGTAGCGTGCGCTACCTATACCCAATTAGCGTACGCTAAAGGAATACGTAGCGTGCGCTACTCCTCACGCACAGCTCGCAACGGAAATGACAATGATAATAAACACGGCACGAAACTCCAATCAGATTAGTGATGAATGTCGTATGATACACGATACAATTACTCTGAATGATGAATACCATGATTGAATATGAGTGACAAATGATCAATATTGAGTGAGAATTACTGAGTATCAATTACTGAATGATAAATACTGAATGATAATTACTGAATTACAACCGGGTATTACAAGAGGTGTGGGGGCTCAGTTAGTTTCGAGGCTTCCCACTAATTTTTTGTAATCCTATGAGTTTTTAATAAAAAAAATTATTATAATAAAAAAAAATAGTAATAATAATAAAAATAATAATTATTATAGTAATAATAATTATTACTATAAAAGAAGTGGGTTTTGTTATTGCTCGAGTTGGTTTTGTTATTGCAAAAGGAGTGGGGACCCAGATAGTATCTCCGTTGTCCAATAATTTCTTGTAAACTGTTTTTCATCTATAATAATAATAATAATAATAATAATAATAATAATAATAATAATAATAATAAAAATAAATAATAATAATAATAAATTAAGTACTTGTATGGATTCCATGCTAAAGTTTATCTTTTATTTTTTTTCCTTCAGATTTTTATTTTTTTCTTAGGGATTCTTTTTATATTTTTTACAAAAATATATTTTTCAGGGGGTTTCAGGTTTTTAGTGTTTTCAATTTATTCAGTTTCTCAAAAAAAAAAAGTGTTTTAATTTTTTTTAATAATATCCTATTTTTGTTACTTTTTGGAGTTGCTTTTACGTTAGAATTTAGTTTAAAAAACCGATCTCACATGATACATACTTTATAATATTCCCTTCGTCCACTATCTATTTGTCACGTTTTGGTTAACTAAGTGTCATAGTATATGAGTGGAATAAGAGTCCCACCATATACGGAGTGAAAAAAGTTGCTAAAAATGGACATGTCAAATTCCTCATGAATGGATTAAATTAAAAAATTATGGTGAATGTATTATTTTCTTTTTTTTCTCATTTGTAAGTTTGTCATTTTTCTTTGGTTTTCTCTTCTCTTTTTCCCAATTTGAAAAGGTCAAGGGTTGGACAGTTGGACTGGAGATTTTGGGCATGTCTGACCGTTAATTGATAAATTATCGAATGGATGATAAGTTAATTTATTGAGATATTATTTTAAGTAGCACTTCAATAAATTAGATTACGGACTACCTTAAAAGCTAGTTTATAACATATCAAAATGGAATTTTTAAATATGCTGAAAAAGTAATCTAGTTAATTTTTACCAAACATACACTTACATATCAACTTATATTTCATCTTAACGCGTGATGAAAGCCAAGTTTTTTTTTTTTTTTTTTTTTGGCTAAAGAATGGAGATTAAGGCTCTGTTTGGCGAAAGTAGCGGAAAGCGGATAAGCTAGCTGGTTAAAGTAGCTTATAAAATAAAATTACATAAATAGATATTTGTAATTATTCATTTAACAGGGGATAAATGAAGAATTTGAAATAATGAAGGAAATTGAGAGAAAAATGAAATGCTATAAGCTATAAGCTCAAACGCTACTTCAAGTAGCGTTTCAAAAAAAGCATAAGCTACTGACAAACGATATAAGCTTTCATTGTCACACTATCAATATTATAAACTAGATTTGATGTTGCCAAACAGAACCTAAGTGTATGTTTGGTAAACATAAGGTAGCTTATTAGCTATCTTATATTTTAAGTTTATTTAAAAAAACCTCATTTGTTATGCCATAAAATAACTTATAAAGTAGATTATATTTTAACATTATTTATAAAGTCCCGTTTAGTATTCCATAAAAATACAATCAAAATGGACATCCCATCATAGGGCCACTGTCAGCAAAGTAGATTGTACACTAATCAAATTTGTGTCATTTCGTGAATCGAATCCGTTTAGCCCGGTTCAAATACGAATTCGTCTGAGAATCATTTTGTATATTTATATAAAATTCAAATCCGGAACCAATATAATTGTGTTTATGTTCAAATATTTCGAGTAGAGGATTCATTTATTTATAAATATTTTTTTTACCTAATTCCAATAATAGTCTTGGAGACAAACTAATTATACACCAAATGAGAGGTTATAATTATATAAAGATATTAACCAAAAAAGTAAGAATATCCGATTGTGAAATAGTTGTACATTCGTTAAAATAACTAAGAAAACTAACATGTTTATCAAAGTTGACGGTGCTTTCTTAGGTAAGGCTGATTGAGTTTCTGATTTCGCACTTACGAGCTAGTGACTCGTCTCCTCGCTCACTAAACTCCCCCAACCTAGTCTCAAGTCAAGAGGGAAGAGTGATGGCAAACCAAGAGTCGCTCGCTTCCGTCGGGCGAACTTTCATTTGTTCTCTTTCCTTCTCGGCTTTGATGCTAAAATGAATCACTCTTCAAGTGAAACAAACACAAAAATTACTCCTACAATGTCAGGATGATGGATATATGAATTCAAGTCATTTGTTTGAGGCTAATGGCTCAAGCACATATCAATGTAGGGCTGACAATTTCCGACACGACACGATAACCCGACACCAACACGCACGAAATTAATGGTTAGTGTTTGGCCTTATCGTGTCCGTGTCCTTATCGTGTCGACACGATAAGGACATGCTAATTTCGTGTCGTGTTCGTGTTTGATTCGTGCCGTGTTCGTGTAACACGATAACTTTCGTGTTCGTGTCGTGTTCGTGTAACCCGATAATATTTATATATTTTTAACATTAATTTTATTATCATTTTAAATATTTTAAGTTTATTTTCTATTTTTTTATTTGAATTTATTGATTCGTGTCGTGTCAACACGAAAAATGTCGTGTCATATCGTGTTCGGGTCGTGTTCGTGTTTCAACCATTCGTGTCGTGTTCGTGTTCGTGTCGGGCATATACTTAACGAATCATGTTCGTGTTTGGCCTTATCGCATCGTGTCGTTATCGTGTCGACCCGATAACGACCCGACACGCACGAATTGCCAACCCTATATCAATGTTTTCAGATGAAAGTTTCCTCATTTTTTAAGGGAAAAAAAAAAGGTAAACCTACACCAAATGTAAAAGGTACTTCCACTACATTGCAATAATTCCAAATGCTTGGTAAAATGAACGGTTGAAGTAGCTTGTAAAATAAAACTACGGAAATAGACATTTGTAATTAAACTTAAAAATGAGAAGAGAAATTCATTTAATGAAAGATAAATGAGAAACTTATTCAATGAAAGATACGAGGGTAAAACTTAAAACAAAAAAATATGTAAAATGTTGTAAGCTATAAATTAATACGCTACTTCTACAAGTAGCGTTTCAAAAAAACACTATACGCTACTGAAAATTATTATAAGCTACAACGGTCAAACACTTATCAATGACTCAAGACTAACATATTGACATTGCCAAACATAGCCTAAGAGCATTGAAGTTCCCAGTAAACTCTATTAACCATGTTTTGCAAGCTGTTAGATCTTATCTCATAAGTAAAATTCTTAAGTGTTTGGATGGAAAAAGATGCTTAAACTTAAAAGATGCAGAATAAGTCGCCAAGATCAAATGCCGAGCCGATGCATGGATTGGCATATGGACGAATGGTATTATATAAATTCTAGTTAGATATTAAACTTTATTCTGAAACTCAAATGAGACAAAATTCTTGAGGACGAGACTGACGGAGTATTTCTCTTCGTTGGCAAGTAAGTATTTCAACTCACCCCACAGTCGAACATTCTATAGACGAAGAGTAAAAACAAAAAATTACCACCGAGTATCTGATTGTCACATCACATATTATCACAAGGATAAATAGCCATATTCAATGTTTTAGGGGTGGACTTTTCCAATGCACGGTTACAAGATATCGATCGTCATCCTCACAAGAACATATGATTCCTCGTCTGATAAACCAATCAAGAGAACAGGGAGGGATAACGAAAATAACAAGAATCAAGTTCAATATTACAGCATTACTTACCAAGTACACAATCATATTGATGGCAATCTCCCAACTACTCATTGCTGGATATTTATTCCGTTTCTCCAATTGCCTCGATAAATATCCCACCGAGTTTTTTAGTACCTTACTATTTCAAGTGGTCAAAGACCCCTCTAAACGAACCATAAAGAGGTCGAGACCTTCTGAAACTAACGATATCTTGTATTCGAACAGTACTGTTAGATTCAGCAGTTTGAGAATCGTCTGCCAGGTACTGCGAAGAATGTGCGCTCCCATATACACGGACGCTCAAACTCTTCTTCCGAGTGGCACCGAACTTAATGTGCTCATTGAAGAAATCTATCAATTCCTTTTGTGATAGTTGCCTTAGCGCTTCGACCAATTTATATCAAGCATAGCTATATCCATGAGACA
This sequence comes from Orobanche coerulescens, assembly GCA_033398695.1. Classification (NCBI taxonomy): domain Eukaryota; kingdom Viridiplantae; phylum Streptophyta; class Magnoliopsida; order Lamiales; family Orobanchaceae; genus Orobanche; species Orobanche coerulescens. The sequence continues at coordinate 2,892,531 of CM065807.1, read as the reverse complement.
AAATAATCATGTAACTAAATAAACATCTCAATTTATTTCATAATTTCACCCAAAAAATGGGAATTTCATGCGACATCTATTTGTGGTTCATTTAGGACCAAATTATCATATAATTATAGGACTTTTTTGCAAATCGTGCATTTCATAGGACCAAAAGTGAGGCGTTATGTGGTTACGAGACATTTTTTTGCAAAATGTTCCTTTTACAGGACATTTTAATAACCGTAACAAAGTTACAGGACTAATTTTGCAATTTCGCCAAACATGAATTAGGTTGTAAAACTCCAAGGTCGCATATAAAGATATTAAACGACTCCATATTAGGTGGCTTACTAATCGAAAAATGATTTAGAAAAGAAGCTCTAAGGAGCTATATATCATGTACTGACTAATAAATACTGCATTAGTATAAATCGAACGCCATACCTCGCATTCTCTCCTGTCGAACTTGAGGGTCCCGTCAGATATTTCTCGCCAGTAATAATCAGATTCTTCTCGTAAATTTTTGTGCTTCTCAAGCTTCATTTCAATAAGTGCATTGACATTGCTCTGAGTAAAGTGCAGGGAAACTACATGTCAGTAATAAGGTGTTTCTCGCGAGAAGTTGAATATGTAAACAATGGTCCTCAGGTTTCATAGAAAGCAAACACAAGTGACTGATTCTAACATATAATTGCGGTCAAATGGATTTTTTTTTTCAAAAGCAATTTCGCATCTCATGAATTTGCAGAAATCAAATTATGCAACTCTGACAATGCTATTCATCTTCAAAAATCTTCAGATATCCTTTCTCGAAATATTTATAATGGGATGATAATTTCACTAATAATTCGATGTTATTTTCAAGACCCTTGCAATAACTGAATTCATCAACTTGTATACAGCTGAATCCAAGCATATCCCAACACAAAATATAAAATGGTCAAATAAAATGCATTTGAAGAAATTCCCCGCCTAGAGAATAATACCCCCCAGAGGTTCTTTGAGGTTTCCGATTGTTTTAGCCTGTTTGCATGGATTAAAAGAAAAGAAACCATTGAAGCCGTTGGAACCCCATGTGCAAGAGGAATGTCTCACAGCAGCTTGTGCACTGGTAGTTTGAAAATGTGGTGAACTGTTGAAAACAACAGAAGAGCTAGGCTATCAGCTTTTGGCCCGATTGTGTCCCGAAACCACTCCTGCACAACTTGGGAATGGGATAATGACGATAATTCCAGTCAAGTAACGGAAACCCAAGTTAACTCTGGACACAGCACTAAGGAAGCAGAGCAGGAGTACGAATAAATTCCGGAGAGAAAGCTGTATCGTGAGTTTTGGATGGCTAAGGCATTGGGAAAGATTGCATCAAAGTTGTGTAGGCCAGGCAGATATCATGAAGGGTGCTTGTAGAAAAATATATGGAGTTAAGGCAGTCCAATCTACCACAAGAAAGGTAACAATGCAAAGAGTTGAATATAAATGAGCCTAAAATTTGCCACACTCGAGCAAAAACTCCCGGCTAATGTGGCTACTACTTCCCCACAACAATCTACTAGTCAAATTAATAAATACCCAGTGTAAGACGAAAACACAGCGGCCATATAAGTTTAGTGATGGGAGTATCTCATTGCTTTATATGTTTGATGTTAAAGTTTTCAGCTTTCTTTCAGATTTAAATTTCTCATATCAATTTCTTAACATTGTGTGGGACCTGAAAAGTTGCAATTGGCAATTAATTGCCAAAAGAATGCATATTATTGTTTTAGTCTAACCTCAGTCGACAACTGTCCCGATTTTTATTCTTTTCCTTCTTATATGCAAGCTCGTCATTATAGAGAAATTCACTGAAAAATCAACATCTTACCTTAAACTCATCACTTGCCATTTCGCAGAGCTTGGTTTCAAACATCTTAATAAATGACTCAACTCTTGAATCAATTTCCCCAGGACCCTATCAAGCACAACAAATAGAGACGGATAAGCAGATAATACATCAACAAATAATAGTCACATAAATATCAAGAATAAAGTAAAGAAAAAGACATGATATCCTCAGACACTCTTTTTACATTGTTGGTGGAATGTATACCTTGGCCTTAGATTGAATAATGAATTGTACACCACGCACACCAGAATCATTCCTACAGTAAATCAGCTCTAGGTTATGTCATAATACGCTTACATGAAATAAAGAACATAAATAAAGGGATTTTTCCAACCTCTGCATAAGTACAGTAATATAACCAAGTTGCTCAACTGATCTAAGCTGGTGAAAAGCAGGTTGCTTGGCGATCAGAGTAAAAAGTTGTAGTTTAACATTCATCTTGAAATCATCCGGGTCCACCTACATATCTCAGAAGTTCCATTAAAAACTCACACGGGTAAAAATGGATTGGATGAAATTCAATGGAGCATGCAGGAGACTTAGTTCCTTGTAATTTGTATGGTCATTTCCATGATTTCCAATTTCTAGGGTTGGAAAATGAATTTTGAGTTGGTTTTCGTGTGAAATTCGGAATTACATTAGGATGAGTAGTTTAGAAGCATTATTTCATGTATATTATAATTTGAGAGTTGTTAGTGGTGGGGTGCAACTATCACTATTTTAATTTGAATATATAACAATATTTATAAGATGGTAACTGGTATGTCCCATAAGACAAATATAATTTAAAGATAGTAATGTTTTAAGTAATCAATTCTTTAGGGTCCATCAAGAGAAATAGAGAAAGTTGTTTCCCCGGTCCAGCGGTAGAGATTGATAAATGAAAACTGAAAATGATGGTTTCCAACAAAAAGTGTTACAAACAAACAAGGTTTCATTTTTATGAATAGTTGGAAGATGAAAATGATCCTTGGATATGAAATCATACAAGACCTTGGCATTTTTTCCCTTCTCGGATGACTAGCTTTGAATTTGGTCTAACAGATGGTGTAAAATATGAGAGATCTAAACTAATGTAATAATGTGAGTCATTATCGACAAGATTCCTGTTATTCTTGCCTCACGTTTACTCTTTACCTGAATGTAATGGACAAGGGCAGAATTTTCGTCACTAGGATTTAGGCCTTCTGCGCTATAGATGCAATTTGCTCCTCTCTCAAGCATAATAATTCTATTTGTCATAAACTGAGATGCAAACAAAGCCTGGGATGAGGGACTAGGACCCATAAAGAACACATCTTCAATATGCTGGATTATAGACTGTGCTTCATTTGGCTCAAAATTTCCTACATGCAAGCAACAGAGAAATTGTAAACATATATATAAGTGTGCCCGAAAATTCCAATGAGAATAAAGGAAATAACATAAGAATTAGAACCTGCTGCATAGCATTCCAAGAAAGTCCTTGAAAGCATTAAAGGATAAAATTTAACAAGCTTCTCCGCTTCAAGATGAGGAAGAACTTCAAGTGCATCGGTCAATGGCCACATTTGGTCTTGTAGTAGTAATGAGCAATAGTACATAGCTTGCCGATATGGCTGGTGGAACTTCAAATTCTGATATTCTTTTGTGACCAATTCCTATGCATATTCATGATAAATGCACCAAAGGGGGGAGAAACAAATCAACAAAGAACTCTTAAGACAAAAGGAAAAAAAACTCTGTGATGAACACTCATCCACAAGATTACCAAAACGAAACAAGACTAAAATTAGTATCAAATGTCATATAGGCATAGCAAATGCCACCCACCCACCCACCCCCACCTTTGCACTTGTTTACATATATAAGAATCGGCCTTTACAACTATGCACCACTAACAATAACAATATTGAGATTTATTTTTTCATCCAAAAATTAGTTACGCAACTAACTGGTGTATTTAAGTGAAAACTTTACGGAAAAAACACTGTACTTCAGAAGCAACAGGCAGAAAAGTTTAACACCTCACAAATACATACATCATGATCAACTTAGAGAGATAACGGCTGAAAGACGCAAATTGGCACCTTAATAACAGCAAATCTTTCAGGTTTTACTTCAAACTTAGCGATCTGGTTTATTATGGTCTCCAATAAGATCTTCAGTTTGTGGTTATATCCGACCACAGTGACCTGTAAAGGAAAGGCAAAGAAATTATGAATGAAGATAATTAGTTCCAAGAACAGTGGATATAATTGGCAAGCCTTCGGAAGCAGTACAGAGCATGAGACCTTTGGAAATCCTTATGCTAAACAAAGAGTTATCGAGGTTTGAGTGTAGAACAGCTCATATAAATGATAAAAAAAAGAGGCCATTCACAGAAGGTTAGCAATTCCAGCTCAAATTTCATTTTTTATACAACAGAATGATCGGTCTGATGTCACTCAATTTAGAAGAGTATGTTAGATTCTGCAACAATAAACTCGAGTGGATACAGTTTAAATTTAATTTTAATATAATTAGGCTGAGCAGAAGTAAGACTGAATATATGGAGTGTAGGTTTAGCGAAAACAGTGATAGAGGTGGGGATGATCACATTTGATGGGAAAGTTGTTCATGGATCCACTTTCTTTCGGTATCTTGAATCTATTATCCAAAAGGATGGAGAGCTAGATGGCTCACAGAAATACTCAGCGCTGAGCTGCCATCTTCTTCGGATCAAGATTAGTTGCAGATTTCTTTAATTTATTTTTCAGGATTTTTCTTTTTTTTTTTCCCTTTTTTTTTGGCTTTTTTCTCTACTTTTTTCCCTCTTTTTTTTCCTTTTATGTTATTTATGTAACGATCATTGACGGTTTCAAAGTTTGATTCATGTTAGCCGACCCCAAATCATTTTGGGACTAAGGCTTAAATGTTGTTGTTGTTGTTGTTGTTGACAGGTCAATTTGAACGCTATAAACCTTAAACACAACATCATATAAACCAAGAGCCTGTCTCTTAAAGGATAACTCTAGAAAAATTCTCCCCCGAACTGATACCCATACTCCTTATTCATAAACTGAATTCTGCCATCTTTTAAAGATTCAACAGCGAAACATAAAGCATACTGGAATTGTACATGAATATGAGGCAATTTTAAGACAGCATTATAAGTTAGTACATAAACCTAATCCGACAATATCCTGTATTCAATTTCAAACACAACTGGGCACACACAAGTAATGGAATCTTACGAACATTTATCAATGTTAGGGGTGAAAGTGAGCTGAGCCGGGTCGCGAGCTATTTGGGATCGACTTGGAAGAAGTTTGAAGTCCGCTCGAGGTTAATCAGCCGAGCTCGAGCTATTCGAGTAGGAGTCGAGGTCGAACTCCAGCTAAGGTTCGCAAGCCTAATCGAGCTTTAGCATATTTATAATTATACCCTTAGTATTTTTTATTTATTTGTGTGATATATAGATATATACCTTGATTATATAATTCATAATTGATACGGGTGTACCCGAAGGCAACGAATCACCAATTGTTGATAAAGAAATTCTAATGAATTCAAACCAAGCCATGATGGTCTTACCTTCTTTATCATACTTTGGAAGTTTATTAGGTGATCCTAATTACAAGAAAGGATTCACCTTACTCCAAAGGCTGGCCTAAAGTCTTTTCTATCATTAAATGCTTTCAATAAATTAATTACATGCACATGCATATCTGCTCCTACCAAATTTGGGTAACAAAAGACCAAATAAGCTTTTCAGAAAAAGACAAATGGTGTGGTGAGAGTAGATCCAGCTGGTGCAGATCAGATTTGTTTTTCTTATTGGTTGACTTTATCCTTACATTTCCAGCTGTTTATTTATTTTTGTCTAGGGGTAAAGGTGTAAAACTCTCTATATATATTTAGAAGTTCTCCATTGTAAGGGGCAGAGTTGATTAATACAAATTGAGAGAGTTTAATCCTCTATTTTCTTCAAAATCTTCATTTCCTTTATAGATCTTTGATCTTGGTGGTGTGAAGTGTTCCCTTTCCCTTTAATCTTGGTGGATTCATTTCCTTTAGAGATTAGAGTAGTGGGTTCTTATTTCTGTTCTGTTTTGTGAGTTCTGGACAGCAAACTTTGCTGATCCAAGTTCATGTTCTTGTTCTAGTTAATATTCTTTATGGGAGTTGTTATTCTAGCCTTCTAAAATCTATCCAGAAAGTTCATAATCTGTCCAGACATTTGATTTCACATCAAATTTTGGTACCGGAGCGCCAGGTTCATTCATTTCCGGAGGCCTGAGTTCTACCCTGTTTTACCTTTATCTTTTTTATTTCTAAGCAAATTACAACCCACCTTTATTTTCTTTATTTTTAAGCAAATTACAGTCCTGGTACTTTGAAAATGGCAATACCTAGAAATCGGACTCTTGAAGAAGCTCAGAATGAACATCGAGATAGGCAAATTGAGGCTCTCCAAGAGCAAATGGGTAGGGTTCTTCAAATGTTGGAGGAAGGAGGAGCAAGAAGAAATAGAAGGAAATGTGGTAATGGAGAGAACCATGACTCAAGTGAAGACTCTAATGATAGCAGCAGATCCTCAAGTGATTATAATGTTTTCTCACCAAGAAGGAGACGTAATGGGAAGCAAAGAGATGATTCAAGAGATATCAAAGTTGATCCACCAGATTTTGAAGGTTCCTCAAACCCTGATGACTATCTTGAGTGGGTTCAAACCATGGATAGGATCATAGAAGTTAAAGGCTATGATGAGAAGAAAGCCCTAAGGGTAGCTGTGATCAAGCTTAAGAAGTATGCTTCTTTGTGGTATGATAATATGAAGCATGAGAGGCAGCTTGAAGGGAAGAAGAAGATCAAGACTTGGTCCAAGCTCAAAGAATGCATGAAAAGAAGGTTTGTTCCTCATGCTTATAAGCAAGAACTTTACATCCAAATGAACAACTTAAAGCAGGGATCTAAAGAGGTTATGGACTACGTAAGAGAGTTTGAACAACTCAAAATTCGTACTAATGTGAGAGATGCTGAAGAACACACCATTACAAGGTTTATCGGGGGTCTAAATTCCACTATTGCTGAAAAGGTTGAGTTGCAACCTCTCTGGACGTTTGAAGATGCTTGCAAGATGGCTATAAAGGTGGAGAAACAAGCTAAGAAGAGGACTCCTTACAAGCCCTATTCTAAGCCTATGTTTCCTTTGAAAAACATCGCTTTTAAGGAGACCGAATCTGCCTCCACGTCTCTTAAAGGAAAGGAAAAGATCGGAGAAGGGTCTAAGGATCCTAAGGGGAAGAAATGTTTCAAATGTCATGGTTTTGGTCATTTCCAAGCTCAATGTCCCAACCAAAGAGCTCTTACATTGAAAGAAATTGAAGAAATGCAAGAAGATGTTGAAACCGAAGAGGAAGAAGAGCCTATCTATGATGAGTCTAATGAAGAGGAGATGGTAGCAGCTGATTGTGGTGACATGTTGATGATTAGGAGAGCTATGCACACGGTAGAAGCTCCTAAAGACAAAGCTCAAAGGCAGAACATTTTTCATTCAAGATGCACCATCAAAGGCAAGGTGTGTAGCTTGATAATTGATGGAGGGAGCTGTGCAAATGCAGCCTCAATTTATATGGTAGAAAAACTTGGGCTCTCCACAACAAAGCATCCACATCCATACAAACTCCAATGGCTTAGCCAAGGAAATGAGGTAAAGGTTACTCGCCAAGTAATTGTTCCTTTTTCCATTGGTACGGTTTATCATGATGAGATTACATGTGATGTTGTTCCTATGGATGCGTGCCATTTGCTCTTTGGTAGACCTTGGTTATTTGATAAAAATGTCTATTATAATGGGTACTTAAACACATACTCACTTTATGTAAAAGGCAAGAAAATCACACTTGCTCCTACAGTTGAAACAAAGACTAAGAGTGAGAGGGCTATGTTCATGAATCAAACTGAAGTTGAAAAGGAATTAAATAATGCTGCTAATATTCTTGCTTTGCTGATCCTTGAACATGAAGAAGCAAGAGAGTGTGATAAAGTGCCTATCTTGGTGAAACCTTTATTAACCGAGTTTGTTGATGTATTCCCTAATGAATTACCACCCGGTTTACCTCCAATTAGGGGAATAGAGCACCAAATTGACCTGCTTCCAGGGTCAATTCTTCCCAACAAGGCAGCCTATAGATGCTCCCCTAATGAAGCTAAAGAATTACAAAAACAAGTAGATGAGCTGATTGCTAAGGGCTATGTGACAGCTAGCATGAGCCCTTGTTCTGTTCCAGCCCTGTTGGTGCCTAAAAAGGATGGTTCTATGCGCACGTGTGTTGATAGTAGAGCCATTAACAACATTACCATCAAATATAGGTATCCTATTCCTAGATTGGATGATATGTTGGATGAATTACATGGTTCTTGTGTGTTTTCCAAGATAGATCTTCGCAGTGGGTTCTATCAAATCAGAATGAAGGATGGAGATGAGTGGAAAACAGCCTTTAAAATCAAGGGAGGTCGTTATGAATGGCTTGTTATGCCATTTGGTTTGTCTAATGCTCCAAGTACTTTCATGAGGTTGATGAATGAAGTCCTAAGACCTCTTATTGGGAGATTTGTTGTGGTCTATTTTGATGACATCCTTGTTTACTCAAAGTCCCATGAAGAGCATCGTGATCATTTGAGAAAGGTGTTTGAGCAGTTAAGGAAGCACAAACTCTATGGCAAGTTGGAGAAATGTGATTTCATGGTGCCTAATATTGTGTTTCTTGGTTATGTGGTTTGTAAAGAAGGAATATCTATGGATCCTTCCACGGTGGAAGCAATTAAGTCGTGGCCTACTCCCTCTTCCATCACGGAGGTACGAAGTTTTCATGGCTTGGCTTCTTTTTATAGAAGGTTCATCAAAAATTTCTCTACACTTGTTGCTCCTATCACAGATTGTCTTAAAAAGGGAACTTTTGATTGGCCTAAATCTGCCCAAAAAGCTTTTGAATCTCTGAAAGAAAAGCTTAGTTCAGCACCTATACTTGCTTTACCTAACTTTGATATGCTTTTTGAGCTTGAATGTGATGCAAGTGGTGTCGGTATTGGGGCTGTCCTCATTCAAGAAAAGCGTCCAGTAGCCTATTTTAGTGAGAAACTCAATGGATCCAAGCTTAATTACAGCACTTATGATAAAGAGTTCTATGCGATTGTGCGTGCTATCGATCATTGGTCTCATTATCTCAAACCGAGGCAATTTGTTCTATTTTCTGATCACGAGGCTCTCAAGTACATTAATGGCCAGCATAAGCTTAGTCCGAGGCATGCAAAGTGGGTAGAATTTCTACAAATGTACTCCTTTGTATCTAAACACAAGGCTGGTTCCTCAAATGTGGTGGCAGATGCTCTATCTAGGAGGCACTCTATGTTGTCCATTTTAAAAGCTAGAGTCCTTGGATTCTCGTTTATCAAGGAGTTATATGAAGCTGACCCTGATTTTGCTCCTATTATGTGTTCTTCTCCAAATACATCTAAAGGGCCTTATATTGTTCAAGAGGGGTTGCTTTTCAAAAGTGGCAAGTTGTGCATTCCCAAAGGCTCTATTCGGGACTTGTTGATTAGAGAAGCTCATGGTGGTGGTTTGGCGGGTCACTTTGGTAATACTAAGACTTTGGAGATCTTGAATGAGCACTTTTATTGGCCTTGTATGATAAAAGATGTTCAAGCTCTTATTACTCGTTGTTCTACATGTCATCAAGCCAAGTCTACATTCCACAAAGGTTTATACACTCCTCTTCCTACTCCAAATCAGCCTTGGGAAGATTTAAGTATGGATTTCATTGTAGCATTACCAAGAACTCAAAGGGGGAAGGATTCTATCATGGTAGTCGTTGACCGTTTCTCAAAAATGGCACATTTCATACCATGCACCAAGACTAATGATGCATCCATCATAGCAGCCCTCTTCTTCAAAGAGATAGTACGTCTTCATGGGATTCCAAGAACTATTGTATCGGATCGAGACACAAAGTTCTTGAGCTACTTTTGGAAGACCTTATGGAAGCTCTTAGGCACAAGGCTCCTATTTAGCACTTCCCACCACCCACAAACTGATGGGCAAACAGAAGTGACTAATAGGACCGTTGGGATGCTCCTAAGAACGTTGATCAAGAAGACTTTGAAAGATTGGGATCTCAAACTTCCTCATGCTGAGTTTGCATTCAACCGAGCTCCAAATTACTCAACCGGCAAAAGTCGATTTGAAATTTGTTATGGTGTACACCCTCTCACACCTATTGATCTTATTCCTCTCTCTATTGAACCTAAGGCAAGTGTTGAAGCTGAAACTAAGGCAAGAGAGATCAAGAGGCTGCATGAACAAGTCAAAACCAAAATTGAGAAGGCAAATGAGATGTATAAGGCTAAAGCAAACAAGAATCGCAAGCAGCCCTCATTTGCACCTGGTGATTTAGTTTGGGTTCACTTAAGAAAAGAAAGATTTCCCTCCAAAAGGAAAAACAAGCTGATGCCAAGAGCAGAGGGTCCTTTTAAGGTGTTAGAACGTTTTGGTGATAGTGCTTACAAGGTGGAACTTCCAGGAGATGTCTCTGTTTCAAGCACCTTTAATGTTGGAGATCTAATGCCATACTTTGAAGATGATTATCTTGAGGACTTGAGGACAAGTCCCAATTTAGAGGGGGAGGATGATACGGGTGTACCCGAAGGCAACGAATCATCAATTGTTGATAAAGAAATTCTAATGAATTCAAACCAAGCCATGATGGTCTTACCTTCTTTATCATACTTTGGAAGTTTATTAGGTGATCCTAATTACAAGAAAGGATTCACCTTGCTCCAAAGGCTGGCTAAAGTCTTTTCTATCATTAAATGCTTTCAATAAATTAATTACATGCACATGCATATCTGCTCCTACCAAATTTGGGTAACAAAAGACCAAATAAGCTTTTCAGAAAAAGACAAATGGTGTGGTGAGAGTAGATCCAGCTGGTGCAGATCAGATTTGTTTTTCTTATTGGTTGACTTTATCCTTACATTTCCAGCTGTTTATTTATTTTTGTCTAGGGGTAAAGGTGTAAAACTCTCTATATATATTTAGAAGTTCTCCATTGTAAGGGGCAGAGTTGATTAATACAAATTGAGAGAGTTTAATCCTCTATTTTCTTCAAAATCTTCATTTCCTTTATAGATCTTTGATCTTGGTGGTGTGAAGTGTTCCCTTTCCCTTTAATCTTGGTGGATTCATTTCCTTTAGAGATTAGAGTAGTGGGTTCTTATTTCTCTTCTGTTTTGTGAGTTCTGGACAGCAAACTTTGCTGATCCAAGTTCATGTTCTTGTTCTAGTTAATATTCTTTATGGGAGTTGTTATTCTAGCCTTCTAAAATCTATCTAGAAAGTTCATAATCTGTCCAGACATTTGATTTCACATCAATAATATTATTCATAACAAAAGAATAATATTAATAAACTATTTTATTAAATTATACAACTCGAGTGGGGCCGATTCGAGCTCGAGCTGATGAGTTTCCAACCAAGTCTAGCTCGAGCTCGAGCCTGGTCATGTTCAGCTCGACTTGGTGCGATTACACCCCTAACCAATGTATATGGAGATAAACGAGTAAAACGGTCATAATCTATGTTATCCCGGCTCCTAAATTCCCCTTTCGCACCCGCGTCGGCACTCAACACTCCGGTCATAATCTATGTTATCCGGTCATAATCTTTGTTCATGAATTAGCCGAGCCCAGCACCTAAATATGCACCTGTACCCGATACCCGACATCTGTACTCGAGTCCAGTTCCCATTTCACAAATTCGTCAAAGCTTTCAAATACAAGGGGGTCATAAGCCAAGAAACCAAATCAGAGTAGAAAATGTTAATATGGCTGGGACCATAATACCAGCAGGCAGCAGTACATCTAACTGGCCAAATTCAGTATCCATGGTAAGCTATCAACACAGCGAACAATATTCTGCTTTCTCATCTGTTAACAATAATTAGGTACAATCAAAATCCAATGCAGTCCCTAGAAAAGTTTAATGGAAAAATCCACACAAGCTCAGCACCCTGCAGATGGAATATTAACCACTGAGACAAAATGGACATCCCCAACACACAACAGACAACCCGTAGTCCATCTATATTGAATATATCTATGGGAGCACATATACACCCGTTGTCAAAATTCAAACTAAACATAACCAAAACCATCTAGTTTTGGACCCACTGAAGTTGCATATTTCTTACCCTAATGATAGAGAATGGAGTCCACTTTGAGGGAGAAACAAAAACAAAGAGGTTTGGAGACTGAAAGTTCAGAGACTGAAACTAGGGTTGAAAGTGGAATTGATTTGGAGATTGTGAACAGTAAACACGAAAATCTTTGTTGTTTGCAGCGAAAGCGAAAAAAAAGGACTTGAAGAAACCTGCTTCAATGCCAAGCTGATACAGAATTTCTGATAGAGAACGGGACGCAATTTGAGAGAGAAACAAGAACAAAGAGATAAAACTCTGAATAATTCAATATCAATAATGTCAATAATCATTAAAGTGGAAAAATGCAACAAAGGCCATATACTTGAATATGAACAGTAACAAGTACCTGAAAACCAAATTCGGTATTGCTAATTCCATAATGAAGACCAGCGACCTGGGCATCATATGCTGAAATATGCCAACAAAACAACATAAAACAATTGTTTTAGGAGTTTATTCAACATGAAGGGCAAAGCGCAAGATGCGAATCTGCACTATTCCCTGAAAAAATTGATCACTCGACTTAGATGAAAAGCAGCATCAAGTGACAAGTACTTAATGTTGAAGGGAAGCAATCACAACTCTTCCACACTATTTTTAAACTAATGCCAAAAATTACCATATTCATTCAAGTAGTCCATCAACAAACGTGTAAATATTTCGGTAAGTACTTCTGATTCAGGGGAACCTCCGGAAAAGGGACAGTTGAAATCTATCTTAACATATGCCTTAGGAGTCAAAAATGCTGTGTCTGGCTTGTACCACAGCCTTGAGTATTGTGTTTTCCTCAATAAAATTGGTAACTTTCTCTGTGCCAAAGGTCAATATACAACTCAGACAAGTAAGACTTCATATTAACTGTCATACAACCAAAGAACAGATGGTAATATTTAGAGTTGGCAATAACTTACTTGCTCGGAAACAGTCTTGAGGGATAAGTCTGTTGGAATAAACACATTATGGACAGGTAGACGTAGATCCACACACGGAGATGTTTCAGTCCAGCACTGCAAGTCAATAGAATCTTAGAATATATCAACTGAAACAAATTTTTTTGTTGTAAAATAAACAGATAGCTTACCAACCTCAATAGTAGAACCAGATAACCGCTCTACAGAATATGCCGTTCCATACCAAGGTTCTGTTGAATTGGTAACTCCTTCAAACTTCGTTGACTCCCAAAATATTCTGTACAACATGAATCATTAAACTAAACAACAAACCGATGATGTCAGCAGGCACATAAGATTTAACACCACCGCCAAACATCCGATATTTGAATATGCAAGCGCCAATAATCTAGTCCAAAATTGAAGGGTGGGACAATGGATAAGACAGCTGTATAGGTGGACGATCACAACAACAATATAAAATTCATATTGAACACCCGCATAACCTCTCTTTTTGTTACTTTCTTCCTTCTTACTCGGGGCTCTCAACGACATATGCGCGTTAACAAGACACGGATGGGTTAAGGTCAGACAGAACAGAACTACCTGTGTAAGGTGAAATCAGAAAGATGCTAAGCTCACCTCACATTGTATGGGTTGAGCTCTTCCAATGCTGACTGGATTTTTGCAGGATTAAATTTTGAAGGCAAAGATGATCCGACAAGCCAATCTTTCGGAGGATAAAACTAAAAAAAAAAAAAAAAAATTATGGAAACAACAAAGAAATGTAATGAAATACAGAGGAATAATTGTTCGATGGTGAGAATAAATAGGGAGATTTCAGAGAAAATAAACTTATTAAACAAACAGCATTGTTGCTTCACCATAGAACTTACAAGCATGAGTACCATAATTCCAAAAGCAAAGACTATGTTTGAAATCATTATCACTTTTTTTACCTTAATGAACATGAAAGATCGAGAATTAGATCTCAAACAAACACAAGTGAGCAGCAATATAAAAAACTAACCAAACAAGAAAGCAAATCTACCTTAGAACTTCAATGCACTAATTTTAAAAGAATTATCACTTTTTTTCTCGATGAACGCTTGAAAATTAGATTCCACACAAACACAAAAGTGAGCAGAGAGATGATATACCCAAATAAACAAGAAAGCAATTCTACCTTGGAACTATCTATTATGCTTAGGTTGCAAAATTTCGAAACCAAACACATAAGCACTTGAAAATATTTTCATTCATTATAAGACATAATTGAAATATTGACAAATGAAGAAATGGATTTAAAACTACATTAATTCAAATTTCACTATGTTATGCAATCATCATAGTAATTTTCTGTGACTATGTTAGACTTCTAATCCAACGATTGCCCATCAATCATGCAGATACATGCAAAACACATCTTTCAGAGATTCATTCAAAAACATATTTTTTCCACCTCAAATATACATCATTTTAAATTATGTGCAAGCAAGAAACAATGCACCATCAAATTTATTGTGGAATGGAATATAGCCAATCAACTGTCTAGGAGGCTAGGACACCTGAAGATAGAAGTAATTACCTGCATATTACACGCAACATTAACCACATAATCAATGGGCCGAATTTTGTCTTGATAATGGAAGGAAGTCTCACAAATGGCTGCGAGCTTTATCAATAAATGAAGATGAAATAAGTTATATTGTTAAATAACAATTAAATAGCAAACGTTCAACAAAAAATGCCTAACAGAAAGCAGCATGGAGGTGATATAGATAGCCAATAAACAGGGCTATCAAATGCCTTTAAGGTCAAAATGCATCATCTATAAGAAAAAAACATGGATGGCTTCCAACAGATAGCAAAGCAGCAAAGTGTAAACCGCTAGTACGCTCAGATTTCTCAGATTAATATTAGGTGCATGACCAGATAGTTAAGTGGCTTCCTTTATGCTAATATGCTCAAATTCAGTTCTCCGAATGATGAGCTGTTATAGAAGCCACAAAAACAGACCCTGCTCAGTGCTCACCATAAGTACACCACCTTTGATAAGGGCAGTGATTAGCTTAAAAACATCTGAACATAGATACTCCCTGAAATGGCACGGTCAACAAGTATATCAACCCGATACCAGTTAGCTATTCAAATAGCATTCAGTACTATCTAATTGCATGGTACACTTCTGGTATGCATATCCAGTGACCTTCAACTGTATCAATTCTATGTAAAACAGGTAGTAATATCACCACCACCACCACCCCAAAAAAAAGTACAGACATTTGTCTTTCATCTTATTTGGGACCTTCAAAACAACTCTTTCTCTTTATTCCTTTCTGCATCTGAGGAATAATGAGCACAGATCTTAAAATCTATCTTTGCACAACCCAGGAAAAGCGCACAGATAACTTCATTGTCAGTAGGTACAAAGACCCATTCTATGCAGCATTCTTTATTCGTATATATTATATACTCACGCAGTTAAGTATACGATTAGTTTACCTCATCAAATATCCACTGGCAGGGACCAGATTGCTGCAGAAGGTGAATATATTTGAATAATAGTGCCACAATTTCCTCAAAATGCTCTGCAATTATCACCAAGAAAGAAAGTAAATAGCAAAAGTGAACGACATACTTATACCAGACCTCTCGACAAGTAAAGGTATGCCAAAAAAAGGGGAGGGGTGTGGGACAGAATGGGGCATTATCCACAAATATGTCATGCTCACAAAAGCAGAAGACCTGGCACTCACCATGTCCAGCCTCTGTCAGATCAATAACCACTTTAAAAAAAGAAAATTCACAAGTCCAATCTGATTCACCAGCATATAGACTTGTAGCCCAACCTGCAAAGGGTTCATGTACGGTTACAGAAGTTCCAGATAGGATTTAGGCATAACAATTAAATTTAGTTCGATGAAGAAGAAAAAACACAAGCATGTCCAGATATTATTAACTAAAATCTAAACCCATTGATGATTTCTGGAGCACAATGCAAATGAGAATTCACGAGTTCAGCCGAAAGATTACAACAACGAAGATTCTACTTGAAAATATATGTCCGCATAAGATGCAGCAACTTGAGAGTTCTGCCAAGTTTCTAAAAGTAAATTAAGAAAAATCTCCAGTAGGACTCCACAAAATAAATAATGTAAAGTGAATAAAGTTCCATATATTGGGAGATATTTCAACTCTTCTTGAACCATGTACCATCATAATTGGTTGTGGTTAACATCTCAATGTTGGCATGCAAGACTAAGTGCAGAGGAAATTTTATCCAATGTTTTGATTTAGAGTTTCTAATCTAATGTGAACCAAATACATATATATATATATATATATATATATATATATATATACACACACACACATATATAGAGAGAGAGAGAAAGAGGTGACACAGTATTTGCCTCTTTTTTGCTTACTGTGAAAGAAGCTAAGGTTGCAGAAACCAGAATTTGCTAGGTTATTTAACCAAGCAAATTCTGGTTTCTGCAACCTTAGCTTCTTTCACAGTTAGCAACCCAGCCGACTAGTTAGTGCTTTTAAGAACATTGCCACCTTTAAGAATACCATATATACTAACTAGATATAATAATACATGATGAAAAAAGCAAAACCCAAGATATATGGGTGGGAAGGAGATTTGTGACTTTGACATGGAAAGGAAGTTCAAGACCCACCCAACTTTTTCAAGATGTAAAACAAAGATCCTTCTCCTTCATGGCCAATCAAATGACCAAGATACCTGCTTGGACCTTCCTTGTAATGAAGAATTTGAGGAGTTATTGGCCATACAAATCTCAATTTATGACCTTGTTTGATCGGGACAGCCTTTACAAGAATCTGAACCAGATACAAACAAAAAAAGTTGCATCATGTTTAATAAAGTGAGATTAGAAACATTCTGAAAAACAAAATATTGTATTCCAATGTTGCTTCAAAGATTAAAGGCCAGGATTTCCATGAACAATACAGAGTCAAAATGCTGATACAATTAATTAGTTTGCTTACTAGTCTAGTAATCCAAAAATTTTCCCTAGAGTCAAAGTTCAACAAAATACGATTGAAGGACTCACTTGAGAAACTAATTATCTTAAAACCATTTAAAGAGATCATGAAAGATGTTGTTTTAAATTGACCTTCTTAGGTCAAATAATACCACGTCAACTGTTAACTGATGCAGGAAAATGTTTCCATAAGGCAGTAGAATCATACCGTCCATTACATCGAGACCCAAAAAAATTGTTCTGGACAACGATTAACCGGAAACAAGACAGAGTATGACAGATTATCAGTGTTAGCAGTATAGTTTATGTGGAAACTTCGTTAGCTTCCTTAACTAGCTACTTAAAACTTAAAACCATGAAGCAGAGTAGACGATAAATAAACAAATCAAATGTCTCCAGCACCAGCAGCAAGATGACAAGTCCAAACTAGAGAAATATGCACAAAGAGATAAGTTTTCTGGTTATATTCCTTAACATCAATAAAGAGTTAAAACGGCTCAAGTTGATTGAGCTTCAAGTAAGGTGGTTCCACACATTAAAGCATTCAACTGCTTGCATTGTACCTGAAGACTTTCTGAATCACAAGGCTGACCATCAAAAGTATTGCAACTTCTATCTGTACTTCCGATTTCCTGGAATTTGCTCCTCACCATGCTTTCAGATTTATCAAGAGCATCTAAACCAATCAAAGTTAATACGTTGATACTTGATACAGTTAAATAGACCAAGGTCACATAAACCAAGTGATGTAGCACCGACATATTACCTTTACTATATATAACAAGATGCATGAGATTAGCTGAATAATTTTCATTATAAAACCGCAGAAGTTCCTCTCTTGTATCCAACCCTCTTTCTTTTGGCCGGACATCCAATGTCTCCCAATTCCCTGCCATTTAGAATAAATATACATATTGTATATATCAGAGAAGGTTAGAGAGCAAAATGTTTTACCACAGATATATCTCGTCAATCCAATCATAAAAGAAGTATCCCATAGATCGAGAATAGAGATGACTGATTGTATCAAATACTAATTCACATCTATAGTTTACGGACGACACAATATTCTTCATTAACAACGATGCTGATCATTTTAGGTGGTTCGTGATTATATTGAAGACTTTTTATAGCACACCTGGATTGAAGAACAACACAGAGCTCGCTGGTAGGCATCAACATGGAGAAAGGAAGGTTCATAGTCTTGCAACAATGGTGGGTTGTAGTGTGGTGAATGGTCAATGGTTTATTTGGGTATTCCATTGGGTCTTAACCCACTTAAGATGTCTTTTCAGGGACCAATTTTTACTAGAATTTGAAGGAGGCTAGCTGGTCAGAAAAGGGCCATTTTTATCGACAGGAGCTAGGCTCACACTTGCACAATTGGTTCTTAATGCTTTGCCTACTTCAAGTTCCTGTACAGGATTCCATCTGGTATTGCCAATCTCATGGAAAAAAAGATGAGGGATTTTCTATGGGAGGGTGTAAAGGAAGACAATGGTAATCAATTAGTTGCTCGGGGGGGTGGGGGGGGGGGGGTGTAGGAATTGGATGCTCCTTCTTAGGAATGAAGCTACGAAGAAGCTAAGATGACGGGTGTTTGTGGGGTTATGACCCAACATCCTCCATGGGCTTAAAAGACACAAGGTGTGGCCTGTATTCGACATGTGACATCATCGGAGCGACTTTTCATTTCCAACAAGTCACCTCCTCTTAGGCTGATTATTTATGTATTATCATCAGTATCATCTATTCTTTTGGCATTACATTTTATTGGCATTAAAACGTTACATGAGATGTTGCTGTCAACTCTCTTTTTTTTTTGCTTTTTGCAGGTATTACAAAAACTAACATAAAGATGTGGATCCATTTTTTTAGCTTAGTGACAAATATCAAATCCACTATCCTTTATTTGGCTGCCACAGTAGTAGTATTTTTTCTCTTCTTTCTTTGTGTGTTTGAGTTTTTTAAAAATGTTTAAATATTTAAAACAATTTTGTTTCTTATCCTTTTGTATATAAAATATGTCAAATTAATCCTCATTTCGTGATATTCCATTCGACATGCATTGTGCATATAAAAAAATAAATTTAAGATTTTTCTAGAGTTACAATACTACGTTTGTATTTTAATATTAAAACAATAATTCATATATTGGGCTACTAAGGAAAAAACCTTTTCAGCTTAATTGGGGTAAGAATAATATATTTGTTAATGTTTAGTATTTTTTAGGCTCATTTTAACCTATGGACTTACTACATTTATGTGCTTAATTATATTGTCTAAATTTACATATGTTAATACATTTATTTATTTATTTTCATTTTTGTTTTTATTTTGGAATTATTCCAAATAATTAAAATGTTTATGAGTTTTTCATTTCTTTCTACTATTTCTGAAAAACAAATCAAACTAATCATCATTTCACGATTAATCTTAGTATACGGAAATTAATTAACGGTAAGACCTCACCTGCAACCACTTCTCCAACTAATTAAAAGAGGAACTATATTACAAAAGTAAGTACTTAATAATATATTACTTGAAATATTATAAATTGTGCAACACACGAGAGCAATACTAGTTAGTATAACAACATCAACAATAAAAAGTTCAAGCAAGAGCAACACTGTAATGTCGACAAAACAGGGCGTTGGAGCTTGTAATGTAATATTAATTAATGTGAGATTGGAAAATGAAAGTGCAAACCTGTACCAAACTTGTGATATGGATGGTCTTTCGCACTTAAATGTTTCTGAAGCTGTACGTATAAGAAAAAAAACTTGTGAATAATCTTCAATTCGGAATACTATATCCTCAAACCCAATAACATAAAATGGTTTCTTAATTAGCCAAATAAGAGAAAAGAAAAAGGGAAAAAAAGAATACTAATATTAACACCAATACATTTTTTCTTCATATCCAGATTAATTTGTCTTTTTGTTCAGCTGAATCAGCTCTAATTTTTTGCATAGACAACGAAAGATTTGGGTCTAAAAAGCTTGAATTTCTCTAAAGCTACAACAGAAAGAAACATTCACACCTACAACAAGTGACCATACAAACTCATAGACTCGACTTGAATAAATATCAATAATTGGAAAGTCAAGAAAGCACATAAAATACTAAATAAGGAAAAAAAAAACAATTATTCTCATCTGAAAATAAACCCATATGGTCATCATCATCTTCAACTACACCTTAACTAAATTAGTTCACACTATGAAATTCATGCAAAAAACAAAATGGCAAAGTTTTACATGTGATGCAATGAGATGAAACCTTCATATAAAGGAGAAATGAGATGAAATTCCAAAAGCAGTCAACATCATAGGTATTCCGGTTACATGAAAAATATCATGCTGTCTGTAATAATTTCTATAGTCATGTCTCATGTCTCTCACCAGAAAATTACTTTATAGTAGGTTGTTGTCCTTCCACATTCTCATCTAATTCAATGAATGGTTGATCATCCATTTTTTCTTTTCAAAACTTTCTCTTGCAATTTACCTTTATTTGGGCATATGGAGATCAGTGACGGACCAATCAAGTGAATTTTGCAAAAACATAGACAATGTTAACAAGGTTACGCAGTTATTGCAACTTTAAGCACTTCTACGGCACTTGGAGGGGGGTTGAGAGTAGAAAATCTATTTACACTGAAATTACAGAGGTATTTCAAGGAAAATTTTGAACTTTGACAGCTTGAATAAGCCACAAAGGAAGACCTGACTCTTTTTAGTAAACAGCTTTACGACCTATTCGGGAATACAGAGATCATGTCTAACAGACTATGATACAGCAGGGCTACCATCTTTTTCAACAAAAATATGAATACATTCTAAAAAATCAAAACGTAAACATGAAATCTGAGAAGTGTTCTATAAGAAATCTTTCTCAATTAAAAAGGTGAATAGTATTTCATCAAAACCGGGAAAACACTGACAAAAGCAGCTAATAAATAAGACGCACCTGATTCATTCTCCAAACATCAGATAATAAATTCTTCTGGTTTTCTGAAAAAACAACATGAAGGAGGGAACATGTGAAGTCATCAAAAAGCATACAAAATGAACGAATTGTCAAGGTGCAATATCAAATGCCAACCAGAATCAACCGCTTTGATTTCCCTTGTGGTAGCATCAGCCGACATCAATGGTTTGATGAAAAACTGAGCGAATCTGGATATATGAAAGAATTAAGCCATATCCAGGACAAGTATTATTGCAAAGAAGAAACCAAAAAGTTTGAAGGGATCAAACAATCAGTACCTGTCCAAGGCTTCTTTAAAGAAGTCAGGGTTCACATCAAAGTAGTAATTGGTGTGTTCAGATGACGTAAAAGCATTTGTACTACCTCCATGCTAAAAAGGAGACATTAATTGCATAGACAAGCATTATCTATAAGCCGGATCAATGAAAAATCATCCGCACAAAGCATAAAAACAGTGACATGGAAACACGAAACACATTTATCCAGTAAATGAAATAACGGAACATTAACAGGGAAACAGAGACAACAAAACCAATTACAGACGCCACCTCACTCCCAATCGCACCTCACGCAGAATGGCTCCCATATGTCCGCGTCCCATAAAAGCTTCTCGTCTCATTCTCCCACAAGGAACGCCGACATATTCGCCTTCTCAAACTCTCATAATAGAGTTTGGGCGTGCCTTAACTGCTCATGGTGAACCCAATGTGTTGGATACTGGTTTGTGTTAGATACATTGGGCGAGGCTCTGGTTGAAAAGCGTGAGATCACTTCAAGTACTCTCGAAGATATCGGTGCAATAGCCTATCTAAATGCTAAGTATGGCGACAAAGGAATTGCGAAGATCAGGAGAAGTGGGAACTACACAGTGCTGGTGAAGACTGCTGATGATCTCCATGTTGGTTGTTGGACATCGTTGCTTTATTTCATGGAAAGGGGATGAGCCAAAGAAGTAGATTTTGGTGGTGTAGTATGCCATTATCTTAAAGCTTCAGTTTATATATTATGTGTTCTTTTTATTCTCATTTTATGTAGTTGAGATCTTTTTAACTTAATTTTCTTCCAGGGAGTTTGAAGTTCAGAAACGATATCCACCATGGAGATCATCAACGGCGTTCACCAGCACTCTATATTTCCCAATTCTCTTGATCTTCGCATTTAGCCTTCAGATAGGCTATTGCAGGTACTTGAAGTGATCTCACGTTTCCCATTAGAGCCTCAACCAATGCATCCAACAGGTACGGTTCCCCCGACATCCAACACATTGGGTTAAGCACTAGCAGTTAAGGCACGCCCAAACTCTATTATAAGATTTTGGGAAGCGTGAGCTTTTCTCAAACGGGACGTGTGGGAGTCATTCTAAGTGAGAGGCGATTGAGAGTGAGAGCCAACGACGACTGTGAGAATTTTAACAACATGAGAAATAATTTGATTATATAAGTAAAAAAAGGCAGAGAGGGCTGAAGAAGTACCTCACTGATGTATGCCGAGTAACTATCCTCTAAAGGATACTTTTCACTTGCATAAAAAAGCATATGCTCTGCAATCCAACCACATCATAGTGAGGAAGAACTCAAGAAGTACAATGAATAGTACATGGCTCCATAGAAGTTCATGCATGCACCACGAATATAATGACCGGATAGTATGAAGTATAATGAACATTATGTGACACAAGAACATTGTAGACCCGACAAATATTCGGGGTAAATAACATTAAAGTAATTCAACATATGAGTACACATGAAGAAAATGATGACAGGAAGCATCAAAAAAAAAAATCAGAAATTAGACACACTGCATTAGGAAGTGTCGTTAATGTGCATATCTTCAATTTCACTTTCATGAGATGCTCAAATTAAGGCAGTCTTGGAACCGAAAAATCTTTCCAAAAACCAACTCTAGCACAAAAAAAAAAAAAAAAAATCACACTCACCGAGAAAATGCGCGAGGCCTTCAAGTCCCTCAGGATCACTGAAAGAACCAACGCGAACATCCATTGAAGCAGCACACTGCAACAATACACATGCGAACAGCAATACCTCCGACGAATTAATGAAGCACACAAACAAAAGAAGCGAAAAAAAAAGTAAAAAGTAAATCGGAAAATTAGAAAGACCTTATCAGTTTCTGGATCGCTGATGAGGAGAACTTGGAGATTGTTCTGTAAAACGATCCTTCGGTACTCTCTTTTATCATTGCGCGGCTTGATAATGTCCAGTTCCTCTGTTACTGTCCCGACTGCCATTTTTTTTCGCGTGTATGTGTGCTTGAAATCTTCTTCTCTGTGTTCAGAACTGAAAATTGACTCACAGTCAACAAGACTCGGGGGACAGACGGACGCAGGGTTACCGGGTAAATTTATACCGGGAGTTGCTCATTATTGTTAAATACAGTAAAACCTTATTCATTTATCGGAAAAAAAAATGAACATGTTATAAAGAGTTCAGACCGGATAAAATAATTTATTTGACAAGGTTATTGGTTTATCGAATATTCATTTATCGAGGTTTAAATGTAGTGGCCATTCAGCGGATAACGGATAAATTATACTTACCAACTTTAATTATGACGCATCTTTATATTACAATCTTAATTATTTTTATTGTTATCACCTTTAATTATAGGCGGATCTAGCATTTGAAAATTACTTGTGCACCGATGTACCACCAAAAAAAATAACGGACGAGCAAAAAAAATTTTTTTGAATTTTAACGGATAAATTATACTTACCAACTTTAATTATGACGCATCTTTATATTACAATCTTAATTATTTTTATTGTTATCACCTTTAATTATAGGCGGATCCAGCATTTGAAAATTACTTGTGCACCGATGTACCACCAAAAAAAATAACGGACGAGCAAAAAAAAAATTTGAATTTTTCACTTTTTTAATAAAAAGGGCCAAACCGACGTCGTTTTGACCAGAACGGCGTTAAAACGACGTCGTTACCAAACCGATGTCGCTTTGGTGCAAAAAAAAAAAAAAATGACTGAGAAATTTTTGGTGATGAATGTGCACCACCATGTAAAGGGTGGATCCGCCACCGCCTTTAATTCCATAAATTTTACATTTAATCACCTTTTAGCCGGGAAATGGTTTTATGCTGATCATTTTAGGGATAATACAAATATATAATAATAAGATTATATTTTTCAACTTTAATAAGGATCGATATTTTATTTTACAACCTTAATTATCCATTTCACAACCTCAAAATATTAGATTATTGGAAGATATTTGAGTTTATAGAATAATTGCAAACATTTTTAAATAATTATTACATGTTACAAAATAATTCTCATATTTTAATCCGATAAGGAATTACCTCTTAAAAAATAATACTTTTCAATCTTAACAATCAATCAATCTCCACCTTTAATTCAACCTGTTCGGGAAATACCCATTATATTCTAATATTTCGGCCAAAATATGATAAAAAAATGTGACATTCATTGAATTAAGGTTGGTAAAGATAAAAATAAGTAATTAAGGTTGTAAATACAAAATTAGTCAATAGTTGTGGTTGGAAAGTGGGATTTTTTCTTTTCACAACTTATAGTAGGTGAGATGGAAGATGATGGATTGTTGAAATTAAAAAGTAAAAGCTATTAATGTTAAATATATAGTCAAAATTAAGTGAGCTTGTAATTTTTTGACTTGATTGTGTAAATTAATAGATTTAAAAATTTAAAAATTGACAATTTTTTTAATAAAATTTTTGGACGGATTTGAGAGAGTAATAATCATCGTCCAATAAAAATTACATAATTAGTGTCTTGTTAAAAATAGTAAAGAATGTTATGCCCTTATTATAGGTCTTTTTTATGAATTTGGAAGAGTCCAAGATATTTAAACGGGTATCGAACCGAGTATTTGAGATGGATTGCTAGACGAACACCACATATTTATTGAAATTGTGTATTACATCATTACATGCTTAGAATGTGGGTTAAGTATAGCTTTTGAGATTATATTTGTTCGGTTCTTCCGTTGTGGATATGCAATCCACTCAGGAAAACAAATTAGATAGATAAGGACTGTAAATAGTTGGGGTTCAATCAGCTTAAAAGTTAAATCGAGTATTTACTGCCAGATACACAAGGTTTCACTATCAGGTAAACAATCCAGAACCGACTTGTTAAGTAATCGAATGATACATCAGACTGGGTGTCCGAACAGGATCAACGGGGGCAACGGGTAGCTAGACCCATTTAAAACATTACTGTCAAATTATATAATGTTGATCATATTTGTCAATAGTGAGAATCAATTTTTTAATACCAAACTATAAAATTGATAAGTTATATATCCTCATTCATAAGAGTGTAAGTTATTGATACCATTTTGCTTAAAAAGACTAAAATATCCCCCAAAAAGGTGTTGGTGTTGACTTTTCTTTTTTACCTTTTAATGATAGATTTAAGGGTATTAATGTCTTTTGGTATCAAAAACTTATACTCTTATGAATGAGGATATATAACTTGTTACTTTTATGGTTTGGTATTATAAAAGATAGAACCCTTGTCAATATTTTTTGTTGATCATTTATGGAGCTAAATTATTGGTGAGCACTAAAAGCCAATACTATACCGTTATACTGTTTTCTTGTTCTTTTAATTATAAATTTAGATTTTTTACAATTTTCAAGACAATTTTAACTATTAACATCTTAAGTTATTTATTATTAAAAATTAAATAAAATTTTAAAATTACATATTAAACCTAATATATAAGACCTCCCATCAAAATATTTATAAATATAAATTAATTTAATATATATAATCAAAATTTACAAAATTTAACCAAAAAATTAAACATTGCAAATGAAAGTGGACGAGAAAGTATTCAATCAAGGGTAGCGGAATTTGCAGAGTATGTGAGCGCGGGACTGAAAGATTACGAGTTCGATTCTCACGATCGACGTTTTTATCCGTTGAGCATGTCACACATATCTTACATAACGTGATTTAACTGATTGATATAGTTTGCATGTTATTAAGTTCAATCTCAAAATTAGTCGATGTGTACTTGAAAAGTAACGACTGCACACGAATAGTGGCGGGTCCTAAAAAAGAATAGTTGGTAAGCTATTTGATATTATGTTGACCAAAAGCTTGTACTTTTGGTGAATATTAGATCTATCTTTATTTAAATTAGTCCATAAAATCATATGTTCTTTATTTTTGTCGGGTTGATGACTTGGACTAATTGAGGATGAGTGATTATAAATTGGACCAAGCACTTTTATTACCCATAAGTCGCATAAAGGCTCGGCTTTAGTAAGCTGAAGCACACAAAAAGTTGCGCAATTGGGGATTTCATGGATTTGGAAAATCCTATGCGAATCAAGTAGAGCTAGGGGTGTGCAAAAAAATCGATTAAATCGAAAAATTATATCGCATCGTAAAAATCATACCGAAAAAATCGATAAATCGCTTAAACCAAAATATATGGTTTTTATTTTCTATAAAATTGAAATTTCGGTAACAGTACGGTATTTGACTACATACCAAAAAACCGTACCGTACCGTTATTTATATTAAATATTTTTATTATAATATATCATATATAGAGTAGTTACAGACTCACATGAATATAGAAGTATAATAAATTTATTGAAGTCCATGACACTTGTTTGTCTTTTTTTTTTTATTTTCTTTTTATCCTCCAAAATAATTTGATGGAAACTTGAACATTAAATTAGTTACTGTACTTAAGGTTAATGTGATTTTTTTGGTTTAGCTATTAATTTGGATCAATTACTTATGGTACATTGTTGAATTAATTTATTCGAGTATTTTTGTCTTATTAATGCTATCAAGTATCAAGTAGAAAAACCGAGAAAAAACCGTATGTTTATGGTGTTAAATTATAATAAACCAAATATACTTGGTATGGTATCGATTTTACCCTAAAATCGTATCATACCGTACCATGCACACCCCTAAGTAGAGCAAGCTATTGGGTCGGGTCAGCGCACATACGAAAATTTGGGTTGCGTGGGTTGATTTGGCTTAGCTCGGCTCAGCCCATTATTAGGATGAGCTTATTGCGATTTGAGTTTTTCTTTAATGGACTCAGACTCAGCCCACCAACAAACCTAGCCCAACTCATGAATAGCTCAACCTAATTTATCATCCAAACTATTTCATGATCCTGGTCCAGAATAGATCCATAACCAGTACGAGCCCTTATTTTTTATATTTTATAATAAGATGAATAACATAAGGTACTCTTATTGTTTGATTCTATTATATATTAGTACCCACAGTTTGAAATTTAAATTTCCGATATCGACTTTTTGAATTTATAAACCCATCCTTCTATGTTTGAAAATCCTATATTCAGCCACCACAAACTTCCTTTTATAAAATTGTAAACACTCAAACCAGTTTTCACACAAAACTAACCGGCATTGATATTTTAAACCAAGCTGACATCAACTATGGCGTTGAATTTTGGGTTTGTTTGTAATTAATTCAAAACATCAATACAATATTTTTATGAATTTGTAATGTTCAAAATGTAGGTGCTAATTTAATTCGGAGTCATTTAGCATGTGAAATATATTAATAACCTATTCTATAATATATTTTCAATATATGTTATAATAATACAATGTTATACAATTTTTACTTTTGATAAAAAATAATATATTTTAATATAATTTCAAAATATTAAAAATATATATTTATCCTTTTGTATAGCAGTTCAGGCTTTCGGGATAGCCCGGTTATAAATGGTATCAGAGACATGCTTCAAAATCGGAAGTGTGGGAACACAGTGTTGTTTGGGCCAAAGTGTTACACCACTGGAGGTATGAGCCACCTCTTGTCATGTACGAGCCATCTCTTGATTCCTTCATTGTTCGGGGTATTGTTTAGATTGGACGAGGACGTCAATAATTTAAGTGGAATGCTCACCCACTATTAGTAGACACCAATATAACTTTTGGGGGTGAGCTTATGGTGGGCACAATTTTTTTTTTAAAGGACAATTATGGTAGGCACAATTGATCCAAGATATTGCATGTTCAGTGGGTCAATGTGCGAGCTATATGTAGCGGTTTGGACTTTTGGGGCGTTATACATGGCAACATCTCATTAATAATAAATTAAATTATAATTATTTATTTATTAACAACTAATAATAACTTCCTAGAATTCATCAGTCATATGAAGGGGTGCCCAGAAAACCCGGACCCGACAGGTCGACCCGTCGACTCGGACCTACCTGTAATACCCGAGATCTTTGTTCCGGATTCATCGAGTTTTCTGAGTTTTACCGGATTGATATTGTCCTCATCATTGGAATTTTGTGCCATGTTTGGTTGTGTCTTGTTGGGACATGTGTTTGGAGGCGTTTCGGATCACTTTGTGAGTTTTTGGGTTTTTGTGGTGTAGCGCACGCTAATGCTTGTGGCACAGCGCACGCTACGGCGTTGTGGTTAGCGCACGCTACCGAATGTGTAGCGCACGCTAACTGGCAGTCCAGGGGCAGTCCAGGAGCTACTGGGCTGGGACTGGGGCTTTGTTAGCGCACGCTAAGGTTCGTTTCTAGCGCACGCCATTTCTTCTTCCTAGCGCACGCTACCGGGTAGGTGCAGGTCTGTCCAGGAGCTACTGGACTGTATCCATGGCTCGTTAGCGCGCGCTACGTGTGTGTGTCTAGCGCACGCTAACCTTGTAATTTGCGGTAGTTCTGAGAGTTGACCTCGTTAGCGCGCGCTAATGCTGTCTAGTTAGCGCACGTTAATAAGCATCGATATAAATCTTTGGGCGGCGTTAATCATCATTTCTCACCCTTTCTTCGTTTTTGTGACGGATGGCGACGGGAGAAGTCGGGGAGCAATGTCTTTGGCCTACTCTACTCTTTTCCAAGGTGGTTTGGAAGATCCTTGTCAATTCTACCATCATCCAATCCTTGTTCTTCGTTGGATCGAGGTAATTCTTCCGTAGAACCCTAGTTATGTAATTTTGGGGGTTTCTTCGTGATTCTCCAATTTATTCCGTAGTGGATGAATTTATTATGGTATTCTTGTTGTCTTGGCCATGGTCTTCGGATTTGGTAACTCATATATCGATTTTTATCACCCGGGACTTGATTTCCGATTTCTTCGAAGGAACCCTCGGATCCTTGTTGTTTTTCCGGTTGATTCGGATTCCGTTTAACGTTATTTATCCGTAGTGATGTTATTTTCGTAGCGATCGTGAGGTTTTCGAATTCTTGGTCGTTTTCGGAAGTTCGAGGGCTATCCGACCGTGTTCGTTCGTGGTTAGTTCCGCTGATGCATCGAGGCAAGTATCTTGTCCATACGTTTCATGTTTCGTAGGCGTAATTATTGATAAATGATTTTATGCGAAACCCAATATTTAATGAACGTAAAAAGGGATCGGTATGTTCTCGATAAATGTTGTCTTTCAACGATAATTCGTGTACTTCGTGAATATATGTGTTCTCGGAATATATGTGTTGGTTTTGTATGTTGAAAGATGCTATGATCACTTTGAGTGAGTTTAATAGACCGTAATCCTTTGCCGGAGATTTAGTAATGTTATGTGTACTTGTTCGGTAAGAACGTAATGTGTGTGATATTAGTTGTTATTCCTTCGTGAGGAGGTTGTGACGCTTGTTGTTGTTTGGTATTTGTATTTGCTTGTGGTTGTGTGACATTAGTTGCGAGTGTACGCCAACTAAAGTGGCCATTCTAACAAAGTACATAGCATTTGTATGCATATTCTAGTATTCGAATTATGGCTTCTCGTGGCGTTGTGGATGATATGTGTATGTTCACCTAGGTACGGTCTGACGAGGCCTCTAGGGATACGTATTGCCGTGTGTGTGCGTATCGCGAACTAGGGTTAACCACCCAGGGATGTCCGACGGGGCTCTGCGGGGTACGGTGGCCGTGAGTCTCGTACCAGCGGTTAACTTTGAAATGTTTTGGTGGAGAACTATAATTTTTGGCGCATATTTCGTCTGATTAGAATGGCAGTTCAAATGGTATCGTACTTAGCTGGAATGGCACCAGTAAATGTGTTGTGTGTGATTTGTCCCTTGACTGTGATAATTTGGTATGGGTACGTGAGTCATCTGGTTGCTCTGTGTATTGTAACTCTGTGGTGTTGAGTTTGACTGTATGGTCAAGTTGCAAAGTTGTGCTCTTTGTTGTCGTTCTGTGAGATTGTTGTCATTGTTATTGTTTGGCACGGTGTAGTTTCCGTCGGCTTATTCTTGCGAGCATGTGAAGTGGATGATTTGGGTTTTGTAATTGGAATGTAATGATTGGGTCGTGGACCCCGTATTTTGTTATCAGAATCGTATTTTGAAATAATTGATTTTTGGGCTGTGTCCCTAAGTGTTTCGAAAGGCTTGAAAATTCTTAAACCCCAAATGCTTTCAAAACTCCCGAGATCGTAAAATGTTTTGTAAGATGTAAAATGGTTTTATTCCTATCTTTCATAATTCAAATTGTTTTGATCAAGTGAATTATCCCGGGAAGTATATTCACGATTTCCATGTTCTTGGAGTATGATATGTATGGCTTGTTTTTGCATTTATACTTGCACTAGCAAAACAGTGGAGTTTTGCTAACCGCCGAGTATTCGGGGGGTGGATGTCTGTTTTGCGTCCAGGTATTCGCAGGTTGTCGGGGAGCAATTCACAGGATTGTTACGAAGGATGATGGAAGACGGCGATACTAATCACATGAAGACCGGTGTTGAGTAATTGTTGATGTCTTGTTTTGTCCTTCCATTGTGTTTATTTTCCCCTTATGCGGGAACGTTGATTTATGTTAGCCCCTGCGTGGGTATGAGCTGCCAAAAAAGAGTAATTTATGTTTGATGTGTATGTTGTGGTAAAAGACCAAATCGGTCTAATGATTCGTTATCTAGCCATGTCGGCATATAGTGTGTTGTCGCATTTTCTGTATTTAGCCTGGTAGATCCTCACGGAGAGGGTATGCGGCGCTGTAATATTCCCGAACGGTTTGGGGGTGTTACACTACCGGACCCATGTAGAACCCGAAACCCGGCCAACTCGTCAAACCCGATAACCCGGGCCCGTGGTATACACGGGTGGGGTTCGGGTCTTGTCTTTCCAGACCCATCGACCCGCTGGGTCTGACCCGACTGACCGGCGGGGAATAATAAAAAAAATGAAAATCTGGCCTTTGGACCCGACGGGTCCAACGACCAGATTTTCAAAGTTTTTCAAAAAAAAAATCTATCTATAAATACTCCCCCAACCATCTCATTTTTTCAAAAATTATTATCCCACGTATCTAAAGTTTTATTTCATTCTTGTTTTATTGTATCTGAAATAGATGATTGTAGTAAATCCGAGAGATTGGGGAATGCTATTTACAATATGTGTTTAAATTGGCTAAAGTCTTTAATCATATTCATAATGTTTTCTTGGTTAGTGCTGTTTTATCTCCCGATTTAAATTTAGCACAAGTACAATAATTACTTGAAATTTATAATAATATTCTCAAAAAACTGGGTTTTCCTAACATTGTGGATAGTGATGAAAGTAAAACTTTGTTTGAAAATATTCCTGATGTTGAAGAAGTAAAGATTTGATTTAAAAAATAGTTGTGAAACTCTTTTTGCTGAATATTTAGCTAAATATGGAGACAAGATTCAAACTCAAAAAACAAGAACTAGGACTACCAATATATTTAACTTAGAATTAGAGAGAACTCCCACTAACTCATTTCAACAACAACTATAATATAGCAAGAAATAGGGGGTAGTAACATCGGTCAAAGAAATGACCTTAGTCGATATTATGCAACTAATTTTGTGCCCGAGGATGACAATGCATGTACATTTGATCTGTTATATTGGTGGAAGAGAAGGGAACCGAATTTCCCATACTTTCCATTATGGCACAAGAAATTCTTGTAATGCCCGCATCCACAGTCCCCGTTGGGAGTGCTTTTAGTGAAGGAGGCTATATGTTGGACGAGCGGAGCTCCCGAATGACGCCAAAAAATCTTGAGGCTCAAATGATGCTTAAAGACGCAACAAAAGCCGAGTTACGAGATCAATAAAATAAGTTGGATGACCTATTAACGGACTAAGACGCTTATCAGGAAGGCACTACTGGAGGAGAGTCTAGTCAAATGAATCAAACCGACGACCAAGACGATGACGACATCAACTTCGACTAAAGGTAAGTAAGTCAAGTCAGGTAAGTAAAAAGAATGCTTTGATTCCTCACGAGAATACGTTGCAATTTAATGGTAAGTGAACACTCAAAATTTAATACAAGCTCATTTTTTACAATAATTTCTTTGTTCATTATAGTTATTTTTTGTGTATAAAATGGTAATAAATAAAATTTTATAAATATTTTTTTTTAAAAAAATCACGGGGCGGACCCGTGTCCCGACGGGTCAGACCCGGATTTGGACCCGTGAACCCGTCAATCCGTACATTCCATATGTACGGGTGGGGTCCGGGTCCTGACCGACCGACTCGTTGACCCGGCGGGTCCGACCCGGATCCGGACCCAGACCCAACAATGGGCACCTCTAGTCATATGTAGACTATCGTAATTAAGGCTGATCAAGGTCTATATATATATATATATATATATATAATGAGTTTCATGGCATAAATGAGAGCATTAATGTCTCTATGCAAATAAATCAACTCAATTGTATATAAAGGCATTAATGGCATTAATATATCTTATAGTTAAATATATAGATTCATCAAGTCTTCATGGCCATATGACTTTCCATCTATCTAAAAAAAACCGTCATATTAATCACCTTTAAATGCTATGAATGAAGCTACGATCACCAAACCTTTTCATGTTACCATGCCATCTCCTTTCACTTGCTCACCATTAAATGTATCAATTTATTATTCATGTTCATTGGATCCTAGCAATAACAGTGGTGAAATAGTGTTTCAACACAATTACAACCACACATTATTTCATTCCTTTGCTTTTATAAAACCCAACACCTCCTTTTTACACACACCAACCTAACATCTTCCTCTTTCTTTCTCAAAATCATTGGTGATCTAAATTATTTATTGCTTATAATTGCTTTAATTCGTGAGAGGATTTTGGTGGTAACATCCAAACTATATATCACTGAGTTTTCATATGATTTCATATATTGATTTTTATGCATGTTTTTTATTTATGATTTGAGGTTTATTGTTCTAGATATCTTCATGGAAGAGGTGGTGGTGCTATGGTGGATACCAATAGGAAGATGGATGATTTTTTTGGTAATATTTTCTTCATCCTTTATATATGTATTTTCTATGTATATTTCTTTTTCTTCATATTTGTTCATAATTTCGTGACCTGATTTTATTTAACAAATTTGTTCTTGATATCCATATCCATGATCTTTATCAATGTTCTTAATTCTTTCTTTTAGGTTCAGTGGATAAATCGTTGAGGTAATAGTTTCTTTTGCTATCCATGTTTCTTATATCTTTTCTAATATAGTTTTTTCTCTATTATTTATTTATTTATTTATTTATATATTATTATTATTATTATTATTACTTTATGTAAAAACAGGATTGCTTTAGTATATTTGAGAAAATCTAACCTTTTTTCTTCTTAATTTTTTAAACAATTTAAATTTGTGTGTATAATTTTGTAAAAAGTTTTAGAATTTATGGATTTTCTCTATTTTTCTAAACATGATATGAATTTGTGTGGGTGTATATAAACATTTATTCTTATTAAAATGTACACTTTTTATTTATATATACAAAATCATAAAATGATGAGGTTATATCAATATATACCTGTAAACAGTTGTATATAAAGTTATATGTAAAAAAATTTAGATAATTTGTATATAAAAATTCTTAGTTTTTTTTCTTAAGAAAAATTGGTACGTCACAAAATATGATTTGTTGTATGCCCATAAAAAAATTATACTTATATCAATATATACCTGGAACTTCAAATGATGTTTTTTAAGCAAGATGATACTGTATATATTTTGTAACAATATGTAAATATGATTATATTTTTATACAAGTAACTTTTTATTAATTTGTAATGTTTTGAACAAATAATATAAGGAGGGAGTATATAAATAGATTTTATCCAAAAGTGGGTAAAAATTTGTATACAAATCTCGAGATAAAATGTCTAGAGAACCATGTATACAAATCTCTAGATAAAATGTTAGATAACTTTTTATTGTAACTCATATTTAGTTATGATTATTACAAAATAAGGATAACTCATATTTAAAAAGTCTAGAGAACCACAAATCTCGAGATAGAATGGTGTGTTAGATACATCTTTTAGATATTAATTGAATCAGGTAAGTCGAAGTCACGTAATAAGTACACAAGAGGTTAAGATTTAGCTACGATATTACAAAACAAGGATAACTCATATTTAAATACTACGGGATAACCATATATCTCGAGATATAATGTCGTGTTAGCTATACTATTTTAGAACTTATTGAATAAGTAAGACTAAGTCACATAATAGTTGATGACTAAAGAGTATACAAGAACAAGAGCTTGAAGAATTAAGTATGATTATTACAAAAAATGATATATGACTCATACTCGAGCGATACTATATATTTACTTTTTCTAAATGAAGAGTTATATCGCTATTAGTATTGCCTAAGATTGTTGCATGAAAATTAATATCTGAGTTATTGGACAAAATCTTGCTTAAACTAAGAGTTCAGGGAATAAACTGTCGTTTCAAAGTTGTGAGTTATAACTTTGTTGAGATGTATTGTCTATCAGAAGATAACAGACTATAATGAGTAAACTGATGCATTTAAATATTGTATACAAAAGAAATCAACGTATCAACATAACCCGAACACTTTTTACCCGAAATACAAGTATGATTTAATCATAGTGAACAAAGCCCGTGTATCGCACGGGCCATGATACCTCGTACTATTAAAATTTGAATTACTACCTTGATTAACAACATCATTATAATTAATGTAACGATCTAAAATAAGTTACTGTATTGTTATAATTTTATTTTGTTTTTCACTTTTGTTTTATTTAATTTTAAATTGTCGTTTGTAAAAAAAAATCTTACTTTTATTTTGTATTTCACTTTTATTTTATTTTATTTTAAAGTGATTGTTGTCTGTCAATATTGTTAAAGTTGTACTGCATAAACTCAAAATAAAAAGACTAAGCTCTAAGAGAGCGTTCTGTTTGTATTTGTTTTGTACTTTTATTTTGCAAAATATTTTATGTTTTCTGTTTTTATTTTTGTTTTCAAAGTTATTTGAAAATGCGTTCTGCTAAATTTATTTTGCAAAATATTTTTTTATAATATTAATATTAAATTCATAAATCTCTATTTTAGACTTAGTTTCAAATTAGGATAAAAAAAAAAACTCAAAATGCATTTTGAAGATTTTTTGTTGAAATACACACAAAACGCTCAAAACGAGGTTTTGGGCATTTTGCGTTTTGTGTACAAATATTTTTTTTTTTCAAAATGTATTTTCGAAAATGATAAAAAGAATATGTTTTTAGTGTTTTCGAAAATAAAAATAGAAAATAACCTCAAAACAGCAAAAAAAACAGGGCCAAATTTTGAGATTTATTTTGGTCGGGCATCGGAGGGACACGCGCCGGAGTAAGTGATCGGAGTATGCAAAGTGGATAACTTAACACAATAAGTTATGTTCAATGGATGTGCTTGCTCTAAGGTACTTAAATCGAACACCAGTCGCTATAAAATATGTTTCGGGATATCGATCTTTTATAAGAATATAATAAAATTTAATCTTAGAGATTAAAAAATTCCGAATAAGTTTATGTTAAATGATTTTATTTACATGAACGATTGGAAGCATCCATTCACAAAATCTTTTTTTTTCTTTAACTGAGGTAAAATTAATCAACAATCCACTTAATAAAAAGATGAAAATGTCTTGATCTATAGTAAATTATTCTCTAACAAAATTTTATCACAATAAAAGAATCAGCTTCCAAATTAGAATTAATATATAAAAGTTATGTAATATTCCTTCACATTAAAATTTTTTGTTATATAAATTATAATAATAAATGATTAAGAATAAAAAAACTGAAAATATATAATTTAAAACGAGTTATATATTCATTAAAATAACTAAAATTAATGAATTGTACCAACACTCCTAAGTGGGGCCTTTAATGGGATGGGGGAATAAAAACATACTAATATTTAGCAAATTATTTGATATACATATATTTAAAGTAGGCAAATTTCGATTTCAATGCCTTGGGACTAGGGGTGTAAGTAAGTGTGTAGGTCTTTAAGCCGACTCGTGAGCTACTTGAAATTCTGATAAAATAAAGCTCGGTTTTTAGGTTCACGAGCCGACGTCAATCTAAAGAGAACTCGACTTCTGAGTTGCCGAGTGATTTCTATAGAGCTCGAATGCTAATTTATAGCTAAATATGTTGTAATTTAGATTCATATATGATACTTATATGATTCTTTTTACTTGATTTATTTAAAATCAAAAAATCCAACCAATTGACTTGATTAAATTGCAATTTTATTGGTGATATTATATTTTTTATATTAATATCTCATCTTAAACAAATTTAAAAAAATATTTATAATTTTTTATTTATATTTCCTTAATTTTATAGTTAAGCTCGTCGTGACTCATGAATTGATTTAAAATTTACTAAAACTCAACTGAAATTTTCAACTTAATATTATGCAAAGTAATCTTGAATTTATCAATATTTAACTCAATTCTACTCCTTTACGCCCCTGAGGCCTCGATTGATTCGAGTCCATTCGATTTGATTCAGTTTAGGCCCATTCGATTCGAGCCAGTCCATTCATTCAGATTCAATTCAATTCAGTTATTATTATTATTGTTGATCTTGATTATTATTATTATTGTTATTGTTATTATTGTTGTTGTTGTTGATTACTATTATTATTACTAATAATATTTACTATTATCAATAATAATATTTATTGTTGTTGTTGATTACTGTTATTATTATTATTATTATTATTTATCATTATTATCATTGTTATTATTATTATTATTATTTGTGTCATTTGATACTTTTGTGACATTTGGGGCATATTTATTAGTATTATTATTTTTGTTATTATGATTGTACTTAATTATATTATTATTATGTTATTATTTTTTACTATTTATTATTATTTTACTATTTTTCTTAATTATTTTATTATATTTATTATTTTTAATATTATATTATTATTATTATTATTTACTCTTAATATATATTTCAGTTCAGTTCAGTTCAGTTTAGGTCCATTCAGTTAAGTTCAGTTCAGTTTCATTCAGTTCAAAAGAACAGAGCCTCGGACAAGTGAAACTAGGGCTGGAAAAAATACCGAAAATATCGAAATGCCGAAAATATCGTATCGAAAAATATCGAAAATATCGAAATTTTTGGTATACTAATTTTTTTCAAGATGCGGTATGATACCGTTACGGTATTTTAAATTCTGATAGCAGTATGAACTTTTGAAATTTTCGATATACCGAGGTATACCGAAAATTTTCGGTATACGGAATTTTTTTTGACATATACCGAAAATTTTCGATATACCGAAAAATTATCGATATATCAAAATCTTTCAATATACCAAACTATGTATAGTATATTGATTTTTTTTATATATCTTAAAATTTTCGGTATACCGCAGAAGTTTTGATATACCGAAAAATTAACGGTATACCGACTTGATTTCGGTATACCGATATTTCGGTACAATAACGGTATGTAAATATGTCATACCGAGATTTTCGGTATACCGAATCGGTATACCGAAAATCTCGGTATGATAACGGTATGATTTTTTGTCATACCAAAAATTTTGGTACAATATACAGTATGGATGATAATTTTCAGTATACCATACCGAACCACTCCTAAGTGAAACTGTGAAAATGTCACAATTGGGCTTCCAAGGGTTTAAGTAATAGGGTTTCGGGCATATTTATCCAAAAACATATTCATTATCGGATATAGATTGGACACACATGTACAATAACGAACATAAATTGAGCACGTCCATATTAACGGATATTTACATACATAAGCCATATTAAGGAGCAAAAAATGAAATATTCACTACTGCTAACTCTGAACCAAAGAAGTTGTGGATAATTCGTTGCATGTTGGTTTTTCTTATTGGGGCCACGTTGGGATAGGCCCAACCAGAGGTATATTGAAGCCCAATCCATAGTCGGAGGTTAAATAATAATAATAATACTCCAGTTAGATGGCAAAAAAAATACGATTAGATTAGATAGATATTCGATTCGAACCGACTCGATTAGATTTTACCAAACTCGATTTGTTGGATTTGAATTTGAATTTAAATTTTAAACTCAAAAAATTTTGGATTTGGATTTCAGCTATACCGTCGAAATCAATCCAAAAACTCGAAACCACACAGGATATATATGTGTATACATATATATGAATATTTATATATTAATATATGTTATATCTTATTAATTAATATTTATCAATTGTATTTTAGATTTTTTGTATTGGTAAATCCGAATTCAATCCGAAGGATGTTGAGTCGGATTTGATTTCCATTTTTGGGTTT
This sequence comes from Orobanche coerulescens, assembly GCA_033398695.1. Classification (NCBI taxonomy): domain Eukaryota; kingdom Viridiplantae; phylum Streptophyta; class Magnoliopsida; order Lamiales; family Orobanchaceae; genus Orobanche; species Orobanche coerulescens. The sequence goes on along the minus strand of CM065807.1, from coordinate 2,853,939 downwards.
CGTTTGAGTTTGGATCCTGTTCAAATTTGGTTAAAATTTGGGTTCGAATTTGGATCGGATTTATCCAAATTCTCTCATCCATAATTAGAATAGGCATAATCTAACTTTTGGTGAAAAATAGCCTTTTTTTATTTTTTCTTCCTTTTTTGAAGTACAATAAAAGCTCAATAAATAAATATGATCGGAATCACAGAAAAATATTCATTTGGTGAAATTATTCATTTATCGAAAAAAAATTTGAACATGTTATAAAGAGTTGGGACCGGAAAAAATTATTCAATCCGGATTTTGAAAAATCTATAAAAATCTTGAGGTATTTAATCCGAATTTTGAAAAATCCTTAAAAATCTGGAGGTATTCAAAACTCTATAGACTTTTAAATATTTTAAAATCTCATTAATTTTTTATAGGATTTTCATTCAAAAATACAAAGAGAAAAATCCTCCAGAAATCTTACCTCATCACACGAGATTTTGATTGATTTTTTCACCTTTCTTTTCTCTACGCGAGATCCTCCCCTCTCCGACATCCATATCTGAAGCCCCCGATCCCCAATCAATTAGACACAATTTCTTCATTTATTCTAGTTTCTTATTTTCGTATTTGAATTCAATTATTTATTATTATGTATGTATTATTATTTATTTATTTTTATTATTATTATTTATTATTATTATTATTATTATTATTATTATTATTATGTTATTATTATTTTATTATTATTATTTATTATTATTAATATTTATTATTATTATTATTATTATTTGAGGCTAGCTGTTTCTTGTTTTATGACTTGAGCTGGATTTCACATTCCTACAAAGTAAATGAAAATTCATGTAATTCAATCACAAAAAGTCCGTCAAGCTGCATGGAGTTTGTGGAATTAAAAAATCTAAAAAAATCCACACACTTTTTAAACTCTAAAAAAATCCCACAAATTCCACAACCAATACACACCCTTAGTTTATTTTCCACTTCGATCACTCATACTTACTTTCAATTCAATTCGATCACTCAAGTTCATAAATCGACTCACTCGACTACTGCCGTTCAAGATCACCGTAAAATCACAACTGTTAGCTGAGGTCAAAAATTACGAGGAGAAATCAGTCCATTCAATTCTTAATCTTTCTAAATGACCCCAAAATACTTCTTCAATAACATAATACGCCCCAAAACACTTCTTCCATCCTTAAACTTCAAAATATGAGATTTATCTTTCTTCCTCATCTCATTCATGGACAACTTTGAGAAGACAATATTCTGCAAATATTATGAGAAGAGATGCATCAAATTAGTATCGCGAAGCGCTGACAATCCTTGTCGATCTTTCTTCTCATGTCCAATAAGTATGATGAGGGGCTAAGAACTCTAATCTAATTGAAAAAATTGGGTGAGAATGAAGGAATTGCTTCGCTTTGAGCAAATTAGAGACAAAATGACGTCGTTTTATTGTAATGAGAACGACTTCGTTTTGTTTGATCGTCCGGTGTGTACACCGTGTAAAATCCGGCCTCCACGTATGTCCACGTCATATTTTAAGTTGGGGGAACCGGCCACGGGAAAGAATTCTCCAAAATTGAAACGTTAGGTATTTTTGAAACTAATTCTTTCCTTGTAAGTCTAAAATTTATAGTATGAATAAACTATTAGTGGTGGAGATGAGTAATTGTTGGATAATAAAATCTCAATAACTTAATAATAAAATAACTTTCTTTCAGTCCCAACAATCAACATAAGTCAATATTAAATTTACTTTAATTATTTAACATCGTTTTCTTTTAGTACCAAGACCAGTTTCAACGTGAAACATGAATACATTACGTCAACCTAAATCAGTACAATAATAAAGAAACCATAAAAAGTGTAAGAATTACAATTTGATATGTAAATAGCTCGAATTCTATAGGGATAAACACACACATAGATCAATTAAGAATGACTTTTTGAATAAGAAATAATAATAAATTTGAATCAATAATCTTGATGTGATGTACGGTTTATATTGACTTATATATGTAATGCGCGCATTTCGTATATCTAAATCGCAATTGATTAAAACTATGTATTATATGAATCAAAATATCAATACACTAAAATATTTCATTTCATCATACGTTTTTGTGAGAATAAGTATAGACAATCCATTTAATCAAGATATATAAATTCAATTTATTGATTTGATGCACGAAATGCATAGATTTCATTCATAATTAATATAAAACTCATGCATATTCGCAATTTGCAGTATACGAACAATTCTCATTTGATCATATATATATATATATATATATATATATATATATATATACATACATGGAGAGAGAGAGAAGAGAATAAATGAGAATGACTTCTTGAGTAAGAAATAAGAATAAATTTGAATCGTTGATCTTTGTATGATTTACGTTTCAGATTAACTTATATATGCAATATATGCATCTCGTGCATCTAAATTACAATGCATTAAAATTATACATTATATGCACCAAAATATCGATCCACCAAAATATTGTATTTCATGCATACATTTTTAAAAGAATATATCTAAGTCATTCATTTAATTAAGTCTCATGGATCAAATTTATTCTTACTTTTTAAGTTAAATCTAAATCTCACATATATATATATATATATATATATATATATATATATATATATTAAATTTCATGGAGGAGAAGAGGTGGTTTAATTTAATTCGAACAATTCGTTCTGCAAGTAGGGCACGAAGAACGCGAAGCCAGCCATCGCTGAATGCACTGCAGATGGAATCCATGGCTGCACTTATCCAGAACTCTGATTTTCTCTCCGATGTCGAAATCCGACAAGCAGATTACGCACTCCGTCTCCTCCCCTGCCAGCTTCAATCCCTCCGCGTAAATCAGCGTCGGAATTTCCGCCGCCTGCTCAACGGCGGCTCCTTCCGGATCCGCCTTCTGGTTCCTCTGCCTCCTCTGGATGCAATGCAGGCGTATGAGGTAGCGAATCGCGGCGTTGAACGCCAGAGCGCAGATTAGGGCGCAGATCAGGACCACGAGAACCAAGGCCGTGTTTGCTTTGAAATCCTTGGCGTTGGAGTACGGCCACCAGGGGCATTTTCGGGTGCCGCAGCTGGACGACGACGCCGATGGAGGCGGCGCTGCAAGTGTAGAGGTGGTGACCGGCGGCGGTAAGTGGATGTTGAATTCAGCCATGGCCACAGCTGCACCTGCTCTTAAGGAAGGTACTTTTCTCATTTTTTTTTTGTTTCCTAAATTTTAAATCGAGAATTTCACAATATTTGCTTGAATTTTCTGAAGAAAATTAACTCTAATTCTAATTTCTATGAGATTCTTCTAAATTTCTGCAATTTTTTTTTTTTTTTGAGTACGGAAGTAGTATGAGTGAAGACTGAAGAAGAAGAAGATGGTGCCGATAAAAAGTGTGAGGTGAGATGAGGGTCATATAATTACAAAGAGATGCGTATGCAATTTATATTTATTAGTAACAAACATGGGTGGCTGTTGCAGTGGCTGAGGCTGGTTATAATTAATATTTATTGTCTTTTAGTTAAATTTAATCACGTCTTTTTTTTCTATTTCGTTTTTTTTGATATCATATGCTACCTCTGTCCCAGTTAACATGGACATTTTGACTTTATATGGTTAATAATTTTCAAGTTTGACTATAAATTAATCTCAAACTATAATGGTAAAATAATTAACAAAATTATATTATGAAACTTTAGATGGTGAAGTTTCATAATATAATTTTATTAATTATTTTACCATTATATTTTGAGATTAATTTAGTCAAACTTAGAAATTATCAATTATAAATCAAATCTTCGTATTTTAAGCGAGACGGAAGAATATAAGTACTAAATATAAATTTTATATTAATTTATTTATTATGTATGTCAATTCAAGAATCGGTGCGTAAATGAATCGAATTGAGGTCAATATAGTACTATTATTTAAAATTCATGTGTATTATTATAAAATAAAAATATCTTAAATATATAAATTAAATTTCACTAAATGTAAATAGACTAAAATTACCTTTATTTATTTATTCAATTATTTTAATATTCATGTAAATTATTAAAATTAAACAATTTTTTGGTATTAATTTAATTTGTTTATATAGATAAACAAATTTAATCAAGAAAACTTAGTAAAATATAGATATAAAAATTGTTGAAATCCAAAATATAAAAAAAATGATAATTTGGTGGGAACTCATGAAATCCAAGAAAATAGATTTGAGAAGATTATTACTCCCTCCTTTCTAATTTATGGGAGGTTTTTTTTTTTTTTATTTCCCAACATAAATTTTAATTTGGATGTTCATCTTTATACTCAAATTGCCCTTATTTCACAATTTACTTTTATGGAACTACAAACGTATAATTTCGTAATTTAGTCTCATGAAATATTTAATGGAGCTACAAAAATTATCGGTATTTGTTCGAAAACTTATACTGATTGTTATGATTATAAATTTTCATTGACTATTTGATTTAGGAAAATTAGAGGATTTTTTTATTTTAAAAAATATGTATTTCATGATATTCCTAGGGTAGGAGGTCCAATTTGTTCTTCAACCTAGATTTTTGTGGTTTCATAAAATAGTCAATGAAAATAAAATACAATTTTTTTTGTAGACGTGTTTTCAAAATTGGGAAAAAATAAAACCTAAATTTTTAAGTGAGAGTGAGTGGGTAATATGTCAAGCGTAAAACTGAAAAATCATATACTAAATTTGTAATTCTTAATAATTGAAAAAAATAATTTAATATTCATGTAAATTATTACAAATTAAAAAGTATAGATAAACAAATTTAATCAAGAAAACTTAAATAAAATACAGATATAAAAATTGTTGAAATCTAAAATATAAAAAAATGATGATTTGGTGGGAACACATGGAATCCAAGAAAATAGATTTGGGAATATTATTACTCCCTAGTAGCAAAAGGGAAATCCCTCGTCTTCAAGGCTCCCACCTCCCGGCCCGACAGAGATTGATGGAGGAATTAAATCGCTGGACTCAACTACCACTGGGAGGAATAGTGTCACGTGCCACATGAGCTATCCCACATTAAAGGGATAAAACTCCTACACTCAGCCGCTGTGACTCGAACTCGTCATCAGAAGAATCGCCACCCAAGAACTGGGAAATTCGCTAACGCGGAGAAGATTATTACTCCCTTCTTTCCAATTTAAGTGGAGGTTTCATTTTTTTTTATTTCCCAAAAATAAATTTTTATTTGGATATTGTTCATCTTTATATTCAAATTACCCTTATTTCATAATTTACTTTTGTGGAACTACAAAAGTACAATTTTGTAATTTAGTCTCATGAAATATTTAATGGAACTACAAAAATTATCCGTAATTGTTCGAAAATTTATAATCATACCGATTGTTATGATTGTAAATTTTAATTGACTATTTCATTTAGGAAAATTAGAGGATTTTTTATTTAAAAAATATATGAATTTCATGAGATTCATAGGGTAGGAGGTCCAATTTGTTCTTTAACATAAATTTTTGTAGTTTCATAAAATAGTCAATGAGATAAAGTGCAAATTTTTTTGTAGACTTGTTTTCAAATTTGGGAAAAATAAACTTATCATTTTTTTAAGTGGGAATGAGTGGGTAATATGTCAAGAATAAATTTAAAAAATTATATATTAAATTTGTAATTCTTAATAATTGAAAAAAATAGAAACCTTTCAAATTGAGAGGAGGAAGTATTAATTAAAGTTTTTCGCAGAAATGATGTTTGTATTTGGATGATTGTCAACAATAAAGTGAAATTAATTGCAAAAAGTACTGAAAAGTAGATTTTTTTTTGTTGGTGTTTTCGAGTGTAACGAGCGAATATTCATTGAATATGATAGATATATAAATTTTATAAGTATTGATGATAAATGCGTGATTTAAAATAAAAATAAATTGTATTATTGATAAATAGGTGGTTGAAATTAAAAAATAAAATATGATTATTTAATTTGATTTGATGTATTTTAATGAAATATTGTATTTTTTAAGGGACGTTCTTTTGAATCAAATATTGCGATTTGAACGAAATGGAGAAAGCACTAGAAATTTGTAAAAAACAAAAAAATCCGCGTGCATTGACTCGATCAAATGGTACTTTTTATGCTCGGTTGCTAGGCGGAAAAAAAATTAAAAAAAAAAATTCCGCGGCAAGTGCCGGTGGTCGGTTGGCGGCAGTCACCTGGAGAAAAGCGGGACGATGGTCTACCTGTATAAAATATCCCATTATATATTTTAATTTAAAGTAAGGATAAAAATAGAATTCTTAAAGTAATATTATTTTAAGTATATAGTAGAAGAAGATTGTGTTTTGGGTTAAAAAAATAAAGTTATTGTCTTTTCAGAAAAAATATTTTTAATAATGTATCTTTGGGTCATTCCTCCTTAAAAATCAACGGAGCCTGTAGAGATGCAAGTTTTTCTGTATTTTTTTTTTTTTTTTTTTTTTTTTTTTTTTGGGAAAAGAGAACTTTTTACTCCATGAATTTTTCAATGTGGTACAAATACTATAGTACTCTCTCAATCTCGTTTAAATATTTATGTTTTATTAAAAATATATTTTTTTAATAAGTTTACATATAATATTTTTCATAATCAAAACAAACAAATACCTTTTATTTTTTAATATCCATCATGCATTTATCATCAAGATTTTTTACTTTTTAATATTCGTCATATATTTATCATCATTACTTATATCAATTACTAACTATTATATGCTAAATACACTTTCTTCAAACTTCAGCTTTAGATATGTTGACAGAGGTAGTACTCCGTCCCGCTCAAAGCTTTAGATTTATCCCCTTTTTTGTCCTTTTAAAATTTTATATTTATCGTATTTATACAGTCAGATCAAACAATAAGCTTTTACTTTTTTATCTCCAATACACAATCATCATCATTATTTTTTACTTTTTAATCTCCGTCACATATTTATCATCATTATTTATATCGATTATTATTTAAAATAAAATAAAATATGCGCTCCCTGTCAAACTTTGAGAGGACAGAAAATCGGACGGCCTGATTCAACCTAGGAATGCCCTAATGATGCCTGCCCTATTTTCTGGTCACTGTTTTGACTTGAGCATCGAAAGGTGGCATTCCCCAAGTTAACTCAGTTTTTTACTTCGTTGCACGTCTATATATATATATATATATATATATATATATATATATATATATATTATAAAAAATAGATCATATGAAAATTAATTATCTTGTGAAATCTAAAATTTTTTGTAGGCCATTGATATTATTGATCTAACAACTGTAGATGAGTAGAATTATATGTATTTATGTATTTTTTTTATTGCATTATTGCATATACCTTGGCCAAATTACGCAACAAATAATAACAAATACGATGAAATTACTTAATAATGCAATTGGTTTCTAGATTTCACCATTAAGAGTGTTTCCACCATAATCAATATATATATATATATATATATATATATATATATATATATATATATATATATATATATATAGCTGCACTTCTAAATTTTTTAAAGGACAAACTTTTCTGCCTAAATAACACATGATAGATTACATGATCTTCTTATTTAAAGGCCTGACGTCCAACTTAGCTTGAAACCAGTTAAATAAAGGGTTACCGAAAAAAGGGTCAACGTGATTACAATAGTCGGTATTTTGTCATTTTTCGAAAAAAAATTAATTTAAGGCTAAACCGTAAACTGGCCAAAATATTGAGATTTTTTCGGAAATTTCCCCATCTCGAAAACCGATTAAATAAAGAGTTACCGATTTTTTTATGAGTTACCGGTTAATTGCGACGATCTTATTCATATATTTTATGAAAAATAAAAATTAAAATTTTCAGTTAACTTTCTGAGTCTTCAAATGAAATTTCAAATTTTTAAATAATTTATAGATTAACAAAAAAAATCTAATTTTTAAATATATTTTGCTTTTTGTCGGAATTCATCTACTGATTTTTTTTAAAAAAAATATGATTTTTCTTATATTTTGTTTGAATTTAACTAAAATATCAAAAAATAACTGGAACTTCTCTTAATTTTTTAAATTTAAACTAATAATTTCACAAAAATTATTCAAAAATATGGAATAATTTTTAAATTCTAAGACTTAATTTAAAATAAATTTTTTACTTTGTAAGATATTCAATTCCATAAAAAAAATTAAATTTTGTATTTCTCAAATTATTTTAAATAATTCCAACGTTTCATATATACTCACATATCTTAACTGAATTTTGCAACTTTAAACTAAATATCAGAATATATAAAGTATTATAATTTTCTAGATGTTTTATTGTTTCAGATTTGTTAATTATTTTGTCAGATTTTTCTTATTTGTTTTTAATTTTTTAAAAACTTTCTAAGTATTTTTTTTATTATTCATGCTTGGCTCACCATCTATGGTAAATTTTTGAAAACTCTCGATGCATGCAACGCATACTCCAATACCTTGCACAGACCTTTGCCTGGCCCACTCGTGACCCTTGTCAATTTCAACAAAAAATGGTCCTCAAAATATTTTGGCTCGACTCGATTCGACCTATTTATTTTTTTGATACATAAGTGATTCATATTTCGTATGACTAATTCTATGAGAAACAACTCCGACCCTCAGAACAATTTCCAGTTAAACCGCGTGATAATGTACCTGACTAACAATTAAATATACTCCACTTCCACGCACAAGTAGTTAACCCCAAGTGATTGCTCCATGGTGGACCCCGATAGATATGCATGCCGGGTCTCCATAATCCAACCGCAGGTTCCCACCGAGATCAGGCCTCCCAAACTGCCGCTTGAAGCACATGATATTGTCACTATTCGCCAGCTACCCCGGGAGGCTAAGACCTAACCCTTAGTCAAAGACTAAGGGATCATTGAGCCTTGAGAAATTCAATTTCAAAGTGTTTCCAGTAGGAATTGAACCCCTGACCTCCAAGACCAACTGCGCCAAGGCAGTTGGTCATAGGGATGGCAGTCGGGTACGGCGGGCGCGGATAGTGCCTATCCACATCCGTACCCGCGAGGTAAACATGTACCCGCGACCCGACCCGCGACCCGCGACGGGTATGATTTGCCAACCACACCCGCGACCCGCGGCTATCCGCCACCCATTGGGTATCCGCGACCCGCCACCCGTCGGGTATCCGCGATGCAAATAAATGAATTTAATATAAATAAAAATTTCACACAAATTAATATCCATAAATCAAACTCAGAAATTCATATATAGTATATACAAAAAGATTAAAATACTTGTACATCATACCGAATTCAAAATCTGTTCGAATATTTTATGGGTATTTCGCGGGTATTTTTGTGGGTATTTCGCGGGTAAATGGGTTTTGCGGGTACGGATAGTAGCTATCCATATCCATACCCGCGAACCTAATGGATAGTAATTTCATACCACGAAGCTATCCGTGGATACCAAATGCCCACCAAACTCGCACCTATTAAGATCGGGTGCCCGCGGTTATCCGTTACCCGCGGGTAAATTGCCATCCCTAGTTGGTGATCACAATCCTATATATATATATATATATATATATATCTTAATATTATATTTTTATTATTTAATAGTTGGTTTTGTATTTTAACAAATATCTTTTACAAATATTATATACTCCTTTTTAAATATTTAAGAACTTAGTGTTATATTTCACTTTTATCCTGTTATTTCATGTAAAAAAAGACCAAAATGTGACTAGTTTTGAAAAATTAAAAAATAATCAAAATTAATAATCTTTTCGAAACGAGGGAATATATTTTATATTTACAATACTAGAAAATGAACATAATTTTATAGTATAGTACATATATTTATTTCTATGTCAATAATCTATAACTGACATTAGAATAGAACAAGGTGACGTGTCAAATTTTTAATGGTGACAATTATATCAAATTGCCAAAAACCAGATGGACCAACTCCTACTATATAATAAGAAGCTAAAAAGGAAGTCCATATCATCGGCCCCGCAAGTGTTAATGAAGAAACACAGTGCTGCTGCCATATATAGATAGAAATTGCAAACAATGGAGTCTGGAATATTAGAGAGAAATGTAACGTAGGAATTAGGAAAGATGATTCTATTGGATTTGGAGTTCGAACCCTTCAAAATTCCGTTACACTCACACCGTCAAATCGACACGTCTGTAACGTCGAATAGGACGTCATAATACTTTGTCCGCCACAGAATAGCACGGAGATCCACCGACGCAATGAGATCACTTTGATAATTGAATTGGTGAAACTCACTGAATAGGTCGAAATTACACCGTGCCACGTCATTTATGGTACGAGAGTTTTTGGGAAATATAGAAGGGCACATTTAATGTCTCATCCCGAGGATACATTGTGCTTCGTTAAAAAGAGAAAAAAATTGATGTTAATCGTGTCGTGCAATGATGTGATTGTGATTGTTTGATATGAATGCATGATAATCACAGACGTAAAAAATTTTCAAATGGACAAAAAAGAAATAAATATAATGTGTGGAGCGAGACGGAGAAAATACCTTTTGGGGTTTTCATTTGTTCGATCCAAAATTCCAAATATATTTTTTTATTTTAAGATCGCTAGCAAGAGTACAAGGTCAAATGTAGGTGGAACAAGTCAACCCTCGTATTCTCAAGTAAGACATGGCCGAAAAATAATTATAGTGAATTTGAAAATAGTAAATCAAAACGTAAACACTCGACTGATCAAGTTTATAGGCAATTTAAAGACAATAAAGTTGAAGTGAATAAAAACGAAGAAACTGAATTAGTGAAACTTCTAGTATTATTATAAATAAAATCTAGTATTTTTCGTGAATGTAATGAATATCTTTCAAAAATAGGCTATGATCCATTTTGACATAAAAAAAATTATTATGAAACGAATGTAGTATTTATTTTTTTCTAAAATCCATCCGATTCACAAAATAATAATAATAATAATAATAATATAAAAGATCAAACCAAAATTAAATATGCTACTTATATAAATGGCCAATTCTCATAATATAATAAATAAAGCCCATAATTCAGAAAGGAAGGAGATCCTCTGCAAAGACAACACTGGCTTTGTCTTTGCCTCCCAACCATCAGACACACACACCAGATGTGTGTGTGTGCATCTTAATCCAATCTACAAGGCAGAAGACAACATCACACACACAGAGGATCCAGATCCATTTAGAAATCCACATGTGTTTACCCTACTATTGTGAGACAGGCAAAAGAGTCCAATTGATGCGTCTTACAAGATGGAAGTGCATGCCCTAGAGGAAAGGCAAATGAATATATATCATACACACACACTTGTTATTTAAGGTTGGGACAATAAGTTAGGTGGGTGAGTGAGATTGTAAGATGTTCATCTTTATTAGTAATTTTCGATTTTATTATAGGCATCAATATTATTTAATAATATTTTTTTATTTTTAAATGGCAACGTATCTACATTGATATGCAGTGTTGTAGACCAAGAATTAAATGAGAATGATTTTTTTGAGTAAAAAATAAACATAAATTTGAACTAATCACTTTTATTTATCTATGGTCTAAATTAACGCATGCATAAAATATATGCATTTTATGTGTCAAAATGCTAATTTATTAAAATTATACATTATAAACATGAATTAAAATATCGATATATTAAAATATTATATTTTATTCATAATTTTTTATGAGAATAAATCTTGATCATCTTTTTAATCAAGATGTATAAACCACATTTATTCATATTTCTAACTTAAACCTCATTCTCACACACACACACACACATATATATATATATATATATATATAGAGAGAGAGAGAGAGAGAGAGAGGGAGGGAGAGAGAGAGAGAGAGAGAGAGAGAGAGAGAGAAGTATCAAATTGGTCCCGTATGTGTGACCAGTTGGCCAAAAAAATCTATCTGTCTTCGGCGGACTAAAAAACCCCACATCCCCCTTACTTTAGCCAATTTAGTCCTCCGTCGCCGGCCGGAGTATTTTCCGGCCACCGGAGCTGACGTGGAAGACACATGGCAAAAAAAAATATAAAAATCTAAATAATATAAAAAAAATCTAAAAAAAATAAAAAACCTGGAATATTAAAAAACCTAAATTTAAAAAAATTAAAAAAATTAAAAAATTTAAAATCTAAATTTTTTTAAAAAAATATAAAAACCTAAATAATATAAATTTAAAAAAATTTAAAAAATCTAAATTTTTTTAAAGAATCTGAAAAATCGTAAACTTTTTTTAAAAAAATTAGAAACTTAGGTAATTATTTTTAATTCTGAAATATTAATATTTTTTTTAATTTTATAATTCTGAAAAAAAATCTTTTTAATTTCTGAAAAAAATGAGAAAATTATCAAAACGATCTTTTTCAGAATCTTTTCAGAAATTAAAAATATTCTTTTTTCAGAATTATAAAATTAAAAAAAATATAATATTTTTTTCAGAAATTAAAAAGATTAAAAAGATTTTTTTTTCAGAATTATAAAATTAATCTTTTGAATTAAAAAGATTTTTTTCTGAAAAAAAATCTTTTCAGAATTATAAAATTGAAAAATAAATAAAAAATTATAATATATTTATATTAATATTTCAGAATTAAAAATAATTACCTAAGGTTCTATTATTAAATTAAATTAAAAATTAATTTTTTTTAGATTCTTTATATTATTTAGGTTTTTATATTTTTTTTTTTAATTTTTTTAGATTTTAAATTTTTTAAATATTTTTTAAATTTTTTTAAATTTTTAATTTTTTTTATTTTTTTTAAATTTAGGTTTGTTTTATTATTCCAGATTTTTTAATTTTTTTTAGATTTTTTTATATTATTTAGGTTTTTATATTTTTTTTGCCACGTGTCAGCCACGTGTCGTCCACGTCAGCTTCGGTGGCCGGAAAATACTCTGGTCGGCGACGGAGGACTAAATTGGCTAAAGTAGGGGGGAGATGTGGGGTTTTTTGGTCCGCCGGAGACAGATATTTTTTTTGGCCAATTGGTCCACATACGGGACCAATTTGATAATTTTCTCTCTCTCTCTCTCTCTCTCTATATATATATATATATATATATATAGTATCGCGTTCTATGCCGTATCAATATTAGATGCAGTACTTTACAATACTAATTTATGTATGAGTTTTGTACTAATTATGCATGAAATATATGCATTTCGTGCATCAAAATTTCAATGTATTAAAATATGCAATATATGCATCAAAATATCGATGCATTAAAATATTAGATTATATGCATCAATTTTTTGTGAGAATTAATGCATCAAAATATCGGTTTAGCGAGTTTCAATGATTTAGATTAAATGCATGAAATGAGAAATCATTTCCATATATTAATTATCATTTTTTACCAAATGAGGAATCAGTCAATAATTAAAAAACATTCCAACTATCACACAATCCGGATCATCCATCACATCCAATCAAAGGCTGGAATGTGTTCTTATTTCTTAAAATAAATCTCATTCTCATATGATCCCTTTCATATATATAAAATAAAGGTGGCTCATTGTAACATCCCCGGTCTCAACCGAATACAGCACCGTAGATCCTTCTCACAAGGATCTACCACGCTAAAAACCACAAGACAACCAAATATTTGACCGGTCGGGGTCAAACTACATAACGACACTGACCAATAAGGTCGGATATTTAAAAATACACAGACCGAAAAGGTCATACGACTAAATCAAACCGGAATAAGACTTCATACAGAAACATACCCACGCAGGGGTCAAAATACTGTACAACGGAATTGGAATATAACCCAACAATAAAAGAACTTTGGCTCCCGAATGATTAGTATCGTGGCTTGTCATCTCACATGCCGATTCTGTGACTGTACCCTCGATTTAGAAATACCTGAAATGCATGAAACACATTTTCCCCATTTAAGGGGTTAGCAAATCGAATTTGCTAGCACAAGTATCATAACCATACAAAATATAGCAAGCAAATAACAATCACGAATCAGCTAATGACGGTCATCCAACAAATATCCCCAAGAGGTTTTAGTGATTAAAAAACAAGGCAATTGAAATATTTGAAAATAAAATCATCATCTCAGGAGCTTTAGAAGCATAAAACCTTTAGGATCTCAAGCCCCAAGTTGTAATCTATTTTTTGGAAATCGTAGGGTCTGAGTCCAAATCTCATTACAAATTTCAAGACATAGCAACAATCACAGGGACCACGACCCAAACTACACACATGGTTCGTACCCGCAAATAACAAACTCCAGAGGTCTTACCGGACCGTACCTGATTCCACACAAATACTATTTGTACTCGTCAAGTAACAAACTTTAGAGGTCCTGTAGGACCGTACTTGGTTCCACACAAATACTGTTCGTACTTGTCAAGTAACGAACTCTAGAGGTCCCGTCGGACCGTACCTGGTTCCACAAAACAACACAACAATCCGCAAAGCATATCCACAACAATTCAAAACACGCATCAGTCATCACGACAATCACCTCACGACATAACACATTTCCAAGGGTATAAATTAATTCACACAATTATCATAACTGTCAGAACTTTACAATATTCTCAATAATTCGCAATACATTGGAATACATATCCGAAGGCATTATCAACCAATACAACATCACAATCAACACACTATCACAATGTTAGACATTCAAGAATACCACAAATACCACCAAACATTCATAACAAGGAATTCATAATCGATTCACACGAATCATATTTATGAAAGTAGACTAATCGTCATAACTCAACACATAACCACTATTCATGAGATACAAATCCTATAAGCAAGATACTTGCCTCGATAATCGACACGCGAATTCCCCAACGAACAAGGCTCAACCGAATAGCCCCGAAAACTTACAACATCTGCGAGAAATCAACAACAACACAATCACTACTAGAATAACAACTAATAACGACAAAGAACAAACCCAAAACCTGACGAGAAATCCATTGAAGCATTTAATCAAACATTAAATGTTCATGGTTCCTCAAGAACATAAAAATTACGATATGGATTAAACGAAATCCAAATATGGATATGCAATCCATATGATATGTTCAACAACATCATACAACACTAATTGAACCACCAAAATCGGACGAAAATGAATCCACAATAAAAACCCCAAAATAAATAAATAGGGATATTTAGGGAAATACCTCAATCTGACAAAGAACAAAGGATTATATGTTGATATAATCGTCAAGGACCTTCCAAAATATCATTGGATGGAGCAAAATTGGACAAGAATCCGAACCGTAGCATAAGACATTCGCCCGCCGCGAGAAGAAGGAGAAAAATGAAGAATGAGGCTCAAAACCCGACTGTCCCGTTTTATACTAACGGAGACGCATGACCAGTCACGCACGACCAACTGCTCGTAGGTCTGGTCGTGCTCAAACTCACAAGCGAAAACATGTAGGGACGCACGACCGTGTGCTCGTGCGCCTGATCGTGCGCCAGGTCATGCATGTAATACCCGGTTGTAATTCATTCATTATCATTCAGTATTTATCAGTCAGTAATTGTCACTCAGTAATTTTCACTCATTAATAATCACTCATCATTCATAATTCTTTCATTTGTGTTCATCGTTGGCATTTTGTAACCGTGTATCAGTTGCCGATCGTCAATTCATCTCCGTTTGAGTGTCGAGACGAGAGTATTATCATTATCATCGGGATTGGTAGTACTGTGTTGGAAGTATCATCTTTGGCATGTGTTAGACTTGTTTACTTTTACATACGTATGCTGTGTCGGATCATTCATCGACCGTAGCGAGAAATCGGAGTTGTCGGATTTTTGGTCACTTCCAGCAGCGGGTTACGGTCGTAAGGATAGGCGGATGACATGTGTTCTTTGTGTTCAGGTCAGTTTGGACGAACGGGACTTACGACCGTAAGGGTTGCGGCATACGGCCGTAAGTTGAGCAGATACGGCCGTAAGGCTTGGCCGGTTACGGCCGTACGTATCGAGCAGGATGCCCAGGCGTTTTTGGCTGAAGGCGAGATACGGCCGTAAGGTGGGCAGGCTATGGCCGTAAGATGAGGCAGGTACGACCGTAAGGCTTGGCCGGTTACGACCGTACGTTGCACGCAGGGTGCCTGGTCAGTTTCGACGAAGGGGGACTTACGCCCGTAAGTTTGGCCGGTTACGGCCGTATCGGTCGAGTTACGCCCGTAAGGTGTGCGGGTACGGCCGTATGGATATCGGCAGGTGTTTTGGATGAGGGCGAGTTACGCCCGTAAGTCAAAGTGTACGGCCGTAAGGTCAGTTTGGCAGTGTTTGGACGAAGCCGAGTTACGGCCGTACGAGTTGGCTGGTTACGGCCGTAAGGCCGTTGACCTGGGATGTTACGGTCGTAAGAAGGCCGAGTTACGGCCGTAACTTCCGACAGTTTATAAGGGCCTGGACGGGACTTTCACTTCATTTTGTCATTTCTTTCACCATGTTACGAAGAGAGGCTTGAGGGAGAGATTTTTCCATCATCTATCACTTGGGTGTTAGATTTTCATCATCTTCATTCGATTGGGAAGCTTGGATACTCGATTTAACTCGTGTTCATCGGATCGAAGTGTTTGGATCTTCAAGAGGTAATTTCTTCAACATCTTGGATTTCGATTTTGTGTTGAGATATGATGTTTTTGACGTTATAATCATGTTGTATGAAGAGATATACATATGATTATGAGTTTGTATAAATATTCATTTGGATTATTGAAAGGTTGTTCAAGAACACTTTGAATATTGAGTTGGATTTGGGGGTTTTCGATTAATTGTTGTTGAAATCACGAATTTGGATATTCATATTGGATTATTGATCGTATCGAAGATGTTTTGTTGGTTTGAAACACTTCTTGGGGATTTGATATTGGTATAGTTGAGGATTGATTGTAAACAATCGAAGTTCGGTCACAACGTGTTTGATTTAATGCCCCATTGAACTTGGTTTAGTCGTATCGATGTTTTGAGTTAGTTATCATCGTGTTTGATTCGTATGTTGAACGGATTGTTGGTAATTGTGTTATTCAAGGTTGTTCGAGCGACCGACATCTCATTAGGGACGTTGTTCGTGGAAGGACATTTGTCACCGGTGTTGAGTAAGTTAATTCTTACTCGGTTAAAAGGATATTCATACCTTTTGTTGTTGTTCATTCATAATCATAACTCGTTCATCATTGTATTAACCGTATTGAGACTTGTAATTGTCGAATAATCACTTCATTCACGAGGAACGACGGTTCCAATCATTTCATTGAGCTATCAATCACTTCACTATTATTTTCATCTCGGTGAGTCATTCTTGGCTTTGTCGGATTATTATTCATTGATATTCATTATGGTCATTCTCGTTCATATGACCTTCTGGGTTCATATTGCATGGCCGGGTGCGGATGTGTGGAATTTTTAGTCGAGCACGTGATGGTCATGTATTGGGTCACCGATACATTGGACTGTGCACACGGTAACGATTACCTCCGTGAGACTAATTAGGTACAAGGACGGGTGTGTCCGGTCATTCGTCTTGTACACTTGCACAGAACATTACGGGCATACTATGATGCTCCTCTTCAGCTTAATTCATAAATAAGGATGTTTCATAACTAAAGATATATCATGATTATGTATTTTCAATCCTTGAGGATTGTTGTTCTGTGTAACTGACCCCGTTGGGGGATTTTGTTTTCAGGTCATGGCAAGGCAAAAGCACGGGAATAGAACATTGACGGCGACGAGTCCCAGTGATACTAGTAGGGGGCCTCAATCCTTACAGTCATTCATGTTGTTGTCATTTATTTTCTGCTGCAGATTTTCCATTTGGATACTCCGTTTCATTCAGTGTTGTGTATTTTATCTTCATATAAAATATACATGTATTCGGTATTATCTTGGGTGTGTTATAATGAAACTCCTCATCAGAGTAATTGATGATATAATGTGGTTCAATACTACAATTATATTATCTAATTCATTAATTTTCATTCGCCTGGCGGGTCCCGATCGGGGGTCCACAGCACTGTAATATCCGCCTAGTTTGGGGTGTTACAGAGCGTTGCTCTCTGCCCGACTATAATAGAATACAACATGTCGTAGCACCCACATACGCACGATCTGTACGGCTTACGCAACGACAAGTCGCACCCGATGAATATAACAACCCAGTTCACGATACAACACACAACAGAGGAATAACACCAGTTAATCATCAGTGAAAAAATATAACCAACACAAAACGACAAATAATTTTAGGCAAATGAAAACGAAAATCTCGAGTATTACACTCACGTGGAAACTTTCTTAATAGATAAAATCAATCTGAACCATTAAAGGGATCAAAATAGACGATTTAGATGGTGCCATACTAGTAGGACTACTACGTCATCGTGCACATGCATAAAATAATATATCTAATTCAGCCGCCAAATCAAAAGAACAAATTTTTCCTCGCATGAAAAAAATTATCCCCTTAAAATTTTAAAATACTACATTTTACTCGTTGACACTAAAAACTATATATCAAATTAATCATTGTTAGACCTAAAAAAGTAGAGAAAAGTCATTGTTAGTTAATGATACGGGTGTACCCGAAGGCAACAAATCACCAATTGTTGATAAAGAAATTCTAATGAATTCAGACCAAGCCATGATGGTCTTACCTTCTTTATCATACTTTGGAAGTTTATTAGGTGATCCTAATTACAAGAAAGGATTCATCTTGCTCCAAAGGCTTGCCTAAAGTCTTGTCTATCATTAAATGCTTTCAATAAATTAATTACATGCACATGCATATCTGCTCCTACCAGATTTGGGTAACAAAAGACCAAATCAGCTTTTCAGAAAAAGACAAATGGTGTGGTGAAAGTGGATCCAGCTGGTGCAGATCAGATTTGTTTTTCTTATTGGTTGACTTTATCCTTACATTTCCAGCTGTTTATTTATTTTTGTCTAGGGGTAAAGGTGTAAAACTCTATATATATTGAGAGGTTCTCCATTGTAAGGGGCAGAGTTGATTAATACAAATTGAGAGAGTTTAACCCTCTATTTTCTTCAAAATCTTCATTTATTTTATAGATCTTTGATCTTGGTGGTGTGAAGTGTTCCATTTCCCTTTAATCTTGGTGGATTCATTTCCTTTAGAGATTAGAGTAGTGGGTTCTTATTTCTGTTATGTTTTGTGAGTTCTGGAGAGCAAACTTTGCTGATCTAAGTTCATGTTATTTGTTCTAGTTAATATTCTTTATGGGAGTTGTTATTCTAGCCTTCTAAAATCCATCCAGAAAGTTCATAATCTGTCCAAACATTTGATTTCACATCAAATTTTGGTATCGGAGCCAGGTTCCTTCATTTTCGGAGGCCTGAGTTCTACCCTGTTTTACCTTTATCTTTTTTATTTCTAAGCAAATTACAGTCCTGGTACTTTGAAAATGGCAATACCTAGAAATAGGACTCTTGAAGAAGCTCAGAATGAACATCGAGATAGGCAAATTGAGGTTGTCCAAGAGCAAATGGGTAGGGTTCTTCAAATGTTGGAGGAAAGAGGAGCAAGAAGAAATAGAAGGAAATGTGGTAATGGAGAGAACCATGACTCAAGTGAAGACTCTAATGATGGCAGCAGATCCTCAAGTGATTATGATATTTTCTCACCAAGAAGGAGTCATAATGGGAAGCAAAGAGATGATTCAAGAGATATCAAAGTTGATCCACCAGATTTTGAAGGTTCCTCAAACCCGGATGACTATCTTGAGTGGGTTCAAACCATGGATAGGATCATAGAAGTTAAAGGCTATGATGAGAAGAAAGCCCTAAAGGCTGTGATCAAGCTTAAGAAGTATGCTTCTTTGTGGTATGATAATATGAAGCATGCGAGGCAGCTTGAAGGGAAGAAGAAGATCAAGACTTGGTCCAAGCTCAAAGAATGCATGAAAATAAGGTTTGTTCCTCATGCTTATAAGCAAGAACTTTACATCCAAATGAACAACTTAAAGCAGGGATCTAAAGATGTTATGGACTACGTAAGAGAGTTTGAACAACTCAAAATTCGTATTAATGTGAGAGAGGCCGAAGAACACACCATTGCAAGGTTTATCGGGAGTCTAAATTCCACTATTGCTGAAAAGGTTCAGTTGCAGCACCTCTGGACGTTTGAAGATGATTGCAAGATGGCTATAAAGGTGGAGAAACAAGCTAAGAAGAGGACTCCTTATAAGCCCTATTCTAAGCCTATGTTTCCTTTGAAGAACACCACTTTTAAGGAGACCGAATCTGCCTCCAAGTCTCTTAAAGGAAAGGAAAAGATCGGAGAAGGGTCTAAGGATCCTAAGGGGAAGAATTGTTTCAAATGTCATGGTTTTGGTCATTTCCAAGCTCAATGTCCCAACCAAAGAGCTCTTACATTGAAAGAAATTGAAGAAATGTAAGAAGATGTTGAAACCAAAGAGGAAGAAGAGCCTATCTATGATGAGTCTAATGAAGAGGAGATGGTAACAGCTGATTGTGGTGACATGTTGATGATTAGGAGAGATATGCACACGGTACAAGCTCCTACAGACAAAGCTCCAAGGCAGAACATTTTTCATTCAAGATGCACCATCAAAGGCAATGTGTGTAGCTTGATAATTGATGGAGGGAGCTGTGCAAATGCAGCCTCAATTTATATGGTGAAAAAACTTGGGCTCTCCACAACAAAGCATCCACATCCATACAAACTCCAATGGCTTAGCCAAGGAAATGAGGTAAAGGTTACTCGCCAAGTAATTGTTCCTTTTTCCATTGGTACGGTTTATCATGATGAGATTACATATGGTGTTGTTCCTATGGATGGATGCCATTTGCTCTTTGGTAGACCTTGGTTATTTGATAAAAATGTCTATCATAATGGGCACTTAAACACATACTCACTTTATGTAAAAGGCAAGAAAATCACACTTGCTCCTTTAAAGCCGAATGAAGTGTCTACAGTTGAAACGAAGACTAAGAATGAGAGAGCTATGTTCATGAATCAAACTGAAGTTGAAAAGGAATTAAATAATGCTGATAATATTCTTGCTTTGCTGATCCTTGAACATGAAGAAGCAAGAGAGTGTGATAAAGTGCCTATCTTGGTGAAACCTTTATTAACCGAGTTTGTTGATGTATTCCCTAATGAATTACCACCCGGATTACCTCCAATTAGAGGAATAGAGCACCAAATTGACCTGCTTCCAGGGTCAAGTCTTCCCAACAAGGCAGCCTATAGATGCTCCCCTAATGAAGCTAAAGAATTACAAAAACAAGTAAATGAGCTGATTGCTAAGGGCTATGTGAGAGCTAGCATGAGCCCTTGTTCTGTTCCAGCCCTGTTGGTGCATAAAAAGGATGGTTCTATGCGCATGTGTGTTGATAGTAGAGCCATTAACAACATTACCATCAAATATAGGTATCCTATTCCTAGATTGGATGATATGTTGGATGAATTACATGGTTCTTGTGTGTTTTCCAAGATAGATCTTCGCAGTGGGTACCATCAAATCAGAATGAAGGATGGAAATGAGTGGAAAACAGCCTTTAAAATCAAGGGAGTCTTTAAGAATGACTTGTTATGCTATTTGGTTTGTCTAATGCTCCAAGTACTTTCATGAGGTTGATGAATGAAGTCCTAAGACCTCTTATTGGGAGATTTGTTGTGGTCTATTTTGATGACATCCTTGTTTACTCAAAGTCCCATGAAGAGCATCTTGATCATTTGAGAAAGGTGTTTGAGCAGTTAAGGAAGCACAAACTCTATGGCAAGTTGGAGAAATGTGATTTCATGGTCCCTAATATTGTGTTTCTTGGTTATGTGGTTTGTAAAGAAGGAATCTCTATGGATCCTTCCAAGGTGGAAGTAATTAAGTCGTGGCCTACTCCCTCTTCCATCACGGAGGTACGAAGTTTTCATGGCTTGGCTTCTTTTTATAGAAGGTTCATCAAAAATTTCTCTACACTTGTTGCTCCCATCACAGATTGTCTTAAAAAGGGAACTTTTGATTGGCCTAAATCTGCCCCAAAAGCTTTTGAATCTCTGAAAGAAAAGCATAGTTCAGCACCTATACTTGCTTTACCTAACTTTGATATGCTTTTTGAGCTTGAATGTGATGCAAGTGGTGTCGGTATTGGGGCTATCCTCCTTCAAGAAAAGCATCCAGTATCCTATTTTAGTGAGAAACTCAATGGATCCAAGCTTAATTACAGCACTTATGATAAAGAGTTCTATGTGATTGTGCGTGCTATCGATCATTGGTCTCATTATCTCAAACCGAGGCAATTTGTTCTATTTTCTGATCACGAGGCTCTCAAGTACATTAATGGCCAGCATAAGCTCAGCCCGAGGCATGCAAAGTGGGTGGAATTTCTACAAATGTACTCTTTTGTATCTAAACACAAGGATGGTTCCTCAAATGTGGTGGCGGATGCTCTATCTAGGAGGCACTCTATGTTGTCCATTTTGGAAGCTAGAGTCCTTGGATTCTCGTTTATCAAGGAGTTATATGAAGCTGGCCCTGATTTTGCTTCTATTATGTGTTCTTCTCCGATTACATCTAAAGGGCCTTATATTGTTCAAGAGGGGTTTCTTTTCAAAAGTGGCAAGTTGTGCATTCCCAAAGGCTCTATTCGGGACTTGTTGATTAGAGAAGCTCATGGTGGTGGTTTGGCGGGTCACTTTGGTAATACTAAGACTTTGGAGATCTTGAATGAGCACTTTTATTGGCCTTGTATGATAAAAGATGTTCAAGCTCTTATTACTCGTTGTTCTACATGTCATCAAGCCAAGTCTACATTCCACAAAGGTTTATACACTCCTCTTCCTACTCCAAATCAGCCTTGGGAAGATTTAAGCATGGATTTCATTGTAGCATTACCAAGAACTCAAAGAGGGAAGGATTCTATCATGGTAGTCGTTGACCATTTCTCAAAAATGGCACATTTTATACCATGCACCAAGACTAATGATTCATCCATCATAGTAGCCCTCTTCTTCAAAGAGATAGTACGTCTTCATGGGATTCCAAGAACTGAGATAGTACGTCTTCATGGGATTCCAAGAACTATTGTATCGGATCGAGACACAAAGTTCTTGAGCTACTTTTGGAAGACCTTATGGAAGCTCTTAGGCACAAGGCTCCTATTTAGCACTTCCCACCACCCACAAACTGATGGGCAAACAGAAGTGACAAATAGGACTGTTGGGATGCTCCTAAGAACGTTGATCAAGAAGACTTTGAAAGATTGGGATCTCAAACTTCCTCATGCTGAGTTTGCATTCAACCGAGCTCCAAATTACTCAACCGGCAAAAGTCCATTTGAAATTGGTTATGGTGTAAACCCTCTCACACCTATTGATCTTATTCCTCTCTCTATTGAACCTAAGGCAAGTGTTGAAGCTGAAACTAAGGCAAGAGAGATCAAGAGGCTGCATGAACAAGTCAAAGCCAAAATTGAGAAGGCAAATGAGATGTATAAGGCTAAAGCAAACAAGAATCACAAGCAGCCCTCATTTGCACCTGGTGATTTAGTTTGAGTTCACTTAAGAAAAGAAAGATTTCCCTCCAAAAGGAAGAACAAGCTGATGCCAAGAGCCGAGGGTCCTTTTAAGGTGTTAGAACGTTTTGGTGATAGTGCTTACAAGGTGGAACTTCCGGGAGATGTCTCTGTTTCAAGCACCTTTAATGTGGAGACTTAATGCCATACTTTGAAGATGATTATCTTGAGGACTTGAGTACAAGTCCCAATTTAGAGGGGGAGGATGATACGGGTGTACCCGAAGGCAACGAATCACCAATTGTTGATAAAGAAATTCTAATGAATTCAGACCAAGCCATGATGGTCTTACCTTCTTTATCATACTTTGGAAGTTTATTAGGTGATTCTAATTACAAGAAAGGATTCACCTTGCTCCAAAGGCTGACCTAAAGTCTTTTCTATCATTAAATGCTTTCAATAAATTAATTACATGCACATGCATATCTGCTCCTACCAGATTTGGGTAACAAAAGACCAAATCAGTTTTTTAGAAAAAGACAAATGGTGTGGTGAAAGTGGATCCAGCTTGTGCAGATTAGATTTGTTTTTCTTATTGGTTGACTTTATCCTTACATTTCCAGTTGTTTATTTATTTTTGTCTATGGGTAAAGGTGTAAAACTATATATATATATATATATATATATATATATATATATATATTGAGAGGTTCTCCATTGTAAGGGGCAGAGTTGATTAATACAAATTGAGAGAGTTTAATCCTCTATTTTTTTCAAAATCTTCATTTCCTTTATAGATCTTTGATCTTGGTGGTGTGTGTAATATCCGGATTTATTACGGTGTATTTCATCTGTATTCAAACCATGTATTATTCGGATTGGTGGTTTTGATTATTGGAGTATGATATTTCGTGCATTGACATCATTGTACATAAGTATAGAAACATGCAAAATTGCTCATGAAACCTCGTGATAGCGCACGCTAAGAATGTATCTTAACGCGCGCTATCGGGCCATTATTAGCGCACGCTATGAAGATAGGAGTTGCGTGCGCTAAGAACTCAATTATTGAGCGGGACGGCTAGCACATGCGCCAGCCGGGACATGGGTCCGGATAAGATTCCCGCGGACGCACCCGGACAATTCTGAAGTCAACCATTATTAGTGCACGCTAAGGGATGCTTAGTAGCGTGCGCTAACTTGTTAATAATGCAGAATATTATAAATGGGACAACAACCGTTTTGTCTTTCATTTCTTTCGCCCATTCTTCATCCTTGAGAGTTCAGAGAGCTGTAATAATACTCCTATACACTTAGAACGCATCTTGTTGGTGTTTATACATTGGTTATCACTTGGGAGTAATCATTGAGGAGGAATAGCACCTTGGAGTGGCATACAACCAACCGGAGTGGATTCTACCTTACGGTTCAGTGATTTTCATCATATTAAGGTATGTTCAATCTATCTCAAGACTTAGAGTTGGATTCTAACGATTTGGATGATCATGTTAACAAGATATGGATTTTCATAGATGAATTATCCAAGTATATCATGTTTGGAATAGTGAGATAAATAAGCCTTAAATACCTTGATTATAATCATCATGATTCGAATCTTATTACACTGAATATGTGAAGAGAAGCTTCTATCATTGGTAAATCGAATCTAATAGATGATTTCATAGTAATCTTGGACTAGACGTTAACATCCTTATTGTTAGATAAATCTAAAGGTTTGATCATGGAAGGATTTATCTAGTATAGATAAAACGTCTAACAACTTCAGCATGATAATATTGATTGATATAAGGTGTTAATATCAACCGTTAAGCTTTTCGGATCGTCATATGAAGAATTGTAGTCAAAATGGAATATGGTTATATATTGGTATGCATATCCTTGAATCCGAAGTTGTTGTTATCCATAAGATCATTCAGAATCGTATATACATGATATTCATGGAGGTAACATGAAGTATCACGGAAGATTTCATTGTTTCGATCATGGCGAGGATTCTTATCGTCGAAGAAACCGCCATGCACGAATAGCGCATGCTATGCTTTGATTATTAACGCGGCGCAATCGAGCACGAGTTAGCGTGACGCTACGCTTGGTACGTAACGACGCTAGGCCAACAGACGAAGTCGATCGATCGCGAAGTAATCGACCATACATAGTTAGCGCGTCGCTAGGCTTTGTTGTTTGCGTGCGCTATCGAAAGCACTTAACGACGCTACACGAGTACTTAGCGTGCGCTAAGCGATTCAGCAGACACGTTTTATGAACTTTTGACCGTAAATCGAATTGTTAAACATTCGTACGACGTGAGATAAATCCTATATCATTTCTTTTGTTAAGGTTTGGTCTCGTTACGTGATTGATTGAGGAGGACGATCTTCGAGTGTTCATTTTCGTGGAAGTGTTGTTATTGTCTTCAAATCGAGGCAAGTACTTTATTTGTTTTATGTATTGTTGTTATACATATTGTCGTGCATGTATGTCGTTGTTGTATGTCCACCTCGTGTTGGTCCGACGGGATCATCGGGGGATCTATGCTAGCGTGCGCTGGATCATCGGGCGGGTTTTTCCACCACGGGTTGGTCTGACGGGATCATCGTGGGTTCTAGGCAGTGAACGCTGGATCGATGGAATTACCATGTGTATGTTATGATATCATGTTGTGTTTATCAGTTGTGTATGTTATGTTTGAGTTTCTCGTAGGAGAAGACTCGTTGGTACTTTGTCGTTTACGTTATTATTCTTCGTGAGATATGAATAATATGTTGTGGTACTTGTACTAGCATCGTTGTGCTAACTTCTTCGGGGGTGAACATTTTGTTTGTGTTCAGGATCCAGGAGAGCGGGGAAACAACCACTGGAACTGTATGACGACGAGGGTGCAGAGTGATGTCCCGACCGGGTTTATTTATCTGTTGTTTATTCGTTATTTCAATAAGTACTCGAGTACGAAGTCATTTGTGATGATTTGAATTTGGTGATGTATTATTGAGTTCTGTTGAACAATTGTACTATTTCTGTATTGGGTCGAATCTGTACTGTAATTCCGTTATTTCCATTCTTTAGTACCTTTTAATGCCTGTTTCAATTTCTTGACCTTGTAAATCCTTATGTAAAGGATTTACTACTGTAATATTCCTGAATATATCGGGGGTGTTACAGAATATGGTATCGGAGCTAAGATTATGGATATCTTGGCCGTTGGGTTTAAATAGGGGTCATTTATGTCTTTTGGGGTAACCGGCCGTGAATGACATCACTGCACTGCCTACGTCTTCATGCGAACAGTGGTTGTAAGTTCCTAAACTCTATCTTGTTCTTTACATGTTGTGTCTCTTAATACTCGAATATTAGAACGATGTTGTTTCCTGTATATTGAGTATTTATGCTTACAGTATGTTGAGAGGCGGACGTGGACGTGGTCGCGGTCGTGGACGCGGACGGAGAAATGCCGAAAGGAAGCGTCGCCTTCTAACCAGGCCAGTCATAGCTCAGGCGAGCCGCAACAATCTATTAATAATGAACCAGATCCTGCTGTACCAGAGATCCTTCGTCAAGTGGTGAACCAGATGACTCAGTTCGCGCCATGTCGTGGATCGAATGCAAGTGGCGGTGGGACTACAGTAGGGAGAGAGACAGCAAGGGATCCCAGACATGGGAAATCGAGGTGACCGGTGGCTGCAAGAGGTGGCGCAGATGCAACCACCCAAATTCGACGGTATTTCTGAGACTCCCACCTGGGATCATTGGTTAAAGGAGCTGGAGAAAATATTTGCTGGAATTAACTGCCCAGACGACAGGAGAGCCTCTATCGCTCAATATTTTCTGATAGGGGAAGCGTCCGAATGGTGGGAAGCCATCCGGCCTGTAGACCATGATGCTGATTGGACAGAATTTAGATTGATGATGGAAGCTCAGTATTGCCCTCATCCTGTGAGGGAAACCAAAGTTCGGGAGTTTCTCTCCGCTCAGCCTTCTGATGTGCCAGTATCCCAGGCGATTAAGACGTTTAACCAGCAGCTGGCATTTGTTCGACATCCGGTCGTAATGTATACGTAAATGATGATCCATTTCGATATGAGGATGAAACCAGAAATCCAGAGGTACATGTCCGGATTTGAATGTACCACACTCCGTCAATACCAAGATAAGGCATTGGCGTACGAGATCAAGGAAGCCGCCATGGAGAATGGAAGTTCCACCCTAGGATTATCCCGATGAAACATTTCGAGATCCTAACCTAGTGGTCAACTCGAATCAAATTTTTGAGCATTCATATAAGGGAATACTGTCCGAGGTTTATTTGTTATGAAACTCGTGAAAATTGTGCCATTAGACTATGGAACGGGACGAACTAGCTTGTTTATTTTAGCCTTTCATATTGACGGTCGATTTGACTCACGTTTTGTTAATCTTTGAGCTGGATTTTCTTCATGAACGAGTGATTAGGACTGAACTTGATCACTTTGCGGAATCATTATTCTGAGTGCAGCTTGCTATTATGACACTTGTATTATTTAGAGAGAATTACAGGATAGTATTGATTAGGTTGAACACTATGAGTTGCACGATGATTCACGACATTCTTTTTCTTTTCTTTTTGTTGTTCGGGACGAACAATGCTCAAGTTTGGGGGGGTTTGATAAGTGGTAATTTTACCACATTTTTCTAGGATTTTATACTAGGTTTTTATCTCGTTTCGTGACTAATGTGCTCGTATTTGGCTTATTTATGATTAGTCGAGCCGTATTACGCGTTTGGGTTGGTTTTAGTGTGTTTGCAGGTTTTTAGAGCCAAAAGGACCCAAAACGAGACAAAGGACCGAGAGTCGAGTCAAACGGACGGAAGAAACGGATTTTTGCAAAAGTCAGACCACCTATCGGGCCAGCCTATCGGCCGATAGGTGCATCCGAAAGGTGTCCAAGCTCTATCGAGTGAAGTCGACCGACGAACCAACTATCGGGCTAGCCTATCGGCCGATAGGTGCGTCCGATAGGCTGCTCCGCGGGTTCTCGAATTTTGACGGATTGTGACTCTTTTGGATAGATTTTGTTTCCTAGATTAGTTCTAATTGGGAGTTTACCTCCCATAGGATATATACACCTCCTCCTAGACCTAGTTTATCATCTTCTACCATCTTTCATCAATCTTTCATCATCTTTTATCACCTTTTTATCATCTTTTATCATCTTTAGCACACTTTTACATTTTTTTGGGCAAGATTAATTCCTTGGAGACTAGAACTTTTTGGAAGGAGAATTATTATTGTTTTTCTACTTTTTCGGAGATTGAAGACTCAGAGTTCATCTGGACGGGTTGTAATCTCTCTTTTCATATTAATAATATGCATTCTCCATCTATTTCTTGTTTAATTTCAATTATGTCTGGCTAAATCCATTGATTGATTCTAGGGTTAGTAATTTTAATTGATGTTCACATGTTGTTCCTTTGATTACCTTTTTACCTTTCATCCTAGGCTTGTGATCAAGATGTGTTAAATCTCATGCTAGATTAAAGGGCCCTTAATCGATGCATGTTAGCTAATTAATTTTGCCCGGAAGGATTAATTAATTAGTAGAAATACTTGATGCACAATATGAT
Organism: Orobanche coerulescens; assembly: GCA_033398695.1. Classification (NCBI taxonomy): domain Eukaryota; kingdom Viridiplantae; phylum Streptophyta; class Magnoliopsida; order Lamiales; family Orobanchaceae; genus Orobanche; species Orobanche coerulescens. The sequence goes on along the minus strand of CM065807.1, from coordinate 2,824,765 downwards.
TTGATCTTAAGACCTGAGTGGAGTAAGATAAATCATAGATTAATAAGTTGACGCTTTTTAAGTGATTTAAATTCTTTGAGTCCTGGCGGGAAAAAGGGTTTAAATTAACTATCTTTCTAGGTTGCCTTGATCGGAATTCTAGATCGGCTGAGTGATTATTTCTAGGATTGAATTAAAATTTGGGGAAAAGGAATCAAGTGAATGGATTGTGTGAACTCAATTATACGATACTACCCTAGGATCAATTAGTTTTCAACTTGTGATTTTATCTTGCTAATTTGCTTTATTTGCTTGATTTAGATAATTCATCTTGTTATTTAATTTTTATTTTTCGATTTTTAAAGTTAGATAATTAGAAACAAACCAAATTTTCGGATTCCTAAATAGCAGTCAAATTTTGAGTAGAGTTATTTCCTTTATTTTCGACATATCAATTCCCTTGGGTTCGACACCTTGGAAATACTTCGAGGTTTTACAAATTTTAAAATTGATCGGATTTGAAAACCATACTACGCGAATTTCAGCGATCAATTTTTGGCGCCGTTGCCGGGTAATTGATAGAAAACTTAAAGGGATAATTCGAAAAAGAAGAGATTGTTACTTTAGGTTGTATACTATTATTATTAATATTCGATCTCGTTTCCTCACATCTTGTTTTCTCTTCCTTGTAGTCGGTGCATGATCACAAGATCCCAAGGAAAGGACTTATTTTCTTTGGATCCGGAAATCGAGAAGTCTTTGAGGAGGAAGAAGCAAGAAGCGAGAACCGAGACTATTTCTATACCTATCGTTGATACCATGGCCGGCATTGTTAACCCACCACTAGAACTCGCTCGTCCCGAGAAGATCCCTTTGAATGCCCGTTTTCGACCTAAGCTGGACGATTATCAAGAAGGAGGTTGGGGGAAGATTGATGCCAACAAATTCGAGCTTAAGCCGTCCCTCATCGCTACGGTGAAGTCTCAAACATACGGAGGAGGAGTTAATGAAGATCCAAACGCTCATCTTGAGTCGTTTTTGGACATATGTGCCACCATCAAGCAAAACGGAGTGCCTACGGATGTCATTAAGCTCCGCCTATTCCGGTTCTCCTTAGAAGACGATGCGCTAGATTGGTACAAGAGTCTAGATCGGAAGGAAATTGGTACTTGGAGAGAGATGACTCGGTTGTTCTTAGATGTTCTATCCTCCTCGAAGGTGCAAAAACAAATCAACGATATCTTGCAATTCGAGCAATATGAGGATGAATACTTATACGAGGCATGGATCCGATTTAAGAAGCTACTTCGCAAATGCCCACAAAGATGGAATTGACAAGGAGGAAATCTACATTCGGTTTTATCGGGGTTTGACGAGGAAGGCTAGAAGAGAGTTGGACTATTCCTCGAAAGGGGATTTCTTGCTAACGATTATGAAGAGGCCAAGAATCTCATCGAGCTAGCGGTCAACAATGATTACGAGGAGGTGACCGATAGGAAGATGACGAGAAGAAAGGTCCCATCCGGTGACGAGGACGCCTACGGTGATTTGAAGGCGAAATTTGAAAGACAACAAAAAGAGCTTGAGATGCTAAGAAAGAAGACTTTGGGAGTCAATGCGCTTTTGAAGAGCTAAACGAGCCTATTGCAATTGAGGAGGATGTAAATTACGTGCAAGGAGGAAACTTCGGCAAGGGGGAAATAGGGGAACTATTATCCGAACAATCGAAACCACCCTAATTTCTCCTATGCCAACCCGAACAATGCTCTTCAGCCACCACCGGATTTAACGTGAAAAACGGGTTATTCAAGAGCCGATTGCTAAGACACCGATGGAAGAGATGTTGGAACGGTTAGAGGCGAGTCAAAAAGATTTTATTTATAAAGGCATAAGAGGTTCGGGCTCTCGAGCATAGTGTGACATCTATTGGAAACTCGGTGATAGCCTTGACAAAGCAGATGTCGATGGTGGAGACCCAAATGGGTCAAATGGCGAACGCCTGCCGAATTCATAAGCCGCCATTTTCCGAGCAAGTGTCGAGACCAACCCAAGACGCAACAATGCAACGCAATCGAGCTTCGGAGTGGGACACGGTACGGTAATCATGGGGCTGAAGTTGAGGAATCTGAAACAAGGATGTACTAGAAACGGAGCCGAGAACGAGAAGGAAGATGAAACGCAAGAGCCTATCTCGCCAAGACTATCGGCCGATAGTCCCACCCGATACCTGCATGTAATTCCAGAATTGAGCCTATCGACCCCCTATCGGTCGAAAGGCTCCTTTAGGTTCGAATGTGAAGGATTTTGAGGTAAAAGCTCCATTTCCACAAATGATGGCCAAGTCGAGATATGATGAAAAGCTTCAACGGTTTATCGACATGTTTCAAAAGGTGAATATCAACATTCCACTTCTAGACGCTTTGAGAGACATGCCAGGGTACGTTAAATTCTTGAAAGACGCTGTGGCAAGCAAGAGGAAGTTGGCGAAGTTTGAAACAATAAATTTGACAGAGGAGTGTATCGCTATCATTCAAAACAAGCTCCCGCTCAAGCAGAAGGATCCGGGACGTTTTACTTTGACATGCATGATTGGCGACCAAACGTTCAGTAATGTGTTGTGTGATCTCGGGGCAAGCATCAATCTTATGCCTCTATCCATCTTTAAGAGGTTGAAGATTGGGGAGATGAAGCCGACTACCATTTCTCTACTCATGGCGGACCGGTCGATCTCTTATCCGAGGGGAGTTGTGGAGGATGTGTTCGTTAGAGTCCAACACTTAGTCTTCCCGGCCGATTTCGTAGTTCTTGATATGCCCGAGGACGAGAATCAACCACTGATCTTTGGGAGACCGTTTCTAGCGACGGGGAGAGCACTTATTGACGTCCAAGAGAGTGATCTTACCTTTCGGGTTAATGATCAAAATCTGAAAATTTCCATCTATGACGCGATGAAGAAGCCCGAGGATGCGCCCGAGGAATGTTATGAAATTGAGTCTATTATGCCGCCCCCGACCGACTTGTTGGAGCATTGCATTTCACAATCCATTTACTCACATTCCGATGTTGAAGAAATTTACGAGGATTTGCCAAAGTATGTTCGAATGTTGGAGGCGAACGAGT